>OW052220.1:89714636-91127636 GCA_932526605.1 Nephrotoma flavescens | reverse complement strand
ACCTTTCATTATTGGTACAATATACTATGATTTGAAACAAAAAAATTTTCGGTTTCAAACAAAAGTGCATTTGTCCGGGTAAAAATACAGTCGAATTCAATCGACGATTACACGAAAACGGGTCGTTGTTTCGACCTAATTTAAACGGACTGTTATTCAAAATTAAATAACCTTTCATTATTGGTACAATATACTATGATTTGAAACAAAAAAATTTTCGGTTTCAAACAAAAGTGCATTTGTCCGGGTAAAAATACAGTCGAATTCAATCGACGATTACACGAAAACGGATCGTTGTTTCGACCTAATTTAAACGGACTGTTATTCAAAATTAAATAACCTTTCATTATTGGTACAATATACTATGATTTGAAACAAAAAAATTTTCGGTTTCAAACAAAAGTGCATTTGTCCGGGTAAAAATACAGTCGAATTCAATCGACGATTACACGAAAACGGATCGTTGTTTCAACCTAATTTAAACGGACTGTTATTCAAAATTAAATAACCTTTCATTATTGGTACAATATACTATGATTTGAAACAAAAAAATTTTCGGTTTCAAACAAAAGTGCATTTGTCCGGGTAAAAATACAGTCGAATTCAATCGACGATTACACGAAAACGGGTCGCTGTTTCGACCTAATTTAAACGGACTGTTATTCAAAATTAAATAACCTTTCATTATTGTTACAATATACTATGATTTGAAAGAAAATAATTTTCGGTTTCAAACAAAAGTGCATTTGTCCGGGTAAAAATACAGTCGAATTCAATCGACGATTACACGAAAACGGATCGTTGTTTCAACCTAATTTAAACGGACTGTTATTCAAAATTAAATAACCTTTCATTATTGGTACAATATACTATGATTTGAAACAAAAAAATTTTCGGTTTCAAACAAAAGTGCATTTGTCCGGGTAAAAATACAGTCGAATTCAATCGACGATTACACGAAAACGGATCGTTGTTTCGACCTAATTTAAACGGACTGTTATTCAAAATTAAATAACCTTTCATTATTGGTACAATATACTATGATTTGAAACAAAAAAATTTTCGGTTTCAAACAAAAGTGTATTTGTCCGGGTAAAAATACAGTCGAATTCAATCGACGATTACACGAAAACGGATCGTTGTTTCGACCTAATTTAAACGGACTGTTATTCAAAATTAAATAACCTTTCATTATTGGTACAATATACTATGATTTGAAACAAAAAAAATTTCGGTTTCAAACAAAAGTGCATTTGTCCGGGTAAAAATACAGTCGAATTCAATCGACGATTACACGAAAACGGATCGTTGTTTCGACCTAATTTAAACGGACTGTTATTCAAAATTAAATAACCTTTCATTATTGGTACAATATACTATGATTTGAAACAAAAAAAATTTCGGTTTCAAACAAAAGTGTATTTGTCCGGGTAAAAATACAGTCGAATTCAATCGACGATTACACGAAAACGGATCGTTGTTTCGACCTAATTTAAACGGACTGTTATTCAAAATTAAATAACCTTTCATTATTGGTACAATATACTATGATTTGAAACAAAAAAATTTTCGGTTTCAAACAAAAGTGCATTTGTCCGGGTAAAAATACAGTCGAATTCAATCGACGATTACACGAAAACGGGTCGCTGTTTCGACCTAATTTAAACGGACTGTTATTCAAAATTAAATAACCTTTCATTATTGTTACAATATACTATGATTTGAAAGAAAATAATTTTCGGTTTCAAACAAAAGTGCATTTGTCCGGGTAAAAATACAGTCGAATTCAATCGACGATTACACGAAAACGGATCGTTGTTTCAACCTAATTTAAACGGACTGTTATTCAAAATTAAATAACCTTTCATTATTGGTACAATATACTATGATTTGAAACAAAAAAATTTTCGGTTTCAAACAAAAGTGCATTTGTCCGGGTAAAAATACAGTCGAATTCAATCGACGATTACACGAAAACGGATCGTTGTTTCGACCTAATTTAAACGGACTGTTATTCAAAATTAAATAACCTTTCATTATTGGTACAATATACTATGATTTGAAACAAAAAAATTTTCGGTTTCAAACAAAAGTGTATTTGTCCGGGTAAAAATACAGTCGAATTCAATCGACGATTACACGAAAACGGATCGTTGTTTCGACCTAATTTAAACGGACTGTTATTCAAAATTAAATAACCTTTCATTATTGTTACAATATACTATGATTTGAAAGAAAATAATTTTCGGTTTCAAACAAAAGTGCATTTGTCCGGGTAAAAATACAGTCGAATTCAATCGACGATTACACGAAAACGGGTCGCTGTTTCGACCTAATTTAAACGGACTGTTATTCAAAATTAAATAACCTTTCATTATTGGTACAATATACTATGATTTGAAACAAAAAAAATTTCGGTTTCAAACAAAAGTGCATTTGTCCGGGTAAAAATACAGTCGAATTCAATCGACGATTACACGAAAACGGATCGTTGTTTCGACCTAATTTAAACGGACTGTTATTCAAAATTAAATAACCTTTCATTATTGGTACAATATACTATGATTTGAAACAAAAAAAATTTCGGTTTCAAACAAAAGTGCATTTGTCCGGGTAAAAATACAGTCGAATTCAATCGACGATTACACGAAAACGGATCGTTGTTTCGACCTAATTTAAACGGACTGTTATTCAAAATTAAATAACCTTTCATTATTGGTACAATATACTATGATTTGAAACAAAAAAATTTTCGGTTTCAAACAAAAGTGCATTTGTCCGGGTAAAAATACAGTCGAATTCAATCGACGATTACACGAAAACGGATCGTTGTTTCGACCTAATTTAAACGGACTGTTATTCAAAATTAAATAACCTTTCATTATTGGTACAATATACTATGATTTGAAACAAAAAAATTTTCGGTTTCAAACAAAAGTGCATTTGTCCGGGTAAAAATACAGTCGAATTCAATCGACGATTACACGAAAACGGGTCGCTGTTTCGACCTAATTTAAACGGACTGTTATTCAAAATTAAATAACCTTTCATTATTGTTACAATATACTATGATTTGAAAGAAAATAATTTTCGGTTTCAAACAAAAGTGCATTTGTCCGGGTAAAAATACAGTCGAATTCAATCGACGATTACACGAAAACGGATCGTTGTTTCAACCTAATTTAAACGGACTGTTATTCAAAATTAAATAACCTTTCATTATTGGTACAATATACTATGATTTGAAACAAAAAAATTTTCGGTTTCAAACAAAAGTGCATTTGTCCGGGTAAAAATACAGTCGAATTCAATCGACGATTACACGAAAACGGATCGTTGTTTCGACCTAATTTAAACGGACTGTTATTCAAAATTAAATAACCTTTCATTATTGGTACAATATACTATGATTTGAAACAAAAAAATTTTCGGTTTCAAACAAAAGTGCATTTGTCCGGGTAAAAATACAGTCGAATTCAATCGACGATTACACGAAAACGGATCGTTGTTTCGACCTAATTTAAACGGACTGTTATTCAAAATTAAATAACCTTTCATTATTGGTACAATATACTATGATTTGAAACAAAAAAATTTTCGGTTTCAAACAAAAGTGTATTTGTCCGGGTAAAAATACAGTCGAATTCAATCGACGATTACACGAAAACGGATCGTTGTTTCGACCTAATTTAAACGGACTGTTATTCAAAATTAAATAACCTTTCATTATTGGTACAATATACTATGATTTGAAACAAAAAAATTTTCGGTTTCAAACAAAAGTGCATTTGTCCGGGTAAAAATACAGTCGAATTCAATCGACGATTACACGAAAACGGATCGTTGTTTCGACCTAATTTAAACGGACTGTTATTCAAAATTAAATAACCTTTCATTATTGGTACAATATACTATGATTTGAAACAAAAAAATTTTCGGTTTCAAACAAAAGTGCATTTGTCCGGGTAAAAATACAGTCGAATTCAATCGACGATTACACGAAAACGGGTCGCTGTTTCGACCTAATTTAAACGGACTGTTATTCAAAATTAAATAACCTTTCATTATTGTTACAATATACTATGATTTGAAAGAAAATAATTTTCGGTTTCAAACAAAAGTGCATTTGTCCGGGTAAAAATACAGTCGAATTCAATCGACGATTACACGAAAACGGATCGTTGTTTCAACCTAATTTAAACGGACTGTTATTCAAAATTAAATAACCTTTCATTATTGGTACAATATACTATGATTTGAAACAAAAAAATTTTCGGTTTCAAACAAAAGTGCATTTGTCCGGGTAAAAATACAGTCGAATTCAATCGACGATTACACGAAAACGGATCGTTGTTTCGACCTAATTTAAACGGACTGTTATTCAAAATTAAATAACCTTTCATTATTGGTACAATATACTATGATTTGAAACAAAAAAATTTTCGGTTTCAAACAAAAGTGTATTTGTCCGGGTAAAAATACAGTCGAATTCAATCGACGATTACACGAAAACGGATCGTTGTTTCGACCTAATTTAAACGGACTGTTATTCAAAATTAAATAACCTTTCATTATTGTTACAATATACTATGATTTGAAAGAAAATAATTTTCGGTTTCAAACAAAAGTGCATTTGTCCGGGTAAAAATACAGTCGAATTCAATCGACGATTACACGAAAACGGATCGTTGTTTCGACCTAATTTAAACGGACTGTTATTCAAAATTAAATAACCTTTCATTATTGGTACAATATACTATGATTTGAAACAAAAAAAATTTCGGTTTCAAACAAAAGTGCATTTGTCCGGGTAAAAATACAGTCGAATTCAATCGACGATTACACGAAAACGGATCGTTGTTTCGACCTAATTTAAACGGACTGTTATTCAAAATTAAATAACCTTTCATTATTGGTACAATATACTATGATTTGAAACAAAAAAATTTTCGGTTTCAAACAAAAGTGCATTTGTCCGGGTAAAAATACAGTCGAATTCAATCGACGATTACACGAAAACGGATCGTTGTTTCGACCTAATTTAAACGGACTGTTATTCAAAATTAAATAACCTTTCATTATTGGTACAATATACTATGATTTGAAACAAAAAAATTTTCGGTTTCAAACAAAAGTGTATTTGTCCGGGTAAAAATACAGTCGAATTCAATCGACGATTACACGAAAACGGATCGTTGTTTCGACCTAATTTAAACGGACTGTTATTCAAAATTAAATAACCTTTCATTATTGGTACAATATACTATGATTTGAAACAAAAAAATTTTCGGTTTCAAACAAAAGTGTATTTGTCCGGGTAAAAATACAGTCGAATTCAATCGACGATTACACGAAAACGGATCGTTGTTTCGACCTAATTTAAACGGACTGTTATTCAAAATTAAATAACCTTTCATTATTGGTACAATATACTATGATTTGAAACAAAAAAATTTTCGGTTTCAAACAAAAGTGCATTTGTCCGGGTAAAAATACAGTCGAATTCAATCGACGATTACACGAAAACGGGTCGCTGTTTCGACCTAATTTAAACGGACTGTTATTCAAAATTAAATAACCTTTCATTATTGGTACAATATACTATGATTTGAAACAAAAAAATTTTCGGTTTCAAACAAAAGTGTATTTGTCCGGGTAAAAATACAGTCGAATTCAATCGACGATTACACGAAAACGGATCGTTGTTTCGACCTAATTTAAACGGACTGTTATTCAAAATTAAATAACCTTTCATTATTGGTACAATATACTATGATTTGAAACAAAAAAATTTTCGGTTTCAAACAAAAGTGTATTTGTCCGGGTAAAAATACAGTCGAATTCAATCGACGATTACACGAAAACGGATCGTTGTTTCGACCTAATTTAAACGGACTGTTATTCAAAATTAAATAACCTTTCATTATTGGTACAATATACTATGATTTGAAACAAAAAAAATTTCGGTTTCAAACAAAAGTGCATTTGTCCGGGTAAAAATACAGTCGAATTCAATCGACGATTACACGAAAACGGATCGTTGTTTCGACCTAATTTAAACGGACTGTTATTCAAAATTAAATAACCTTTCATTATTGGTACAATATACTATGATTTGAAACAAAAAAAATTTCGGTTTCAAACAAAAGTGCATTTGTCCGGGTAAAAATACAGTCGAATTCAATCGACGATTACACGAAAACGGATCGTTGTTTCGACCTAATTTAAACGGACTGTTATTCAAAATTAAATAACCTTTCATTATTGGTACAATATACTATGATTTGAAACAAAAAAATTTTCGGTTTCAAACAAAAGTGCATTTGTCCGGGTAAAAATACAGTCGAATTCAATCGACGATTACACGAAAACGGATCGTTGTTTCGACCTAATTTAAACGGACTGTTATTCAAAATTAAATAACCTTTCATTATTGGTACAATATACTATGATTTGAAACAAAAAAAATTTCGGTTTCAAACAAAAGTGCATTTGTCCGGGTAAAAATACAGTCGAATTCAATCGACGATTACACGAAAACGGATCGTTGTTTCGACCTAATTTAAACGGACTGTTATTCAAAATTAAATAACCTTTCATTATTGGTACAATATACTATGATTTGAAACAAAAAAATTTTCGGTTTCAAACAAAAGTGCATTTGTCCGGGTAAAAATACAGTCGAATTCAATCGACGATTACACGAAAACGGATCGTTGTTTCGACCTAATTTAAACGGACTGTTATTCAAAATTAAATAACCTTTCATTATTGGTACAATATACTATGATTTGAAACAAAAAAATTTTCGGTTTCAAACAAAAGTGCATTTGTCCGGGTAAAAATACAGTCGAATTCAATCGACGATTACACGAAAACGGATCGTTGTTTCAACCTAATTTAAACGGACTGTTATTCAAAATTAAATAACCTTTCATTATTGGTACAATATACTATGATTTGAAACAAAAAAATTTTCGGTTTCAAACAAAAGTGTATTTGTCCGGGTAAAAATACAGTCGAATTCAATCGACGATTACACGAAAACGGATCGTTGTTTCGACCTAATTTAAACGGACTGTTATTCAAAATTAAATAACCTTTCATTATTGGTACAATATACTATGATTTGAAACAAAAAAATTTTCGGTTTCAAACAAAAGTGTATTTGTCCGGGTAAAAATACAGTCGAATTCAATCGACGATTACACGAAAACGGATCGTTGTTTCGACCTAATTTAAACGGACTGTTATTCAAAATTAAATAACCTTTCATTATTGGTACAATATACTATGATTTGAAACAAAAAAATTTTCGGTTTCAAACAAAAGTGCATTTGTCCGGGTAAAAATACAGTCGAATTCAATCGACGATTACACGAAAACGGATCGTTGTTTCGACCTAATTTAAACGGACTGTTATTCAAAATTAAATAACCTTTCATTATTGGTACAATATACTATGATTTGAAACAAAAAAATTTTCGGTTTCAAACAAAAGTGCATTTGTCCGGGTAAAAATACAGTCGAATTCAATCGACGATTACACGAAAACGGATCGTTGTTTCGACCTAATTTAAACGGACTGTTATTCAAAATTAAATAACCTTTCATTATTGGTACAATATACTATGATTTGAAACAAAAAAATTTTCGGTTTCAAACAAAAGTGCATTTGTCCGGGTAAAAATACAGTCGAATTCAATCGACGATTACACGAAAACGGATCGTTGTTTCGACCTAATTTAAACGGACTGTTATTCAAAATTAAATAACCTTTCATTATTGGTACAATATACTATGATTTGAAACAAAAAAATTTTCGGTTTCAAACAAAAGTGCATTTGTCCGGGTAAAAATACAGTCGAATTCAATCGACGATTACACGAAAACGGATCGTTGTTTCGACCTAATTTAAACGGACTGTTATTCAAAATTAAATAACCTTTCATTATTGGTACAATATACTATGATTTGAAACAAAAAAATTTTCGGTTTCAAACAAAAGTGTATTTGTCCGGGTAAAAATACAGTCGAATTCAATCGACGATTACACGAAAACGGATCGTTGTTTCAACCTAATTTAAACGGACTGTTATTCAAAATTAAATAACCTTTCATTATTGGTACAATATACTATGATTTGAAACAAAAAAAATTTCGGTTTCAAACAAAAGTGCATTTGTCCGGGTAAAAATACAGTCGAATTCAATCGACGATTACACGAAAACGGATCGTTGTTTCGACCTAATTTAAACGGACTGTTATTCAAAATTAAATAACCTTTCATTATTGGTACAATATACTATGATTTGAAACAAAAAAAATTTCGGTTTCAAACAAAAGTGCACGACAGCCTTCGACTTTGGCTGCCGATAGCAAAAAAAAATTTAATTATAAGAAATAATAGTTAATAATATTTTTCCTTTAGAGCACGCCATGAGTTCTGCCGCTAGCTCGGTGGTGGAGGTAATAATGTGGCCGTGGGGTTGTGCTCTGGCTGGGCTGTTCCGGATCTCATTGGAACAACCCGTTCGAAATTTCAAGGAGACTGACTGAAAAGGACGCTCTGACACACTCACTTACATCACTTACCTCACCCTATCAACTCACTCCTGTCCATTTCCGCTCACTAGTCCATTCGGTTTTCCAAAATCAGACGCATATTTAGTTCTACCTTTACAACCAATTGCATATGCATATTTATTATATAAAAAAAAATTAATTCACAAACAAAATAAGAAATATAAGGGAAAAAGAAAAATTAACATTTCAACAAAGTCACAAGGTGTAACTTTCACTAAGTATTAATAAAGAGCAAAAAAATAAAATCAAGGAAAAATATTCCTTCCAAGCAACACATTCAAGTTGTTTAATTTGGTTACGGAATACTCGATGAACGGTACTTAAAACGGTAAAAAAAAACGCATGTATATATATATATGTAAACGAAAAGTTACCTGTCTCGTCTCCTCGAACGTAGGCAAAGCGCTTTCCCTGCATCCGGGCACGGCACCTGCGACGCAAACTAAATATTTGCTATGTGAAAAAAACACAAAAAAAAGCAATTATTAAACAATTTAAACCAAACTGTCACTCGGCCAAAATTTAAATTTGAGGAATAAACTAAATAATAAAAAAAAACAAAAGAAATTTGAATTGAAGCAAAAGGCAAATGTCTATAAAATCTAATGCATATTAAAAGGGGAGAAAAGAAACGGAAAATAAAATTAACAAAAAAAAAAAAAAAAAAAAAAAAAACACAGACCAAAACCTGTCCAGTCACGCCACCATCCGCTCAACCTTGTCGCCTGCAGCTTTGCGTTCCTGACCTCGACCCTGATGACTGCTATCTCCGCAGATTGGATCCGGATACTGTAGAGAACACCCACCTTACCGCCAAAATCTTCAACGAGCTGCTTACGTTGTTCCGGTGAAACACCAAGACTTCACCAGAAACTCGACCGCTGACAATCGTTCGCCTTACTAGGACGCCGCCAAATACATCCGTTGCTTTATGTGCAGTTATATTATATAATTTTCGCACTACACATGCAACCACACCCGATCTAATTGGATAATCTGAATGCACCATACGGGCGTTGTAATTTTGGATGCGATACGCTCAGGTTCTTGCACTGAAGTTTTTCAAAAAAAAAAAAAACACAAGCCACCGCTTCGATGATTTTTCATAAAGTGCAGCACTGAAACTTGGATGGATGCGGTATAAACTCCAACACACTTAAAAACAAAATTTACAACCCTCGTGGGCGACTCACTTTTATTATCGTAGTTAACATTAGTGTTTATTAGTTAGTAGTAATTAATTAGTACTATGAATATAAATTTAACTATTGCACTATTTAACGCACCATTTATTTGGTATGTTACACTGGGGCACTTTTCAAAGTTCCACCCTTAAAAAAAATATTTGCTTTTAATGTGCACAAATCTATGCACCGACAATTTTATTTATATACTAAATTTGATTTATTTTTTTTTGAATGCACACACGTCTCTGCTTCGAAAAGCACCTTATGTTGACAAAATTTATTATTTGTGTGTCTTTACCAGAAAAATAAAAAAAAAATCCGGTATTTTGGTTATATCAAAGAACAAAAATCCGCTAATGCAATAACAGAGCAATTATCACATGACTTGCGGTCTGTGCATGATGCATACACCAATATACAAATCATAATCGTTGATCTACTTCGCCTAAGGTATACTATAACAATACGTATCTGCAAACCTCGCAGGCGCAATGACAATTAACTGGTATAGTTTGCTGGTGTACAGCAGTGACTTAGGCGTAATACCAAAACATCGATATTACACAGTGTGCCAACCAAGCTAAAATGAGCTAGTAGAGGCATCAATGTAACGCACGTTACAGAACGTGGGGACGTACCCATCGACCACTGAGAGTCTCACAGGCCGGGCAGATAAGTACACGATTGTTATCAAAAGAAAATATTTATTCATAACATACTACCTCGCTTATTCCCGAATATCCTTGCTGTGATAGACTCCGATCGATTTTCCATTTGCAGATAATTCGTAGGCAACATTCCTAATTTTTCGCAACACAGTGGCTTTTAAAAATTTTGGAGCTAATTTTGCTGAATAGCTTTTGGTAGCGTCACTTAATGAAAAATTACGGACAAAAACCGATTGTCCGATCTCCAGTTTCCGTTCACGACTTCGCAGATTGTAGGTGTGTGCGTTTCTTTTATATGCTTCCTGTAACTGAGATAGTACGTTCAGCTGCGCTAGACTGAGCCGATTAGCTTTATCCTGGATTACAATATCACCATTTCCAACAAGATTTAACTCTCGTAGCAGTCTATATTCGCCCCCGTGCCCAATAAAGTGTTGTCCAAACATCAGGTAATGTGGCGAGTATTTCGTTGAACTATGGGTCACATTCCTCAGGGCTGAAGCGACTTCGTGCAGGTGACGGTCCCAATTGCGATGATCGTTCTTAATAAATGATCGTATAGCGGCGAGGATGGATCTATTTACGCGTTCACTTGCGTTGCATTGTGGTGAATACTTAGGGGTAAACTTATGCGTGACACCAAATTTTGATAATAATTCCTTCAGGCAAATAGAGGTGAACTGAGCGCCATTGTCCGAAGTGATTGACTCTGGAACTGAAAATGTTAAGAAAACTTCGTTTTCGAGGAAATTACATACAGCGGACGCAACCGCTTTTCGCATCGGTTTTAGGAAGATATATTTAGAATACAAGTCCAATACGATAAATAGATGAGCGTTACCATCTGAGGAACGGGGATAGGGACCCAAAAAGTCCATATACAGATGTTGCATTGGTCGAACTGCAATTATTTGCTCGCCCATAGGCGGTCGTGTTGTAGAGTTCGTTGCTTTTGACTCTTTGCAAGTTTGACAGTTTGTAATATGATTTCTAACGTTTTTAACCATTGTTGGCCAATAGTAAAACCGTTGCAATCGATCCAGAGTTTTGGCTATGCCTAGGTGTGCAGACAATGGTGGATCATGCGCTAGCTGAACCAACTGATTAGTCAACTCTTTCGGGACATATAATTTCCATACGGGTAAATCGGTATCACTACCGTAGCCACTACGGTAATTAGAAGGATTAATAAAAAGCTTATTGTTTTCGGTACGAAGATTCTTATAGGCAGTCGGATTGTTCTGTACTTTGGAAAGTAGTTCAACATAGTCGCTGGAATTGAACGCCGGAGAATCTAAATCTAAAGATAACGGGTCAGTATCAACGGATAATTCGTCCATATAGGCACGGGAAAGAGCGTCTGGTACCATATTTTGTGAGCCCTTTCGGTGCTTGATTTGGAAGTTAAATCCCTGCAATTTCAAGGCCCAACGTGCTAGTCTCCCACTTAGGTCGGTTTGGCTCATGAGCCATTTTAGACTGGCGTGGTCGGTGATGATGGTAAACGAGTACCCCTCGACATAAGCCCTAAACTTCTTTACGCTCAGCACAGCGGCGAGGCATTCCAATTCAGTAACAGAATAGTTCCGCTGTGCGGCGTTAAGCTTTTGGGACATATAAGCGATGGGGTGCTCGCCACCATCATCCCCGACTTGGAATAAAACGCTACCTACGCCGGTACTACTGGCGTCGCACTGAATACAGAATGGACGATTGAAATCTGGGTGAGTCAGTACAGGTGCGCGTGATAGTGCCAATTTCAACTGTTCGAAGGATCTCTGGCATTCGTCCGTCCATTTAAACGCTCGTTGTTTTTTTAACAAATCAGTTATCGGGGCTGCCAGGGTTGCATACGAAGAAATAAATCGGCGATACCAGCCGGACATACCCAAAAACCTACGAACCTTCTTTACTGTATTAGGGGTAGGGAATGAGACTATAGCCTTGATCTTATCAGGATCCACCTTTAGACACCCGTCTCCCACTACGTATCCTAGATAATGGATTTCTTTTAAAAGAAATTTACTTTTAGCTAGGTTAACTGTTAAACCTGCAGATGTTAATAAAGAGGCGACTAGTTTCAGTAGTTGAATATGCTCCGTAAAACTCTCGGATGTCACGAGCAGGTCATCAAGATACACGAAAATTTTTTCGTGCAACTGATGTGGTATAACCCGGTGCATTAGTCTGCACATAGTCTGCGGCGCATTGCAAAGTCCGAATGGCATCACGACAAAGTGGTACAAAGGACGACCAGGGACTGTGAACGCGGTTTTATCTCTGGACTCAGGAGACAACTGGATCTGCCAGAATGCATCTTTCAAATCGATGCTAGAAATGAATTTGGTTTGATCCAGTCGACTCAAGAGTCCATCGATGATCGGTAAAGGATACGCATCCCTGATCGTCACTTCGTTCACCCTGCGTGCGTCTAAACACATTCGAACTTTGCCATTCGACTTGCAGACCAAAGTCACCGGAGAACTCCATGAGCTGTTGGACTCCTCTATTACACCGAGGGCTAGCATTCTGTCGAGTTCGTCATATAGAGCTTTCTGTCTGATAGGGGATACCGCGTAGTGACGCTGTTTAACCGGTTTTGCGTCTCCTACATCTATATGATGAGTTACTAAAGAGGTACGACCTAAACCTAACTCTTCGAAGGAGGGAAACAGCTTAATAGTGTCTTCTAATAGGTTCGTTTGTTCGGAATCCAGTTCGTGCGTCAGGGAAATATCTTGCTCTTGAACTAGTTCGTCATGACAAATTTCTGAAATAGAAGGTGGAATCACTATGCGGATGTTAAATTCACGCCAGAAATCTATTCCAAGATAGAGTTTTTGTTTCAAATTCGGTATTATATATACTTTAAAATTTTTCGTGATACCATTATAATTAATTGTGGCGTAAATGTATCCAAATACTCTCATTGATTCACCGGAAGCAGTTTTAATTTTGGTTGGCAAATGAAATACTTGGTAATGGGGGTCTTCTAAAATTTGATCACTTCCCAATCCTAAGGCGGTTATCGTTGCTCCACTATCGAGCAAGCCTAAATATTCGTGACCATCTAATAAGACTTTGGCATAAGGCCTATTATCAGAAATGTTGTCGAAGAAAGATTCAGAAATAATCCCTCGAAGTGTGCGTTTATGTTGCCAATATTTACGAGTTCGAGAACATTTTTGGGAAAATGAATTAGTAGATATATTTGGATTTAAGAAATTTTTGTGACTTGGGAGAGTAGATTTGGTTGTGTTTACTTCCGATGCGTCTCCTGCGGCAGGGTTGGATTGCTGGGTAAAGCCGCACTCATACGGGGGAGAGAAGAGGGTATCGGATCCCCAGCAAATCGAACCCTCCTGGGCAAGTTTCCCGAACACCGAAAACAATTGGGTTTCACAATTCCCGGACGACCACAACCAAAACAGAAGGTTTTAGCGGGTCTGGGGCAGTCGATAAACACATGTCCGATGTCTTGGCAGTTCCAACAGATTACCATTTTTCCGGTGTCAAAACCAACGTTACTAGCATTTGGCTGCGTTGGGACGTGTTCTTTTCTTTGCCGGTAACTTAATTCCTCCACATTCACGGTAGTTTCTTCTGGTTCATCATAATCAATCTCATCGATATATTTACGTGCGCAAAATTTTTCCGGTTCATACCCAGTTCGGTTCCACGTGTCTTCCAAGGCTAAACAACGTCTTACCAAGGATGCTATAGAATATATATCTTCATCTGCGAGAGCATTTTGAAATCCTTTCCTCATGTTCCGTCTCACGATGTGAAGGAGCTCCGAATCTGGAAGTGGATTTCTAAATTGTAGTGATAAGGCTATAATATCGTTATAGAAAGTTCTAAAACATTCGTTGGGTTTCTGTTTTCTTGATTCGAGGCTTCTCCTGATATCATGTTCGGATCGTCGATCTTGGAATCGTGCTATCAAATCCGATTTTAAACTATTCCACGAGACATCTGGGTTACGCTCGATATGGCACCAATACCAATTTAAAGCTGCTCCCTTTAGTAATAGTCCTAGCTGGTGCACTAATTCCTCGTTCGGAATGCCATAGGTAGAAGCTTGATGTTCCACACGAAATAGAAACCTTTCAACTGCTAATTCCCGAGAATCGCCGTTGAATGAAATCTTCCATTTATCAATGCGTTGAGCCGAGTGAGAAGAAGTCTTAGGTGAAAGGCCGGTGCTTGATAGTAGCTCGGATACCTCGCGCACGTCTTTGTCACCTCCTCCAGGTGTCCCAGAAGAATTTTGATGAGACTTGGTCTTACCAGAAGATCTTTTCGCCCCTGGTTCTTTAGGTGATTCTTCATCTTCGGAGGTCGAAAGCTCGTCTGGATCCTCTTGTTGGTTGGTCTTAATCTGTTCAAGAGTTTCATCTAAGTTGTCATTTCCTTGTTGTAGCGTTTGAACCGCCGTCAACACTAATACAAGCATACGCAGGTATTCTCGGCATTGGTCTTTATAGGTCTTTGTACTAAATAGTAGTCTTTCCAATCTGCCTTGCACATGCAATAACCTGGACTCCACAGTGAGTATTTCCTTTGGTTTAGGTGCCTCTTCAGGTTTGATACCAGTGATCTATTCCCGCTGTTCCTTAATCTTAAGGGCACATCGTGTTAACTCCCGTTGTGGTGCCGAACGGGCCGCAGAATGCGCTTTATACGGTTTAAGTACTGGATTGGCGACTTCATTTGTAATAGCTGTTTTAAGCGTGTCGAGTTTGTTCACTGCGTCTCCTTTTATGTCACGGACAATACATTCCACCTCAAATTCATCAGGGTTTAAAATATTAATATCCATTTCGAAAACAATAAACCAAATAACGGTAAAATAACAACGCGGTATTAGAGATTAGTTAAAAGGTGGATAAATTATAAACTGTGACCCGTCCCTTGGAAAGAGAAACTACAACCTCAGACAGAAATAGGTAGAATAAGGATTTAGTCTAGAGAGAATAGTTTAATAGGTTCAATACCTAATATAGTTTATCAGTAAAAATATAGAAAAATACTTAATACTAAAAATAAGAATGATTAATAATAAAAAAAAAATATATAGTTATATTATGTTATATAGTTTATATTCAAAGATATATAGTTTATATTCAAAATTATATAGTTTATATTCAAAATTATATAGTTTATATAGACCACGGAGTGAGTGAGTTGAGTGAGTGAGCTGAGTGAGTGAGCACTTGTGCAAAATTATGAATTAAATTTACAGATTGAGTTTAACATTGATGAATTAATCTACATTACTGGATAATTATTTAGTTAATACTCAATGAAAATGTACAGCCCACAAATGAATAGGATCATAAGAAACGCTCTTATCCTGGATAATCTACATTTCATCCAAAGCATTCGTCAAATACACAGATGTATGTAAGTGCTGGTGAAATGGAAATACCTCTGGTAGAAAATCAAAACCTCTGAGCCAAATTCATGTGTCTGTATACAAGGAAACAAAAATTGAAGAGAGAAAAATATAATAATAATAATTTGATATAGGACAATTAACATCAAAATAAATTCAATTTAGATGTTTGGATATAAGATCAAGCATTTTCAGATACGATGTCAACGATAAAATGCTTAGACAATATCAAACGTGTAACGGTGAAAAGGTCTTGCATTGCATCGGTACTCGCCAAAGAATAAATGATCTCAAAATCCAAACCTGAAACAAAGTCCTCTGCTTGGGCGCCATTTTTGTTACGACAGCCTTCGACGTTGGCTGCCGATAGCAAAAAAAAATTTAATTATAAGAAATAATAGTTAATAATATTTTTCCTTTAGAGCACGCCATGAGTTCTGCCGCTAGCTCGGTGGTGGAGGTAATAATGTGGCCGTGGGGTTGTGCTCTGGCTGGGCTGTTCCGGATCTCATTGGAACAACCCGTTCGAAATTTCAAGGAGACTGACTGAAAAGGACGCTCTGACACACTCACTTACATCACTTACCTCACCCTATCAACTCACTCCTGTCCATTTCCGCTCACTAGTCCATTCGGTTTTCCAAAATCAGACGCATATTTAGTTCTACCTTTACAACCAATTGCATATGCATATTTATTATATAAAAAAAAATTAATTCACAAACAAAATAAGAAATATAAGGGAAAAAGAAAAATTAACATTTCAACAAAGTCACAAGGTGTAACTTTCACTAAGTATTAATAAAGAGCAAAAAAATAAAATCAAGGAAAAATATTCCTTCCAAGCAACACATTCAAGTTGTTTAATTTGGTTACGGAATACTCGATGAACGGTACTTAAAACGGTAAAAAAAAACGCATGTATATATATATATGTAAACGAAAAGTTACCTGTCTCGTCTCCTCGAACGTAGGCAAAGCGCTTTCCCTGCATCCGGGCACGGCACCTGCGACGCAAACTAAATATTTGCTATGTGAAAAAAACACAAAAAAAAGCAATTATTAAACAATTTAAACCAAACTGTCACTCGGCCAAAATTTAAATTTGAGGAATAAACTAAATAATAAAAAAAAACAAAAGAAATTTGAATTGAAGCAAAAGGCAAATGTCTATAAAATCTAATGCATATTAAAAGGGGAGAAAAGAAACGGAAAATAAAATTAACAAAAAAAAAAAAAAAAAACACAGACCAAAACCTGTCCAGTCACGCCACCATCCGCTCAACCTTGTCGCCTGCAGCTTTGCGTTCCTGACCTCGACCCTGATGACTGCTATCTCCGCAGATTGGATCCGGATACTGTAGAGAACACCCACCTTACCGCCAAAATCTTCAACGAGCTGCTTACGTTGTTCCGGTGAAACACCAAGACTTCACCAGAAACTCGACCGCTGACAATCGTTCGCCTTACTAGGACGCCGCCAAATACATCCGTTGCTTTATGTGCAGTTATATTATATAATTTTCGCACTACACATGCAACCACACCCGATCTAATTGGATAATCTGAATGCACCATACGGGCGTTGTAATTTTGGATGCGATACGCTCAGGTTCTTGCACTGAAGTTTTTTCAAAAAAAAAAAAACACAAGCCACCGCTTCGATGATTTTTCATAAAGTGCAGCACTGAAACTTGGATGGATGCGGTATAAACTCCAACACACTTAAAAACAAAATTTACAACCCTCGTGGGCGACTCACTTTTATTATCGTAGTTAACATTAGTGTTTATTAGTTAGTAGTAATTAATTAGTACTATTAATATAAATTTAACTATTGCACTATTTAACGCACCATTTATTTGGTATGTTACACTGGGGCACTTTTCAAAGTTCCACCCTTAAAAAAATATTTGCTTTTAATGTGCACAAATCTATGCACCGACAATTTTATTTATATACTAAATTTGATTTATTTTTTTTTTTTTGAATGCACACACGTCTCTGCTTCGAAAAGCACCTTATGTTGAATGCTCGACAAAATTTATTATTTGTGTGTCTTTACCAGAAAAATAAAAAAAAAAATCCGGTATTTTGGTTATATCAAAGAACAAAAATCCGCTAAAGCAATAACAGAGCAATTATCACATGACTTGCGGTCTGTGCATGATGCATACACCAATATACAAATCATAATCGTTGATCTACTTCGCCTAAGGTATACTATAACAATACGTATCTGCAAACCTCGCAGGCGCAATGACAATTAACTGGTATAGTTTGCTGGTGTACAGCAGTGACTTAGGCGTAATACCAAAACATCGATATTACACAGTGTGCCAACCAAGCTAAAATGAGCTAGTAGAGGCATCAATGTAACGCACGTTACAATTGGTACAATATACTATGATTTGAAACAAAAAAAATTTCGGTTTCAAACAAAAGTGCATTTGTCCGGGTAAAAATACAGTCGAATTCAATCGACGATTACACGAAAACGGATCGTTGTTTCGACCTAATTTAAACGGACTGTTATTCAAAATTAAATAACCTTTCATTATTGGTACAATATACTATGATTTGAAACAAAAAAATTTTCGGTTTCAAACAAAAGTGCATTTGTCCGGGTAAAAATACAGTCGAATTCAATCGACGATTACACGAAAACGGATCGTTGTTTCGACCTAATTTAAACGGACTGTTATTCAAAATTAAATAACCTTTCATTATTGGTACAATATACTATGATTTGAAACAAAAAAATTTTCGGTTTCAAACAAAAGTGCATTTGTCCGGGTAAAAATACAGTCGAATTCAATCGACGATTACACGAAAACGGATCGTTGTTTCGACCTAATTTAAACGGACTGTTATTCAAAATTAAATAACCTTTCATTATTGGTACAATATACTATGATTTGAAACAAAAAAATTTTCGGTTTCAAACAAAAGTGCATTTGTCCGGGTAAAAATACAGTCGAATTCAATCGACGATTACACGAAAACGGATCGTTGTTTCGACCTAATTTAAACGGACTGTTATTCAAAATTAAATAACCTTTCATTATTGGTACAATATACTATGATTTGAAACAAAAAAATTTTCGGTTTCAAACAAAAGTGCATTTGTCCGGGTAAAAATACAGTCGAGTTCAATCGACGATTACACGAAAACGGATCGTTGTTTCGACCTAATTTAAACGGACTGTTATTCAAAATTAAATAACCTTTCATTATTGGTACAATATACTATGATTTGAAACAAAAAAATTTTCGGTTTCAAACAAAAGTGCATTTGTCCGGGTAAAAATACAGTCGAATTCAATCGACGATTACACGAAAACGGATCGTTGTTTCGACCTAATTTAAACGGACTGTTATTCAAAATTAAATAACCTTTCATTATTGGTACAATATACTATGATTTGAAACAAAAAAATTTTCGGTTTCAAACAAAAGTGCATTTGTCCGGGTAAAAATACAGTCGAATTCAATCGACGATTACACGAAAACGGATCGTTGTTTCGACCTAATTTAAACGGACTGTTATTCAAAATTAAATAACCTTTCATTATTGGTACAATATACTATGATTTGAAACAAAAAAATTTTCGGTTTCAAACAAAAGTGCATTTGTCCGGGTAAAAATACAGTCGAATTCAATCGACGATTACACGAAAACGGATCGTTGTTTCGACCTAATTTAAACGGACTGTTATTCAAAATTAAATAACCTTTCATTATTGGTACAATATACTATGATTTGAAACAAAAAAATTTTCGGTTTCAAACAAAAGTGCATTTGTCCGGGTAAAAATACAGTCGAATTCAATCGACGATTACACGAAAACGGATCGTTGTTTCAACCTAATTTAAACGGACTGTTATTCAAAATTAAATAACCTTTCATTATTGGTACAATATACTATGATTTGAAACAAAAAAATTTTCGGTTTCAAACAAAAGTGTATTTGTCCGGGTAAAAATACAGTCGAATTCAATCGACGATTACACGAAAACGGATCGTTGTTTCAACCTAATTTAAACGGACTGTTATTCAAAATTAAATAACCTTTCATTATTGGTACAATATACTATGATTTGAAACAAAAAAAATTTCGGTTTCAAACAAAAGTGCATTTGTCCGGGTAAAAATACAGTCGAATTCAATCGACGATTACACGAAAACGGATCGTTGTTTCGACCTAATTTAAACGGACTGTTATTCAAAATTAAATAACCTTTCATTATTGGTACAATATACTATGATTTGAAACAAAAAAATTTTCGGTTTCAAACAAAAGTGCATTTGTCCGGGTAAAAATACAGTCGAATTCAATCGACGATTCCACGAAAACGGGTCGCTGTTTCGACCTAATTTAAACGGACTGTTATTCAAAATTAAATAACCTTTCATTATTGGTACAATATACTATGATTTGAAACAAAAAAATTTTCGGTTTCAAACAAAAGTGCATTTGTCCGGGTAAAAATACAGTCGAATTCAATCGACGATTCCACGAAACCGGGTCGCTGTTTCGACCTAATTTAAACGGACTGTTATTCAAAATTAAATAACCTTTCATTATTGGTACAATATACTATGATTTGAAACAAAAAAATTTTCGGTTTCAAACAAAAGTGCATTTGTCCGGGTAAAAATACAGTCGAATTCAATCGACGATTACACGAAAACGGATCGTTGTTTCGACCTAATTTAAACGGACTGTTATTCAAAATTAAATAACCTTTCATTATTGGTACAATATACTATGATTTGAAACAAAAAAATTTTCGGTTTCAAACAAAAGTGCATTTGTCCGGGTAAAAATACAGTCGAATTCAATCGACGATTCCACGAAAACGGGTCGCTGTTTCGACCTAATTTAAACGGACTGTTATTCAAAATTAAATAACCTTTCATTATTGGTACAATATACTATGATTTGAAACAAAATAATTTTCGGTTTCAAACAAAAGTGCATTTGTCCGGGTAAAAATACAGTCGAATTCAATCGACGATTCCACGAAAACGGGTCGCTGTTTCGACCTAATTTAAACGGACTGTTATTCAAAATTAAATAACCTTTCATTATTGGTACAATATACTATGATTTGAAACAAAAAAATTTTCGGTTTCAAACAAAAGTGCATTTGTCCGGGTAAAAATACAGTCGAATTCAATCGACGATTACACGAAAACGGATCGTTGTTTCGACCTAATTTAAACGGACTGTTATTCAAAATTAAATAACCTTTCATTATTGGTACAATATACTATGATTTGAAACAAAAAAATTTTCGGTTTCAAACAAAAGTGCATTTGTCCGGGTAAAAATACAGTCGAATTCAATCGACGATTACACGAAAACGGATCGTTGTTTCGACCTAATTTAAACGGACTGTTATTCAAAATTAAATAACCTTTCATTATTGGTACAATATACTATGATTTGAAACAAAAAAATTTTCGGTTTCAAACAAAAGTGCATTTGTCCGGGTAAAAATACAGTCGAATTCAATCGACGATTACACGAAAACGGATCTTTGTTTCGACCTAATTTAAACGGACTGTTATTCAAAATTAAATAACCTTTCATTATTGGTACAATATACTATAATTTGAAACAAAAAAATTTTCGGTTTCAAACAAAAGTGCATTTGTCCGGGTAAAAATACAGTCGAATTCAATCGACGATTACACGAAAACGGGTCGTTGTTTCGACCTAATTTAAACGGACTGTTATTCAAAATTAAATAACCTTTCATTATTGGTACAATATACTATGATTTGAAACAAAAAAATTTTCGGTTTCAAACAAAAGTGCATTTGTCCGGGTAAAAATACAGTCGAATTCAATCGACGATTACACGAAAACGGGTCGCTGTTTCGACCTAATTTAAACGGACTGTTATTCAAAATTAAATAACCTTTCATTATTGGTACAATATACTATGATTTGAAACAAAAAAATTTTCGGTTTCAAACAAAAGTGCATTTGTCCGGGTAAAAATACAGTCGAATTCAATCGACGATTACACGAAAACGGCTCGTTGTTTCGACCTAATTTAAACAGACTTTTATTCAAAATTAAATAACCTTTCATTATTGGTACAATATACTATGATTTGAAACAAAAAAAATTTCGGTTTCAAACAAAAGTGCATTTGTCCGGGTAAAAATACAGTCGAATTCAATCGACGATTACACGAAAACGGATCGTTGTTTCGACCTAATTTAAACGGACTGTTATTCAAAATTAAATAACCTTTCATTATTGGTACAATATACTATGATTTGAAACAAAAAAATTTTCGGTTTCAAACAAAAGTGCATTTGTCCGGGTAAAAATACAGTCGAATTCAATCGACGATTCCACGAAAACGGATCGTTGTTTCGACCTAATTTAAACGGACTGTTATTCAAAATTAAATAACCTTTCATTATTGGTACAATATACTATGATTTGAAACAAAAAAATTTTCGGTTTCAAACAAAAGTGCATTTGTCCGGGTAAAAATACAGTCGAATTCAATCGACGATTACACGAAAACGGGTCGTTGTTTCGACCTAATTTAAACGGACTGTTATTCAAAATTAAATAACCTTTCATTATTGTTACAATATACTATGATTTGAAAGAAAATAATTTTCTGTTTCAAACAAAAGTGCATTTGTCCGGGTAAAAATACAGTCGAATTCAATCGACGATTACACGAAAACGGATCGTTGTTTCAACCTAATTTAAACGGACTGTTATTCAAAATTAAATAACCTTTCATTATTGGTACAATATACTATGATTTGAAACAAAAAAAATTTCGGTTTCAAACAAAAGTGCATTTGTCCGGGTAAAAATACAGTCGAATTCAATCGACGATTACACGAAAACGGGTCGCTGTTTCGACCTAATTTAAACGGACTGTTATTCAAAATTAAATAACCTTTCATTATTGGTACAATATACTATGATTTGAAACAAACAAATTTTCGGTTTCAAACAAAAGTGCATTTGTCCGGGTAAAAATACAGTCGAATTCAATCGACGATTACACGAAAACGGATCGTTGTTTCAACCTAATTTAAACGGACTGTTATTCAAAATTAAATAACCTTTCATTATTGGTACAATATACTATGATTTGAAACAAAAAAATTTTCGGTTTCAAACAAAAGTGCATTTGTCCGGGTAAAAATACAGTCGAATTCAATCGACGATTACACGAAAACGGATCGTTGTTTCGACCTAATTTAAACGGACTGTTATTCAAAATTAAATAACCTTTCGTTATTGGTACAATATACTATGATTTGAAACAAAAAAAATTTCGGTTTCAAACAAAAGTGCATTTGTCCGGGTAAAAATACAGTCGAATTCAATCGACGATTACACGAAAACGGGTCGTTGTTTCGACCTAATTTAAACGGACTGTTATTCAAAATTAAATAACCTTTCATTATTGTTACAATATACTATGATTTGAAAGAAAATAATTTTCTGTTTCAAACAAAAGTGCATTTGTCCGGGTAAAAATACAGTCGAATTCAATCGACGATTACACGAAAACGGATCGTTGTTTCAACCTAATTTAAACGGACTGTTATTCAAAATTAAATAACCTTTCATTATTGGTACAATATACTATGATTTGAAACAAAAAAATTTTCGGTTTCAAACAAAAGTGCATTTGTCCGGGTAAAAATACAGTCGAATTCAATCGACGATTACACGAAAACGGGTCGCTGTTTCGACCTAATTTAAACGGACTGTTATTCAAAATTAAATAACCTTTCATTATTGTTACAATATACTATGATTTGAAAGAAAATAATTTTCGGTTTCAAACAAAAGTGCATTTGTCCGGGTAAAAATACAGTCGAATTCAATCGACGATTACACGAAAACGGATCGTTGTTTCAACCTAATTTAAACGGACTGTTATTCAAAATTAAATAACCTTTCATTATTGGTACAATATACTATGATTTGAAACAAAAAAATTTTCGGTTTCAAACAAAAGTGCATTTGTCCGGGTAAAAATACAGTCGAATTCAATCGACGATTACACGAAAACGGGTCGCTGTTTCGACCTAATTTAAACGGACTGTTATTCAAAATTAAATAACCTTTCATTATTGGTACAATATACTATGATTTGAAACAAAAAAATTTTCGGTTTCAAACAAAAGTGCATTTGTCCGGGTAAAAATACAGTCGAATTCAATCGACGATTACACGAAAACGGGTCGCTGTTTCGACCTAATTTAAACGGACTGTTATTCAAAATTAAATAACCTTTCATTATTGGTACAATATACTATGATTTGAAACAAAATAATTTTCGGTTTCAAACAAAAGTGCATTTGTCCGGGTAAAAATACAGTTGAATTCAATCGACGATTACACGAAAACGGATCGTTGTTTCAACCTAATTTAAACGGACTGTTATTCAAAATTAAATAACCTTTCATTATTGGTACAATATACTATGATTTGAAACAAAAAAAATTTCGGTTTCAAACAAAAGTGTATTTGTCCGGGTAAAAATACAGTCGAATTCAATCGACGATTACACGAAAACGGATCGTTGTTTCGACCTAATTTAAACGGACTGTTATTCAAAATTAAATAACCTTTCATTATTGGTACAATATACTATGATTTGAAACAAAAAAATTTTCGGTTTCAAACAAAAGTGTATTTGTCCGGGTAAAAATACAGCCGAATTCAATCGACGATTACACGAAAACGGATCGTTGTTTCGACCTAATTTAAACGGACTGTTATTCAAAATTAAATAACCTTTCATTATTGGTACAATATACTATGATTTGAAACAAAAAAAATTTCGGTTTCAAACAAAAGTGCATTTGTCCGGGTAAAAATACAGTCGAATTCAATCGACGATTACACGAAAACGGATCGTTGTTTCGACCTAATTTAAACGGACTGTTATTCAAAATTAAATAACCTTTCATTATTGGTACAATATACTATGATTTGAAACAAAAAAATTTTCGGTTTCAAACAAAAGTGTATTTGTCCGGGTAAAAATACAGTCGAATTCAATCGACGATTACACGAAAACGGATCGTTGTATCGACCTAATTTAAACGGACTGTTATTCAAAATTAAATAACCTTTCATTATTGGTACAATATACTATGATTTGAAAGAAAATAATTTTCGGTTTCAAACAAAAGTGCATTTGTCCGGGTAAAAATACAGTCGAATTCAATCGACGATTACACGAAAACGGATCGTTGTTTCAACCTAATTTAAACGGACTGTTATTCAAAATTAAATAACCTTTCATTATTGGTACAATATACTATGATTTGAAACAAAAAAATTTTCGGTTTCAAACAAAAGTGCATTTGTCCGGGTAAAAATACAGTCGAATTCAATCGACGATTACACGAAAACGGATCGTTGTTTCAACCTAATTTAAACGGACTGTTATTCAAAATTAAATAACCTTTCATTATTGGTACAATATACTATGATTTGAAACAAAAAAATTTTCGGTTTCAAACAAAAGTGCATTTGTCCGGGTAAAAATACAGTCGAATTCAATCGACGATTACACGAAAACGGAACGTTGTTTCGACCTAATTTAAACGGACTGTTATTCAAAATTAAATAACCTTTCATTATTGGTACAATATACTATGATTTGAAACAAAAAAAATTTCGGTTTCAAACAAAAGTGCATTTGTCCGGGTAAAAATACAGTCGAATTCAATCGACGATTACACGAAAACGGGTCGCTGTTTCGACCTAATTTAAACGGACTGTTATTCAAAATTAAATAACCTTTCATTATTGGTACAATATACTATGATTTGAAACAAAATAATTTTCGGTTTCAAACAAAAGTGCATTTGTCCGGGTAAAAATACAGTTGAATTCAATCGACGATTACACGAAAACGGATCGTTGTTTCAACCTAATTTAAACGGACTGTTATTCAAAATTAAATAACCTTTCATTATTGGTACAATATACTATGATTTGAAACAAAAAAATTTTCGGTTTCAAACAAAAGTGTATTTGTCCGGGTAAAAATACAGTCGAATTCAATCGACGATTACACGAAAACGGATCGTTGTTTCGACCTAATTTAAACGGACTGTTATTCAAAATTAAATAACCTTTCATTATTGGTACAATATACTATGATTTGAAACAAAAAAATTTTCGGTTTCAAACAAAAGTGTATTTGTCCGGGTAAAAATACAGCCGAATTCAATCGACGATTACACGAAAACGGATCGTTGTTTCGACCTAATTTAAACGGACTGTTATTCAAAATTAAATAACCTTTCATTATTGGTACAATATACTATGATTTGAAACAAAAAAATTTTCGGTTTCAAACAAAAGTGCATTTGTCCGGGTAAAAATACAGCCGAATTCAATCGACGATTACACGAAAACGGATCGTTGTTTTGACCTAATTTAAACGGACTGTTATTCAAAATTAAATAACCTTTCATTATTGGTACAATATACTATGATTTGAAACAAAAAAATTTTCGGTTTCAAACAAAAGTGCATTTGTCCGGGTAAAAATACAGTCGAATTCAATCGACGATTCCACGAAAACGGATCGTTGTTTCGACCTAATTTAAACGGACTGTTATTCAAAATTAAATAACCTTTCATTATTGGTACAATATACTATGATTTGAAACAAAAAAAATTTCGGTTTCAAACAAAAGTGCATTTGTCCGGGTAAAAATACAGTCGAATTCAATCGACGATTACACGAAAACGGATCGTTGTTTCGACCTAATTTAAACGGACTGTTATTCAAAATTAAATAACCTTTCATTATTGGTACAATATACTATGATTTGAAACAAAAAAATTTTCGGTTTCAAACAAAAGTGTATTTGTCCGGGTAAAAATACAGTCGAATTCAATCGACGATTACACGAAAACGGATCGTTGTTTCGACCTAATTTAAACGGACTGTTATTCAAAATTAAATAACCTTTCATTATTGGTACAATATACTATGATTTGAAACAAAAAAATTTTCGGTTTCAAACAAAAGTGCATTTGTCCGGGTAAAAATACAGTCGAATTCAATCGACGATTCCACGAAAATGGGTCGCTGTTTCGACCTAATTTAAACGGACTGTTATTCAAAATTTAATAACCTTTCATTATTGGTACAATATACTATGATTTGAAACAAAAAAATTTTCGGTTTCAAACAAAAGTGCATTTGTCCGGGTAAAAATACAGTCGAATTCAATCGACGATTACACGAAAACGGATCGTTGTTTCGACCTAATTTAAACGGACTGTTATTCAAAATTAAATAACCTTTCATTATTGGTACAATATACTATGATTTGAAACAAAATAATTTTCGGTTTCAAACAAAAGTGCATTTGTCCGGGTAAAAATACAGTCGAATTCAATCGACGATTACACGAAAACGGATCGTTGTTTCAACCTAATTTAAACGGACTGTTATTCAAAATTAAATAACCTTTCATTATTGGTACAATATACTATGATTTGAAACAAAAAAATTTTCGGTTTCAAACAAAAGTGCATTTGTCCGGGTAAAAATACAGTCGAATTCAATCGACGATTACACGAAAACGGATCGTTGTTTCGACCTAATTTAAACGGACTGTTATTCAAAATTAAATAACCTTTCATTATTGGTACAATATACTATGATTTGAAACAAAATAATTTTCGGTTTCAAACAAAAGTGCATTTGTCCGGGTAAAAATACAGTCGAATTCAATCGACGATTACACGAAAACGGATCGTTGTTTCAACCTAATTTAAACGGACTGTTATTCAAAATTAAATAACCTTTCATTATTGGTACAATATACTATGATTTGAAACAAAAAAATTTTCGGTTTCAAACAAAAGTGTATTTGTCCGGGTAAAAATACAGTCGAATTCAATCGACGATTACACGAAAACGGATCGTTGTTTCAACCTAATTTAAACGGACTGTTATTCAAAATTAAATAACCTTTCATTATTGGTACAATATACTATGATTTGAAACAAAAAAATTTTCGGTTGCAAACAAAAGTGCATTTGTCCGGGTAAAAATACAGTCGAATTCAATCGACGATTACACGAAAACGGGTCGTTGTTTCGACCTAATTTAAACGGACTGTTATTCAAAATTAAATAACCTTTCATTATTGGTACAATATACTATGATTTGAAACAAAATAATTTTCGGTTTCAAACAAAAGTGCATTTGTCCGGGTAAAAATACAGTCGAATTCAATCGACGATTACACGAAAACGGATCGTTGTTTCAACCTAATTTAAACGGACTGTTATTCAAAATTAAATAACCTTTCATTATTGGTACAATATACTATGATTTGAAACAAAAAAATTTTCGGTTTCAAACAAAAGTGCATTTGTCCGGGTAAAAATACAGTCGAATTCAATCGACGATTACACGAAAACGGAACGTTGTTTCGACCTAATTTAAACGGACTGTTATTCAAAATTAAATAACCTTTCATTATTGGTACAATATACTATGATTTGAAACAAAAAAAATTTCGGTTTCAAACAAAAGTGCATTTGTCCGGGTAAAAATACAGTCGAATTCAATCGACGATTACACGAAAACGGATCGTTGTTTCGACCTAATTTAAACGGACTGTTATTCAAAATTAAATAACCTTTCATTATTGGTACAATATACTATGATTTGAAACAAAAAAAATTTCGGTTTCAAACAAAAGTGCATTTGTCCGGGTAAAAATACAGTCGAATTCAATCGACGATTACACGAAAACGGATCGTTGTTTCGACCTAATTTAAACGGACTGTTATTCAAAATTAAATAACCTTTCATTATTGGTACAATATACTATGATTTGAAACAAAAAAATTTTCGGTTTCAAACAAAAGTGCATTTGTCCGGGTAAAAATACAGTCGAATTCAATCGACGATTACAGGAAAACGGATCGTTGTTTCGACCTAATTTAAACGGACTGTTATTCAAAATTAAATAACCTTTCATTATTGTTACAATATACTATGATTTGAAAGAAAATAATTTTCTGTTTCAAACAAAAGTGCATTTGTCCGGGTAAAAATACAGTCGAATTCAATCGACGATTACACGAAAACGGATCGTTGTTTCAACCTAATTTAAACGGACTGTTATTCAAAATTAAATAACCTTTCATTATTGGTACAATATACTATGATTTGAAACAAAAAAAATTTCGGTTTCAAACAAAAGTGCATTTGTCCGGGTAAAAATACAGTCGAATTCAATCGACGATTACACGAAAACGGGTCGCTGTTTCGACCTAATTTAAACGGACTGTTATTCAAAATTAAATAACCTTTCATTATTGGTACAATATACTATGATTTGAAACAAAAAAATTTTCGGTTTCAAACAAAAGTGCATTTGTCCGGGTAAAAATACAGTCGAATTCAATCGACGATTACACGAAAACGGATCGTTGTTTCAACCTAATTTAAACGGACTGTTATTCAAAATTAAATAACCTTTCATTATTGTTACAATATACTATGATTTGAAAGAAAATAATTTTCTGTTTCAAACAAAAGTGCATTTGTCCGGGTAAAAATACAGTCGAATTCAATCGACGATTACACGAAAACGGATCGTTGTTTCAACCTAATTTAAACGGACTGTTATTCAAAATTAAATAACCTTTCATTATTGGTACAATATACTATGATTTGAAACAAAAAAAATTTCGGTTTCAAACAAAAGTGCATTTGTCCGGGTAAAAATACAGTCGAATTCAATCGACGATTACACGAAAACGGGTCGCTGTTTCGACCTAATTTAAACGGACTGTTATTCAAAATTAAATAACCTTTCATTATTGGTACAATATACTATGATTTGAAACAAAAAAATTTTCGGTTTCAAACAAAAGTGCATTTGTCCGGGTAAAAATACAGTCGAATTCAATCGACGATTACACGAAAACGGATCGTTGTTTCAACCTAATTTAAACGGACTGTTATTCAAAATTAAATAACCTTTCATTATTGTTACAATATACTATGATTTGAAAGAAAATAATTTTCTGTTTCAAACAAAAGTGCATTTGTCCGGGTAAAAATACAGTCGAATTCAATCGACGATTACACGAAAACGGATCGTTGTTTCAACCTAATTTAAACGGACTGTTATTCAAAATTAAATAACCTTTCATTATTGGTACAATATACTATGATTTGAAACAAAAAAAATTTCGGTTTCAAACAAAAGTGCATTTGTCCGGGTAAAAATACAGTCGAATTCAATCGACGATTACACGAAAACGGGTCGCTGTTTCGACCTAATTTAAACGGACTGTTATTCAAAATTAAATAACCTTTCATTATTGGTACAATATACTATGATTTGAAACAAAAAAATTTTCGGTTTCAAACAAAAGTGCATTTGTCCGGGTAAAAATACAGTCGAATTCAATCGACGATTACACGAAAACGGATCGTTGTTTCGACCTAATTTAAACGGACTGTTATTCAAAATTAAATAACCTTTCATTATTGGTACAATATACTATGATTTGAAACAAAAAAAAATTTCGGTTGCAAACAAAAGTGCATTTGTCCGGGTAAAAATACAGTCGAATTCAATCGACGATTACACGAAAACGGGTCGCTGTTTCGACCTAATTTAAACGGACTGTTATTCAAAATTAAATAACCTTTCATTATTGGTACAATATACTATGATTTGAAACAAAAAAATTTTCGGTTTCAAACAAAAGTGCATTTGTCCGGGTAAAAATACAGTCGAATTCAATCGACGATTACACGAAAACGGATCGTTGTTTCAACCTAATTTAAACGGACTGTTATTCAAAATTAAATAACCTTTCATTATTGGTACAATATACTATGATTTGAAAGAAAATAATTTTCTGTTTCAAACAAAAGTGCATTTGTCCGGGTAAAAATACAGTCGAATTCAATCGACGATTACACGAAAACGGATCGTTGTTTCAACCTAATTTAAACGGACTGTTATTCAAAATTAAATAACCTTTCATTATTGTTACAATATACTATGATTTGAAAGAAAATAATTTTCTGTTTCAAACAAAAGTGCATTTGTCCGGGTAAAAATACAGTCGAATTCAATCGACGATTACACGAAAACGGATCGTTGTTTCAACCTAATTTAAACGGACTGTTATTCAAAATTAAATAACCTTTCATTATTGGTACAATATACTATGATTTGAAACAAAAAAAATTTCGGTTTCAAACAAAAGTGCATTTGTCCGGGTAAAAATACAGTCGAATTCAATCGACGATTACACGAAAACGGATCGTTGTTTCAACCTAATTTAAACGGACTGTTATTCAAAATTAAATAACCTTTCATTATTGTTACAATATACTATGATTTGAAAGAAAATAATTTTCTGTTTCAAACAAAAGTGCATTTGTCCGGGTAAAAATACAGTCGAATTCAATCGACGATTACACGAAAACGGATCGTTGTTTCAACCTAATTTAAACGGACTGTTATTCAAAATTAAATAACCTTTCATTATTGGTACAATATACTATGATTTGAAACAAAAAAAATTTCGGTTTCAAACAAAAGTGCATTTGTCCGGGTAAAAATACAGTCGAATTCAATCGACGATTACACGAAAACGGGTCGCTGTTTCGACCTAATTTAAACGGACTGTTATTCAAAATTAAATAACCTTTCATTATTGGTACAATATACTATGATTTGAAACAAAAAAATTTTCGGTTTCAAACAAAAGTGCATTTGTCCGGGTAAAAATACAGTCGAATTCAATCGACGATTACACGAAAACGGATCGTTGTTTCGACCTAATTTAAACGGACTGTTATTCAAAATTAAATAACCTTTCATTATTGGTACAATATACTATGATTTGAAACAAAAAAAAATTTCGGTTGCAAACAAAAGTGCATTTGTCCGGGTAAAAATACAGTCGAATTCAATCGACGATTACACGAAAACGGGTCGCTGTTTCGACCTAATTTAAACGGACTGTTATTCAAAATTAAATAACCTTTCATTATTGGTACAATATACTATGATTTGAAACAAAAAAATTTTCGGTTTCAAACAAAAGTGCATTTGTCCGGGTAAAAATACAGTCGAATTCAATCGACGATTACACGAAAACGGATCGTTGTTTCAACCTAATTTAAACGGACTGTTATTCAAAATTAAATAACCTTTCATTATTGGTACAATATACTATGATTTGAAACAAAAAAATTTTCGGTTTCAAACAAAAGTGCATTTGTCCGGGTAAAAATACAGTCGAATTCAATCGACGATTACACGAAAACGGATCGTTGTTTCGACCTAATTTAAACGGACTGTTATTCAAAATTAAATAACCTTTCATTATTGTTACAATATACTATGATTTGAAAGAAAATAGTTTTCTGTTTCAAACAAAAGTGCATTTGTCCGGGTAAAAATACAGTCGAATTCAATCGACGATTACACGAAAACGGATCGTTGTTTCGACCTAATTTAAACGGACTGTTATTCAAAATTAAATAACCTTTCATTATTGGTACAATATACTATGATTTGAAACAAAAAAATTTTCGGTTTCAAACAAAAGTGCATTTGTCCGGGTAAAAATACAGTCGAATTCAATCGACGATTACACGAAAACGGATCGTTGTTTCGACCTAATTTAAACGGACTGTTATTCAAAATTAAATAACCTTTCATTATTGGTACAATATACTATGATTTGAAACAAAAAAATTTTCGGTTTCAAACAAAAGTGCATTTGTCCGGGTAAAAATACAGTCGAATTCAATCGACGATTACACGAAAACGGATCGTTGTTTCGACCTAATTTAAACGGACTGTTATTCAAAATTAAATAACCTTTCATTATTGTTACAATATACTATGATTTGAAAGAAAATAATTTTCTGTTTCAAACAAAAGTGCATTTGTCCGGGTAAAAATACAGTCGAATTCAATCGACGATTACACGAAAACGGATCGTTGTTTCAACCTAATTTAAACGGACTGTTATTCAAAATTAAATAACCTTTCATTATTGGTACAATATACTATGATTTGAAACAAAAAAATTTTCGGTTTCAAACAAAAGTGCATTTGTCCGGGTAAAAATACAGTCGAATTCAATCGACGATTACACGAAAACGGGTCGCTGTTTCGACCTAATTTAAACGGACTGTTATTCAAAATTAAATAACCTTTCATTATTGTTACAATATACTATGATTTGAAAGAAAATAAATTTCGGTTTCAAACAAAAGTGCATTTGTCCGGGTAAAAATACAGTCGAATTCAATCGACGATTACACGAAAACGGATCGTTGTTTCAACCTAATTTAAACGGACTGTTATTCAAAATTAAATAACCTTTCATTATTGGTACAATATACTATGATTTGAAACAAAAAAATTTTCGGTTTCAAACAAAAGTGCATTTGTCCGGGTAAAAATACAGTCGAATTCAATCGACGATTACACGAAAACGGATCGTTGTTTCGACCTAATTTAAACGGACTGTTATTCAAAATTAAATAACCTTTCATTATTGGTACAATATACTATGATTTGAAACAAAAAAAATTTCGGTTTCAAACAAAAGTGCATTTGTCCGGGTAAAAATACAGTCGAATTCAATCGACGATTACACGAAAACGGATCGTTGTTTCGACCTAATTTAAACGGACTGTTATTCAAAATTAAATAACCTTTCATTATTGGTACAATATACTATGATTTGAAACAAAAAAAAATTTCGGTTTCAAACAAAAGTGCATTTGTCCGGGTAAAAATACAGTCGAATTCAATCGACGATTCCACGAAAACGGGTCGCTGTTTCGACCTAATTTAAACGGACTGTTATTCAAAATTAAATAACCTTTCATTATTGGTACAATATACTATGATTTGAAACAAAATAATTTTCGGTTTCAAACAAAAGTGCATTTGTCCGGGTAAAAATACAGTCGAATTCAATCGACGATTACACGAAAACGGATCGTTGTTTCGACCTAATTTAAACGGACTGTTATTCAAAATTAAATAACCTTTCATTATTGGTACAATATACTATGATTTGAAACAAAAAAAATTTCGGTTTCAAACAAAAGTGCATTTGTCCGGGTAAAAATACAGTCGAATTCAATCGACGATTACACGAAAACGGATCGTTGTTTCGACCTAATTTAAACGGACTGTTATTCAAAATTAAATAACCTTTCATTATTGGTACAATATACTATGATTTGAAACAAAAAAATTTTCGGTTTCAAACAAAAGTGCATTTGTCCGGGTAAAAATACAGTCGAATTCAATCGACGATTACACGAAAACGGATCGTTGTTTCAACCTAATTTAAACGGACTGTTATTCAAAATTAAATAACCTTTCATTATTGGTACAATATACTATGATTTGAAACAAAAAAATTTTCGGTTTCAAACAAAAGTGCATTTGTCCGGGTAAAAATACAGTCGAATTCAATCGACGATTACACGAAAACGGATCGTTGTTTCGACCTAATTTAAACGGACTGTTATTCAAAATTAAATAACCTTTCATTATTGGTACAATATACTATGATTTGAAACAAAAAAAATTTCGGTTTCAAACAAAAGTGCATTTGTCCGGGTAAAAATACAGTCGAATTCAATCGACGATTACACGAAAACGGATCGTTGTTTCGACCTAATTTAAACGGACTGTTATTCAAAATTAAATAACCTTTCATTATTGGTACAATATACTATGATTTGAAACAAAAAAAATTTCGGTTTCAAACAAAAGTGCATTTGTCCGGGTAAAAATACAGTCGAATTCAATCGACGATTACACGAAAACGGATCGTTGTTTCGACCTAATTTAAACGGACTGTTATTCAAAATTAAATAACCTTTCATTATTGGTACAATATACTATGATTTGAAACAAAAAAAATTTCGGTTTCAAACAAAAGTGCATTTGTCCGGGTAAAAATACAGTCGAATTCAATCGACGATTCCACGAAAACGGGTCGCTGTTTCGACCTAATTTAAACGGACTGTTATTCAAAATTAAATAACCTTTCATTATTGGTACAATATACTATGATTTGAAACAAAATAATTTTCGGTTTCAAACAAAAGTGCATTTGTCCGGGTAAAAATACAGTCGAATTCAATCGACGATTACACGAAAACGGATCGTTGTTTCGACCTAATTTAAACGGACTGTTATTCAAAATTAAATAACCTTTCATTATTGGTACAATATACTATGATTTGAAACAAAAAAAATTTCGGTTTCAAACAAAAGTGCATTTGTCCGGGTAAAAATACAGTCGAATTCAATCGACGATTACACGAAAACGGATCGTTGTTTCGACCTAATTTAAACGGACTGTTATTCAAAATTAAATAACCTTTCATTATTGGTACAATATACTATGATTTGAAACAAAAAAAATTTCGGTTTCAAACAAAAGTGCATTTGTCCGGGTAAAAATACAGTCGAATTCAATCGACGATTACACGAAAACGGATCGTTGTTTCGACCTAATTTAAACGGACTGTTATTAAAAATTAAATAACCTTTCATTATTGGTACAATATACTATGATTTGAAACAAAAAAATTTTCGGTTTCAAACAAAAGTGCATTTGTCCGGGTAAAAATACAGTCGAATTCAATCGACGATTCCACGAAAACGGGTCGCTGTTTCGACCTAATTTAAACGGACTGTTATTCAAAATTAAATAACCTTTCATTATTAGTACAATATACTATGATTTGAAACAAAATAATTTTCGGTTTCAAACAAAAGTGCATTTGTCCGGGTAAAAATACAGTCGAATTCAATCGACGATTACACGAAAACGGATCGTTGTTTCGACCTAATTTAAACGGACTGTTATTCAAAATTAAATAACCTTTCATTATTGGTACAATATACTATGATTTGAAACAAAAAAATTTTCGGTTTCAAACAAAAGTGCATTTGTCCGGGTAAAAATACAGTCGAATTCAATCGACGATTACACGAAAACGGATCGTTGTTTCGACCTAATTTAAACGGACTGTTATTCAAAATTAAATAACCTTTCATTATTGGTACAATATACTATGATTTGAAACAAAAAAATTTTCGGTTTCAAACAAAAGTGCATTTGTCCGGGTAAAAATACAGTCGAATTCAATCGACGATTACACGAAAACGGATCGTTGTTTCGACCTAATTTAAACGGACTGTTATTCAAAATTAAATAACCTTTCATTATTGTTACAATATACTATGATTTGAAAGAAAATAATTTTCTGTTTCAAACAAAAGTGCATTTGTCCGGGTAAAAATACAGTCGAATTCAATCGACGATTACACGAAAACGGATCGTTGTTTCAACCTAATTTAAACGGACTGTTATTCAAAATTAAATAACCTTTCATTATTGGTACAATATACTATGATTTGAAACAAAAAAATTTTCGGTTTCAAACAAAAGTGCATTTGTCCGGGTAAAAATACAGTCGAATTCAATCGACGATTACACGAAAACGGGTCGCTGTTTCGACCTAATTTAAACGGACTGTTATTCAAAATTAAATAACCTTTCATTATTGTTACAATATACTATGATTTGAAAGAAAATAAATTTCGGTTTCAAACAAAAGTGCATTTGTCCGGGTAAAAATACAGTCGAATTCAATCGACGATTACACGAAAACGGATCGTTGTTTCAACCTAATTTAAACGGACTGTTATTCAAAATTAAATAACCTTTCATTATTGGTACAATATACTATGATTTGAAACAAAAAAATTTTCGGTTTCAAACAAAAGTGCATTTGTCCGGGTAAAAATACAGTCGAATTCAATCGACGATTACACGAAAACGGATCGTTGTTTCAACCTAATTTAAACGGACTGTTATTCAAAATTAAATAACCTTTCATTATTGGTACAATATACTATGATTTGAAACAAAAAAATTTTCGGTTTCAAACAAAAGTGCATTTGTCCGGGTAAAAATACAGTCGAATTCAATCGACGATTACACGAAAACGGGTCGCTGTTTCGACCTAATTTAAACGGACTGTTATTCAAAATTAAATAACCTTTCATTATTGTTACAATATACTATGATTTGAAAGAAAATAAATTTCGGTTTCAAACAAAAGTGCATTTGTCCGGGTAAAAATACAGTCGAATTCAATCGACGATTACACGAAAACGGATCGTTGTTTCAACCTAATTTAAACGGACTGTTATTCAAAATTAAATAACCTTTCATTATTGGTACAATATACTATGATTTGAAACAAAAAAATTTTCGGTTTCAAACAAAAGTGCATTTGTCCGGGTAAAAATACAGTCGAATTCAATCGACGATTACACGAAAACGGATCGTTGTTTCAACCTAATTTAAACGGACTGTTATTCAAAATTAAATAACCTTTCATTATTGGTACAATATACTATGATTTGAAACAAAAAAAATTTCGGTTTCAAACAAAAGTGCATTTGTCCGGGTAAAAATACAGTCGAATTCAATCGACGATTACACGAAAACGGATCGTTGTTTCGACCTAATTTAAACGGACTGTTATTCAAAATTAAATAACCTTTCATTATTGGTACAATATACTATGATTTGAAACAAAAAAAATTTCGGTTTCAAACAAAAGTGCATTTGTCCGGGTAAAAATACAGTCGAATTCAATCGACGATTACACGAAAACGGATCGTTGTTTCGACCTAATTTAAACGGACTGTTATTAAAAATTAAATAACCTTTCATTATTGGTACAATATACTATGATTTGAAACAAAAAAATTTTCGGTTTCAAACAAAAGTGCATTTGTCCGGGTAAAAATACAGTCGAATTCAATCGACGATTCCACGAAAACGGGTCGCTGTTTCGACCTAATTTAAACGGACTGTTATTCAAAATTAAATAACCTTTCATTATTAGTACAATATACTATGATTTGAAACAAAATAATTTTCGGTTTCAAACAAAAGTGCATTTGTCCGGGTAAAAATACAGTCGAATTCAATCGACGATTACACGAAAACGGATCGTTGTTTCGACCTAATTTAAACGGACTGTTATTCAAAATTAAATAACCTTTCATTATTGGTACAATATACTATGATTTGAAACAAAAAAATTTTCGGTTTCAAACAAAAGTGCATTTGTCCGGGTAAAAATACAGTCGAATTCAATCGACGATTACACGAAAACGGATCGTTGTTTCGACCTAATTTAAACGGACTGTTATTCAAAATTAAATAACCTTTCATTATTGGTACAATATACTATGATTTGAAACAAAAAAATTTTCGGTTTCAAACAAAAGTGCATTTGTCCGGGTAAAAATACAGTCGAATTCAATCGACGATTACACGAAAACGGATCGTTGTTTCGACCTAATTTAAACGGACTGTTATTCAAAATTAAATAACCTTTCATTATTGTTACAATATACTATGATTTGAAAGAAAATAATTTTCTGTTTCAAACAAAAGTGCATTTGTCCGGGTAAAAATACAGTCGAATTCAATCGACGATTACACGAAAACGGATCGTTGTTTCAACCTAATTTAAACGGACTGTTATTCAAAATTAAATAACCTTTCATTATTGGTACAATATACTATGATTTGAAACAAAAAAATTTTCGGTTTCAAACAAAAGTGCATTTGTCCGGGTAAAAATACAGTCGAATTCAATCGACGATTACACGAAAACGGGTCGCTGTTTCGACCTAATTTAAACGGACTGTTATTCAAAATTAAATAACCTTTCATTATTGTTACAATATACTATGATTTGAAAGAAAATAAATTTCGGTTTCAAACAAAAGTGCATTTGTCCGGGTAAAAATACAGTCGAATTCAATCGACGATTACACGAAAACGGATCGTTGTTTCAACCTAATTTAAACGGACTGTTATTCAAAATTAAATAACCTTTCATTATTGGTACAATATACTATGATTTGAAACAAAAAAATTTTCGGTTTCAAACAAAAGTGCATTTGTCCGGGTAAAAATACAGTCGAATTCAATCGACGATTACACGAAAACGGATCGTTGTTTCAACCTAATTTAAACGGACTGTTATTCAAAATTAAATAACCTTTCATTATTGGTACAATATACTATGATTTGAAACAAAAAAATTTTCGGTTTCAAACAAAAGTGCATTTGTCCGGGTAAAAATACAGTCGAATTCAATCGACGATTACACGAAAACGGGTCGCTGTTTCGACCTAATTTAAACGGACTGTTATTCAAAATTAAATAACCTTTCATTATTGTTACAATATACTATGATTTGAAAGAAAATAAATTTCGGTTTCAAACAAAAGTGCATTTGTCCGGGTAAAAATACAGTCGAATTCAATCGACGATTACACGAAAACGGATCGTTGTTTCAACCTAATTTAAACGGACTGTTATTCAAAATTAAATAACCTTTCATTATTGGTACAATATACTATGATTTGAAACAAAAAAATTTTCGGTTTCAAACAAAAGTGCATTTGTCCGGGTAAAAATACAGTCGAATTCAATCGACGATTACACGAAAACGGATCGTTGTTTCAACCTAATTTAAACGGACTGTTATTCAAAATTAAATAACCTTTCATTATTGGTACAATATACTATGATTTGAAACAAAAAAAATTTCGGTTTCAAACAAAAGTGCATTTGTCCGGGTAAAAATACAGTCGAATTCAATCGACGATTACACGAAAACGGATCGTTGTTTCGACCTAATTTAAACGGACTGTTATTCAAAATTAAATAACCTTTCATTATTGGTACAATATACTATGATTTGAAACAAAAAAAATTTCGGTTTCAAACAAAAGTGCATTTGTCCGGGTAAAAATACAGTCGAATTCAATCGACGATTACACGAAAACGGATCGTTGTTTCGACCTAATTTAAACGGACTGTTATTAAAAATTAAATAACCTTTCATTATTGGTACAATATACTATGATTTGAAACAAAAAAATTTTCGGTTTCAAACAAAAGTGCATTTGTCCGGGTAAAAATACAGTCGAATTCAATCGACGATTCCACGAAAACGGGTCGCTGTTTCGACCTAATTTAAACGGACTGTTATTCAAAATTAAATAACCTTTCATTATTAGTACAATATACTATGATTTGAAACAAAATAATTTTCGGTTTCAAACAAAAGTGCATTTGTCCGGGTAAAAATACAGTCGAATTCAATCGACGATTACACGAAAACGGATCGTTGTTTCGACCTAATTTAAACGGACTGTTATTCAAAATTAAATAACCTTTCATTATTGGTACAATATACTATGATTTGAAACAAAAAAATTTTCGGTTTCAAACAAAAGTGCATTTGTCCGGGTAAAAATACAGTCGAATTCAATCGACGATTACACGAAAACGGATCGTTGTTTCGACCTAATTTAAACGGACTGTTATTCAAAATTAAATAACCTTTCATTATTGGTACAATATACTATGATTTGAAACAAAAAAATTTTCGGTTTCAAACAAAAGTGCATTTGTCCGGGTAAAAATACAGTCGAATTCAATCGACGATTACACGAAAACGGATCGTTGTTTCGACCTAATTTAAACGGACTGTTATTCAAAATTAAATAACCTTTCATTATTGTTACAATATACTATGATTTGAAAGAAAATAATTTTCTGTTTCAAACAAAAGTGCATTTGTCCGGGTAAAAATACAGTCGAATTCAATCGACGATTACACGAAAACGGATCGTTGTTTCAACCTAATTTAAACGGACTGTTATTCAAAATTAAATAACCTTTCATTATTGGTACAATATACTATGATTTGAAACAAAAAAATTTTCGGTTTCAAACAAAAGTGCATTTGTCCGGGTAAAAATACAGTCGAATTCAATCGACGATTACACGAAAACGGGTCGCTGTTTCGACCTAATTTAAACGGACTGTTATTCAAAATTAAATAACCTTTCATTATTGTTACAATATACTATGATTTGAAAGAAAATAAATTTCGGTTTCAAACAAAAGTGCATTTGTCCGGGTAAAAATACAGTCGAATTCAATCGACGATTACACGAAAACGGATCGTTGTTTCAACCTAATTTAAACGGACTGTTATTCAAAATTAAATAACCTTTCATTATTGGTACAATATACTATGATTTGAAACAAAAAAATTTTCGGTTTCAAACAAAAGTGCATTTGTACGGGTAAAAATACAGTCGAATTCAATCGACGATTACACGAAAACGGATCGTTGTTTCAACCTAATTTAAACGGACTGTTATTCAAAATTAAATAACCTTTCATTATTGGTACAATATACTATGATTTGAAACAAAAAAATTTTCGGTTTCAAACAAAAGTGCATTTGTCCGGGTAAAAATACAGTCGAATTCAATCGACGATTACACGAAAACGGATCGTTGTTTCGACCTAATTTAAACGGACTGTTATTCAAAATTAAATAACCTTTCATTATTGGTACAATATACTATGATTTGAAACAAAAAAAATTTCGGTTTCAAACAAAAGTGCATTTGTCCGGGTAAAAATACAGTCGAATTCAATCGACGATTACACGAAAACGGATCGTTGTTTCGACCTAATTTAAACGGACTGTTATTCAAAATTAAATAACCTTTCATTATTGGTACAATATACTATGATTTGAAACAAAAAAAAATTTCGGTTTCAAACAAAAGTGCATTTGTCCGGGTAAAAATACAGTCGAATTCAATCGACGATTCCACGAAAACGGGTCGCTGTTTCGACCTAATTTAAACGGACTGTTATTCAAAATTAAATAACCTTTCATTATTGGTACAATATACTATGATTTGAAACAAAATAATTTTCGGTTTCAAACAAAAGTGCATTTGTCCGGGTAAAAATACAGTCGAATTCAATCGACGATTACACGAAAACGGATCGTTGTTTCGACCTAATTTAAACGGACTGTTATTCAAAATTAAATAACCTTTCATTATTGGTACAATATACTATGATTTGAAACAAAAAAATTTTCGGTTTCAAACAAAAGTGCATTTGTCCGGGTAAAAATACAGTCGAATTCAATCGACGATTACACGAAAACGGATCGTTGTTTCGACCTAATTTAAACGGACTGTTATTCAAAATTAAATAACCTTTCATTATTGGTACAATATACTATGATTTGAAACAAAAAAAATTTCGGTTTCAAACAAAAGTGCATTTGTCCGGGTAAAAATACAGTCGAATTCAATCGACGATTACACGAAAACGGATCGTTGTTTCGACCTAATTTAAACGGACTGTTATTCAAAATTAAATAACCTTTCATTATTGTTACAATATACTATGATTTGAAAGAAAATAATTTTCTGTTTCAAACAAAAGTGCATTTGTCCGGGTAAAAATACAGTCGAATTCAATCGACGATTACACGAAAACGGATCGTTGTTTCAACCTAATTTAAACGGACTGTTATTCAAAATTAAATAACCTTTCATTATTGGTACAATATACTATGATTTGAAACAAAAAAATTTTCGGTTTCAAACAAAAGTGCATTTGTCCGGGTAAAAATACAGTCGAATTCAATCGACGATTACACGAAAACGGGTCGCTGTTTCGACCTAATTTAAACGGACTGTTATTCAAAATTAAATAACCTTTCATTATTGTTACAATATACTATGATTTGAAAGAAAATAAATTTCGGTTTCAAACAAAAGTGCATTTGTCCGGGTAAAAATACAGTCGAATTCAATCGACGATTACACGAAAACGGATCGTTGTTTCAACCTAATTTAAACGGACTGTTATTCAAAATTAAATAACCTTTCATTATTGGTACAATATACTATGATTTGAAACAAAAAAATTTTCGGTTTCAAACAAAAGTGCATTTGTCCGGGTAAAAATACAGTCGAATTCAATCGACGATTACACGAAAACGGGTCGCTGTTTCGACCTAATTTAAACGGACTGTTATTCAAAATTAAATAACCTTTCATTATTGTTACAATATACTATGATTTGAAAGAAAATAAATTTCGGTTTCAAACAAAAGTGCATTTGTCCGGGTAAAAATACAGTCGAATTCAATCGACGATTACACGAAAACGGATCGTTGTTTCAACCTAATTTAAACGGACTGTTATTCAAAATTAAATAACCTTTCATTATTGGTACAATATACTATGATTTGAAACAAAAAAATTTTCGGTTTCAAACAAAAGTGCATTTGTCCGGGTAAAAATACAGTCGAATTCAATCGACGATTACACGAAAACGGATCGTTGTTTCAACCTAATTTAAACGGACTGTTATTCAAAATTAAATAACCTTTCATTATTGGTACAATATACTATGATTTGAAACAAAAAAAATTTCGGTTTCAAACAAAAGTGCATTTGTCCGGGTAAAAATACAGTCGAATTCAATCGACGATTACACGAAAACGGATCGTTGTTTCGACCTAATTTAAACGGACTGTTATTCAAAATTAAATAACCTTTCATTATTGTTACAATATACTATGATTTGAAAGAAAATAATTTTCTGTTTCAAACAAAAGTGCATTTGTCCGGGTAAAAATACAGTCGAATTCAATCGACGATTACACGAAAACGGATCGTTGTTTCAACCTAATTTAAACGGACTGTTATTCAAAATTAAATAACCTTTCATTATTGGTACAATATACTATGATTTGAAACAAAAAAATTTTCGGTTTCAAACAAAAGTGCATTTGTCCGGGTAAAAATACAGTCGAATTCAATCGACGATTACACGAAAACGGGTCGCTGTTTCGACCTAATTTAAACGGACTGTTATTCAAAATTAAATAACCTTTCATTATTGTTACAATATACTATGATTTGAAAGAAAATAAATTTCGGTTTCAAACAAAAGTGCATTTGTCCGGGTAAAAATACAGTCGAATTCAATCGACGATTACACGAAAACGGATCGTTGTTTCAACCTAATTTAAACGGACTGTTATTCAAAATTAAATAACCTTTCATTATTGGTACAATATACTATGATTTGAAACAAAAAAATTTTCGGTTTCAAACAAAAGTGCATTTGTCCGGGTAAAAATACAGTCGAATTCAATCGACGATTACACGAAAACGGGTCGCTGTTTCGACCTAATTTAAACGGACTGTTATTCAAAATTAAATAACCTTTCATTATTGTTACAATATACTATGATTTGAAAGAAAATAAATTTCGGTTTCAAACAAAAGTGCATTTGTCCGGGTAAAAATACAGTCGAATTCAATCGACGATTACACGAAAACGGATCGTTGTTTCAACCTAATTTAAACGGACTGTTATTCAAAATTAAATAACCTTTCATTATTGGTACAATATACTATGATTTGAAACAAAAAAATTTTCGGTTTCAAACAAAAGTGCATTTGTCCGGGTAAAAATACAGTCGAATTCAATCGACGATTACACGAAAACGGGTCGCTGTTTCGACCTAATTTAAACGGACTGTTATTCAAAATTAAATAACCTTTCATTATTGTTACAATATACTATGATTTGAAAGAAAATAAATTTCGGTTTCAAACAAAAGTGCATTTGTCCGGGTAAAAATACAGTCGAATTCAATCGACGATTACACGAAAACGGATCGTTGTTTCAACCTAATTTAAACGGACTGTTATTCAAAATTAAATAACCTTTCATTATTGGTACAATATACTATGATTTGAAACAAAAAAATTTTCGGTTTCAAACAAAAGTGCATTTGTCCGGGTAAAAATACAGTCGAATTCAATCGACGATTACACGAAAACGGATCGTTGTTTCAACCTAATTTAAACGGACTGTTATTCAAAATTAAATAACCTTTCATTATTGGTACAATATACTATGATTTGAAACAAAAAAAATTTCGGTTTCAAACAAAAGTGCATTTGTCCGGGTAAAAATACAGTCGAATTCAATCGACGATTACACGAAAACGGATCGTTGTTTCGACCTAATTTAAACGGACTGTTATTCAAAATTAAATAACCTTTCATTATTGTTACAATATACTATGATTTGAAAGAAAATAATTTTCTGTTTCAAACAAAAGTGCATTTGTCCGGGTAAAAATACAGTCGAATTCAATCGACGATTACACGAAAACGGATCGTTGTTTCAACCTAATTTAAACGGACTGTTATTCAAAATTAAATAACCTTTCATTATTGGTACAATATACTATGATTTGAAACAAAAAAATTTTCGGTTTCAAACAAAAGTGCATTTGTCCGGGTAAAAATACAGTCGAATTCAATCGACGATTACACGAAAACGGGTCGCTGTTTCGACCTAATTTAAACGGACTGTTATTCAAAATTAAATAACCTTTCATTATTGTTACAATATACTATGATTTGAAAGAAAATAAATTTCGGTTTCAAACAAAAGTGCATTTGTCCGGGTAAAAATACAGTCGAATTCAATCGACGATTACACGAAAACGGATCGTTGTTTCAACCTAATTTAAACGGACTGTTATTCAAAATTAAATAACCTTTCATTATTGGTACAATATACTATGATTTGAAACAAAAAAATTTTCGGTTTCAAACAAAAGTGCATTTGTCCGGGTAAAAATACAGTCGAATTCAATCGACGATTACACGAAAACGGATCGTTGTTTCAACCTAATTTAAACGGACTGTTATTCAAAATTAAATAACCTTTCATTATTGGTACAATATACTATGATTTGAAACAAAAAAAATTTCGGTTTCAAACAAAAGTGCATTTGTCCGGGTAAAAATACAGTCGAATTCAATCGACGATTACACGAAAACGGATCGTTGTTTCGACCTAATTTAAACGGACTGTTATTCAAAATTAAATAACCTTTCATTATTGGTACAATATACTATGATTTGAAACAAAAAAAATTTCGGTTTCAAACAAAAGTGCATTTGTCCGGGTAAAAATACAGTCGAATTCAATCGACGATTACACGAAAACGGATCGTTGTTTCGACCTAATTTAAACGGACTGTTATTAAAAATTAAATAACCTTTCATTATTGGTACAATATACTATGATTTGAAACAAAAAAATTTTCGGTTTCAAACAAAAGTGCATTTGTCCGGGTAAAAATACAGTCGAATTCAATCGACGATTCCACGAAAACGGGTCGCTGTTTCGACCTAATTTAAACGGACTGTTATTCAAAATTAAATAACCTTTCATTATTAGTACAATATACTATGATTTGAAACAAAATAATTTTCGGTTTCAAACAAAAGTGCATTTGTCCGGGTAAAAATACAGTCGAATTCAATCGACGATTACACGAAAACGGATCGTTGTTTCGACCTAATTTAAACGGACTGTTATTCAAAATTAAATAACCTTTCATTATTGGTACAATATACTATGATTTGAAACAAAAAAATTTTCGGTTTCAAACAAAAGTGCATTTGTCCGGGTAAAAATACAGTCGAATTCAATCGACGATTACACGAAAACGGATCGTTGTTTCGACCTAATTTAAACGGACTGTTATTCAAAATTAAATAACCTTTCATTATTGGTACAATATACTATGATTTGAAACAAAAAAATTTTCGGTTTCAAACAAAAGTGCATTTGTCCGGGTAAAAATACAGTCGAATTCAATCGACGATTACACGAAAACGGATCGTTGTTTCGACCTAATTTAAACGGACTGTTATTCAAAATTAAATAACCTTTCATTATTGTTACAATATACTATGATTTGAAAGAAAATAATTTTCTGTTTCAAACAAAAGTGCATTTGTCCGGGTAAAAATACAGTCGAATTCAATCGACGATTACACGAAAACGGATCGTTGTTTCAACCTAATTTAAACGGACTGTTATTCAAAATTAAATAACCTTTCATTATTGGTACAATATACTATGATTTGAAACAAAAAAATTTTCGGTTTCAAACAAAAGTGCATTTGTCCGGGTAAAAATACAGTCGAATTCAATCGACGATTACACGAAAACGGGTCGCTGTTTCGACCTAATTTAAACGGACTGTTATTCAAAATTAAATAACCTTTCATTATTGTTACAATATACTATGATTTGAAAGAAAATAAATTTCGGTTTCAAACAAAAGTGCATTTGTCCGGGTAAAAATACAGTCGAATTCAATCGACGATTACACGAAAACGGATCGTTGTTTCAACCTAATTTAAACGGACTGTTATTCAAAATTAAATAACCTTTTATTATTGGTACAATATACTATGATTTGAAACAAAAAAATTTTCGGTTTCAAACAAAAGTGCATTTGTCCGGGTAAAAATACAGTCGAATTCAATCGACGATTACACGAAAACGGATCGTTGTTTCAACCTAATTTAAACGGACTGTTATTCAAAATTAAATAACCTTTCATTATTGGTACAATATACTATGATTTGAAACAAAAAAATTTTCGGTTTCAAACAAAAGTGCATTTGTCCGGGTAAAAATACAGTCGAATTCAATCGACGATTACACGAAAACGGGTCGCTGTTTCGACCTAATTTAAACGGACTGTTATTCAAAATTAAATAACCTTTCATTATTGTTACAATATACTATGATTTGAAAGAAAATAAATTTCGGTTTCAAACAAAAGTGCATTTGTCCGGGTAAAAATACAGTCGAATTCAATCGACGATTACACGAAAACGGATCGTTGTTTCAACCTAATTTAAACGGACTGTTATTCAAAATTAAATAACCTTTCATTATTGGTACAATATACTATGATTTGAAACAAAAAAATTTTCGGTTTCAAACAAAAGTGCATTTGTCCGGGTAAAAATACAGTCGAATTCAATCGACGATTACACGAAAACGGATCGTTGTTTCAACCTAATTTAAACGGACTGTTATTCAAAATTAAATAACCTTTCATTATTGGTACAATATACTATGATTTGAAACAAAAAAAATTTCGGTTTCAAACAAAAGTGCATTTGTCCGGGTAAAAATACAGTCGAATTCAATCGACGATTACACGAAAACGGATCGTTGTTTCGACCTAATTTAAACGGACTGTTATTCAAAATTAAATAACCTTTCATTATTGGTACAATATACTATGATTTGAAACAAAAAAAATTTCGGTTTCAAACAAAAGTGCATTTGTCCGGGTAAAAATACAGTCGAATTCAATCGACGATTACACGAAAACGGATCGTTGTTTCGACCTAATTTAAACGGACTGTTATTAAAAATTAAATAACCTTTCATTATTGGTACAATATACTATGATTTGAAACAAAAAAATTTTCGGTTTCAAACAAAAGTGCATTTGTCCGGGTAAAAATACAGTCGAATTCAATCGACGATTACACGAAAACGGATCGTTGTTTCGACCTAATTTAAACGGACTGTTATTCAAAATTAAATAACCTTTCATTATTGGTACAATATACTATGATTTGAAACAAAAAAATTTTCGGTTTCAAACAAAAGTGCATTTGTCCGGGTAAAAATACAGTCGAATTCAATCGACGATTACACGAAAACGGATCGTTGTTTCGACCTAATTTAAACGGACTGTTATTCAAAATTAAATAACCTTTCATTATTGTTACAATATACTATGATTTGAAAGAAAATAATTTTCTGTTTCAAACAAAAGTGCATTTGTCCGGGTAAAAATACAGTCGAATTCAATCGACGATTACACGAAAACGGATCGTTGTTTCAACCTAATTTAAACGGACTGTTATTCAAAATTAAATAACCTTTCATTATTGGTACAATATACTATGATTTGAAACAAAAAAAATTTCGGTTTCAAACAAAAGTGCATTTGTCCGGGTAAAAATACAGTCGAATTCAATCGACGATTACACGAAAACGGGTCGCTGTTTCGACCTAATTTAAACGGACTGTTATTCAAAATTAAATAACCTTTCATTATTGTTACAATATACTATGATTTGAAAGAAAATAAATTTCGGTTTCAAACAAAAGTGCATTTGTCCGGGTAAAAATACAGTCGAATTCAATCGACGATTACACGAAAACGGATCGTTGTTTCAACCTAATTTAAACGGACTGTTATTCAAAATTAAATAACCTTTCATTATTGGTACAATATACTATGATTTGAAACAAAAAAATTTTCGGTTTCAAACAAAAGTGCATTTGTCCGGGTAAAAATACAGTCGAATTCAATCGACGATTACACGAAAACGGATCGTTGTTTCAACCTAATTTAAACGGACTGTTATTCAAAATTAAATAACCTTTCATTATTGGTACAATATACTATGATTTGAAACAAAAAAATTTTCGGTTTCAAACAAAAGTGCATTTGTCCGGGTAAAAATACAGTCGAATTCAATCGACGATTACACGAAAACGGATCGTTGTTTCGACCTAATTTAAACGGACTGTTATTCAAAATTAAATAACCTTTCATTATTGGTACAATATACTATGATTTGAAACAAAAAAAATTTCGGTTTCAAACAAAAGTGCATTTGTCCGGGTAAAAATACAGTCGAATTCAATCGACGATTACACGAAAACGGATCGTTGTTTCGACCTAATTTAAACGGACTGTTATTCAAAATTAAATAACCTTTCATTATTGGTACAATATACTATGATTTGAAACAAAAAAAAATTTCGGTTTCAAACAAAAGTGCATTTGTCCGGGTAAAAATACAGTCGAATTCAATCGACGATTCCACGAAAACGGGTCGCTGTTTCGACCTAATTTAAACGGACTGTTATTCAAAATTAAATAACCTTTCATTATTGGTACAATATACTATGATTTGAAACAAAATAATTTTCGGTTTCAAACAAAAGTGCATTTGTCCGGGTAAAAATACAGTCGAATTCAATCGACGATTACACGAAAACGGATCGTTGTTTCGACCTAATTTAAACGGACTGTTATTCAAAATTAAATAACCTTTCATTATTGGTACAATATACTATGATTTGAAACAAAAAAAATTTCGGTTTCAAACAAAAGTGCATTTGTCCGGGTAAAAATACAGTCGAATTCAATCGACGATTACACGAAAACGGATCGTTGTTTCGACCTAATTTAAACGGACTGTTATTAAAAATTAAATAACCTTTCATTATTGGTACAATATACTATGATTTGAAACAAAAAAATTTTCGGTTTCAAACAAAAGTGCATTTGTCCGGGTAAAAATACAGTCGAATTCAATCGACGATTCCACGAAAACGGGTCGCTGTTTCGACCTAATTTAAACGGACTGTTATTCAAAATTAAATAACCTTTCATTATTGGTACAATATACTATGATTTGAAACAAAAAAATTTTCGGTTTCAAACAAAAGTGCATTTGTCCGGGTAAAAATACAGTCGAATTCAATCGACGATTACACGAAAACGGGTCGCTGTTTCGACCTAATTTAAACGGACTGTTATTCAAAATTAAATAACCTTTCATTATTGGTACAATATACTATGATCTAAAACAAAATAATTTTCGGTTTCAAACAAAAGTGCATTTGTCCGGGTAAAAATACAGTCGAATTCAATCGACGATTACACGAAAACGGGTCGCTGTTTCGACCTAATTTAAACGGACTGTTATTCAAAATTAACTAACCTTTCATTATTGGTACAATATACTATGATTTGAAACAAAAAAATTTTCGGTTTCAAACAAAAGTGCATTTGTCCGGGTAAAAATACAGTCGAATTCAATCGACGATTCCACGAAAACGGGTCGCTGTTTCGACCTAATTTAAACGGACTGTTATTCAAAATTAAATAACCTTTCATTATTGGTACAATATACTATGATTTGAAACAAAAAAATTTTCGGTTTCAAACAAAAGTGCATTTGTCCGGGTAAAAATACAGTCGAATTCAATCGACGATTACACGAAAACGGGTCGCTGTTTCGACCTAATTTAAACGGACTGTTATTCAAAATTAAATAACCTTTCATTATTGGTACAATATACTATGATTTGAAACAAAAAAATTTTCGGTTTCAAACAAAAGTGCATTTGTCCGGGTAAAAATACAGTCGAATTCAATCGACGATTACACGAAAACGGGTCGCTGTTTCAACCTAATTTAAACGGACTGTTATTCAAAATTAACTAACCTTTCATTATTGGTACAATATACTATGATTTGAAACAAAAAAATTTTCGGTTTCAAACAAAAGTGCATTTGTCCGGGTAAAAATACAGTCGAATTCAATCGACGATTACACGAAAACGGATCGTTGTTTCGACCTAATTTAAACGGACTGTTATTCAAAATTAAATAACCTTTCATTATTGGTACAATATACTATGATTTGAAACAAAAAAAATTTCGGTTTCAAACAAAAGTGCATTTGTCCGGGTAAAAATACAGTCGAATTCAATCGACGATTACACGAAAACGGATCGTTGTTTCGACCTAATTTAAACGGACTGTTATTCAAAATTAAATAACCTTTCATTATTGGTACAATATACTATGATTTGAAACAAAAAAATTTTCGGTTTCAAACAAAAGTGCATTTGTCCGGGTAAAAATACAGTCGAATTCAATCGACGATTACACGAAAACGGATCGTTGTTTCAACCTAATTTAAACGGACTGTTATTCAAAATTAAATAACCTTTCATTATTGGTACAATATACTATGATTTGAAACAAAAAAATTTTCGGTTTCAAACAAAAGTGCATTTGTCCGGGTAAAAATACAGTCGAATTCAATCGACGATTACACGAAAACGGGTCGCTGTTTCGACCTAATTTAAACGGACTGTTATTCAAAATTAAATAACCTTTCATTATTGGTACAATATACTATGATTTGAAACAAAAAAAATTTCGGTTTCAAACAAAAGTGCATTTGTCTTGGTAAAAATACAGTCGAATTCAATCGACGATTACACGAAAACGGGTCGCTGTTTCGACCTAATTTAAACGGACTGTTATTCAAAATTAAATAACCTTTCATTATTAGTACAATATACTATGATTTGAAACAAAATAATTTTCGGTTTCAAACAAAAGTGCATTTGTCCGGGTAAAAATACAGTCGAATTCAATCGACGATTACACGAAAACGGATCGTTGTTTCAACCTAATTTAAACGGACTGTTATTCAAAATTAACTAACCTTTCATTATTGGTACAATATACTATGATTTGAAACAAAAAAATTTTCGGTTTCAAACAAAAGTGCATTTGTCCGGGTAAAAATACAGTCGAATTCAATCGACGATTACACGAAAACGGATCGTTGTTTCGACCTAATTTAAACGGACTGTTATTCAAAATTAAATAACCTTTCATTATTGGTACAATATACTATGATTTGAAACAAAAAAATTTCGGTTTCAAACAAAAGTGCATTTGTCCGGGTAAAAATACAGTCGAATTCAATCGACGATTACACGAAAACGGATCGTTGTTTCGACCTAATTTAAACGGACTGTTATTCAAAATTAAATAACCTTTCATTATTGGTACAATATACTATGATTTGAAACAAAAAAATTTTCGGTTTCAAACAAAAGTGCATTTGTCCGGGTAAAAATACAGTCGAATTCAATCGACGATTACACGAAAACGGATCGTTGTTTCGACCTAATTTAAACGGACTGTTATTCAAAATTAAATAACCTTTCATTATTGGTACAATATACTATGATTTGAAACAAAAAAAATTTCGGTTTCAAACAAAAGTGCATTTGTCCGGGTAAAAATACAGTCGAATTCAATCGACGATTACACGAAAACGGATCGTTGTTTCGACCTAATTTAAACTGACTGTTATTCAAAATTAAATAACCTTTCATTATTGGTACAATATACTATGATTTGAAACAAAAAAAATTTCGGTTTCAAACAAAAGTGCATTTGTCCGGGTAAAAATACAGTCGAATTCAATCGACGATTACACGAAAACGGGTCGCTGTTTCGACCTAATTTAAACGGACTGTTATTCAAAATTAAATAACCTTTCATTATTGGTACAATATACTATGATTTGAAACAAAAAAATTTTCGGTTTCAAACAAAAGTGCATTTGTCCGGGTAAAAATACAGTCGAATTCAATCGACGATTCCACGAAAACGGGTCGTTGTTTCGACCTAATTTAAACGGACTGTTATTCAAAATTAAATAACCTTTCATTATTGGTACAATATACTATGATTTGAAACAAAAAAATTTTCGGTTTCAAACAAAAGTGCATTTGTCCGGGTAAAAATACAGTCGAATTCAATCGACGATTACACGAAAACGGGTCGCTGTTTCGACCTAATTTAAACGGACTGTTATTCAAAATTAAATAACCTTTCATTATTAGTACAATATACTATGATTTGAAACAAAATAATTTTCGGTTTCAAACAAAAGTGCATTTGTCCGGGTAAAAATACAGTCGAATTCAATCGACGATTACACGAAAACGGATCGTTGTTTCAACCTAATTTAAACGGACTGTTATTCAAAATTAACTAACCTTTCATTATTGGTACAATATACTATGATTTGAAACAAAAAAATTTTCGGTTTCAAACAAAAGTGCATTTGTCCGGGTAAAAATACAGTCGAATTCAATCGACGATTACACGAAAACGGATCGTTGTTTCGACCTAATTTAAACTGACTGTTATTCAAAATTAAATAACCTTTCATTATTGGTACAATATACTATGATTTGAAACAAAAAAAATTTCGGTTTCAAACAAAAGTGCATTTGTCCGGGTAAAAATACAGTCGAATTCAATCGACGATTCCACGAAAACGGGTCGCTGTTTCGACCTAATTTAAACGGACTGTTATTCAAAATTAAATAACCTTTCATTATTGGTACAATATACTATGATTTGAAACAAAAAAATTTTCGGTTTCAAACAAAAGTGCATTTGTCCGGGTAAAAATACAGTCGAATTCAATCGACGATTCCACGAAAACGGGTCGCTGTTTCGACCTAATTTAAACGGACTGTTATTCAAAATTAAATAACCTTTCATTATTGGTACAATATACTATGATTTGAAACAAAAAAATTTTCGGTTTCAAACAAAAGTGCATTTGTCCGGGTAAAAATACAGTCGAATTCAATCGACGATTCCACGAAAACGGGTCGCTGTTTCGACCTAATTTAAACGGACTGTTATTCAAAATTAAATAACCTTTCATTATTGGTACAATATACTATGATTTGAAACAAAAAAATTTTCGGTTTCAAACAAAAGTGCATTTGTCCGGGTAAAAATACAGTCGAATTCAATCGACGATTACACGAAAACGGGTCGTTGTTTCGACCTAATTTAAACGGACTGTTATTCAAAATTAAATAACCTTTCATTATTGGTACAATATACTATGATTTGAAACAAAAAAAATTTCGGTTTCAAACAAAAGTGCATTTGTCCGGGTAAAAATACAGTCGAATTCAATCGACGATTACACGAAAACGGATCGCTGTTTCGACCTAATTTAAACGGACTGTTATTCAAAATTAAATAACCTTTCATTATTAGTACAATATACTATGATTTGAAACAAAATAATTTTCGGTTTCAAACAAAAGTGCATTTGTCCGGGTAAAAATACAGTCGAATTCAATCGACGATTACACGAAAACGGATCGTTGTTTCAACCTAATTTAAACGGACTGTTATTCAAAATTAACTAACCTTTCATTATTGGTACAATATACTATGATTTGAAACAAAAAAATTTTCGGTTTCAAACAAAAGTGCATTTGTCCGGGTAAAAATACAGTCGAATTCAATCGACGATTCCACGAAAACGGGTCGCTGTTTCGACCTAATTTAAACGGACTGTTATTCAAAATTAAATAACCTTTCATTATTGGTACAATATACTATGATTTGAAACAAAAAAATTTTCGGTTTCAAACAAAAGTGCATTTGTCCGGGTAAAAATACAGTCGAATTCAATCGACGATTCCACGAAAACGGGTCGCTGTTTCGACCTAATTTAAACGGACTGTTATTCAAAATTAAATAACCTTTCATTATTGGTACAATATACTATGATTTGAAACAAAAAAATTTTCGGTTTCAAACAAAAGTGCATTTGTCCGGGTAAAAATACAGTCGAATTCAATCGACGATTACACGAAAACGGATCGTTGTTTCGACCTAATTTAAACGGACTGTTATTCAAAATTAAATAACCTTTCATTATTGGTACAATATACTATGATTTGAAACAAAAAAAATTTCGGTTTCAAACAAAAGTGCATTTGTCCGGGTAAAAATACAGTCGAATTCAATCGACGATTCCACGAAAACGGGTCGCTGTTTCGACCTAATTTAAACGGACTGTTATTCAAAATTAAATAACCTTTCATTATTGGTACAATATACTATGATTTGAAACAAAAAAATTTTCGGTTTCAAACAAAAGTGCATTTGTCCGGGTAAAAATACAGTCGAATTCAATCGACGATTACACGAAAACGGATCGTTGTTTCAACCTAATTTAAACGGACTGTTATTCAAAATTAACTAACCTTTCATTATTGGTACAATATACTATGATTTGAAACAAAAAAATTTTCGGTTTCAAACAAAAGTGCATTTGTCCGGGTAAAAATACAGTCGAATTCAATCGACGATTCCACGAAAACGGGTCGCTGTTTCGACCTAATTTAAACGGACTGTTATTCAAAATTAAATAACCTTTCATTATTGGTACAATATACTATGATTTGAAACAAAAAAATTTTCGGTTTCAAACAAAAGTGCATTTGTCCGGGTAAAAATACAGTCGAATTCAATCGACGATTACACGAAAACGGATCGTTGTTTCGACCTAATTTAAACGGACTGTTATTCAAAATTAAATAACCTTTCATTATTGGTACAATATACTATGATTTGAAACAAAAAAAATTTCGGTTTCAAACAAAAGTGCATTTGTCCGGGTAAAAATACAGTCGAATTCAATCGACGATTACACGAAAACGGATCGTTGTTTCGACCTAATTTAAACGGGCTGTTATTCAAAATTAAATAACCTTTCATTATTGGTACAATATACTATGATTTGAAACAAAAAAAATTTCGGTTTCAAACAAAAGTGCATTTGTCCGGGTAAAAATACAGTCGAATTCAATCGACGATTCCACGAAAACGGGTCGCTGTTTCGACCTAATTTAAACGGACTGTTATTCAAAATTAAATAAACTTTCATTATTGGTACAATATACTATGATTTGAAACAAAAAAATTTTCGGTTTCAAACAAAAGTGCATTTGTCCGGGTAAAAATACAGTCGAATTCAATCGACGATTACACGAAAACGGATCGTTGTTTCGACCTAATTTAAACGGACTGTTATTCAAAATTAAATAACCTTTCATTATTGGTACAATATACTATGATTTGAAACAAAAAAATTTTCGGTTTCAAACAAAAGTGCATTTGTCCGGGTAAAAATACAGTCGAATTCAATCGACGATTACACGAAAACGGATCGTTGTTTCGACCTAATTTAAACGGACTGTTATTCAAAATTAAATAACCTTTCATTATTGGTGCAATATACTATGATTTGAAACAAAAAAATTTTCGGTTTCAAACAAAAGTGCATTTGTCCGGGTAAAAATACAGTCGAATTCAATCGACGATTACACGAAAACGGGTCGTTGTTTCGACCTAATTTAAACGGACTGTTATTCAAAATTAAATAACCTTTCATTATTGGTACAATATTCTATGATTTGAAACAAAAAAATTTTCGGTTTCAAACAAAAGTGCATTTGTCTTGGTAAAAATACAGTCGAATTCAATCGACGATTACACGAAAACGGATCGTTGTTTCGATCTAATTTAAACGGACTGTTATTCAAAATTAAATAACCTTTCATTATTGGTGCAATATACTATGATTTGAAACAAAAAAATTTTCGGTTTCAAACAAAAGTGCATTTGTCCGGGTAAAAATACAGTCGAATTCAATCGACGATTACACGAAAACGGATCGTTGTTTCGACCTAATTTAAACGGACTGTTATTCAAAATTAAATAACCTTTCATTATTGGTACAATATACTATGATTTGAAACAAAAAAAATTTCGGTTTCAAACAAAAGTGCATTTGTCCGGGTAAAAATACAGTCGAATTCAATCGACGATTACACGAAAACGGGTCGTTGTTTCGACCTAATTTAAACGGACTGTTATTCAAAATTAAATAACCTTTCATTATTGGTACAATATACTATGATTTGAAACAAAAAAAATTTCGGTTTCAAACAAAAGTGCATTTGTCCGGGTAAAAATACAGTCGAATTCAATCGACGATTACACGAAAACGGATCGTTGTTTCGACCTAATTTAAACGGGCTGTTATTCAAAATTAAATAACCTTTCATTATTGGTACAATATACTATGATTTGAAACAAAAAAAATTTCGGTTTCAAACAAAAGTGCATTTGTCCGGGTAAAAATACAGTCGAATTCAATCGACGATTCCACGAAAACGGGTCGCTGTTTCGACCTAATTTAAACGGACTGTTATTCAAAATTAAATAAACTTTCATTATTGGTACAATATACTATGATTTGAAACAAAAAAATTTTCGGTTTCAAACAAAAGTGCATTTGTCCGGGTAAAAATACAGTCGAATTCAATCGACGATTACACGAAAACGGATCGTTGTTTCGACCTAATTTAAACGGACTGTTATTCAAAATTAAATAACCTTTCATTATTGGTACAATATTCTATGATTTGAAACAAAAAAATTTTCGGTTTCAAACAAAAGTGCATTTGTCCGGGTAAAAATACAGTCGAATTCAATCGACGATTACACGAAAACGGATCGTTGTTTCGACCTAATTTAAACGGACTGTTATTCAAAATTAAATAACCTTTCATTATTGGTGCAATATACTATGATTTGAAACAAAAAAATTTTCGGTTTCAAACAAAAGTGCATTTGTCCGGGTAAAAATACAGTCGAATTCAATCGACGATTACACGAAAACGGATCGTTGTTTCGACCTAATTTAAACGGACTGTTATTCAAAATTAAATAACCTTTCATTATTGGTACAATATACTATGATTTGAAACAAAAAAATTTTCGGTTTCAAACAAAAGTGCATTTGTCCGGGTAAAAATACAGTCGAATTCAATCGACGATTACACGAAAACGGATCGTTGTTTCGACCTAATTTAAACGGACTGTTATTCAAAATTAAATAACCTTTCATTATTGGTACAATATACTATGATTTGAAACAAAAAAAATTTCGGTTTCAAACAAAAGTGCATTTGTCCGGGTAAAAATACAGTCGAATTCAATCGACGATTACACGAAAACGGATCGTTGTTTCGACCTAATTTAAACGGGCTGTTATTCAAAATTAAATAACCTTTCATTATTGGTACAATATACTATGATTTGAAACAAAAAAAATTTCGGTTTCAAACAAAAGTGCATTTGTCCGGGTAAAAATACAGTCGAATTCAATCGACGATTCCACGAAAACGGGTCGCTGTTTCGACCTAATTTAAACGGACTGTTATTCAAAATTAAATAAACTTTCATTATTGGTACAATATACTATGATTTGAAACAAAAAAATTTTCGGTTTCAAACAAAAGTGCATTTGTCCGGGTAAAAATACAGTCGAATTCAATCGACGATTACACGAAAACGGATCGTTGTTTCGACCTAATTTAAACGGACTGTTATTCAAAATTAAATAACCTTTCATTATTGGTACAATATTCTATGATTTGAAACAAAAAAATTTTCGGTTTCAAACAAAAGTGCATTTGTCCGGGTAAAAATACAGTCGAATTCAATCGACGATTACACGAAAACGGATCGTTGTTTCGACCTAATTTAAACGGACTGTTATTCAAAATTAAATAACCTTTCATTATTGGTGCAATATACTATGATTTGAAACAAAAAAATTTTCGGTTTCAAACAAAAGTGCATTTGTCCGGGTAAAAATACAGTCGAATTCAATCGACGATTACACGAAAACGGGTCGTTGTTTCGACCTAATTTAAACGGACTGTTATTCAAAATTAAATAACCTTTCATTATTGGTACAATATTCTATGATTTGAAACAAAAAAATTTTCGGTTTCAAACAAAAGTGCATTTGTCTTGGTAAAAATACAGTCGAATTCAATCGACGATTACACGAAAACGGATCGTTGTTTCGATCTAATTTAAACGGACTGTTATTCAAAATTAAATAACCTTTCATTATTGGTGCAATATACTATGATTTGAAACAAAAAAATTTTCGGTTTCAAACAAAAGTGCATTTGTCCGGGTAAAAATACAGTCGAATTCAATCGACGATTACACGAAAACGGATCGTTGTTTCGACCTAATTTAAACGGACTGTTATTCAAAATTAAATAACCTTTCATTATTGGTACAATATACTATGATTTGAAACAAAAAAAATTTCGGTTTCAAACAAAAGTGCATTTGTCCGGGTAAAAATACAGTCGAATTCAATCGACGATTACACGAAAACGGGTCGTTGTTTCGACCTAATTTAAACGGACTGTTATTCAAAATTAAATAACCTTTCATTATTGGTACAATATACTATGATTTGAAACAAAAAAATTTTCGGTTTCAAACAAAAGTGCATTTGTCCGGGTAAAAATACAGTCGAATTCAATCGACGATTACACGAAAACGGATCGTTGTTTCGACCTAATTTAAACGGACTGTTATTCAAAATTAAATAACCTTTCATTATTGGTGCAATATACTATGATTTGAAACAAAAAAATTTTCGGTTTCAAACAAAAGTGCATTTGTCCGGGTAAAAATACAGTCGAATTCAATCGACGATTACACGAAAACGGGTCGTTGTTTCGACCTAATTTAAACGGACTGTTATTCAAAATTAAATAACCTTTCATTATTGGTACAATATTCTATGATTTGAAACAAAAAAATTTTCGGTTTCAAACAAAAGTGCATTTGTCTTGGTAAAAATACAGTCGAATTCAATCGACGATTACACGAAAACGGGTCGTTGTTTCGATCTAATTTAAACGGACTGTTATTCAAAATTAAATAACCTTTCATTATTGGTGCAATATACTATGATTTGAAACAAAAAAATTTTCGGTTTCAAACAAAAGTGCATTTGTCCGGGTAAAAATACAGTCGAATTCAATCGACGATTACACGAAAACGGATCGTTGTTTCGACCTAATTTAAACGGACTGTTATTCAAAATTAAATAACCTTTCATTATTGGTACAATATACTATGATTTGAAACAAAAAAAATTTCGGTTTCAAACAAAAGTGCATTTGTCCGGGTAAAAATACAGTCGAATTCAATCGACGATTACACGAAAACGGGTCGTTGTTTCGACCTAATTTAAACGGACTGTTATTCAAAATTAAATAACCTTTCATTATTGGTACAATATACTATGATTTGAAACAAAAAAAATTTCGGTTTCAAACAAAAGTGCATTTGTCCGGGTAAAAATACAGTCGAATTCAATCGACGATTACACGAAAACGGATCGTTGTTTCGACCTAATTTAAACGGACTGTTATTCAAAATTAAATAACCTTTCATTATTGGTACAATATACTATGATTTGAAACAAAAAAAATTTCGGTTTCAAACAAAAGTGCATTTGTCCGGGTAAAAATACAGTCGAATTCAATCGACGATTACACGAAAACGGATCGTTGTTTCGACCTAATTTAAACGGACTGTTATTCAAAATTAAATAACCTTTCATTATTGGTACAATATACTATGATTTGAAACAAAAAAAATTTCGGTTTCAAACAAAAGTGCATTTGTCCGGGTAAAAATACAGTCGAATTCAATCGACGATTCCACGAAAACGGGTCGCTGTTTCGACCTAATTTAAACGGACTGTTATTCAAAATTAAATAACCTTTCATTATTGGTACAATATACTATGATTTGAAACAAAAAAATTTTCGGTTTCAAACAAAAGTGCATTTGTCCGGGTAAAAATACAGTCGAATTCAATCGACGATTACACGAAAACGGATCGTTGTTTCGACCTAATTTAAACGGACTGTTATTCAAAATTAAATAACCTTTCATTATTGGTACAATATACTATGATTTGAAACAAAAAAATTTTCGGTTTCAAACAAAAGTGCATTTGTCCGGGTAAAAATACAGTCGAATTCAATCGACGATTCCACGAAAACGGGTCGCTGTTTCGACCTAATTTAAACGGACTGTTATTCAAAATTAAATAACCTTTCATTATTGGTACAATATACTATGGTTTCAAACAAAAGTGCATTTGTCCGGGTAAAAATACAATCGAATTCAATCGACGATTACACGAAAACGGGTCGTTGTTTCGACCTAATTTAAACGGACTGTTATTCAAAATTAAATAACCTTTCATTATTGGTACAATATACTATGATTTGAAACAAAAAAATTTTCGGTTTCAAACAAAAGTGCATTTGTCCGGGTAAAAATACAATCGAATTCAATCGACGATTACGCGAAAACGGGTCGTTGTTTCGACCTAATTTAAACGGACTGTTATTCAAAATTAAATAACCTTTCATTATTGGTACAATATACTATGATTTGAAACAAAAAAATTTTCGGTTTCAAACAAAAGTGCATTTGTCCGGGTAAAAATACAATCGAATTCAATCAACGATTACACGAAAACGGGTCGTCGTTTCGACCTAATTTAAACGGACTGTTATTCAAAATTAAATAACCTTTCATTATTGGTACAATATACTATGATTTGAAACAAAAAAATTTTCGGTTTCAAACAAAAGTGCATTTGTCCGGGTAAAAATACAATCGAATTCAATCGACGATTACACGAAAACGGGTCGTTGTTTCGACCTAATTTAAACGGACTGTTATTCAAAATTAAATAACCTTTCATTATTGGTACAATATACTATGATTTGAAACAAAAAAATTTTCGGTTTCAAACAAAAGTGCATTTGTCCGGGTAAAAATACAATCGAATTCAATCGACGATTACACGAAAACGGGTCGTTGTTTCGACCTAATTTAAACGGACTGTTATTCAAAATTAAATAACCTTTCATTATTGGTACAATATACTATGATTTGAAACAAAAAAATTTTCGGTTTCAAACAAAAGTGCATTTGTCCGGGTAAAAATACAATCGAATTCAATCGACGATTACACGAAAACGGGTCGTTGTTTCGACCTAATTTAAACGGACTGTTATTCAAAATTAAATAACCTTTCATTATTGGTACAATATACTATGATTTGAAACAAAAAAATTTTCGGTTTCAAACAAAAGTGCATTTGTCCGGGTAAAAATACAATCGAATTCAATCGACGATTACGCGAAAACGGGTCGTTGTTTCGACCTAATTTAAACGGACTGTTATTCAAAATTAAATAACCTTTCATTATTGGTACAATATACTATGATTTGAAACAAAAAAATTTTCGGTTTCAAACAAAAGTGCATTTGTCCGGGTAAAAATACAATCGAATTCAATCAACGATTACACGAAAACGGGTCGTCGTTTCGACCTAATTTAAACGGACTGTTATTCAAAATTAAATAACCTTTCATTATTGGTACAATATACTATGATTTGAAACAAAAAAATTTTCGGTTTCAAACAAAAGTGCATTTGTCCGGGTAAAAATACAATCGAATTCAATCGACGATTACACGAAAACGGGTCGTTGTTTCGACCTAATTTAAACGGACTGTTATTCAAAATTAAATAACCTTTCATTATTGGTACAATATACTATGATTTGAAACAAAAAAATTTTCGGTTTCAAACAAAAGTGCATTTGTCCGGGTAAAAATACAATCGAATTCAATCGACGATTACACGAAAACGGGTCGTTGTTTCGACCTAATTTAAACGGACTGTTATTCAAAATTAAATAACCTTTCATTATTGGTACAATATACTATGATTTGAAACAAAAAAATTTTCGGTTTCAAACAAAAGTGCATTTGTCCGGGTAAAAATACAATCGAATTCAATCGACGATTACACGAAAACGGGTCGTTGTTTCGACCTAATTTAAACGGACTGTTATTCAAAATTAAATAACCTTTCATTATTGGTACAATATACTATGATTTGAAACAAAAAAATTTTCGGTTTCAAACAAAAGTGCATTTGTCCGGGTAAAAATACAATCGAATTCAATCGACGATTACACGAAAACGGGTCGTTGTTTCGACCTAATTTAAACGGACTGTTATTCAAAATTAAATAACCTTTCATTATTGGTACAATATACTATGATTTGAAACAAAAAAATTTTCGGTTTCAAACAAAAGTGCATTTGTCCGGGTAAAAATACAATCGAATTCAATCGACGATTACACGAAAACGGGTCGTTGTTTCGACCTAATTTAAACGGACTGTTATTCAAAATTAAATAACCTTTCATTATTGGTACAATATACTATGATTTGAAACAAAAAAATTTTCGGTTTCAAACAAAAGTGCATTTGTCCGGGTAAAAATACAATCGAATTCAATCGACGATTACACGAAAACGGGTCGTTGTTTCGACCTAATTTAAACGGACTGTTATTCAAAATTAAATAACCTTTCATTATTGGTACAATATACTATGATTTGAAACAAAAAAATTTTCGGTTTCAAACAAAAGTGCATTTGTCCGGTTAAAAATACAATCGAATTCAATCGACGATTACACGAAAACGGGTCGTTGTTTCGACCTAATTTAAACGGACTGTTATTCAAAATTAAATAACCTTTCATTATTGGTACAATATACTATGATTTGAAACAAAAAAATTTTCGGTTTCAAACAAAAGCGCATTTGTCCGGGTAAAAATACAATCGAATTCAATCGACGATTACACGAAAACGGGTCGTTGTTTCGACCTAATTTAAACGGACTGTTATTCAAAATTAAATAACCTTTCATTATTGGTACAATATACTATGATTTGAAACAAAAAAATTTTCGGTTTCAAACAAAAGTGCATTTGTCCGGGTAAAAATACAATCGAATTCAATCGACGATTACACGAAAACGGGTCGTTGTTTCGACCTAATTTAAACGGACTGTTATTCAAAATTAAATAACCTTTCATTATTGGTACAATATACTATGATTTGAAACAAAAAAATTTTCGGTTTCAAACAAAAGTGCATTTGTCCGGGTAAAAATACAATCGAATTCAATCGACGATTACGCGAAAACGGGTCGTTGTTTCGACCTAATTTAAACGGACTGTTATTCAAAATTAAATAACCTTTCATTATTGGTACAATATACTATGATTTGAAACAAAAAAATTTTCGGTTTCAAACAAAAGTGCATTTGTCCGGGTAAAAATACAATCGAATTCAATCAACGATTACACGAAAACGGGTCGTCGTTTCGACCTAATTTAAACGGACTGTTATTCAAAATTAAATAACCTTTCATTATTGGTACAATATACTATGATTTGAAACAAAAAAATTTTCGGTTTCAAACAAAAGTGCATTTGTCCGGGTAAAAATACAATCGAATTCAATCGACGATTACACGAAAACGGGTCGTTGTTTCGACCTAATTTAAACGGACTGTTATTCAAAATTAAATAACCTTTCATTATTGGTACAATATACTATGATTTGAAACAAAAAAATTTTCGGTTTCAAACAAAAGTGCATTTGTCCGGGTAAAAATACAATCGAATTCAATCGACGATTACACGAAAACGGGTCGTTGTTTCGACCTAATTTAAACGGACTGTTATTCAAAATTAAATAACCTTTCATTATTGGTACAATATACTATGATTTGAAACAAAAAAATTTTCGGTTTCAAACAAAAGTGCATTTGTCCGGGTAAAAATACAATCGAATTCAATCGACGATTACACGAAAACGGGTCGTTGTTTCGACCTAATTTAAACGGACTGTTATTCAAAATTAAATAACCTTTCATTATTGGTACAATATACTATGATTTGAAACAAAAAAATTTTCGGTTTCAAACAAAAGTGCATTTGTCCGGGTAAAAATACAATCGAATTCAATCGACGATTACACGAAAACGGGTCGTTGTTTCGACCTAATTTAAACGGACTGTTATTCAAAATTAAATAACCTTTCATTATTGGTACAATATACTATGATTTGAAACAAAAAAATTTTCGGTTTCAAACAAAAGTGCATTTGTCCGGGTAAAAATACAATCGAATTCAATCGACGATTACACGAAAACGGGTCGTTGTTTCGACCTAATTTAAACGGACTGTTATTCAAAATTAAATAACCTTTCATTATTGGTACAATATACTATGATTTGAAACAAAAAAATTTTCGGTTTCAAACAAAAGTGCATTTGTCCGGGTAAAAATACAATCGAATTCAATCGACGATTACACGAAAACGGGTCGTTGTTTCGACCTAATTTAAACGGACTGTTATTCAAAATTAAATAACCTTTCATTATTGGTACAATATACTATGATTTGAAACAAAAAAATTTTCGGTTTCAAACAAAAGTGCATTTGTCCGGGTAAAAATACAATCGAATTCAATCGACGATTACACGAAAACGGGTCGTTGTTTCGACCTAATTTAAACGGACTGTTATTCAAAATTAAATAACCTTTCATTATTGGTACAATATACTATGATTTGAAACAAAAAAATTTTCGGTTTCAAACAAAAGTGCATTTGTCCGGGTAAAAATACAATCGAATTCAATCGACGATTACACGAAAACGGGTCGTTGTTTCGACCTAATTTAAACGGACTGTTATTCAAAATTAAATAACCTTTCATTATTGGTACAATATACTATGATTTGAAACAAAAAAATTTTCGGTTTCAAACAAAAGTGCATTTGTCCGGGTAAAAATACAATCGAATTCAATCGACGATTACACGAAAACGGGTCGTTGTTTCGACCTAATTTAAACGGACTGTTATTCAAAATTAAATAACCTTTCATTATTGGTACAATATACTATGATTTGAAACAAAAAAATTTTCGGTTTCAAACAAAAGTGCATTTGTCCGGGTAAAAATACAATCGAATTCAATCGACGATTACACGAAAACGGGTCGTTGTTTCGACCTAATTTAAACGGACTGTTATTCAAAATTAAATAACCTTTCATTATTGGTACAATATACTATGATTTGAAACAAAAAAATTTTCGGTTTCAAACAAAAGTGCATTTGTCCGGGTAAAAATACAATCGAATTCAATCGACGATTACACGAAAACGGGTCGTTGTTTCGACCTAATTTAAACGGACTGTTATTCAAAATTAAATAACCTTTCATTATTGGTACAATATACTATGATTTGAAACAAAAAAATTTTCGGTTTCAAACAAAAGTGCATTTGTCCGGGTAAAAATACAATCGAATTCAATCGACGATTACACGAAAACGGGTCGTTGTTTCGACCTAATTTAAACGGACTGTTATTCAAAATTAAATAACCTTTCATTATTGGTACAATATACTATGATTTGAAACAAAAAAATTTTCGGTTTCAAACAAAAGTGCATTTGTCCGGGTAAAAATACAATCGAATTCAATCGACGATTACACGAAAACGGGTCGTTGTTTCGACCTAATTTAAACGGACTGTTATTCAAAATTAAATAACCTTTCATTATTGGTACAATATACTATGATTTGAAACAAAAAAATTTTCGGTTTCAAACAAAAGTGCATTTGTCCGGGTAAAAATACAATCGAATTCAATCGACGATTACACGAAAACGGGTCGTTGTTTCGACCTAATTTAAACGGACTGTTATTCAAAATTAAATAACCTTTCATTATTGGTACAATATACTATGATTTGAAACAAAAAAATTTTCGGTTTCAAACAAAAGTGCATTTGTCCGGGTAAAAATACAATCGAATTCAATCGACGATTACACGAAAACGGGTCGTTGTTTCGACCTAATTTAAACGGACTGTTATTCAAAATTAAATAACCTTTCATTATTGGTACAATATACTATGATTTGAAACAAAAAAATTTTCGGTTTCAAACAAAAGTGCATTTGTCCGGGTAAAAATACAATCGAATTCAATCGACGATTACACGAAAACGGGTCGTTGTTTCGACCTAATTTAAACGGACTGTTATTCAAAATTAAATAACCTTTCATTATTGGTACAATATACTATGATTTGAAACAAAAAAATTTTCGGTTTCAAACAAAAGTGCATTTGTCCGGGTAAAAATACAATCGAATTCAATCGACGATTACACGAAAACGGGTCGTTGTTTCGACCTAATTTAAACGGACTGTTATTCAAAATTAAATAACCTTTCATTATTGGTACAATATACTATGATTTGAAACAAAAAAATTTTCGGTTTCAAACAAAAGTGCATTTGTCCGGGTAAAAATACAATCGAATTCAATCGACGATTACACGAAAACGGGTCGTTGTTTCGACCTAATTTAAACGGACTGTTATTCAAAATTAAATAACCTTTCATTATTGGTACAATATACTATGATTTGAAACAAAAAAATTTTCGGTTTCAAACAAAAGTGCATTTGTCCGGGTAAAAATACAATCGAATTCAATCGACGATTACACGAAAACGGGTCGTTGTTTCGACCTAATTTAAACGGACTGTTATTCAAAATTAAATAACCTTTCATTATTGGTACAATATACTATGATTTGAAACAAAAAAATTTTCGGTTTCAAACAAAAGTGCATTTGTCCGGGTAAAAATACAATCGAATTCAATCGACGATTACACGAAAACGGGTCGTTGTTTCGACCTAATTTAAACGGACTGTTATTCAAAATTAAATAACCTTTCATTATTGGTACAATATACTATGATTTGAAACAAAAAAATTTTCGGTTTCAAACAAAAGTGCATTTGTCCGGGTAAAAATACAATCGAATTCAATCGACGATTACACGAAAACGGGTCGTTGTTTCGACCTAATTTAAACGGACTGTTATTCAAAATTAAATAACCTTTCATTATTGGTACAATATACTATGATTTGAAACAAAAAAATTTTCGGTTTCAAACAAAAGTGCATTTGTCCGGGTAAAAATACAATCGAATTCAATCGACGATTACACGAAAACGGGTCGTTGTTTCGACCTAATTTAAACGGACTGTTATTCAAAATTAAATAACCTTTCATTATTGGTACAATATACTATGATTTGAAACAAAAAAATTTTCGGTTTCAAACAAAAGTGCATTTGTCCGGGTAAAAATACAATCGAATTCAATCGACGATTACACGAAAACGGGTCGTTGTTTCGACCTAATTTAAACGGACTGTTATTCAAAATTAAATAACCTTTCATTATTGGTACAATATACTATGATTTGAAACAAAAAATTTTCGGTTTCAAACAAAAGTGCATTTGTCCGGGTAAAAATACAATCGAATTCAATCGACGATTACACGAAAACGGGTCGTTGTTTCGACCTAATTTAAACGGACTGTTATTCAAAATTAAATAACCTTTCATTATTGGTACAATATACTATGATTTGAAACAAAAAAATTTTCGGTTTCAAACAAAAGTGCATTTGTCCGGGTAAAAATACAATCGAATTCAATCGACGATTACACGAAAACGGGTCGTTGTTTCGACCTAATTTAAACGGACTGTTATTCAAAATTAAATAACCTTTCATTATTGGTACAATATACTATGATTTGAAACAAAAAAATTTTCGGTTTCAAACAAAAGTGCATTTGTCCGGGTAAAAATACAATCGAATTCAATCGACGATTACACGAAAACGGGTCGTTGTTTCGACCTAATTTAAACGGACTGTTATTCAAAATTAAATAACCTTTCATTATTGGTACAATATACTATGATTTGAAACAAAAAAATTTTCGGTTTCAAACAAAAGTGCATTTGTCCGGGTAAAAATACAATCGAATTCAATCGACGATTACACGAAAACGGGTCGTTGTTTCGACCTAATTTAAACGGACTGTTATTCAAAATTAAATAACCTTTCATTATTGGTACAATATACTATGATTTGAAACAAAAAAATTTTCGGTTTCAAACAAAAGTGCATTTGTCCGGGTAAAAATACAATCGAATTCAATCGACGATTACACGAAAACGGGTCGTTGTTTCGACCTAATTTAAACGGACTGTTATTCAAAATTAAATAACCTTTCATTATTGGTACAATATACTATGATTTGAAACAAAAAAATTTTCGGTTTCAAACAAAAGTGCATTTGTCCGGGTAAAAATACAATCGAATTCAATCGACGATTACACGAAAACGGGTCGTTGTTTCGACCTAATTTAAACGGACTGTTATTCAAAATTAAATAACCTTTCATTATTGGTACAATATACTATGATTTGAAACAAAAAAATTTTCGGTTTCAAACAAAAGTGCATTTGTCCGGGTAAAAATACAATCGAATTCAATCGACGATTACACGAAAACGGGTCGTTGTTTCGACCTAATTTAAACGGACTGTTATTCAAAATTAAATAACCTTTCATTATTGGTACAATATACTATGATTTGAAACAAAAAAATTTTCGGTTTCAAACAAAAGTGCATTTGTCCGGGTAAAAATACAATCGAATTCAATCGACGATTACACGAAAACGGGTCGTTGTTTCGACCTAATTTAAACGGACTGTTATTCAAAATTAAATAACCTTTCATTATTGGTACAATATACTATGATTTGAAACAAAAAAATTTTCGGTTTCAAACAAAAGTGCATTTGTCCGGGTAAAAATACAATCGAATTCAATCGACGATTACACGAAAACGGGTCGTTGTTTCGACCTAATTTAAACGGACTATTATTCAAAATTAAATAACCTTTCATTATTGGTACAATATACTATGATTTGAAACAAAAAAATTTTCGGTTTCAAACAAAAGTGCATTTGTCCGGGTAAAAATACAATCGAATTCAATCGACGATTACACGAAAACGGGTCGTTGTTTCGACCTAATTTAAACGGACTGTTATTCAAAATTAAATAACCTTTCATTATTGGTACAATATACTATGATTTGAAACAAAAAAATTTTCGGTTTCAAACAAAAGTGCATTTGTCCGGGTAAAAATACAATCGAATTCAATCGACGATTACACGAAAACGGGTCGTTGTTTCGACCTAATTTAAACGGACTGTTATTCAAAATTAAATAACCTTTCATTATTGGTACAATATACTATGATTTGAAACAAAAAAATTTTCGGTTTCAAACAAAAGTGCATTTGTCCGGGTAAAAATACAATCGAATTCAATCGACGATTACACGAAAACGGGTCGTTGTTTCGACCTAATTTAAACGGACTGTTATTCAAAATTAAATAACCTTTCATTATTGGTACAATATACTATGATTTGAAACAAAAAAATTTTCGGTTTCAAACAAAAGTGCATTTGTCCGGGTAAAAATACAATCGAATTCAATCGACGATTACACGAAAACGGGTCGTTGTTTCGACCTAATTTAAACGGACTGTTATTCAAAATTAAATAACCTTTCATTATTGGTACAATATACTATGATTTGAAACAAAAAAATTTTCGGTTTCAAACAAAAGTGCATTTGTCCGGGTAAAAATACAATCGAATTCAATCGACGATTACACGAAAACGGGTCGTTGTTTCGACCTAATTTAAACGGACTGTTATTCAAAATTAAATAACCTTTCATTATTGGTACAATATACTATGATTTGAAACAAAAAAATTTTCGGTTTCAAACAAAAGTGCATTTGTCCGGGTAAAAATACAATCGAATTCAATCGACGATTACACGAAAACGGGTCGTTGTTTCGACCTAATTTAAACGGACTGTTATTCAAAATTAAATAACCTTTCATTATTGGTACAATATACTATGATTTGAAACAAAAAAATTTTCGGTTTCAAACAAAAGTGCATTTGTCCGGGTAAAAATACAATCGAATTCAATCGACGATTACACGAAAACGGGTCGTTGTTTCGACCTAATTTAAACGGACTGTTATTCAAAATTAAATAACCTTTCATTATTGGTACAATATACTATGATTTGAAACAAAAAAATTTTCGGTTTCAAACAAAAGTGCATTTGTCCGGGTAAAAATACAATCGAATTCAATCGACGATTACACGAAAACGGGTCGTTGTTTCGACCTAATTTAAACGGACTGTTATTCAAAATTAAATAACCTTTCATTATTGGTACAATATACTATGATTTGAAACAAAAAAATTTTCGGTTTCAAACAAAAGTGCATTTGTCCGGGTAAAAATACAATCGAATTCAATCGACGATTACACGAAAACGGGTCGTTGTTTCGACCTAATTTAAACGGACTGTTATTCAAAATTAAATAACCTTTCATTATTGGTACAATATACTATGATTTGAAACAAAAAAATTTTCGGTTTCAAACAAAAGTGCATTTGTCCGGGTAAAAATACAATCGAATTCAATCGACGATTACGCGAAAACGGGTCGTTGTTTCGACCTAATTTAAACGGACTGTTATTCAAAATTAAATAACCTTTCATTATTGGTACAATATACTATGATTTGAAACAAAAAAATTTTCGGTTTCAAACAAAAGTGCATTTGTCCGGGTAAAAATACAATCGAATTCAATCAACGATTACACGAAAACGGGTCGTCGTTTCGACCTAATTTAAACGGACTGTTATTCAAAATTAAATAACCTTTCATTATTGGTACAATATACTATGATTTGAAACAAAAAAATTTTCGGTTTCAAACAAAAGTGCATTTGTCCGGGTAAAAATACAATCGAATTCAATCGACGATTACACGAAAACGGGTCGTTGTTTCGACCTAATTTAAACGGACTGTTATTCAAAATTAAATAACCTTTCATTATTGGTACAATATACTATGATTTGAAACAAAAAAATTTTCGGTTTCAAACAAAAGTGCATTTGTCCGGGTAAAAATACAATCGAATTCAATCGACGATTACACGAAAACGGGTCGTTGTTTCGACCTAATTTAAACGGACTGTTATTCAAAATTAAATAACCTTTCATTATTGGTACAATATACTATGATTTGAAACAAAAAAATTTTCGGTTTCAAACAAAAGTGCATTTGTCCGGGTAAAAATACAGTTGAATTCAATCGACGATTACATGAAAACGGGTCGTTGTTTCGACCTAATTTAAACGGACTGTTATTCAAAATTAAATAACCTTTCATTATTGGTACAATATACTATGATTTGAAACAAAAAAAATTTCGGTTTCAAACAAAAGTGCATTTGTCCGGGTAAAAATACAGTTGAATTCAATCGACGATTACACGAAAACGGGTCGTTGTTTCGACCTAATTTAAACGGACTGTTATTCAAAATTAAATAACCTTTCATTATTGGTACAATATACTATGATTTGAAACAAAAAAATTTTCGGTTTCAAACAAAAGTGCAATTTGTCCGGGTAAAAATACAATCGAATTCAATCAACGATTACACGAAAACGGGTCGTCGTTTCGACCTAATTTAAACGGACTGTTATTCAAAATTAAATAACCTTTCATTATTGGTACAATATACTATGATTTGAAACAAAAAAAATTTCGGTTTCAAACAAAAGTGCATTTGTCCGGGTAAAAATACAATCGAGTTCAATCGACGATTACACGAAAACGGGTCGTTGTTTCGACCTAATTTAAACGGACTGTTATTCAAAATTAAATAACCTTTCATTATTGGTACAATATACTATGATTTGAAACAAAAAAATTTTCGGTTTCAAACAAAAGTGCATTTGTCCGGGTAAAAATACAATCGAATTCAATCGACGATTACGCGAAAACGGGTCGTTGTTTCGACCTAATTTAAACGGACTGTTATTCAAAATTAAATAACCTTTCATTATTGGTACAATATACTATGATTTGAAACAAAAAAATTTTCGGTTTCAAACAAAAGTGCATTTGTCCGGGTAAAAATACAATCGAATTCAATCAACGATTACACGAAAACGGGTCGTCGTTTCGACCTAATTTAAACGGACTGTTATTCAAAATTAAATAACCTTTCATTATTGGTACAATATACTATGATTTGAAACAAAAAAATTTTCGGTTTCAAACAAAAGTGCATTTGTCCGGGTAAAAATACAATCGAATTCAATCGACGATTACACGAAAACGGGTCGTTGTTTCGACCTAATTTAAACGGACTGTTATTCAAAATTAAATAACCTTTCATTATTGGTACAATATACTATGATTTGAAACAAAAAAATTTTCGGTTTCAAACAAAAGTGCATTTGTCCGGGTAAAAATACAATCGAATTCAATCGACGATTACACGAAAACGGGTCGTTGTTTCGACCTAATTTAAACGGACTGTTATTCAAAATTAAATAACCTTTCATTATTGGTACAATATACTATGATTTGAAACAAAAAAATTTTCGGTTTCAAACAAAAGTGCATTTGTCCGGGTAAAAATACAATCGAATTCAATCGACGATTACACGAAAACGGGTCGTTGTTTCGACCTAATTTAACCAGACTGTTATTCAAAATTGAATAGCCTTTCATTATTGGTACAATATACTATGATTTGAAACAAAAAAATTTTCGGTTTCAAACAAAAGTGCATTTGTCCGGGTAAAAATACAATCGAATTCAATCGACGATTACACGAAAACGGGTCGTTGTTTCGACCTAATTTAAACGGACTGTTATTCAAAATTAAATAACCTTTCATTATTGGTACAATATACTATGATTTGAAACAAAAAAATTTTCGGTTTCAAACAAAAGTGCATTTGTCCGGGTAAAAATACAATCGAATTCAATCGACGATTACGCGAAAACGGGTCGTTGTTTCGACCTAATTTAAACGGACTGTTATTCAAAATTAAATAACCTTTCATTATTGGTACAATATACTATGATTTGAAACAAAAAAATTTTCGGTTTCAAACAAAAGTGCATTTGTCCGGGTAAAAATACAATCGAATTCAATCAACGATTACACGAAAACGGGTCGTCGTTTCGACCTAATTTAAACGGACTGTTATTCAAAATTAAATAACCTTTCATTATTGGTACAATATACTATGATTTGAAACAAAAAAATTTTCGGTTTCAAACAAAAGTGCATTTGTCCGGGTAAAAATACAATCGAATTCAATCGACGATTACACGAAAACGGGTCGTTGTTTCGACCTAATTTAAACGGTCTGTTATTCAAAATTAAATAACCTTTCATTATTGGTACAATATACTATGATTTGAAACAAAAAAATTTTCGGTTTCAAACAAAAGTGCATTTGTCTGGGTAAAAATACAATCGAATTCAATCGACGATTACACGAAAACGGGTCGTCGTTTCGACCTAATTTAAACGGACTGTTATTCAAAATTAAATAACCTTTCATTATTGGTACAATATACTATGATTTGAAACAAAAAAATTTTCGGTTTCAAACAAAAGTGCATTTGTCCGGGTAAAAATACAATCGAATTCAATCGACGATTACACGAAAACGGGTCGTTGTTTCGACCTAATTTAAACGGACTGTTATTCAAAATTAAATAACCTTTCATTATTGGTACAATATACTATGATTTGAAACAAAAAAATTTTCGGTTTCAAACAAAAGTGCATTTGTCCGGGTAAAAATACAATCGAATTCAATCGACGATTACACGAAAACGGGTCGTTGTTTCGACCTAATTTAACCGGACTGTTATTCAAAATTGAATAGCCTTTCATTATTGGTACAATATACTATGATTTGAAACAAAAAAATTTTCGGTTTCAAACAAAAGTGCATTTGTCCGGGTAAAAATACAATCGAATTCAATCGACGATTACACGAAAACGGGTCGTTGTTTCGACCTAATTTAAACGGACTGTTATTCAAAATTAAATAACCTTTCATTATTGGTACAATATACTATGATTTGAAATAAAAAAATTTTCGGTTTCAAACAAAAGTGCATTTGTCCGGGTAAAAATACAATCGAATTCAATCGACGATTACACGAAAACGGGTCGTTGTTTCGACCTAATTTAAACGGACTGTTATTCAAAATTAAATAACCTTTCATTATTGGTACAATATGCTGTGATTTGAAACAAAAAAATTTTCGGTTTCAAACAAAAGTGCATTTGTCCGGGTAAAAATACAATCGAATTCAATCGACGATTACACGAAAACGGGTCGTTGTTTCGACCTAATTTAAACGGACTGTTATTCAAAATTAAATAACCTTTCATTATTGGTACAATATACTATGATTTGAAATAAAAAAATTTTCGGTTTCAAACAAAAGTGCATTTGTCCGGGTAAAAATACAATCGAATTCAATCAACGATTACACGAAAACGGGTCGTCGTTTCGACCTAATTTAAACGGACTGTTATTCAAAATTAAATAACCTTTCATTATTGGTACAATATACTATGATTTGAAACAAAAAAATTTTCGGTTTCAAACAAAAGTGCATTTGTCCGGGTAAAAATACAATCGAATTCAATCGACGATTACACGAAAACGGGTCGTTGTTTCGACCTAATTTAAACGGACTGTTATTCAAAATTAAATAACCTTTCATTATTGGTACAATATACTATGATTTGAAACAAAAAAATTTTCGGTTTCAAACAAAAGTGCATTTGTCCGGGTAAAAATACAATCGAATTCAATCGACGATTACACGAAAACGGGTCGTTGTTTCGACCTAATTTAAACGGACTGTTATTCAAAATTAAATAACCTTTCATTATTGGTACAATATACTATGATTTGAAACAAAAAAATTTTCGGTTTCAAACAAAAGTGCATTTGTCCGGGTAAAAATACAATCGAATTCAATCGACGATTACACGAAAACGGGTCGTTGTTTCGACCTAATTTAAACGGACTGTTATTCAAAATTAAATAACCTTTCATTATTGGTACAATATACTATGATTTGAAACAAAAAAATTTTCGGTTTCAAACAAAAGTGCATTTGTCCGGGTAAAAATACAATCGAATTCAATCGACGATTACACGAAAACGGGTCGTTGTTTCAACCTAATTTAACCGGACTGTTATTCAAAATTGAATAGCCTTTCATTATTGGTACAATATACTATGATTTGAAACAAAAAAATTTTCGGTTTCAAACAAAAGTGCATTTGTCCGGGTAAAAATACAATCGAATTCAATCGACGATTACACGAAAACGGGTCGTTGTTTCGACCTAATTTAAACGGACTGATATTCAAAATTAAATAACCTTTCATTATTGGTACAATATACTATGATTTGAAACAAAAAAAATTTCGGTTTCAAACAAAAGTGCATTTGTCCGGGTAAAAATACAATCGAATTCAATCGACGATTACACGAAAACGGGTCGTTGTTTCGACCTAATTTAAACGGACTGTTATTCAAAATTAAATAACCTTTCATTATTGGTACAATATTCTATGATTTGAAACAAAAAAATTTTCGGTTTCAAACAAAAGTGCATTTGTCCGGGTAAAAATACAATCGAATTCAATCGACGATTACACGAAAACGGGTCGTCGTTTCGACCTAATTTAAACGGACTGTTATTCAAAATTAAATAACCTTTCATTATTGGTACAATATACTATGATTTGAAACAAAAAAATTTTCGGTTTCAAACAAAAGTGCATTTGTCCGGGTAAAAATACAATCGAATTCAATCGACGATTACACGAAAACGGGTCGTCGTTTCGACCTAATTTAAACGGACTGTTATTCAAAATTAAATAACCTTTCATTATTGGTACAATATACTATGATTTGAAACAAAAAAATTTTCGGTTTCAAACAAAAGTGCATTTGTCCGGGTAAAAATACAATCGAATTCAATCGACGATTACACGAAAACGGGTCGTTGTTTCGACCTAATTTAAACGGACTGTTATTCAAAATTAAATAACCTTTCATTATTGGTACAATATACTATGATTTGAAACAAAAAAATTTTCGGTTTCAAACAAAAGTGCATTTGTCCGGGTAAAAATACAATCGAATTCAATCGACGATTACACGAAAACGGGTCGTCGTTTCGACCTAATTTAAACGGACTGTTATTCAAAATTAAATAACCTTTCATTATTGGTACAATATACTATGATTTGAAACAAAAAAATTTTCGGTTTCAAACAAAAGTGCATTTGTCCGGGTAAAAATACAATCGAATTCAATCGACGATTACACGAAAACGGGTCGTTGTTTCGACCTAATTTAAACGGACTGTTATTCAAAATTAAATAACCTTTCATTATTGGTACAATATACTATGATTTGAAACAAAAAAATTTTCGGTTTCAAACAAAAGTGCATTTGTCCGGGTAAAAATACAATCGAATTCAATCGACGATTACACGAAAACGGGTCGTCGTTTCGACCTAATTTAAACGGACTGTTATTCAAAATTAAATAACCTTTCATTATTGGTACAATATACTATGATTTGAAACAAAAAAATTTTCGGTTTCAAACAAAAGTGCATTTGTCCGGGTAAAAATACAATCGAATTCAATCGACGATTACACGAAAACGGGTCGTTGTTTCGACCTAATTTAAACGGACTGTTATTCAAAATTAAATAACCTTTCATTATTGGTACAATATACTATGATTTGAAACAAAAAAATTTTCGGTTTCAAACAAAAGTGCATTTGTCCGGGTAAAAATACAATCGAATTCAATCGACGATTACACGAAAACGGGTCGTCGTTTCGACCTAATTTAAACGGACTGTTATTCAAAATTAAATAAGCTTTCATTATTGGTACAATATACTATGATTTGAAACAAAAAAATTTTCGGTTTCAAACAAAAGTGCATTTGTCCGGGTAAAAATACAATCGAATTCAATCGACGATTACACGAAAACGGGTCGTTGTTTCGACCTAATTTAAACGGACTGTTATTCAAAATTAAATAACCTTTCATTATTGGTACAATATACTATGATTTGAAACAAAAAAATTTTCGGTTTCAAACAAAAGTGCATTTGTCCGGGTAAAAATACAATCGAATTCAATCGACGATTACACGAAAACGGGTCGTTGTTTCGACCTAATTTAAACGGACTGTTATTCAAAATTAAATAACCTTTCATTATTGGTACAATATACTATGATTTGAAACAAAAAAATTTTCGGTTTCAAACAAAAGTGCATTTGTCCGGGTAAAAATACAATCGAATTCAATCGACGATTACACAAAAACGGGTCGTTGTTTCGACCTAATTTAAACGGACTGTTATTCAAAATTAAATAACCTTTCATTATTGGTACAATATACTATGATTTGAAACAAAAAAATTTTCGGTTTCAAACAAAAGTGCATTTGTCCGGGTAAAAATACAATCGAATTCAATCGACGATTACACGAAAACGGGTCGTTGTTTCGACCTAATTTAAACGGACTGTTATTCAAAATTAAATAACCTTTCATTATTGGTACAATATACTATGATTTGAAACAAAAAAATTTTCGGTTTCAAACAAAAGTGCATTTGTCCGGGTAAAAATACAATCGACGATTACACGAAAACGGGTCGTTGTTTCGACCTAATTTAAACGGACTGTTATTCAAAATTAAATAACCTTTCATTATTGGTACAATATACTATGATTTGAAACAAAAAAATTTTCGGTTTCAAACAAAAGTGCATTTGTCCGGGTAAAAATACAATCGAATTCAATCGACGATTACACGAAAACGGGTCGTTGTTTCGACCTAATTTAAACGGACTGTTATTCAAAATTAAATAACCTTTCATTATTGGTACAATATGCTGTGATTTGAAACAAAAAAATTTTCGGTTTCAAACAAAAGTGCATTTGTCCGGGTAAAAATACAATCGAATTCAATCGACGATTACACGAAAACGGGTCGTTGTTTCGACCTAATTTAAACGGACTGTTATTCAAAATTAAATAACCTTTCATTATTGGTACAATATACTATGATTTGAAACAAAAAAATTTTCGGTTTCAAACAAAAGTGCATTTGTCCGGGTAAAAATACAATCGAATTCAATCGACGATTACACGAAAACGGGTCGTCGTTTCGACCTAATTTAAACGGACTGTTATTCAAAATTAAATAACCTTTCATTATTGGTACAATATACTATGATTTGAAACAAAAAAATTTTCGGTTTCAAACAAAAGTGCATTTGTCCGGGTAAAAATACAATCGAATTCAATCGACGATTACACGAAAACGGGTCGTTGTTTCGACCTAATTTAAACGGACTGTTATTCAAAATTAAATAACCTTTCATTATTGGTACAATATACTATGATTTGAAACAAAAAAATTTTTGGTTTCAAACAAAAGTGCATTTGTCCGGGTAAAAATACAATCGAATTCAATCGACGATTACACGAAAACGGGTCGTTGTTTCGACCTAATTTAAACGGACTGTTATTCAAAATTAAATAACCTTTCATTATTGGTACAATATACTATGATTTGAAACAAAAAAATTTTCGGTTTCAAACAAAAGTGCATTTGTCCGGGTAAAAATACAATCGAATTCAATCGACGATTACACGAAAACGGGTCGTTGTTTCGACCTAATTTAAACGGACTGTTATTCAAAATTAAATAACCTTTCATTATTGGTACAATATACTATGATTTGAAACAAAAAAATTTTCGGTTTCAAACAAAAGTGCATTTGTCCGGGTAAAAATACAATCGAATTCAATCGACGATTACACGAAAACGGGTCGTCGTTTCGACCTAATTTAAACGGACTGTTATTCAAAATTAAATAACCTTTCATTATTGGTACAATATACTATGATTTGAAACAAAAAAATTTTCGGTTTCAAACAAAAGTGCATTTGTCCGGGTAAAAATACAATCGAATTCAATCGACGATTACACGAAAACGGGTCGTTGTTTCGACCTAATTTAAACGGACTGTTATTCAAAATTAAATAACCTTTCATTATTGGTACAATATACTATGATTTGAAACAAAAAAATTTTCGGTTTCAAACAAAAGTGCATTTGTCCGGGTAAAAATACAATCGAATTCAATCGACGATTACACGAAAACGGGTCGTTGTTTCGACCTAATTTAAACGGACTGTTATTCAAAATTAAATAACCTTTCATTATTGGTACAATATACTATGATTTGAAACAAAAAAATTTTCGGTTTCAAACAAAAGTGCATTTGTCCGGGTAAAAATACAATCGAATTCAATCGACGATTACACGAAAACGGGTCGTTGTTTCGACCTAATTTAACCGGACTGTTATTCAAAATTGAATAGCCTTTCATTATTGGTACAATATACTATGATTTGAAACAAAAAAACTTTCGGTTTCAAACAAAAGTGCATTTGTCCGGGTAAAAATACAATCGAATTCAATCGACGATTACACGAAAACGAGTCGTTGTTTCGACCTAATTTAAACGGACTGTTATTCAAAATTAAATAACCTTTCATTATTGGTACAATATACTATGATTTGAAACAAAAAAATTTTCGGTTTCAAACAAAAGTGCATTTGTCCGGGTAAAAATACAATCGAATTCAATCGACGATTACACGAAAACGGGTCGTTGTTTCGACCTAATTTAAACGGACTGTTATTCAAAATTAAATAACCTTTCATTATTGGTACAATATACTATGATTTGAAACAAAAAAATTTTCGGTTTCAAACAAAAGTGCATTTGTCCGGGTAAAAATACAATCGAATTCAATCGACGATTACACGAAAACGGGTCGTCGTTTCGACCTAATTTAAACGGACTGTTATTCAAAATTAAATAACCTTTCATTATTGGTACAATATACTATGATTTGAAACAAAAAAATTTTCGGTTTCAAACAAAAGTGCATTTGTCCGGGTAAAAATACAATCGAATTCAATCGACGATTACACGAAAACGGGTCGTTGTTTCGACCTAATTTAAACGGACTGTTATTCAAAATTAAATAACCTTTCATTATTGGTACAATATACTATGATTTGAAACAAAAAAATTTTCGGTTTCAAACAAAAGTGCATTTGTCCGGGTAAAAATACAATCGAATTCAATCGACGATTACACGAAAACGGGTCGTTGTTTCGACCTAATTTAAACGGACTGTTATTCAAAATTAAATAACCTTTCATTATTTGTACAATATACTATGATTTGAAACAAAAAAATTTTCGGTTTCAAACAAAAGTGCATTTGTCCGGGTAAAAATACAATCGAATTCAATCGACGATTACACGAAAACCTAATTTAAACGGACTGTTATTCAAAATTAAATAACCTTTCATTATTGGTACAATATACTATGATTTGAAACAAAAAAATTTTCGGTTTCAAACAAAAGTGCATTTGTCCGGGTAAAAATACAATCGAATTCAATCGACGATTACACGAAAACGGGTCGTTGTTTCGACCTAATTTAAACGGACTGTTATTCAAAATTAAATAACCTTTCATTATTGGTACAATATACTATGATTTGAAACAAAAAAATTTTCGGTTTCAAACAAAAGTGCATTTGTCCGGGTAAAAATACAATCGAATTCAATCGACGATTACACGAAAACGGGTCGTTGTTTCGACCTAATTTAAACGGACTGTTATTCAAAATTAAATAACCTTTCATTATTGGTACAATATGCTGTGATTTGAAACAAAAAAATTTTCGGTTTCAAACAAAAGTGCATTTGTCCGGGTAAAAATACAATCGAATTCAATCGACGATTACACGAAAACGGGTCGTTGTTTCGACCTAATTTAAACGGACTGATATTCAAAATTAAATAACCTTTCATTATTGGTACAATATGCTGTGATTTGAAACAAAAAAATTTTCGGTTTCAAACAAAAGTGCATTTGTCCGGGTAAAAATACAGTCGAATTCAATCGACGATTACACGAAAACGGGTCGTTGTTTCGACCTAATTTAAACGGACTGTTATTCAAAATTAAATAACCTTTCATTATTGGTACAATATGCTGTGATTTGAAACAAAAAAATTTTCGGTTTCAAACAAAAGTGCATTTGTCCGGGTAAAAATACAATCGAATTCAATCGACGATTACACGAAAACGGGTCGTTGTTTCGACCTAATTTAAACGGACTGTTATTCAAAATTAAATAACCTTTCATTATTGGTACAATATACTATGATTTGAAACAAAAAAATTTTCGGTTTCAAACAAAAGTGCATTTGTCCGGGTAAAAATACAATCGAATTCAATCGACGATTACACGAAAACGGGTCGTTGTTTCGACCTAATTTAAACGGACTGTTATTCAAAATTAAATAACCTTTCATTATTGGTACAATATACTATGATTTGAAATAAAAAAATTTTCGGTTTCAAACAAAAGTGCATTTGTCCGGGTAAAAATACAATCGAATTCAATCGACGATTACACGAAAACGGGTCGTTGTTTCGACCTAATTTAAACGGACTGATATTCAAAATTAAATAACCTTTCATTATTGGTACAATATGCTGTGATTTGAAACAAAAAAATTTTCGGTTTCAAACAAAAGTGCATTTGTCCGGGTAAAAATACAATCGAATTCAATCGACGATTACACGAAAACGGGTCGTTGTTTCGACCTAATTTAAACGGACTGTTATTCAAAATTAAATAACCTTTCATTATTGGTACAATATGCTGTGATTTGAAACAAAAAAATTTTCGGTTTCAAACAAAAGTGCATTTGTCCGGGTAAAAATACAATCGAATTCAATCGACGATTACACGAAAACGGGTCGTTGTTTCGACCTAATTTAAACGGACTGATATTCAAAATTAAATAACCTTTCATTATTGGTACAATATGCTGTGATTTGAAACAAAAAAATTTTCGGTTTCAAACAAAAGTGCATTTGTCCGGGTAAAAATACAGTCGAATTCAATCGACGATTACACGAAAACGGGTCGTTGTTTCGACCTAATTTAAACGGACTGTTATTCAAAATTAAATAACCTTTCATTATTGGTACAATATACTATGATTTGAAACAAAAAAAATTTCGGTTTCAAACAAAAGTGCATTTGTCCGGGTAAAAATACAATCGAATTCAATCGACGATTACACGAAAACGGGTCGTTGTTTCGACCTAATTTAAACGGACTGATATTCAAAATTAAATAACCTTTCATTATTGGTACAATATGCTGTGATTTGAAACAAAAAAATTTTCGGTTTCAAACAAAAGTGCATTTGTCCGGGTAAAAATACAGTCGAATTCAATCGACGATTACACGAAAACGGGTCGTTGTTTCGACCTAATTTAAACGGACTGTTATTCAAAATTAAATAACCTTTCATTATTGGTACAATATGCTGTGATTTGAAACAAAAAAATTTTCGGTTTCAAACAAAAGTGCATTTGTCCGGGTAAAAATACAATCGAATTCAATCGACGATTACACGAAAACGGGTCGTTGTTTCGACCTAATTTAAACGGACTGTTATTCAAAATTAAATAACCTTTCATTATTGGTACAATATACTATGATTTGAAATAAAAAAATTTTCGGTTTCAAACAAAAGTGCATTTGTCCGGGTAAAAATACAATCGAATTCAATCGACGATTACAAAATTAAATAACCTTTCATTATTGGTACAATATGCTGTGATTTGAAACAAAAAAATTTTCGGTTTCAAACAAAAGTGCATTTGTCCGGGTAAAAATACAATCGAATTCAATCGACGATTACACGAAAACGGGTCGTTGTTTCGACCTAATTTAAACGGACTGTTATTCAAAATTAAATAACCTTTCATTATTGGTACAATATACTATGATTTGAAACAAAAAAATTTTCGGTTTCAAACAAAAGTGCATTTGTCCGGGTAAAAATACAATCGAATTCAATCGACGATTACACGAAAACGGGTCGTTGTTTCGACCTAATTTAAACGGACTGATATTCAAAATTAAATAACCTTTCATTATTGGTACAATATGCTGTGATTTGAAACAAAAAAAATTTCGGTTTCAAACAAAAGTGCATTTGTCCGGGTAAAAATACAATCGAATTCAATCGACGATTACACGAAAACGGGTCGTTGTTTCGACCTAATTTAAACGGACTGATATTCAAAATTAAATAACCTTTCATTATTGGTACAATATACTATGATTTGAAACAAAAAAATTTTCGGTTTCAAACAAAAGTGCATTTGTCCGGGTAAAAATACAATCGAATTCAATCGACGATTACACGAAAACGGGTCGTTGTTTCGACCTAATTTAAACGGACTGATATTCAAAATTAAATAACCTTTCATTATTGGTACAATATGCTGTGATTTGAAACAAAAAAATTTTCGGTTTCAAACAAAAGTGCATTTGTCCGGGTAAAAATACAGTCGAATTCAATCGACGATTACACGAAAACGGGTCGTTGTTTCGACCTAATTTAAACGGACTGATATTCAAAATTAAATAACCTTTCATTATTGGTACAATATGCTGTGATTTGAAACAAAAAAAATTTCGGTTTCAAACAAAAGTGCATTTGTCCGGGTAAAAATACAATCGAATTCAATCGACGATTACACGAAAACGGGTCGTTGTTTCGACCTAATTTAAACGGACTGTTATTCAAAATTAAATAACCTTTCATTATTGGTACAATATACTATGATTTGAAACAAAAAAATTTTCGGTTTCAAACAAAAGTGCATTTGTCCGGGTAAAAATACAATCGAATTCAATCGACGATTACACGAAAACGGGTCGTTGTTTCGACCTAATTTAAACGGACTGTTATTCAAAATTAAATAACCTTTCATTATTGGTACAATATGCTGTGATTTGAAACAAAAAAATTTTCGGTTTCAAACAAAAGTGCATTTGTCCGGGTAAAAATACAATCGAATTCAATCGACGATTACACGAAAACGGGTCGTTGTTTCGACCTAATTTAAACGGACTGATATTCAAAATTAAATAACCTTTCATTATTGGTACAATATGCTGTGATTTGAAACAAACAAATTTTCGGTTTCAAACAAAAGTGCATTTGTCCGGGTAAAAATACAGTCGAATTCAATCGACGATTACACGAAAACGGGTCGTTGTTTCGACCTAATTTAAACGGACTGTTATTCAAAATTAAATAACCTTTCATTATTGGTACAATATACTATGATTTGAAACAAAAAAATTTTCGGTTTCAAACAAAAGTGCATTTGTCCGGGTAAAAATACAATCGAATTCAATCGACGATTACACGAAAACGGGTCGTTGTTTCGACCTAATTTAAACGGACTGTTATTCAAAATTAAATAACCTTTCATTATTGGTACAATATGCTGTGATTTGAAACAAAAAAATTTTCGGTTTCAAACAAAAGTGCATTTGTCCGGGTAAAAATACAATCGAATTCAATCGACGATTACACGAAAACGGGTCGTTGTTTCGACCTAATTTAAACGGACTGATATTCAAAATTAAATAACCTTTCATTATTGGTACAATATGCTGTGATTTGAAACAAAAAAATTTTCGGTTTCAAACAAAAGTGCATTTGTCCGGGTAAAATACAGTCGAATTCAATCGACGATTACACGAAAACGGGTCGTTGTTTCGACCTAATTTAAACGGACTGTTATTCAAAATTAAATAACCTTTCATTATTGGTACAATATACTATGATTTGAAATAAAAAAATTTTCGGTTTCAAACAAAAGTGCATTTGTCCGGGTAAAAATACAATCGAATTCAATCGACGATTACACGAAAACGGGTCGTTGTTTCGACCTAATTTAAACGGACTGTTATTCAAAATTAAATAACCTTTCATTATTGGTACAATATGCTGTGATTTGAAACAAAAAAAATTTCGGTTTCAAACAAAAGTGCATTTGTCCGGGTAAAAATACAATCGAATTCAATCGACGATTACACGAAAACGGGTCGTTGTTTCGACCTAATTTAAACGGACTGATATTCAAAATTAAATAACCTTTCATTATTGGTACAATATGCTGTGATTTGAAACAAAAAAATTTTCGGTTTCAAACAAAAGTGCATTTGTCCGGGTAAAAATACAATCGAATTCAATCGACGATTACACGAAAACGGGTCGTTGTTTCGACCTAATTTAAACGGACTGTTATTCAAAATTATATAACCTTTCATTATTGGTACAATATACTATGATTTGAAACAAAAAAAATTTCGGTTTCAAACAAAAGTGCATTTGTCCGGGTAAAAATACAATCGACGATTACACGAAAACGGGTCGTTGTTTCGACCTAATTTAAACGGACTGTTATTCAAAATTAAATAACCTTTCATTATTGGTACAATATACTATGATTTGAAACAAAAAAATTTTCGGTTTCAAACAAAAGTGCATTTGTCCGGGTAAAAATACAATCGAATTCAATCGACGATTACACGAAAACGGGTCGTTGTTTCGACCTAATTTAAACGGACTGTTATTCAAAATTAAATAACCTTTCATTATTGGTACAATATACTATGATTTGAAACAAAAAAATTTTCGGTTTCAAACAAAAGTGCATTTGTCCGGGTAAAAATACAATCGAATTCAATCCACGATTACACGAAAACGGGTCGTTGTTTCGACCTAATTTAAACGGACTGTTATTCAAAATTAAATAACCTTTCATTATTGGTACAATATACTATGATTTGAAACAAAAAAATTTTCGGTTTCAAACAAAAGTGCATTTGTCCGGGTAAAAATACAATCGACGATTACACGAAAACGGGTCGTTGTTTCGACCTAATTTAAACGGACTGTTATTCAAAATTAAATAACCTTTCATTATTGGTACAATATACTATGATTTGAAACAAAAAAATTTTCGGTTTCAAACAAAAGTGCATTTGTCCGGGTAAAAATACAATCGAATTCAATCGACGATTACACGAAAACGGGTCGTTGTTTCGACCTAATTTAAACGGACTGTTATTCAAAATTAAATAACCTTTCATTATTGGTACAATATACTATGATTTGAAACAAAAAAATTTTCGGTTTCAAACAAAAGTGCATTTGTCCGGGTAAAAATACAATCGAATTCAATCGACGATTACACGAAAACGGGTCGTTGTTTCGACCTAATTTAAACGGACTGTTATTCAAAATTAAATAACCTTTCATTATTGGTACAATATGCTGTGATTTGAAACAAAAAAATTTTCGGTTTCAAACAAAAGTGCATTTGTCCGGGTAAAAATACAATCGAATTCAATCGACGATTACACGAAAACGGGTCGTTGTTTCGACCTAATTTAAACGGACTGTTATTCAAAATTAAATAACCTTTCATTATTGGTACAATATGCTGTGATTTGAAACAAAAAAATTTTCGGTTTCAAACAAAAGTGCATTTGTCCGGGTAAAAATACAATCGAATTCAATCCACGATTACACGAAAACGGGTCGTTGTTTCGACCTAATTTAAACGGACTGTTATTCAAAATTAAATAACCTTTCATTATTGGTACAATATACTATGATTTGAAACAAAAAAATTTTCGGTTTCAAACAAAAGTGCATTTGTCCGGGTAAAAATACAATCGACGATTACACGAAAACGGGTCGCTGTTTCGACCTTATTTAAACGGACTGTTATTCAAAATTAAATAACCTTTCATTATTGGTACAATATACTATGATTTGAAACAAAAAAATTTTCGGTTTCAAACAAAAGTGCATTTGTCCGGGTAAAAATACAATCGAATTCAATCGACGATTACACGAAAACGGGTCGTTGTTTCGACCTAATTTAAACGGACTGTTATTCAAAATTAAATAACCTTTCATTATTGGTACAATATACTATGATTTGAAACAAAAAAATTTTCGGTTTCAAACAAAAGTGCATTTGTCCGGGTAAAAATACAATCGAATTCAATCGACGATTACACGAAAACGGGTCGTTGTTTCGACCTAATTTAAACGGACTGTTATTCAAAATTAAATAACCTTTCATTATTGGTACAATATGCTGTGATTTGAAACAAAAAAATTTTCGGTTTCAAACAAAAGTGCATTTGTCCGGGTAAAAATACAATCGAATTCAATCGACGATTACACGAAAACGGGTCGTTGTTTCGACCTAATTTAAACGGACTGTTATTCAAAATTAAATAACCTTTCATTATTGGTACAATATACTATGATTTGAAACAAAAAAAATTTCGGTTTCAAACAAAAGTGCATTTGTCCGGGTAAAAATACAATCGAATTCAATCGACGATTACACGAAAACGGGTCGTTGTTTCGACCTAATTTAAACGGACTGTTATTCAAAATTAAATAACCTTTCATTATTGGTACAATATGCTGTGATTTGAAACAAAAAAATTTTCGGTTTCAAACAAAAGTGCATTTGTCCGGGTAAAAATACAATCGAATTCAATCGACGATTACACGAAAACGGGTCGTTGTTTCGACCTAATTTAAACGGACTGTTATTCAAAATTAAATAACCTTTCATTATTGGTACAATATACTATGATTTGAAACAAAAAAATTTTCGGTTTCAAACAAAAGTGCATTTGTCCGGGTAAAAATACAATCGAATTCAATCGACGATTACACGAAAACGGGTCGTTGTTTCGACCTAATTTAAACGGACTGTTATTCAAAATTAAATAACCTTTCATTATTGGTACAATATACTATGATTTGAAACAAAAAAAAATTCGGTTTCAAACAAAAGTGCATTTGTCCGGGTAAAAATACAATCGAATTCAATCCACGATTACACGAAAACGGGTCGTTGTTTCGACCTAATTTAAACGGACTGTTATTCAAAATTAAATAACCTTTCATTATTGGTACAATATACTATGATTTGAAACAAAAAAATTTTCGGTTTCAAACAAAAGTGCATTTGTCCGGGTAAAAATACAATCGACGATTACACGAAAACGGGTCGTTGTTTCGACCTAATTTAAACGGACTGTTATTCAAAATTAAATAACCTTTCATTATTGGTACAATATACTATGATTTGAAACAAAAAAATTTTCGGTTTCAAACAAAAGTGCATTTGTCCGGGTAAAAATACAATCGAATTCAATCGACGATTACACGAAAACGGGTCGTTGTTTCGACCTAATTTAAACGGACTGTTATTCAAAATTATATAACCTTTCATTATTGGTACAATATACTATGATTTGAAACAAAAAAAATTTCGGTTTCAAACAAAAGTGCATTTGTCCGGGTAAAAATACAATCGAATTCAATCCACGATTACACGAAAACGGGTCGTTGTTTCGACCTAATTTAAACGGACTGTTATTCAAAATTAAATAACCTTTCATTATTGGTACAATATACTATGATTTGAAACAAAAAAATTTTCGGTTTCAAACAAAAGTGCATTTGTCCGGGTAAAAATACAATCGACGATTACACGAAAACGGGTCGTTGTTTCGACCTAATTTAAACGGACTGTTATTCAAAATTAAATAACCTTTCATTATTGGTACAATATACTATGATTTGAAACAAAAAAATTTTCGGTTTCAAACAAAAGTGCATTTGTCCGGGTAAAAATACAATCGAATTCAATCGACGATTACACGAAAACGGGTCGTTGTTTCGACCTAATTTAAACGGACTGTTATTCAAAATTAAATAACCTTTCATTATTGGTACAATATACTATGATTTGAAACAAAAAAATTTTCGGTTTCAAACAAAAGTGCATTTGTCCGGGTAAAAATACAATCGAATTCAATCCACGATTACACGAAAACGGGTCGTTGTTTCGACCTAATTTAAACGGACTGTTATTCAAAATTAAATAACCTTTCATTATTGGTACAATATACTATGATTTGAAACAAAAAAATTTTCGGTTTCAAACAAAAGTGCATTTGTCCGGGTAAAAATACAATCGAATTCAATCGACGATTACACGAAAACGGGTCGTTGTTTCGACCTAATTTAAACGGACTGTTATTCAAAATTAAATAACCTTTCATTATTGGTACAATATACTATGATTTGAAACAAAAAAATTTTCGGTTTCAAACAAAAGTGCATTTGTCCGGGTAAAAATACAATCGAATTCAATCGACGATTACACGAAAACGGGTCGTTGTTTCGACCTAATTTAAACGGACTGTTATTCAAAATTAAATAACCTTTCATTATTGGTACAATATACTATGATTTGAAACAAAAAAATTTTCGGTTTCAAACAAAAGTGCATTTGTCCGGGTAAAAATACAATCGAATTCAATCGACGATTACACGACAACGGGTCGTTGTTTCGACCTAATTTAAACGGACTGTTATTCAAAATTAAATAACCTTTCATTATTGGTACAATATACTATGATTTGAAACAAAAAAAATTTCGGTTTCAAACAAAAGTGCCTTTGTCCGGGTAAAAATACAATCGAATTCAATCGACGATTACACGAAAACGGGTCGTTGTTTCGACCTAATTTAAACGGACGGTTATTCAAAATTAAATAACCTTTCATTATTGGTACAATATACTATGATTTGAAACAAAAAAATTTTCGGTTTCAAACAAAAGTGCATTTGTCCGGGTAAAAATACAGTTGAATTCAATCGACGATTACACGAAAACGGGTCGTTGTTTCGACCTAATTTAAACGGACTGTTATTCAAAATTAAATAACCTTTCATTATTGGTACAATATACTATGATTTGAAACAAAAAAATTTTCGGTTTCAAACAAAAGTGCATTTGTCCGGGTAAAAATACAATCGAATTCAATCGACGATTACACGAAAACGGGTCGTTGTTTCGACCTAATTTAAACGGACTGTTATTCAAAATTAAATAACCTTTCATTATTGGTACAATATACTATGATTTGAAACAAAAAAATTTTCGGTTTCAAACAAAAGTGCATTTGTCCGGGTAAAAATACAATCGAATTCAATCGACGATTACACGAAAACGGGTCGTTGTTTCGACCTAATTTAAACGGACTGTTATTCAAAATTAAATAATCTTTCATTATTGGTACAATATACTATGATTTGAAACAAAAAAATTTTCGGTTTCAAACAAAAGTGCATTTGTCCGGGTAAAAATACAATCGAATTCAATCGACGATTACACGAAAACGGGTCGTTGTTTCGACCTAATTTAAACGGACTGTTATTCAAAATTAAATAACCTTTCATTATTGGTACAATATGCTGTGATTTGAAACAAAAAAATTTTCGGTTTCAAACAAAAGTGCATTTGTCCGGGTAAAAATACAATCGAATTCAATCGACGATTACACGAAAACGGGTCGTTGTTTCGACCTAATTTAAACGGACTGTTATTCAAAATTAAATAACCTTTCATTATTGGTACAATATACTATGATTTGAAACAAAAAAATTTTCGGTTTCAAACAAAAGTGCATTTGTCCGGGTAAAAATACAATCGAATTCAATCGACGATTACGCGAAAACGGGTCGTTGTTTCGACCTAATTTAAACGGACTGTTATTCAAAATTAAATAACCTTTCATTATTGGTACAATATGCTGTGATTTGAAACAAAAAAATTTTCGGTTTCAAACAAAAGTGCATTTGTCCGGGTAAAAATACAATCGAATTCAATCGACGATTACGCGAAAACGGGTCATTGTTTCGACCTAATTTAAACGGACTGTTATTCAAAATTAAATAACCTTTCATTATTGGTACAATATGCTGTGATTTGAAACAAAAAAATTTTCGGTTTCAAACAAAAGTGCATTTGTCCGGGTAAAAATACAATCGAATTCAATCGACGATTACACGAAAACGGGTCGTTGTTTCGACCTAATTTAAACGGACTGTTATTCAAAATTAAATAACCTTTCATTATTGGTACAATATACTATGATTTGAAACAAAAAAAATTTTCGGTTTCAAACAAAAGTGCATTTGTCCGGGTAAAAATACAATCGAATTCAATCGACGATTACACGAAGACCTAATTTAAACGGACTGTTATTCAAAATTAAATAACCTTTCATTATTGGTACAATATACTATGATTTGAAACAAAAAAATTTTCGGTTTCAAACAAAAGTGCATTTGTCCGGGTAAAAATACAGTTGAATTCAATCGACGATTGCACGAAAACGGGTCGTTGTTTCGACCTAATTTAAACGGACTGTTATTCAAAATTAAATAACCTTTCATTATTGGTACAATATACTATGATTTGAAACAAAAAAATTTTCGGTTTCAAACAAAAGTGCATTTGTCCGGGTAAAAATACAATCGAATTCAATCGACGATTACACGAAAACGGGTCGTTGTTTCGACCTAATTTAAACGGACTGTTATTCAAAATTAAATAACCTTTCATTATTGGTACAATATACTATGATTTGAAACAAAAAAAATTTCGGTTTCAAACAAAAGTGCATTTGTCCGGGTAAAAATACAATCGAATTCAATCGACGATTACACGAAAACGGGTCGTTGTTTCGACCTAATTTAAACGGACTGTTATTCAAAATTAAATAACCTTTCATTATTGGTACAATATACTATGATTTGAAACAAAAAAAATTTCGGTTTCAAACAAAAGTGCCTTTGTCCGGGTAAAAATACAATCGAATTCAATCGACGATTACACGAAAACGGGTCGTTGTTTCGACCTAATTTAAACGGACGGTTATTCAAAATTAAATAACCTTTCATTATTGGTACAATATACTATGATTTGAAACAAAAAAATTTTCGGTTTCAAACAAAAGTGCATTTGTCCGGGTAAAAATACAGTTGAATTCAATCGACGATTACACGAAAACGGGTCGTTGTTTCGACCTAATTTAAACGGACTGTTATTCAAAATTAAATAACCTTTCATTATTGGTACAATATACTATGATTTGAAACAAAAAAATTTTCGGTTTCAAACAAAAGTGCATTTGTCCGGGTAAAAATACAATCGAATTCAATCGACGATTACACGAAAACGGGTCGTTGTTTCGACCTAATTTAAACGGACTGTTATTCAAAATTAAATAACCTTTCATTATTGGTACAATATACTATGATTTGAAACAAAAAAATTTTCGGTTTCAAACAAAAGTGCATTTGTCCGGGTAAAAATACAATCGAATTCAATCGACGATTACACGAAAACGGGTCGTTGTTTCGACCTAATTTAAACGGACTGTTATTCAAAATTAAATAATCTTTCATTATTGGTACAATATACTATGATTTGAAACAAAAAAATTTTCGGTTTCAAACAAAAGTGCATTTGTCCGGGTAAAAATACAATCGAATTCAATCGACGATTACACGAAAACGGGTCGTTGTTTCGACCTAATTTAAACGGACTGTTATTCAAAATTAAATAACCTTTCATTATTGGTACAATATGCTGTGATTTGAAACAAAAAAATTTTCGGTTTCAAACAAAAGTGCATTTGTCCGGGTAAAAATACAATCGAATTCAATCGACGATTACACGAAAACGGGTCGTTGTTTCGACCTAATTTAAACGGACTGTTATTCAAAATTAAATAACCTTTCATTATTGGTACAATATACTATGATTTGAAACAAAAAAATTTTCGGTTTCAAACAAAAGTGCATTTGTCCGGGTAAAAATACAATCGAATTCAATCGACGATTACGCGAAAACGGGTCGTTGTTTCGACCTAATTTAAACGGACTGTTATTCAAAATTAAATAACCTTTCATTATTGGTACAATATGCTGTGATTTGAAACAAAAAAATTTTCGGTTTCAAACAAAAGTGCATTTGTCCGGGTAAAAATACAATCGAATTCAATCGACGATTACGCGAAAACGGGTCATTGTTTCGACCTAATTTAAACGGACTGTTATTCAAAATTAAATAACCTTTCATTATTGGTACAATATGCTGTGATTTGAAACAAAAAAATTTTCGGTTTCAAACAAAAGTGCATTTGTCCGGGTAAAAATACAATCGAATTCAATCGACGATTACACGAAAACGGGTCGTTGTTTCGACCTAATTTAAACGGACTGTTATTCAAAATTAAATAACCTTTCATTATTGGTACAATATACTATGATTTGAAACAAAAAAAATTTTCGGTTTCAAACAAAAGTGCATTTGTCCGGGTAAAAATACAATCGAATTCAATCGACGATTACACGAAGACCTAATTTAAACGGACTGTTATTCAAAATTAAATAACCTTTCATTATTGGTACAATATACTATGATTTGAAACAAAAAAATTTTCGGTTTCAAACAAAAGTGCATTTGTCCGGGTAAAAATACAGTTGAATTCAATCGACGATTGCACGAAAACGGGTCGTTGTTTCGACCTAATTTAAACGGACTGTTATTCAAAATTAAATAACCTTTCATTATTGGTACAATATACTATGATTTGAAACAAAAAAATTTTCGGTTTCAAACAAAAGTGCATTTGTCCGGGTAAAAATACAATCGAATTCAATCGACGATTACACGAAAACGGGTCGTTGTTTCGACCTAATTTAAACGGACTGTTATTCAAAATTAAATAATCTTTCATTATTGGTACAATATACTATGATTTGAAACAAAAAAATTTTCGGTTTCAAACAAAAGTGCATTTGTCCGGGTAAAAATACAATCGAATTCAATCGACGATTACACGAAAACGAGTCGTTGTTTCGACCTAATTTAAACGGACTGTTATTCAAAATTAAATAACCTTTCATTATTGGTACAATATGCTGTGATTTGAAACAAAAAAAATTTCGGTTTCAAACAAAAGTGCATTTGTCCGGGTAAAACTACAATCGACGATTCCACGAAAACGGGTCGTTGTTTCGACCTAACTTAAACGGACTGTTATTCAAAATTAAATAACCTTTCATTATTGGTACAATATACTATGATTTGAAACAAAAAAATTTTCGGTTTCAAACAAAAGTGTATTTGTCCGGGTAAAAATACAATCGAATTCAATCGACGATTACACGAAAACGGGTCGTTGTTTCGACCTAATTTAAACGGACTGTTATTCAAAATTAAATAACCTTTCATTATTGGTACAATATACTATGATTTGAAACAAAAAAAATTTCGGTTTCAAACAAAAGTGCATTTGTCCGGGTAAAAATACAATCGAATTCAATCGACGATTACACGAAAACGGGTCGTTGTTTCGACCTAACTTAAACGGACTGTTATTCAAAATTAAATAACCTTTCATTATTGGTACAATATGCTGTGATTTGAAACAAAAAAATTTTCGGTTTCAAACAAAAGTGTATTTGTCCGGGTAAAAATACAATCGAATTCAATCGACGATTACACGAAAACGGGTCGTTGTTTCGACCTAATTTAAACGGACTGTTATTCAAAATAAATAACCTTTCATTATTGGTACAATATACTATGATTTGAAACAAAAAAAATTTCGGTTTCAAACAAAAGTGCATTTGTCCGGGTAAAAATACAATCGAATTCAATCGACGATTACACGAAAACGGGTCGTTGTTTCGACCTAATTTAAACGGACTGTTATTCAAAATTAAATAACCTTTCATTATTTGTACAATATACTATGATTTGAAACAAAAAAATTTTCGGTTTCAAACAAAAGTGCATTTGTCCGGGTAAAAATACAATCGAATTCAATCGACGATTACACGAAAACCTAATTTAAACGGACTGTTATTCAAAATTAAATAACCTTTCATTATTGGTACAATATACTATGATTTGAAACAAAAAAAAATTCGGTTTCAAACAAAAGTGCATTTGTCCGGGTAAAAATACAATCGAATTCAATCCACGATTACACGAAAACGGGTCGTTGTTTCGACCTAATTTAAACGGACTGTTATTCAAAATTAAATAACCTTTCATTATTGGTACAATATACTATGATTTGAAACAAAAAAATTTTCGGTTTCAAACAAAAGTGCATTTGTCCGGGTAAAAATACAATCGAATTCAATCGACGATTACACGAAAACGGGTCGTTGTTTCGACCTAATTTAAACGGACTGTTATTCAAAATTATATAACCTTTCATTATTGGTACAATATACTATGATTTGAAACAAAAAAAATTTCGGTTTCAAACAAAAGTGCATTTGTCCGGGTAAAAATACAATCGAATTCAATCCACGATTACACGAAAACGGGTCGTTGTTTCGACCTAATTTAAACGGACTGTTATTCAAAATTAAATAACCTTTCATTATTGGTACAATATACTATGATTTGAAACAAAAAAATTTTCGGTTTCAAACAAAAGTGCATTTGTCCGGGTAAAAATACAATCGACGATTACACGAAAACGGGTCGTTGTTTCGACCTAATTTAAACGGACTGTTATTCAAAATTAAATAACCTTTCATTATTGGTACAATATACTATGATTTGAAACAAAAAAATTTTCGGTTTCAAACAAAAGTGCATTTGTCCGGGTAAAAATACAATCGAATTCAATCGACGATTACGCGAAAACGGGTCGTTGTTTCGACCTAATTTAAACGGACTGTTATTCAAAATTAAATAACCTTTCATTATTGGTACAATATGCTGTGATTTGAAACAAAAAAATTTTCGGTTTCAAACAAAAGTGCATTTGTCCGGGTAAAAATACAATCGAATTCAATCGACGATTACGCGAAAACGGGTCATTGTTTCGACCTAATTTAAACGGACTGTTATTCAAAATTAAATAACCTTTCATTATTGGTACAATATGCTGTGATTTGAAACAAAAAAAATTTCGGTTTCAAACAAAAGTGCATTTGTCCGGGTAAAAATACAATCGAATTCAATCGACGATTACACGAAAACGGGTCGTTGTTTCGACCTAATTTAAACGGACTGTTATTCAAAATTAAATAACCTTTCATTATTGGTACAATATACTATGATTTGAAACAAAAAAATTTTCGGTTTCAAACAAAAGTGCATTTGTCCGGGTAAAAATACAATCGAATTCAATCGACGATTACACGAAGACCTAATTTAAACGGACTGTTATTCAAAATTAAATAACCTTTCATTATTGGTACAATATACTATGATTTGAAACAAAAAAATTTTCGGTTTCAAACAAAAGTGCATTTGTCCGGGTAAAAATACAGTTGAATTCAATCGACGATTGCACGAAAACGGGTCGTTGTTTCGACCTAATTTAAACGGACTGTTATTCAAAATTAAATAACCTTTCATTATTGGTACAATATACTATGATTTGAAACAAAAAAATTTTCGGTTTCAAACAAAAGTGCATTTGTCCGGGTAAAAATACAATCGAATTCAATCGACGATTACACGAAAACGGGTCGTTGTTTCGACCTAATTTAAACGGACTGTTATTCAAAATTAAATAACCTTTCATTATTGGTACAATATACTATGATTTGAAACAAAAAAAATTTCGGTTTCAAACAAAAGTGCATTTGTCCGGGTAAAAATACAATCGAATTCAATCGACGATTACACGAAAACGGGTCGTTGTTTCGACCTAATTTAAACGGACTGTTATTCAAAATTAAATAATCTTTCATTATTGGTACAATATACTATGATTTGAAACAAAAAAATTTTCGGTTTCAAACAAAAGTGCATTTGTCCGGGTAAAAATACAATCGAATTCAATCGACGATTACACGAAAACGAGTCGTTGTTTCGACCTAATTTAAACGGACTGTTATTCAAAATTAAATAACCTTTCATTATTGGTACAATATGCTGTGATTTGAAACAAAAAAAATTTCGGTTTCAAACAAAAGTGCATTTGTCCGGGTAAAACTACAATCGACGATTCCACGAAAACGGGTCGTTGTTTCGACCTAACTTAAACGGACTGTTATTCAAAATTAAATAACCTTTCATTATTGGTACAATATACTATGATTTGAAACAAAAAAATTTTCGGTTTCAAACAAAAGTGTATTTGTCCGGGTAAAAATACAATCGAATTCAATCGACGATTACACGAAAACGGGTCGTTGTTTCGACCTAATTTAAACGGACTGTTATTCAAAATTAAATAACCTTTCATTATTGGTACAATATACTATGATTTGAAACAAAAAAAATTTCGGTTTCAAACAAAAGTGCATTTGTCCGGGTAAAAATACAATCGAATTCAATCGACGATTACACGAAAACCTAATTTAAACGGACTGTTATTCAAAATTAAATAACCTTTCATTATTGGTACAATATACTATGATTTGAAACAAAAAAAATTTCGGTTTCAAACAAAAGTGCATTTGTCCGGGTAAAAATACAATCGAATTCAATCGACGATTACACGAAAACGGGTCGTTGTTTCGACCTAACTTAAACGGACTGTTATTCAAAATTAAATAACCTTTCATTATTGGTACAATATGCTGTGATTTGAAACAAAAAAATTTTCGGTTTCAAACAAAAGTGTATTTGTCCGGGTAAAAATACAATCGAATTCAATCGACGATTACACGAAAACGGGTCGTTGTTTCGACCTAATTTAAACGGACTGTTATTCAAAATAAATAACCTTTCATTGTTGGTACAATATACTATGATTTGAAACAAAAAAAATTTCGGTTTCAAACAAAAGTGCATTTGTCCGGGTAAAAATACAATCGAATTCAATCGACGATTACACGAAAACGGGTCGTTGTTTCGACCTAATTTAAACGGACTGTTATTCAAAATTAAATAACCTTTCATTATTTTTTTTTTTTTTTTTTTTTTATCAAATTAAAGCACGCAGGCTTATCATTTATTTTCAAAACGATTTTTTTACATATAATAATAATAATATACAAAATGAAAATAAATGAGTAGGGTAATCATCACCGATTTAACGGCAGTATTGATCTACCCTTTAACAAGAAAAATTTGAAAAAAAAAAGTTATGAATATTACAATAAAAATTTAACAAAAAAATATAAAAAATATAAACAATTGAAACTAAAATTAAAATTAAACTGCATCAGACTAAAACTCTAAATAAGAAATCGATATTAGGGTGCTCAAAAAGCCAAACTTTAAGTAATTTGAGAAATGATTTTGAATTTATTTGTTGCCGTATGCTAAGTGGAAGTTGGTTAAATAGGGAAGGAGCAGTTACAAGGAAATATTTTCTAAAATGTTCACTAAAAAAATGTGGAACAACAAATAAGAACTGATCATTGTTCCTAATGTTGTATCGCACATTTGATCTCAAAAATCGGTGCCCACTTCGCAAATAAAATAAACGTAAAACCTTATAAACATATAGATGTTGTAATGGTAAAACTTTAAAACTCAAAAATAATGGCCATGCAGAAACCCGCGAAGACTTAAAACACATGATACGAATAGCATATTTCTGAACAATAATGAGAATTTTTAAAGTTGAATGATAGCAACCACCCCAACACGATAACGCATATTCGAGCCTAGAGTTAATGCAGGCATAGTAGAATTTTAGCAATACCGATTTAGGAGCTACAGGTCTTAATAGATATAAGGTTCGTAATGCATTGTTGAGAGACTTTTTTAATTTATCGACATGATGCTTCCAACTCAGATTACAATCAATAATAATTCCAAGATACTTGAAACTCTCAACAGCTTCAATAAAAATGCACGAGCTGGAGCAATTAACGGCATTACAAAAACTGGAATGATACGTTAACGGTGAATGTAAAATACTGCAACTCAAACTAAAATGCATAATCTTAGTTTTGTCACTTAAAATTAAGAAATGCTGGTCAAACCATTTCCTTAAAACTAAAAGGTCCGCTGCAATTTTACGGCAAACATCAGTTTGTGAGGACCCACGATAACATAAGCTCATATCATCCGCAAAGGCAACAATCGTGCCTGCCAAATTTGTACTAAAAATTGAGTTTATGTAAATCAAAAATAAAAGGGGTCCCAAGACGGAACCTTGAGGAACACCAATGTTTAAAACATAAGGACAGCTCATAGTTCCATTCACCTTAACAACATGATTACGATTTGCAAGATATGATTTAAACCAATTATTAATGTTTCCTCTGAAACCGATTTTAGAAAGCTTATGCAATAGAAGATTATGATCAACCATGTCAAAGGCTTTTTTTATGTCTACAAAAAGCCCAGCGCAAGAGTCGGAAATATTTAGCGATGCATGCACGCCATTTAAAAATTCAATTAAAGCAGACTCAGTGGAAAACCCATTACGAAAACCGTGCTGATAACAACTTATAATACCATGCTTCTCTAAAAATACCACCATTCTAAATTTAATAATTTTCTCCATTATTTTTAACAAAACTGGTTGTAGTGCGATCGGCCGATAATTATTTAAATCGCATCTGGAACCATTTTTATGAAGAGGTAGTACAATTGCTGACTTCAAAATTTCAGGAACAATACCGGTTTCAAAACAACAATTAAAAATATGACATAAAGGCGGACATATAAGACTAATGGAATTTTTAATTAAGGTTGTAACGCATTGGTGTTGTGGTGCACATGCTTGCTGTTCTTTTTATTTCCAGAGTGCTCACGGATCACAGGGTTCAATTACTTAATTAACACCAACAACATTACATATAAAACCTTCATGTGCAAAAATTGAGGTTTTTGTTCATTACTACATTCCGCAACTCAACCGTCGACCATTATAATACTTCCCCTTGGATTATACACTTAAGCACGCATTACTATTAACAAACGCACGAATTTTTAATTTTTATGACATACATTTTTTTATTTTTTTAAAATTCTTAATAACGTTACATTATGCTTTTATCATTTTTTTTTTTTTTTTTTTTTTTAAACTATTCTAAACAACAACAATTACTATATAACTAACGGTGGTCTTCAATTGTCGAAAAGTGTTACACTTACCACAAAAAAAACGGATTTTTACTATGAAATCGTACGGGGAGAAACAAAAGTTATGATCAAACTCGAATATCTATTAATATATTGATTTTTTTTTTGTTGTTTTAAGGTAGACCTTTAATTTTGAAACTATTCACCTTAAATCTTTATATTTATATACGAATATTCTAGGGTAATGGTAGAAAAATTTTAACCCTTTTTGTACGTAAGAAAAAAATTATAAATATAATATAAATTAATTTAAAAACTCACCAACCAACGACCGGAGCGCTCTGGGATGTTGAGGTAGTTTCGAGCAACCTTGACTCGTCAAACCAAACCTACAATTTGTTTTCCTACACACAAAAAGAAAAACTTCACTACCACCACAAAAATTAATATTTTTTTTTTTTTAACTATTTTTAATCATAACCCGAAAACTAAACTTTTATAATTTAACCGATATTCTATTCACAATTCGTATATCCTGGATCTAGACTATACTAAGTAGGTTTAGTTTTAGATTTAACTACACGCGCGCGAGTTCACTTTTTTCGATTTTTATTTTTGTTTTTGGGCCACCAACGTAACACTTTGGACAACCGAGATATACACTTAATTATAAACAATTTATTCGCTCGTTTGGCGATTTTTGAAATTAATGCTAGACGGTACACATACACCAACAAACTATGTATAAACCAACAAATAAATCCGTTAGGCGCTCGTATTTTGATCTTATCCACCCCGCACGGTGATAAAATTTTGTAATAATCCGCGACTTTGGCTGCCGTTAGACACGTGGTTGTCGAGCCGCTATTTATTTCGTTTACCGATTTATTCGGCCTTGCCAACCGCACTAGGAAACAAATATTATTATGTTTTGGATGTTAATAAAATAAATTAAGCGAGTAAATTAATCATAATTACCTATGCTGGTCGTTATATATTTTGGACGTAATATAAATGTGGACTGCAAACAATTGTAAGTCCCTGATCCGAACGGTACAAACACTTTTCTTTTTAATTAGATTAGCTAATTACACAACAATTAGTGTAATTAATTGTTATGTAAACGAATGTTTGTCCACCGCGTGCAGTCACCAAATGAAATAAATTGGCTGCTTTCTCCAAGTCAACAAATACATGGACAGCGAAAGCTCGTCAAAATAAACGATCAACCACCTTCGTCGTAAGCGAAATATCACATACATATACACACTGAACGTGTTTTCATCTGTTACAGTCGACCAACAAGATCTTACGTCAAAGTACATTTATATAGCCTTCTTTTAGGGGAAATAACGATAAACCGATAAACGATGTATCATCTTTCTCTGAGCAAGCATTTAGGAAGGAAACCGTTCGTTACAACGCAACTTTGTTTGAATTGGAGTAAACCATATTCAACACAAATGTTGAAGAATATTAATGAACGCAAAACAAAGTTCGCTGCCGTATTGTGAAGGTTAATATGTATCTTCTAATGAGATAACTTATGAATGTTTAATATCTTTTGTGTGATACACACCAAGTAGTTTTCCCTCGACAGTTTCGATCTCGTAATTTACGTTTCCTATTCGACTGCGGATACGCGCCTTGCGGCAAATAGGAGCAAATTTAGCGCAATGATACGCACTGGCATTACTCTGGGGGTGTTCCCTAACAAAGACAATTGATCCTGGCTCGAACACTCTGCTACGCGATCGTAAATTATAATCGTGTGCGTATTTTCCATAAGCTTCCGATAGGTTTTTACGTACTTGTGCGTGTATATCTTGCATTTTATCTGCTAAGTATTCAACTTTGACTTGGCCTTCCTCCAAACACTGAATTTGACGTAGCAACTTGTATTCATTGGCGTGATTAATCCGATGGTATCCAAAAACCATCGCATGTGGTGTAAATAAAGCCGACCCATGAAGGGAGCTACGCAAGGCCCCTCCTATTTCACCCAAATACAGATCCCACGAGCGATGATCTGAGTTAACGTATGATCTAATTGCTCCCACAATCGAACGATTTACCCGTTCAGACGCGTTCGACTGGGGTGAGTAGATTGCGGTGCGCATATGAGTTATTCCAAACTCTGACATTAAGTTTTTAAATTCTTTGCTCACAAATTGGGAACCATTGTCTGAATGTACACATTCAGGTACACCGAATACAAAAAATATGTCGTTTCTCAGAAAAGAAATTATTTTGCTTGTTACAGCTTTGGTCAACGGTTTCAGAACAACAAATTTGGTTAATCGATCGAGCACTATCAACACTACTGTATTTCCATTTTTAGAGCGGGGATACGGGCCTAACAGATCGATATAAAGCTTTTGGAATGGCCGTTCCTTGAATGTAGCTGGGCCCATCGGAGGTCTCAATATTTCGTTGGGAGGTTTTACCGCTTTGCAGATCTCACACGTGTCTATGAAATCCTTCACTTGTTTTCGCATCCCAGGCCAAAAGTAGTACCTTCTTAATCGGTCTAGAGTTTTTGTATAACCCCCGTGAGAAGCTAAGGGATTACAGTGATCCTGAGCGATTAATGTTTCTGACATACCTTGTGGAATCCATAGTTTCCAAACAGAATTTTCGGTCAGATCGGTACGATTAGTTGGTTCAAATCGAATGTAAAGATGGTTGTCGTGGACACGGTGGTTAGGGTAGTTATTAGGACTTGTTTTAATTTTGTCAATTAACTTCACATACTCTTCATCGGCGAAGAGAGGGGAGTCTAATTCGACTGCCGCCAATAAAGAGGATTGCTCTTGAAATTCGCTATTTGTGTCACAAAATGCTCTTGATAAGGCGTCTGGAACCACGTTTAGAGCTCCTCGTTGATGTTCAATATTAAAATCATATGCCTGCAACTTAAGGCTCCACCTCGCCAGTCTACCACTTAAGTCCTTTTGACTCATGAGCCACTTGAGACTGGCGTGATCCGTCACTACCGTAAAATGGAAACCCTCCACGTAAGGCCGAAATTTCTGAATACTTATTAGAGCTGCCAAACACTCTAATTCTGTTACGCTATAATTTTTTTGCGCTTTATTTAGTTTTTGGGATATGAATGAGATTGGCCTTTCGTTTCCCTTTTCGTCAAATTGGTATAACACTCCACCTACCCCTTCTGTGCTGGCGTCGCATCGTATGTGGAATGGTTTAGAGTAATCCGCGTTGGTCAAAACAGGTGCAGTGGTTAGTAAAACTTTTAATTTTTCGAAAGATGTTTGTGCGTCCGTGTTCCATTCAAATTTGCATCCCTTTTTGAGCAAATTAGTGATGGGGGAAGTCAATTCGGCATAGTTGGGGATGAACCTTCGATACCATCCTGCCATGCCTAAGAATCTCCTAGTCTGTTTAATGTTCGTGGGGCTTGGGAACTTACAAATTGCATCTACTTTGGCAGGATCGGTACGAAGACCATCCTCACCAACCAGAAATCCCAGATATTTGATTTCCCGCATCACAAAACTGCTTTTGCTTAGATTGATTGTAAGCTTAGCATCTGATAGAAGTTTCGCTACTAATTTTAGAAGGTCAAAGTGTTCTTGGAGCTTAGCCGAAATAATCAATAAGTCGTCTAAGTAAACGAAGATTTTATCATGGTATTTATGTGGTATAACTCGATCCATTAAACGAGACATAGTTTGTGCCGCATTACATAAGCCAAACGGCATCACAGTAAACTGGTAGAGTGGCCTACCAGGTACTGTGAATGCCGTTTTATCACGCGACGATTGAGCCAAAGGCACCTGCCAAAATGCGTCCTTTAAATCTATGGCCGAGATGTACTTTGTTTCATGTAGTTTACCTATCAGTCGGTCTATTAGGGGTAGAGGGTATGCGTCTTTGGTGGTTACACTGTTTAGTTTTCGAGAATCCAGACATAATCTGGATTTTCCGTTAGGTTTTCTTACTAGTACCACAGGCGAGCTCCACGCACTAGTACTCTCCTCTATAACTCCTAACTGTAGCATCCTATCGAGTTCTTGATACATTATATCTTGAATGGCAGGGGAGACGTTATAATACCGTTGTTTAATTGGTAATGTTTGCCCAACGTCAATAGTATGTTCAAGTACATTTGTTCTACCCAATCCATCAGTCTCAAAAGAGGGGAACATAGCTTTTATCTTTTCTAATTCGTTGTTCTCAAACTCAGATATTTGATGTCGGTCTGCGTTCAAAGTCAAATCAGATAATCTACCAATTACTCGAGGTGCAAGTTCAAATTTTGCCCAAAAATCGATTCCCAAATAGAGAGCGCTTTCCAAACTAGGTACCACATACAGTTTCATAGATTCAACTCTATTATCATAAACGACCGGTACTTCCACAAATCCTAATATATCTTTTCGAGTGCCATCTGCGGTTTTTATCACGGATTTCATTTTAATTAAATTAAGGGACAACTTTTCTATTAATGAGAGAGAATTTCTACCTAGGATACTAATAGAGGCTCCGCTATCTAAGAGACCTGTAATTTTAGTCCCACGTATTTGTATCTCAACGTGTGGACGTGGATCACCCGGTAATCTAATGGTCATGTTACTGCACACTTTATAAAACAGTTTGCGCTGTCTCCAATAACTTTGATTGCGGGATTTACTCGACTGATGTTTTACTGGTGAGACTTGGATGTTATCACTAATATTTTGTATAATTTCGGTCTGGGTACTAATGCTAGCCGTAGCGGGTTTTACTGCCTCGTTATTTAACAGATTATGAAGCTCTATTGATTTCGGAAGATTTTGGACTACAGACTGATTGACTACGACTTCTTGCCTTAATGGATTTAATTTGTCGTGTTCGGGTAACACTGCTACTGGATTTGGAATTGGTAAAACTAACTCCCGGGTTGCGCTTGCGTTGCTCCCGAACGAGCTACCCCAGGATGCGCTGCGTTCGGGCGTTGGTTTCCCACGGAATACTTTACACAATTACTGCACTTGGGCTTACGAACGCCTGCTTTCCCACACCCGAAACAAAATATCTCCAAGAACTCTTTACCACAGTCTTGGTAGCGGTGCCCTAAATCGCGACAATTCCAACAAGTGAGATAGGTGGCCGATTTTGGGTCATTACTTTTATTATTATCGCTAACAGCACCTACCTCAGCATTATGTACTAAAGTCGAATCGGGAGCCTCGACGTCAGTTTCTTCCAGAGCTTGTATTTCGTGTATTTTCTGTCGACGATGCCCGGCTTCTACTGATTTCATAAGATCAAATCCCGACTTTCCCCATAACCGTTCGTATTGCTGACATACTGTTCGCAGATGTTCTACTGTGCTAAAGGTCATTTGGAGCGTCACCGTGCGAAGCGCGGGATGCATATTTTCTCTTAAAATTTCGATTAGATCAGATTCTGTAAACCTATTGCTCAATCGCCCATTACAACTTTGTATTTCGAGAGAATATTCGTTAAACGAAGAATTGTTTTGTTTGTATCTTTCAATAAATCGTCTTTTGTCTTTCTCGGTTTCATGGCTGGAAAAACGTGAAAGAAACGCATCCCTCATCTCTGTCCATTGAGCATCTGGGTTATCGCGAGTATAAGCCCATAGCCATTTTTCCGCTGTATCTGATACAAAACTATGTATGATAGAAGGCAATTTATGAACAGGATATCCATCCCGTTTAGCATAGGTATCCAGACGGAAAATAAAATCATGGACGTCAAGTCCTTGTGAGCTACCGTTAAAACTTAACTTCCATTTCGGTTGATAAGGCCGAAAATCAGAATACTTGTCTTCCGCATAAATAGGTCTTCTTGTGGTATCAAAACTCGTATATGTCCCCTCGTCCATAACTAGAGGATTTTGTCGTTCATTTCTTATCGTCCTGGGAAGTGGAACGATTTGTTGTTCACTAAACAAAATAGGACGTCTACGTTCTCGACTAGTTCCATCCCCACTGACCGTCACATTTGTTATTGGGATCATCAATGTGGACGCACCACTTGTTGCAGGAAAAATCGGTTGGATGTAGTTTTGTTCTGTCTGCGTGGTGGTAGCAGAGGGCTCAGCTTTTGCTAAAGTATCACTGGCTTGACTATGGTCCTTTCCATTGTTAACGTTTGTTTCTTCATCGTCACTGAGATCTTGCACCGTAAGGCTACTCTTCGTAGTTGGCACAGTAACAGTGGTTTCAGGAATGCTTAACTCCTCTAGAATGTTTTGCGCTTCTTGACCTAATCTACGAAATTTGGACATAAAATTAGTTACGCCACCTATTTCACCAAAAGAGTTTTTTAGTCGCTGCAAACGCTTTTGCCAATGAACAGAGCGGTATAAGACGGTATGCAGCAATTTGGGTGTACGCTCAGTTAATGATGACATCGATTTGTCTAAACATGCATAGATTTCGCGTGCCCGATTAATTTCTAACTCAGGATTGCTGAGTAAATGTGATTTACCTAAATGAAGTTTTGGGTTGGCAAATTCATACTCAACCGCTATTTTTAGGCTGTTTTTTGCCTCGGGGTCGTTTGGCAAAATGTTATGGACCGAATATTCCACTAGAACTTCCTCGTCCCCCAAACAACCAAAATATTCTTCAAAATACATTTCAATCAATAGTATGTACGTCAAAACGAAAAAAAAAATTAAATGTAGTTCAATTACTACGTTGAGAGAAAAAAAAATTGAATACTTTTTCTAAAATATCGTAAGTAATATACTAATAAGTATGTAATAGCATAAAGCACAAAAAAAAATTGGATTTGTGCTAATTATTAATATGAGGCGAAAATAATAGCAATAACTAATATTTTTTTTTTTTTTTTTTTAATTTTTTTTTTTATTATTTTTTTATTTTTTTATTTTATATATATACGATACGCGAAATACGATTTAATATAGGGAAGATCATAAGAATCGAACAGTTGCGTTGCGACTTGTGAATGTGAAAAGGAAAAAAAAAATATAGAATTGCACAAACTAAGACAGGAATACTGCTATATCAGAATACCCTAATTGAAATACAAACAATTAATACGAGATACCTAGAAATCATCAAGATTCAATCGATTAACGTGAATTAACAATGAATATAAAGAAATAGTAACCCTATAGGCTGGAACAAAAGACTCGAAACTAATAATGAAAATAAAATTACTACTAATTCAATCTGATTGTAACGACGAAAATTAAAGGGAACCGATTAAGAAATGCACTAAGAAAAAACTTGAATTACAAATAAATCAATTAGTACATATTCTATCCGTTTTCAACTGTTAGTTTTCACTGATTCAATCAAATGAATAAACTACAAATAAAACAAAAACAACTAATAATACGTTATAACCTGAAGGGCCAATAAAAAAAAAGGACTGATCAACCGCTTTATTTCTGAATAAATGCGATTATATTTAATTAAAACGCGGTATTATCGATAGCCTGTAGTTGAGAAGTGAAGCTCCTTGGATGCTTTATTGGAGCAACCTGAAGAATCTCTATAAATAATATTATTATCAAATGATGTTAAGCAATACCATTTTCAGACACGTGTTGACCTATTCAGGTCCCTGCTCGGGCGCCATTTTTGTAACGCATTGGTGTTGTGGTGCACATGCTTGCTGTTCTTTTTATTTCCAGAGTGCTCACGGATCACAGGGTTCAATTACTTAATTAACACCAACAACATTACATATAAAACCTTCATGTGCAAAAATTGAGGTTTTTGTTCATTACTACATTCCGCAACTCAACCGTCGACCATTATAATACTTCCCCTTGGATTATACACTTAAGCACGCATTACTATTAACAAACGCACGAATTTTTAATTTTTATGACATACATTTTTTTATTTTTTTAAAATTCTTAATAACGTTACATTATGCTTTTATCATTTTTTTTTTTTTTTTTTTTTTTTAAACTATTCTAAACAACAACAATTACTATATAACTAACGGTGGTCTTCAATTGTCGAAAAGTGTTACACTTACCACAAAAAAAACGGATTTTTACTATGAAATCGTACGGGGAGAAACAAAAGTTATGATCAAACTCGAATATCTATTAATATATTGATTTTTTTTTTGTTGTTTTAAGGTAGACCTTTAATTTTGAAACTATTCACCTTAAATCTTTATATTTATATACGAATATTCTAGGGTAATGGTAGAAAAATTTTAACCCTTTTTGTACGTAAGAAAAAAATTATAAATATAATATAAATTAATTTAAAAACTCACCAACCAACGACCGGAGCGCTCTGGGATGTTGAGGTAGTTTCGAGCAACCTTGACTCGTCAAACCAAACCTACAATTTGTTTTCCTACACACAAAAAGAAAAACTTCACTACCACCACAAAAATTAATATTTTTTTTTTTTTAACTATTTTTAATCATAACCCGAAAACTAAACTTTTATAATTTAACCGATATTCTATTCACAATTCGTATATCCTGGATCTAGACTATACTAAGTAGGTTTAGTTTTAGATTTAACTACACGCGCGCGAGTTCACTTTTTTCGATTTTTATTTTTGTTTTTGGGCCACCAACGTAACACTTTGGACAACCGAGATATACACTTAATTATAAACAATTTATTCGCTCGTTTGGCGATTTTTGAAATTAATGCTAGACGGTACACATACACCAACAAACTATGTATAAACCAACAAATAAATCCGTTAGGCGCTCGTATTTTGATCTTATCCACCCCGCACGGTGATAAAATTTTGTAATAATCCGCGACTTTGGCTGCCGTTAGACACGTGGTTGTCGAGCCGCTATTTATTTCGTTTACCGATTTATTCGGCCTTGCCAACCGCACTAGGAAACAAATATTATTATGTTTTGGATGTTAATAAAATAAATTAAGCGAGTAAATTAATCATAATTACCTATGCTGGTCGTTATATATTTTGGACGTAATATAAATGTGGACTGCAAACAATTGTAAGTCCCTGATCCGAACGGTACAAACACTTTTCTTTTTAATTAGATTAGCTAATTACACAACAATTAGTGTAATTAATTGTTATGTAAACGAATGTTTGTCCACCGCGTGCAGTCACCAAATGAAATAAATTGGCTGCTTTCTCCAAGTCAACAAATACATGGACAGCGAAAGCTCGTCAAAATAAACGATCAACCACCTTCGTCGTAAGCGAAATATCACATACATATACACACTGAACGTGTTTTCATCTGTTACAGTCGACCAACAAGATCTTACGTCAAAGTACATTTATATAGCCTTCTTTTAGGGGAAATAACGATAAACCGATAAACGATGTATCATCTTTCTCTGAGCAAGCATTTAGGAAGGAAACCGTTCGTTACAAGGTATTGCTAAAACCGAACATATCGTAAGAGTTGCTTGATTTTAAAGAAGTAATTGCTTTAGAAACTTCAAGATCGTCAATAGGGTGGAAAAAAAATGATTGCTCAACGTAATCGCCGTCACGCTCCATAGAACTCCTATAAATAAAAGGAAGACTAGACTTCAGATTTGAAGCAATACTTCCGAAATAATTGCTGAACTCATTGGCAATATCAGAGGCATCAGTTAATAAATCATTATTAGAAGAATTAATAGAATTAATGAGCTTAATATTTGACGAATTTTTACTTAATATGTCATTGATAGTACGCCACATCAGTTTGGAATCTTCGGAACAGCTATCAAATCTCTTTTTATAATAAGCAACACGAGCAGCAATAGTTTTCATTTTAACCTTAAGACAATAGGCTGTAACATATTGCTGGAAACGTTGATTGTTTCTAGCATATTTTGCTTTTCTCAATAACCATTTTTTCCGTTTAATCATGTTTAATAATGCCTCAGAGATCCATGGTTTAATAGGACGATTACTACGTGACTTTAGTGAATCTAGGCTAGCTGAGAAAACATCATTCCAAAGCGTTAGAAATACATCAACAGCTGCACACGGATCATCAATAGCATAAATAGGAGAAAAATTAACATTACTTAACAGTTCCAAGAATTTAGATATAATGATTTTTGGCTTAACAGGTAAACCATCATTACTTTTCACCTGATTAATCTGGATCACAACATGCATCAAATGATGGTCAGTAATCATATAATTAAATAATTCAACCTTGACGCGAGATAAATTATTGTCACGTAATCTGCAAAAGAAGTGATCAATACAGGTAGAAGAAGTATCGGTTACTCTAGTTGGATCATTAATAAGCGATGCTAGACCTACGGAAGACATCATGCAAATATAATTATCGGACACGGAAGAGCAAGATAAAATATCAATATTAATATCACCCAGAACAAAAAGGTTTTTACCGTTAATATGTCGTAAATATTCAGAAAACTCATCGAGAAAGACAATTTCCGTAACGGCCTGAAGCCGATAAACGCAAATCAAAGTAAACGGTTCATTGCCAATTACAAGCTTTACCTTCACAACATCCGCAGAAACAAGGTTAATAGGTTCAACAAAACAATTTAAGTTACTTTTATAAAATACCAAAACACCACCAGCACGATAACTATTGTTACAACAACAAACAAGATGATAGTCATTTAACTGATAGAATTCGATTTCATCATCATTAATCCAAATTTCACTTAAGAAAATTAAATCAGGTAAACTAGTAAATGAATCAAGATGAGCCAAAAAAAGATAAAAAATTTTCCTTAGACTTCTAATATTCTGATGAACAATTTGAATACCCATACAATCATCTAAAACCAAACTATCTGAAATTCGATTATTGGTGGAAGTATCAACAAAGCTATCAATACCACTAATTTGATTATAGGAATTTATCATCTATATATATATAAAACAAAGTCGGGTTAGTTACACCATTTATAACTGAAGAACGGCTGGACCGATTTTTTTTTTGTTTTGTTGGATTTGTCTCCGTTCCGAATAGCATAATAACTATTAAAACATTGGAAAAATTCACCAAAAAAAAAAAATTATCAAGAAAATTCATTTTCTCATATATTTAGTACATTTTGTTTTTTTTTATTTTGTTCGTCTCAATACAGAGGTGGTTCAGGAAAAAAGAAAAGTCGGAAAAACTCAAAAGGGAAGCCCCAAAAATCTAATAAAAAAAAACTTTTTTATATGAATTTTGTAGGTGTAGTTTCTATGTGACGAGTGGTGCAGTGGTTAAAGCTTCGGCGCTTGGACCGCAAGGTACTGGATACGAATCCGACTGGAGGCTGCATGCACATTTAACATTTTATTTTTTATCCAATTTTTTTTTTATTTTATCTACTTATCTATATATATAAAACAAAGTCGGGTTAGTTACATACGCCTCATCAAAAAAATTTCAACGTCGGAAGCAAGGCGATGAGGTTCCTGATCATCCAAATGTGCGTTCTACTGATGCTCTTGGTCGCATTTACACAGTTCATCCGAAGAATGACGAATGCTTCTACTTGCGGTTGTTGCTGGTGAATATTCGTGGGCCGACATCATTTGAATCACTTCGAACTGTCAATGGTGTAGTGTGCCCAACATTTCGTGCTGCATGTCAACAGCTCAACTTGCTTGAAAACGATACTCATTGGGACATGACAATCGCTGAATCAATTATTTCTGCAACTCCAAACCAGATACGCACATTATTTGCTATCATTATTTCGACATGTTTCCCATCAAATCCACGTGAACTATGGAGCAAGTACAAGAATGACATGTCAGAAGACATTCTACATCGAATTCGTGTCAGTTTCGGAAATCCCGATCTCGAGGTGAATGAGGAGATACATAACCAGGCTTTGCTTTTGATCGAAGACATGTGTTTTCGCATGTGCGGCAGTTTGTTAGTCAAATTAGGAATGCCAACGCCATGTCAAGGAATGAACGACGCTTTCAATCGAGAATTGGAACGTGAACATGAATATGATCGAGATGCGTTGAACCAATCAGTTCGAACCAATGTACCACTGTTGAACCTCCAACAGAAAGGAGTGTACGATACGTTAATGAAGGCAATTCATGATGAAAATGGTGGATTATTTTTTATTGATGCGCCCGGTGGAACTGGGAAGACATTCCTCATGTCATTGATTTTGGCCACTGTTCGTGCGAGATCCGATATTGCTGTAGCAGTTGCTTCTTCTGGGATAGCGGCCACATTGCTAGAAGGATGCCGAACAGCTCATTCAGCGTAGAAATTGCCGTTAAACCTTCAATCGGCTAAAAACCCGACATGCAACATTGCAAAACACTCAGCAATGGCGAAAGTTTTGGTAGCAAGTAAAATCATCATCTAGGATGAATGTACAATGGCGCACAAACGCGCATTGGAAGCACTCGATAGAACTATGAAAGATCTACGCAATGACTCAAGATGTTTTAGAGGCGCAATGAATCTACTTTCTGGCGATTTCCGTCAAACAATACCAGTCATTCCAAGATCGACCGCTGCTGATGAAATAAACGCTTGCCTCAAATCATCGACTCTGTGGTGTTATATGAAGAAACTTCAGCTGACGACAAACATGCGAGTTGCATTGTTAAACGATCCATCTGCCGAAGAATTCTCCAAGCAGTTGCTGACTATCGGTAATGGCCGTGTTTCGGTCGACAAATCGAACGGATTGATTTCGTTTCCTCAGAACTTTTGCATTTTTGTCTCAACGAAGGACGAGCTCATCAACAAAGTGTTCCCGAACATCATTACTAACCACAAAAATCACAATTGGGTGAGTGAACGAGTAATTCTTGCGGCAAAGAACAAAGATGTGGATCACTTAAATTTTACAATTCAAAATCTAACTAAATCTACTCTCGAGTATTCATTTAATTTATTTAATCTTAATAAAAAACTCAATTTTATTATGCTAATAACTTTAAAAAACATTTATTGATTTTGAGGCGGTACGAAGTTCGCCGGGTCAGCTAGTAACAAATACAATAAAAAAATAATTTAAGAATAAAAATGTGGATGCGAGATAGTTTGTCCTCCTTCACCAAAAATCTAATATAATATAATAGAAATTTCAAATAATAGAATATAAAATTATTTACTTTAAGAATACATTTATAAATAATAGGTTTTGAAAGCTTATGATTAGTAAGAATAACACATTTATAATGTTTTTTATATAAAACAAATGTTAAGGAAAAGATAAAATAAAAAAGTTTAGGAATAACTGACGCGAAAAAGTTAAATACTAAAACGTATATGTATATGTCACATTTATAAAGTTTTAAAAATTTATCAATAAAAAAAATTAAAAATAAAAGTTTTAGAATGCCTAATAATAATAAATAATAACATTATGTAATAAAAGAATAACAGCTTTGTACAATTTGGATTGAAGTGGTGATAAGTGATGCATGATAAAAATTCTGCTCCTTACATGATTTGTGAATTGAATGCCCAAATCATCAGCAGAGAAATTTTTGAAGTTTTTCATTTTGTTAAGTATTCAAGTTTTGAAGTCCACAGATGTTAGTTTGACAATGTAAATCTCAGTTGGTGTTTTTGTTTTAGATTTTGTAGTATCAACTTTACTTAAATCGAGAACATCATTTGAACTGATCTCAGGTTGAACAAACGACAATACTCTTAATATAACTTCCTTATTGTCGAGCTTGTTGAGTGGAATTCCAGTTATCACTATATTTGAGGCCAATTTTTGTTGCACAATAGAATCATTTAACGACTCAAGTAGGTTAACTTTATGACGAAGTGAAGTACATTCATCATCGTCTTTTTAATGTGCAGTTTTAGATTTTGGATCTCTTCTATGCGATTTTAAGATCATTTCGCAAAGCGTCCACCGCATCTGAGATAAAACGTTGTGAGTTTTCCACGCCATCGAATCTAGAGCACTTAATACTCCCTTTTCATTCACGCATTCACACACACACACACCCATTCACCTACTCACACAATTACTGTATACCACCTCCACGTTGCAAGCAATGTCAATCTGCACACTGACATGGACGGTGGGTCGGCGCTGAACTGTGCACTCCAACAGAGGGCCTAAGTTATGTTTATTAACATCACTGATCGTAATCGATGAATAAAACTCGCTTTACATCCTGCCTCTGGTGGGATTCAAACCAAGTACCTTCCCGGTCCAAGTGCCGAAGCTTTAACAACTGCGCCATTTCTACGGTGCCTTATTCGTCTAACTACCAACAATAATTATACTGCAATTTTAATTTGTATTATGTAATCCGGTGTGAAATTACTGGACGCCATATTGGGTAAAACAAGCTGATTACAATCACAGATATTTCTGAAATGCGCCATAAGTTACTTATATACCACCAAAAGGTCCCACATTTGGAGCGATTATGGATGGCTACAGCCAAATCACTAAACCAAAGTTAACTTACGAGGAATAATCCATTCTGAACGTTGTAATCATGGTGATGTTTTACTAGCCGCTCCGAAATACAATATGTTATGGGAATTGTAATTTTTGGAAAATGGCTTCATGATTATTTATCTCAGTTCATCCATTGCCACATAATCAAAGTCGAAAGTTAAAACCTTACGGATGTTTCTCTTATGTAATTCCGGATTTGTGAAGAGCCGAATCGCGCTTTTATTATTCATAAAATAATCGACTTTCTAAATCGGCTGAAAAAATTTTAAACAATATCCGATACAGCCACACCAGTTCCTTCATCGCATACGGTGTCACCATGTATTCGGACTCTGTTGTCGATAAAGTCACTGAAATTTTGACGTTCTGCGCTTCATCTGATAATTCGTTTGCCAAACATGAATACATACTCCGACGTCGACTGCCTGGTGTCGATGTCTCCTGCATAGTTTGGGTCGCTGTAGCTGCACATACTCAAACTGATGGTGGCTTCAAATCGAAATCCCATACTCGACTTGCAATGCCAAAACTGATGTCGGGTCGCGTTGCCACGGCCAAATACACCGAGCTGCAGATCGCCTCACAATACAGAAAATTGAGTTCTCTGTCCGCTTCAAAATTGGCAAGATTTAGTGAAAAGTCCGATGGAGTTGCCACACCATTGAAGTCCACCAAACCAAAGCGGTTGAGTGTGAGCTTTTTCGCATACGTCTGCTTATTTGCATGAATCCATCCATGTGATCGCTGTTCGATCTCAAGACCCACATTCCGTTGCAATAAAAACGTCGTTGACGTAGATTGCAACTATCTATTGATTTCATTCGACATTCTATTGACCCTTAATGCACACGTTACGAACTACCTCAATTTTGATCTTCTCCAGATTTTGAAATCACTATATTTCATTTTTAGAGGCGTATAAACACCTCTGATCCGAAAACAACCGATTCTCACCTTCTACCTGCGCATCTGCTTCGCATGAATCATTGTTCGAATAACTTTCACAATTGTGCATTTGTGCAGTTTGCTGATTGTTCAGCGCCCATTTCATTGAAAAACTTTTACAATTCCGCATTTATGGCATCTATCCCATTGTCTGATCGAAAACTGCGCACCTTGTGGCCGTTCTCTTACGGTATTCGAATGATCGTAAATTTGTTCTGGAATTACCAATCAATCCCGTTTACATTGGCCCACAAACGTCTGCATAAATAATTTCACCATATTATGCGAAGGTTATTAATTCTACGATGATGCTCCACTTGATGCCCCATTCCCTTAAATCTTCCTGATTGCCACATATTTCAAACGGTCTGTCGCGTCGAACTCCCATTCAATAAATATTTTTATCCTTTAGTAGTTCACAGCGCTTGTCATTCGATTGCAATCGATAGCCAGGATCAATGACCGTTCCTGACGAATTCAGTTGAATGTATGATGATGTCTCCACATAGTTCTCGAACCTTTCACGTCGAGCTTTGATATAAAAGTTGTAATATCATCGCCCGGATCGTTGATTGTCGGCTGTCGAGTCACAATTTATATGATTTGTAGGAAAGGCCGATTTTTGCACGTCACCGAAATTACACGCCTGGCCTTGGAATCATTCTGGTTCCATGTTTTCATATTTATCGCATAGTCTGCATTCGAAAGTGTTGGTTTTAGACCGGTACCATCCATTTTGTCGAAGAATTCACAGGCCAGTACTAGCCAATTTCCGCAACCTTCCAATTTTTAAATATTCACTCGATCGTCTCTCATTTAATTTCATTTACCTTTAATTCGATTTATTCGTTGTTATGACCTGGGTCCATACCATAATACTTTTGTATTGACCTGAATCTTGTTGCGCTTTTCCAACCTTTTAGAATGCTTTAGACCTGTACTGACCAAATTAGTCCAATCCCGATTTCATTATATGTAATGTATGGCAGTTACCGGTTTCGAGGAGCGAGTGGTCGGCTAAGTCATCCATCATTTTTTTCCACCATTTATTATGTCAGGCGCCACCGGACTTTAAGTAGTAAATTTTTACTTAGTGACTTTCACAAGTTTTTTTAAATTGTAGTTTGAAGCCATTCCGTATAACCATACGGTTATGGACAGAGAATATTTGTATAATAAATTATTAAAGGTGGTGAAACTATTAAACGTCAGTTACATATTTAAACCCTTAATCGTCTGAAGCCAATTTCGTCTAATCCGACAAAAAAATAATTTATTAAACACTTTATTAAGATTGATGTGCCATCCACAAGGTCAAAATAGTAACACAAGATCCAATATCTGGGGGCAGTCTGGTTTAAAAAATTATTAAATTTGGTAACATGCGGCCTTCAAATTTGAAGTCTTTACTGTTTGAAACAAATTCCGTCTACCCTGACACAAAAATAATTTATTACACACCTGGATAAGGTTCACCTTCCCACCAGAAGGTCCATAGAGTAATATTTAACCCAATCCCCAAGTAATACTTGAGCACAATGTACTGATGTCACAAGTGTTCGATATTTACTATTTATGGTCGTTTTTTTCGCAATCTCAATTATTTATGAGCAAAAGACAAAACCATTCTACCACACTAACAAATCAATTGTAAATTCTAACCTTGACGGGGAAAAGAAAAAAATAACAAAAGAAGAAAAAATCGATTAAACCACGCACTGTGTCCAATCGTGGGTTAATACGAAAACATGTTAAGTTGAATATGAATTTTATAACGGGATTTTTCGAGTAAACAACAGAAAGCCGCAACAAGAAAAAACATGTAATCACATTTAGTTGTGTCGCAATTTTCGCAGCAAATTAAAGTTGCTAGTTTTGTGTTTGTTACTAAAATTAAAAGGTTGCATGTAGTGTTTATTTAATTAAGTGATCATATGGTTCTTAATCGGTTTGTGTGTGTGTGTGATTGCGTGAATTATAAATGAAACAGAAAATAAAAAAATTAATATCGTGAATCAAAATTTACAGTGTTGTCAACTACAACAATATATATTATGTGCAAAATAAACTTTTTTAAACAAAGGGTGATCGCGTCGAAAATTAACAGGTGAGTTTGTTAAATTATAAAAGTTTTTTTGTTACTAGAAAATTTTACTACTATACACTAAGCGCGGCACAGCAGTATGCTATTCTTTATGGATAAAATGAAAATATACTACCGGTAAATAGCTCACCGTGGCATGTAGTGGACATGACAATAAGCAGAATTTCCCCCGTATCACATTCACTACGTCACCCATGTGCAATTATAATAATTATTGTGAAACATTTTCTATTGATTTAGCGCTAACGGTGTCTTCTTTACGTAGTAGGGCTGAACCATCTCCCCTACAATAGGTTTTAAATCATATTAAAATAATTATTTCTCCGGTAAGTTGCTTTATCGAAATTGGTTCTACTGTAATGGAGGAAATTGGCCGCTATATCACTCCTCCCGCAGTATGAGAGTGGTTATGTGCCAACCAGCAATTGTGGATCGAATTTGCAGAGTTTTTATTACTTAAAATAGAAGTTATTACCGCACGTGCGGGTAGAATTTTGGTTGGCGTGGTTAAACGGTCATTATGTTGATCGACACGCCGTATCTGAAGATCAACAAGATTAAGCCCACTGGATTACATCTTATTCATACTGAGCAACGATACTATACTGCTCGTACACTTGAAATATAGGCGATTGTTGTCTGTAGATGTTTCACAGACAATTTCGGTAATTTCAACTTAGAAGAGTGTCGAAGTGTGGAATTGGAGAGTAATGCCTCAACCAGTCAGCCTTAAGTTCTTAAGTTAAACGCTGATTGCACCACTTCGGTTAGTGCTACACTCACCAAAATTGTATAGGCTTTTCGTCACAAATAAACAACTGACCTCTAAAATTTTTGTTGTTGTACCGCTCTCCTAAGTGGTCCAAAATGGAGCACAACTTAAGAACTTAAGGCTGACTGGTTGAGGCATAAGTCTTTATCTTTCCCGTATTAACCTTATGTGTGAAGGAACTTTTTTTTTTTTTTTTGTAACTATTGCCAAAGGCTTTATTCTTGAATTTTTCTTTATACGAAACTAACAAGAAGTGTGAAATTCTTAAAAACTATAAAAAAAAAATTTTAACTTAAGCCTTAACCTATGTTAATACTTAATATCATTATGCATTATTATTATTAAATTATTATTAATTACTTAATTTCATTTCAACATGCACGAAATTATTAGATTATATGTCTCAGTTAATTAAATCTAGAGGATCTGTTCTGCGAAGCCGTCCATATTTCGGTTGCCTTAGTAGTTCTCTAGCTAATTCGTTAGGGTGTGATTCCAGTTTCAGTTGGTATTTTAGACTGCATGATTTAATTGTCTCTTTAACAGTTTTGATTCCTAGGTCTCTATGGATGTTGCTGTTTCGAATATACCATGGGGCATTTGTAATGCTACGAAGTATCTTTGCTTGCGTTCTTTGTACGATATCTATATTTGATGCACTAGTTGAGCCCCATAGTTGGATACCATATGTCCATATGGGGATTAGGATCGCTTTGTATAGTAGAACCTTGCAGTTTAGAGAGAGTTTCGATTTTCTTCCGATCATCCAGTACATTTTAGAAAATTTTATTTTTAATTAATTGCGTTTTGTTTCAATGTGCTTTTTCCATGTCAATTTTTTTATCGAGATGAAGACCAAGATATTTGACGTTTGTTTGTTGAGGAATTGTGATATTATTTAATATTACTGCTGGACATGTACGTTTATTTAGTGTGAATGTTAAATGTGTTGATTTACATTCATTCGTCCTTATCCGCCAAGTTTTTAACCAATCTTCTATTTTGTGTAGATGTTCTTGTAATTCTCTCGACGCTGTTTGAGGATTTTTGTGTGAAAAAAATATAACTGTGTCATCAGCAAAAGTTGAAGTGACGATTTTTTCAGTTATTGGTAGGTCAGCTGTGAATAACAAGTATAGCACAGGTCCCAATACACTACCTTGCGGTACTCCTGCCTTTATCTCGGTTAGATCAGTAGTGGCCGTATTTTGTTTCACCTGGAACATCCTTTGGGCTAAGTAGTTTTCAAGAATTGCATGAAATTGTTTAGGCAAAAGAGTTTTACTTTTGTAATTTAATCCTTCATGCCATACTTTGTCGAAAGCTTGCGCAATATCCAAGAAAACTGCCGAGCAATATTTCTTTTCTTCTAAGGAAACCTTAATTGTATTTACAATTCTGTGCACTTGTTCTATTGTGCCGTGTTGCTCTCTAAATCCAAATTGGTGATCTGGTATAATGCGACCTTCAGATAATATAGGTATTAGTTCTTGTAGTAGCATCTTTTCAAAAAGCTTTGAAATTATCGGAAGTAGACTTATTGGTCTGTACGACGAGACTTGGGTTTCGTCTTTACCTGCGGCTTAGGAATCATGATAATTTGAGATATTTTCCATTTTTGGGGAAAGTATCCACATCTCATAATCGCGTTAAAAATATATATTATATATTTTGTGCATCTATCTGATAATTCTTTTATCATTTTTCCAGTTATTAGATCATGACCTGGCGCTTTCTTGGGATTTATACTGTTTTTGATAACTTTTTTGACGCATTTCCATTTAAATTTTACTGGATTTGGGTTCGACTCGTCCCTCGTAAGCTGTGGTAGTACGCAATCATTATTTTGTTCGTTTGGGGTGAACACTTTTTGTAGATGGTTAGAGAAAGCGATAGCCTTTTCTAAGTCACTTCTGGCCCAGTGACCATCTGGTTTCCTTATCGGTGGGTTCGATACTTCTGGCCTTTTTAAATTTCTTGCTGCCTTCCACAGTGAGTAATCTGTTGTTTCTGTTGCTGTGAGCTCACTTAGGTAATTCTGTATTAATAAATTTTGTTCTTCCCGTATTGCTTCTCTCAAAGCTTTAATAGCTCTATTTAATTTCCATTTATGCAAAGGAGATTGGTGAAGCTGCCATAGCCACCGAATTGTCCGCTTCTCTGCTAATAACTTTTGAATGTTACTTGAAAGCCTTATATTTTTTTCGGAATTTTTGTTCTCCGGAGTAGCTTTTTTTGCAGCCATTTCCATTATTTGACTTAAGTTTTCTATCGCGGCATCAATGTCTACTGGTGTGCGAAGTGGAGCATCAAGATGACAATTTACATCTACTATGTTTCTATAGAGAACCCATATTTCGTTAGTTTGTTTGTTAAACGTTGTGGTGGTTCAGTTTTTAATGCTTTGGTACTTAGTGTTACTATTATTGGTGAGTGATCTGATGATAAATCATAACAGTCAACGACTTGAGCATTGGTGCGTGCTATTCCTCGTATTACACAGAAATCTATTAAATCAGGAATTTTCTTTCTATCTGTAGGCCAATATGTGGGATGTCCAGATGATAAATAATCAAGGTTTTTCTCGTTTATTGCTTCGTAGAGTTGCTTCCCTTTAGGTGACGTCAACCTCGAACCCCATTGCACATGTTTAGCGTTGTAATCACCCCCTGCTAGAAATTTGATTCCCAACTGGTTAAAGTAATCGATAAATTGCTGTTTTTTAATTGCGTATTTCGGTGGACAGTAGACAGCCGATATTAAAAATTTCCCAGACCATTCTTCCAAACTGACAGTTGTAGCCTGGATGTGATCTTTAGCATATTTCTGGAGCTCGTAGTGCTTTAATCTTCTTTTTATTAAGACTGCAGTGCCGCCGTGTGCTTTTCCATCCGGATGTTTGGTGTCATACGCGGAATAGCCGGTAATATTAAAAAAATTTTGTTTTGTGAAGTGTGTTTCAGATATTAACATGATGTCTATATTTTGTTCGATAAGAAATGTTTGTACCTCAGCTTTATGTTGCGAGAGCCCGTTCGCATTCCAAATGGCTATTTTTAGAATTGTCATTTTTGATTTTTGACTATAATTTGCATAAGCGTATTCATATTTTGCATCATCATGCTCATTTGTTTTTCCATCATCATCATGAAACTTTGGATGGTCTCGGTTAATTTATTTATCATGGTGTGAATGTTTAGGTCCTCATTAGAATGAACTTTTGGTTTCGGTTTGTTACCTTTTAGGATTTTTGCTTAAGAAACACCTGGCTGTGCAAAACTGCTGGCAAATGTTTCCAAGTTATCGTTTTGTGTGTTTGCACTCGTTGGTTTGGTGACTATAGTATTTTTGGTAACATGGCCTTCTGATTAAATTGCATATTCAGCATTCGTTGGTCAGCTCTCATTTTAGGGCTTGTTTTTCGTTTTAAGTCCAGATACACTTCGCAACCCCTGTAATTTGCAGTATGATTTTCACCGCAGTTATTACAACGTCTCACAGATGGGTCATTGCGAGACTTTTCGCACTGTTTGGAGTCGTGGAGTTCACCACAAATAACACAAACTTCATTTAAGGCGCAGTATGATTTTGTGTGTCCGTATTCTTGGCACTTTATGCATTGAACTTGTCCAGACCTCTTCTTAGGTTCTCAAATTACGATTTTGCTATGTAACAAATATTTTAAGTTGTAAATCTTGTGTACTCCTTTCGACTTTTCTTCCTCTGTTTCTAGTTCCAAACGGAACATTTTTTGAGGTACCTTCTCACGGTTTACTATATTACCAATGGATTTGGCATGGAAACCTTCCGCAGCAAGTGCAGCTTGTATGTCGCTAACATCTACGCAGCTTTCAATTCCTTTTAGCACAACAGTCAGCCCTTTTTGGCTTTTTAGCTGGTATGTGTAATATTTTTTACCAACTTCGTCGAAATGTTTAACTAGGGCTCTGAAGCCATCGGTTTCGAAAGTTTGAATCTTTGTTTCGTTTATATTACCTCGTTTGAGCGGGGCAATATAAAATTTAGAATCTGTTAATTTTGCGATGTTGTTAACCAATTCATTGTTGGATGCTTCCCTTAAATAAATTGGAGGCGGTTTCTCAGTTTTCAAATTTGGCACTGCATTGGGGCCAATGACCTCTAGACTAGAGAATCGATTGTTAAGAGGTATTTGGTTAACACCTCCTTCAGTCCGTGTCACTTTGCTCCTACCAGCAAACTGGGCAGATCTCGGGCTACGTTTTCTTTTAGATTGAACAGTGATATACCTATCCATTCCCGTTTGCACTAGGTTATTTTCGCACTGACCACGGTCACTAGAGTTCGTCGCACTGAGTTCATTACTATTATTTTCGTACTGCATTGTTTAATTTGCTGATGAATTAATTTTTTCATCGCGGTTTTGATTTTGATTTTTAAACTGCGGTATAATTAATTCTGTCGAAGAAGCACTTTTAATCATTGGCATAGGTGTTTTCTTTGGGCTGTGCTGAACTTTGCCCACTTGTTTTACACTTGCACTTGCCATATTTATACTTTCTACATGAAACTGGTTCAAGTTTGTTGTAGATTTTGTTTGGTGTTCGATGTTTGAAGAAGTCTTTTTTGGGGAAATAAAGCCCCATCACGCTTACATCATCACTTATTAAGTTACAATTTTATGTTAATTTTTTTGCACCGTGTGTATTTAATTATAAAACCATTCACACAATTGAAAAAAAGATATAACAAGTTAAAAAGCACTAACACTGCACTTTTCGTTTGTTTTACTTTACGTCCGAACCTCACGACAGTAAAATTAAAACTGTGAAGGAACTTGAGACACAAAATCTATGTAGCGTGACTGCCTAGGATTACGTTCTTTAGTCTCTTTTAGATGAATTTGCACTATTGAGCGGTGTATGGTGGGTAAAGATAGTGAATTGAAAACATTTTTTTTTTCAGTGATCATCATTGTTATGATGAAGAAGATCAAGAAGAATGATCAAGAATATCATGTATGATAAAATCAATCATTTAAAAAATTGTATTTAACATACACTGATGATATTATGGTGAATGCAATCATGTATTTATCATATTTTTTTTTCTGAGTGTGTGTGCAACAGTTCCGATGAGATGGTATGCCCTCGACTTGGATGAAATGGTATAGCCTCACGAGATCGATTTTTGAGAAAACCGAGCATCTATGTAATTCCATAAAGAAATTTTGTGTTACGATCAGGAATTTTGACTACGTTATGTATAATCAGGGAGTTGTCTGACTCATAGTTTTGTAATTATTGACGGTGAAATTTGTCCGATAGCTTTTGATAACACACCCCTCCCCGCTCCTTAAAGTAAAGGGTCTTGCAAACTGCTTTGCCTGTGCCGCCTACAAAGACAGCACTGTATCGGCTGTCAAAAATCAACTCTTTTGGTTTAGATTTCCTAAAACATCGGAAGGCGCTTCAAATATTTTGACGTTCTCATCTTGGGCTCTCTCTCTCTGGCACTATATCCCAACTATATTTGGCCGCCTCAAATGAGGTTTCATTATCAAAATCTTGGGCTTCTGAACTTTAATTTTATTTTAAGCAAAATGTATTGATTTTTCTTGTATTAAAAAAAAAATCACACGCTTTAGCAAACAAAACTTTTCTCTTATGACAAAGTTCTACGATAGAAGGGTTGTGACGTATGGAAATCGTTTTAAAATTTTAAACGGTCCCTCATAAGGAGGATTCAAACCGGTCCTGACTTTATCAACTCTCACAAATACGTATTCTTTAGAATGAAGATCATCGGGAACAAAAACTGTCTGGTCGGTTTGTCTTGGATGAGAAAATTATAGATTTTTCATTTGTTCTCTCAGGATACTAACAAAGTCGCTGGGATCAGGAGATGGTTCAGATATTTTTGAAAAGAATTCTGCTGAAATTTTCAAGGTTTCATCATATACAAGCTCGGCAGGAGAATATTTTAAATCTTCTTTAATCGTAACTCGTAAACCTAAAAGTACCCATGGAATGTCGTCATACCAGTTAGTTGTGTTTTCACGTGCTGCTAGTGAACATTTAAGTACTCTATGAAATCGCTCTACCATCCCATTTGATTGGGGATGGTATGCGGTGGTGCGAATACGATGGCATCCAAGAAACTTCGTAAGTTCTGAGAACAATTTAGATTCAAACTGTGAACCTCTATCAGTGGTAATGTCCAACGGAACTCCAAAACGCGTTATGTATTGTGAACACAAAGCTTTAGCGATAGTGCATGTAGTCATGTCCGGAAGTGGGTATGCTTCCGGCCATCTGGTGAACCTATCCAATATGGTAAGTATATACGAACATCCATTAGATATTGGTAGAGGACCAACCAAATCCAAATGTATATGTTCAAACCTTGCTTGAGGTACACTAAACGTTCCAAGCGCTGATCGAGTATGGCGGTTAACCTTGCTTCTTTGACATGATACACAAGTTTTTGTCCATTCAGCGCAATCTTTATTTAAATTTGGCCAAAAATATCTTGTTGCCACCAATTTGCGAGAAGCGCGAATACCTGGATGAGACAACCTGTGTAGCTGATCAAACACACTTTTTCTCAGTGGGGATGGTACAAACGGACGATGTTTGCCTGTTGACATATCACACCATAAACGTTCTTTGGTGAAAGGTAATACCGTCAATTCTAATTTAAATTTGGAACTGGGCTTTCTATCTTGTGAGGCAATGAGAGTTTTTAATTCTTCATCTGATTGCTGCAAATTTAGAATGGCTTTAGCACTATCATCTATGAGGCCGATATCTAGATCAGATACAACTGGACTACCCAGACGAGAGAGACAATCCGCGATCACATTGTGTTTTCCACTGATATGCCTTATATCATTGGTAAACTGTGCAATATAATCCAAATGTCTCGATTGGTACGTAGCCCTGTTCAGTTTTGGAAATGAGTGCGTTCGTCAATGGTTTATGATCAATGAAAATTGTAAATTCCCTGCCTTCAACAAAATATCTAAAATGCTTCAATGCTTGATAAATCCCAAGCAATTCCCTATCAAACACGGAATATTTGGCTTCAGTCGGAGACAGTTTTTTTGAATAAAACGATAAAGGTTCCTAATGTCCATTGTTATACTGTTCAAGAACAGCTCCAACCGCCCAATTGGAAGCATCAGTGATAATGTTGAATGAGGTATTATCCTTCGGATGTGCCAATAGTGTAGATGATGCTAATGCGTCTTTGCATTTTATAAACCATTCCTCGCATTCTTTTGGCCAAGTGAATTTATTCTTATTTGATTTAATTTTAACTATGTTAACTAAATGGCAATGTAATGGAGCTAAGAGGTGGGCGCTGTTTTTGTTAAACCTGCTATACTAATTTACCATGCCGATAAACTGCTGCAGCTATCACCCCAAATACACATTTTGATGCTTTTATATTTAGTACATATTCAGATAGACGTCTAAAAAGTTGTTGTAGATGAGACTTGTGTTCATCTTCACTTTTACTAAATACTAAAATATCATCGATATAAGTAAAAATGAATTCCAAACGATTTACCACTGTGTTCATAAATCTCTGGAATGTTTGACTAGCGTTTCTTAAGCCGAATGGCATTCGATTAAACTCGAACAAGCCAAACGGAGTTGTTATAGCTGTCTTGTGGATATCCTCTTGAGCTACTGGGATATGGTGGTAGGCTTTACCCAAATCAATTTTGGAAAACACCTCACAACCATACAAATTCATTGAGAAATTATGAAGATGAGGTATAGGATACCTGTCGGGAACAGTAATGGCATTTAAATGGCGGTAACCACCGCATGAACGCCAGTCAGTGCTGTCTTTCTTGGACACTAAGTGCAGTGGTGATGAAACACATAAGGAGGATGGACTACAAATTCCCAATCGAACCATTGATTGATTGATTGATTGATTGGACTGTAGAACCAAGTACTTGACGAGTGTTAACTTAGCTTATTAAAGAATCAAATCAATTGCATACATTAAAGGGGCAATTAAATATTTATACTTAAAAGATTTTTTCTCAGTACAATACAGCCCTATCCTTCATAATAAGCCAAGCTTAATAGTGAAATATTATTTGCACTTAACAGTACATAATAACAATCTTAAGAGTTAACAAATTCCCAATCGAACCATGTGTTCAAATTCTAATTTAGCAGATTTAAATTTTAATGAATCCAGCCTTCTAGGAGTACAAAACGGCAAAGGCCCTTTTGTCTCAATGTGATGGACAACCGAATGCTTCAATGGTAAATCATAATTAACGCTTGCGACTAGAGAAGGAAATTCTTGTAATTGTAACAAGATACAATATTTATTCCTCAAAGCGTAATATAATGGTGAGGGTGTATCTGGGTCTGATTTGCTGATTGCATTAATCTTCAAATTTGTTTGAAGGTCAATCAAACGTCTACCCGGTCAATCAAACGTCTACCCTTCAAATCCACTATTAATCCAAATTTTGTTAAGAAGTCGGCACCTATGATGGGCCTATTGACAGATGCTAACAAAAATGGATGGATGAAACTACGTCTTAATCCCAAATCTACGTCCAACAATTTTGTACCATGTGTCCTAATTGTTGTACCGTTGGCAGCTGATAAGAAGAAGTCAGTATCCTTAGTACATTTATTAAACAAAGTGTGAGGGGTGACTGACACATCAGCCCCCGTATCTACTAAAAAATTTAATTTATTTCTGACATCATTAATAAAGAGACGGCGTTGGTTGTTTGTTCCAATATTAGCCGCGATCGTAGTGGAACTTGTAATTTTTTTGTTTAACTTTCTGGTGGATATGCACTCGACTCAAAATTACAAGGTTTGACGCACTTGTTAGCTTTATTTCCAAATCTAAAATGATACCAGTAAAACGGTTTCTTTGCGATATCTCGTGTGGCACCTCTGCTACGCGATCGGCTAGTATTACGTGAACGTGAGACAGAGCACGTATCATAGATTTCAATTCGTGGATTTCTTTTTCAAGATGGATTACTTTCTCACCCTGCGGTGCTGTTGTAGCAGTAGATGACGCAGAACCAATAGCCGAAATAACCACGGCTGAATTGCAAGCATCATGAATTTTATCTGCTAATTCAGTTAGGTCAGCTATATCTTTTTTGTCCTTAACTAATGGAATTAAAGCAATATTTGTGGCTGAAGGTAATCGTCTGATCGACAATTTTATTATTAAACTATCACCGAAAGCATTACCGAAAGCAGTACCCGGCTAATTATTTCATATGCCTTTAAAGTTCAGATGGTCTTTTATCCCCTAACACGGTATTAGATAATAATTCTTCGATCCGGCGCTCTTCACTCAAAGAATGACGTTCGATTAATTTTTTTTATCGCATTGTAAGTATCGGTTTGAGGAGGATTTTCAATAAAGTCGAGGACTGAATCAATTGCGTTCTGACACGTACTAATGAAAACTGTGCTTCAGCTTGAACGAACCATGTGGTTGGTGAACTAGACCAAAACGGCGCTAATTTTACTGTAATTGCATTGATAACGCTTTTATAGAGTCATCGTCACTAACATGTTTCTTGTCTTCATTATCCGAACCCGAAGTCAAACGCAGTCAAAAAAATATGTCTCAACGCACACATATTTACAGAATATAATTTAAAATTAATTTTAAAATGCAAATTTAATAGAATTACAATACAACATGAATTTGAAATAAAAAATAAATTACTCAAACATAATCAAAAAAAAATATTGAAATGAAAAATCTCGTCGAAATCTGCTTGGCTGAAATAAGTTGATCTTGAGATGAATTTTCACAGTAAACTATGTTAATCTGCTGTTTTTGTTGATATCCACAAAGTATGCATCAAGATGATCCGCAATGACGTACGCGATGTTTCACTGCTGTGCAATAATTGAATCAGTTACTGATGTTTTTGATATTCCTCGAAAGTATTGTAATACGTTGTTACGTTTCTTTTCCGATGAATTTGACCAAGCGGCAATTGATCCTTTTTCGTTTGGGTTTCTAGGTTTTTTTTTTTTTTTGACTTATCCGTTGCCAAAAAAAATGTGGCGATGATTTTCGGTTTAAATAGCGTATACCAAAAACTTATGATTTGCTGATGATTTATAAATCATTATTTTATAATCACAAACATATTAATCAACTGGAGGCGGAGATTTGTGATGATCTGGTTGGATTTCCAGTGATCGCCAAGAACAATATTAAAAATTGTTGTCGAACTAACGGAGTGCGTACATTTACAGTGACTTTTCTTTTTATAACGGCGATATATTATAATTCTTCCAGAATAGAATTAAAGAATTTATTAATTACGTGTGAATCTAAACGTCTTTAAACTTTCGTTGCTGAGGGATCACGTCGGGGTTAAAACATGTTGGGACGCTTGATTCAGACGAACACAATTTGGTGCACAGGAAGATTTTATTCACTCACTTACTTCACTTTGGCACTCACACGGTCGCTACATAAGCGTGTCGAAATGGATATGTACATAGTTGCGACGTGAGAAAATCACTTAAAAATTCATAAAATGTGTCGGAATGGACACGATGTTTTTTTTTTTGATAACGGATTTATTATAACTTTGGAATAGCTTACCACTAGTGGAAGTTCGATCGCTGTGCCTTAAAATTTATCGATTTATGATTACTTTCATGAAAAATTATAAAAATTAACAGGACGAGATGTATGGACATAAATGTTCTGCTTTAATGACGATGAGGTACATCTTGACCGACGTGCAAAATACGAATGAGATGCATTACATTGAGCAGTTAGTAAGGCTTTAAGTTGCACATAGAATCGTTCAAGTTACCATAAGCAATGTGGTTTATAGGCATTCAATAAGATCCCGCCTTATTAAGCCTTATGTGAGACAATTGGTTAATACATCTCATCAGATGGTAATCCATCTTTTAATAATATTTTGAAGTTTCTAAGAAACAGGTGATTTTAAAATCGTATCAACCAATCGTATCAACCAATCTCTGCCATTTATTACCAATATCGTCTTAAATAATTGCATGTCATGTGTGTAAATTAAGTAACTTTCATAAGTCTATAAACCTCAGACAAAAATGAATTGATGGTTACTCTATACTGTATTAATCTATGTCAATGCTTTCAAGGGGAAGCTGAACAGCCGTGTTAAATTTTGGCTATGAAACTTTTATACCTGGCTGTTTATTAAAGATACCCCCTCCCCTCTTTCCCTTAATTATACTATTCACTGTTACACTAACAAAACTTTTAAAAATATGAGTGTCTCTCAATTTGCAAAAGCCCGACTAATCATTTTCTAACTTTGATTTTTATGTAATTTCTTCAAAATTGCTGTTTACGTGAATATTGAAATTATGTTGAGCACAAACTCTATGTACCACTACTATAAGTGATGTGTCAAAGATTTTTGTAGAACGATTTATCTTTGGCCTCCAAATAGGCGTTTCTTTCGGCCATGACTTCAGGACTTGACTGATAATAGTTGATGAGAAGGAGCCAGATCTGGTGGATGGGAAAACAATTCCAACTTCAACTCATTCAGTTTTACCACTTGTGACCAACGAATTGAGACATAAGCGTATTGGTGAGGGAGAATTTATGTTATATAATATTCGAATATAATATTCGCTGTTTGTGGTTTTTATTTTCTCAAGATAGTCGATTAATAAAATATCTACCACAATCCAAAATATACGGAGGCAAAACAGAGTGTTTGTTGATGGTCCAGCGGTCCGTATAATATAAAATACTTTGTAAACTTTAGGTTTCATGCTTCATTTCGATCCGGGATAATGTTTTTTTTTTATATTTACGAAAAAATTTAGCTATCTTTCAATTTTATTCGTCAGTCGATGTAGATTAGCTAATATGGACGTTATATTTCAACGTAAAACTTTGTGGTTAAACTTGATTATTTATTGAGATCTATTCAAAAAATTATTAAAGTTGAGCCAGTTTGATGTGTAACCTAGTCAAACGGTGAATGAATCATTATTCATAAATGTTATATGCTTACGCAAGGACCCATTTAGCTCAGGACATATTTCAGAAAGTGGCATATATTCATTCGATGCAAACCAGACGTCTCAAATTATAGAAAATATGCCTTGTGAAAAACAACCCTTCGGCATCATAGTCCAGATGCCACTATCAAAAATACTCGAAAACAAATTATGGTGGCAAGGCCCTCGATGGCCACAACTTTATAACGATACCTTATCTGCCGCACCAATTGAGGATTATTTTATAGCTTGGTGAAAGTAAAGTGTTTTGCCTAGAAAAACGAAATTAGAATATAGGCATTTTCCACGTGCGATTAAATTTTTATTTTATTCAAGAACTCGTCATAGTTTGCAAAAATATTATTAGAAAATTTGCCAGCGGAGAATAAAAGATTACGCTTGTCGCAACAAATTTTTTTTTTTTTTTAAGTTTAAGAAATCTTTATTTCTGTATAATATTACAACTAATCATATAGATTATCTAGTAACTGTTTTATTATTTTAGTAGTCTATTCTTATGGAATGAGACCTATTGCTTCATCTCAGCCCTGCTAGTCCTTTGATTTAAGCGGCTCAAGAAACCACTAATTCTAAAGGCTTTATTCTTTTTAGGGGCGCTTTGGTCCATTGGCGCGATCCAGTAGGTTCTGCAGCTCCTCGTTGTCATGCTGCTGCAGTTGCAGTACATGACTCCTTGCAAATTTTTTTATTTCATCGCTGACGTATTCCATGTTTAGGTCTCGATGGAGATTGTCATTTCTAGTGTACCAAGGAGCATTCACAATGCTACGTAGTACTTTGTTTGGAAATGTTTGAATGATCTTCACTATAGTTTTTCTTGCGGAGCCCCAAAGCTGAATACCATACGTCCAGATAGGTTTTAGGATTTGTTTATATAGCAGCCAGGTTCCAGCCCAGGTTCCATCAACCATTCTAATGGGTGGCACTTGCATTTTAGGCCTTTTTAAACCTTTGGTGGCTTTCCACAGGGAATAGTCTGTGTCAGGTTTACCTGTCAGGTTACTTAGAAAGCTTGCAACTGACTCATTCTTAATCTCCTTTATAAGTAGTTTAAGTTTGTTGCACAAGTTGTTTAGGATTGTTTTGTCTTCAGGGGCTCTGGTTCTCTGCTAAGTCTTACGAGCTCTTCTTTTTCGTTAACCAATTCTCTCACTTCAACTGGATAGGTTATACTTTTTTGTAACATTTCTTGCTGGTCAGGAGTACTTTCCCAGGCCGCTTTTTGCACACTTTCAATGAGGTTTTCTAGTTCTTCTTCTATCGTGTAAGCGTTCGATATCTGCACGTGTAGGTTGATGTTTTCTTCGACTAGCTGTCGAAAGTATTCCCAGTTGGTTTTGTTATTTGTTAATCGTGGAGGGCTTGCTTTCCTTATTACCGTGTCACTTATTGTCATTAGAACTGGAGAATGGTCTGACGAGAGCCCTTCTTCATTTTCAACTTTTCAATGTAGTTTTCGGAGATACCTCTTGATATATAGGAGTCCAGAAAGTCAGGAATTTTATTTGGGTCCGTAGGCCAGTAGGTTGGCTTTCTACTGGAGTGGAACTCACATTTTAATATCCTGCCTGCTTCAAATAACTCCCTTCCATTGGGACTAGTTCTATTTGATCCCCAGAATATGTGTTCCGCGTTAAAATCGCCTCCAATAATAAAATTACTACCAAGCGGTTTAAGAAGTTTGATGTAGTCTTCTTTTTTTGTGTTATAACTGGGTGGACAGTAGATTGCTGATATACTATAGCTCTTGTTGTTTTTGGTTTCAATAGATACAGTAGCTACTTGCATAGCTTCCTCCTCTATTTTTAATTCTTTGTGGTGTTTTATATTGTCCTTAACGAAGATTGCTGTCCCGCCTCTAGCTTTTTCTGCTGGGTGTAGAGCTTGATAACACTGATATCCACGTATTTTGATATACGACGTTCTGGTAAAATGACTTTCTGAGATTAGGCATATATCAATTTTTTTTGTGTTTAAAAATACTTCTAACTCTGAAATGCGTTGCGCTAGGCATTCCAGGTAGCAATTCTTAAATATTGTGTCATTATTTTTTCTTGTTAAGTTTGTATGGACTAGAATGAAGGTACGCAATAACTTCTCTAGTTTTACTTGACGCATCCGTTATTCTTTTATCTTGGCTCATCGATGTATTTTCTAGTGTTACTAGTCTCTGTTCTTGTTTTTTCAGTAACTCGCCCATAGAATCTAGTCTTTGGTTCTGGCCAGCCAGATGTGAATTGATAGCGTTTAGCTTCTGAAGTATTTCAGGACATGGGTTTCCTGACTCGGAGCGTTCCTGATATTTTCATTCTGCTTAGCCATTTGTGCATATGTTATGCCTTCTTTAACTTTGCCGCTATTTAGGGGGATTCGTTTTGAGTAGGATTGCATCCTAGGTTGAGAACTCTGACTTGTTTGATTTCTCTTCTTGTCTCTCATTCTTTGCAGCTCTTTCGCTACCTCGCAGCCTCTGTAATTTGCTGGGTGATGATTACCACAGTGTATGCATTTCACTGGTTCATTCTTACTTTTGTTGCATTCTTTTGTTAGATGTTTCCCAGCGCACTTTACGCATCTCGGTTCCCTATTGCAGTATTTGCGTGTGTGGTTATATGCCTGGCAGTTGTAGCACTGTAGTATTCTACTAGGGTTCTTTTTTAATGTCTCAATCTTAACTTTCATATTAATTATTGCTTTGATTCCATATACCCTATCAATGCTCTTAGAGTTGTCAAATGTTAGCATGAAAAGGGGCAGACCAACTTTGGTTGTTTCTCGTTCACCGTTTGCTTTTATAGTGACCTTTCTCTTTAATATGTCCACAGCGTTTAGAATTTTGAATCCTTTCTGGCTAAGTTCCTCAATTATTTCTTCGTTTGGGCATGTATGATGTAGCCCTCGGGCCATGACTTTAATTGGTTGCTCAGCCTTGTTTTCATCGGTGAACCATTTGATGTTTTGAGCGGTGATTGCATTTGATAACATTCTGTAGGTTTCTCGGTCAAGTGCATTCACTTTCCAAAAGTTATTATTCAGTGCAGTGACTTTATATTTATCGTTTGGAACTAACTTCACTATTTTTTTAATTGTTTCGTATTCACTAACATTAAGTATGTTAATGGGTGGAGGTGCTATCTCTTTATGTGTTGGTTGATTATCCTGCATTTCCCCTTGGATGATTACGTTTGATGTTTTAATTGGTTGCAGTGGTCTCTCTTTCGGTATCAGTATTTTCTTTGGCTTGATTATCATTTTTGATTACAACAATTTCTTCTTTAAGCTGTTGGACTTCTTTGAATAGCTGTTCATTGATTTTCATTAAATTTTCTAACGATTTTTTTAACTCGTCGTTTTCTCTAGTGACATCGTGGTTTCCGTTCTGACTGCATTCAGCATTATCGTTCTCCTGCTGAATAGCGGGATGCATTTGTGTAGTTGGTGATCTACAAATACTTGTGTTTGGTATAAACGGGTTTAGCAATGGTTGGCTCACCCCAGAATCCGTTGAGCCTGCCTCGTGTGAAGGTGGATTGGCCAACTGTAAAGTTGACGTACCACCTGGGGTATACATTCCGTTTGGTTGTAAACTCTTTGCTTTAACGGTTGGTTTATTGTTCGGGGTTCCTTCCCCTATCCAGATTTGGTCCGCGGATGGTATATTATTTCCCACCTACCCTCCGGCAAGCCGATTAAAGAGCATTCCCCTATCCGCCACCTGGGGACGCGCCACAATGGGACTTCGGAATCTCCACACGGGTTCGGAATCTCCACGCAACAAATGATAGTAAAAAAAAATCTAAAATTATGTAAAAATTTATTGATCACAACACACGCTATATTATTAATGTTTCATTAATACTTGTTATTAACAAAATGCCAGATATTAAAATTTTTGTAGTTAAATCAGCTGTGCTTAAATAAAACTTGTGAATTTCCCAAATAAACTAGTGATAGTAAACTAAACAGAAGAAAATGTGGTCTAACCTAAAAAAAACTCATTCCAAATTACCAATTGTAGATATTCCCATATTTTTAAGAATCTCAGGTGGGTATAAATAAAAATGTCTTTTGTTTCAGGAAATAAAATGTAAAGGCAAAAATTGTATGTTTATTATTATCTAGAACAAAACTTATGTTGGAAATCAAATAGAAATAGAGTTGCATTTAAAAAAAAAATAAAACCGGGCTAATTCTAAAAAATTAATCCAAATTTTCCAAATGATCACCCATATTAATAAAGATGAAAATGAAATCACCTTTTTACTACTTAGTTAACAAAATCTCCATTACATCTTTAAATAAAAAACTTAGGACATCAAACAGTGTGAAATAATTGCGTTTAACTACGAATATTTAAGATCTAAATAAATAATCTAAAATAATCGAAATCTAAATAATTTTATTACGAAAATGAAATAAGGAACGAAAAAACCATTACGAAAATTTAAGAAACGTTCCATTGCGAAAATTTTCGGAATCCAATTTCAAGAATACCATTTTAAGATTTTCGTTATACTTTGACACTAATGCGGTACCAAAAATTTTCGTAATAGTTCAAGAATAGAGCCCCTGGTAATAAAATAACTAAAGACATTCTCTTTTGTGATAGTGCTCCCATTTGTGACGATTAGCGTAATCTCTTATTTTCCTCTGGCAAATTTTCTCTAACTTATACAGCATCTGAGAAGAGCTATTAGGCTTGGCTCACCAGTGATTTGTGCACCGACATTAGACGAAAGACAAGCCGCAAAGCTATTATTTATTAAGTGAGCATTCTAGAAGAGAAGAATCTAAAGAAGAAATCGAAACATTTCAGTCGAGCGCCAAAATAGTATAGGATAGAACCTTTCTATAGAACACTTTCCAAGATTGTGCTAAATATGTCAAACGCCCACTTAAAGACCAATTACTTTTAGTTTACAGTTATCTACATCAACAAACAATAAGTTTAACCAAAATACTTCAATACATATAATGCGACGTTCAATTAAAATGACAAATAAATTTAGACTGAACTATTCAAAACGGTTTGATAAGGCAATAAGACACGAGCATAAAGAAAACCGCAAACATTTTTCATTAAACTGGTTATTTTAATTAACTGTCAAATTGTAAAATTCTAAATACGGTGATTTTCATACCCTTTCGAAGAAAAAAATTAATGTAAGCTTACTGATTTTGATAAAGGAGTAAAAACAAAATAACTTCTACTTTAGTCATCTTCATAGTGGTTATTCCACAAAATACCATACACAAAAATGTTAAAAGTATTTTCATTTGCCGATATGATAAGGAAATTATTGGTTTGTGTTGTTCGTTTATTATATGCAATATAAACTGTATAAAGTAGTTTCGATTATTTTTAATTATTTTATTAAATCACTGAATGAGGGGCTTAGCAAAGACAAAAAGATTTAAAGACCGTTTATATTAAATTAATATTCCGCTGTGCATATGTGGTACACACACCATCGTATATGTGCATACGTTTAAAATATTGTAAATGCAATCGTTTGTGTAACAGTAGAAAACAACTTCTGAATAATTTTTTTTTAATTAAACGCAATCATATTATGTACACACTCGTTTGTTTCTTATCATTTCGAGCTTTTAACATTTCATTAAACCATGATGCATATTTTTCCGCACATTTGCAAATATCACTGTATAGCACCGATGAGTTCAAATAATGGACAAAAGAATGGAATATTTACCACGAATTATTTTATAGGGTGTCTGAGTTTGGGTTGGTAATCGATTAATTGAGGAATTATTTTTAGACTAAATTGCAATTTTTTACGTCGACAATAGACAACGTCTACAACGAAAGAAATGTAAATGTAACTTCACATTTGTGGTCATACTTGCACCTGACCAAACGCGAGAATACGTTGATCCGGACGAACCGGCTCAACCGGGTCGATTGGTTGATTGGTTTAACCAATTCAACCATGCTCGTGCTCGTTCGACTGTGCTTGTGGTGCAATCCGGGTCCGAATACAAAATGTCACCAGTATACTTGAGAGTTGGCACACTAGACGCAAATTTAAAAGTTAATTATTATTTACATCAATCAATAATAATATTAATTTTGTGCATCTATAGTAGGTTAGTGAAACAGCAGAAAAACTCCCAACTCTCAAGTCTCAGTTTTCGAACAAAATTTGTACTCTGGATGTCAAAATGCAAAACTTCCGCTTCCATGTGTAAACTAAAATTAGTTTCTTACTCAACGTTATTATCCCCATTACCTATAATCATTTTAAGCCGGAATTTTAACAAAAAAAAAATGTTTTCAGTTTTTAGTGTAAATCCTTGATGGTTATTAGCAACCAATGATGATAGCTCTTAAATCGACGAAATTTGCATAAGCGTTCATGACGAGAGCTCATGAATTTATTCTGTTTTATTTCAAATATGTATGAAGATGTTTAGCCCCATCGTTTGTACTACTTTTCTGCAAAAAAAGAATTTTTGCGGGTTGCTTTTTTAATTTTTTTGTCGCTTGCGTTTTCCCATAATCTCGATAATCTATTTTTGAATTTGTAGACAAGAATATGCGTATATGCTTTGATATGATAAAAAATCAAAGGATTGTGGATGACCCAAATTCAAAACCAGCTTTTGTAGCTCACCCCACTGAAACCCGCACAATTTTTATTTTACAAAATAATTAAACTATATAGGCTAAAGCTATAAATTGTTTATCAAATATTTGCTGGTTAAGAGACGTCGGTCTAGAAAAACAACTATCAGACTATGTATATATCAACCTCACCTGCACATAGTCAACCAACGAGTCTCTGGTAACCGAAAAATGGCGGAATGGCCGAACACTGCAGTGTTCTCTCCACTGACCCACCATATTCACCACCAATTTCACTGATTAGGTGGCCCGATCTTCTGGTTTCTCCGATTCAATCGATTCTTTCGTTGGGCCCGGTTGGACCAGGTGCAAGTACAACCATAGATAAGTACGAGCATGCAGGTGCAAGTATGAGCACATGTGCAAGTGAAAGCAAAAGTGCAATTACGAGCAGGAAAGCACTTACGAGCAAAATTGCTAGTTCGAGCATTAATACAAGTACGGGGTTCAACCGGTTCGACCAGGTGAAAGTACGAGCACAAGTGCAAGGATCTCAGGTTTTGGCCAGTTCTCGGCTCAACTGATTCAAGTTTTAAGAAATTGTTTCGGCAGCTTATTTGGACCGTTTTTGAAAAGTGTATTGGTTTTTCAATAATATTTTTAAAACTGTCTTATATTTTCGGTTGTAAAAATTTTAATTTTTTATTTTTAGCGGCTCGGAAAAACCTTGTTAAAGTTAGCCGAAAGATTCCAGCCGAAAGATAAGGCAGATAGTGTCTTGACTATTTTTAAACTCTCTTTATACTCTCGCCCCTATCGATTTTTAAATTCCTATAAACTGAAATAATTTCTCCTTCACCCGAATGATGTAATTCGATCCTAAATTCTCCTAAATTCGAGTTCATGACTGATTTTTGCTGTATTCAAGACACTATCTGCATTATCTTTCGGCTGGAAACTTTCGGCTAACTTTAACAGTATCTCGGAAAAGACTATTAATGGATTACGTGTAATGATTAAGGGTTTTAATATTTTGTTATTAGCTCTCAAATTTGGCGAAATAGTGCGCGCTTGATCGGAATATACAACTAAAATAACACATTTGCTTCACAATGATATAAATCCAAAATCTCGTGTTTACTTCTGTTTGTTTTTTATATTTTCCAAAAAAATTTGTGAAACTAACTCAGAAAATTTCCCATAGATGGATAAAAATACTACTTGATACGCAAGTAGGGAGTTTTTCCGTTATAAAAAGGTTCAATATCAAATTAACTTTAAGCTGTGTGTGAAACTTAAGATTAAAGTCAATTTTAAGTAAAGTTTTCGGTAAATTTAATTATTTTTCAATAACTCGATGGGAAACTGATCGAAACATCTGTTCTAAATCCAATTTTTACCATTGTAAACGATTTACCCGACTATTGGCCATAATAAACCATGTTTTAATGCTTTTAAATATCAAAGGGCCAATTCAAACTAATTAAATCCCTCTTTTTAATTTTTTAGACTCGAAACGGCTTTAAAGAAGATGATAAATAGTTTTCCATAGATAGGTAAGAACGTATCTAGGTTCTTAGGCTGGTAAACCATAGTAATATATGGTAAAAACCGGTTTTATTACAGATTTTTTGTTCAGTTTGCCATAGAATGTTTAAAAATTATTGAATTTACCGAAAAATTTATTTAAAATTCACTTCTACCTTAAAAACATTTAAACATTTTAAAAATAATTCTTCACGATTTTTTTTTGAAATTATCCTTTGATAAATTAAAGCCAAATAGGCCATGTTAAATAATTTAGACAACGTATTATTGGGGTTGTTTTCTCCATAGTTTGTAGAATGGTGTTTAATAGCAAATTCTTTCGAAACAAAATTTTGATCTTAGATCAAAAAAATGATTGGCAATACAATAAATTTGATCGAAATGTCATTGAAATACATCGCATTGCCAGTCATTTTTTTGATCTAAGATCAAAATTTTGTTTCGAAAGAATTTGCTATAAGTGATAAAATGGTAAATGTTGGTCATAATCCCAGTCACTTTTCTTTAACAAAAAAAATAATCTGGAACTTCTTTTGAATCAAGGTAAACCAAAAGGCATTTATTCGCCGAGATATTCGAAAACTAAAAATATCATTTGTCGACGAACCAAGTCGGAAAATGAAACAGGCACGCCATATATAAGGATATATTAAAAATAGGCCAGCTCCATTCATATAACAGACTTTCGCCGGTGCAAGATGTCATTTTGATGTCAATTAACTGATTAACCAAATTAAAACGTTTAACTGTATTATATTTTTGGCTCCAAAGTCTGACATTAGACAAAGTTAATAGTATACTACCTCCTAACTTCAAAAATAATTAAATACCTGGCCTTGACGCCATTCATCATGTTCCCGACTTTTCTAGTTATAGAAAACAAAGAGACCATTGACTCTCAATATATCTACCACCAAAAGTAGAAAAATGTACTTTCCCCATTTTTAACCCCAGGTTACTTGTGTACACAAAGCTACACAAACCCTTACAAAAATGAAAACTGTCTGAGGTCTCTTCTTGGCAGCTTGGTGTCGTACTGATAAAAAGTTGGTCTACTCATCAGGTTGCAACGATCAAACTGAGAAAAAATCAACTCTTGCTTTGTACCTATAATACAAAACAAAAACTTATCGATTTGGCGAATTATATCACAAAATCAGTAATTTCTGGAAATTCTCACTATGTATGTCTATTACATAGGAGTGACATTTAAGCCTACAATTTGATACTTTTTCGACCCTGAAGTCAAAGTTCAGAATATTTTTACAGTTTTCTGAATTTGACTTCAATGTTCAATCGAACTGCTAACCACCAAACCAATTTTATGAAACTAACCTCAGAGTTCGTTGAATGAGAGGGCGGCTATGTCAGTGTCTTGTAATTTACTTCGAGTTTTGTCATGACTGTTCGCAAAACCAATGTTTAGCTTAGTTATTGTTTTATTTGTATCTGCCTTCAATATTCATCCTTAGTATTGAACATTAAAATCAAATTTTTGTAGATCAGTTTTGAGTTTTTTTTTTTTACAAGAACTTTATTTACAATAAAACAATATTACAATAAAATTATAATGTCAATTCTACAATGGATTTACTGTCCTTTAAAGGGAAATTAACATCATAATAATCATATTTCACATAAATGTGTCAGTAATAAGCATATCAAAGTTATACAATTTTAGAAATATAATTATTTACCAATTTTCTATAATACGTCTTTAATTGTTTCTTGAATTGATGAATATTCATTACGATCCGCATGATATGTTATTAGCAATTCATAGATCCGCATGATATGTTATTAGCAAATCTGGTTCCATATTTATGATTACTATTACTAAATTCTAGATTGGATAACGTAGAAGAGACATTTAATGTCCTATACATATATAATGAAACTTGGTAATCATACAACGCACCCAACGGCAAAATTCCTTTGGATTCAATTTCATATAAAAACAATGATGGAAATCGTAAAGGGCCTTCAAGATAGCTTTCACACTTTTGTTTTGCATGATTTGGAGAGGTTTTAACCTTCTCCGACTTGCCGTTCCGTAAACAATAATACCATAAAGAATTCTGGGATGAATAAATGCAAAGTACATCAGTCTCAATACATAATTAGGCACAAAATACAACATCATAACGGAGCCATTTTACTACAAACGTGTTTAATGTGTTCAACTCAAAACATGTGCGGATCAAAAGTCACTCCTAAGTACTTGGAATATTCAAGTCTATCAGTTACAACATTATTTATATTAAGATATAGCAAATTAATTGGATTTTTTTGTGGTGAATGAAAGATCATAAATTTTGTTTTATTTAAATTCAATGAGATCACTTTCGATTTGAAGTATTCCAGTAAGATGTTCATATCATGCTTCATGCTATTCTGTATTGTAGAAGGGACTTTTGTTTCATAAAATATTGCAGTATCGTCTGCAAAAATTTGAATTTTGCAAATCAAGAGCAAATTCGAGATGTCGTTGATAAATATCAGGAACAGTAATGGTCCCAACACACTGCCTTGAGGAACTCCACATTTTAGTGTTAAAATATTACTGCTCATTCCATTAATCATAACATATTGCTGACGGTTAGTTAAGTAACTATTAATCAATTTGTAGGCTACCCCACGAAATAAATAACCGTATAATTTATCGAGAAGCAGCTTGTGATTAATACTATCAAAAACTTTCTTTAGATCAAGAAAGAGGGTTGCAACATACTCCTTTCGAATCCAAAGCATCGAGAGTTCATCGAATAATATTATGTCAGTATTCTGTAATCCAATACCACACAATGACATTTTTAACGAACGCCCAAGCCAAAGTTCTGTAACTAGCGTCTTTGAATGTCAAATGATTGAATTGCAGTCAGGTTTCATGAAATGACTTCAGTTTTCGTTATATTTCTAGCATTGAAGACTAAAACACAAACTGTATATTTGCGTTCATTATAGAAATACAATGAAAAGGCACAAAAGCCATTTTAATAACATCAGAAACAACCATAGTCATACGACCAACATTTTGAAAATTTTCGACTTACTGGTTACCAGAAATGGATTCCAGGCCGTTACAGCGTATTCCAGTTGAGATCGAATATAAGCGAAATAGATCGATCACAGTACATCGAATTACCTTCCATGTGCAAGAAATAGGTATCCCTGAATTTAATTCAATAGCCTACACTCTCAAAAATGCGTCGAAATGCATCGAATTACCCTCTGTAGCAAGAAATGGTACCTATTACTTGCAAGAAACGTAATTCGATGCATTACAACCGATTTTATGTAGGTGTGGGCGGTTGTTAATGCGTACCCATTTGTTGTACACAATGACCTGTTTCATCTTAATTGGGGGTAGGTTGTTACATTTGTAGCAAGTCTATATATAAGCTATAAACGGAGAAGTATGGTTTCTTTACTATACTTAATGGCAGATTTTCGGAATTGAACTATTCCAATATATTGTAGTTCACATAGGTGTACTAGTATGAAATGCGAATTTTTTTTTATAAAAAAACATGTTAAATTCGGAAGAACGATATAAAGTGCTTTATTCAAAGTATGTTCCGTCGCTTGTTATATATTTTTCTCATCTTTTTTGATATTTGTGAATATCAGCCAAAAGTCTTCCCCATTTTTACACATTTTCGTACGAACCAAAGCGCTGTTCAGCAAGTGCGTGACCCATTGATTCAAACAAGTGGTAATCGGAAGGAGCCGCAATTCTGATGAGTAAGCTGCATGGGGTAGATCTTCCCAGTTGAGTGTTTTCAACGTGTCACGAACCGGGTTTGCCGTATAATGGAGCATTGTCATGAAGTGTAACCCAAAGTGAGGTTACATCTTCCAGTACTCTGGCTTTTTAAACCGCGAGCTGTTTAAATCGGTCAATTGGTTTTGGTAACGATTAATATTTACCGTTTCCCCAGGTTTTAACAGGTCATAATAATCCACGCCCTTCTGGTCCCACCAAACACAGAGCATCGTCTTTCTGCCAAATCAATTCGGAATTCACTTTTCATTCCCTTTAACTATTCGATGCAAAAACGACTTCCTTTTGTACGCTTTGCGCTTTTCCATTTGCCGTTCGTGTAACTTATATGTGGTAGTCATCTACCGGTTTTCTGAATCTTTCCTATTTCTCGTAGCCGTTGGGAAACAGTTCGGTGAGTTGTTTTTTGTGTTTGCGAATAATCTTCGTCCAAAATTGCTTGCAGTTCCACATCTTCGTATTTTTTGGAAGTTTTCCACATTCCTTGGGTATAACATCGAAGTCACCACTTTTGAAACTCCGAAACCATCGTTCACACGTATCTCGCAATGGAGCATGTTCACCATAAGCTTTTCGAAGTAATCAGTATGATTCAGCAGTAGTTTTCAAATTGAAAAAAATTAATGCTAGCCGCGAATGCTCATTGTTTGTCAAATGTTTATAGCACCAACTGCATCCGTTGTCTGAAATCCGCATTTCATACTTGTACACCTGGTATCTTGTAAAAACTTATAGTATTGCCCCTAGTACGATACGTTGGAGTAGTTTCCTGGGGTTTAAACTATGTCGCAAGGTATATTTTAATTAATTTGTAAAAATTTCAGTAGTACTCTTAGTACGACATACAATAAATACTAACAAAAAAACGAAAAATGTGCTTAGCTTTGTATAATGCCAGCGCACATACGGATTGAAGCTAAACGGGACTGGTAAAAAAAATTTGTAGCTGTGTACCAATTTTGTAATTAACTTGTAAAAAATTCAAGTACCTTTTTCAATGGATTGTGCTACAAGTACTGGTGCTGCGTGCAGCATTGAATCGCAGTTCTCAACAAAAATTGTCAATAAGGACATACAAGACTGCTATTATATTTCATTAAGAACATTTGCAATACGAAGATTACTACAATTAAATGATTACGACAGTGAGTTCAGAAAACTAATTCAACACTGGTTCTTCGAAAATTTCATACGATTGGCTTAAATAATAGAATTCAATAAAAAGAAGCTCAGCCTTACAATGTTTAGGTGAAATAAAATGTAGCCCCATAAATCCGACAGGAATTAGTCATCATTTCGACATCCAATTAAAATACCGCGTAACAAAAAATTGTTTATCTCCACGTTAAAAGTAAAATTGTCGTTATACGACCACCTACATATTTTTAAAAGCTTTGTCATTAACATCATCATAACCGTTCTAATTAAATAAGGATATTGCGATAAATAAAATTCTTAAATGTCTTCTCTTAACATTTTATCCATCCGTAAATACCGTCATCATCAGCTCGTATCGTCGTTAAAGTATATTCGATTTAATAATATAAGTTTATTTATATTATATTTATACAGACAACCAACCATAAGTAATAGCATTTAGATTAGATAAGAAGATTTTTGTACATTTTGGGGTTTAAGATGAACAAAATAACAAAACAAAAAAAAAAAAAAGAATTCCAGACTAATTTTGTTCAACTTTTGTTAAAGATTATTAATCGAGTTTATGTTTCTATTCATTCCGTTTGGGGCTAAGCGCGCCTCTTATATCGCGTCGTCGCATGTTTAGTGAAATGGAAAGTGAATGCCTTTTGATACAATAAAAAATTAATGTCTTTACCTACTACTAGTTTGTCTAGAAATTTGTTATTTGTTTAGACACAAATTAGTTGCTCGTTTGGTTTAAAGATTTGATGACAGATGTGCGGTATAAATGGAAATTGGTATAACTAGTTATTTAGTTTTATCTCGTCGTGAACAAAATATAAATAAATCGCCAATTCACAAAATAAAGTAGAATTTATCACCGCAAAACAAGAAAGCGTCGGAGAGCTTTATATCTAAAAAAAAAACGAAATTAAGAAACCAATTAATGTGACTTAATTAATTTTATAAATATTTGTTGCGGCATTTCTACAGACTTTTTGATAATTTAAAATTTGTTATCTGCATAAAATATTTTTATTTCTTTTATTGCAAATATTATTTTATACATAAACACAATTATTGTTAATTTTATTATCGCTTTAATATAAAACCAAATTAATTTGCCGTGTTGAGATAATTAAAATTATGTAAAACGAAATTAAATTAATATTTCCCAATTATTAAAAAATCAATTAATTTGTGCAAGTTTACACGTATTTCACATAAATTAATTAATTATTGCTAATCTGAATTTTCCTCGTTTACATAAGAAAAAATTAGAAACATGTTGCGGAAACACGACTTCATTACGTCTCAAATTCTATATTATTACGAATTTCGAGCATTCGATTCGAATTTGTAATAGATTTGGCAAGCAGCGTTTAAACTTACAAAATTAATTTACTTACACGTTTAATTTGTCCAACAAATTGACTCTTTTACTTGCATACTGTCCACTTCGTTTACTTTTGTTGTATGGAGTGCCATTATAATATCTAATTTGCATAATTGTATTGGGTTGAACTTGAACCTACAACCAGGATAGTAATACTTGGTGGTGTATAGCTTAAACACCCGACTATCGAGTGTTATAGTTATCTAGAGTAGAATTCAAAACACTACTTCTACCATATATCTGGTCGTACCAAACGCACACATCCAATGTTGTTTTGCTTCAGCTCCTTGCTTCATGGTCCTTGTATTCAAATCACAGTATCGCTTATCCTCCTAACCTTTCCAATCTCGTTGTGAAATTTGATATTTGCTTTTCTATTTTCTGTACAGCCATACTAAACCACCTCTTTGAAAAACGCTATATCTCTCACGCTCATCGTGTTGCTTCTCCCATTTATCCTTGGCGCTCGTACTGTTGTTATCTTCTACGGTTCAATTGTTATGCATTTTTGGTAGATCTTAATTCTACGGTGCATTTATGGCCTTTTAATAGCTGGTAAATCTGTTGATTTGACTCGTCCTCTTGAGCACTCTTCCAGGCCGGCTCACCTTCTTCCTGATTCTGTCGTGGCCTTTTGAATTGCTCCCAATTCACCGATCATCTCCACTACCGAACTCAAACTCATAAGTCATACGGAAATGTTCTGTTGGGCTACGTTGGCCCATTTCTTGGAGCCAATTTATCACACGTTTTCTTCAGTCATAGACTCTCTTCACGCAGCCTTGCATTATCCGATCTTGAACTGGGCGTTTGCCTCTGGTCTTGGTTGTTTCTTAAACCCTCTGCAGTTTTCTATATATTCCTTTTCTCTGTTCCTCTCACCAGATTTCATATGCTCTCGCTCAGAAATTGGGATGCTTCATAAATCGATCATTCCATTGCTGCAAACAGTCTCGGATGTATTGGCCCTACTTCCCGCATCTGAAGCGTCTTCTTATAATTTTTGATATTTATTGGCTCTACACTTGACTGATGTAATTCTCATTGAATCAATTGCCTTGTTTTAGTCATCTCAACTCCTCTCTTAAAACCGCCTGTATCTCCGCAATATCCTCGGAATCAAGTATGCACAACTTTATTGCATCAGTTGCTAAACTTGCTCTGCAGCTGCTTTATATTCTATAAGCCAATAGCAATATTTCTTTCATCGTTTTCCCTTTGGCGTTGGTTCTCAAATAAAGTTTCAAATAGTCGTTCTTGACAGCACTAATAAAAACGTCCACTATTAGAATAAAATAGTCCGTTTAACACATTTGCATGTGAATTTTAATACGCTTGACTCGCCAATTTTATCACCTCACTTTCTAGATCTTACAGGTTCACCCACTTAATTTGCACATGCTTTGGATTTAAATTGTACATAATTCTCCGATGTGTCTATATCTTAACTTTAACTCAATCATGAGCTGCTCATAGCTCTCTTCTTTTGCAAATACAGTTTGCAAGAAATCTGCAACTTTCCCCCATCAATTGTGCTGTACAGCTGCTAGGAACAAAACTTCAAAATTATCCAATGGAATATCGCCATCGAATACCGGAGGCTTTAAAATTCTTATTCACTTCCAGCAACTGGTTCTGTTGAAAATGGTTTATTTAGCCGAAGTATGTATCTCAGAGCGAGCCTAAGGTATTTTTTGTTGTTTAATTTGTAATTCTTGGGTATCCTGAATTTGAATGAGTTTTTCATTGTGCACGTTCTGCTGTTTACGCAGGCCAGCCTTGCTTGTCTATTTTTGCTGGTGTAATTTGTGCGGAATTGATCGAAATTGTCGCCTTGTTCTACCTATAGAGTTTATCGAGTTCAGTGTACATGGACAAGAAATGCCTTTTCTTTAGTTGAATCAAGGCCAGCATCACATCTCCCATGTCCAAGGATGGTTTCTGTTGATCGGCAATAGGCGTTTGTACTACTGTTTGATCCATCGCTCCGGTTCCCTCATTTTTTACTTTTTTTTTCGCAATCCTGAGCTTTATGCTCTTTCTGCTCGTTTGGCATAACTATAAGCGGCATCCCTGATTGTACCGGCATCGGTTATGACAATCGCGATCTTCTTATTTCTATTTAAGCATCCTCTTCCATTGCTCTGCAGTCGCATTAGAAGCTCGTTCTTAATTTCATTGGTTGAAACATTGAGACTGGATCTTATCGCTTAGTTGGTGAGTTGTTGCAAAATCCCATTCTGATAACAAATATTAAGAATTTCATTTGATATATGAATTCTTAATATATTAAGCATTCAAAGTTGTAAACTTTATGTACGAACAGCTTTAATCAAATTAAACAAATTCACCCTGTATATCACTGTTCACTTTTACACTATTAGTTTCACACTGTTCCCTGTTAAATTAAAACTGTGTCTGATGAGCACTAAATTGCTCGCGCTTACATACTTGTGAATCGCTCTTCGAGATTATTCCGTTTATTGTATCTGTCAATGGATGTGTAACACATTTATAAATTAGTATATAGTTTGTGCGAACATTTCAAGTTATTAATTCCTTCGTCTTCATGATTAACGTTGTTTTTAATTCCACTAACGAATGACGAGGACTCACTTCGCTGTTTACAATTGCTCGTTATTCCATATTCTTCTCCACATGGAATATCATTGAAATATTCAATTTCCAATCAGTTTTAGAGGAATTTGACCCGAATTCCTAAATAAATTGTATTGCCTCGCTTTGGATTTGAACTTGCATCCTTTATATTTTTAACATTATTTGGTGCTTAACAGGTGGGTTATGCAAGCTTTCAAAGGTTTCAAAAGGTAGGTGACAACAATAACAAACAAAAATTTAAAACCAAGTTAGAAACGTAAGGATAATTTTAGGCTGGTTTAGATTGCGTTTACATCGGGTGTTACTTCGGAAAAAACACTTTGGTATCGTGCTGAATGTATTAGAACAACAACAAAGCTAAAAATATTTCAACTCGAGCATGGAACTAGTATAGGCGGGCATTTCACGAAATTTGATTGATTTTGAGTTCGGGAGCGAGTATGATGATTTTTATTTGCGATGTCATGTACGCAGCGTTAACGCGTCATTAACACTTTTTGGTTCGTTTTTGATAAAATATTGGGTATTCCCATTTTAAATTGAGCCAAACCAAAATCGAAAAATCTGTGAAACATTTAGTTTTGAAGTAAAACGCCAAGCATTGGGGGTTTTCATTTAAACTAATAAATCGAACCAAAAGCGAATTTCTTTTTCTTACAAGTTGTTTGTGAGATTTCACTAATTTGTTTTTTATTTAGAAAAATATTTAGGGCCATTAAGTATGCAATATAACGTCGATCAAATGTTCCGAAGCCGTGGCTTGCTTGGTGCTACGTATTCGGGAGTGCCTCATTTGTCTCATAAACATGGCTGAGTTTGCTGAATGGCGTTCGTTATTTTGAATTTAGTTCCAGAGGAGGAAGTCCAATAGCGTTATATCCCACGATCTAGGTCGGCAGTTCATGTCCCAGACGCGCGAGATAATCATACCCTCGAATCGCTCGTGCAGGTTTTCCGTCTTGGCATGCGTTATGTGGTACGTAGCCAAGTCCCATTGGAATCGCAAGTCATCGGTGTCCATATCATCCAGTTTAGTACACAAAAAGTTGCTTATTATCGATCTGTAGCGCTCTCCGTTGACGGTTATTGCAATGTCAGTTTCGTTTTGGAAGAAGTACGAGCCGATGATTCCACCAGAGCAAATTACGCACCAAACAGTCACTTTCTGGGATGCATTTGAAGCTGTTGTATCTCGTATGGATTGATATTGATTCAAGTCCGACAAAAATTTTCCTTGTTCACATATCCGCATTTATCCAATAATGGGCCTCGTCACTATAAAGATAAATTTTTTGGCTAAATTTGGATTAACTTGCAACTGCCTCAGAGTCCATATAGCAAACACACGGCGTTGTCTATGGTCATTAACTGAAGTTTCTTGATCAGTTGGATTTTATACTGATGCAGATCCAAGTTTCGACGGAAAATTTGCCAATTTTAAATCGCAATATACCAAGTTCTTGTGAATGATGAGAAACTGACTGCCTCGAGTTTTCAGGTACATTCTCACGCACTAAAGCGATGTTCTTAGTAGAGACCTTGCGTTTTGATGACGTACGGGTAGTGGCTAATTATTATTCAAACCGGTTGACGGATTTGGCCAATACACGTCAAATAGTCAACCAAGCAGAACGGTTGTGGCAAGGGTAAAATTCACGTAATGTGCAGAACATTTCTTGGACGGAGCTTTTACGAAAAAACGATAAAAACCAAAGAGATTGTTATATAAACTTCAAGCAAAATTAATTCAGGTAACGATTTTATATTAAATAACGAGTTATGATAAAAAAAACTTCACCAAAATTCGGCATCTCTACAGTCCAGGCAGATTGACTATTCGGAATGAAATTAAATAATTAAAGTTTTTCTATAAACTTAAGCGATCCTTCCGAAATTTGGTAGAGATCTTTGTAGCAGAAGTTGCAGCCTAAAAGTTTCACATAAATTTAACAAATAATTTCTTACACGGATGACCTGATGGCTTCCAGAAATTTAAGCAGGATAACCAATACAGTATACTAGTTGTTTTTACATAGTTTTACCAAAAATCTGGTAAGAATAATTTGTCACTTTACAAATCAAGTGTGGTGTATTCTAGATCTATCTATTCATTCGTGTGGTAAAAGAAAGTCGTAAGTTGGTCACAATATATTCCCCCTCTATTTTTTATAAAGTAGGAAAATCGTTCTATGCGAATTTTGTGCATCTGGTCATTTCGTTGGTTTTAGCATGACTAGTTTTTGTGACATTTCACTTGCTTCAGGATTATTTAGGTATCCTGATGAGTATTTTATTTTTTGCAAGCGGTTTATTTTGATCTACTGTTTGATGAAGATGAGCTGCCAACAAATAAACCTGTACCACAAATAAACCTGTAGCCAGATAAGTCCGTTTTAAGCCTTTTGTTGCTTGTCAATCTTACCTCGGTATGCGTAATAAATTATTTGTATGTTAGATTAGACGGAATTGACTATAGGTTTCAGATATGAAGTGAAAAATTGCCACTAGATGTTGGCTCCAATGTTACTCAATGAGCTCTGTAACTCATCCAGAACCGTGATCCAGGTTTCTAATATAATAAACAACAGCTGACATAATAAATTATGGAATGTAAAAGATAATTCAATTTATTTCAAATATAATTTACAATTATCAAAAGTTGTTAAATCGACCATTTTATTACCTATCTGAAGTCTACATCTCCTGAAGCGAATTCCATCTAAAAAACTCAAACAATTTATTATTACACTCCTGAATAAGCCTAGAGCTGCCCTCTTCATTCGCAGACTTTTGTTGTTCGAAAACGGTAATTTTAATATGATCGAGATTTCTTGTAATAAATGTAAAAATGAAGTTTTCATTAATTCGGGATAATTTGGTGAGCATTGTTGCTTCCACTCTCCCAAATATGTATAAAGTTTGACTTTTTCCTCAAGTGCTCAAAGATTTTAAGTTAGTTTCTGGAATAACTATTGCAGTCAATGCCATTCTCAGCAATATTTTTGCTAACGGAGTACGCCTGCGTGTGATTTTTATCAGCATTTCTTGTTCTATTCTTTGGCTCTATTCATGGTGTAATAAAGAGTGTAGAAAAAACTTATAACTTAATTTGTTTGCACGCATATTGCATAACGAAGACATTGTTCGAGTTTCTGTTCAAAAATGTGAGGAGGTGAAAAATCATCTGAAAATTGGAGCTTCGATCTGACCCATCCAACTCGGCTCGGGAAACCCACGTGAAATGCGATAAAATTTAAAACTAAAAAACCTCAAAACCACCCAGTTAAATATGCTCATCATTAAATTTAATTTTGTAATAATTTAATTTGTTTCACCTGCGTTTCTCAGAGGTGGTGTTAAAAGGAAATGTTCTAAGAATCTCTTTCTTCGTTTTTAAACAAATTTCAAGAAAATCAGACCAGTTTTGTTTTTCTGTTCCTACCTTCTCTATATAAACAAGCAGCTTTTAAAATTCATGCCAATTTAAGGATGAAAGAAGTGTGTTTATGCGTCAACTCGAAAACGGTGGATTTGTGAACTGAAGTGATGATGACAGAATGTTCACTTATTCGGTAAAACGAAAAGCAACATAATTATATGCGTTAGCGTTAGTGTACTAAATAGTTGCAGCTAACTTTCTGGCATTTTCCAATACCCTTTGAACACACATACACACCACGTACATATTTTATAATAAACAATTTCCAAACAGTACCACAACCGTGAATGAATGCACTAAAGTTGTTTTATAAATTATCATCTGATCAAATCATTTAAAACGACTACACGAGTGTATATTGGGGAATTATAAATTATATTGAAAAGCCATATCGTCGTGCTGAATTATTTTTATGGTTTCGTGGCAAGTAGGCAGACATTCAGACTTCCTCTTCGAACAGATTCGAAGAGCTTTTCAATTCTCCGAATTAAAACTTAAAAAGATGTACAGAAATAATTATATCGTATTATGGCGATATCATCGGTACAGCAGATATCGAAGTGGGTGACATTTTTTTGTTGTTAATTTTGGCTTTAAATACTGTCAAAATGTTGAGAAAACTTAAGTCGGACCTAGGTCATTTTTGCCAGGATTTGAATAACTTTGTTCTATAAAAACCGGAAAAATAAAGTAGAAGTTCAAATTAATCAAAAAGGGCTTATACATATTTATCCTCACTTTTAATAACATAGAAAAAGTGGAAGTTGTATCATCATAGAAACACAACATGAAAGCTATAATAGAGCCATTGGGAAAAAACGGCGGGCTAATACCGCAGTGCAAAAAATATCAAGGTTTTAATTTTACGCATCGTTGTGCCAGAGGGATACATAAACCTTTAGATGTACCGGAAAACATCAGGCCAAAGCATGTAACGCCACTATTAAGAAATTGTTACAAAACGTTTTAACTGTCAGAAGTCACATCCTGTAAACTACTTGTGAAGCAGCTAGGGGCTACAAAAATTTAGAAACAAATTGCGAAAAACACGGAATACCGGAAAAAATTATCCAAACAATCACTAAAGAGGAGCCAAAGCTCACGCAAGTAAAACCGGAGAATCGAAACTGTACTCGTAAGAGGCAATGCCAAAACCAACTATTTTGAAACGCACTACCGAAGATAGAAGAATAAAGAAATGCCTTGAACTTGATTGGAGCACAATTTCAAGGGAAACGAGCCCAAATATTATCTATCCTCTGGAAGATAGGAGGTTGGACCAACCAAAAACATGACAATCAAGGTAAGGAAATCTCTTGTCCAATAAACTAATTGCTAATTAGAGAAATTAAGAACCAATGCATTAATAAATATCTAATTTAAACGGCCTACAGTTCAAATTCTACTATTTAAAAATGATGATGGGGCTTGCAAGTGCTTATTTGCTGCAACCCACCTCATCACATTTAGTCTCTGATTACATAAACAGCATAAAAAACATATCAGCAGTAAATAAAATGGATAACTGCAATATATCTCTTGTCACATTAGAAGAAATCAAATTTATCAATTATAAAAGCCTTTCTTGAAAATGAACTACATAATCCTTTCCAGATAATGAACGCGGTACTCAGACTTATACACGTTCCCAATCAATGAAAATTTGCAGAAGTAATCATCAAAGAGGAAATCGGATTTTCTTTACTTCTATCAAAAAAAAAAATCAAGGAATCAGTGACTCAAACCAACATTAAAAAATCTTATTCCTCCACATCAATTAGGCTTCAGTGAAACCTATTCACCAATCGAATTACAAACATATGTATTTGAAAATAAGAAAACGCGTTCATGTATCTTTTTGTATGTAGTACATTTATTTGACAGAATATGGCATAAAGGCTGGGAATATCAGCTACAAAGAGACAATAAAGCAGTTTTCTGAAATACTTAAATCTTCCATAACCGACACTTTCGTGTTAAATTAAATGACGAATGTGCAGAATTAAAGAAAATATCAGCAGGAGTACCACAAGGTAGCGTTCTGAGTCCAAATTTATATAATCTCAGGGTACAGAACCTGCCAACCATAGAGCAGACCTAAGCAGGCAGTCGCTAATACTTTAGAAGAATCCAAAAACAATTTGTACGAAGCAGCAAATTATGAGGACGAGAAGGCGAACAAAACTAAGCAAACCAAAATTTTATCGCTTAAACTTCATCAACACAAACGTCAACTGAACACCAGTAGATCTGAAGCCTCAGCAAACCCCCTCTTCAAATACGACAAAATGTCAAGGCATTGCTATAAACAAGAAACTAAAATGGAAAGAGCATGTCAAAAATAAAAAGAAAAATTTAACATTAAAAACGGAAAAATGTGTTGGCTCTTGGAGAGAAATTTGAAACCTATGTGGACTTACGGCATTCTTGCATTCCCTTTGGGGTTATGCAAATAAGCCCCCCCCCCCCCCCCCCTTATATAATAAATAAGGAGCGGCCTAAGCAAAAAACGTAAACAAATATTGGGAAACGCACAAATGGGATATGTTACCGCATCCGCCGTATTCTCCGGACGTTGCTCCTTCTGATTACTGATAGTTCTGACGGATGCAACACGATTTGGCAGGTCACCGGTTCACTTTCGAAGAGATTTAAACTAGGATCGCCTCAAAAAACGAAACGTTTTTCCGAGATGGGATTCGAAAATTACCTATGAGAGGTGGGAAATAGTCGTAAGCAGCTGTGGACAATATTTTAATTAATCTGTTCATTTATTTTATGTTAAAATAAATGCATTTTTAAAATTAAATAAACGGACCGAATTAATTTGTACTATACCAATAATAAAGGCTTATGTACGTGATGGTAGGATAATCTTAGGACGTAATGTATATATAAGCAGTTAATCTTTAATAATTTTTTTTCGTACAATTAACTGCGGCGTCCCATTTCATGTGGCTAAATCGTACAACATTTAAATTTAAAGTGCAAGATTTTTGTTTGATATTACGAGAGATAAGCAACTATTAAATATATTATGCCGCCATATTAAATAGGTACACCTATATTATGTATGAAAATATTATGCCCTTTAAACTATAGAAGAATATTGCATCTGTAAGAAACGAAATAAAAATTAATAAGAAATCTTTATAAAACAAAACAAAATACTTTTCGTTTTCCGTTTTTTTCCACCCGTCCAAGGTATATTTTATTTAATTCACTGGAAATACCGCCACTCAATTTAATATAAAATTATAAATTTTAATAATATTCTCATTTTAAAATAATTTCTTCTGTATTATTATTTTAATTTTGAATAAAACATCATTTTTAAAATTATTGTTTTTTTATTGCATTGTGTGCCTGGCATAAACGAGCTTTAAGCATCATCTATATCTATCGAACATGAAGCCACATAACGTTTAAAATGCAAAACGCTATATTGCGCTGTATGGAAATCAATTTTAAATCAAAGTTGAACTTTATTAAAATGATTTTTAATATTTTTATTTAAATGTATAAAACGTGATTTGTAATTTTCCATTTATTTATAAAAACCGAAGAAATTAAATATTGTAATTTTACAGTCTGGATTTGTATTTTTGCGAATAATATTGATATATGGTATGTTAGTAAATTATATACGCTGTGATACCTTACTCTGCGGACTAACCGAACGATGATTTTCGTGGAAAATTGATTTTTTGCTAATCATTTGGATGACCGTCTTATGCGCATTTTATAATTTTCATTTGATTATAATTTAAAATTTCTAAATTTAATACTACAATTTTGACGAATCACGCGATATATTGACAAAATTGTTGGTGTAATTAATAAGATAATAAATGTATAAATAAATGTATAAATAATTAATAAGATCGTAACAACATTAAATTTTATTATTAAATAAAATTTAACCTTTCATGACCATATTCCCAAAGATATATTTTGATTACAAAATTTGCTTGTTAAGTTTTTATTTTTAAAGATTATTTAAAAGTTCTTTGTCCGATGTATTTAAAATTGAAGAGCAAAACTCACTCAAATTAATTTTAATTCCCTTTTACCACAAAAAAAGTAAACAATTTATTTATAATTCTATTCAAGTCTCCAAGTATCGCAGTCGACATATTTTGAAATTGAAGAAAAATCGGCCAAGCCGATATGCCTCGATTACTTCAGCAGAAAGTTAAAAAAAAATCAAATAAAAAGCTGAAATATCCAAGCCGAGCAAGTGAATACCTAAAAAATCGACATTAATTTATTAGCAAAATTGAAAATTTGTAAAACTTAACGTTTAAAGTGTTATGTCTGGAAAAGGTCTAATTTCAATTGGTTCGTCGATGGTTATCGCTGGAAAATTTTCTAGGTCAAGTTTCATGTTGGGAGCTCTAGAGTTGGGGAGAACTGAGAGAGTGAAATACACGTGGAAATTTCGAAAATTTGTAAAAACTTAACGGTTTAAGTGCTATATCTATGGAAAAGGTTTAATTTGACAAATTTTTGCACATGTTTGCACAAGTTTTTGCGAGTTTGCAGGTGTAAATATACCCAATTACTCTTTGTTTTTCAAATCCAATTTTTAAGTTTGATCATATTGTCTAGATATGTGTATGGTCTAGATATGCAAGGCGATTATGACACGACTTATTCTTATCCAAACTAGGTAAAAACAATTTTCCAAAACTTCCAGAAACGATTTAGTGACAACATGGATTATCCGAGACAGTATTTGGAGACATATTTATTTAATTTTAGAGACTCTCAGAATGCAATTTTTCCATAGTGTGGAAAAAATTGTTTTAACTCAATACTAAATTACGTACTACAAAATAGCAAAACACAAAAATTTTGATTTCGGATAAAAATTATTTTCTTTCTCTTTCTATTTCACGTTTTTGTTTTATTTTTATAAATTTTTATTTTATATCTTCAGTTTCTTGTGACAAGTTAAGTTGGCGGAGAACTACGCACACAGCCATGCGTGCAAATTTTTTCATTTTAATTTCTTGTTGTTTTTGTCTATAATGTTTTTGATTATTAAAAGAATTTTTTGTGAATTATAGTGCTTTATAAGTGATTCGTATTGATTTAAATAAAACAGATATTTTTTTAAATAAATAACCTTCATTTTCGATAAAACAGCTATTACTAGTTCCATATGAAAAATACTAAAGAAATCAGCTTAATTTTACGTAGAAAACCGAGATTCCAACTAAATTCCAACTTCTTTCCTATTTGATTTTTTCTCTTTTTAGTTGGGATGCACACCAACACCAGACTTTTTGTCACACTTTTCTTTGGCGAGCAGTACGGATTTCCGTGTACATAACATGGATCTTTCCATAGAAAGAGTGTGGTTTTTGGACGCGAATGTAACGGAATTCCGTCGGCATTGCATATTGGGCTATCTATATTTATCCAATTCACTAACTACTTGGATTAGAGACATCTATAGCAAATGTAATAAATCAATTGGAGTGGCTACACCTACCATAACTTGTAATGGATTTTGTGATCTGGTATTTCATTACCACTGTGCCGGTGTTTGTCGAGCAACTGCAAATATTTTAACAAAAAATAAAAATATGTTATGGATGTTTAATGATTGTATGATTCTGTTTGCGAGTATTGCAAAAAAGGAGGAGTATCGGTACAAAATAGTATTGCAATTTCTGCACTTGGAACAGGAGATTGCTTTTCATTAAAAAGGTTATTGAGAATTTCTGCCAGAACATTGACCAACGTATTAAAATTGACCGTCAAAAAGATCTCTCAAGAGGCCAAACGCAACGCGGCCGATTGGAACGAATATTGTTATTGGGGCTGCTGCTGTCGATTCTGATTCTAGCTAAATTATGTCCACTGTAACTCCGAAGAATTGGTTATTTGTATCCAGAATATCAACATCTACTACTGATGATCAGTTTAAAAATTTTGTTAATCACAAATTTCAAATATCGAGTTCCAGCTGTCATAGAATTGAACCAAGACCTAATGATCATTTTGTCAGAGATTACATTTCGCATAAAATCGCCGTTGATGCAACTGAATTGGAGAATTTACTTTCACCGTCATCCTGGCCACAAAATATTCTCGTTAAAGAGTACCAGGCTTGTCGTGGAAATTTTCATCATCAAAATTCAGCTCAATTTCTATATTAATTACATATGCCAAATCGACTTCAGTACCTTATGATAAAAATCTATCTAGATGTCATCGAAGTCCGCGTGTTTTTAAAACTTCGTTATTGGTACTGAATATGATATTTATACAATTACGGAAACTAAGTTCCATGAATCCATTAATAATGTTGAGTTTTTTCCCTCATATTTTGTGGTGTACCGTTGTGGCCGGTCGTTCAAATTGAAGTTGATCAAAACATATCTAGTCAAGCATTGGATACTCCACCTTTATTAGAATGTGTAGCTGTTCAACTTAACAATTTAGTTCTGATATTTTTATTTCTGAAAAAATTATATATTATGACTATAGGAATGGTAATATTTCCGGGTTAAAGAATCTTTATCGATATCATTGATTGATGGTTACTTTTTGGTAATGATGATATTAATATTAATATTGATATGTTTTATAAAATTTTGTTCGATAGCATTGATGAATTTGTACTTAAAAAAAGTTTTAATCGTTACCGAATTATCCACCTCATTTCACCAAACAGTTAATTAAATTACGCAACTATAAAAATAAGTGTCATGTGAAATTTAAGAATAATCCTTCCTTATATAATACAACTATAGAAAATTGGAATTACATAAACAGTTCATTATCAAAAACAAACATGCTTATAATGAGTATTTACGGCTTATTGAATCTAAAATACTATATTATGATCCTAATTGTTTTTGAAAATTTGTTAATTCCAAATGTAAAACATCTGAGCTGCCTACAACTATGTATTTTGATCAAAAAAGTAGTTCTGATTTAAAAGTAATTGTAGATTATTTTCGCAACTTTTTTCAAAGTGTATACAAATTTGTTGACTGTCCTAACTTACATTTTAAATGTCCTTTAAATGTCATTTTGATGTTCCATATGTGTCCGAATCTGAAATTATTAATGCATTGAACTTTTTCAAATATGGTTGTGATTCGGACGGAGTTTCTTGTAATATTTTGAAATTGTTAAAATATTACTATCCCTTGAAACTAAGAATTTAAAGAAAATTGATTTAAAGTTCAAATTTAGAATATCCTAAAGTCGTGTGGGCTCCTTTTTATAATGTACATATTGAACGAATAGAAAAAATTCAAAAAAAATTTACTCGACAAATCTTTTCTAAATTTAATCTCTTTAACATGGACAGGCAACTGACTTATTTGGATAATCTTCTTAATATACCTACCTAGTAATAATACCAGATGTTTCGTTTTAAATTTAGAGCATTTGTCAATCAAACGTTGTTTTGCTGCGGCGTTATTTGTGGCTGATGTTTTGGAAGCAAGAACTGATTGTCCATTTATACTTTCGCGTTTTAATATTTTTGTCTCATAAGACAATTTAGAACAATGTCTTTATTAATGCCTGATTTTCATCGTTCCAATTACTCAGTACACGAATAAATTAATTTTATGATTGCGAACTTTAACAATTTCTGTGATATTTTTGATTTCGGAATGACTAAAACTTGTTTCAAAAATAAACTGAAAGGTAATTTTAAAATGTCTATGTTTTAACTGACTTAATCTTTGTCGTGTTTTAATGAGATTTCCGTAATTTTATGCAATACACATTTATTGTAAAAATGTTAATATGTATTGTAAATTTTGAGATTTTTATTCAATCGGTTTGTGATTAATTTATTTTAATTGTGTAATTTTAAGATCTTTTAATTATATTGTAATAATCATTATGGATTTGTAAATAAATAAATAAATTGCAATATGAAATGAATCAAATTCACTAATCCTGTGGTCTAATCAATTAACATTGACTCGAGATAAATTATTGTCCCGCAATTTACAGAAACAGTGATCAATACAAGTGGAGGTAGCTATACTGTCACTCTATTATAGGTTAATTAAATAGAGAGGCTGAGTGGCGTCTGAATATACATCATGGAAAGATAGTTGTCATAGTCAGAATTGTTTAAAAAATATCAACGTGAAAATTCATTATCATACCTCATATATGCCTCAAGTATATTCACAAAATTCGTCAACGAAACAGATACTGTATGAAGCCGATAATTAAATTATTACTTTTAATATCTGAAATTTTATCAGAGGATGCCAACCCTTTTTATATGTTCGGGCTATACCAATTTGAATAGGCGCGAATATCTGAAATTCGTTAAGTAGTGGCTATATATACTCTAGGATAGACTGTTAATTTTATGATAAACCTCAATTGTTAAATGTATACAACTTTAAAAACATTAATATGTAGTTTCATTTAAGCATAGTTTTTGTTTGTTTTTAATTACAAATTATTAACTGAATGTTAGTTGACGTTGCTTTTCTCATAACTTATGTGTATTGTGTTCGTTATACTTTTTTGTTAATTTGTGTAGCTACACTTTTAGGTTTAGGTTAGGTTTGACACTTAGACCAATTTTGGCCGATTGTGATACAACGCATTCACGCCGCATCCTTAATCCATTCACCTATTCACCTACTCGCACAACAACTACAATATACCACCTGCACGTTGCAACCTCCATGTCAACCTGTACATTGACGTGGACGGTGGTTCGTCGCTAAATTCTGCATTCCATCAAAGTCCAGTTCCATCCAGTTTATTAACATCACCGATTTTAATCGATGATGAAAATTCGATTTGCATCTAGCCTCTGATGGGGTTCGAACCCAGTACCTCCCGGTCCAAGTGCCGAAGCTTTAACCACTGCACCACTTGTCCGGTAGCTACACTTTTAATTAACGTTATAAATTTCACATCGATACCATAATAGTCTTAAATTATAGATTAAAGCTTTGCTTTCTCATCTTGTAGACAAACTCCGAAGTAGTTTTATACTGGGTGTCTAATCATCTGGCCAAATGAAAAATATACGTCTCAAACCAAATAACGCAAATATTGAAATCATCTAACGTCCTTTAAGGATACCTGGGTAGTCTCTATATAAAATTTTAATCATAATTTTAATAAATTCAGGAAAATATTTTGTAACAAAATTAACGGAAACATTTTGACTTACATAAAGCTATGTAAATACAAAATTAACCACTTGAATAATTAAAATTCGCAAAATTTCGTGATTGTTTAATAATATTAGGAAGAATATTATTGAAAAATTAACCAAGATCTCGGCACTTTTGAATCTGTTTTGACATTTCTGAGCAAAATGCGCATGATGGAGGGCAGCACCCTTGTGAAAGAAAAGTGCAAACCAATGGAAAATTGGCAGAATAATTGTTATTTTTAGTTTTAAAATCGGGCTCATACTTTGAAATTCTTTCACTGTTTTTTTGAAATTCTGATTTCTTGAAATGGGTTACTCCTAAGTGCTATACTGGTAAATATCTGGGAATAGGGAATTGGGGAAAGATTTTACATATCTTTTATATGTTTTTCTTGCCTACTGAGGAAAACTGTTTGATATGATTTTTTACAAATTGGGAATAATATTTACATAGCAAAACTGGTATGAAAAATTATTCCCAAATATATTTTATTTTGAAAAAAATGCTACTGAATTTTTACCTTAACATGCCAGAAAAAAATTATTTAAAGAGAAATTTTATGTAAATTCTTTCCCGAATTCCCTATTCCCGAGGAATTACCAATATAGGGCAACTGAGCCCCTATTTTTGAAATCGATGGAAATTTCCGCATTAGAATATAATTTGCTTTAAACTTGATTAATCGTTTTTTCAAATTTGCTTGCAAGTTTTTGGGTTATTTATTTTCCTACAAAGGGAATAATTCCGCATCGATTTACCTAGTCGAAATTTTTCCCTTTGTAAGGGAAAAAAATGCAAAGCAATTTAAAAAATTTATTAAAGTAGCCGGCGAAAAATTCGACTTATATAAAAATTTTTAAATAAAATTATATTCCAAATGCGGAAATTTCCACCGATTTTAAGAGTTGGTACCCTGGGCACTTATGGTTGAAATCGGTGGAAATATCCCCAATCGAAAAATAATTTGCTTGCAAAATAAACTCTCTTTATTATTCGAATTTTTCGCCGGCTAATTTAATCATTTTTTTAAATTGCTTTGCATTATCTTAATTTTCCCCCTCCAATTCTGACTGAGTATATCGATTTGAAGTTATTCCCTTAGTAGAGAGACAAATATAAGAAAGTTTGAAAACAAATTTGAAAAATTGATTAAAGTAGCTGGCGAAAAATTCGAAAAATATAAAAAAAATTTAAAGCAAATTATATCCCGAATGCGGAAATTTCCACCGATTTCAAGAATAGGGGCCATGGAATATATAATTTAACGAGAGTTCGAATATTTTAATTTCGTTTGTTTACCGTGTTACGACTGTGTGATCGTAACCATAATTTCCTTTATTTTATATTCCCCTCGTCCCAATATGCAATGCCGACGGAATTCCATTTACATTCGCCTTCAAAAACCACACTCTTTCTATGGAAAGAACCATGTTATGTACACGGAAATCCGCACTACTCGCCAAAGAAAAGTATCACAAAAATTCCAGTATTGGTGCGAATCCCTACTAAAACGAGAAAAAAATCAAATTTGAAAGAAGCTGGAATTTCGTCGGAAACTCGGTTTTTTTTCATACACTTTTCTATATTAATTCCCAATACGTTTCTACGTGAAAAAGAGCATGAAATTTGTTTTCGAAATAAAAGATTTTATTGTCATGACATTCGGTACATGTGGAACATTTCGGAACATTCGGTATTTCCATTATTTACATCATGACCTGTAGCACTTCTGCTTGAGCTGTGGCCGGCAAAAGATCACCATGTGAGGCCACTGCTTGGTATTAGTGAAATCTGCAGGATGGCAGTAGCCACCATGTAACAACCGTGTGTGCTCTAGAAAATATTGAAAATGATGGGACAAAAGTTGCTACAGCTAAAAACTTAGAAATTTCGTTAGGTAGGAATATTTTAACTGCCAAACCACTTTCTACGAAAATGGAATCTCTAAATAAGTAAAGCTGTTTCGTAAACCAAGCCGAACTTGTACACTTTGGGTAAAATTAAGCGCAAACTTGTGTTATGGAAAATATTTAATAATTAATTTCACTTCTTAATCGTAGGTGTTATTCTACTGATGTTAAAAACAATGTCTGCAGCACCAAAGTCAGATTCTGATCTTTGTAGTGTGGTAACTTTTCGTTTGCCAACATTATTGTACACAATGTACACATATCCATAGTCATATTCAACAAATGATAATAAATTTATTAAGATAATCATATATATGTATACAGAATCAGGTAACAGTAATATCTAAGATAATTTACTAAAACAATACATGGTACTTCTTATTCCATTTAAGATAAAAATATATTGAGTATAAAACCGATATGTATTACATGTAGAAGAAAAACAAAATTTCCTAAATTTATTCTATTCACATATCCTTACCTGTACCCGAAAAGGTAAGAAAATTTAATGTAATTGTTTCTACAAACCAGAAACCACATCTTATGTTTTTCTTATGGGAACAATTGAAAGATGACCAACCCATTATTGTATTTTATTTGGTCGTCGTTCTAAATGGAGAAGAAAATGTTTTGTATTATTTTAGGTAAGTCGGAAAATGTAATATTAACACGATAAAGTATATTATGAGATTTTGTTCTGTGGTGTCAGACCGATGTACTCTTCCTTGTGCTTTGTTTGTTTAATTTTCATTTTATTGAAAAGACGTTGTTAGAATATTGGAATAGTGGCATAAAAAATTTATTTATTTTAAATAACCAATCTTACATTTTTGGTACTTTGGAATTTGGAACGTTTCCTTTATTTATTTATACGGTAGATTCATTTGATTCGATTTTATTTCGAATGCCATATTTATTATAAAATTCCATATAAGTACAAATAAAATTTTTGATATAAACGAGTAACGACCAATTGCCAGTAGCTGCATGGAGATAAAATTTATTAGTGTTTAGTTTGTACATTTTTAAATAAATTACGAAACCAAATTATTTTTTTCGGTAGTAAAGAGAGTGGACAGAAATGCGAATTATTATTCCGAAAGATGTTCTTCGTACAATCTACAAAATAACTTTTGTCAATTAGTTAATTCGCTACATGGAGCCAAATTCACTATATGTTGTAAATAAAATAACAGATTTAATTTCCTGAAATAAAATCACATTTATTTTAAAAATCTCTGTCATTGTAATAATTGTTCACTAAACACTAACAAAACACTTTACCGTTTCCTATATTGCTGAAGTGCGTATGTAGTGCCGCCTAATTCAGTTCTCTGCAACCCAGATGGATTCCCTGTTCGGGATCCTATTGATTTTTGGATGAGGTCAGTTCACCGGATGTGGTTAGCCTCCAATGGAGTTTTTATACAAATGTTTTGAAAAGTGTGTCGTTTACGAAAGGAGGAATTAGGAACTAAATGATTTTAAATTGATTTTGAAGCAATATCGGCCTAGATGAAATGTGCAAATTTTTCTTTAAAATACAACTGTTTTTAATAAAGATCAGGCCCTGTACCGCCTAAACGGATTGATTGATCGGGATGAGACTTCATAATTAGTTTTACCATAAATTGAGTAGTTCGAAGTTGGTCTACCGGAAGCATTTACGAAAAAACGATTAAAAACAGAAATATTGTAGATTGGGTTTCAAACAGGGTTTGTTCAGATGATTTGTTTTAATTTGACCAGAAAAGACGAGCTTTGATGAAAAAAACTTTATTCACCAGAGTTCAGCTTCTCTACAGTGCAGGCGGTATAACTTGTCTGAACCAAACTTCATGCTCCATTATTTAGGGAATACTTATGAAGTTTGATGGGACTCTATGTCTACCGAAGATGGCAGCTTCTATGGGAGCTTTTTAATTTTTTGCGATTATTTTGAAAAGTATATAATTTACAAAACCCGACAAAAAATTAAAAGATTCAAATAAATATAAAAATTAGATTTTCAATAAGGTCAACACCTTATTGAATTTTTGAAATTTCAACTACGTTTGTGTTAAAAGAAAGCCGGTTTTGGTCACAAAGTATTCACCACTACATTTTTGAAATTTAGTATGTGTCGACAATGGGAATGAGTGAAAATTATGTAAAAAGTTTCATTCAAAAAATTCATATGCATCGTTATAAATGGTCGAGGGTTGGTTTGATTGACACAGCGCACTATAACCCTAAAAACATGAAATTATTAACCACACATATTCAAATTATGGATCAGGATTTGGTATTTTTTATTACAGTTGTTTGCCTTTTTGCTTAAATTTTGAAAAACTGATTTGAACTGATGTTGTGGAGAATTTGATTTAGAATCGTTTAGTTTATACTCGTTTTCCTCGTAAATGATGTTCTCTTCAAAATATTTGCCATAACCGAAAAAGCTCGTATTTGTGGAATGATAAAGCTCGTATGAAATCTGCCTCTTCCGGTGGACCGATCCAACCAAAAATCATGGAGATCTTTTAATTTATGAGAGAAGCTTAATTATGAAGTTTCATCCCGGGCAGTAATTTCATCTGGATTGTAGAGAACCAACGTACACCAGTCTACCACTTATGAACGCACATAGATTTCTTTAACCGACTTCTTTTAACTTCGACGACATAGCGAATCTCAAGGTCCCTATTCTCTTAGTCGCGTCACTTGTCACTTGTACCGGCAGCCAAATTTTGTTATTCTCTTAGTCGATTGAAGTGACGTTTGTCGTTTGGTGTGAGAACTATCACTTGACGCCATATTCTCTTAGTCGTATAAAAAGTTTAACATCACTTGAAGTCATATTTTTTGTCACCTACTATTTTCAAGTGACACATCAAACTGGATGCAGGAAAAACGTAAGTATTCAAATTTTTAGTAAATTTTTTATAAAATAATAAATAAAAATCATACAAATAATATAGTGATACAATAATAGTAATAAATTTATGTGTTTAGGGTCAAAATCACTAATTGTAAGCAATTTGAGTGCTTGGTAAATCTTATGGAAAATAATCCTGAAATCGCAAAAGGTTTTTATAGCTTTGGCAGCTCAAAAAAACTATTCACTCTTAAATGGAATGAGTTTGCTGTTAAGCTGAATAGTCTCGGTCTTCCGATTCGCGAAGGAGTGGGATGGCAAAAGGTATCGAAATTTTATTTTAGGTTATGTATACATTTCACAAGTATCATATGAAATGATTTTTTAGCTTTGGCAATCGCCAATATGGAATTTCAAACATGGAATGCATTTACCTATAAGCTGTTTATTATAGGTGCTCCAATTGAAGAAGGAGCAGGATAATAAAAGGTATCTAATTAAGCGAATATCAATTAATATACTTTTATTTCAGGTGTGGAGTGACTTAAAATATAAAAAAAAAAAAAAATTATCTCACAACAAAAAAGAGATCACAGGAACTGGGGGAGGATCTAACAATTTGTATGTATTTTCGGCCCAGAAAGAAAGCGTAATAAGCCTTTTAAGCCTACAGAAAACCTCCAGTGTTGACCGAAGTTTTGGATTAGCCGTTGAATCGGAGAATGTGTGTATGGAACTCGAAAGTAACGCCGTTACAGATGAAAATATTATAATATTTGAGGGAGAAGAGGAACCTAACATTAATGCTGATCAACTGGAAATAGTAAATACTGCTCTATCAACCAGGAAACACCAAAAACGCTCAGAATCACAGAACTTTCACCATGAGAGGAAAACACTTCTTGAGAAACATACTTCATATTTAGAAGAAACCGCTAAATACACAAAAGAATGTGCTCGATATGCCCGAAAAACCTTCGAAATTAAAGAAAAAAAATTACAGTTGTGGAAAAATTTCCAATTAGATAAAGAGAAATATCGGCTACAAAATATGGAATTCAAGCTTAAAAATCTGGAATATAAAAAACAAAAACTTGCGTTCCAAGAAAACCAAGAAAAATAATATGAACTTTATACGCATATTATTACAGTTATGAAATAAGTGATACATTTTATTTATTTTTTATTTATTTATGATTTTTTTTTTAATTTTCTACTTACTATGTACTTCTTTGAATAAGTGATACATTTTTTTATGTTTAAATCTCAATAAAATTGAATTATGATTACCAAATATTTCATTAACATATGGAATTCATTATTTGATGTCGTATTCTTTGCCCTGCATTTGTGTGTTCTAATTCTTCTGCTATATCGGGAAGTTGTATGTTGTCAACATCTGTATTTATTTGACCATCGAAATCTATGTTGTGAAAAATACACAAATCGTGCAATACGCAACATATGTTGACAATTTTTGCTAATTTTTCCGGTGTATAATGGAGCTGTCTAGCCCCTAACAAGCAACGGAACCGATTCTTTAAGACTCAGATGGTTCGTTCAATAATATTTCGCGCACTGGAGTGTTTTGTATTGAATCGGCTTTCTCTAGAATTTTGTTCAGTTACTCTAAACGGCGTAACTACATATGGTCTAAGGGCGTAACCAGCATCACTTAAAATTGAAAAATTTAGAAACAAAGAATAATCTGATAATATTCGGAAATTACCTAATAACCACGTATTTCTTTCGACATTTTCATATCTTGTGTTGAGTTCCGTATCTAGGTTACTCGAGTTCCAAATGAAAGAATCATGGCATGATCCTGGATGATTGCTATCCGCATACGGCCATCACAAACCTAAATTTATGTATCAGATATGATTTGTAAATCTAAATACTTATAAAACTAAAATATGAACCACGTTACTTACAACCATAACATTAAGGCTATAAAAACCTTTCCTGTTCATGTATAAATGTCTATCACGCTTAGACGCAGATATAATTTTGATATGCGTGGCATCGACGCAGCCAATGACACCAGGAAAATTATATTTTTCAAAAAATCGGAGCTTGGTCCTTTCTTTTTCTACATCACTTGAAGGAAAACATATGTACTGAGCGCAAATTTCGTTTTCGAGTAATCCAGTTACATGTGTAAGTATTTTTGAAAAGGTTGGTTGGGCTAACCCGCATAAAAATTCATTCCCAGCCCCGGTCTGGTAGCCCCTTCTGCATAAAACCGCAGTGTGGCTCCTAATTTAATAATTGGTAATACGGAACCTGATCTTGTTGTCAGTTTTAACGAGGGTTCAATTTTTGATAGCAAATACTTGAATGTTTCTTTATTTAATCGAAAGTTTTTAATAAATCTAAAAATAAAAGATAAAAAATTTTTAGATAACCTCTTTTTGATAACATATAATTACTTACAAGTTATTGGGTATTTCCAATGGATTAGATAAATCTCTAAGCCTATTGCGTTTCACACGCATATCACAAACGAGATCATCATCAGTATCATCATAAAATAGTTCCACACTACTCATTATTATTAATTTAGAATTTTCAACGATCAAACAAAATTAATTTGTTAAATTTTCTAATCTATTTAAATGTCAAATGTTATGTCAAAAGCAAGGAAATTTTTGGTGCTGCCAGATAACTATAATTTCTGACATTTATCGTGTCACGTCACTTCGATCGACTAAGAGAATGCCAATTTCAACATTAGGTGACGCGACAGTTGTCACTTCACATGAAGTGACGCGACTAAGGGAATAGGGGTGCAAATCTACAAAAATCTCGATGCCAAAATTTACAAGATTACTATACTTGTCGCCCTCTGTAACACAGTGGGTAGAACGCTTGCAGTGTGTATAGAGGGTCTCGGGTTCGATTCCCGGTGGTAACGAAAGTTACGACTGGATACACATAATAATATAATTGATAAAAATACATTGCCTGGTCATATACAACTATAAGTGCTAGTCGATCTAAGCAAATGATATATAAAAAAAAAGATTACTATACTTTTTTTTACTACGTAAAATCAAATATAAATAAAATAAAATGGAAATCGTTTATATCTATTAAAGTTAGCCTAAAGTTTCTAGCCGAAAGATAAAAAAAAATCGGAAATGCAGATAGTGACTTCGCTTTCTTAGCCGAAACTGAATAAATACGTCACAGTTGATCAACATGCTTCAGTCGAAGTTATCAACCGAAAAATGTATTTCAACGTTTTTATTTTATAACTTCTTTGTTCCTTTTTCTCAAAACACCAGTTTTTTGTTCGTGATATGTCGAAATCATAGAGATGGGCTTTTCGTCCATCCATTTCAATATGGCTTCACAGTGTTGGGCTATAATTTGTCCTTTTCGTAATTCTGTGTTTTTATTATTAACTATTTTTCCTATTAAAACGTAGTGTTCCTATTAAAACGTTACATTATACAAATAGCATCTAAAATAGTTCACGGTGTCTTGTTAAAGTTTGTATTTTGTAATGACGTACACGTGTACGACACTCCACGCGGAAGGTTAAAGCTTACCATATAATGTTATTTTATGACATGATTGGACTTAATTTAATACTAAAATTGGATAAGTTTTTATAGATACACTTGAATAAATTCTGATGTTCTAATTTGATCTCTTTAAGATATTACATTTTATTATGATTTCCTTTTAATGTTGTTCGTTCAATTTCGGGACGAGTCCTTGTCTAATTGTTATTTGCTTATGTATATAAAACTGAAGCACCTGTAACTGCATTCAATTAGACTAAATTAGAAATGCAGCAATAAAATTGAATGAAAGGATATTTTATGATAATCCCTAATTGATGCGGTTAACTTTGTCTAAGCACAAAATGAAACCAGCTAATACAACTAGTTAGATACACAAATAGAGACAACAGATGTCGCCGAACCAGTACGACATAATTGTATCGTGTTTACATTATGCTTACATACTTAGTGCATTAGGTAGTTTAAGGAATTTTTAACGGAACAATTTTACAACTTTTGTTAACACCTAAAACTATATATTTTGGGAAATAAATCATGCTCTAAAAGGTATTCCAATATAGATAGCTCTTACCTATACATATATCTTCTTATCACTTCCATTTAAACCAAAAAAAAAATCTTAAACGGATTTATTGTTTTTCTAAAAAGCAATATAAACTCGGTTAAAGAAGCCGTCTCTAATTACCCAAAACATTTATCTAAAATTGATTTTCAATATATTATATTGCAATATTTGTGTAACAAAATGAAAATATTTTGACCTGTGGCTATCTCTCAATAAATATTATCTTTTTATGTTTTGTTCGTTTTATGTTCTATTTTTTTTTTTTGCCTTATCTTAAAACTTAAAAGAACAAATTATTATTTTATTTTATTGCTTTGAATTTTTTTTTATATATATATATTTCCGGTTATTAGAAATAATTAGACCATAAATTTAACATTATACAATATATTATATTCTCTACTCTCGTATATAAAATGGAATTACTTAAATAATAAATTTTTATTCGTTCTGTTTTATTTAAATGATTGATTATATCGCGAGCGCTCATTGTGTTGAATATACGAACTTTATATTTATCCGGAGCCCTAAACACCAATTATACACAAGTGTGTTGGATAATTGAAATGTAATGTGCACTGTACATTATACAACATTTAACAACACTTATATACATCAACCAAACGAATATAAACATTTAATTATGAAAAATATATAAATAAATAAAAAAATTCGCAGAAATGCAACCACACATGACCATATAATATTGTATTAAAAGGTACCAATGACTACTTGCCGCTATATATACGTGGATATACATTTTCCATATAATACTTAAAGAAAATCATGGTAAGAAGAAAACAATTTTTTATTTTATTCATAATTTTGTTTCCATTTTCGTTTCCATTTATTTCCACACCAAGTGGTTGGTTGCGAACGAATATTAAATTCAAAATGGCCTCACACAAATTGATAATTTTATATGTACGGTATTTAATTTATCTTACACTCGTACATGAATTATCGGAATAACAATAATAAAACGCCCGAGATTGTAAATGATAAAAGAATCGCAAATATTATATCGAGCGTAATTTTACGTCAGTTAAATTGATCTATTCTCGTGTCCCATTGTTTTCTGATTTTGCCGAGTAGCATTTAATTGTGCTATTTTGTACGTATAACGACGTGCATGATGCATTTTGGGAGATAATGTGGAATTTCTGACGTGATTATCACGTGGAATGCCATAGATCCATTTAATCATTTGTTGAATAGATGTGGAAATTCATGGAGCACCTCTAACTAATTTATACTCAAATAATAAATAAAATGTTTTATTATTTAATTTTAATGTATGTTTTATTAATTATTTTAATTTATGTTATTCAAATTATCTTTTAAGTAAATATTACAATAATTTACATCTGGCTCTAAAGAATAACTGCCCAATTATCAACTGATCATCAGTTTATATAGATAATTGTCATCAATCAACAGCTTAAGTATATAATTTGTGTTATGGTTCTAATACGAGGGCTGCCTTTTATATTTCGGCATTAGAGAACAAAAACAAATATTAATCATCGAAAATCGCTTTATTGTTTTTCAAAATATTCCCCATGAAGATCTATACACTTTTGCATGCGTTTGAACCAATTGTCGAAGCACTTTTTCCACTCTGATTGAGGGATCTCCAAAACATGCATTATGAACGCAGCAACCGCTTCTTCAGGTGTCGAAAAACGTTGACCTCTCAGTTTGTTTTTTACGTACGGGAATAAAAAGAAGTCATTTGGTGACAAGTCAGGACTATACGGCGGATGACTCATCAAATCGATGTTTTGAGTGCTCAAAAATGCAGTTGTTTGAGCCGATGTGTGAGAGCTCGCATTGTCGTGGTGAAGAGTGATCCGTCTTTGGCAGTTGGTTTTCCTAATTTCTTGGAAGACAACTGGCAAACAAATGGTTGTGTACCACTCAGAATTGACTGTTCTGATGCGTTGTTCTAGTGGCACGGTTGCGACATGTCCATTTTTTCCGAAAAAACAGGTGATCATTTGCTTCCAAGTGCTTCGTGCGCGAACAACTTTTGTTGGATTCGGCTCATCTTGAAACACCCATACAGTTTACTGCTGTTTACTTTTGGGCTCATACGCGTAAACCCACGATTCATCACCTGTCACTATGTCATAGACGTGTTTTGAAGCACCGTGATTGTATTTTTTGAGCTTTTCTTTCGACCAATCGAGACGAGCCTTTTTTTGAGCGATTGGAAAATTGTGTGGGATCCAACGCGAACAAATTTTTCGACATTCAAATGATTATGCAATATTGAATGTATGCTGGTCCCACTAATGCCTAAGGTTGTCTCAATCTCACGATAGGTCGCATGACGATCTTGCAATATCAGTTCGCGCACAGCATCAATGGTTTCCGGAACAACAACTGATTGTGGACAACCTTCACGAAATTCGTCTTGGAGTGAACTACGACCTCGATTGAATTCACCATACCATCGATAAACACTAGTCCTTGATGGAGCTTCATTGCCAAAAATTGAATTAAGTTCATCCATGCACTCTTGCTGCCTTAAGCCACGTTGAAAGTTGTAAACAATAATCGCACGAAAATGTTCACGATTTAATTCCATTTTTTCGCCGAGATGTTGAGTTAATGAGTACTGTAAACAACACAAATAGCGCTCAAATGTCAAAAATGTCAAACTTTACGATAGAGCTGTCAGTTGCCATTAAAACACTAGGGTTGTCCAATCCCGAAATAGAAATGGTATATTTATTACATAACAATTTAATTGTTCTTAATGTTATTTTTGGAGTACATAATAATATATAATATGCGTTAAACAACAAATTCAAATTAGGCTACAGTGTAGCATTAATAATCCATAACACCATCCAATAATTATATATATATATTTTTTTTTTTTGTTTTTATAAATCTTCCATATGGTTTTTAAAATGCTATTATTAAATATAATGTTTTTAATATAACAAAAAGTATTGTTTAAATAAAAATAATCTTTGACAATTTCTATTGAGTAGTTAAATTTTTTTTTTTTTTAATCTCAACTGTAACTTTATATTTAACTCTGAAATAATTTTAATCGATTGTTGTGCACGGTTTTTAATTTATTTTTAATTAGCAATGTAGTGTTTGTAGGCGATTTCATATCTTTAATTTCAAATGGTCCAATCGCTTGTAGGCAGGAGCATTGCAATACGCTACTATTGGTCTAATAGAAATGCCCTCCTTATGGATTTTTGGTAAACCATAAAGGATCGGGGCAGATGGATTCATGACAGAGTACTTCCAACCAGTTCCATCAAATAACTTCTGGCATTGGTTGATACACTTACTAACCGAAGTCTTAAAGACTTAGTTGGATCCCTGCCAAGCACTATTGCTTTACTTTCTGTAATAAAATCAGAATTTTTTTTGCAGTAATCGACTTTTGTGAGCACGGTAAATGTTTTGCCTTTATCCGCCTTACACGCTATAAGGTCATGGTCACGCAGTTTTTTCTTTATCGCACCAATCACTTTGAGGTTAGTATTAGAAGCAGCAGAAGAATAAGAGTTTATCGGAGAAGAAGAGTTATCAATACCTTTCTTTATTTGTAACGCACACACTGATTTTATTTGGGTAATCTGGCCAGATAAGGCTGTTTCGGCATCTACAGCCAGATTTTCGAATGATCGAAGGTCGATTTTGTTTGGCGTAGGGGCAAAATTCACTCCGTTGCTAAGCATTTGCACCTCTGAATCACGGAAAACGACTGAGGACAAGTTCTTAAAACGTGGATGAAATTGGAAATCAGACGAACCACTATTACCTCTACGGTTAAATGGATAAGCCTTATCTCGCAACACATCCAGTTTAGCTTTTTGTTTCACATATTGAATATGTGAAATTTCAATTACCTCTGCACGAACTTTTTTGTCCAGCCAATCGAACTCAACAGAGTGCAAACGAATTGCTAACTCAGTGTGAACAACTTTAAGATGGAGATATAAGTTGTTCCTGGTAGCATACCCTTTACGCAACTCGTAGGCAATACAATTACCGTGCTCACAAAAGCCGATTACGGTAATAAAATTTCTGCGTTTACTGCAGAAATCAAAGCAATAGTGCTTGGCAGGGATCCAATTTAGTCTTTTAAGACTTTGGTTAGTAAGTGTATCAACCAATGCCAGAAGTTGTTTGATGGAACTTGTTGGAGATACTCTGTCATGAATCCATCCGCTCCGATCCTTTATGGTTTACCAAAAATCCATAAGAAGGGCATTCCGATTAGACCAATAGTCGCGTATTGCAATGCTCCTGCCTACAAGCTATGTAAGGGTTTCATAAATTTTTTCAATTGTCATATCAATTTCGTTTCGGCTTACTCGGTTAAAAACTCGGTAGAATTGATTAGCAAAATTCAAGACGTCGACATTCCGTTACATTCAAAGCTAGTTTCATTTGACGTTGCCAGTCTTTTCACTTCTATTCCAATTAATACTTTGTCCTAAATAGTTTGTAGTTACTTAGATAGGGATGTTGTAGATGAGAGCTTACGTCGTGAACTGAAGTTAGTTTTTGAGACTTGTATTAAACAAAATTATTTCTGTTTTAATAATACATATTTCAAATTCGCTGATGGTCTACCCATGGGCTCCCCTCTGTAACCTTTGTTGGCTGAAATTTTCATGAATTTCTTCGAACAAATGATCATATCAAATAACAATCCTTATTTTCGTCATATAATCTTTTGGTATAGATATGTTGATGACATAGTATGTCTATGGAATGGAACTGATAGACTGTTAGACTCTTTCCTTACATGGTTAAATTCTCAATATCCCACCATTGATTTTACTTTAGAAAAAGAAGAAAATAAATGTTATAATTTTCTAGATATAACAATAACCAGGATTAATTCTACTTTAGACTTCAAAATTTATCGGAAACCCACGTATACAGACGCTGTTATTCCTAGTTCTTCAAACCATCCCCATAATATTAAAATGTCAGCTTTCCACTCACTCATGGGTAGACTAATAAACATCCCTCTGTCAAATTCAAATTATAACACTGAGCTTAACATAATTCTTCAAATAGCAACGAATAACGGATATGCATCTAGGACTATATTAAAGTTATTAAATAAAAAGCTAAAGCGTAAAACTCTAACGGGTATTTATCCACCGGATAAATACCCGTTAGAGTTTTACGCTTTAGCTTTTTATTTAATAACTTTAATATAGTCCTGAATGATGATTTTTAACAATAAACCTAGAGTTGATCGCCTTTCCAAATCTGGTGTCTATAGGATCAATTGCAATGATTGTAGTTTCTCCTATATTGGTCAGACTGGGCGCAATTTTGGAGTTAGAGCTAAAGAACATTTATCTGGCTGCAATCAATTAACTTTCCATAACCATTTAACTTCAGAAAATCATACAGCTAGCTTGAACAATTTAAACATATTACATATACAACCCAAAGGCAGACGTTTAGATACCTTAGAATCTTACGAAATTCGAAAATCAATATTTCTTAACCAAAATATCCTTAACGAACAGAGAGAAATGCGGTTCTCACCAATTACAGACCCCGCCCTTTTTTATTCTCACGTACGCAATAATATACCTTGAATTTTGTTACTCAACCTATGACTCTTCGCCTACCTGCGCGATCCGTAGATTAATTTTTATTGCTTATTTTTCCCTCCATCTTTTATTTTAATTTTGCTTTTTTCTACTATATAACAAAATTTTTACTAATACAAATCAGTAGATACTCCTGATGATGACCTAACAAGTCGAAATCGATCGAGTGATTTTTTAAACTTTTTGAAAAATATTCAAAATATTCAGCGGAACAAAAAACAAGTGATTAATAAAAATGTGTTTGTTAAGTATAAGTGTGTTTCGCCACAATTATGGAGTGGCAGAAAAGAGGACTTTGGATGGCCGAGAATATAAGACTGGCTGAAATTGACGCCATTATTTGCGCAGAAATTCCTAATCCCGAAATAGATCCAGAGTTGAATGAAGTAGTGACGACGAATATGTTTCATGGACCTTGTTGCTGGACAACCGGGAATCACCGTGCATGATCGAAAACAAATGCTCCAAACATTATCCGCGTGCTTTGTTCGCTGACTCAATCTTAGACAATGACGATTACTCCCTGAACGATAACGTTGAAAGTCAAAAATATGGACGTAGTAGTCGACAACAGCTGGATTATTCCGTATTCGCCGCTGCACTCAAAAACGTGCAAAGCGCATTGCAATGTTGAGTACTGCAATTCTATCAAGTCCATCAAATACGTTTGCATGTGCGTCACGAAAGGAAAGGATCTGAATAAAGGGGTGGGCCCATTCCTTTACCATTCCTGTACCGTTGATATTGATCCATTGTATTGATCTATTGTTGTACCATTGATCTGATTGCGATGAAACGTTGATGATGGGATGCGTGCATGCTCGCGAAGGTTTTTGAGTTGGTAAATTTAGGACTGGGACCCTGGGTCTAGGGGCATCGGTAAAATGTTTTTCTAAAATTTTAATTTTTGATGCTTCCGGTGATGCTTCTGGCGATGCTTCTGATACTGAATTCAGTGCTTGATGAGAAATTACCTGCAAAATATTCGTAATTCAAAGTAATTTTAATTTCTCCCGTGCAATTAATTCAGCTACTCAAAAACAAAATGCGAGGTCAATGTTTTTCGACACCTGAAGAAGTGGTGGATACGTTCATGATGCATGTGTGCTCCAATCGGAATGGGAAAAATGTTTCGAAAATAAGTGCAAGCGCATGCAAAAATGTATTGATCTTTACGGAGAATATTTAAAACAATAAAATCCATTTTTGATACTTAAATTTTTATTTTTTTTTCTCTAATCCCGAAATATAAAAGGTAACCGTTTACTATAGATTTAATTTAAATCATAATGGAGCTAGTGTTTTTTTTACCTGCATGCAATTTTTTTGAAGTGATAGTAAATTATTATGTTTTCGAAAAGAAATTACCAAATAATGAAGTCTTAGAGTTGAAATAGTAATTTCTGAAAAATTGTGTAATATGATGGGGCTCCGCCTTTTTAGCTTATTTAAAGGTTTTGTCAAAAATGAAGATTCAACTCGTTTGGTCATCGTTTCGTCTTTTACGATTAAACGGTAAACAAATAATGAAAAAATAAAAATAAAATCAAGGATAGCCATCATCGCAAGAAAATCATACTGTTTTTATAAAGTTTCGTTAGGTAATCGTTAGATCAGGATTGGTCAACACTTTTTGGCATTTGGTCATCTATGTGTCATTTTTTATTGCGAAAAAACTAAACCAAAATTGTATTAATTCGATAAAGGAAGGTTCGTCGCTTATTTGGGAATTTCATTTTACAAAATTAAATATCTAATCCAATTGGAATATAACATTAGGATAAAAATATATCTTTTTCAAAGAATTGAGTGTAAAGTGGAAGACATAAGTGGAAGAATCAATTCAATTTTTCACGCCTGGCCGATTACCTAACGAATTTGATAAAAATGGTATGAGTTTCTTGCAATAAAGTGCTTTTCGGTTTTTTTTATTTTTATTTTTCCTGACCAAACCGAAATGATTATCTAGAAATGTTTTACACGTATACTATCTCACTCATTTGTTTTTGGAAAAATTCAATGTTAACTTCCAAAATTTTGGACAACTCCAATTGAAACAAGAATACTAAAATAGCAACCTCGTACTGCGAAGAAAATTCTGATATAAAATTAAAATGAAGAGTACACTTGTCCAAATATTCATTCGATCGCAGTACCTCAAATAAATCGTCGTTTAAATACGTAACTTAAACACAGATTCGATTGCTGTTCTATTCAGTATTCTTACGTCTATTCATTCAACATAGAGATTGAACATTGTTAATAAACCAATTTTCATCACCTCCAATGACCACCATCAAATTATATTTAAGATCTCATATCTTAATGATATAACTAAATAACCCTACATAAGATAATTTGTATGTGTGTCTCGAATAACCCAAAAAAAAAATTCTTAAATCAAAAATCTTACATAATTTTGAAATGACTCATGCGTTCGTAATTTAATCCAACCTAAATATGAAAATATTTTGAAAGTTATTTAGGTATACACGGATAGAGCTCCCTATATGAATATAAATAACTTTACCCTTTTTAAATATGTGTAAGACACAACGTAACGTACGAGAGCACATTTAAAGGTTGAGGTTTTATCTAATAAATTTTTAAAGATTTTTTTTTCTTTACACACATATTCCAGCTTCTTTTACTTAAGAAAATTAAATTTGAAAAGATTAAATGTATCTTAAATATGACGTTTAAAAATTAAAATTAATAAAGCACCACTAAATTTAATGTGATTAGAGGAAAATGTGAGTAAGACGCAAGTTTCGTAAATTTAAGCATAAATTATTAAAAGCAACTTTCAAAGCCAAACTCCTTCAATATTTTATTGATACAGTATTTTTTTTTGTTACTGCGCTAATTGATTTAATCTCAACACAAATCCATTAATTTTATGGCAGGAAAAAATTAATTTATATTTTAAACGATTATTTGTCTTAAGATACGATATTTAATAGATAATAAATAAAAATCCCGTGTGCGCATAATAAAAAATCATTAAATCTATGTCTCTGCGTTAGGTGCAGTTAAAGGTCAATAATTTGAGATTTAGTAAAAAAAAAATCACTCATTACTTAGTGCATTTGCGGAACACGTACCTGTCATTTAAAAAGTATATACTTTCACAAGAATATGCAGATAAGTACTTGTGTGTTTCAACTGTAAACTATATATATTATTAAATAAAGAAAAAATCATCTTAAATTAAAATGTCAACAAAGTGTAGGATTTAAAATCATAAAAAATGCATTTAGATTAAATGCTATAAAAAAAAATATTGAACAACAAAGTTTTTAATTTATTCCATTTTAAAAACTATTATAATATTTTTATTGGTGTATTTAAAATGTTGTGTATAATGAAAAAATAAATAACAATATAAATTAAATCTACCTTTAAGGTAATTAATTTAAAATCTATTAATTATACAAAGTATATAGCTAAGTTAATTTCTTTGTGAACATTACGTGGTGAGGGTGGCGCGGTTATAAAAATTGCTCAGTTTTATAATGTCCAATATGGCATTGTTTGTACCAAACCAGTTGCAGATTATTTATTGAAGTAATAATTTCCGAATGAAATGAATTGTAGTAAGTAAATAATTTTTTGTCGCTTTAAATTTATTTTTTAATTTTTGCTTATTACATCAGCACGTTACGAACTTCACATTCTATTTTTTCAACAGAGAAACATTACAGTTAAGAAAATTCTGGTTTAGTGGTGGGAAGTTATGTTGGATTTCGAACTAATAAGATTTTTAAAATCTTTAATTGAAAGATTCGGTTCAATCTGTTTATCGACGGACTGTCTGTAGCGATCAAACAAAAAAAAAATGATAAATTCTTTGATCGCATAATCAATATAAAAACACATTGTTTATTTATTTATTTAACCAACAGTATTAATTTAAATCTGGTATTTAAAATTATGTTTATTAATATAAATTAAATTGTTTAATGAGCTTATAAGTTTAAAAAATTAAAATAATGGTTGTTTAGCTCTTTTAATATTTTATTTATTACTACTTAAGCTTTTGGAACCATTTCGGTTCCATTCTCAAAAGTAAGTAAATCAATTTTACAAAAAAAAATATTTTCTATACAAAATAAAATAAAATCGAAATCAAGGCTAACTAAAACGTAGCTATTTTCCTGTAGATATCGCTCGATACTAGAAAAAATATATTCTTTATTTTAGCAAAGCAACAAAAATTGATATCTACAGAAAAAACACTTTACAAAATAAAATTTGACTAAAAAACATAAATTGAAAACAATTTTATCCATCTTAAGAGATATTATTTTACTACCCTTTATTTCGTTTATATGGCTGCACATATACTTTTGATGTGCCCAGGTGTACTTTTCGACGAAACCTTTTTATTTGGCAAATTAAACGATATCAATCAAATTTGATTCGTTTTAGGTTAATTCCTCTACAAGATTATACGCACAAATTACAATTCACTGCACAATATGCAAACACTTGAGTTGAAATTCTTATTTTTTTTATTTTCAAAAATCAAAGCTTCACACTACGGATTTTCTTCTTGTGTGAAAAAATTGAACATTTTTTTATTTTTATTAATATCAACCTACGTTGGTAGACCGAGTTTCTTTGTCTCTTCCACAATTTTAGAAAGTTCATTTGTACTTTATAAATTTGACAACTAAATTTGACATTTAAGTTTATAAACATCGCCGCAATACTCCTTCCCCAATTGTATAAACAAACAACATTTTTTGCTGAATTGCCGAAAAGAAAAAGTATTTTCGAAGGCCAAAACATTAAAAAACGTGTCCAATATAAATCATGAAATTTTCTTTCGTCTTCAAAATAAATACATTTTTGGTATTATAAACCAGGAAATTAAAGAAACCATTAAAACGGTAGAAGAAACAAAAAATTATTTGAATTTACTCCGTCAACAAATTGAAGATGTTCTTCCTGTGTACGAGTTTGGCGTGTTTTTTATTAAGGCGAATGAATATTTCGTTTACCATTTTAATGAAATCCAGGTAAGGCAAAAAATCAAATTTGATAAAATTTTAGTAGATAGTTTAAATGAATTGCCTGGAAATTTAGTGAACACTGTTGATAAATGGCTAGTGAACATCTCCAATATAGATCTTCCTTTTCATGTCAAAATTATTTTAAGTTTGGGAAACAAATTTTGTCCTCCTTCAATTGGCCATTCAGTGCCTTATTTCAAAATTATTTCAGATGTCGAAAGTGCAATTTTTCATTTGAACGATAATGATCGTTATACTATTCGGAACCGTTTTATAAATATTTTGACAAATTTTAAATATAAATCTAATTCAAATATATTAACTCCTTTTGAAAATCGTATTTTAAGTTATGTTAAACAATCTAAATCATTTTTGAAAGCCAATCCAAATATTGTGGTAACTCGTGCGGACAAAGGTAACGTAACTGTTATAACATCGCGAATTGAATATGTTACAAAAATGGAAAGTTTACTCAATGATAACACAACATATGTAGAATTACCAAAACATAATACAGTTCCGATACAGAAGTCAATTAACACAATGGTTAAAGATTGGAAAAATTCCGGTAATGTGAATGAAAAAACTAGAAAAATGTTAACCAAATATAATTCGGTGATTCCAAAATTATATGGATTACCAAAAATCCACAAACCTGGTTTTCCATATAGGCCAATTATCAGTTCAATTAATGGTCCAACACATAGTTTATCGTCTTTTTTGGGTAATATTTTAAAATTTAGTGTTGGTAATACAAATTCAAATATTCTAAATTCGGAAGATTTTAAACAAAAAATTAAGAATGTTACTCTTCCTCAAAATTACCTTTTAGTTTGTTTCTTTGGTTGTTACGTCTTTGTTCACTAATGTTGATAATAGACGTGTGACTAACATTATTAAAGATAACTGGAGGAGTATTAAACAAAATTCAAAAACTAAATTGACTAAAATTCAATTTATGTCGGCATTGCAAATAGTTTTGAATAATACTGATTTTTCTTTTGGCAATAAAATTTATAAACAAACTTTTGGTTCTCCAATGGGTTCTCCTATTAGTCCCATAATAGCAAATTTAATGATGGAATTTTTGGAAAAAACGGGATTAAACTCTTTGGATTTTCAACCGTTATTTTACTTTCGTTATGTGATGACATTATAACGGCAATCCCTGAAGACAAAATTGAAATTTTTCTGGATGTATTTAACTCTTTGGATAATAGAATAAAATTTACTGTTGAAAAAGAAATTGACCACAAAATTTCATTTTTAGATTTACTTTTAATTCATGAACCGGATGGTAAAATTTCTTTTGACTGGTACCATAAAAATACCTGGTCCGGTCGCTATCTAAATTTTAATTCTTGGCTTCCTATTTCTTACAAAATTAATACAATCAAAATTTTAACTCAAAAAATTCTAAAATTGTCCGATACTAAATTCCATTATAATAATTTCAAACTTTTGGAAAACACTTTGGTAAATAATCAGTATCCTAAAAAATTAATAAATAAAGTGATTTGGAAACAAAGAAGTTATCAAAATTGTATATTAAATCCTAAAATTGAAAGTACAAATTATTTATCTTTACCTTACATAAAAAATCTTTTCGAAAAATTAAAACATTTATTTAAAAATTATAAATTCAAAATTATTGGTCGTTCAGCTATCAGTTTAAATGATATTTTGTTTTCAAAATTAAAAGACCCGATACCATTAAAGAAAGAATCTAATCTTGTCTATAGGATTAAATGTAATGATTGTAACCTAATTTACACCGGACAAACTAAACAGTTTTTGCGGGAGCGGTTTTTCAACATTTACGTGGTGCTTCGGGAAATTCAAATTCAAATCAAATAAGTGCACTTTCGGAACATATTAGAGATACCAACCATAATATTATTTTTGAAGATGTAGACATTTTGGAAAAACAATCTAATTACAGAAAACGATCTATTTTGGAAATGTTACATATTAAATCTAGTTCAAATTCTCTTAACAAAATTAACGATTTCGCGTACATTGGCAATTCATATGATCTATTTTTATAATTTGATTTTTTGCTTTTACACAATTCAAATATTATTTAAGATGGATAAAATTGTTTTCAATTTATGTTTTTAGTCAAATTTTATTTTGTAAAGTGTTTTTTCTGTAGATATCAATTTTTGTTGCTTTGCTAAAATAAAGAATATATTTTTTCTAGTATCGAGCGATATCTACAGGAAAATAGCTACGTTTTAGTTAGCCTTGATTTCGATTTTATTTTATTTTGTATAGAAAATATTTTTTTTATAAAATTGATTTACTTACTTTTGAGAATGGAACCGAAATGGTTCCGAAAGCTTAAGTAGTAATAAATAAAATATTAAAAGAGCTAAATAACCATTATTTTAATTTTTTTTATTAATATAAATCAAATTTGAATAAAAAAATTTTTTTAGAACTCTTTTAAATTCATCTCTGGACAAATTAAAATCGAACACGGTAGATACATTATTAAATACACGGCTAGAACTACAAACCGGGTCCGACATACCAAAATTAGACCCATGGAAGTGCAGATCAATCACTAAGCCTCCGTGTCTGAGTGATCTCACTGGGGCCCGTATTGAAAACAAGGACAGTAAATGTGAACAATCAATTCGGCCCCTTGAAACGTCGCGCACAAACATTGCGCAAGAAATTTGTCTTCGGACGAACAATGGTTCAATATTCAGTAACAAACAACGGCCTAGATACGACGGAAGCACATTCTTACACTGAGAAAAAAAAATTGTAAATTTGTTAACAAACCATTTTAATTCAAAAACTTTCAAATATGAAAATGCGCTATTAACGATTCTTATTAAATTATGTTTAAAAATAGTAATGCATTGTAAAATAAATCGTAGTTAATTCCACAGTTTTTGTTGTTAAATCATAATTACAATGTTAGTTTATTAGTTTGTATAGTAAATTCATTGATGAGCCGTTGTTAATTCAACAATTTATATATTTAAATCATAAATGAAACGTTGTTAATCTATCAGCGGGCATAGTAAATTCATCGAAGTTTCGTTGTTAACTCTACAATTTGTAGAACAAAAATGGTACAAAATTGTCACTTGGGGTGGGTGGGGTATTATAGGAGTTTATGTTTCTCTTTCTATATTAATGCGTCATCATTTTGTGCTTGCTGTAAATTACAGCCTGTAATCATTAATATTCTGAATTTATTTTCTCCGCCTGCGTGAGCATCGAAAGTTTGGTTTTTCACTATCATCTCAACTCAAATTTTTATTAACATTTCTTATAAAATATTTGGTAATAACATAATTACTGCAGCTATGAAGCTACAACCTACAACGTAAAAGGTGGATGTTTAGTGTTTACATACAAATTAATCACTCATTAAGATAGCGAATTTTTCATAAATTAACCAAAAATTATTATCAGTCAAAAATCACAGAATAACCATAGTAAATTCATCGATGCTCCATTGTTAACTCTACATTTTGTATAGTTAGGAGTTCAACAATTTTAAATTTAATTTAACACTATTTTTTTTGCTTAACACCGTTTCATGATAAATTCATTAACAAAAGTGATTGATTTTTTGAACCAGAAACAATATTGAATTAATAATTTTCGCCACAATTTTACTACTCAACATTTTTCTCAGTGTAGGAGCGTTTATCTTTAGAGGAAGTCGCTTTAAGGCAAACAACATAAATTGCTTCTCGATTGATTCTATACGGTTAGAGAAATTGTTACAGTACGGACTCCAGACAATTGACGCATACTCCAAGTGTGATCGAACAAATTCAGTGAAGAGGACTTTTAAGCGTATATGGATCATGGAAATCTTTGGAGAAACGGATTAAAACCCCTAAGCCTTATTAATACACCTGTCAATATGGTCATTAAACGATAAATCTGATGAAAACAAAACCCTTAAATCTAGAAAAGAATGAACTGGCGCTATCATAACGCCATTTAAGAATAAACTATTATCTGGTCCATAACGTCTTCTACAAAAGTTCATAACTTTACATTTAGAAACGTTCAGGCAAAGCTTCCTCAAGCTACACCAGTCGCAGAAAACGTTTAATTCCTGTTGTAGATTTAGCAGATCGCGATCATTTCTAATCTTACAAAAGATTTTTACATCATCAGCGTAAATCAAAAACTTACAATAGTTGAAGCACCGCTTGACATCAGCTATGAATGCAATAAATAATAGAGGTTCACTGTGGCTACCTTGTGGGACGCCAGACAAAACATTTATGTCTCTAGATAAAATATTATTTTAAAAAAACTTTTTGAGTTCTGTTCGTCAAATATGAAAAAATCCATTTTAAAGGAAAGGCATCACACTTGTTGAGCTGTCCCAGTTTCTTTACCAATAAAATATGATCAATTTTATCGAAAGCTTTGCTAAAATCAGTAAACACTACCTCAACATCATCACCGCCTTCTAATGCTAACATCAAAAAATTTGTGAACAAAGCAAGATTTATCACAGTTGACCGCCCGGGGTAAAACCCATGATGGTTAACTGAGATTAAATTTTTAGTAGAGAAAAAGATGCGGTCCTTGACCATCGATTCAAATAATTTTGGGATATCCGATAATATAGAAATACCGCAGTAATCTTCGATATCCGTTCTCCGTCCACTTTTGAAAATTGGTCTGATGAACCTGGAAATTGAAGGAAAAACTCCACTCTTCAAACTCAAATTAAAGATGTCCGTCAGCGGCTGAGCCAAGGCCGAAGCACACTTTTTCAACACAAGCGGGTGAATATTCACATTTACATTCAACAGAGCGTGCAGAACGTCATCGGTAGTAAACTGAAATAGAATGTTTGGATTATTACAAACAACAAGTTCCCATCCCCTCTCGAAGACGGGGCGGGACATACACATTTTCAAAAAATGCTGCAAACCGGTCAGTGATACTTTGTGGATCACTACCAGTCAAAGAATTGAAAGTCATTTGCGAGGGTATACCTCTACAATTCCGTTCCGAATCAACATATAATTCCAAAAACATTTAGGGTTGTTTCTAATATTTGATTCGATCTCGACAATATATAAATTCTACAAGAAACGATTTAAAATTTTAAATTGAGATCTGAGAGCGCTAAATATTTCATAATTTACGACGGATGGGTTTAATTTATATTTTTTATGAGCTTTAGATTTCCGATTTTTTAATCCTGATAGGCGACTATTAAACCATGGCTCGCGCATTGACGAAACTACAGGTGAACGGGGAATAAATTGTTCAATTGCCAAGTTCATTATTTTATAAAATTGATCAATATAAGCGTCTAAACTACCCATTGACTTAGAGAAATTTTATAGATTTTAAACGATTTAAAATTTTAAATTGAGATCTGAGAGCGCTAAATATTTCATAATTTATGACGGATGGGTTTAATTTATATTTTTTATGAGCTTTAGATTTCCGATTTTTTAATCCTGATATTCGACTATTAAACCATGGCTCGCGCATCGAAGAAGTTACAGGTGAACGGGGAATAAATTGTTCAATTGCCAAGTTCATTATTTTATAAAATTGATTAATATAAGCGTCTAAACTACCCATTGACTTACAGAAATTTTATAGATTTTGGTTATAACGAACATAATTTTTGGAAACGTTTTTTAATGATGGTGTTGATGGAAATGAAGAATTTCTATTAGAAAAACCGATTCCAACGTGATTTCTATATGTACATGATGAGTATAGGTTATGCCCTTAGCCTTTGCTTATGGTTCACCATTATAAGTGGTGTAACCCTACGCCACACTTTACCCAAGAGAAATGATTTTATCTTTACTGAATATTATCGGTCTAAAGGAGCTAACTCGGAAAAAATATTGCCTGCATCATCATTTAAATATAATAAAACCGAAACCAGTGGCATTCAATAAAGGGTGGAACAATAAGCAACGTGCAACTTAAACGGTATTGAAGGTGAGACTAATTCAAATTCTTGGAAGTTGCAATATCCCAAAGCACCTATATGTTGCGGATAACGAAACCTTTAGAAACGTGTATAAGACAGAAATATCCCAAATAAGGAATCCACAGTGAAATTTGGTGTGGCTAAGACGCACAATTGACAATTCCTTTCCATTGACGTAATAAAAGAATTAGCTCTGACGTTATCTATCATGAACGTTAGTTGATTGAAAAATGGAGGTTGGTGTATAAGTCACGAAACTAAACATTTATGAAGGTACTAGAAAAAATTCGATAGCTTTTCCCATACGAAACTTGCCGCTGCTAGCAAAAAGGAAATCCCCGGTTTAGGTTGGGGGGCTCTTTTTGTATAGTAAAACATTTTTTTATAATTAAAAAAAATAAAGTATTAATTAAACAATGAATTTAATGTCCCTTTAAGGTCAAAAGGGGGTATATCATTCACGCACACACCCACCCATTCATCTACTCACACAACTTCAGTATACCACCTGCACATTGCAAGCTCCATGTTAACCTGTACACGGACAAGGGCAGTGGGTCAGCGCTGAATTTTGCACTCCAACAGAGGGTCTTATTTGTGTTTATTAACATCACTGATCGTAGTCAATGAGGAGAATTCGCTTTGCATCCTGCCTCTACTGGGATTTGAACCCAGTACCTCACGGTCCAAGTGCCGAAGCTTTAACCTCTGTACCACTTGTCCGGTAACGAAGATTATCAGCACCTCCTAATTTTTTAAATTGTTCTAATCGATCAATCAGTGATTCATGAAACACAATGAGCATTGCTTTGGAAATAATCAGTTTCGAACAAGCATGTGATAGCTTTAAAAGCGTGAACTATCGTGGAGTACCACAAAACTTATTTCTCTGTATCAACCTCGGGATGCTTTGTAGGATTTTCATTAAAGAAACGATCTCTGATCCTTTAGAGATAATATCAGATGTTCGATATAGATATGCGCTCGTGCCTGTATTGTTAAATCAAGCGCTAAAATAAGTTATAAAGAAAATTCGTATAACATCATTGGATTGCGTATTCAATAACTCGAACCGAATTTTTAAATGATGAAATTGTATTACGAATATTTTCTTACATGTAAACTGAAAATGTAATGTGTACTTCTTCCTTATTGTGGCTGAAATCCGGTATAGAATTCACTTGGTTTTCGAAATAATTCATCTCCTAGTAGGTCCAACCGAATAAAATAGCTAGGTCACACTCAAGGATCCCCACCTGAGAAAATGAGAGAAAAAATTGTTCTATAATTGGCGAGTGTACTTGGCAGGGGAGGGCCTTGACTCAGTTAGTGATGTGCTTGAATGATATAATTAGTGCGAATTATAAAATGTCGCACCATGAGGCAATAAGCGATAAAACAAGAAGGATATAGATGCCAAGAGTGCAAGCGGGAAAATCTCTCCGTCGGATGTAAAAATTAGACAAATATGGTTAGAAATGGCATAAATAGAAGTTTGTAGAAAACTAAGAAATGTTCAATATTCGATATTTGATACTATTTAGTTTCATCTTATCAGCGATATTTAAAATCACACCGGCAAATTTTGTGATGCATCAAATTGCAGTAATCTGGGAGCTTATAATTGGGAATGTTTACGCTGATTCGCGTGTTTATTTGGTCCATCAATAATTCATATTTAGTTAGTTCATAAAGTTAGTGTTCTCACGAACCGTGATTCAAATTGGGTATGATCGAAATCGTCTGGTAGTGGTAAAATAATTTTTAAATCCCTAGATAGAATCTTAAAGCATACAGTGAAAAGGCTGAATCATCTTTATGAATACAATTTTTGACAAAATACCTAAAATTTGCTACCAACAATTATCAGATTATGCTATTCGTCGAAAGTGGTAACAATATCGGAAAAGATAATTTCTTCTGCTATTTTATTAACAGTTTTATTTTTTTTCGCCCCTTATTTTTCATTAATTGGTTATTAATTAAATTAAAACGTGCCAGTGGCACTATTCTGGTAATTCCCCGGGAATAGTTAACTGGGGAAAGAATTTATATGTAATTTCTGTTAAAATATTTTTTTCCGGCCTACCGATGAGAAATGTTTGATGTAAATATTTTTTAAATTTAGAAAATTTTTTCCTTTTCGGGAAAATTATTCCTTATTTAATTTTGTTTTCAAAAAAATTAACACTAACTTTTTACTTCAGTATGCCAGAAATAAAATGTTTAAATATAAATTACATATAAATTCTTTCCCCAATGAATAGGGGGAATAGGGACCCGGGGAATTACCAGAATAGTGCCACAGTTGCGCTTTACTTACCAAAAACGAATTAGGAAGATATTTACATAGCATAATTTGTCAAAATTTGTTTTTCTGGTATGCTAAGGTTAACTTTTGGTGCAAATTTTTCTGGAAAAAAAATTAATTGGGAAAGATTTCTTTTCCAATTTCAATACACAAACACTTATTCCTAATTTACACAATTTTTTGATCAAACATGATCCCCAATTAGATCAGAACAAAATAGTTTTAACGAAAATAGTATGTAGCTTAGGAACCACGATCTTTACCTAGGTAAATTGCCTTGGGCATCAGTGTAAAACGAGCCATAAAATCGACGAATCTAAGTCCGAGATTGACGGGCCATTTGGCGGAAAAATAAAAGATAAGTTGATGTTCCGGAAATTAAATAAGGCAGGTTGCAACGCTATTGGATGAATGAATGCATCACCACATATCAAAGAATAAATTACATATATTTAGTAAAACAACGTTTTAAGCACCACGTTTTACAAAGTCTATATATAAGGCTTTCATTCATTATACATTCAGTATATTAGTTAATCATATATTTTCAGAATCATTAACGATTTGAAATACGAGAAAGATCAATCTTAAGTTTCGTAACTTAAGTTTCGCCACCCTATTTCAGCATGATATTTTGTATAAGTCAGAATTTATATACTTACATAAACAAGATGTGCCTTTATAATCGTCTCTGAAATTTTAATGTTTAATGTTAATTGCAAAGTTCGTTATTTTTCTAATTTAAAACCATTTTCCTCAAAGTATCGGGTTAGTATCTTTAGATACAAAGTAAGGAAATGTATCGATAGACAAAAGCCTAAGATTCTTAAAACCCCAATGGATTACAATTGTAAGGGCTAATTATTCTCTGTCCAAAGCTATTAATATTGTTGATTCAATTCAAGGATTTCAATATTAACGCTGTTTAGGAAATAAATTAGCTTATTATAAAATAGAGAGTTTAGATTTTGCTTAAGTAGTTCCGATAAAGGGCTCATTTTAACTACAAAATAGATTTCAACATACATACAGCGTTGTCAATATTATACAAAACCATTTTTAATATAAATAAATAATTTTTTATTTTAACAAAATTACCTAACCAACGTTTTCATTGTTGGTAGGCACAAAGTTCTCAAAACTCAAAAATAGAATACAATCCAAATTAGAATGAAAAATTCAGTAAATACTTTCAGATTATCTGATATTTCAAATGGCAATATCGCTTAAATTAAACTCCTGTTTTTAAATAATTATAACTCTCGCTTCGAAAATTTTTTCTATTTCGTTCGGCGAAAATTATGTGCACCGAAAGAAAGTAGTCGATTTCAACTTTATATAGGTAATAGAAAATCTCAAGGACAATATACAAATGTACGAGAGTATATTGCAAATCATTGAAATATCTAAAATCTGTAAACTATTTCTTCTCTATACAGATAAATAAATATATTGTGTCCTTGAGATTTTTTATTACCAATATAAAATTAAAATTGACTACTTTCTTTTGCCGAACGGAATAGAAACAATTTTCGAAGTGAGAGTGATAATTATTTAAAAACAGGAGTTTAATTTAAGCGACATTGTCATTTGAAATTTCATATAATCTGAAAGTATTTACTGAATTTTTCATTCTAATTTAAATTGTATTCTATTTTTGAGTTTTGAGAACTTTGTGCCTACCAACAATGAAAACGTTGATTAGGTAATTTTGTTAAAATAAAAAATTATTTATTTATATTAAAAATGGTTTTGTATAATATTGACAACGCTGTATGTACGTTGAATTCCGTTCTGTAGTTAAAATGAGCCCTTTATCGGAAACTACTTAAGCAAAAAAATCCCTAAACTCTCTATTTAGTCGTAACTAGCCAACTATTCTTCAGTTGATCACATAATACGTGTTTTATTTTAAAGTAAAAAGGAACTTTTGCGTTTTGCGTTTTTAAAGTAAAAAATAAATTTTTGTGGTAATTTTAATTTTTAATTAAAAATTAAGTGAAAATTAGTTATAAACTAATAAAAGGTAATTATATTATTCATTAAATCTGTAGTTCCATTGGACACATGGAAAACATTATTGAATTAGTTTTATTAACTACAATTACATATTTTTATAAATCAGCTAAAATTAACAACGCATTTATGATTAGCTTTGCGACTATTACACAACTACAAAATTTAAAATGGAAAATGAAAATCCAATTATTAATAATGATTTAAATGAGAAGAAATATTGATGGTTACATATTTAAACGGCACAAGTTGGATAAAAATCTGGTACCCAGTAAAACAGATGTTTCGAAATATATATATTCAAAACATATATATATATATATGGCGAATATTACATCCAACCACTAATTTGGTATATGGAACCGGAAGTCGTGTTTAAATTTTTTACTTTTTATGGTTTAAATGTGTAGTAATTGTTAAAAAAAAAACTGTAGAACAAAAAAAAATTTTGTAGTTGTTGTTGTTAAAGTTACAGGGTGTCAAATTTTGATAAAAATGATGAACATGATGTTGTATATATGGCTATAAAACAAAACTAATTATCCGATACTTATAAACTAGGACTCATTTTAAAGATAAATGAATAGGGATTCTAAAAAAAATGGTACCAGTTTCAACTCTTCCTATTCTAAATGGCCGCCAAAATAGTATTTTAGAATTTTTTCAAAAACCATTTTTTTTTAATTTTTCCTCATTTAATTCTATTGAGCACATAAAAAAATTGTACTTGTGTTATTTTGTGTTTTCTTGCAAAAGACGTTTTAGTATGAAGATCTACCCATTTTTTCTATATAAAATCAAAGTCAATGTGGTGTTTTTTATTTTCAACTATTTTTACGATCAACTTGATAAAGTAACTGTTTAGAATTATGTTCAGTTCAAAAATGGTTCATAAATTACATCACCCTAGGGTTTGATCATTTTTAACTTCCTTTCAGCGTTTTGCGTCTACGCGTGTTTATTTAGCAAAATTATTCCATTTGATTAAAATTTTTTGCGATTTTGAACGCTATCTTGTTCAAAAGATGGAACAATAGCTTCTGATTCCAAATTGTTATATTGAATGTTTATCCTATCAAAGTGACTGCTGTAATTATAATTAGACACGTTGTCACGTGACGTCACGTCACAATCTGTCATTTTATAAAACTTTTCCTCCTCCAGCGACACACGTCACAACAATCGATACTCCTTCCCCCATAAAAATGTGAGATAGTTTATGGATAGCCCCTAAAGCAATTAGTAGAACAATAAAATTTTGTCATGACTCATTTATTTTGTTAGGTTTAATCACTATTTTCTGTACCTGAATATAACCTTTTGGATCGAATTTTTTAAAATTTATTTGTATTCCTGAAATAGAGGAGAGAGATTCTATAGAAGGGGGAGTAGGCCTGTAAAATAACATAACCAGTGGCTTTTGTTAACATTTTTGTCTAAATTAGAGTTTAAAATAATATTTCAGTTAGTTTAACTTGTTTAAATAACAAAAAGTTAATTTAAAGTAGTTCAATTAATAAGTGTAATAATGTCTGGGCTAAAAAAGTGTTGTAAGCCGTTTCCTGAGACGAAATGTACGAAAAATTTAAGAAACGTTTCTGATTATATTAAAAGTCATTTGCCGCGCTCGACTGAAGTAAGTGAAGATTCATCGATTTGTACAACGTGTTACCTGGTATCTTCTAAACGTCAGAAAATTGAAAGCGACGTGTCACCCGTTACTAATTCATCAAATTCACCTGTTACGTTGGAGACGTTATCAACACGCAGTGACGAGAATATTTCGAGTATATAGGAGTGAAAGTGATGAGTGCCAAATAAAAAGTGCTATCGCTCGTGAAAAACTTAATAAAATATTACCAGACATTGGCATGTCTCCTATATATCCGAGTAAGGTGAAATCCAGGCAATATCATGAGCAACAAAAATTACTAAATTTAACTACCTCACTGACGCCATCATCAACATCTTCGGTATCTGGTATCCAGCCTCTTTTGACTCACTCAGCGGAAAATCATCATAAGGCACGCCTTTATGATGAATTTATGGATCAACTAAAAGCCAAATTTCAACAGTTTGAGAAAAATTGTGATAAAATACAGTTGCTGTCTACATTGCCAAAATCACTAACAATACAAGGAATCCAGGAAGAATTTAACACAACGCAGTATATGGTACGAACAGCGAAAAATATTCAAAACAAGAATGGGTCACTGAGCCTTCCAGCACCCAAACCTGGCAAACGGTTAAGTGATGAACTCAGAGACTCAGTGATAGAATATTATAATGATGATGATGTTAGTCGTATAATGCCTGGGAAAAACGATTGTATAATTATTGAAAATGTTAAACTTCAGAAACGTCTAATGATGTGCACATTAAACGAGTGCTATGAGGGGTACAAAATCAAATATAAGGATGATGAGTCAAGAAAAATTGGCTTTTCTAAATTTTCTCTGCTTCGTCCTAAATACTGTGTGCAACCAGGAAGCAGCGGAACACATACAGATTGTGTTTGTCATTTCGCGATACCAGGACTGCATTTCATCCATATTATGTAAAGATCCAACATCAACATGTTATCTTCTGCAATGCGAGAACTGCTCAGGATTGGATAATTTTCGCGAATATTTGAGACACGCATTTTTGGACAATGATTGTCTGGATGTTGAATTATCGTTCAGTCAGTGGGTTTCAACTGGCCGATGCAATTTGGAAAAGTATTCAAAACCATTAGATGATTTTCTTGATTACTTCATAATAAAGCTGAAAAATCTGATTCCCCATTGCTTTATAACACTGCAACAGTCTGGTTTCATCAAAAATAAAAAGTTAGCTTTGGAGCCCACAGAGGTACTGGTTTCGTGTGACTTTGCAGAAAACTATGCGTTTATAATGCAAAATGCAGCACAGGGTTTTCATTGGAACAACAAACAAGCAACTATAACTATCATCCGTTTGTAATTTACAAAGATCAAGGAGATAAATTGCAGCATTACATCTAAATTATAATATCAGATTGTCTCCATCATGGCGCCGTGGCAGTTTACGTGTTCATAGAAAAATTATTGCAGTTGTTGAAAACAAAAATTCCGGATTTATCTAAAGTTTATTATGTTACTGACACATGTTACTGTAACACATTATAAAAACAAAAAAAATTATGCATATAACTAAACACAAAGAGGATTTTCTAGCCGATTGTGAGTGGCATTTTAATGCAACTGCTCATGGAAAGGGACCATGCGATGGCGTAGGAGGTACTATTAAGATAATGGCGTCCAGAGCCAGTCTCACCAAAGAATATGATGATACCATAACTAATGCTGTAGAATTTTTCAAATGGGCTCAAACTTTGAAAACTGATATGATTTTTGAATTTTGCTCAGATGCTGAATATAAGTTAAAACAAACTCAACTGGAGACTAGACTAGGGAACATTTGAAAACAATAAAGGAACCCGCGATTTAAACGCAATTATACTTTCAGGAAAAGGCAAGTTAAAATGTAAAAAATATTCAAATAGTGAACAATATGTAACATGTAAATTTTGATTGTGTAAATATTTTTAAATTTCTTTATTTTGTAATACATTTAATAAAATAATAATAATAAAAATAATAATAAAAATATATATACTAAAAAATTGAACTTGCGATATTTTGTTTCCTTTTAATTTTTTCGCAGCATATCTAGCTCCAAGTGATATTAACGTAAAACACCGACCACCCCCACTGTCACTTTAGCTTGCAAAAGTGCTGCTACTCCAATTCAGTCCGTATTGGAGAGAGATTCCGTATTAAAGAAAACCTCCGTGAGATTTCTGAACGAATTGAAGGTGTTATAGTGGCATTCGGAAAATCAATTAACCCCCGGAAACAAAGCAATCCGCTACACTGTAAAATAATAAATTTTTGGGAATTATTGATCTGTGCCCAAACAAACACGAATTAAATAAACAAAAAATCTGAAACAAAGTAACAGATTCCGATATTCGTTCATATATCCTCAACGTGTGTATAAATTTTAAATTTGCTCCTTTGGGTTTCACAATTGAAATAATACCTATATGTTTTGCTGTAACTCGCTATGAATGATTTGTATACAGTCTTGTATAAATTTTCATTGCATGTATTGTGTTTATATTTTCCTATCCCCTAAACACAAAATCCATCTAACAATTTTCGATATTAACAATTTTATTAGCCCACGAAATAAACGATGTCTTTTTGAACTCCTTTTTGTGATTCCTTTATAAAACATGATATGACTGGAATGAGATTGGTAACTATGCTATTGTTAAATTTATGCCACGATCTTCAACCAAATAATATAATTAAAAATAATATACAACAATAAAATAAGGATACACAATACATACCAAAACACATATCCTTGCAGAGCAATAATATAATACCATCCACCTTTTTGTTATTCAATTTTTCATTTAAAATCGTTCATTGTAACACCAGAGAATTGGTGGAAATTGGGTAGCAAAAAAAAAAAATAAATAAATTTGGTGTTATCGCACAGAGCATGGAATTGGAAAAACAAATTTATTTAGTTTTCGCAGGGAAGTTATTTTATCTACGGATCTATATAATTCGATTAAGGATTGTTATACGTATATTACAAATGAAAATTATACCGTTTTTCGCCTTGATGTGGTGTAACAATATACATAACATGTATGGCTATACAACCAGAGGATATAATAACGTTTAGTTTTATGAGATTGAAATTGAATGGGAACATTCCAAATACAGGTATACATGAGTAGGGGGGAGGTGTATAGATATACGAAAGCGATGCCATAAATGAACTGTCGATAGAATTTTAAAACAATTAATTTAATTAACAATTTTCTCTGTCACTTGTATAATTTGATTTAGTCACCCTTCGGCTAACACCCGAACAAATTGTATAAACTCTTTCGGATTAAAATGTGACAGATAGAACTAGATCATATGTAAATGGATAAAGAGGGTTTAGTTTAGAGAGTTTATATAACAAAATTACACAAGGGATACATTTTGATTACTTTTAAACGAGATCTAATTTTAAGATTTTTAGTTTTGTTAATATTTATGCATTGTACCACACGTTCAAAAATTAAGAAAAGCAAGCTGTTTGAGCTGAAGCTACACAAATTCACAAAAACTGTGTTCGTACTGTGGCAGGGTTGAAATTATAATTATTTTAATTTATATTCCACTTTTTAAATCTTAAAACAATAGATAGGAATAGATAAGTAACTTTAGCTAAATAATTAAGAGTGCCATTTTATTAATTAATTTTCCAATTTAAATCTATGTAGAACTGTCATGAAATTATTTTCCAAACATTGAAAATAAAAAAAGTTTACGATCAAAGACGTGGATTGTTTGATGGCCATTAACACATAATTCTAGAGAAGTCTAGAAAAATATGAGTATTCTCGCATTTTAGGCTTGCTTTGATGATTCATTTGTGGTATGCGGCATATCGATGCGACCCTAGGCGATTTTGCTATCAATTTTACAATAGTTGAGAATATCGGAAAGTGTGCGTTGAATCGTGTGTATAGTTGAAGGCCATTAACACATAATAAGCAAGCCTAAAATGCCAGAATACTCATATTTTTCTTTCTCTACTTTATAATTATTTGTTAATGGCCAAACAATCTACGTTTTTGATCACATATTTTTTTAGTTTCGATTTTGGATTTGGAAAACAATTTTTTGAGAGAGTTAAGGCTTAATTTTTAATTTTTTTACTATACAAGTAATATCCTAATTTCCTAATTTCAAAACCATAAAGATTTATTTCATTATTTTTGATATTTATTAAATTCTTTACGAATTAATTCACATAGATTTAAATTGAAAAAAATATTTAATAAAATGGCACTCTTAACTATTTAGTTAAAGTTACTTATCAATCCGAATCTTTTATTTTTAGATTTAAAAAGTGGGCAATTATGAAATGTATAACAAATTTTGCTAAAATTACAAAAATTGAAAACAGTTTTGCATTAGCTGCAACATGTAAGGTTTCGAAGAACATTCTGTAAAAAAACGAAAATATTCCAACGTGTCACATCAGTGATAAAAATGATCGATAGTAATAAAAAAAAAATTGGTAAGTTTCTTTGAAATAAATTTAAATATAAACGTAAATTAAATGAAATAAATAAACAGAATTACAAATAATGAAATACATTGACGCATAACTCAAAACTATAAAATATTTGCATACTTTATCAAATATAGTGTAAAATATATAAAGGTACTCGGGTACCTTTGTTGCTCTAATTCGTATAACTAAACTAGTTGTAATAGTTCTCATTTTTAACTGTGATCGTAATCTATAAACTGAACTAGAAGTTCTCATAAAGTTAAACTTTTTATTATGATTGAAACATACAAAGCTAGACGTTTAAAAGTGCAAAAGGTACCCGGGTACCTTGTCACTCACATAACGGTTAAACAACTTATAAATTCAAGCCTGCCACATTTTTTCTGTATATACGACTGCATTTTTTGTTAAATTGTGTAACTACATCTTAATTATTTGTGTAACTACACTTTTGTAAAATGTTAAATACTTCACTTCGGTCTTAAAAATCACAAACGTTCTTATATATAATCTGTGACCATCAATAAAATCGCACGCGCTATATTCATGAAGGATTGGTCATTTAAAATGTATTAAGCCGCATGCTTATGATTCCAACAACAATAATATATGTAATAAAGGGAAGAACAAACTTTTATTTTTTAATTGTAACTGGTAAAACCAGCACCCTTTATTTTTTTAAGTATAATAATTCTTATTACCTTCTATTCTTTATCCCCTTTCATACATTTAATTTTTATATTTATCAGGATTCTTAATAATTCGCTAGAACTACAAAAACAAGGTATTTCAGTATATATACCAAACCGTTTATATATTACTTCGTTCTTGCTTCGGCAGAACATATACTAAAATTGGAACGATACAGAGAAGATTAGCATGGCCCCTGCGCAAGGATGACACGCAAAATCGTGAAGCGTTCCACATTTTTTCGTAAAAATATTCTTAGATTACATTACATAGACAGTATTGTATATCCGAATAATTTATAGAAATTGAGTTTTATATTTGACTAGCTGTACCCTGCCCACTTTGCCGGTCGTATGATGTTAGATGAAACATTATTTTTATTTTTTGTATTGTATTTTATTAAATTAAAATTAAAATGAATTTAAAAATATTTTAGTTATATTTTTGTTCCAATGTTTTTTTTGGTATACAACATTTTTTGTTGTTCCTTTAGGTGCGAACGCAAATATAATGTTGATAGTTTTCACTTTTCCCACACGTGAGCATCTAACATGTAATTGACCGTATGTGAGAAGCATGGATATTCTAAATTTAAACCACAAATAAGAATGCGTGGGATTAAATTTTTCCACCTTTGTATTTGACAGATAATATGGTTGTTAAAATTAAATTTGTCATTAATTTTTAAACAGCAAGTCGCGTACTATTACAAAGTTTTGGTTGGTTGATATTTCGTAATAAAATGATTGGTACGCCAATTTTTAATTGAAGAATATCAGCAGGGTACTGCAAGTAAATTTAATGAATTTAAAAATTGTGTGGGATAATTTACCATTTCGTCTTTATCTATAACACAATCAATTGATTTGTATGCAAATGTTTCACCAACAATTTTTTGTTTGGAATGGCAGTGTTTATATCATTCCTTGATTACGTCCTTGTCTGTTGCTTCCAATATTGCTCCAATTATTTTTTTTGAGTTGTTGTACAATATTTAGCATTCAAACTTTAAAGACATTATCTCTATTTTGACTTTTTGCTGCTTATAACACTTAAATACTGGGGTGACGACATATAAACAATTTTATTTGTATTTCGCTTTTTTATGTAAAGATGTTTTTTTTAAATACGTATTTGTTATGTTTTAAATTTACTTATAAATGTTTATTTTCATTTTAAACCACTTCACTAATTTCTTTCTGTAATAAAAAGTATGATATATTTCGATTAGAATAAAACCAACCTTAAAATGTCAAATCGAAAAATTTTTGAAGTGAAAACATTTTTAGCGACGTACCTGTTTGAAAGTTTTGGTTACACAAAAGAACAAACGATAGGCTCTGTTCGGTGACATATCCGCAGGTGTTGTTAGGCGTTGAACTGTTTTTTGGCGATAAAAAATTTTTGAAACATTTTATTATTTTACATCACAATTTTATGAAGAAGTGGTCTATGATACGAAAAGTAACAAACCGATGAAAGAAGTTCTGAAGTTATTTTTCTAGTGAATGAAAAATCTATGCAAGTATTTCCTAATGTACTTGGATAATTGGTCGGAACCATATCTAGATTGAAATGATGCTTCATAAACTCAAACGCTACTTCATTCCATTTAACGCATCTACATTAAAATCACCCATTGAAATTATTGGAACCTCTTTATCCACTGTAAACAATTTATCAATTAATTTTGAACTTTCTTTGTATTCCATTAATGCCGCAAGGAAGAACATATTTAAATCGGCCTCTTTAGCATATACGGATGAATGTAAATGGAACCAAGTATAAATTTTGACGAACCATTCAAAGTAACATCCACTAGACAAATATCACCAACTGAATCGATCAACTGTCTTCTAATATTAATATCAAACTCAGTAGGCCGACAATCTAATACACTTTTGATATTTCTATAAATTACTAGACTACTCTACTTGCATTTCGCTGTTTATTTATCAATTTCGAACGAAGAGTGGTGTTCATGTATGATTTCCATTCAAATCCTCTAATTTTAATCGGTTGATCTCCGTACATCCAAGTCTCACTCAGAGCAAGAAAATCAGACTTTGATAAAATCTCGTCAGTTTCAATATCTAAGTGGCGAGCAACTAAACTTTGACTGTTTAAGTTAACTATAATCAATAGTTTTTTCATTAATTAATAAATTTTTTTTGCCATTCTTTATTTTCATTGGAAATGTCATATCTAAAAAAATTAAATGGCGCACATTCGCACTAACACAAACAGACATATCACGAAGATGTAGATGGCATTTCATTCTAGAAAAATTATTGCAAGATTAAAAAACGATAAAAGTCGAAAATGTTACAACTTTCACTTTTTCGATTCGAAGTGATGGTACAACATACCGCCAATGGTATTTATGTGTGAATTTTTTGTTTTTTGTATGTGCTCTTTAAATCTTTAAGTAAATATTCTTCCCGTTTGCCCAATGTAAAACTTCGAGCAGTCGTTGCTCGAAAATTTATACACACCACTATCGCATTCATACAAAGAGAGACAAAACCCACACCTGTTAAATGATAAAACAAATACAAAAACAACATACGATACAATTATACAGTAAATGAATCAGGTATATAAGAGCGGTCAAATGCAGTGCAAAATTAGTAGTATTGCAAAACAGAAACTGAAGATGGAAGAAATTTCCGAAACTAATCTTCCAGATGTAAAAATTTTATATAAACTTTTAACATTAGTTAAAAAAGAAAGTTGTTTTTCTTAAAGTTTTTAAAATAATTATAAGTTAAAATAATTATAACGTAAAATAACAATTAAATAAACACCTTCAATATTAGGTGTTTTAAAAAATATAAAAAATATTGGGTGTGTGAAAAAAATCGGTAAAAAAATTTTTTTTTTATATTCCGCCCGACTGTGGATGTAATGGACAAGTCTTCGTTATATTTAAAATTTTGCGCAGTTTGCTTTGGACTTCCATATTCCAAGTTTTCTACCATGATCCGGGTGTGGCTAGTGTGGTAGTCTGAAATTGTAAACCTAATGCTTTTCAAATATTCTAACTACAGCATGTGCATGTTTCTTAATTTACAATACGAGAGGCTTCTTCTCATTTGCTGAACTAAATAGTCACCAAGTATGTGTCGATTACCGTCCTGTATTTCTAGAAATGGAATGGTGGTATCCGTAGATTATACGGTGCTCTCTTTACATCATGTTATACGTCCTGTAAACAGTTGTGCCAATAAAACCGCATTCTTATTCAATATTTTATTGATGCCTAAATGTGCTTCTTATTTTTCATTGTGTGGTTTCAGTAGAACCTAAGTACCAACCCGGGATTTGCTGCTTTCGATTATGTTCTGTAAATAAATGTTGTTTTCCTGTTCTGGCAACATTCGTTCTTTACTTCTTGTCCTACACATTGCTTTCGGTGAACTACATTTGGCCGAATAAATAATCCAGATGTTTGGTTGCGCAACATACCTCGTCGATGCTCACGTCTTTATAGTGTAAGCTTAAAATTCGCTATATACTTGGTTACTTGTGCAAGCTACGCCTGCCTTTAACCCGTCTGGTGATTTTGGTTCCACTCGTCGAATGGAGGGTTTCATCGGTACAGGCATATTTTTGGCGAAGCGTTACACTTGTCCCTGACGTGCGATACGTTAGTTTTACTTTGTTATCACTCACATCACTACAACTGAAATTAAATTAAAGAGACTATTCTGTTTTCTACGCTACAATATGAATTATTAGAATTATTATAACCGTCTTATTTTAATGTATGATAACATAACGCAAAAACATAACGTAATGGTAAATTTTTCACTACCTGTACACAAAAAACTGAATTAAATCTGATATACCAAGAATAATTTAAAGAATACAGCAAAATTAAATGATCATTACAATCTTCGTAAATTATGATAATATTTGAATAATAAAATAGAAAAGGAAAAAAAAAATTATGTTAGTTTGGTAACTTAATTATTTCATGCAGGGGTAGATATCCATTGCCGTTGAACCGGGCTGAGACACCGTCGTTTTTCTTTTTTTCTGCAATTTTTTTCCGCTTCCTCGAAAATTGCTCTCCTGACTCTCGTGCCGGCCCCAGACTTAGTATGTGGTCTTGCACCTCCAAATTTTCTTCGCTACACTATCCGTTTATTTTTTTTTCTTTGGTTGTAGCCAAACCAATTCTTCTTAGGTATGTGACTGCATAGAGAGTTTGCGCAGATCTTTTTAAATGCTTCGTTAGAATTTTGAATAACTATGCATCACTTATCGTTGGTAGCATTTTTCTTTTTCACTGTTCACTGTTAGGAATTAACAGCTTTTCGTGTTCGTTAGTTATAGTTTAAACAACAATTATTTTAGCAGATTGATACCATTTAGCATACACTTCATTTTTAAAAAAAAATTACATTTTTTCTTTTATTTCTTTAGTTTTAATTCAAAATCGTTGCAACGTGATATTGCATAAGGCTTAAGCCATAATGATAACTACATCAATTAGTTTTGTTATTTAGTTTAGTTTATCTAAATGTTGTAAATTAATTTCACGAAACTTTTATTAAATTCTATTTTATAATAGTTAGGGTTAATTCCATAAATATTATTTTTTTTTACATAAAAATGGAAAACCAAGAAAATTTACCACTTCCTTTGCGTTTCTTTATTTTGTCTCCTTTATTTTAATTAATTTTTATTTTCTGTATTTTTACATATAACTTTGGTGGTCTGTTATCAACTAACTCTCTTTTTTCTTTCTCTGTTATTTTATCCGAGCATTGATAACAAAAAACAACAGGAGAAACCGGTCCATAAGGTAGTTCCAAAAAAGAAACATTTTATGGTTACACAAAACGCCAAACGGTTGCACTTAAAGGAAATAGCAGAAAATTAAATTTCCTTGAAACAGAACTCGGAAAATGACACCCATATCGGCCTTCTACCTATTCGTACTCCTATGGTACGAATCATCATCGTAACTAAAACGACACCGCCCCCACATCTCGATTTGCAAAGCAGATAAGCCAATAAAGTAATCAGTACCCAGGAGATGAAAATCAATAACGTAATCAGCTCCAAAAATGACACCTATGTCAGCATTATAGGCGGAGATATAATGTATGTGTCAAAATTGATGAGTAATGAAATTAGTACCTTCGAAATTGACACCCACATAGGCGTTGATAGTATAGGTGGACACCAAAATAGACGCCATTTGGAATTAAGAAAACCAAACGTTGGTCACGTAATCAGTGCCGCGAAAACCCCGAAAATTACTCTCATATCGCCATTATAGTCGTAAATATTAGTAGGAACCAAAAATGACACCGCCCTCATCTGAATTGCATAATACACAATTTCGCCATCTCGGATGATAAAATGGTTGCTATATTCCTAAATAGCATTCCTTAAAACCGCGAAAAAGATATCATTCGAGAAAACCAAAATCGCGGGTACCAAATTTTTGTTGGAAAGCAGTTTCTTGTAAAAATCATCAATTCCGCTTAAAATTTAGAAAAACGGATCAGGACCGGTATTGTTGCAAAGTTAATTTAGAATCTTTTGGTTCTTAGTAGTTTCTCTTGTAAATGATATCTTTTCAATATAAGTGCAAAAAATGGAAAAGCTCCCAAGGAAGCTGCCACTCCCGATGGGCCTTTTTCTGCCAAAAAAATACAGAATCACTCCTCACGACCCATAAAACATATACAGATAACCTTCCAGAACACGGTATTCGAATAACACGGTTTTGAAGAACACGTATACTTATTTCCTCAAATTACACGGTTTCAAACAACACGATTTTCATTATTCTTTTTTACAGGTAAAGCCTAGTACTCAGTTCGATTTCATGTGAAATTTCCATACGATTTTAAGAAAGTGAAATTAGAAATGAAAAATTTCATTTCTGTTTTCGTTTTGTAGTACTCAGTTCTCCAACGAAAAAACCAAGTGTGTTCAATACATCACAGATGGCGCGCATAAACTCTCCAAATTATTTTCATGTGAAAATAATGTGCCGAGACATTATTTTCACGCGAAATTTTGACATTTGTTTATTTTTGGCAAAAAACAAATTTTTTAATACCACAAATTCATAAATTTTAATTAAAGTCAATTTAATTTAAATTATTTACGTAAAATAAAGAAATTAATTTATGCGTGTCTACAAATTTATACGTTAAAATTAAAAATTCTCCAAATAAAATTTCATTTCTATTTCACGCGAAAATAAATAGATTTTTGGAGACCGCGTTAAAATTTCATTTCACTTTGAACTGAGTACTAAGCTTAACGCTCCAAGAGCACGATTAATTCGTTCTGTGTTCTTTGAAACCGTGTTGTTCGATACTAAAAAAAAATAAAACAAAAAAACGTTGTTTTACTATTTTTTTATTATGGTATACAAAAATCAAAATAAAAGAGAATCAACAAAAATCGTGTTCTTCGAATACCGTGTTCTTGTTGGAGGGTTACCTGTATTTAATTTTTTGTATATCATAACAAAACATAAAAAATAAAACGTAACGTTTTTTTTTATTTTATTTTTTGTAGTCTCGAACAACATGGTTTTATAGTGCGTTCATGACATCGTGAGTTAGTTCGGAAAAATACCCTGGTATCACGCAAAATGTATTAAAATAACAACAAAGTTAAAACAATTTGAAGTCGAGTTTGGAACTAGTAAGCGTGGTATAAAGCTACTTAATTTAATTGGTTTTGAATTCGTTATAGAATATAGAAATATTTATTTCCGATGTCATGTACGCGACTTTAAATGGAATATCCGTGTTCTTGGCAGGTTTCCTGTATATAAATTTTTATTGAAATCGGTGCAGTAGTTTTTTTAGTTTTGGAGTTTATCGATTGAGATTGCTCCTATGGAAGCTGCAACTTCCGGTGCACCCTTTTCAGCTATAAACCATTTTCATCACTCATAGAATATATACACAAATTTTTATCAAAATCAGTACAGCAGTTTTTGAGTTTTAATGTTACAAAAGCACACGTCATTTTAATATACTGTTTGATTTTTTAAGTTGAAACTTTCAAATATCTCGGAAAATAAGCACGCTATGAAAAAAATGTCCATTGTCAAAATTTAATCATTCCGGGGGGACATACATTAGTGCTAAAATTAGTACCCCGCCTCCTCTTCTTCTTGTAGGTGGGGTGGGCGGTAACTTTGAAATGAAAGTGGAACTCCTATTTTTTATTGCAGATCTACGCCTTAAAGTATGTAGGATTTTTTTGAAATATTTTTTTCGATTCATGATAGATTGCGTTGTAATAAACATATTAATTTTTTGCGATTTCTCTTACTGAGAACCTATGCATATGATTCTGCATTACGTTTGAATTAAATTTAACACGTTTTCAATGTATAAATACTCAATAAATACATTTTATTAAACACTTGTTTTTTGTTTCGCTTTCGACTTGTTAGGTCATCATCAGGAGTATCTTCTGATTTATAAAAAGAAAAAGGCAAAAAATAAGCAAAAGGAGGGAGAAAAATAAGCAATAAAAAGCAATAAAAACTAATCTATTGATCGCGCAGGTGTGCGATTAGTCATCGGCTCAGTAACAAAATTCAAGGTATATTGAAGTACATTTAACTACCCGACGTATTAGTCAAATTATAGAAAAGGGCGGGGTCTGTAATTGGAGAGAAGCGAATTTTTCTCTATTCGTTAAGGATATTTTGGTTAAGAAATATTGATTTTCGAATTTCGTAAGACTCTAAGGTATCTAAACGTCTGCCTTTAGGTTGTATATGTAATATGTCTAAATTGTTCAAGCTAGCTGTATTATTTTCTAAAGTTAAGTGGTTATGGAAAGTTGATTGATTGCAACCAGATAAATGTTCTTTAGCTCTAACTCCAAAATTGCGCCCAGTCTGACTAATATAGGAGAAACTACAATCATTGCAATTGATCTTATAAACACCAGATTTGTAAAGGCGATCAACTCTAGGTTTATTGTTAAAATCATTTTCTTTATTGTGTTATTATTATAAAAAGCAAAACTAATATTGGTATAATTTTACACGATGTTGCTAATCCGTTGGCTCGTTTTTGCTATATACTCTAAGCGACGCCAATTTTCCCGCGTTGGACTATCCGGTGGATAAATACCCGTTAGAGTTTTACGCTTTAGCTTTTTATTCAATAATTTTAATATAGTCCTAGTTGCATATCCGTTATTCGTTGCAATTTGTAGAATTATATTAAGCTCAGTGTTATAATTTGAATTTGACAGAGGGATGTTTATTAGTCTATCTATGAGTGAGTGGAAAGCTGACATTTTAATATTATGGGGATGGTTTGAAGAACTAGGGATAACAGCGTCTGTATACGTGGGTTTCCGATAAATTTTGAAATCTAAAGACGAATTAATCCTGGTTATTGTTATATCTAGAAAGTTAATACATTTATTTTCTTCTTTTTCTAACGTAAAGTCAATAGTGGGATATTGAGAATTTAACCAAGTAAGGAAAGAGTCTAACAGTCTATCAGTTCCATTCCATAGACATAATATGTCATCAACATATCTATACCAAAAGATTATATGACGAAAATAAGGATTGTTATTTGACATGATCATTTGTTCGAAGAAATTCCTGAAAATTTCAGAAAACAGAGGTGACAGAGGGGAGCCCGTTACGTTTGTTTACGCTGAACTACATTTGGTCTTCTGAATAATCCATTTGTTTTGTCGTACAACATACCTCATTGTTGCTCACGTCTTTATGGTGTAAGCTTATAATTCGCCATATACCTGGTTACTTTTCCTTTAGGTTTCTTAGGCCTTTTTCCAATTACCGACTTATTTCAGACTTATTGACTTATTACGCCATCTTGAATAAGTCAGTCAATTTGTTCCAATTCATTGTACCGACTTATTTGTGACGTAATTATAAAAAAACAAAACGCAATTTCTATTATATGGAAGAAAAAATTTTCTTTGCATATTCTTCGTTGCTACTAGATTTGAAAAAAAACTGCATGTATTACATTTAGTCAAGACACATTTTTGAAGACATTTTTGTGTAGACATACTTATTCAAATATTTGACGAGAAATAATTTTTAACTGATCGGTAATTGTATTCGTTTCCCTCCATAGAATTTTAAACCAAGTTTTTCTAAAATTATACACCACAACTGACTGGTGTGGTTTCACTAGGTGCTGTTACAAAATTTGAACGGGCAATTCCATTAACCTGTTCTGGATCTCCTGTATTGCTGTGCCATTCCACATTAACAACAAAACTTTTGCACACCTATATGAAGTTGGCCCAAAATTCTAGCCCCAAAAAACTGACAACATTAATGCAAGTGTTGTGAAAAGTGAAACTATCGTGATAGAAAATATTACGACACAAACTTGCAATAATGTTACAATTAAAAAAAAATGATAAATCTTTTAAAAAGTTATTGTGATGCCTTATGTATTTGAAGATGGGCAAAAAATTCTAACCCCAAAAATATTAAGGTACCGTAAAATATACGAACATTTACTGCAACAAGTATATCTGCCAAATATTTTGTAATTTCGATATGTTAAATCTAAACTTATTCTGTTACCACAACAAAACTGCCATATTTTAATCTCAGTTTAAAAATAAATCTGTCGTAAAACTATCAAACCCGCATGATAGATAAAACATTTCTCTCAAATCAAAAATTAACGAAATAAATAATACATTTTAGTTCCGTACCGGTTTATTTTGAGTCTTAACTTTTGACTATAATTAGAATTTTTGTTAAAGTATACATCAGAGCATTATACGACATAAACATTTGTTGGAGAATCAGAGGTTTAAAGCCCCCCCTTGTCATTATTCCGACGATAGTACCATGCAACAAAATATGTAATTGAGTTTAATTCTGTTTCGGATTAATTTGAGTATGGCCGCCGAATATAAATGGCTGTTAAACTGCTTGGCCCAACAAATGTTTATGTCGTATAATGCTCTGACATATCCTTTATTTTAAAAGCCATTCTTATTTAGGGGGCATACACAAATTTATTAGATATAGAATTAAAATTTAGTACATATTTCGTTTTATTTTATGATTTTGTGTTGACAGTAATATTTTTCTTTAATGATAGTATCACGACAGATTTATTTTTGGGCTCCATTAAAAGAAGGTGGGTTTTCTTTCGTTGATAAAATAATTTTTGGGTCGGTATATAGAAAATAGAGTCTTTTAAACATTTTTGGGCTAACACTTGCTTATATAGTCAAAGTCTGTATATTTAAGTATTGCCATAGATTTTTTTAGGTTAGCATTTGGGCCAACTCCCTATACATCTTTTCCACTATTTCCTAATTTGTGCCAATTTGCCGTTGCCCTAAAGGAATAATCTCTCTTTTTCCTTTCTTGTAGCGTTCGCTACTCGAACCTGCTTTAACTTCGTATTCTTTAAATGAAATCGAAGTTTTCTCTTTTCATTTCGACCAACGTCCAACTGTCTCATTTCATGGATTAATTTTCAATATAACGTACCAATCCGGCCGGGACTATGACGGTATTTAATTTTCGATAATCAATTACTTTTTGGTATTTCTTTTTCCTTGACACGTCTTTTTTCTTATCTGATGGTCTGATTATTGCGTAATTGTCCGAGTGGGAAGCATGTTATTACAAAGAGGTCTGAAATGATCTATGAGAGTATGGTGAATAATTTTTAGGCTCCGCGCTACAGAATTCGCTATAAAAGGATTATGATTTTGAATGCGGGTTTTTTACGTATTTTACTTAAGCGTAGTTCTTGTTAGAGCCTAACTAGTTCTTGTTAAATTTGAGGTTGTTATCACTCTTCTCTTAAAAAATTGACAGTATAGGCGGTTAACGTCTAATTATTCATGGAGTCTGTACATTCTATTAGTGTTTGATAGTGCTGAGAATACATTCGTTTAGTTATGATACGACTCCGATATCTGAGTTTTCGGCTTGCTGCTCGAAAAAGCATATTCTCTGGTATTTCGTTGGTTGATGTACCTATGATGAGGTTTTATATGGCTTATGTCACAATTAGAGATAAACGATACGCGGTTGAACGTTAAAGATTTTTTTAGGTATACTATTAAAATAGAGCCGAAAGTGGTGTAACTTGAGGTGCTCGAATGTTAGGACTTCCTTGGGTATGTTGTATGCGATATTTGACCTTTCCCATATTGCATAGATGTTATTCTTTATATGATTGCGTCATCACGTTCATTACGTAAGCTGATTTACTTGCTGATCTGCATTAAAATTCTGGCTTTAAACGAATGTCGTCATTAGGTGCTAAAGATTACCGAGATTTCGCTTATCTACATAATTTATCGTTAAGCATATTTCAATATTCTTTCACAATTTAGATTATATTCCTGATAACGCTTAGTATTTCAAAGTATTATGGACTACCTTTCAGATTGTCATAAATACTTAATATGCGAAACGCGCTTTTTTCGGGAGCTATATTCTCCTGGGCCCCTCAATCGGAATACAATTTGCCTCGAAATTCTCTATATTATGCGAATTTCTGGCCGGCTACTTTGATCATTTTTTTTAAATTTGTTTTCTTTTTTTAAATTAAGAAACATTATTTTTCCCCCCTACTAAGGGAAACGTTCCGACGTGGTAAACCGATTCGAAAGTATTCCCTTATACTGCGGTCGAATTTGTGACTTATTTAGTGGAGACTGACTTATCTGAAAGTTTGCAATAAGTCTCCTGCCTGCTGGACTCATTGAAGACTTGTTTGACTTTTACGGGAGGCTTGCGCCCAAACTGGTAACTCATCTATAGAATTGCTTGAATTACAATTCTCTAGTAAGTCTATTCAACAGGCTTATTGCAGACTTTTAAATAAGTAAGTATTCACAAAATAATTCACGAATTGGACTGCAGTTTTAGTAGAGAACCAAATATTAGTGAATTTGAAAACGAATTTGAAAAATGATTGAAGTAGCCGGCGAAAAATTTGAATAATATAAAGAATTTCAAAGCAAGTTGTATTCCGTTGGGAGAAATTTCCGCCGATTTCAAGAATACCTGGCCCCTGCTTGGTCAGAAAATTCCCTTAGTTTTTTCACTTCGTCTTGAATTCTGTCTATATCATCGAGATTGTCTAAGTATCTTTTGTCTGGTTTTACCAAATTATCAGTACTTTTTCGTTAAATACCGCTAGTGTGAGGTCGAATGTGTTATTTTTATTAAGATTTAAACTTGTAGGATGAGTCGCCTAATTTCAATGTTTGTGAAATCATTGTCTCAGCTGTGTATTGTATTTATGTTGAAATCTGATTTAAGACTAATTATTATTTGTGATCGTATCGATTATTTCAATTCGATCTGGTTACTCGAAATATTTATTTCATATCAACTCCTGTTTGCCTTATATCACTAAGTGCTATTATGGGGTACTATAAGAGGATTCGTTTTCTAATACTTTTTGGTAGTGGTATTCACTTATCATTTTCCCCTCTCACTTATCTGAAATTTGGGCTAAATTTTTTTTTTCGAATATGGTAACTAGTGTGAAATTTTATTCACGTCACTTGCAACACAAATTATTGTATTTACTGGTTACATAAAAAATTACTATTTATTGGAACTTGTTTCTGAACAAGTGTGCTTTTTCAGGCGCCAGTTAATTTCCTTTTTACACAGTATCACAAAAAAATCAATCTCTGATTTTCATTTATTCTTTTTTAATTCAATATTAACTTATTTATTTGACTACAGAAGTACAGCTGAATGTTCTTATGCTAATTTCAGTATAATTGATTAGGTAAATACGATCCATATTCCATTGCAACATGCTGCAATGTAAAAACTGTGTTCTATATTGCGACCTATTTTCCTTGTTACAGTATTCCTTTATTAACGTAATACCATTGTAAAACACATGTGTAATCGATCCTCGTGAATTAGAGTCGAACCTGCTGTTTGTAAAGATGATGATGATTGATGATGGTGATGTTCCAATAAAAATGTGTTGAAAAAAACTATTGCTCCAATTATTCGAAATGAGAAGATGATGATGTTGTAAATTTAATTAAAGATGATTCAGGAAATAAAAGCCACACTATTGAACTACTTGAATTATAAAAGCCAAATTTATTTATTTTTTGAAAAAAAAAACGAACTAAGTTAACACACTGTATAATTTTATATTTTTTAATCTTAATTTATCGCTGGTTTCTAATCGAATGACTATGATTTAATTATACAATAAATATTTTACATATTATACGTTAATATACAACTGTCACGTTTGAATTGTATAATTAATGTAGAATGTAATTTTGAATATAAAAATGCACTAATATTAAATAAAGTACTAGTACGATATACTACGTAACTAATTATATTATAGAACGCACCCATCGTGCTACTATTCTAGTACTACAACATGACATAATGGAAATAATGACAGTTAAGTCGACAATTTGTGTTTACACAGTGAATTTTACAAGAATGTCAAAAGTAAGTATAAATTATATAAAATAAATGTTTAACAATATAAAATTATTAATTAGTTTCTTAATTTTAGATATACATATTATTTGGTTTAATTTTACAAAGTTGGTAAGTATGTGAATATAAGTAATTTTCTTGTTTTGGTTTAATTTTAGGTACAGCTGAGAATGATACCGTAGCACTTGGAGTTGCAAATAACTGTGTGTTGGTTTGTTTACAAACATTTAATAAATCTTTGAGTAACCAGCTGTTATTTGTTTGTTTTATTTTAGAGTTTCGCTAACATACTCCCGCACATTAAGAAATTTAATTTCTTAATAACAACTGTTTTGAGAAGCTATCCTGGATATTCAAATTTGTGGTCTTTGGTGGTTTTGTGTATACTGGAGTTTTGCTTATCAGCTGTAGACTGGATGCGTTGATATTTGTGATGACCTTCATAATTCTGCCAATTCTGTTGTAAGGTGAAATGACGTATCGTGTACCAGTATCGTGTTGTTTGGTGAATTGTACACAAGACTCGTGCCACTGTTTCTGTGTATTGTGACGTGCTGGTACCAATGGAATTGTGTAAATGCCAGAGTAGTTGGTACGGCATTTTAATGACATAAGTGTGCGGATGATCTCAAGATGGATTGATGGTTGTGCTGGATCCGTGTCTTCTTCAGGAAGTGAACAGCTACTGTGAAATTTTGTTATGTACTCATTATCTGAAGTGCGAAAAAGTGATACAGTAAACTTCTGCAATGGAAAAATAGACATTAATAAATTGTCATATTGGTCGAAAATTAATTGTGGTATTAAGTGTTGCAGTGTTTTACGAAGCCATTTAAAGTTGATTTTGGTTTTACACCAAATTTTGTCTGGGATGTTGTGATGTTTAATTAACGATAGTCGAGTTAATTGGAATAATTTTATTTTGCGATTGCGTTTAGCCTTATGATGAACTGCTTCGATGACTAGGCGTTTGAGTTTTATCGCATACGATTGCTTCACTGGAATTTTGTTTTCTTTCCATCGAGATTTTCGTCGAATTTCTGAATCGTTGGTTATTTTGGTACGGTGATGTGTAATTGTATTTTTCGGTGTTGTGGAGATGAAATATTTTCGTTGTTGCTCGTGATTTTTAATTTGTATGTGGTAATCCATTATATTGCATATTTGGAACGATGAAAATAAACTGTTGATTGAGAAGGACAATCTTTCTGGAGACAGTTATCTGAATAATTCACATCTGCTTGGAAATTTTGAGTGAACATTGATGAGGTTCGGTGTGCAATTCGGGTTTCCATGGTAAGTAGTATATGATCTTCGTTTCGTTGATAATTTGCCGCTCGTTTCTGGAACTGACGGTTGATTATGAGTTACCGCAGTTGTCTGTGTCAGCAAGTCGTTCTTAACTTTAATGTTGAGATCCGTAGAATCTTTCGATGCATGTGAACTGTTATCGTCGGTTGGCTGCTTTGATAACACAAACGTGTTGCCTCTTGTGAATTTTGTGGCTTGATTGGATACATCATCGATTTGCTGTTGATTCCCGGATTTGGTGGTCGCGTGCATGATGAGAATAGGTTGCGTTTGGTTCTCAAGATTACCTGCGACTAACCAACCAAATTTTGAAGATTGAAGTGGTGGAACATTCTTGATTATTAGTTTTTCTGGATTCAAAATTTCAAAAAATACGTCAGCCCCAAGAAGAACATCGATTTTATTTGGTCGGAAAAATTGAGAATCGGCCAAATTCAAATTCTTAATTAAGTTTGATGGATATTTGATTGGATTCGTTGGCAATAAATTAGCGATTTTGTTTATAATATGAGCCTTGATTGATAATTTATAAGCTGGATCGAAACGTGAGCTAATGGTCATATTGATATTTTCTTTGGTGTATCCAGCCGATGTGGATGCTAAACCGTAAATAGATAACGATGACGGATGTCGTGGTAGATTTAGGCTTTGAGCACAAGATTCTGTGACAAAGGATGTTTGCGATCCTGAATCTAAAAGCGCTCTGAATGGCTGGAGTTTTCCGGTACGTGACATAATATGGATTACAGCTGTTGGTAGTACCGTGGTTGTTGTTGATAAGTGTGTGTGATATACTTGGCTATTGTCGATTTGTTTTTGTTCAATAGTGGGTGTTGGCTTGGTGGATGAGTGTGATGAATGATCATGCGCATGTTGGTTGAGTAAAGCATAATGGGTTGAAGTTGTTTGAGGAGAACTTTGGAGAACATCATTTTCAGCTTGGTGAAGGAGTGTGTGATGTCGCTTATTGCAAATGAGACAAGATGCTCTGTTAAAACACTTTACACTAGTATGTCCCTTCCTTAAGCAATTACCGCATAAATTATTGTCTGCTACTAGATTCATTCTCGATTCAAAATTTTGATTTTTGAATTCTGGACATCTAAACAGAGGGTGTTGTTGCTTACATACTATACATTTGAAATGGTTATAAGAACTATTAGCAACTAGAAATGTTTTTGCACTTGCTTTGCGTGTGGATTTCATGGTTGTGACATCGCAAATTTCTAGTGCATCGCACCTTTTATTTAAAAACGTAATTAATTCATTAACTGTAGGAAAATCTGTTCCAACTGATTCGTTCGCCCACAACTGTTTCGACTCGTTATCTATTTTGCCTAGTAAAATATGTATGAGCCAAGGATCGCGTGACTCAGCCCTTGGTCCTAACGCCCTTAAACCGCGAACTATTTCGTCAGCTGTGTCGCAAACTTTCCGTAACTCCTTCCCGTTAGAGTGAACACAAGATCTTTGATCAATAAACGTATGGATTAATGAAGCAATTATGGGTGTTAACTTGTTATAGCGGTTGCATAATTTGTCCCATGCCTCAACGTAATTATTTTCCGTTATGGAAATATGCCGTATCAAAGCAGAAGCTTCCCCTTCTAGTACGCTATTCAATATTTGTAGTTTTTGCACTTTACTAATTTTAGGATTGTCGTGTACCGTTGTTTTGAAAAGATCGTGGAACGACGCCCAATATTTATAACCGCCCGAAAATTTTGCAATATCAATTTTAGGTAGCCGCACGTGATGCGACGTATTCATTTCTTCGTAAAAGCTTTTCTGCTGATACATAAATTGCTCAAGAGTAGCGTTTAGATCGGACGTTCTACTTGGTTTAGTTTGTCCCAGCTTAGCACTCGCACGCATTAATAATTCACGAGCTTTCAAATATATTTCCTCAACCTCATCAAGTATTGAAACATACTTAGGAAAATCTAATAATTGAACTTCGAGCTCATTGAAAATTTGATATCTATCTTCAAGAATTTCTCGGCGGGATGTTACGGCCTCGAGCGTAGTGGATTCATTTATTGTTTCAGCAAACCGTAAAATGTTTTTTATTGAACCAAGCGCCCGATCACGCAACAATGTTAATTTTTCAGCCATCTTGAGATATTTAGCACTTCACTTTATATTCACGAGGTTTTAATAAAATTGAAAACGCACTATATATTCGTATAGAAATTTCCACGTGGATTTTATTTATGTACGGCACGGCACGGTTATAAAAATGAAAAATTTTACCTTAGTAAAACTGGATTCCCGGGTTTCGGCACCAAAAAATGTTTGTAAAGTTCCAATAAAAATGTGTTGAAAAAACTATTGCTCCAATTATTCGAAATGAGAAGATGATGATGTTGTAAATTTAATTAAAGATGATTCAGGAAATAAAAGCCACACTATTGAACTACTTGAATTATAAAAGCCAAATTTATTTATTTTTTGAAAAAAAAAACGAACTAAGTTCTAACCACACACTGTATAATTTTATATTTTTTAATCTTAATTTATCGCTGGTTTCTAATCGAATGACTATGATTTAATTATACAATAAATATTTTACATATTATACGTTAATATATAACTGTCACGTTTGAATTGTATAATTAATGTAGAATGTAATTTTGAATATAAAAATGTACTAATATTAAATAAAGTACTAGTACGATATACTACGTAACTAATTATATTATAGAACGCACCCATCGTGCTACTATTCTAGTACTACAACATGACATAATGGAAATAATGACAGTTAAGTCGACAATTTGTGTTTACACAGTGAATTTTACAAGAATGTCAAAAGTAAGTATAAATTATATAAAATAAATGTTTAACAATATAAAATTATTAATTAGTTTCTTAATTTTAGATATACATATTATTTGGTTTAATTTTACAAAGTTGGTAAGTATGTGAATATAAGTAATTTTCTTGTTTTGGTTTAATTTTAGGTACAGCTGAGAATGATACCGTAGCACTTGGAGTTGCAAATAACTGTGTGTTGGTTTGTTTACAAACATTTAATAAATCTTTGAGTAACCAGCTGTTATTTGTTTGTTTTATTTTAGAGTTTCGCTAACACCTGCGACTGATAATCCATCGTGGCACCGTCAGACAAATGACCTACACCAGTGAGACCCAGCCGTCAGCGCACTTGTAGCAAACCTTCGAAATTATTACAAGGCTCTACACAATTTTTTATTTTTATTTTATAACAACAAATTTTGATCTTCCTTGCATTTAAAAAATAAAAAAATTTTCTCTACTCCTACCCCGCTCATCGAAGCAACGTTGCATACAATTCAGATTATTATGCTATATAGTTTAATTGGAACTTGCCACCGTGCTCACCGTGCCCACAAATTTTATGCTTGTCCTTTGTTAAGGATAACATGAATTTTTCCTGGTTACGTTCGCACGATTTATCCGATAATAAGATCTTAAAGTAAAGACTGCATTGTAATTTCGGGCTAACAACATCATTAAAAAATACTCTTGTATTAATGCTAACCGTTACAACTATGGTGGTCGCCATATAAAGATGATTACTAAAAATTATATCAATTATTTCAATCAAAGTGTCGACATTGAAAATTTATTTAATTTTATTATATAACATAAGATCTGTTTCAGAATTAAACACTCGAAGTTTTCATGGGGAGGAAAATTAAGAGGAAGGTATAAAAATATACGACTTACCCATTAATCTTGTCAAGTGCACCGACGCTCTTTTCCGATGATTATTGTTGTGTGCGCATAAACCAATAAACATAAACCGAACATAATACCGTAATTATGTAATAGATGTTATATGCCATCCAACCTTTACAAATTGGTTATTTGATTTTATATATTTGCTTGTTTGGTTTCTTAACTCTCGTTTTAAAGGTATTTATTTCGTTTTCCTTTCAATAAAATCTTAAAGATTAATGATGATATTTAATGATCTAAAACGGAAGTTGCGGTATTTGTTTTATCATTTTTAAAAAACAAAATATTTTTTTTTTACCTTTTTAAAAAATTGTTAAACGATAATTGTTTATAGTTTTATTTTATTCTTGCGTCGTTGTCATACGAATGCCAGAATGCGGTAAAGATGTTGTATATAAGGTACTAATTTGTACAGAACAGGTTGTTTGTATGACTCGTACAAGCGGTTTCCCTTTAAAGAAAAAAACTTCGTAAAATGTGTTAAATTGATATTTCAATATAGTAAAAACTGTATTATTAGGGATGGGCCATTCAGAACTTAAATGACCACTGCAAACATAAGTTTTTTATTGCAGCACAGAAATTGTTGGGGCTTTAAGCTTCTCAAATGATTATCAATTTTAATATAATTTTAGTAACATATTCTCGTATGATGTTATAACGCCGGATGACAATTCAATTCTATTTTGCCATTGGTGCACCCGAAATGTCTCGAAAATCAATCGATGCTGTAAAAGTGTGTTGCATACAAAACTTGTTTGGTTCAGAAAGCAAGTGAATTACGTCTTTAAGCCTTTAATTGTGATCGAGTATCTGACTGATATCAAGTGGCTTAACATCGACGGTTACAATTTCAAATTTTTCAACTCTTTGCTTCTTACAAGTTTTTTTATAGCACTTTGGGCAACTTAAATTCGGAAAAAAAGTTCTTCTTCGAAATTGATTTTCTTGAAAACTCATTAAATCGATGGTTAAATAAAAGAACTCCTTGTCGACTACTGTGTTGGACTTAAATTCCTCAAACATGCCAAGCCCATCATAAAAACCATGTCTTTATATGGGACTTTTGACTTTCGTAGAACAAAATTTTTCATAAAAGTTTCGTGCAACAACTGCTTCATTTATTGCTTGTTATTCATATGACCGAACCCAGGGACCGACGATTTGGTATTTCTGAATATGAGTCCATGTCAAGGTCAATATATAAAACCATAACTATAGTTTGGTCTTTTGACTTCTGTAGAACAAAATTTTTCATTGGAGTTTCGTTTTACCAATAATTTGAGATATTTCATTATAACTCTTATTCTGTTCCCGTAGTTTTATTATTAAATTACGTAGTTCGATTGACACTTCCGTTCGACGTACCATTTTTTAATACCAAAGACGACAAATATTTCTCACTCAAGGCGAATGCAAAATTAATACTAAAAGTGTCAATAGACGTGTCTAGGTATTTATATAAACAAAGATAACGGTATTTTGCAATAATGTGAGAATAAATAGAAACGTGCAACTGTATGAATTTTAAAAAGGTTTAGATAAATTTTATGAATTATTTGGAATTTTTTGTGGAATTCAATTTGCTCATGCCTATATGACAACTATATGACAAAATTCTGAAAATCATCATGGTTATTGGCATTGTGTAGATCTTCCTGAAAAACATAACGGAATTGACGGGAACCAGGCAAAATCTCTAATAGTAATCATTTAAATTGCAAAAAATATTGTAAATCACAACTTACACGTTTCGGGGCCAATTTTAAGAATGATCAAGCTGCCTTCTTTATATCATAATGATGGAAAATTATAACTTTAACAATGTGTTACTTCCTTAGTTCCACAGTTCCTTAGTTTAAAAAAAAAACCAGTTTAGAATAATATAACGCCCTTGTATCGAGTTAGGGATTTCAGCTAAACTGTATTCCTATAGGACAATTTAATGACTGGAACTTCGATAATTTTCTCTTTTTTTATGTACTAAAATAAAACATATTAATATGCAAATGTTCGACTGCGAAATTTTTACAGATTTATTATTTGCTATCTCGCAGAAGTTTGGCCTCTTTAAAGACGGGTTGACTGAACTAAAAGATTAAACATTAAACTAACAACGACAGTGGTCCATATTGTCAAAATTTAAACAAAAATTTCGGTTTCATACGGAATTACTGATCGAAAAAAAACTTCATTCGGAAGATTTTCCATTTATGAAAAATATGACAGAAATGAGTTCGAAAGTGGCAGCTATACCATAAAACTTTATCGATATTTGGAAATATTGAAAAAAGTTAAAAATTGGAAGATACAGTTATCTTACTTGTATAAATTAAATTTGCAACTAAAGAAAATTCTGTTGATTTTTCTATGATTTAAAAATGTGACAAATTAAGACAATAAGAATTTAATATTCTAGCAAAATTAATAAGTTAATTTTCAACATGGGTTGACTGACTTGTTGGTTTTCTAAAATTTAGGCGGAAATGACATTTTTTGATTTTATAAGGCATTTTTTACTGCAATTCTGGTAAGTTGAACTTTCTGTTTCAGATGTCAAGTACGGTGAATTCGAAATCTTTTCAAAAATATTTTGCACTACTGTTCAAAATTTTTTTTAGTGGAATGGAGTTGAAATTCTAAAAATTGATGATTTTCAATTTCCTTCCTAATCGAAGTATGAGCGGAATGAAAAGGTTTAGTTAGACTTGATGAGAATATAACGTCAATTAGTACAATTCCTGTAAAAGCAGCTTTCAACATTATTTCTATTTTCTTGTAGAGTTCACAAATTATAATTTAGGCATCTAGAAATGCTATACTTATAATTTGTCGTATTGCGGGCTATGAAATTGGGTTGTGGCGCTAATTACAGTGAACGCCTGTGCCAAAAATCACGCCTTATTTTATTTTATGTAGCATCATAGTGAAATAAATTAAAAATTGAACGCATGTTTAGTGGTACTTTGGACTGGGTAAAGTTGAAAATTAATGGATGAATTTCATCATAAAGCACCGTTTGCATGACCACGATTATTGTTGGATGTATTCCAATGAATGTCAAAAATGTGGTAAGCCTCATGCGCACATTTTGGTTTTATTCCTCCAAAAAATCAGATCGGGTGAAATTGATTCCACCACCTCGACCGAAACTCTGGATGAAGCTGTTGATCCGAAATTGCATGCAGTGGTGACTAAAAACGTGATCCATGGGCCTTGTGTAGTTTTTAACAACCGTTAAACAACCCCAAAGCCGTTAGTTTTTTCTTAAAAGTTCCAAATTATCAAGAATGTTGATTGATACATTGTATATAAAAATTAAGATTTCAACACGAAATCAACGAAACTTCCAGCGAATATTGTAGAGGAGTTGTGAATTGGGATCGTGGAATTGTTTAAAAATTTTAATAAATTAAAATTTTACATTGCATACGAACATAAGAACACATTAAACCTAAACTCATTATAGCTCTTGCTCAAAATGGAGTGTGAAAGTGTGGAGTGGATCTATTTTTAAAAAAATGTAAACTGAAAACAAACAAATAAATAAAAAAACTCATCTTGTGTGATCGATGGCAACTGTTTCAAGCGATACCCGAAAGATCTGATTGCCGGCACCATCACAGGAAATGACGGATACCCATTGTAACGTAGGCGATCAACATCGCGGACAATAGGCGATCTACAGTTGTAAAGGGCAAGATGTAGATGTGGATAATCATTTGATTGTGCCATATTCACCGACATTGTCTAATGCTTCTGAGGCTCACATCAATGTGGAATATAATAACTCAGTCAAGTCGATCAAGTATACATACGCAAATGTGTGAACAAAGGCAGAAATTTGGCTGATTTCGGTGTGATAAATACAAATGACGAAGTATCTCACTATGGGTGGTGATACGTAATGGTCTGGCCTAGACATTAAAGTAAGTTCTGGGATTGACAAGTTAAAAATTCAACCACCCGCAACCCATTAGTACATCTGAGCGTCTCAATGGAGTTTTTTGACTTTTCGATATAATCATGCGGTAACCACGTTTACTCGAGAATGGGTCATAGACAAATTCTGAAAATATTTGTGGTGATACGTAATGGTCCGACCTAGTCATTAAAATAAGTTCTGGTGTTGACAAATTAAAAACTCAACCACTCGCGATCCATTAGCACATCTGAGCGTCTCAATGGAGTTTTTTGACTTTTCGATATAATCATGCGGTAACCACGTTTACTCTAGAATGGGTCATAGACAAATTCTGAAAATATTTGTGGTGATACGTAATGGTCTGACATAGACATAAAAATGAGTTCTGGGATTGACAAGTTAAAAATTCAACCAACCGCGACCCATTAGTACATCTGAGCGACTTAAAGAAGTTTTTTGATTTTTCAATATAATCATGCGGTAACCACGTTTACTCGAGAATGGGTCATAAACAAATTCTGAAAATATTTGTGGGGATACGTAATGGTCTGACCCAGTCATTAAAATAAGTTTTGGGATTGACAAATTCAAAACTCAACCACCCGCGATCCATTAGGACATCTGAGCGTCTCAATGGAGTTTTTTGATTTTTCGATATAATCATGCGGTAACCACGTTTACTCGAGAATGGGTCATAGACAAATTCTGAAAATATTTGTGGTGATACGTAATGGTCTGACCTAGGCATTAAAATAAGTTCTGGGGTTGACAAATTAAAGGTTCAATTTTGTGATCAGTTAGTACATCCAGCGTCACAAAAAAGGTTTTAATTTTTTAATATAATCATGCGGTAATCACGTTTACTCGAGAATGGGTCATAGACAAATTCTAATTATATTTATGGTGATACAAAATGATCTGACCTAGACATTAAAATTAGTTCTGGGTTTAACAAGTTAAAGGTTCAATCACCCGCGATCCATTAGTACATCTGAGCGTCTCAAAGAAGTGTTTACATTTTTCGATATAATCATGCGGTAACCACGTTTACTCGAGTGTGGGTCATAGACAAATTCTGAAAATATTTGTGGTGATACGTAATGGTCTGACCTATTTATTTAAATAAGTTCTGGGATTGACAAATTAAAAACTCAACCACCCGCGATCCATTAGTACATCTGAGCGTCTCAAAGAAGTTTTTACATTTTTCGATATAATCATGCGGTATCCACGTTTACTCGAGAATGGGTCATAGACAAATTCTGAAAATATTTGTGGTGATACATAATTGTCTGGTCTAGACATGAAAATAAGTTCTGGGTTTGACAAATTAAAGGATGAACTACCTGGCAATCATTGGTTCCCTCGAATTATAGAAATGTTATGATTTGTAGATATAATCATGCAGCAAGCAGGTTTACAGAAGATAATATTGAGAAGGGGCTCATCATAAATCATTAGTACTCCCATTCAAATCACAGAATTGTTTAGTAATTTTGATTGTTTTGTGAAATTTAATTCATTTCCGGTAAGTGCGAATAAGAGAATAATTACATGTCTTACATTATTGTATTTTGAGCATTTACGAGAGTATGAAAATATTTATTGATTTTTTGAATTATTATTTATATTCAAAAATCAATTTTTATTAAAATTTTATATCGGTATATTTCTGTTAGAATAATAGAAAATATAAATTTTGTTTTCGTTGTTTCATTTTTATCTAGTTTTTTTTTTGTTTGATATTAAATTTTCTTGCTAACTCTAGCTAATACTCAAACCACTATTAAGTACTATTGAAGTACATGGTACCATACTTCGTTATGACTTTTAATTTACGAAAAATTTCGGGAATGAAATATATAAATTATAACATTTTGTTTTAATTATAACATTTAAAAATTTTAGGTTAGAACTAATCAATTTTTATTCAAAAATGTTTAGAACTGAGATGACTAGAGACAGATGTATGTTTCAAGCTTCTTGACATTTGTTTTGAATAAATTTTCATTTCGTAAGAGACTTTGCTTGTGTCGCACTTCGCACGTGCATGCCTCCTCGCCAAGTTAAACGCATTTAACGTACGAAAAAGGTCTTATTTTCATTTAAAAGCTTATACAATTGTCATCCTTAAAATATTTTAAATTATTTATATCTAAAATTTAGTAAAAAATTGAGAATTTAAAATTTTTTTAACGCAAGTTTTCGTTCAGTGCTAACGTTCAAATTTGCTATAGGTAAATATAGTTATATAGTTGTTTAGAAATATAAATAAATCCCTAATCTAATAAGATTTTGTTGCCAGGAAAAAGCAGATATAAAGTATTGCATATAATTGTAAGTTACATATTAAAAATTTTAAAATTAAAAGCTTAAAGATACACAAATTACTGGTTTTTTGTTTAGATTTTTCACAGGAGGTTCAATCATGTCCGATTCTTTCAACATTAATTTCCCGAGAATGTGAAGGTAATTCATAAAACGAGTCGCAATCCAGAAATATTACATATTTTAAATCCTGGAGATGGTTCTATTTTTCTGGGTAATCAACTGGACAATTTAAAATAGGAGTGACGGTGTTGCAACTCGTTGGGAGGTCTTGAAATGAATTATTAAAATTTAATTAAGCCCGTATGTCTCAAGGTCATACAAAGTTGCATTTATATCAAAAATGCATGCTTGGTCGGATTGAGGTATAGCGTTGAGATTCTGAAGCAGTAAAACTTTTGAAAAACTCATGATTGAGTTGAATTACTTCAAATGGGTCTGGTTTGCATACAGCTCTCTTGTAAAACACATTTGTGTTATTGATGGAATGGAGTGTATGTAAGCGAAGTTAGTTTAGTTCAGCATTTCCCAAAGTAAAACTGCCATTTTGAAATATACAGCCATATGAAATATTGGAAGATTTTTTGTAAAGCTTCCCAGATAGTGTGTAAGGCAGGAAACAGATGTAGAGGCTGATAGTTTTAATTCCAGTGAACCAGTAAGAGGTCGCTTGATAACTAAGCACAGTTCTACATTGTGAAGTAATGGCATATCAACATTGGTTTTCAAATAAATTTGTGTAGCATTTAATAACTAATTAATTATGCAATGCTTTGGCCTTATAATTTGAATGCTTCTTGAATGCGCGTACTCTTATTTTCATATTCAATACGTATGTCGCATCGAACCTTCTAAGGAGTGAATAGGGTTAGATTTTTAACTTTGAAAAATTCTGTAGAAGCCTTAATTTCAAGACATTGCTTCTGGTTTTCATTGCAAATTTCTTTAAAAAATGTATAAAACTAATTTAAAGCCACATAATGTTGATCAAGGTTCAATTTGTTTGTCATTTCTAACATAATGGGAAAGTTATTTTGACAAATTGTCCCAAATTTGATCAAAAATTTTTTCAGGAAAAGATTTGACACGAGAGATCCTCTGTTTGCATTTTTGGTTTTTTCAAATTTGGAATCATTCATTCCGTATGCACTTTCCTTAGACTAAGGGACCCTTTGCACTATAAATCGACCTAGGCCAATAGTTTTGAGAAATATATTCCGACGTCCTTGTACCAAATCCTGACCATTATGCAATCCAACAGTTGAGAACACGTTGAGTAAAATCGCGACCAACTTATGAAAATGTATAGAACCATGAAATTTTCAAATCAAATTGGCGATGATTTCACTAACTATGATAAGGGACCTGAAAGCGCCGATTCTCCTGATGAAAAAAAAAATTAAAGCAGCAACACGTGCGCTGCATTATTATAATGTCAGCTGAAGATATTAGTTTTAAGACAATCCTAGTTATCAGATTGTAAAATCTAAATCATTTTCAAAAATTTTATTTGTAACGCATATATTTTTCGATTCACAAACTCGCGCACCATATAGAGTAACTTTTTCCTCCTAACATTTGCATATTTCTTTACGAAAACATAATAATTTCGAAAAATATTCTAAACTAAACTGTTAAAAAGTTTATTTTGAAATTGTCAACGTCACTTACAAATTCAGAATTACCAGCAAATCAAAAACCACCAGCTTGACTTGCCTCTGGTAATTCAAACTTGTGAATTCAAATCAAAGGTCATTGCCATATTTTAAAATTTATGTTCGAGTTTTTTAATGTGATGTAGAAATGAAGGCAAATGGTTCGATTAACAAAGGAATTCAGGAAAATTTGCTATTGAAAACAAAAACAATAATTCTCGACATTATCTATATTCTCTATACATTGTGCATCAAAACAAGTCACCATCTCTGAAAATGGCCAATAACATCCATTGGTTGTAGTTGTGTATTGACCTATTAGCAATTAAAACCACTATCAAAGTTTTGGGAAAAGTAAATGATTGGTTTTAGGAATGCAAAATATTCCTAAAATCATTCATTTACTGGGTGTGGAAAATAAACGATGTCAGAACTGAATTTGAGTAGAGCTTAAAGTATAGCTTAAAATTAAAATATAAAGTCTTTTTTGAAAATATAAAATTCCGATCGGAATATTACTTTTCTGTCCAATATTATTGTCAAAATAAAAGCAGTTATAAATTTGACGGTTACAGTAACAATTTCTGTAATTTATACTACTTAATCCAGAAACAAAAACACAACAAAAAATAATCTCCACAGTTATTTATTTATCCATTTGACCTCAGTTACAATTATTTTTGATCATACCACTAATTTCACTTTCAACTTATAATTTTCTCGTTGAATGTTCCAGATTGTTGAATATTTTTTTTGGTGACGCTATATCCCATTGAGGGATTTGGCCGCGTCAATATTGAGATTTCATAATTATGTTATTTTCAAATTTTCAGATAGTTGTGTGATTGGAAGTTTTCTACTCGTAACTCTGCTGAAAGGGCAGACTGCTGCTAGATGAGACATACTAGGCATGCCAGGGGGAGGTGGAGTGTGGTATTCTAGTTTCCTTCAATTTTTGTTATTATACGTTTATGCTGTTCCCACGCGATCATCCAAATTTGTTTTAACGCAAACAACAATTGCTTGACACGATTTGAATTAACTGGTATTTCATAACATCTAGAATTTCGCATTGTTTCGAGGAAGAGGTTTTTAATTGATCACAAGCTATTGTTTTTCATATGTGATCGTTGCAACAAAATTGTAACTTTTATTACTTTGTGGGGTAATCATTTGTATTAAAACCATTACTATTTGATATACAATGTTAAAAAATTATTATTGCATCTTCATGATGCGATACGTATACGAATATATCATTTATACAAACCGCAAATCTTTGTATAAAAGCAGACTGCAAATACTCTTAACATAAAATACAAAAAATTAATTTTCATTACAATTACGGTTTCCTAAAGTATATTATAGACGATTGATTTCATGAGTATATAAATTACCTTTTGTCGGTTCAACGATTGCACATTACGTAGATGTAATTTTACACAAATACATAAATACAATTTAATGGTGTTCTCAAATTATTTAGGCAATAAATCATGCAACAGTAAATTAAATTAATTTTACTTTCTTTTATACGTAGTTAAATAAAGTATTGCAAACAAGCAAATTTATGACATCGACAATTTTGAAAATTTACCATTGGCTGTAACACCGAAATCCGGACGGATTCACTGATCGAGATAAAATTTCAGGTTTAATTGTTTCCCATAATTTTGAAGTTCCTAACGATTTTTGTCTGAAATCAGCGAACAGAGGAAGTATGTGGTATTTTCAGTTAATCCAAATATTTTGCAAGGCCACATAACTTATGAGAAAGCATCTATGAACAAAAAGATTCTAAATACAATTTGTAAAAAACATTCTTAAATCATTATTGCAAAATTAAAGCGGAACTTATGAGGTTTGATAAAAACGGGTACGACCAAAATTCGACATCTCTACTGCCAGTTAAAAGCTCTTTGGAAATTATGAATTTTTAAAAAATCTTCGCAATAAATCATTAAGTAGGGATGACCAAACGAAAATAACAAGTGAGCAATCGTCAATGACAATTCACCAAACGATTCTGATCGTTGGATTTATAAAATTATTAGTTTTGGTTGTTTCCAGCCCCGAACACTTCGAATCGTTTCAAAATTATGAGTTTTTAACGATTTTCGTAGGGATGACCAAACGAAATCAACTATATAGTGACCAATCCCTAAACGATGTTATGAAAAACCAAAAAATTGAAGTGATTATATCTTATTTCATCCACTAGAGATGACAGTTCTTTGAAAACAGAAATATTTTTGCCTAAATGGTATGTACTAAGGCCTAGAGTAGCGTCAATTCGATTTGCGATACTTCCACTTGCGTTCAACTAAAAGTTTTAATACCATAAATTTAAGTTTCGTCGTTTTTCGACGCAACTGGAAGTTTTCTTCCATTTTAAATTGAGTACATAGACGAATAGACGAGTATAATGAGAGAGACAAAATAGTTTTTTTTATAGATAAATACAATATTTGAGAACTTAAATAACAAATGAACTTTCGAGTTGCGTCATTTTCAAGATGCGTTGCGTTCTCATGGAACGCATTAATGACGCAACTCGAGGCTTTAGGTATTCCAATTTAATTTTTTGTTAATTTGGTAAAATGAAATTTCCAAATAAGCGACAAGCCAGATTTTATTGAATTAATACATTTTTTCGGATTAAACCTGACTCAATGGTGACCAAATTCCAAAATGTGGTGACCAATCCTGACCTAGCGATTTGATAAAAACGGTATGAAATTTGATAAAAAAGGTATGATTTTCTTGCAATGAGGTGCTGCCCGAGATTTTTTTTGAAGTTTTTATTATTAATTTACCGTTTTATCGAAAGTGATCAAACGACAAAAACTAGTGACCAATCCTGACCAAACGGGGTGCTAAAAAGTCGGATCCAAAATTCTTTATATTATTCGAATTATTACTTTAATCATTTATTCAAATTTGTTTTCAAGTTTACTAATATTTGTCTCCCTACTAAGGGAATAATTTCGAATCGATTTACCCAGTCGGAAATTTTCGCTATGTAAGGGCGAAAAAGTATGTTTCTTAAGTTAAAAAAAGAAAGAATTTAAAAAAAAATAATTAAAGTAGTCGTCGAAAAATTCGAATAATATAGAGAATTTCAAAGCAAATTGTATTCCGATTGGGGACATTTCCACCGATTTCAAGAATACGGCCCTGAACATAATTTTTTGGAACGCCCTTTTAAAAGTTTACGATTTTTTTTGTTTCAACAATTTTATTTCCCCTCACGCTGAAACATATGATACGAACATTTTTGATGTGTAAACATCTTTACGCGCGCCTACCAAATTTTTTTGTATTAGAGTAAACTTGTAAATGAAACTAACGGAAATGACGTATACCTACTTCGTTTGAAAAAAAAGCAAGAAACTCAACAAAAACAATTTTTACTATACATGGCATGCTTTTATGTATATGTATAATAGTAGGGAAAATGAAAAAATTAATTTGATGAATGAAATAGAAACCATCGACATTTCCATCGATCAGAAAAATCAAAAAAAAAAATTACGATTCGAAATATGAATTACGATTACGAAATTGCATACTCATACGATTAAAAGCACAGTCAACAACTGCTGTATATTGCTTTATCACGAGTCTCTAGGCGCTGTTCATCACGTCGGCTATCAATGATCATGTCGTCTACTGAATGAGGTTATAATGACATCTCGTTTTTAACATTGAACTGCCAGAGTCTCAGGTAACAGTCACGCAGGTATGCTCAATTCATTTGGTTTTCGAGACCTGGCTGCGCAATGACGAACTTGTTAATATTCCTACGTTTGAATGCTATTTTCAGTTCAATAATGATGGTCAGTGGGCTGCCGGAGTAGCAATTCCGTCAAAAGATCCATAAAATGAGCATAGTGGACACAAATAATTTGCCGTACTTTTTCAAAACCAATATTGACGTAACAAATGGACTTGCGAATGGAACTATGGGCTGTCTAAAGTATATCGAATGCATAGGCATCCTAACCAGGACAACGAGAACGATGAAAACGTCGACAGTAAAAAATGTCAAACGACTCTGGATGGATTTCGGTTCAAATTCACAAGTTGGCAAGAAGGTCAGGTGGCTTGAAGCTGGATGGGCGCAGAAAACGAATATCGACCGATGTTTGGTACCCATTTCTAGAAAAAGCTCAACTATTAATCAAAACAACAATTAATGTTAAGCATAAACAACAATTAATGTAAAGCGTCGTACCTTCATGTGCCAGTATATACTCTTACGATAAAAGACACAGTTAACAAATTGTGTATATTGCTTTAGCACGAGTAACGCGTCTCGAAGGACTGTTCATCACGTCGGCTATCGATGATCATGTCGTCTACCATGGACGTAAAAATGGGACCTCAATGGGTCTTCTTCAAAATTAGCTATCGCGCCTCACCACAAATCCGCTTTATCCGTTTTAATGGCGAATTTTGTACGAGATAGGGAAAAATGACGTCTGGTTTTTAACATTGAACTGTCAGAGTCTTAGGTCATACACATCACCTCGACCTAACTGACACAGTCACGCAAGGATGCTCAATTTTCTTGCTTTTCCAGATCTGCGTTCAGTTCAAGAGAGACGGTGAGTGAGCTGCCGGAGTAACAATATATAAAAATTTAAATAGAATACTCATACCATACAGTCACCTCGCATAAAGAAATCATCGTTGGACAAACAACTGGTATGAGCGTAACAACACAACTCATTGATGATATATATACGGCTGAACTTCAGCTTCTCAATGGGAATAAGATGCTTTCTGTAGTTGTATTAACCTCGCCGAATAAATCTTTCGAAGACATAATGAAGTTCATACATTTCGTCCTTGCCCCATATCCTAAAGAATTTCAAAAATTCTCCAAGGAGACTATCATCTTTTGCCGGTGATTATGAGCGGGGATTTCAATATTAATGTTGCTGTTCCTCAAGCTGAACCACTTATAAACTTCCTGCGAGACGAATTCGATTTGCACATGAACTCAGATCGAAATATATTTACTACTAGATATAGAACGACCATATTGTGCAGTTTTTCAATGAAAACTTTTAAAGTTAGAGTCGACAGTATATAATATATCTTATTTTAGCTACCAAAATTCAATTGTGTCGATTATACCGAAAGAGTAATAGACCAATTTAACGATAATAAACAAATGAAAAACTCTGGTTAGTAAAATTGCATTCCTTCTTCCTTCAAAGTAAACTGTACCCACGTACATACGCCATGTTTACACATCTCCTTGAGAGTACTAATGGAGTCACTCCTTTTTTATTTCCCCTCACGATAATAGCCCAGTTCGCTCACAAATAGCTTATAAAAAATATTTACGATTAAATAAAAAATAAATAGTATTGTTTTCTCATTTTAGGGGTACAACTCTACGGATACATACTTGGTAAGTTTAATTAAACTAATAAAAATCAAACTACTAATATATGCGAGCAGAGATATTGGAGCGGTACCACGGGACGAAAATTGGTTCCTGAAATGAATGAATACGAATTTTCGGAAAATGAAGCACTTTATTCGGTGTTCCACGATTTATTGCAAGCGATGGAAGTACTTAAGGGTATGATGTAACACTTGTACGCTGCTTTGACTTAGAACTAATGTCAATTGAGTCCTAGTCGATGAAATTAAAATAAATAAGGTGATCAGATATTTGGTGATCCCACTTTGGTTAAGAATTGTTTCCTAAATACTGTGGATCTGAATTCGATGAAACTTTCCTCAAAACGGATGGTTTCGGATTTGGTTGAGCGATAATTTAAATATTTGGTGTTTCGTTTCTTGATTATCTTGCAAGTTTTGATTATTATGACATGAATGGTTGTTTTAGAGAATTGTTATCGAAAGATTTTTCTATATCGAAATCGTCAGTTTGAATCCTTTCAAATTTAAAACTCTAATACAACTGTGCAAAATATGGATTGTTCTGGTATATAACGTTCGATTGTAGAGGCGATATTAGAAGTCGATACTTCATTTTAGTTTAATGTTTCCCTGATTTTCAAATATCAGTAATTTCGTCTTCCTATATACGGTGGTTATGTAGGATTGTCGAGTGATACGCTTATAAAACGGACAGCGTCGCATATTTAAAGATTAGGTGAAATAAGGAATCGGTAGTCATTCGCTCTAGCAAAGAAATGTCTCGTACTGTAGGCTATTTTTCTTTATAATATTTACCGAGAATTTTAATGGCCAATCTCAGAAGCACTAAGCACTTTACATAGACAAATAATATCCGATGCTAGCTTGAAAATAACTATGTAGAAAGGTTCTTATACATTAGAAAATGAGATAGAGAAGGAAACTCGTTTTCATATTTCATATTTTGCTCAATCTAAGTTGAGCACAGGCCTTGGCCTGATGGGCGATTCTAATAGTGACTGTTTTGTATTGTAGTTAAATGTGTAACACCATAACGAAATGGTTACATTTCAAGTTTTATAGGGAAATATTTATTCAACTATCGTCATTGTCTAGCGCAGCGTTATAAATTCGAAAAGTCGTGAATAGCGCATTGGAGGGATTTCCTTTAATTTAAAAATGTCTACCCTATTTGTGATGTATCACTGATACTGTCCCGATTTTCAATATAATACTTTTTTGCTACATGCAGTAAACTCTGATAATTTGAGCCTTCAACAATGTCAAAAATAATTTTTATTTTTTAAACTTTTGACATAACAAAGCTACTGTTTGTTATCGTTTTGTGGCTTATGGGCGTTTAATTTTGAATTTGAAGCTAGCTTTTGTGATATGATTTTTACTGTAAAAGCGTGGCTTTTATATATTGGACTACTGCTAACGGCCATTTAGTAATGCTGTAAACAGATGTGCAGATTTTCTGCATGCCATACCGCATGCAGATCTGCGCGTAAAACACATGCGCATAATTTGTTGACACTTGTGTGACTTTGTTACACAGATAAATATTTTTGCAATTGAAATGGCTTGTATATCGTATAAAAATTGGTTATGTTTTATAAATTCTCTAATTTTCTCGATGGTTATCTCCAATTTTTTTTCTGTATATTACGAAGTAAAATTAGTACTTTTAAAATAATTCAAGTTATTGCAAACCATATTCAAATTTTTAATTCAGTTTTATCACAACAAACTCTAATTTTTGGCTCTTACCCGAGATACTAAATTGTTTGCCTCAGAAATCACAATTTACTTATTTCTTTTCGTAAATATGATAATATTGAAATAATATTCCGACTAAACTAAACTGATAATAAATTTATTTTTGAAATTAATAGTGTCAATTTTCACATGCATCATCCTTAAAAACGTCAAGGCAGCCAATTGATGCCGACATCATCAGGCACCTCTCTGATTGTGATTCGATGATCGTCCCATTGATTAATGTAAATTTTACTATGTTTTCATAATGGGGTGTTAATGTGCTGGAGCGTCTATTGTCTTTTTAATTTTCAACGTCTTCATGGCCTTCCTTGGGAGCGCTTATTCCTCTCCTCAACTAAAAGCATACTCACCAAAAGCAATGTTTACCATTCCTAACACTTTGCCGATCTTTTTTTATTATCATAGCAAAATTTAATACAACTTCTCTGATCCATTTTTTATACAAATGAATAATCACCGATCCTGTCAACACACATATACCCTTTACGACAGTTGACACCAGATTAACTATCCAATTTATGGAGTGTTAACGTTGTACAGATACTTTACAAACATTTTTAGCAAAACTACAACAACGCACCAAATTACAGAATTCCCGATACATTTTAGGCACACTTCGTACACATAAATCTGCTTCATTACCATGTAAAAATTTGAGATGAAATATTTTAAATATGAGGAAAGAAGGGAGCTTACCTTCTTGAAATGCCAGTCAACAGAAATAATCTACATCTAATAATCTACATTATCTACGCCCTTTTTTTCTGTCAATATACACTGTCTACACAGAATACTAAATAACTAAGCGGTGTATAAAATACGGCATAACACTGTGCTTTTGTCACAAATTGGAAGCATATTTTTAGTTTAAAAAAAAACGATTACAACTAGACGATTCTAAATCAATTTCGCAATTATATCGGCACAGACTTGTTTTCTAAAATTTAGGTGGAAATGACGATTTTGACAAAACGTGTTCTTTTTAACAAAAATTCGCCTTCTGTACAGCCAATATAATATGGTTGCTCGGGATAAACCTTCGTACTTAAGCATTTACCATAAATTAGGAGGTCCCATTGATGTTTATTCGACATCGGTTCGCTGAAAGTGATAGCTTCCGTAGCAACTTTATCTTTATCTTAAGAATGACTGAAAATAAAAAGAATAGAATTTTAATTTATTTTGAAATAATACCGGTCCATTTAAGTTTTCCAAATTTTAAAAGCAAATGACGATTTTTGACAAACAACTGTTTTTAACAAAAATCCGCTCCCCGATGACTTTTGAGCGACAGCGGAATTGGCAAATGAGCTTTTTCGTTTTTTGCAAATATGTATTTTGAAATTTATGGTATATAGAATTTACGAAAGAGAGAATAGAGAGAAAGAAATTTAAAAAAATTGTTGCTTTTCTGACATTTACGCAGGGATAATGTTTTCCAAAAGTTCGGTAAGTTGAATTTTTCACTTTAGAAATCAAGTGTGGTGTTTTCGAAATCTATGTATACGCTCGTGCAAAAAGTAAGTTGGGTATTGGCCACAACTTTTTGCAAAACAAATTCAGTGCTCCCAATTCTTAATCGATTATGATGGGATTAGGTATGTTGGATGGAAATGAGATTCTTAAATAATTTTTGGCAGAAATTCTGGAATATGGCAACCTGCGGTGGAAGACGGAAATTTGTTACACAATTATGATGGAATTTTGTATGGTGGATAGAAATGAGGTTCTCAAATGATTTTTGGAAGAAGTTCTGGAATATGGCCACCTTGAAAGGAGCTCGGCCATCTCTTAACTAATAATGATGAGATTTTATATGTTTCAAGAAAATGGGATTCTTAAATGATTTATGGAAAAGTTCGGGCACATGGCGAATTCCTTCTAATTAAGTTCCCACCCAAGTAGCCATATCCCAAAATTTCATCCCAAAATCATTTAGGAATCCCATTTGTATCCAACATGCCTAATCTGATCATAATCGGTTAAGAACTGAGAGCACTGAATTAGTTTTGCAAAAAGTTGCAAAAATTTACCAACTTGAAATATTAAAACTTGAATTTGTGTTAAAAATATTTGAATTTACTCTACATTTAGTTGAAGTTACTTTGAAAAACGCGATTTTGCTTTGCAAAAAGTTGAGGTTGATTTTGAAAATATTGACAATAAAATATAAAAAATTGTTGTAGTAAAAAGATGTGAATGAACTAAAAAAAATTGAATATCATTTGCAAAATCGTAAATTTGAAGTGCAGAACCTAATTACCGCTTAATTTCTTACATAAAAGAAAGTAAAAACGTTTTTAGTGATAAACTCCGTATTTAACAAATAAAATCTAAGTATGTGGGTGCCTGGAATCTATAGACTGGAGAATTTATGATTTTGATTGATTCCAACATTTAGAAAAAATGTACGTACCGGTTTCATGCCGCCTTCTACAAAAGTCACACTATGGGCATTGCAATACCATGGATCAATCGTATTTAATTTGATGAATATTAATAATATTGATTTGAATTATTTTGATGACATTTTAAAAAATATCATTATTCCAAAAGAAACAGAGTTTTGAAAAATTTGTTGTGTACGAATCAGCTACCCTAGATATACTAGAATCCGCCGTATAAAATCTATAAATCATTTTTCTACTTGGCTCATTTTTCATGAGGTTTACTAGCACAATGCTAGAGCACACACAAACATAAAATATTTTGTGTTTCTTCCATGCTATATGCAAGTGTTTCCATCAATCAAAATGCTCCTAAACAAAAACCGTCCGTTACGTATGGGCCTCAGTTATATGTCAGTTGCCGAAATTTGTTAATCGTTTGAAATGGTAACCTTAGATAATGCAGTCATTTAAAGATCCAAGATTTTTACGATATTGTATTTCCTAAAACATTTAAAGATCATATTCTCGTAAACCATAAAATAATATAAATGATAATTTTATTTAATTAATTAATTACCTCACCGTTTTTTATTAGATGTTTACGTTACCGAATAGATTTGATTCGAAATTAATTAATTGGTTTATCTGGAAAATTATGCAGATTAGAATCATTTTATAGTGGTGCCGCGCGCCTCTGACGTCTCCTCTTACAATATTTGTCGTCACCTATTTTGTGTTAGTCGCCGCGACTGATAAAATATTTGGTCTAATAAAAAACAAACTTCATAAATAAACGTCTTTTTAAATCCCATTTATAATAATATAATAAATTTAATAATAACTAAAAGCTTTTAAGATATGAAAAGACATTATTTTAAAATGTTAATGAGTAAATCAACAGATTAAATTTTTTCAAAATTTATTAACGTTTCATGTGAAATTAAAATGACAAAAAATAAAACGTCCATAAATTAATAAATAATCGCCTTTAAAACATTGAATTTATAATATTTAAAAACCATTTTAATATAGTTCAATAATGATAAATTTGTGCTATTTTAGAACCACGAGTATACAAGATTATGTAATTAGTAGATACACCAAAAAGATAAAATAAATTAAGTTTCTAAACATCCAATTTTAGGGATTAGACAAAGTCGATTTCAAATTCATAAAAATCATTATAACCACAATTTTTTAAGACGATTTAAACTGTTCGCTAATAAAATGTTGTATAATTTGTTGATTAAAATGTCCACTAGCCCGGGAGATTTACCAAAATGATGGTTAGTTATGTAATTATGCATATCAATCAAATGACTTAATCTTTATTGAATCGCTTCAACTTTAATTGATCATGTTACTGGCACGCTTGTCGCATTTTAAAATTTCTAACAATATTTTAGTGCGAAATTGTGTTATCCTTGACTTTATATTTTACCCATACACACATTTTTTTTAAAAAAGTCTATATATTGATCAAAAACCTATAAATAATAATTAAATAGCCCGATTTCAAAACAAGAAAAGTCACAATTTTAATGCGGATTTAAAAAAAAAAACAATAAAATCTTAAATAACTTTATGTCGTTTAAACTAATTCGAAAATTAAAAATTATAAATAGCTATAAGAACGACAAAATACAGAACAGTTAAAATACGTAAAGCACATCATCACGAGCTTATAACAATTAAAAACGAGAATTAAATTTATTTTTACGATATTTTAATATTTGGTACCAAATGATAAATTTTTGTGTTGCTTGATTCAAAATAAATCGATAGCACAAATATGAAACTTTCACAATACTCTCGAATACAAAAATTATCAATATGAATTTGGGTAATATCTCTCCATGCATCTATTAATTGATTGACGGAAGTGTATAGCCAAGCCTTAAAATATGATCCGGATGACATCGGCCCCGTTATACCCTCTTTGCACATAACATAAGGAGGATAGAACAGGTTTACAGTGCTGGGAAAAAAAAAATGGGCAACATATTTTATTGCAAATTGGAGTCTTTTTTTGCTAAAATTACAAAACTTTTGAAAGCAATTGGCTTATTTTTTCATTTTAAATACGTATGACGTAATTTTTTGATAAAAAAATTTACCTGTAATTTAGGGGGAAACCCCAATGAATGGCAAAATATTCAAAATACGTTGATTAGAGTTAAATTAATGTCCATGTTTACTTCCAAACGGTCCAAGGTGGTCGATATGCATCACCCGAAATGGTATCGGCTTCATTGCTCCAAAATGTAGGCGACCTTCGGGTTTTTTTCTTTCGGATTTCATATAACAACATTCGACCCACGATACTTCGTTCGATTGTCTTCTCGATACCAAAGTGTCCCATGTTATCGTGAAAATGTTGTACCGCTCCAAATCGAACTGCTTTTGGCAGAACAAATTTTGGCTTATCACGCTCCTTTCGAAACAAACGGTTATCTATCAGTTAAAATTCTTCTCTCAAATACTTTTCACCGTCGGACTTCTGATATCCGTTGAGTACGGCGATGATTCTCTTCAAGTTCTCGTCCTGGAGTTGCATGTTAAAAAGCCAGTCGTTTAGATCAATTTCAATTTTCATTATGGAACCAGCAGTCTCCCTTTCTCGGTTTATTTGGAGATTGACTTACGCATCGACATATGCCATGCGATCCCCTGGTCGGTGAATTGTCTCAAAATCATATTCTAGTAGTCGCCCTCACCATCTTCCGATTCTCAGTACCATGTCCGTTTTCCCTTTTATTTCGAAATCGTTTGCCAATAAGATATACTCGGAATCGATTAAGACATTCCACAACCGCGAGGACCTCTAATTCGTAAGTGTGATACTTTTGCTCAGCATTTGTGCTATGACGACTATATAATATTGTATATAATCGGTTTCCATATCTTCCATCCACCGATTGTAATAGAACTCCAGCGAGACGAATACTAGAAGCGTCGCATAAAGATCGTAAAGTGTGAGACACGGTTTGTCACAAATAAGCTCGATTAACTTCAAAAAAGTTTATTGCTCCGGTCTCCCCAATTAAAGTTTTTATCTTCAGACTTCCGAAGCAGTTTGGTGAGCGGCTTTGATATTAAATCAGAAAAAAAGAAAAAAATGAAATCAGTAAAAAATTATGTTCCCCTACTCCGGGCCACATCCTTTTTTACTGATTTCGTGTCCCAAAACGATGATCTCGGTTGCAAGAAATGTACACTTGTTGCACTTTTAAATTAAAATTTTTTAGTTCATAATTATTTTTCTCGTGAATGCTATACTTTTAAAAATATTTATTTAAATAAACGAAGCCAACTCCTATAGAAGCTGCTACTTCAGGTTGCACCAATTTTGGGTCAGAATTCACTGAAATCTCCCAATTTATAAAAAAAAATATATATATGAGTTCCATCTCGTTCAATCAATTTTTAGGCTGTACAGAGGCCGACTTTTTTTTTAAATTATTTTTTTGTCAAGAATCAACACTTCTACTTGAATTTTGGAAAACTAGTCTAGGCCGATACTGTTGCAAAATTATTGTTATTATTCAAAATAATTGCAAAAAACGAGAAAGCTGTAAATTCTGGTGGGATCCCCCAAATTTATGAAAAAAGCTTAAATATGTATTTTCACCCCGATCAGCCTATTAGTCTAGGCTGTAGAGCGCCAAAAAGCATTTACGTACATACGCACCCCACACACAGAGATTTTTTAAAAACTACTTTTTGAGATTTCGGCGAATTTTCGCTTCTTATATGGATCAGGGATGGTGTCATTATGCTGCATCAAGATGTTGGCAAGAGGGCATTTTATATACGTTCGCCTAACAATATTGATGAGGTAAGATGAACTTTTCGAGGATAACCACATCGTTAGCCCCACACTACACCATACGCATGTTCACTTCACATCACAGCAGTAGCACCAGATATGCTCATCATTATTTTATATTACCATTTTTTTACTCTGGAAATTTTAACAGTTCATTTTTATATTACTTCATTTGTTCGTCTACGTGTGTTGTAGTATTGCTTTGCCGCACATTCTTTTTTGGCATCTAATGGCTGAATTCCACTACCGAGTTTGTTGCAACGAATTTCTTGGAGTAGTTGTAATTATAATAGTTTCTAAACATTTTTTTTTATTGTTGTAGTATTTTGGCTACGTCTTTCGTTGTTATTTTACATATTGTTGTAAATGGTTATGGCTAGTTCTTTAAAGAGATTTGATTTTGTATATCAAAACATTAGAAGCATGAGAAGAAATTCAGATAGGCTGCTTGCTTATTTGGATTCCGCGAATGTAAAGCCTATGTTGATTGGCCTCTCGAAGATCTGGGTCTATAAGGACGAAATCACGAACTTTAGTCTGGAGAATTACAATCTGTTTGCCGGGTGTAATGAGAATTACAGATCTGGTGGTGTGGCAATTTACGCTAGGAACGATTTGAAATGTAAACATATCAAGCTCGACTATAACACTTTTGATGGTACAGGCATTTCCTTTATGTTAGGGTCAAAACCAGTATGTGCCTTCTGCATTTACAGATTAAATTCCTCTCACATTTCCAATTTCATTGCGGAATTCAATATGTTTTTGGCTGATTTAACTAACTCTAATATAAATATTATGGGCGACTTTAATATAGATTTTTTATTAAAAAGATGTGCTGTCAGTAAATGGCTTTGATATTGTTGTATCTGAACCTACCAGGATTTTCAAATCTGCAGCAACCTGTATCGATAACGTACTCTGTAGGTTTGACCAGAGGTACTTCCGAAGTCCCTCATGTAATGTTTTAGACTTGAGCATATCCGATCATTGTTTAATAGAAACTAGTTTTTTAGACCTTGTTAAAGTTAGCCGAAAGATTCCAGCCGAAAGATAATGCAGATAGTGTCTTGACTATTTTTAAACTCTGTTTATACTCGCGCCCCTATCGATTTTTAAATTCCTATAAACTGAAATAATTTCTCCTTCACCCGAATGATGTAATTTGATCCAAAATTCTCCTAAATTCGAGTTCATGACTGATTTTTGCTGTATTCAAGACACTATCTGCATTATCTTTCGGCTGGAAACTTTCGGCTAACTTTAACAGTATGTTTTTTAGGTGGTTCCATTTCTAGACCAGTCATATGAAACTCTGTTGATATTGTCCGCATTGATTTTTGCCAACTGCAAGAACTGCTTCTATGGGAGGATTAGCGCGACGTTTATAGCCAATCCAGCGGGTCACTGGCTTTTGAATATTTTCTAAATATTCTAAATGGTCATCTCAGAAGCTGCACAAAAGTTGTTTCTAAAGCTGGAAAAGTAGTTAAGCTTAGGCCTTGGATTCTGATTCAATTTCAATGGCACTAATGCCCGGAAAAACTGGCAGTCAGTAAATGAATTGATACATGGGCACCCCGAGTCTGCTGAAATTAAAGAAATAAATTGTAAGTCGGGTGGTGTTATCTCTGATTCAAATGCCATTGCAAATGAGTTTAACAACTTTTTGTGTGCGAGTAGGTGAATCTAGCTTTTCGACTGTTACTCTTGATGAGTTGTTAAAACATAGATTGGTGACAGAAAACTACGATACTACGAAAAACTCCGATCTACCCGGGTGAACTATATTCAATTATCAACTCGCTTAAAAATAATTCATCACCTGGACTAGATGGTGTTTCGAATGTATTAGTTAAGAAGATGGCTTCTTATCTTGTGGATGTCTTAAGTTTCATCATAAATTTAAGTGTCAATACCGGGAATTTTCCGTTAGCCCTAAAGCGAGCTGTAGTCATCCCAATTTTTTAAAAAAATGATAAATCGAGTTTAGACAATTACCGACCAATATCGCTTCTTGCCATTTTTTCCAAAATCTTTGAAAAGGCCATGAAAAGTAGGATGGTACATTTTCTGAATAAAAATAATTTTCTGTCTCCGCTGCAATTCGGGTTTAGGAAAAATAAGAACACGGAACAAGCTATTTTAACAGTTCTGGAACAAATAAGTGCGAGCATTGATTTAGGGCTCAAGTCATCTGATCTGTTTGTCGATATGACTAAAGCTTTTGATAGAGTAGACCATGTGATTCGGTTAAAAAACTTTATTGTTGTGGTTTCCGTAGAATGACTTATAGCTGGCTTTGTAGCTACCTATCTGATCGAACTCAAGTAGTGCGTGTTAATCACCAACTAAGCGGAGGACTGGAAATTAAGGCAGGAGTTTCTCAGAGATCGGTGCTTGGACCCCTGCTATTTCTTGTTTACGTGAACGGAATTTTCCGACACCTTTTTGCAGGTTCCCTCACCGCTTTCTTTGACGACTTTTCATTTGTGTACTCTGGTTCAAGCACACAAGTTAACATAACAGGGATCGAACACGATTTAGAATTACTGGCGGAATGGCTAAATCTCACAACTTACTTTTGAGTGGGAAAACAAAAATAGTACATTTAAGGGATAGCTAGTTCCTGGTGATGCTATTTCTTATCACGGTTTTGGCTGTAACGAAGCTCAGACATGTACTTCGACTGGCTGTTTTAAGATTAGTGTAGTAAATGAAATTAGATATTTAGGTATTTTGTTTGATGCAAATCTAAATTGGAAGGCGCACATCGAAGGTTTGAAACATAAACTATTATTAGTATCCAAGAAGATGTACAAACGTCTTGCGCCTCTTTTGTGATTCTATTCTTCTCTGCGGGCTGGTATGTTGGAGAAGTGCTTGTAAAACAACAATGAATTCGCTTGTGGTTAGACAGAAACATATTATCCGGTTAATGGCTTTTAATGATGCGCTATTTCCTTCTTGGCCCATCTTTCGAGCTCTAGACATCCTGCCACTGAGACACATGATTGTCTTCATGGTCTTAAAGATGTTTTTTATTATGAGTGGAAATAACTTTGTCACTTGTTCTGGCTACGGTCTTCGATTGAACTCGCAATACAGAAAACATATTCCTAATTGGAGGTTAGATTTTCGTAGACATTTCTTCAATGTGGTTTCACTCATCATCTTCAATAATTTACCGATTGAAATTAGAATGTCTGGGAGCTTCTCTGTCTTCTCTAAAGCCCTAAAACAGTATTTAATTGCAACGCAAGATGTAGAAAAACTATTCTCAATTCAAGTGTAAATCAATTTTATTTTTATTTTTTTTATTTACCTAAGATAATTTAAGCATTTATGTAACTTGCTGTGTTCTTTTAATTAAATTGTGTTATTTATAATTTGAGATATTCTGAAATAGACCAAAACCATTACAATAAAACAACAACAACAACGTAAAAAAATAAATTTTATTGTTGATTATATTTTTTTAGTTAATAAGGAATTATTGTGCCTGCGACATGAGCTCTAAGAGCCTAGGGTACAATTATCTTACCATTTTTTAAATTGGTTAAAATAAAGTTGGTATGAATGTAATAAAAAAAAAAAATAAAAAATAGAGAATGGTAAATCTGCAAAAATCTTTTGAGCAAATTTACTATATCTACTTTATTTTACTACCTTACTACCGGAAGAATTTTTTATTCTTGCAAAATACGCTTAAGTATGCCGATCTACTACCTATTTTTTTATCAGTTACTTTTACGTAGTAAACTAAAGTATACTAATCATGAAAAATTTACCATTCGCTGGTAAAAGCCTGTGTATCGTCGTTGTGCTATCTAAGTATTGTTGGTTTTCTTTACTCTGCCTGATTGGGTTGGAATTTCATACTTAAAGTTATTTCGTAAGTTGGGAGAGTGAAGTGATTTTGGTCCGAAATCGGTGCAACGGAGCATCCCCGTTTATGCAAATATGTATATTGAAAAGTTTATGATTTACGATATAGATGACTTAAAACTAAATGACTCTAAATTTAATTTGCAATAATACCGGTCCAGATTAGTTTTCCAAAATTTAAGCGGAACTGACGATTTTTGACAAAATAAAATTGTTTTCATGAAAAATTCGGCCCATGTACAGCCCGTATGGATTGATTGATCGGGATGAAACTGCATACTTAAGAATTTTGCAAAAAAAGGGTTTTACAGTGATTTTTGGTCGAGATAACACCACCGGAAGTAGCAGCTTCAGAGGAGCTTTATCGTTTTTTGCAAATATTTTGAGAAAGTTAGAATAATTTGGTTTTCTTATAAAATATGTTTAGAAACGACATGTCTACTCGTTTTGTGAGACAAAATTAAATTTAAAACCAAAAATATTCATACTAATTTTTTTTTACCAAATAAACAAACAAATTTGAAGATATTCACACAGTCAAAATTTACATGTTCCATAATCCTCCCTTTTTAAAATTTTTTTAAATTTTTTACGTATTCTTCTGTTAACGGTTTAACTGGGTGAAAATTGCGAGTTCCTTTTATTGTTTTAAAATTCTCGAATCTAGTGGCTATATATATACTTTTTACGCAATTTGCCGTAGGCACGGCATTTTCACCTTCGTGGGTGAAAGGGCTGTGTCTATATATTCTTGATCGATAAAGGTTGCGAAAGTCTTCCAAATGACAAAAATATCTATTTTCATTCATTTCTTTCAACTGTGGGAACCGCAACTGGTCATGTCGAGTCGATTTTGGTATAAGTAATAGAACCTGGATACCTTGCACAAAAAACCGAATTTGTTATTTCACCTAGCTCCATATCTAACACAAGAGCTTGGTGTTATTTTTTATCGAGAGTTCGATCTTAGTATTTTTAATTGTGTCCTCAATTTGCGCTCTACAAACGAAACCTCCATCTAGTAGATAGTCAGCGTTATCTGTAAAAAAAGTTGCTGAACAACTGTCTGGCCTAAGTGAACAGCATAATGCTTCTACACAACTAAATTAAAATTGGAAACTAAAATTTACTGAAAAGCAAATCACTGAAATAGTAATTAGGAAAAAAAACACAATTTAACGAAAATGACAATTCACCGAAAACGGCAATTCACCGAAATCAACAATATACCGAAATCTACAATTAACCGAAAACGATAATTCACTGAAAACGACAATTTATCGAAAACAACAACTTAACGAAAACGATAATTCACCGTAAAAGCAATTCAGCGAAAACGACAATTCTCCGAAAATGACAATCTACCGAAAGCAAAATGAATTCACGTCAAACAACCTTAAAGGAAAATATGTCAAATTAGTGCCACTACTAAAAGAGAAAGACGGTTGAAACCAAAAGATTTCTAGCTTTGGGAGAGGGGCTTGATCTGGCCACGAAGCAGAAGTTTAATTTTCTGGTTCGGATTTTAGTGCCGGATTTTTTTTAACCCCTTCTAAAATTCCCGCACCCAAAACCAAAGATGTGCGTCTAACAGTCTCGAGTAGATCAGTGTGTATGTGTTTCAATGCAGTGTTTTAGGAACAGAACTTTATGTATTTTATAAAGTCAACGGTATTTTTTATAGATTTTTTTATAGAAGTATGTATTGAATATAATAACGAATTGGCTCGCTCATCGAGAATACGAATGTTGTTGCTTAAAACTCGATATTCATAATTGATAAGTTCATCACAGATTCATTCAAAAACTGCTGTTGGAATCATTAAATCTAGTTATATATTTATCGGTTCTGAAATAAATTCTTCGCTCCATTAAAATTGGCTATTTATAAAACATCCTCGAAAATGGGCCATAACTAGACAATTTCTCTTAATAGGTTTCTTGAAATTGGGTACGTGGTATGGAAATGTGATTCCGTTAAGCTTATGACTTGATCAATCCAGAGAGTTTGTAGCTTGGCAAAATATTTTTTAAATACTGAAAAATTGATATAACCATGTACAATAAACTACTTTGGTAAAAGTACAGAACAAGCTTTTGAGAATATACATTATAGGTACTTAAAATGAAAATTTTATAAATACAGTCCAATGGGCAGACACCTAATAGTCATTGAGCAAAATCAACAACTTTATCCGTAAGAGGCGGACTCGTTTTGTTCCAGTTTATTCCAAATTCCTTTAAAAAATATTTCATAATGACATTTTCATCCTATATTCTCTATTTATTATAGATTACGAAATGTCATAGTATGCTTAAAGTTGGCTATGTTCCAGAACTTCTTCCTATTGATTGATAATGATTGACTAAGGAATGGCCTAGTTACGTTCCAGTTGGCCGAATTTCAAAACTTTTTCTAAAAATACCTTTTATAATAATATTTTCATTTCACAAACGGGGCTTCCCGCATTCTAAAACTACTTACAAAAATCATTTTAGATTCGCATATATGTATGTAATTATCCTTTATACCATATTTTATCATGCTCCGTTGAGAAATTACTTGATTCAGAACAAATTTGATGATATTAGGGCTACATTCGGGATTCACAATCGGAGGACGATTTTTCAAGAAATTAGGATTTTTGGCACTCGAACGGCTAACTTTTGTCACAATTGCTCTTCAGAAATATGATGCAAAATTCAAACAAATAGTAAGAATACTGCTGACAAATTTTTTCGGTGAATTGTCTTTTTCAATGAAAAGTTGTATTCGGTGAATTGTTATTTTCGCAAACTGTCGTTTTCGGTGAATTATCGTTTTCGGTAAATTATAATTTTCGGTAAATTGTCTTGCAACAATTCACCCGAAAACGACAATTCACCGAAAACGACAATTTACCGAAAAAAACAATTCACCAAAACCGATAATTCACATAAAATGTCATCGAAATGAATTCAGCGTATTAAAGATAGTCTTCACGAAATACATTGTATGTACTTCATTTTTAAATTGTGGTAGATAAATAGCCAAAGAAACATTTCGATTTTGATAATGGCTTATGGTTATTCTGTTAACAGGTGATCCGATAAGAACTTTATGACGTTTATATTTAACTTATTTCTGATATTAAATTTAAACAGAAAATAACTTTTGTTATTATAAATTATTCGCTTTAGTAATCCGCGAAGCGAATGAAATATTTTCGGCAACTTAACGTTTTACGTGAATTGTCTTTTTCAGTTAATTATCGTTTTCGGCTAATCGTTTTTGCGCAAAAAAATGTCATTTTCGGTGAATTGTTTTTCCGGTGAATTGCTTTTTCGATAAATTGTCGCTTTCGGTGTTTTGAGTTTTTTAGTGATTTGTTTCTCGTCGAATTGTCATTTTCGGTGAATTGTATATTAAAATAAATTGTCGTCGAACTTACTTTACATATGATTACGTAAAAAATCTAATTCAATTTTTACCCAAATTTACGCAGTGTAAATTTGGACAGCCGTTAGACTTCAATTCAAAGAATGGATGATAGACTAACATAACGATACACCAAATAAACTTTAATTAAATGAACGGCCTGTAAAGAAGTAGACTGTTGAATATCATCGACTTGAAAAAACGTAATTGTCAGTACGATAAAGGGAGGTTTCCAGTGTTGTGCAAACTACTGTAATAAATAATTTTATTTATTGTTAGCTATTGTTGTTGATTTTAGTAAATTTAACTTAACTTAAATTCGGTTCAATTGTTTAAAACAGAGTACTACCTACTGAAGTAGCAGTAATTTTGATTACTAAAGGTAAACTTACAAAAATTTGGCCAGAACATATCACCCAATTTTAACAACTTACTAATAATCTTAAAAATGGACCCTGATCTAATCAAAAAATAATTTTTTATTGGTTAATAAAGTGGATACTGCTTGTGCTGAATATTGTCTCAGCATAATTTAATGTTTACCGTTTTGTAAGTAATTTATTTTATATTTTCAATTTCATAGGCACCAATGAAATTTAATGTTGCAATCCGAATACGTTACGCGTTGTAGGTTGGGAACAAACAAAAATATTTTGAGTACAAAGTGTATCGTAAGATTCCTTTAATGTTAAATTTACCATGTTTTTATTTACTTTAGCAGTTATTGTTATTATTATTACATGAAAATAAAAAACCAATTCATCTTACGATGATCCTATACTTTGAACACATACAAAATAAGAAGGGAAGCACAAACATCTAAGATAAATTTATCATATTCGTATTATTTATCTCAAACGTATATACTTTGAAAAATTATGACAGTTATAAAATTATTAATTCTGTAATATTCATCATATTCTACAATCTCGTATATTTTTATTTTGCCCGCGTTTTTTTTTTATTAAAGGAAAATTTATGTGATTCAACCCTTGGAAAAATTATATTTGATTCGTTTTGCCTGGTGGAGGTGGTATGTTTTCTTTGTACACTCCGTTTCACATATTTAGGAACTCTATTGTAAAGCAACTTGCTTAAGAACTCATTCACACCCAAAGGTGGTTTATCGAGCGTTAATTTACATAGTTACATTTTCCAATGAAATATATTTTTAGAAAAGGCGCAGTAAATGGGGCAGGACGTTCGTCTTCAAATTTATGAAACGGGGTGTTTTTATACATGCTAACAGTTTTGTTAAAATTTTTATATTTACAACTTTTATGAGTGGATTTATGAATTCAATCTCATTCTTCGGAGTATAAATTTCATGAGAATTTTTAAGTATACAAAAGTAATTTGGAACAATACTTCTTGACTATTAATGTCTTGTACGAGACTCATTTCTATTGCATCTCGGTTGAATTAGTTACATTCAGAACCTATTTCTAGAATTGTATGAAGCTGTTTAGTACCAGAATCTTGATTAAAACAAGACCCAATACAAGTGTATACTAGATAAATCCAAAATCACCAGAAGCAAAATTAAGGAGAATATATTGGCTAAAAGCATCCGTAACGTAACAAATATTTCAATTCAACTCATTTCTAAAATCAATTAAAAAGTTAGTAATTTGACTATAAAATTTAATAAAATATGCCAAAATATTTTCCGAAACCAAAAATTTTACCGATCTCAATATGATATTTGGGTAGATCTATAACTATATAAATATATAAATTATTGTTTATTTGTTCAGTTTACCTAATAAAATTTAGATTAAATTTTTATTTATTATCCATCATATTCAATGGCGGAGTGGTATGGTGGCATCGTGCTGGTGACGACCATGCGCTGAACCTCGATTTGCTTACGCGGCTGTGAATCACTAAAATTGTACAGGCTTCTCGTTACAAACAAACAACCGACCTATAAAATTTTAGTGGCCGTACCGCTCTTAAATGAACTTATTCGTTCGTTTTTCTTTGCTTTATATTCGTCATGTTTGTTACCTTTTGTTTCCATTGTAGTGCTCGTCCTGTTGTTTCCGTCTTGCACTTATTTGTGCCTCTGTTGATGCATATGCTCTGTTTGCAAGTACAGATTGATCGTTGATGAATTAGCGATAAGTTTGTTAAATGATATACATTTGCGACTAGAATTTGTAATGCTTACTGTTCGACTCAGTCATGTATGTCTAGGCACTCACAATCTCTCGTTGTACTTTATTTTGGAAGCCTTGTATCATTTGTACATCGGTCTTTCACGGCACAAGCCCAAAGTTGGATATATAGGTCCATGCTACTTTTAGCATTTGTCTGCTCAGAAGTAATTTGTTATGTTTTGTGAGCTCAGAATTTCTACACTCTAAGGGATGTGCTCAGGATGTGCTCTTTTCATCTTAGCTTAGCATCAAGGATCATGCTAGGTTTTTAGGTGTATTTGCATATGAAATATGGTTTAAGTAATGATCCACGATATTTTACAGTGTTTTATAAAAAGTTTACATGTACTGATTTGGCTTCACTGTGTTAACTGCATTTTGGACCATGCTTTTTGCTGCCAATATATCTTTTCTAACTGTTAGGATAGCTGTAGTATCATGAATATTTTATAAATCTCCCTCTTGTGGTATATCTGCTGCGATTCTTTTTAGTTCACAAGTTTTAAAGTTTGACTCAAGTTTGTCTCAGTACCGATCTGCAATGTTTGATTTATGAATTTGATAAAGTTGCTTAAACAGGTGTTGATGCAGTTTATTTATTTATTTATTCGTTGCCATTAAAAATTTTGGTAAAGGAAAAGCACATATGGAAGCAATATAAATGAAAAAAAAAAAAAAAAAAAAATACTTCCATTAGGCATAAAAACCTCAGATTTTTTCAAAAAACAAATCCACTCCATGCTAGTACCCTCCGTATTGAGCTCAAACTCATTTGTTACAGAGAACACTGCAAGAATGAATGAATTTAAATTCAAACCCTTGGTGCCATACTTTGTCAAAAGCTTGGGCCACATCTAACAATTCTGAGGATATCTTCTTATTCTCAAGTGCATCCTCAATGACTTCCATTATTCTGTGAACTTGTTCGACGTTAGAAATAAAACGTATTTATTTTATTATAGGCTTGAGCCGCAATATTTTTCAAATATTGTTGATATGACTGAAAGTAATGCTACCGGTTTATAAGATTTTTTATCGTTTACTATAGATAACCTGGTTTAGAAACCATAATTCAGTCCGATAGCTGCATTAATTATTTATTTGAACTAATTACGCAAACTTTTCGCAGGCGTGGCTTTCACAATTGTCTAGTAATTAAATCATCACCTGCTGGATTATGAACTGATATTAATTTTGATGATGAATTTTACAAAAGTAAGCACCGACCTCTATAATAAACCCAAATCAATAACTTAGTTAAAAATGGCTCTTCGCCAGAAAATTAGAATTTTATAATTACAAATATGCATTTCTGAAACAAATATTTTCATCAACCTGCAACCTGCACAAAAATAGACCTTCTCTACGAGACGATATTTTCTCAGATTGAATGATGAAAGAATCGCTCCTTATCGGATTAGCATTCCAAATTCCAAGGTGTTAGAAAAGTTCTATCACGCGTATTTGGAATGCGATTTTGCTTGAACGATTTTGCTAAAATTGCTGAGGGCAGCTTTAAAAAAATTGTATTTTCATTATTTCTACACTTAGAAATATTGCAAGATTAATTTTATATAACCAATATAAAAAGGTTTGTTATTGTTCTGCTTCCTTAAAGGTTTAGTAGAGTTCCAGTTGCACTTTTTCAATTTTTCCCTATGAAAAATGTACAGAGGGAATTTTCGAGTGCCAGCACACGATCGAGATTCGTTCTGATTTTGGAAAAAAAAAATCATTTATAAAGTCTTACGAAGGGCGCTGGTGTTGTTTACAAAATTTCTTTGTCTTAAAATTGTGCCATTTGCGTAAATTTGCTTTGATTGGTGAAAATGAGATTTAAATGAGAGTTCGGATTAGTCGTTGCGGAAAAGTCTTTTTTGCATAAAATTAAGCAATCTAAACTAATAACAAAACAATGGATCTCTAACATGGATCTCAAAACACTGTTTTTCTGACCAAGTTAGGATTATAATATGATGAGTCCCACGTGTTTTTTTATTCATATTCCCTATATGATACAAACCAATATGTTCACACAAATTATTTTAAACGGTTGTACCATCACTTCAAAAGTGAAAGTCGTATCATTTTCGACTTTTATCGTTTTTTAATCTTGCAATACTCAACTGCGTTTATTATTACTTTGGTTTTAAATGATAAAACTTTATCATTTATCGTGATTCCAAAATGATACAACATACCGCCATTCGACTTTTTCGAATTTCTATTCGAAGTGATGGTACAAATACCGCCCCTGGTCTATAAAAATCAATGGTCAAAAAATCATTTTCCACTTTTTGCCGATTCGGATAGATTATGAGAGCTCTTTCATATGATGAAATCCAGAAAGCCATAATTTGTGGAAAAGTTTGCGCCGTAACAGTGATTTGTAAACTCAACTTAACGCGATTAACTACGATAATATTCCGAGCAGAAACAATATTTAACGTCCTTGAATATAGTTAGACACCAAGCAATGCAGATAAAAGGGAACAACCAACGCGAAAGTGACGCAACGAGTTTTTTACTTTTAACAGCTGTTTTCTTCATAACTTGATTTCGCACGGAAGCACCGTTTTCATACACCAGGTCACATATACTCTCTCTATATACTCAATATACGCTAATGTTTTAACATTCTCATTATGCCACCTATTTAATCACTCCTGTCATTAAGCACACTTTCCCAAAATATGAAAAATTTCAAGATTTACAATTTTAAGTAGTAACATGAAGTATAGTAATCAAGAACAATTTTGATGTTTAGCTTTTTGCAGCGGAGTAAATGTTGTTAGTGTGGACCCATTCCCGACTCACACAGAAGAATTAACTGATCGGGGTTAAAACTTAAGCTTTTTCATAAATGTAGTGATTTTTCACTGAAATCGGTGCAAAACTTAATACTTAAATTTTTCAGCTTCAATAGGAGCATTTTTAATTTTTGCAAAGATGTCAAAAAATAAACGATTCAAATTTATTTAAAGATTACATTTTAAACCAACAGGGGGTCGACTGCGCTCCTGAGTCAATTTGGCGTTTGCGTAAGTGAAATGCTTGGTGGCTCAAATACAATGAATGATATGTCTGTCCTGGAAAACATTAGCATGTATCTTCTAGAATGGAAATAAGGAGCAGGCACTTTTAACAGGCAGGACCAAGTGCCCAAAATTTTAATCGTATTTTATGCTCAAAGCTCCCCGGACGCGAATGCACGAAAAAAAACTCTATTCTGAAATCTCAGAAAATTATATTACACGTGATTAGGGGACGCAGCCACTTATCAAATGCCCTAACAAGTGCGAGACATCTTTGCTTTAATTCTTTGCATAGGTCAGCCAGCATATCCTATAGACTTACAAGAGGAATTGAAAAGGGATTTCAGTCTGAACTATTCACGCCAAATGAGTGAAGATTAGGCATTGAATAATGCATTATATGCCAATGGAAACACTTTGGTGCAGCATGGCAGAAAATGATACCCGTGAAGTTTGTCCTAACTTTGTCCTAAAATTCCAAAAACAAAATTTAGGACAAATTTAGGACATACTTCACGCGTGTGTCCACGAGCGTGAAGTTTGTCCTAAAATTGTCCTGATTATTTTACTATGAGTATGTATTAGTTAATCTCTCGTTATAATGAATTATCATATTTATAATATTTGAACATACGTTCGTATATAAACAAATTTGAAATAAAGGTATAGTGAAAAAATCGTTAATTATCATTTCCAATTCAGCGACTTATTTTTTAACCAAGCAGCAATATTGTAAATGATTATAAAAATATTAAAGAGTGTATATATTATTGTGGCTTATATCAATTATTCTTCATCAAGAATATGTTACTTATGCTGAATTTAAACGTGGTCGTATAACCACCGATGATGCACCACGCCTTGGACGCCAAATGAGGCTGTGAGTCCAGAAGACATAAAAAACTCTACGACAATATTTTTAATGACCGTAAAGTGAAGTTACGTGAGATAGGTGATATTGTAAAGACATCAATGGAACCTGTTGGTCATATTTTGCATGAACATTTGTCCATGAGAAAGCTGTGTTCGAAGTGGGTACCGCGTTTGCTCACAATGGATCAACAACGATAACGCGTCATAATTTCGTGCGCGGTAGATGACAAGGGATGAAACATGAATCCACCACTATATACCCCAGTCAAATTAGCAATCAGCTGCATGGCGAGAAGCCGGTTAACCTCGTCCGAAGCGACCACAAGCACAACTGTTGACTGGAAAGGTTATATCGTCTGTATTTTATGATACACATGGTATAATATTTGTTGACTATACCTTAAGGAAAGGAGAAAAGATCAACAGCGAATATTATATCGTGTTATTGGTGCGTTTGAAGGAGGAAACCGTTGAAAAACTACCTCAAATGAAGAAGACAAAATTGCTGTTTCACCAAGACAATGACGCCATACTCGCGAGATTTGGCCCCCAGCGATTTATACTTGTTCACAGACCTCAAAAAAAGCTCCAACTACGACAGAGATTTGGCTCCTCTAAATACAAAAGTGCGATTAATCAGGATTTCCTTCAGCCTCAATTTTTCGAGTGATTAACAAGACTGCGATCGAAAACGAATTTTTGACCTTAAGATTTTTGAAGATGTACCATTCGTTTTATCGAGTGCTCTTAACCAAGAATCATCCCGATATCACAGCTACATCAAAAGTTACAATTTTTGCGGTGTAGGTTTAGTTGTAAGCTAAACCGACCACTCGTTCCTCGAAAACGGTAACTGTAATAAAATCAGGATTTGTTGAGCTTTTTGAAATTGCGGACTTAAGCTTTTCCCATAAATTAAATGTCCCCGTGATTTTTGGCCGTAACTGATTCTTTTTAAGTGGCCGCTTCTAAGTGACTTAAACGTTTTCCATATAGACTCTTTTCGTTTATTGGAACAAATAATGGGTTGGGGAAAAATCCATTATTTTTTCGCCAGATGGCTTTAGTGACATGTATCTCGTGTGTATTTGACGCGGTATACCATACTTAAACTCGTTAGAAAGGGGTTTGATGCACTAAAAAAATTATTTTGTTATGGTTTTAATTGATCGTTTCAATTGTGAGTTATAGCGTTTCGAGGATAGAGGTAAACAAAATGAAAATTCGCTATATTTTATAATTTTGCTTCGATAAAGACGAAAACGCCAGTCGGGCGGCTGAAATCGTGAATGGTGTCTATGGTCTCGATACTAACACAGCACAATTTTGGTTTCATCGATTCCGTTATGTTAATTTCGATATTAAAAATGCACCACGCATTGGAATACATATCGTCAAAAATGTCGATAAAATGCTGGAACCAACTTCCACTTAGCATACGGCAACAAATAAATTCAAAACCATTTCTCCAATTACTTAAAGTTTGGCTTTTTGAGCACCCTAATATCGATTTCCTATTTAGAGTTTTAGTCTGATGCAGTTTAATTTTAGTTTCAATTGTTTATATTTTTTATATTTTTATTGTTAAATTTTTAATTGTAATATTCATAACTTTTTTTCATAATTTTTCTTGTTAAAGGGTAGATCAATACTGCCGTTAAATCGGTGATGATTACCCTACTCATTTATTTTCATTTTGTATATTATTATTATTATATGTGAAAAACAATCGTTTTGAAACTAAATGATAAGCCTGCGTGCTTTAAAATTTAAAAAAAAAAAATTAAAAAAAAAAATTATTACCTATTAAATTATTACCATTTGCATAAGGCTGGCTTCAAAAGGAACCTCGATGTTTGGGTGTCGACGAGTTGACGCAAAAAAACTTTATGGGTCTTGATTCCATCTGCGAATACTTGGCCAAAGAGAATGAAATCGAGCCATTTCTAAAGCGGGGGTAACTGGCGACGAGAAATGGATCACGTGCGTCAATACCAAGCGGAAGCATGGCGTTTTGGAAAAGCGACATAATGAAATTGGCTTCTAAGTGGCAACGAATTATCGAAAAAACGATTCATATTTGAGCCAAAACGGATGATTGTAGCCATGTTAAATAAACCCCAGAAATAAAATAAAAATAATCGATTCTTTTTCCCTAACCTTATGTTTCTTTTTATGTATTATAGGTGTGCAAGTAGAAACTGTGCTTTTTCTAGTCAAATTCACCTTTATTGAAAATATAATTGTTACAATAATTAAGTATCGAAATATTCGCCATTAATCTATGATCTTTGGCCATTTATCGGGTTGATGATGAATGCCTTCGCGATAGAAACTTAGTGGTTTCGAAACAAAATAGTGATCGAGCCAATTTTGAACATCTTCAACTTTCGTGAACCGCTGGTCTTTTAAATATGACGACATAGACCTGAATAAGATGTAATCAAAGGAAGCCAACCCTGGAGAATATGCCGCATGCTATAAAACTTCCTAGCCGGAGGAGATGAGTTCCAGTCCCACCAGACACACAGTAACACTTTATTGGCATGAATATTCATTTTTGCAACTGATGTTGATGCCTGGATCAACCCATTGTTTTCCGCGTTTAGGATTATCGTACAAAATCCACTACCGAGAATGAGAGATCTACTACCGAATTCATTACATCTGCATGAATGCAGATGCATCTGCACTCTTCGGTTTTTGTTTTCTTTCTGCCCTCAAGACATATTTTGTAATCTCATTTTCTCTATCTTGGAAAGAAAGCTGATTGGAGAAATCGGTACTGCTATAGCTTCAGCCATCCTTTTGTTAAATATCAATATACAGCCGGATTCATTTGGAGTTACCCAGGAGGCACCACGAGGAGGTATGAATCTCGGTCTTTGCCCCCCACTCCTTCTTCTACGTTGTTTGTTAAATTCATTAAATTCATTTTTTTATTTTTTTTTGTTTTTTTTTTATTTTTTTTTAATTTTATAATTTTTTTTATTTTTTTTATATTTTTTTTGTTTTTTTCAATAGTAATTCATTCAAAAAGTTCAAGTCGAACATGATTTTAATTCTGATTCACAAAAACGACAAATGCCTCCGTCAATTTTTAAAAATACAGTACATTTCTTATGTATACACCGTTTGCAGGATTTACATTCGATAATTTCACTGACGTTTTGTAAATGCTCCTCAAAACAATACAGGCAATGATTTATCACCGAATCCGAATTGTCAAATACAATGTCCTTTAAATAGTTCCGGTAATTGTTTAATGCTTTATTATTCGCTGTAGCATCGTTCGAATGAATGTCCGTAATCTGTTTATTATTAAGCATAGTATCAATTGCATAAATAATATAAATACCACAATTATAACCATCAATTTGTTGTGGTAAGGCGCTATTACTGCAAACTGTAAACTTTTGAGGCGGTTTTCTATAAAACTGAAGTGCTTCATTAGCAAAATGCTCAAATTTCTTAGAAATTCTGGTCAGAATTTTCCCAGGAGCTAATGGATCGTAAGTAACAATTTTCGATTTTTTGAAATCCAAAATGGCTAAAAGAAAATGATTATTTTCGCATATAGGGATTATAATATTTTTATTACATTTATTGGTTAGTAATAATTCCAACTGAGTGGTTTCGTCTAAAGCCTTATAAATTTGTTTGTCGTCGAGAATTTTTAAAATTTGGTATTGGTCCAAACACGCATAATTGGAGCCTTTTATCAGAATGTTCAAACATACATAAACGACTTCTGTTGAAAGAAAATTCCTATCAAAGAGACTGGTGTATGAGAAACTGTATAAATAAGTCTCGAATAAATTATAAAAATTAAATTTGAAGACCACAATGTTGTAATTAATCATTTTTTCATAGTATTCATCTGGCATCCGGCAGCAAGCATTCAATTTTGGAAGCAGGAATCGTCGTATCGCTCGTTTACCTGAATATTTAGGAGTCATTTTTTTCCGTTTTTTACTCCAATTTTCCTCATGATCGTCGTCTTGTGGGCTTTTTTCGTCGGACCGAATGGTGTTTGGTGTGCATAGTGAGGCGGTTTCAAAGTTATATTGTTTCCGTTTTTTCGTTTTTAGATGCGGAGCCAATTCCACTGATTTAATAGTTAAGCTGGTTTTTTCTTTTAATAAATCGATGAATCGACCTAATTTTAGGAATCGATCGTTAATTAAATTGTTCTTTATAATGTTAAACCAACTTTCAACAGTAGCGTTAGAAATTCGTTTTTCTACACCAAATTTTCTTAGAAAAATTGTTGCCCAAAATGGTAAAACTTTCATGTAACGTTTTGTGCAAAACGTTACAAAATCAACGCAATACAATTTATTATTCGTCCCTTCATCGCACTGGATGATTTCATCTAGAATATTATTCTTTATTCTATTATATCTAGTAAAAAATGGGGAGTCATCTAGATTATCCGCTTCAATTTCTTCATTATATTCATTTAGTAACTCAAAATTTGAACTGACGTTATCGGTAGGCCAGGTAGAAGTATTTGATATACTATTTAATTGCATTTTATTATATAGTAAGCGTTGAGCCTCACTAAATAACTTATTCTCTTTTTTTGAGCAGCATAAAAAACAAAAAATTTTAAAATATTCATCGACTTCTTCAATAGTTTCCGCGTCAATTATAAGAAACATTAATATCATGATGGTTTCTTTTAATTTCGAATCACAATTATTTAGTTTACTTTTGATTTGTCTTATTAAGATTGCGGCAAAGTGCGAACAGCATATAAATATTCCCACTTTATCAGCAGGAAGGGATTTCCCTAAAACGACAGAATAAGCAAACGAAAGATACTTTTTTACAGTCATATAATTGAATTGCTTTATGATTGAAATAATAAAGACCCACGACCAATCAGATACGTAAACTTTTGGTGCGAATAATTTCGCCGTATTTCGGTTTAAACAGTCGATATAACATTCAAAAAACTGGTTTATAGCGAGCAGATTGTGCTTACTGCTGATCAGTTCAGCTATTGGAAAAATAATGTTGTGTATTTTAACAACACACGCGTAATAAAATATTTTCGGGTAGTTATGTTCAGCACAGCATTTTGGATTGCGCACTAAGCTACCAGTAGCATCAACATGCACAATTATATTTTTAGAATTTAAAAATTTGAAAGTTGAATCCCGTAACAGTATAACATGAAGTGGTATTGTAAATTGAAATATATATTTATCGTTTGATTGGTTATGAATTCTTTGCAAAGCATCCAATATTTCGCAGCCAACTACCAAATCATTTTGAAGTTTTCGCTCGGATCTAGCTTTCCTTAAATTTACTGGCCTAACAATGTTTTGGGTATTTCCCTTTTCCAATAACTTTCGGTCAATATTGCCCAATTGTTTTAAGCTTTGATGGTGGGCATATATGTAACTCAAATCATTTTGAACCAGTTTTCTTTGTTTGCCTCGTAACTGGGTGAATTCCTTCAAATCGCCATGTGTGTTCATATCTGAACCAAACGTGTAAAATTGCATTAATTTGTTTGGTTTGATTAAAAATTTAAATTTTTGTCGATGTTCGGAATATTTGCATCTCGCATATTGAGTTATTAAATTATTTTCCTTGTTAAAATTTGCTGTTCGAAACGATAAAACACAAGAATGATGGCTGGCTATCATTGCTTGAGATATACAGTATCGTAAATCTTCGAAATTCCATTCCAGTTCTATGTTTAATGGAATAGTCATCGTTCCACGAAATAGCCAAACATCTATAGAACTCTCTTCAATTTCGATATTAAGATTTTCGATTGATGGAAAAATATTTGATATTGCATTTGTATCGCAATCAAGAATCGGGGACGTTCTTACGAGTACTTCATTTTCATTTCTACAACTGGTTTCCGGTATGTATTGTTCTATTATTTTTACATTATTTTCAGTTTCATAATTTACATCGAGAATGTTCCATGTTTCATCCAATAAATCTTCATTTTGATTCAAATCTGATTTTATTATTTCAATATCGTTGCACAGATTGTCCTGAATATTTGTTTTTTTTATAGAAACGCCAAGATAAATTTCATTCCTAAAATTTGCATTATGTCGAAAAACGTAATTTAATTTGTTTTGCATTTTAACGTTACACAAAACGCCCAGTTTGTTGCATATTGTAGTTAAGAGGGGATTGACACTCGGGTTAACGGAAAATTTTATTTCACTTGGATCATTTACAATATCCACAATTGTGTCTTTAATGATCGTTAACTGTTCTTTCGAATAACTAAATCCTTTAAATGGCATTTTTGTTTTAATAGTGTGCAAATGAATCCTGGTATAACTTAAAATCAATATATTCTAAAATATTTTATATTTTTATTATGCACTTGGGTTATTTACAGATGTAAAACCAAAACAAATAAACCATAAAATGAAATTTAAAATTGCGCTAATGCAAATTTTAAATTTAAATATCTAATGTATGACAGTAGCTAAATAATATTTTTTTTTTTTCTAGTAAATACACTTTATACTCAAACACTACAAATTAAACAATTATACGTATATTAGAAACCATTTTTTTACGAGAATATTTTTTGTTAATTATTTTTATTTACCAAATAATAAATTTTTAGAAAAAAATTATGGATTAGGAAACGGCTTAAACGACTTTGATGAAAATTGGATACGAGGGGGTTACACAGCTTTGGGAATACACGGGGGTGCGGGTTCACAATTTGTAACCACAAACAACATCTGGGGAACAATGTTACCGATGTCTAGTAACAAAATTTTCAATATAATTCTCAAAATATGTTGTATTATGCAATTTTTCTCATTCTCAATAGATAATTTGATTTTTTTTCCTTTTTGTATATTTTGGATTCTTTTCTCTTTTTTAGTAAAAAAAAAAAGTAAAAAACACAATTTCGTTTTTGTTTTTAAATAACAATTTCTGTTTAGTATAATATCAAAAATGATGAATCATTTTTGATAATATGTTAAATGTATTACGCAAAATGTCCTTCTCATTTTTAAATTACACAAAAATTTAATTATTTAAAAGTTAAGTTTTATTTTAATAATTTTGTGTGTTAATATTTTTATATTTTTATAGTTAAATTGTTTATTTGTTTTTATATTTAAAAGTTATGAAATTTACTAGAAATTAATTTCGTAATAACAATTAGTATGCAAGCATTTACAAATGTATGTACTTTTTTGTACATTTATATTTCAAAAATATAAAAACAACATTTTAATTCCTATTTCCTAAAATGGGTTTGGAAATGTTTTTAGCCATCTCAACACAAACCCAAGCGCTTTTTAATAATTTATGGGAACCAATCTGTAACTTTAATTATGTTTGTAACACGCGGTAAAATAGTTTTTGTACAATAATTCGACGGGAGCACTCAGTAAACTAGACCTAAAAGTTGTCGGTAATTGGACGTTAACACTAGTGAATTATTTTTTAATGTATTTCCTTCGTTTTTAATTTTTCTAATATTTTAATATGCAATGTTTTGTCTCGCTAACATTCGGTTAATTAAAAACGATACTTTATTACTATTAGTTGTCGAATCACAAGACATTAAATGCAATTCCTGACCAATTTCTTAAAATTAAAACTTAAAAAGTGTCAGTTAATTGAAACACATACATAAAATCTATTATCTAAGAAAAATGTTTTAAGTAGATTCGAAAATTTCATTAAAATAAATCAATTCAATTTAACGAAAATAAACTTGAATGACTAAATATAAATAATATTTTTGTAATGTTAGAATTTAGTATTTAATTATTATATATTATTAATCTCTATATTAACTCTCTCTATATTAACTAATATATTTATTTTATTTTTCTTTAAGAAGAATAATACAACTTTTCTAAAATTATGTATACCGGAAACACTCAATGGCTTGGGACATAAAGAGGTATGTGTGGTTTTAACATCGTGGATTAACAACGATCATACTTATTGACCACCAAACTATTACAAGGCTCTGAAAAAAATGTTGTGTTCTGATTCTTCGTGGACACAACATTCCAGTGTTGTTTCAAAACGTAATTTAGGTATGTATTTATTACATACAGAAAAATTCTATGACTTTTTACGGAAATATCTCATTTTCAGTAATACCTTCCGTGGGACTTATGCGTATAGATTGAATGGCTTGTAGTCGGTGCTGATATTAATGTTAAAAGCGATTAATGGTACCGTGACGTATATCGTTACATTTGTTGGAGTGTCTTCTATCACTCGACCAACATACAGAAAAATTCTATGACCTTTTACGGAAATATCTCATTTTCAGTAATACCTTCCGTGGGACTTATGTGTATAGATTGACTGGCTTGTAGTCGGTGCTGATATTAATGTTAAAAGCGATTAATGGTACCGTGACGTATATCGTTACATTTGTTGGAGTGTCTTCTATCACTCGACTAACATACAGAAAAATTCTATGACCTTTTACGGAAATATCTCATTTTCAGTAATACCTTCCGTGGGACTTATGCGTATAGATTAAATGGCTTGTAGTCGGTGCTGATGTTAATGTTAAAAGCGATTAATGGTACCGTGACGTATATCGTTAAATTTGTTGGAGTGTCTTCTATCACTCGACTAACATACAGAAAAATTCTATGACCTTTTACGGAAATATCTCATTTTCAGTAATACCTTCCGTGGGACTTATGCGTATAGATTGAATGGCTTGTAGTCGGTGCTGATATTAATGTTAAAAGCGGTTAATGGTACCGTGACGTATATCGTTACATTTGTTGGAGTGTCTTCTATCACTCGACCAACATACAAAAAAATTCTATGACCTTTTACGGAAATATCTCATTTTCAGTAATACCTTCCGTGGGACTTATGCGTATAGATTGAATGGCTTGTAGTCGGTGCTGATATTAATGTTAAAAGCGATTAATGGTACCGTGACGTATATCGTTACATTTGTTGGAGTGTCTTCTATCACTCGACCAACATACAGAAAAATTCTATGACTTTTTACGGAAATATCTCATTTTCAGTAATACCTTCCGTGGGACTTATGTGTATAGATTGAATGGCTTGTAGTCGGTGCTGATGTTAATGTTAAAAGCGATTAATGGTACCGTGACGTATATCGTTACATTTGTTGGAGTGTCTTCTATCACTCGACTAACATACAGAAAAATTCTATGACCTTTTACGGAAATATCTCATTTTCAGTAATACCTTCCGTGGGACTTATGCGTATAGATTGAATGGCTTGTAGTCGGTGCTGATATTAATGTTAAAAGCGATTAATGGTACCGTGACGTATATCGTTACATTTGTTGGAGTGTCTTCTATCACTCGACCAACATACAGAAAAATTCTATGACTTTTTACGGAAATATCTCATTTTCAGTAATACCTTCCGTGGGACTTATGTGTATAGATTGAATGGCTTGTAGTCGGTGCTGATATTAATGTTAAAAGCGATTAATGGTACCGTGACGTATATCGTTACATTTGTTGGAGTGTCTTCTATCACTCGACTAACATACAGAAAAATTCTATGACCTTTTACGGAAATATCTCATTTTCAGTAATACCTTCCGTGGGACTTATGCGTATAGATTAAATGGCTTGTAGTCGGTGCTGATGTTAATGTTAAAAGCGATTAATGGTACCGTGACGTATATCGTTAAATTCTTTGGAGTGTCTTCTATCACTCGACTAACATACAGAAAAATTCTATGACCTTTTACGGAAATATCTCATTTTCAGTAATACCTTCCGTGGGTCTTATGCGTATAGATTGAATGGCTTGTAGTCGGTGCTGATATTAATGTTAAAAGCGATTAATGGTACCGTGACGTATATCGTTACATTTGTTGGAGTGTCTTCTATCACCCGACCAAAATACAAAAAAATTCTATGATCTTTTACGGAAATATCTCATTTTCAGTAATGCCTTCCGTGGGACTTATGCGTATAGATTGAATGGCTTGTAGTCGGTGCTGATATTAATGTTAAAAGCGATTAATGGTACCGTGACGTATATCGTTAGATTCGTTGGAGTGTCTTCTATCACTCGACCAACATACAGAAAAATTCTATGACTTTTTACGGAAATATCTCATTTTCAGTAATACCTTCCGTGGGACTTATGTGTATAGATTGAATGGCTTGTAGTCGGTGCTGATATTAATGTTAAAAGCGATTAATGGTACCGTGACGTATATCATTAGATTCGTTGGAGTGTCTTCTATCACTCGACTAACATACAGAAAAATTCTATGACCTTTTACGGAAATATTTCATTTTCAGTAATACCTTCCGTGGGACTTATGCGTATAGATTGAATGGCTTGTAGTCGGTGCTGATATTAATGTTAAAAGCGATTAATGGTACCGTGACGTATATCGCTAGATTTGTTATAGTGTCTTCTATCACTCGACCAACATACAGAAAAATTCTATGACCTTTTACGGAAATATCTCATTTTCAGTAATACCTTCCGTGGGACTTACGCGTATAAATTGAATGGCTTGTAGTCGGTGCTGATATTAATGTTAAGGGCAACAAATGGTACCGTGACGTATTTCGTTAGATTCGTTGGAGTGTCTTCTATCACTCGACCAACATACAGAAAAATTCTATGACCTTTTACGGAAATATCTCATTTTCAGTAATACCTTCCGTGGGACTTATGCGTATAGATTGAATGGCTTGTAGTCGGTGCTGATATTAATGTTAAAAGCAATTAATGGTACCGTGACGTATATCGTTACATTTGTTGGAGTGTTTTCTATCACTCGACCAACATACAGAAAAATTCTATGACCTTTTACGGAAATATCTCATTTTCAGTAATACCTTCCGTGGGACTTATGCGTATAGATTGAATGGCTTGTAGTCGGTGCTGATATTAATGTTCAAAGCGATTAATGGTACCGTGACGTATATCGCTAGATTTGTTATAGTGTCTTCTATCACTCGCCCAACATACAGAAAAATTCTATGACCTTTTACGGAAATATCTCATTTTCAGTAATACCTTCCGTGCTACTTACGCATTTAGATTGAACGGCTATCAGCACCGACTACAAGCCGTTCAATCTAAATCATTAAATATTTCTTCGCAATTAAAAAGATAATATACGATTTTATCACTATACGTTTATACCCAATTTGCATATAAAATTATTTTAAGTTTTAAAATTCGTTATAACGAGAGTTTAACCAATACACACACATTTCAAAATGTTAGGACAAAGTTAGGACATACTTCACACCCGTAGAAAATGTGTCTCTTTGGGATTGCCTATTACCCAATTAAATCTACTAGCAGAAAGCAATCTCTATGACAAAGCATAATAAAGCACACTTGACCCAAATTAATATTGAAAAGCTTATGTGATGCAACTTGAGGTATTTGAGGGCCTTCGTAATGCTTTAAAATTTTTCGATATTCCTACTTTACCGGTATGGCAAATTGCCAATTTAACCTATTGTTAAGATTGCTGCAATGCTTTTCAAAGGAAGAAGAACAGTTCTCAGTGGCTTTAAGTTGCCAGTGCCACTACACTCATTATTATTGAGGATGCTGCGATGTTACAAAAGTATGACCTGAGATGTAATGATAAACTATAACGTAAAACCATTAAAAAATTCAAGAAAATTTGACGGTAAAGTGTTCAATTTTCTGTAGTACCTCGAGGCAATCGAGCAAACATTATTGAGTTCTGCATCAACTCAAGCTCTTTGTGGAACTTTAAATAAAATAACACTAATGGCAAGCATGCGAAGTGAAGGTCAGCAACTATGATCCGGCTGCAAAAATTCCCTACACTATACCTGATCCAAAAATCATGTATATTAGTCCAGAATTGTTTGAGAATGCAAGCCAAATCGATTCAATTTTCCGTGAAAAGCCTAGTGATCTAAGCGACGAGGAATTATCAAACCGAGTAATCGTCGTTATATAAACGAAAAAGATTAATATAAAAACGAATCGAAAGATACTATATCGCTTGCCAGTCGAGCAATTAATCTCCTTTCGGGCCTATAACGCCCTTTCCGATAATCCAAACGATGTACTCAAATTTCCGTTGGAATCTCTACAAATTTCTATATTTGTACCTCTCAAAAATCATTATTTACAATCATTATTTTGTTACGCAATTTGAACTCGAAAAAAGGTCTATGCACCAGCACACGATTGGTGATAGAGCAAATGTCATCCCAGCATTCTGGATCACAATGATCGAATCTCAAGTCCAAACGTATGATATGGTGGGAATCAACCTGTAGCAGCTATCTTTGTTCGGACAGGCTCAGCTCTATGTAGCTGTGTAACGCACTCTAAAAGGACGATCGAGAATAGCCACGCAACATATTGTTCAATGCAATTTTCAGTATGTAAAACCGTTCTGGAATAAAACGTAATTATAAACTATTGTGAACTCCAACCGATTCTAAATTTAATTTGCAACAATACCGGTTCAGATCATTTTCTAAAATTTAAGCAGAAATGAGGTTTTTGAACCAAAACTCTTTTCATCAAAACTTTGGCCCTGTACTGCCCAGACGAGCTGATTTATTGGGATGAAATGCCACACTTACGGTTTTTCTTAAATTGGGAAATCCCAGTGAATTTTGGCCAACATCGGTTTACTGGAAGTGCCAATTTTCAAAGATGTTTTTCGTTTTTCCACCGGAAGTAACAAGAGCTTTTTACATATATTTTCAAAAGTATATCAATTAAGAGAAAAACGATTATCTATTAAAAGATTAGATTCTTAATTAGTTTTGCAATAATACTGGTCAAGATCAGTTTTCTATAGTTTAAACGCAAATGACGATTTTTGAGAAAAAAAAACTGTTTTTGCGTCTATTTTACCCTTTGTATAGCCCCTACGAATTGATTGATGTAGATGACACTTCATACTTAAGCCTTTTCAATAAATTGAGAGATCCCAGAGATAGGTCAAAACCAGTCCAGATAGATGATTTTTGTCAAAAAACGGTTTCTCAGCTAAAATATTTTGGAAAATAAAGCATTTGTGAAAAAAAAATTAAAATCAAAAAGTTACAAGCTTTTATACTACTTTACAATTATATTTCAAATAAAATGAATTCAAATAATTTAATTTTACTGGAAAGCACGAGTTTTAATGGAAAGGAATTTGTGTTACCAAAATTCGGCTTTTCTACAATCCGGGCTGATAAAATTTTCGAAATCAAACTTTATACTTAAAACTTTGGATTAATTAAAAAATCCTTACGAAATTTAACGGAAATCTGTGTACTGGAACTGCCAAGTTCATAGCTATGAAACACTCCCTACACTTGTGAGCGAGTATACCATAATCAATCAAAACTACGTAGGACTTTAATAACGTTCGTTAATAAGACCCAACGGTTTTCGACTGGATATTTGGTTTTCCGAAAACTTTCCGAGTATCTATTCCTCCCATCGTTCGATGCGTTCGTGCTATTCAAGGTATTTCCGTATAACTTTAATAAATGTATAACGATAATTTTAAATCAATAACATAATAATTTTTTTTTTTGTTATATATCTTTATAATTTTCAATTTATTTTATTTATACAAATGACTTTATAATCAAACTCTAAAATAATAATAACCATAAATACTGTACAACAAATACCATGAAATACAACATAAAATAATTTACGATACGAAAATATCGTTCGTAAATCGAGAATAAAATATTTTATATTTACCAAGCTCAACTCGTACATACATAAATATGAAAGATATTAATTGAATTATTTATAAGTAAAACGTATACACAACAACAACAACAACAACAATAAATGATTAATGTTTGATTACATAAAATTATAGAAAACAAAAAATAAAAAGAAATTAAATTAATAATGTTAACGATATGAATTTTATAAAAAAAAAAAAAATTATGTTTTGTTATTTTGGAAAATTAACTAAGTCATCAAATACATATAATGCTGTCAACCGATTGCAGATAATCAATTTGTTATTATTCCAAACAAAATTAATTAAAATCGACTAATGAACGTCGTAAATAATATAATCATTACATTATATGAAATGTTGTAATTAATTATAAATATTTTGCCTTTCAGTTTTATTACAAATGTGCGGAGGAGTATTAGAAATTCTTTGTATTTGTGTTTATCGGAATGAGTTGGTCAAATGTTTAAAAGTCTTGTGTGTGAGCCGTGGCTTATTCGTGTTCTTGCTGACAAGCTCAATGATAAAACTTCGTTGTGAGCCAGAGGCTCTGTAGAAATATTTATGTTCTGTTTCTATCTGTTATTTCAACTAAATACTAAATCAGACTGTTTTCTTTGCAAGGTGGAAGACCATATCATAGTGACGTGAGTTCTAAATGGTACCAATGGATGTTTTTCAATTGTTTAAAACTTCCACTTAGTCAAGCATTTTGAAAATGTTTGTCCGCCTGCTTGTCCATTCGAAATAGTTTCGTTGTTATATCTACTGGCGTTTAAAAGAATTAAAAGCATTTGAGTTTCTGACTTTTCATTTTTTTTTACATGGCAACACCCGCCTTTATATTACCATGAACGTCACATATACCACTTTTGATTTGTAAAGCGAAAAATTAAACTTAACGGATTTTTGGTAAAACTGTCTTGTATAATGAAAAACGAATATCTGTGCTTACATTTTAGAGCAAAGGTAAACCGTTGTTGGACGAAAATTTAGTCTTTAAATTTATTTAAATCTTTTAATTCTTTGTCGTTTTTGTAAATGCTAAACTTTTCAACATCATTGCATAAATTGAAAAGCCACCATTAAAACGGTCACTTCCAGTACATAGATTTTCACCCAAAATGCCCCTCCTAATTAATGGAAAACGTCACGTACAATTTTTTATTTTTAAAGGACAATCCTTCTGAACTGTAGAGAGACCGAATTTTGATAAAATCAATTCGTTTTTAACAAAACTCGTCATTTAAGGTAAAATTTTAAAAATGTTAATTTTAAAGCTTTGCGTTTATTTTTTCGTAAATACTATATATTTTTCAAAATATTTGCAAAAAATGAAAATCTCTTATGGAAGCTGCCACTTCTAGTGAACCGATGTCGGCCAAAAACGGCTGGTATCTCCGAATTCATAGAAAAAGTTAAAGTAAGAAGTTTCAAGTATAACGCAGGAATCAAATTTTTGCTGAAAAACATGTTTTGTCAAAAATTGTTATTTCCGCTTAAATTTTGAAAAACTGACCAGTATTGTTGAAAAATTATTTAAAAAATTTTAGTTGATATTCGTTTCCTTGTAAATGATATACTTTTAAAAATATTTGCAAAAATCGAAAAATATACAATGGAAGGTGCCACTTCGGGTTTTCGATTTCGGCCTTGAATATGAAATTTCATCCCGATCGTTCAATCCGTCTAGACTGTACATTGACCGAATGTTTATTGATAAAGAAATTTTTGTCAAAAATCGTCATTTCTGCTTACATTTTAGATTGCTGATATGGGCCGACATTGTTACAAATTTTAAAAAATTCCTATTAATGCTGCATCTTCCGGTAGACCAATTTCAGACAAAAATTACTAGGATCTTTCAATTTGTGGAAAAAGCTCAAATATGAAATTTCAGCCTAATCTATCAATCCAACTGGGCTACAGAGATGCTGAATTTTTGTTGAAACCCCGTTTCTTACAAAAATCATCATTCCCGCTTATATTTTGGTAAAGTGATCGTAATTGATATGCTTATCAAAATATATACATAAAACGAAAAAGCTGCTGAAAAAAAAACCAATGGGATTTCCCGATTTATGGAAAAAGCTAAAGCACAAAGATTCATCAAATTCAGTAGACAGTCTAGAGAGTAGAGAACCAACGACATTTAGTCTACACACAGTATGTGTCTGTGAGATATTTTTAAAACTACTCGTCCACGTATAAATTTGTAAGTTATAAAATTTAGTTAAATATAACAACTTTAGCCTATAAAAGCGGATTCAGTGTTGCGTTCTTTCGTTCGTTCCTTCCTTCCTTCTGAAAATTTTTTAAACCAATTTCATTGGTTAAAAATTGCGTTTTTTTTTTCTTGTGAATTTTTTCAGCAACTTGGATTGATTTAAAAGAAATGTTAGACTGAAGGAAGGAACGAAAAACCGCAGCGGTATGAATCCGCCTTAAATTATGTGTCTTGAATGTTTGGAATTTTCTTAATCGTTTAGGTGCCTATTAATCATTTACTTTCGATTCTGACATTACGTGATACTTTTTGAAATTTTTATTGCATCCAAGAATTTCAAAGTGAGTGTATTGCCGAAATGTTGTATCATCCTACATTTCCCGTTTATTAGTCAGCGAAGCAGTACATGGCCTAAAATATTTGCCAGGTTCTTATACCGTTGAGAAATTTGGTTAATCGAGGAATTTTCGCCATCGATTACGATAGGTAATGTTAATAAATACAACTAAGACCCTCTGATGGAGTGCATAATTCAGCGCCGACCCACCGTGTTCCCGTCAATGTACAGGTTGACATGGAGCTTGCAATGTGCAGGTGGTATACAGTATGTAGGTGAGTTGTGTAAGTAGGTGAGTATAGGCGAATGGGTTAATGATGTGGTGTGAATGAGTAGTATCACAATGGGCTAAAATTGGCTTAAGTGTGCGATAGCAACCACTGAATCTTAATGTACTTTCACGAGCTTGATCAATATTCACAATGTTGCGTGAGTCTAAATCCGGCTAAAGGTTTGAAATAAACATGAACATTACAGGAACAAATATACTTTATTATACAACATAGTTGGGGTAACTAGAAAGCTTTTAAAATTAAACGAAATTCCAAAAGCTGTCATTAATCTCTTCATGAGCAAGTATACAGTAGGGATTTTTTAATGTAAGCGATTTTCATTTTGTTCAGGTCAGTTGAGATTTACATTTGAGCCGAGAATCAACAATTTATAAACAATCGCCGCATGTTTTTCCCGCAAATTTGGAGGCAAAATATCCAGCGAGCTTTCGGTCATATTTTGACATCTATTCTGAATATATGACATTCATATGCGGGGATGTTGTTGTCCATTGAAGTAGGTACATTGACATTTTAATAACTCTGTGTTTCTGTGTTTGTTTTAAAAATGTATCTGTCTTCGGAACTCAATAAATCTTTCAATAAATTTGGAAAAACTGTTTTAATGACACGAAATCGTTGAAATACGGGTAATGTATTCGTGAAGTGATTCATCATTTAACTAGTGGAGTGTTTTAAATGATTTAACTACCCAGGCAACGGTATTTATATTGGTTAACCACCACTACTGGCACGAGAACGTGGGAAGTACCTTCTTTCCCAAACTTAATCTTTGCAAGTTTAATAAACAATACTACGGGTATTTAGGCAAAGGGATCAACAATCATGTCGGTAGTATAGACTCTATTTACAAATCGATTTTTTAACAGTTTTGTTAAAAAAAAATCGATATATGGTTTCGGTTTGCCGTCTGTCCGTCTGTGTCCACTATAACTTTAGGACGGATAGAGATATGAACTTAATTTCTTCACTAAAAAGCAATCTCAAAGCAGCACTCAAGCAATTCATGGAATAGAGCCCTATTGATTTAGATATTTCTGTGTTTAGGGTGTTCAGAGATATGTAGGGTTTTGTTAATCCCCCTCCATAAAATTGATAGAATTTTTTTTTTACTTTCGATTCTATTTTGGTTTCATAGACCATGTGAATGTGTAATAAAAATATATCTCGTGTGGATGTGGGTTTGTGTGGGTGGTATGGTATTACAGATTCGAAGGAGAGAGGGTGGTGTGGTATTACAGATAGGGGTGGTAGGAGTGGTAGCATGGGAGGTGTTTCTTTATAAGCAACAAAAATGCTCATAGAGTTCGGCTCCAAACCTTTCCCGTCTTTTTAATAGTGTGAACGTTTTGAAAATTTTTACTTACTGATTTAGAACTTTAACCGCAACATATATAACTCACCGGTGAATGAGTTCCGACTCCCGAGTTCATAAGAAAAACATTTTTCTTTTACTTCATGGACAACTCAATGTCATGTATGTGAAGCTAGCACGAAAAACCAGCCAGAAAACACCTTTTCGATGTCGGTGTGTTTCTTTGATAAATTAAATACTATCCCGAAAAATTTATTGAAAATGCAAGAAAAACGAAAATTTCATCCCGAAATATTTTTGAAGTTGTATTAAATAAATAGTAATTAATATCGGTGAAAAGGAATAAATATCACGGTTTTATTTGCTCTATTTAGACTACACATTAAGGTAAAGTATGTGACAACAAACGACCTTACCTGGTAAAGTATGTGCCAAAAAAATTTAAATGAGTGCTGTTGTACAACAAAATGAGTACTCTTATTATTTAACTACAGAAGACACGAAACATGTAATCATCATATCCATACACTGTGTCAAGAAAGTCCACAAAGATTTAAAAATTTTGAAATACTTAAGAAAAAGCAAATCAAGCAATTTGTCCTTAAGGTTTCAATATGCCTTTGGTTTGATATGAAAAATCGATTTAATTAATTAATTATTTGTGGAAATCCTAGAGATAACCCCATCGGGAAATTAAGTTTAGAAGTTAGGTCCGTCTATCACTTAAGCCATGCCATGAGCTCATATTCAAATCGAGACCATAAGATCCTGATCTTAAGCAATTTGTGCTTATGGTGTTCAATGTACTTTTGGTTTGATATGAAAAATCGATTAAATTAATTAATTATTTGTTGAAATTCTAGAGATAACCCCATCAAGAAATTAAGTTTAAAAGTTAGGTCCGTCTATCACCTAAACCATGCCTAAAGCTCATCTTGAAATCACGACGGTATAATCCTGATCTTAAGCAATTTGTCCTTATGGTTTCCATGTTCTTCATGTTTGATATGAAAAATCGATTAAATAAATTAGTTATTTGTGGAAATTCTAGAGATAACTTCATCGGGAAATTAGTTTAAAAGTTAGATCCATCTATCAACCTAAGCCATGATAAAAGCTCATATTGGAATCACGACTATAAGATCCTGATCATAAGCAATTATTTTCATGTTTGATATGAAACATCATATCATGAGCTTTTGGTATGGCTTAGGTGATAGACGGATCTAACTTTTAAACTAATTTCACGATGGGGTTATCTCTAGAATTTCCACAAATAATTAATTAATTTAATCGATTTTTTATATCAAACATGAAATACAGCGAAACCATAAGGACAATGCTTAAGATCAAGATCTTATAGTCGTGATTTCAATATGAGCTATTGGTATGGTTTAGGTGATTAGACGGAACTAATTTTTAAACAAGTTTCCTGATGGGGTTATCTCTAGGATTTCCACAAATAATTAATTTATTTAATCGATTTTTCATATAAAACATATGAAATACAGCGAAACCATAAGGACAAATTGCTTAAGATCAGGATCTTATAGTCGTGATTTCAATATGAGCTATTGATATGGCTTAGGTGATAGACGGACCTAACATTTAAATTAATTTCCCGATGGGGTTATCTCTAGAATTTCAACAAATAATTAATTAATTTAATCGATTTTTCATATCAAACATGAAGAACATCGAAACCATAAGGACAAACTGCTTAAGATCAGGATCTTATAGTCGTGGTTTCAATATGAGCTTTTGGCATGGCTTAGGTGATAGATGGATCTAACTTTTAAAGTTAATTTCCCGATGGGGTTGTCTCTAGAATTTCCACAAATAATTAATTAATTTAATCGATTTTTCATATCAAACATGAAGAACATCGAAACCATAAGGACAAATTGCTTAAGATCTGGATTTTATAGTCGTGATTCCAATATGAGCTTTTGGTATGGTTTAGGTGATAGTTCGACCTTATTTTTAAAGTTAATTTCCCGATGGGGTTATCTCTAGGATTTCCACAAATAATTAATTAATTTAATCGATTTTTCATATCAAACATGAAATACAGCGAAACCATAAAGACAAATTGCTTAAGATCAGGATCTTATAGTCATGATTCCAAGATGAGCTTTTGGCATAGTTTAGGTGATAGATAGACTTAATTTTTAAATTTAATTTCCCGAAAGGGTTATCTCTAGGATTTTCACAAATAATTAATAAATTTAATCGATTTTTCATATCAAACCAATGGTACATTGAAACCATAAGGACAAATTGCTTGAATTTCTTTTTCTTAAGTATTTTAAAATTTTTAAATCTTTGTGGGCAATCTCGACACAGTGTATGGATATGATGATTACTTGTTTCTTGTCTTCTGTAGTTAAATAATAAGAATACTCATTTTGTTGTACAACAGCACTCATTTAAATTTTTTTTGTCACATACTTTACCAGGTTAGGTGGTTTGTTGTCACATACTTTACCTTAAAGTGTAGTCTAAATAGAGCAAATAAAACCGTGATATTTATTCCTTTTCACCGATATTAATTACTATTTATTTAATACAACTTCAAAAATATTTCGGGATTAAATTCTCATTTTTCTTGCATTTTCAATAAATTTTTCGGGATAGTATTTAATTTAGCAAAGAAACACACCGACATCGAAAAGGTGTTTTCGAGCTGGTTTTTCGTGCCAGCTTCACATACATCTCAATGTCTCGCTGATGTCTTCATCGAAAGTAACCCCTATTGGTCTTTAATTAAAGATAATTATATTTGCATTATTTTGCTAAGTTGGGAAGGTTTTCTTGTAGTTTATTGGCGTCGTCGACTGACTCGATGACTTTGTGGATTTTGAGATAATCTACGAACATAGAATTTTGTATGTTTTATCACTTCAGCACACCATTAATGAAGATTGTAAAAATCCGTGGGCCAACGTAAGAGCCTTGAGGTTCACCAGAAATTGTTTGTATTGTAATCAGCCTTTATCTGTTATTTCAATATATTGGATGCAATTACTGAAATAAGATTTGAACCAGGCTACGAACTGTTCCAAAGTTTTGCAGTGGCGGACGGTGTCAATAGCTTTTGCAAAGCCCGTTTATTATATTACACCAACTTGTTCGTGCTTCTTAATTTCTTTAATACACTACGCAAAAAAAACGGAAGATAAATCTTTTCCGAAAAAATACTTCTGAAGAAAATTTTTCTACTTTTCGATACTGGAACCCGTTTTATTTTATTTTTAGTCTTTTTTGAGTAAAATAAAAATTGTCTAAAATAAAAAAAAATATGCTGCTGTTTGAGACTCGCTGTACACGAACATACTCGATATTTTATTCCCAAATTCAAATTAGCCATTTTATAAAGATATAGAAATCTTGAAAACGACTCCTGTCGTTGAAGTTTTAGCAAGAAACGTAACCAAAAAATGAGGCACGCATATCAGGCGTAATTTTGATGGTTCAAGATCAAGAGAAAATAAATTTTTACAGTACAAAATGTTATTTATTTCAAAGGTAGATTGCAACAAAAATCCCTTTAAACTTCCTTTCAAACGTAATAAAACTAAAATCTACACGTATTTCATCCACGAGCTCTGATCATACCTTGCATTCTTTTTGGCATAATGTGGACCAGGATTGTAATGTACTAATGTAGTGTCATTTTTGAATTCTTCTTGCAGAGCTGATTGAAAATTATGTAAGATTGGTGCTCAATGGAATTAAGGCTAGGGCTGCGAGCGAGCCAAACAGTTCGATCATTTCCCACCTCATCCAAATAATTATTGACAACGTTTGGGGTCTGGTGTTTTATCATGAATTAATAGCCGAAATATCCGGGATTTTTTTGTGTATAATAAAAGGAGGCTTCATTATTGGTACATTTATGGTATTCCGCAGAAAACCAAAGAATTAAGGTTTCCTTTCCGTCCCTTTTCTTTAAATTTTTTTAAACGCTCAAAATCGCTCCAATGTAGTCGCAAGAAAAAAATCCTGAATAAAAGGGAAGAAATGCGAATAGGAACCTCTCAATGGGGTAAGAAGGAGTGTTTCTTGGTATCTGGGGGAGGGGGGGTTGGGGTTGGGGTGGAATATTAAAACAATTAAGTAATATAAAATAAATGTTCCGATTTATTATGTCGTTTTTATTGTATACGGGGCCTTCCTTTACTTACTATTGTAACGGGCATCATGTGGCTACTCACTGTTCCCATTTCTTTTATTTACCTGGCTAGGTGGTCACTCGAAAATAAAATTCTCATATAAATTCAAAATATCCACACTTCATACAAGAAAGTAAATATAATGAGAATAAACCGAAAATTAAAGGTCGGTCATACATGAAACAGAAAAATAAACATCCCAACATTAAAAATCGGAAGGTCGGATATAGAAAATTTATACAAATATTTGATGCTATTAAAACTCGATTAGTGAGTCAATTTTAGATAATATTTCATATCTACTATATGTGGTTAGATTTTACCATACTTAGCGTACATAAATGTGTGTATCACGCTTTAAATAAACTTTTCATTCATATGGGTACTCGTAATATACATAGAAGTATATCTGTTGATGAATTGATGATGTGATGATGATGTTGTTTCTATTTAAATTATATTCAAATTAAGATTGAAATCGTTTTTTATAATAATAAATTGTGTTAAGTTACGTAATAATATTGTACGTAATTATTTTATTATAATGAATAAGTACCTGGGTGCAGCGATAGCCTTTTACTTGTCACCTAATTTAATACGATACTTAATACAAGGAGTATCATTTCGATGTATATCGGCGACAGAAGTCTCTACCGCACTTTAAACAGCTTACAAATTGAGTGTCCAGATGCATCACTTTCATATATACATGTATGTCATTGGTTTGAAAGTGAGATGTTCGTTTTTGAGATTTTCCGACAAACTCTACGATACCCAGAATTTAACGAAAATAAAACTACTCTAACCAATAAAATCGAGATGGTTTACGAGAACGAAAAAGATATCTGTCCCATTATTTTGGAAACAGCTCTTGACTCATTTGCCTCTGTCAATCTAAGATCTACAAATCGAATTGACTTAATTTACCAGAACAAAATTCAGAAATATCGCATTTTTATGGAAATTATATTGCTAGTATATTGTCTTCTGTAAAACTACAAAAAAATGGGGGTTTCCGGGCTAATATTAAGAGTGTCAAATACATTTTGTTTAGTTTTTTTTTGTTTTGACTGAAAATTCTTATAATTTTTTTTAACAGTGTATTTATACTCTTGTTTATTTGTGTTATTTTCGACATATTCTTGCTTGAGGAGCGTTTGGAAATATTCAAAACTTATTTTCAAAGTCAGTATAGTATAGCTGAAACCGTGCGAATTTTGAACAAAAATTTGTGTCGTGCAAGAGCGCTAAGTAGAACCGCTGCAGTAAAATTTATTAAAAGACAATTCTGAAAGAAAATGATCATCCGCTTCGATAGCAGTACATAAACTAGCGGAACTATGTAAACAAAGGCTAGAATCGATCTCGGGTCTTCAGTATCATATGCATCTGTCTTAACCACTCGACTACGATCTAAAACTAAATACCATGCAAATCAAATGCAACATGTACCGTAAATATCAAGTAAATAAAATACAAAAATCAAATCGTTAATTCGAATTGTATTCGTACACAGTAATACGAATACTAAACGGAAAGTTCAAAATTAAATTTAGGTTCGCTTTTTTTGTGACCAATTTAAGCGTTTCTTTCATTTTCATTCCGTGTATACAATAATTTTGAATAGATGCGATTTTAAATCAATTGAGAGTTCAAAAATTTTCTTAAATCATAATTTCCCTAAGTTAAAAGAATGCAAAAACGTTATAAAATCTATAAGATTTTGATTTTGTTTTGGTAATTAAAGATAAAACCATTGATTTAAAATTAATATTAATTTCAATCAATATTTTCTCTTTGAATTCAGATCAAAGACGAAACTAGTAGAACCAATTATGCACTGATTTTTAATGTTGGAATGCAAAATTTTTCTCAGTGTAGCAAGTTCCAATCAGGCCCAAATTTCTAGAAGAAGTGTTAATGGAGGTCTACCAGTTTCGCTCAAACTCAAAATTGAAATACAAAAATTCGCAGAAAATGTTGCTAGTTATACAAAATCTGGGTAATGAAAGGCTGATCCACAATCTGCTTAAAAAGCATATTTAGAACTTGTTTATTTTTGTCATAACGATTGATGATCATTTTCCATGCCTCGTCCTTTCCTTGTTTCTGTGATGTCTTAATAACATTAGACATTTTGGTGTTTTGCTTCAAAGAAATCCCGAGGTGAGGCGAATTCATAGTAAATACCAAAGAAATATGGTAACGAGGTTAACAAGCGTCGCTTTCTCTAAAATGTGATTTTCAAACGACAAATTGTGACATAAGTTAAAGGAAATTTTACTATTCAGATGTTGATACACATTACATAATTATGGAATTGCTAGTGATCATAAATTAAATCGATTAAATAAAAAAACATCAATTAAATGAAAAATAAATTCATTACAAATTTGCTGAATTATTGAACTTTCAACTTTAATATTATTTTTTGTTTTTGCATTGAATATTGACATTAGATCAATTTTGGAATCAAATTTAAATTAAATTTTAATTTTATTGAAGTTTTGCTAATTATGAGATTACACTTTTGATTGCGAGCTGGGACAATTCAGTTAAATGTTTCGATAGGTGGAATTGGGGCAACTTGAAACAGGACGGCGTGTGTATAAAATTGTTCAGATTGGCTTTATTATAAAAGCCAACAAAGCATAGATATAGATGATACATTCGCTCGGCGTAAAATATTTTTTTTGTAACTATATTGCCAAAGTCTTTATTCTTGAATCTTTCTTTATACAAAACCAGCTTTAAGTGTGAAATTCTTAAAAAATATAAATTTTTTTAATTTAAGCGTTAACCTATCTTAAAACTTGATATCAGTACACATTATTATTTTTAAATACTTAATTTTAGTATGGTTTGCTCAACATGCGTGTAGTTATTAAATTATATTTCTTAGTTTATTAAATATAGAGGATCTGCTCTGCAAAGCCGTCCGTATTTCGATTGGCGTAGTAGTTCTCTAGCTAATTCGTTAAAGTGTGATTCCAGTTGCAGTTGGTATTTTAGGCTGCATAATTTTATTGTCTCTTTAACAGTTTTGATTCCTAGGTCTCTATGGATGTTGCTGTTTCAAATATACAGTACTTGATGCACGTGTTGAGCCCCATAGTTGTATACCATATGTCCATGTGAGTATTAGGATCGCTTTGTACAAGTATAGTAGAACCTTGCAGTCTAGAGAGAGTTTCGATTTTCTTCCAATCAACCAGTACATTTAAAAAAAAATTATTTTTAATTGATTGCGTTTTGTTTCATTGTGCATTTTCCATGTCAATTGCCTGTCGAGATGAAGACCGAGATATTTGAAGTTGCTTAATTTTACTGTCTACTGACATTTATACGTTTATTCATCGTGAATATTACATGTGTTGATTTGCATTCATTCGTCCTTATCCGCCAAGTTTTTAACAAATATTCTATTTTGTGCAGATGTTCTTGTAATTCTATCGATGCTGTTTGATGATTTTTGTGTGAAAATAATAAAGCTGTGTCACCAGCAAAAGTTGAAGTGAATATTTTTTTTCAGTTAGCTGTGAATACCAAGTATAGCACAGGTCCCAATACACTACCTTGCGTTACTCCTGCATTTAGCCCTGGTAAAACAGCAGTGGCCGTGTTTTGTTTCACCTGGAACATCCTTTGGGCTAAGTAGTTTTCAAGAATTGCATGAAGTTGTTTAGGCAGAAGAGTTTTAATTTGGTAATTTAATCTTTCATACTATACTTTGTCGAAAGCTTGCGTACTATCCAAGAAAACTGCCGAGCAATATTTATTTTCTTTCATAAGCTTGATTGTATTTAAAATTCTATGCACCTATTCTATTTTGCCGTGCTGCTCTCTAAATCCAAATTAGTGATCTAGTATAAGGCGACTTTCATATAATATAGGTATTAGTTCTTGTAGTAACATCTTTTCAGAAAGCTTTGAAATTATCGGAGGTAGACTTGTTGGCCTGTATGACGAGACTTGAATTTCGTGTCTTTACCTGGCTTACGACTCATGATAATTTGATATATTTTCCATTATTGTCATACACAAAATTTATTTAGCAGTTACGATATAGTTCCTTGAACTCAGAAACTATTCGTTGCGCAGGCTACCAGTTTATGTCTGGTGGTGGAAGAAAATTAAAAGTAATTTATATGATTTTTTCAGAATGTATCTATGAGGTGGAGTTGAGATTTAGTCACTCAAACTCTTGTTCTCTTAACTAACGGCTTATGTCTAGTGATGTAGGAAGAACGAAAATAATTCCTGTGGTTTTTGTAGAATTGTTCTACGGGATGGAGTTGCTATAAAGTCCGTTGAAATCAATAACTATTCGTTTGCCGGGCTTTCAGCTTATGTCTGGTGTTGTAAGAAGGTTTACAGTAATTTTTGTAATCTTTTTAGAATTTTAGTATAATATGGAGTTGATAGTGAGTCAAATTCAGTATTTATTCGTTAGCGAGACTATTATCTTCTGTCTGGTGTTGGAGTAAGATTTAAAACAATTTTTTTTAAGTTTTTTAATTTTTCTATGCGCAGGAATTGATATATAGCCCATAAAACTAAGTAACTATTTATTGGCCGGACTTTCGGCTAATGTCTGGTGTTGGAGGGCTGACAGTAATTTTTGTAATTAATATACTGTGACAACAGAAAAATTTTAGGTGCTGGGTAAAATAAAGAATATTAATTACTTGCCTATCCCCGATTTTTTTAGAAATTGTAGTCGAACTATCGGCTTATGTCTTGTGTAAGTGATTTCTGTGGTTTTGCCAGAAGATTTCTATAAGGTGGAAGTGTGAAATTGTCCCTCAAACTCAGGATGAGGGAATATTTAAGTAATTTATGATTTTTAGATTTTTTTAAGAATTAGAGTTGAGATATACATCCAAAAACTCAGTATCTCTTCCATGGCCGAACCTAAACTTATGTTTAGTGACATTTAAAACAGCTGGAGATTTAAAATATTTTTTTGTTTTTTTTTTAACTTTTCTATAAAATAAAATTATATGAGATGAGAGTCCGTCAAACTCAGCAACTATTCGTTTTCCGGACTATCGGTATTTATCTGGTGATGGGGGACGACTTAAAGTAATGTCTGTGAATTTTTTATTCTGAATTTTTCTATAATATGGAGTTGAGATATAGCCTCTCAACCCAGTATTTATTCGTTGGCCAGACTATCATTCCACGTCTGGTGATTAAGGAAGATTTAAAATAATTTCTGAATTTTTTTACAATTTATTTTGGGGTAGAGTTGAGATACAGTCAGTCCGTCACGCTCAGCAAATATTCGTTGGCCGGACTATCGGCTTATGTCTAATGATGGAGGCAGATTAAAAATAATTTTTGTAAGTTCATCAAACTCAGTAACAATTCGTTCGACATTCAGTTTATGTCTAGTGATAAAGGAAGATTTAAACTAATGTTTCTGAGTTTTTTAAATTATTCGATGAAATGAAGTTGAGATATAGTCCGTCAAACTTAGCAAATCTTCGCTGGCCTGACTATCGGCTTATGTCTATAGTATTGGAGGAAAAAATAAATTAATTTTTGTGATTTGCGATTGTTCCCTCAAACTCAGTTATTATTCGTTGATGTACTATCGGCATTTGACTAGTGCTGGAAGGGGATCTAAAATAATTCTTTAGAATTTTTTATGGGGTGCAGTTGAGATACAGTCTGTGAAACCAACCAATATTTGCTGAGTTTGTCAGACTCTATCTCAATTCCACCCAATATAATTTTTTTTAGAGAATTACAAAAATTAATTTAAACCTATCTCCAACACTAAACAAAACCTGAAAGTGCGGAAAACGAATAGTAGACTTAGTTTGAAAGACTATATTTAAACTCCACTGCATTAAAAAAAATCTCAGAAATTATTTTAAATCTTCCTCCAGCACGAAACATTAGTCGATAGTCCGGCCAATGAATATTTGCCGTGTTTGACGAACTTTGTTTTAACTCCACCCAATAGGAAAGTTCTGAAAAAATCACAGAAATTATTTTAAGTTTTCCTCCGTCACTATAGGCATAAGACAATAGTCGAGCCAAGGAATAGCTGCAGAGTTTGAGGACTATATCTCAACTCCATATTATAGAAAAATTCTAAAAAAAATTCAAAAATTACTTAAAAATTTATTTGAGTCTGTGGTAAAATTTCCTGCAGAAAAATTTGCTGTAGAATAAATAATTTTTATTCTGAAGGGTCAATAAGTTTTACAAAATGAAATCCAGGGAAAATTTGTTTACAAAAATATAACTAAACAGTCCAAAATATGTTGTTTACCCAATTTAGTTAATAAATGAATAACTTTTCATTTATAGCTCTTAGTGAGGATACCGACACCAATCATATCTAACCCCGCTTTATCAAAAAAAGCTTTATTAAGTCCGAAGCTAAAAAGATTATGGAGGCAATTAACACTATGATAGCTTTGTAATATATTCTAAACATTAAATACGACAACTCAGTATATCGTTGACTATGGAGTTTATCCAACGGTGCTTGTTAAATTTGTACCACAAAAATGTACGAGGAGGGAAGCGACACACGAATGAAATTATCAAGGTTGATAAATTAATAAAAAAAATCGATAATATACTCGTAGTAGAAGTTAAGGATTTAATAGTACAGAATTTTAACATTTTTTGTAAGGGAAATGCTTAGCACGATTAATCAGTTTTTCTTCTTAATACATTAAATATAATTTTTGACTTTATGAAATAAAGCTAAAAAAATTAATTAAAATATGTTTTATTCTTTATTTAAAAATTTAAGGTTACATTTATTTTTGTTTTGATTCAATTTTCATATTTTGATGAAAAATAACATATTAAATATGCTTAAATTATACACAGTTTTACGTAAAAGTTCATATTAAAAATGATTCAAATTTAATATTTTTACGTAAAATTACATATTATATATGCATCACTTTTCATATTTCCGTGGAAAATTACACATTAAATATGTTTAAAATATATACATTTTATGAAAAGTTACATATAGACTATGAAGCTCATTTTACATAACTCATGTAAATTTACATATTGTGTTATGTAGATTTACGTACATCCATTCTTTAAAATTACATAAAATTATGTAGAGTAAAAACGATATGTAAAAATTACATATAGATCATAGGCATTTTGTTTCTTATGATAAATATGTAATTTTTTTTACTGTGCTGTTAACTTTGACAAAATAACCAGCAAATACATTTTCTTTATATAAACATCACCAAACTCTCAAATATCTCATTTGCATTTCATCTTTTGGAAGTATAGCGATTATCTCAAAAGCTTACGGTGGACAATGTAGTGACAAATTTGATTCGAATCCTGTGGAATTTTAAATTTTACTAGTGAAAAAATCTCAAATGGAACCTGCCACCATAGAGAGCAATAGGAAAATTTCTAGCATAGATGTATTAAGACAAAAATTTCTTATCACAACCAACCGACAACCAATTTCAGCAATTTCCAAAAAAATTAACAACAATATGTTTTTCGACCACATAGTTAAAACATCATGTTTTCAATCTGAACTCTTCAATTATATTTAATCTACAATAAAAATGCAAATATTTCATTAAAAATAAAAATTTAATTCCATATTATAAACTAACTAATAATTAAATCACATTTCATTTCATTTCAAACTGAACAATTTTGCTCTCGTATCGTCGTCTTTCGGCTCCCGATAGACCCATTGCATATTTTGATAGCATGGCGCTATTTATTTTCTGTAAATTTATATAATTTCATAAAAATAATTTATTTTGTGAAAAACATAACCTAAGTATATTTACAAAATCATGTTAATTACTTACTTCTCACACAAATTTTGAAATATGGTATTCAGATTTTTTTTTGTTAACATTAATAAATTATGTAAACACAAAAACTAGATTTTATCTGGCCTAATTTAATCAATTATCACAGTATAAAAACACAGCACAAAATTGTTGTTTGCCATACAGCATCAAAAACAGCTGATTGAGAACTGTCAAAATTTTTGGAGGACTCTAACTCTATAACTCTATGAGACAAACCTCCGTGTGTATACACACGTGTGTATACTTATAAGGGATCAACCACAAACCAACCCACGACCCACAAAGAAAATGTTTAATTAATTGGATTTATTATGACTTGCACATCATATTATAAATGAGCTTATAAGCTCATTATTTGGTGTGTAGATCATTACACAACTATTTGTAAATAAATAAATTATGATAAACATTTATACCGATAGTCCGGACAAAGAACAGTTGCTCAGTTTGAAATAAATTTATTTTATAGAAAATTAAAAAAAAAATCAGAAAAATTATTTTAAATCTTTCTCCATGACTAGACATAAGTTGAGGTTAGGCCATGGAAAATATACTGAGTTTTTGAATGTATAACTCAACTCCAAATCCTAAAAAAATTCTGAAAAATCACAAAATCTATACATAAAATTTTAATCCATCCTGAATTTGAAGGACAATTTCACATCTCCACCCTATAGAAATATTATGGAAAAACACGGAAATTACTGGCAGCTCTACCACCAGACATAAGCCGATAGTTCGACCACAATTTCTAAAAGAAATCGGGTATGGGCAAATAATTAATATCATTTATTTGACCCAGCCCCTAAAATTTTTCTGTGTTCAGCCCCGAAAAATGTTTGTGTCATAAAAGTTTATAGCTGTCATGAGTGCCGTCATGATAGTAACTATTTTCGGGGCTAATAGCAAAAATATGGCAATTTACGGGGCTCACAGTCAAAAATGTCCTAATATTTATAATTAGTGTTGCCAGCTCGCGTATCAGCCATTATATGAATTGTATTATGTATTACCAAGTATCGCACAATGCGAAAATAATTAGTTTGTTATAATTTTCCAAAATATTATATTACTGTCTTTTTGTATCACAATAATAACTGTATATTTATCACTATTCACAGGATATTTGTGTTTCGATTAACTTTTCGATTATCAATAATTCACTTTATTGACCTTAAATGTTAATTTTGATTTGTTAATTACACAAACACTTTGAATATCGAATTTGAATTTAACGGGTTTGTTTACAGAAAATGACACCTGTTAAAATTTGCTTAAATTTTTTCGAATTACAAAAACAAATATAATTTTTAAATAAATTCACCTGGATGAGTTCTTTGTACGTTTTTGTTTTGATGTGCATCGCCTCGCAAAATATCTAAATAATAAACAGCCTCATTGGCGGTTTGGAAATATTTCCGCGAAAACTCTCCAAACGGGCCAATTCAAATTTAAATATTCCGCGCGAATTTTAAATGATCAAATTGACCAATGCTGAATGCAACATCTATTACAATATATTTTGATGCATTTAAGTCCAATGTTGCGATCATAACAATTTTATGGTTCGAGAAGCGAAACAAGGGGTTAAAATTTATTATTAATTAAATCTAAATTAATTATGTTCAATTAATTAATTAAAAGCATGTGAAGTTAGCCTAGTTTTTCATCCCAGAAAAAAAATCCTTAAACAATACTATTTCATCTCACTCTAGCTATTTAAACTTGTATTGTATAAGACGGGATTTGTTTTAATTTTTTCTTCTCAACAACAAACATCCATCCCAGGGCTTAGAAAAACAATTTTTAATCATTTATTAATACGCAGAGTACAAAAACAACAATTAACCGAAAAAATCTGGGATAGATATTTTGTAGTTGCGAAAAAAAACAATTAAAAAAAATGCCGTTTTATTAAGTTTAAATAGAAAAAACTGGGATGAAATGAAATAGTGTTGTTTAAAGAGTTTTTTTTTCTGGGATGAAAAACTGGGTTAACTTCACATGCTTTTAATTAAATCAGTTTCAATTGAACTAATTTTCAACTATGTACTTTCAACTTATTGCAATTTCTCGTTCGCACTTTAATAAACGTTCATAATAATATAGAATCCTTGTTTCCTGGCTGCTAAAATCTTAACGGTCCTGTACGTTCAATCTTAGAAAGATGTCAGAATTCTTAGTTATCACTCATTCAATACATATTCAGTTTGTCTGTGTAGCAAAATTAATTAGATATCAATAATCAAATACTGGAAAAACCACAGACAAAAATAATCGTTCCAACAAACATATAAATAATTTAAAATCAATATTGCCATAAATAAGTCTGCACGAAAGAGTTTAAATAAAAAATTTATTCCACATAACAACAAAAAAAAATCACGATTAAAACAAAATATAATTATTTTCTACCTAATTAATTTTATCTCATCAAATTAAAAATAATATATAAAATTATAAACGAAAGAAACGCTTTACCCGAATTTTCCCCAGAACAAAAATGTTTTCCATTATTTTTAAAAATAAAACATTTATTTAATTTTAAATATATAAACATAATAAAATTACAACCATTCCAATATATTATAATATCATATTGTAATTGTTTGTGTATATATAAAAGTGAAATAGAATGTAATTTTATTTACTCTGAGTCGGTTGCCACGATAATATAAGAAAATGGAAATGGAAGTAAAAATCTTGAAATTCCCAATGTATATAATATCAATTTTAAAGTTGTTACAAGCATAATAACATTATGTACATGTACTATGAATGAGTGAGATGAGAAAAAGATTTTCGCTTAATAATAAAAACTGTATATAGCGCGCGGCACACACAACAAGAAAAATGAAAAGCTATATATTTGACAACAACAACAATGTATACTAAAATGTTATCATTTTTTTTTGTTTTGTTTAATTCTTCTAACTAAATTATTTTATCAAATCAAAATAAAAATAATTGAATACAGTCAAAATACATCTTCTTAGTATTATTATTGGTATGTACAATAACCTCAAAAGTTTTCCATCCAATTTTCCATCATACCGCGCGTACATTATAAAGCCATTTCAACGCGCACGCTACGTATACATTCCAAATTAATATGCGATAAAAATTCCAACCAATCAAGTGCGGCTATATAATATTTAGGCCAACCTTTTTTATTTTGTTTAAAGTAAATACAAAACTGTATATAGAAGGGCGGAGTCACACACCTATATATTATACAGTTTAACAAAAATTTTCTTATGTTTTGTTGTTTTGCTATATACTGACTGGGTGGTGGCATCTAAAATGTTTTGTTTGTTTATTTTGTTTAGTTACTGAAATGAAGTCAAGCAAAACGTCTGTGACTGGAATCTGTAGTAAACAATTTATATAGCTGGCAGATACCTACCTACATATTAAAAGTACACATACACAAGGAATTCTTTAAAGTGGGTTTTCATATTTTAGTTCTTTTTATTAAGTAGTTTTGTTTTATTCTTGTGTTATGCTGTTCTTTCATTTGGCTTGACAGTCAATTTTAAGTGATCGAACTATTAAGAACGAATTGATCGTGATTTTGTTTTTTTTTGTAAATCGCGCGTCTCGCGAACTAATTTACTAAATACAATTTTTTTTTTATTAATTTGTGATTTAATTGATTGTGTAATTAATTAATATTTATATATTGTGTGATTTTATATGAGTGGAAGTGATTTACTATAATTATTATATATGCATAGTGATTTTTAAAGTGAGAATTATTTTATATCGTATAGCAATTATTTTTGGATTAGTGTTTGGTGTTAAATTGTGTGCTTTATCGTAAAAATTACAAGAAATTTAAATAAAAAAAAAAAATGTCATCACATGAAGATGATGATCATGATAATGATCCCGAAATTCATGTTGATGTTGACAGTGATTCACGGATGTCGTGTGAAAGTAGTAATAATTCGGAAATTGATCTAGAAGAAGACGGTGGAAGTTGTTATGATTCGGAAACTGCAATTAGGTAATTTATTTTTATTTAATTTATTACTTACCTACTACACAAAAAAAGGCATTGCTTTTAACTAAAAAGGTTTTTCGGTTTGCTGTGTTGTATATAGTGAGTCGTGTTCTGGAAAAGAAATACAATATTGATAAGAAATAAAGATGACACCTACACAAAAATTTTAGGTTTCTTTTGTTATACATCCATATACGTTTTGAAGTGATTTAAGAAATTCCTTTTTTATACTGTTGGACAACAGATAACAAGTCGACGACGGTATATTTTGTTATTTGACAATTTTTTTTTTTATTTGTCTTTAAGAGATTAAAATTTAATTGATATAACGACAATTTATTGCTTTCAATAACTTTTTAAAACTGAATGAGAAAAGGTGATCAAATTATGTCTGTTCAAATTTTATTTCAAGCTTATTTACATTAATAATGAATATACGTTAAATCGAACTGTGTGGTGCGAATTTTGCAATATTCTGCGCAGTTCTTCCAAGATATCTCGCCGGGGTTAAACCAGCGTTCTGCCGATTGTTTACAAATAGTTGTTTACTAAATAAACAATGGTATTTTATTTATAAATATTGGAAACATTGTAAAATAAAATGAAACATGAAGGAAAAATTGTGGAAAAAGACTTGAAAGAACTTTCGTTGCTCTTTTATTTCTGAAAAACTAAAGAACTTCCAAGACCATCTCAAATAACAACGCATGTAAATTTTTTAACAAAACAACTTGATTAACAAAAAAAAACTAGTTTGTTAAAACACAAAAACAACCAGCCAGTAAAAACAATGTTAACGAACTCGACTCAAAAGGACAGTTTTTAATTTTTTCTTTCGTTTCAAGTCACTTACTGGCATGATATCTGGCTAATTTTCCATATACAAATAATACATTTTTGTAGTTCTTGAAACGACAAACGACTCTGCTAGCGGAATAAGGCAGTTAATTAAAAACTGTTATCAAAACTTAATTGGATTTAAATAAATAATTATGCTGATTTTTGGGATAAGTTGGTCAGATCACAGAGATACTACCGGGTATAGTGATGTATACATCAATTGATGGCATAAGAGGTGCATGGAACGTTGAAAGATTACTCTTGGATTCTTAGTTCTCTAATTCAATAATTCTGTTTGTTGAAATTGCGGAGAAAATGATTTATTTTAAAAAATTACCATTCACTTGTTGTTGCTTCAAAATCTTTCTTTCGGCACTCTGCATTATCGGCTGGCTTTAAATGTTGTGTCAACTGCACCATGCAAATGCAGATCTTTATTTAAAATCAATGTTAACTGCTTTGTGAAAATCTCAATTGCTGGAAACGATGGCGAATGTGTAAGATTAACTGGTTAACATTTTCAGTAGTTACTGCAATATTTTTATTATAGACTGGGCTGCACTCCTTTCTCTTCAAAAACCTTACCGTTTCGATAGTGGCTTTTCACAATTTCTATGCGTTGTATGTGTCTTCTTCATGACTATATGTCTCAATGTTTACAAAAATTACCAGCATAAAGGACGCTGTATTTCCGACCCAAAAAGGATGCTATTTTCAAAATAGGGAGACTTAATGGGACATCATTTGTTGTAACTCGAACATAAAATGCGTTAACAAATTTATTTAGTAAAGTAGAATTTACGAAATGTTTTAAATTATGTTAATTTTTAATCAAATTAAGTTTGATAACAGCTTTTTAAGTAAAGTAAATTCGTCTGTTATCAGGTTTTATATTACTAACATTTTTTTACCGACTGTTTCTTTTTGTTAATACATATACAACTAATTTATTTGTTTTGTTATTTTGTTAAAAACTTCGCTTCCGGCTGAAATAAATAAATAGTAATTAAATTAAAACTCTTCGGAGCAGAGTGTGTCAGACATTTTAAGGCTTTAATAATTTTCCAAAACCTTTTGCTGATTTTTCAAATCCTGTAACCAATTTCAATTTGGAGAGTGAATAAAATACCAAGATGAGAACATTCAATTAATCTCACTGGATGATGCTGAAATTTTTATAAAATTATTTGCAAACTTTGACAAATTAGGATACTTGTACGTTGAGTGACCAGACCAAAATTCCTAAATTGGGCTACTCTCAAATTAAAGATTTATTTTCAAAATTAACCCTTCTTGGTTAAAAGTTCTTTTTTTTATAGGGTTTCCGATGTGGTGTCGTCGTCGGAGTCGGTCTGGGTTCTCTCAGTAGCCCAAGTGGAATGACTAATTTTGATGAAGCTTCAAACTTTGGCATTTTTCACGTGTTGGGAGGTCAAGTGTCAACGCATGTGGCAGCTTATTTTATCTTATCTTTATCGAAATTTGGATTGAATGTGTAATAGGGATGGTCAGGACTATTTTCCAAAATTTAGGCAGAAATATGATTTTGGTCCGCGGAAATAGATTGGCCGCTCAGTATAGAACTTCATATTTTTAGGTGTTTGTTAGGTTAGGGTGATGTGGCAACTTCCTTTGGAGCTTTTTCGTTTTTGGCAGTAGCATTTGCGAGGGAGTCGGTTAGGAATGGGTCGACCGTTGAAGTTGTAGCAAGGCTAGTCCTGATCATTTGCTGCGAAACACTAATTTTGATAGACATTTTTTTTTGTGAGAGCCTGTTTTCATATGTTTTGGGGGATGCAGGATTTGAAAATGGCCCGGTAGGCGCGGTAACGTTTTGGATTGAATTTGCGGAAGAAGAACGATTCCTGTTAATTTGCTGTTGGCTGGGTGGATGTGTCGGTTTCTAAATTCTAAATTAATGGTGGATTCTAAATTGACTTGGCATCTTAATTGGTCCAGTACATTTTTCTGGAATTTGATCAGAAGTGAAATTTTTTTTATAAAAACTGGTTTTTACCACAATTCATCTGAATTTTCGTTCGTTTTTGGAATGATTTATTATATACCGAAAAAAACCTTCTTTTGTTTTTTGTTATTTTGGAGACGGGCCGACGACTAAGGTTTGAGATTATTTGAATGCGCAGCATACACATATAAACACAGTACTTGACATTTTTCCTTAGCTTTAGAGAACAGAGAAAGCAATGCAATATCTGAGGTATGGAGCTCAATATGAAATTGTTTTACAAGCTTTTGCCATGTGAGCTTCATACTGGAAATCTTATAAAATTATTTGGTTGCATTTTACCGTATTCAAGTGCTGCCGCGATTAGCATATATTCGAGGTAGGGGAGGACGGATGTTGGCCAGAACATCAATGAACAATTTGCTTTTACTAAGCCATCAAAAAAATAATTAATTTGGAAGTTATTTAAATGTTGAGTAGAATCGAAAGGAACTTTTTTGAAATATATTCATAAAATATTTCTTTGTTTAAGAAGAATTTTATAATCTTCCGTGAATTTAATTTGTTTAAGAATCTTTTCGGCTTTTCGGACAAAATATTATTTTAATGAACACCCATACAATGTTTATAACTATTTTAGTCGCAGAAAACAAAGAGGAAATTTATTAACAATATTTTTACCACAAAAGTAGAAAAAATGCACTCCCCTCCCTCAAACCTTTAACTCTAGCTTCTTGGCAGCTAGGTTTCGTACTGATAAAAAGTCGGTCTACTCATCAGGTTGCAACGACCAAACTGCAAAAATCTAACTCTTGCTTTGTATCGATAATACAAAACAAGAACATATCGATTTAGCGAATTATATATCACTAAATCAGAAACCACAGGAAATTCTCACTATGTAAGTGTGTCTAACAGCAAACACATATAATTATTTTAATGGACACCCATTAAAATAATTATATGTGTTGCGTGAAAAAATGGGCTCCCCTCCCCCCTGCATTTCTTTGTTTATTTATCAGTTATCTGAGATTCTATTGTCTAAGTGGGTGAAACGTGATTAATTCCGAATTTCTTTTCGGGCTCACTTGTAAAAATGAATTGTCATCGACATAACGGTTTGACACAGATCATCGACACATTTGTCAATTGACTCTAAATTTGCACACATTAACCGTTCGATTTAGTTTTGCAACTCTAAACTCAACTTCATATATACGTTCGAAGAAGTACCTGAGGACATGTTCCTCTTCATTGCTATTAGCGATTTCTAGTGACGAGGTCGAAAGCATAAATCCAATGTATATGGGATAACTGAACGACTTAAAATTCATTGGTCAGAGGAATATGTAAAAGGATGCACCGGTATTAAAATATTACCTACAATTGAGTTATTTTTTATATTATACCGCTTTAAGTTAAAACAATTTTCCGGATGATGATCCCACACTCTAGAGTTATATGCGGTAATTCGCATCACATTGAACACCCATTAAATTCTCATTGGGTATTAAAACCCAATTTTACAACAATCGCCATTAAATCTGTCATTATAGCGAGTACTTGCTCGCTATTTCACGTAGGGACTATGCTTTGGAATGACTGGATGGTGTCGACATTGGTTTTTTTAGCAGCCCCAGCTGAATCCCGTAAGTCCACACAGGTTTTAGAATTTGCCAATATATAGTAGCAATTTATTGTGTAATATTAGCTCAGAATTTCTTCACAAGAGCCAATCCAACTTCCAATCTAATTTTTAACTCTATACTTTTTTCTTTTTAACATGCTCTTTTCATTTTAGTTTCTCGTCTACATAGCGTCATGCCTAGATATTTTGCCGTGTTTGCATAGAGAATTTATTGAGAATTCAGTTCTACTGATATCCGGTTGGTGTTTCTGTTGGTAAAGTTTACGTGAAAAGACGCTTTGCTTCATTAAGTTTTATTCGACATCGTTTCGTCCAGGTGCTGGCAATATTAGTAGCTGTTTAATTGCTTGTGAATTCTTCTATGCTATCAGCGACTGTTAGGATGGCCGTATCATGCTATGTTGGTCTCCTCTATTGTTGGCAGGTCCGAGGTGTATAGAACCTTTAAAGTTCCCTTTGCAATTTATATTGCAACATCCATGAAGAACATGTTCTCTTACTTGGACATGTTCTCTTACTTTCAAGTACATCTTCAATTATGTTTGTAATTCGGTGTACTTGTTCTATTGTTGAATGGTTTTCTCTGAAGCCAAATTGATGTGGAGGAATAAGATTTCTTTCTTATGTTATTGGTTTGAGTCTGTTTAGGAATAGTTCGAAAAGTTTTGAAATTATTGGGAGTAAGAATGTCAGCCTATATGAATTTTTGTCATTAAGTGGTTTGTTTGGTTTAGGTATCATGATTACTTCTGAGACTTTCCATTGATTTAGAACGTGTTTAAATCTGAACACTGTGTTAATTATCTGCAGTAGTTTACGTAGTCCTTTTTCAGGCCTTTCTTCCTTTTCGTTTTGCTGCATCCAGTTCCCTAACTTCCAGAGGATACGAATTTCGGCGCATTTCCTTTGAACTCGAGGGAGTACTTCGCCACGCCGCTTCTTGTATACTGTTGTTGAGCTGTTCTAGTTCTTCTTTTAGCTGTATCGAATTTTTAATTGGCATACCTGAAGATCAATATTATCCTAAACTAGTTTCTGGAATTTCTCCCAGCAGGTTTTTTTATTAGTTAGACCAATAAGTTGGTTGATCTACAGAATGAAAATCGAAACTGCATAGTCTTCCTGCTGCAAGGGTTACTTAAGAGGTTACTCTTGATCTCCAGTAGGCCTTTTTTGCATTAAAATCACACCCAGTTATGAAACTTGATTGAAGTAATTTAATAATAATAATTTTTTGGGTTGAAAATTTTGAAGAAAAGTAACAAGTTTATATCTTGCATGTTTTTTTAACTTTCGAGATCCGTTGCTGTTTCTTTCAATTGTTCCCAATTTTCAATTAGAGAAACAAGATTATCTAGGTATAAGAACCTCACCGAGCTCACAAATAGTTCGAGAGTTGGGGCCATTTTTTGTCGAATAAGATGCTTCAGATACGGATATTTAAGCGTTTTAGTGATTTGATTCGAGAACAATAACAGATGTCGAATGTCACAGTGCTGTTTGTCAGCAAATGCTCATTAACGAAGAAGTATTGTCATATACAACCGCGGCGAGCTTAGTATTGAAACTCTGTTGTGTGTTAATATGTTAATGACACTCTCAATACTCGCTCTCCCACCGCCATACTCGCTCTCGCTCAAACTTACGACATCGCAATTATATTAGTGAAAATAAACCTAGCTCCGGAAAAGAAATTTCCAGTGACAACTGTTAAAAGGAGACTGAAAGATCTAAGACAAAAAAAAAGTAAAAAAAACGCTAAAGTAAAAACAAACCTACTTCCATGAGTATACTAAATAAGTTCTTCTCAAAAATCTTCTGATGACCAATCCGTTTGGTAGAAACTTTGCGATATTCTTTTATTGGTTAAAGTTCTATATGTATTTTTTTTAAATACACGAGTTTTATATAAACTTAAATCTGGTGATGGAAATTTGTTTGTTTGTTCTAAATTATTATTTACATCTCGATGAAATATTTTAAGAAAATTTGATTTGAATAATGAAACACTCAACATATAAATCGGAATCCAATTTGAGTTATACAATAAAGAGCGAGTGAGCTGAATATCATTAGAAAGAAACGAAATGAATGTTTAATTTTTTTCGTATTTGACAAAACATGGTTAGCGTTTCATTCCTTTTTAATATCAAAGAGCTGTCTCTCTCAACAAGATGTGTTTAACAGTGCAAAAATTAGCACATGCAATTTTCTAGAATATTTTCATTGAATTCGTATACATATTACTGTCATTTTATTTTTTGTTAGAAACAACACTTTCATATTAATTTTTATTTACGATCCATATCCCAACATAATGTGTTTTTTTCAGGAAATGTCAAACTGTGATCACTAGGACTACCAAATGCATATCTTACGTAAGTCATTTTTTAAAACGCACAGAATATGAAAAGTGTGATACGAGTAATCAGGACTAAACTTAAAATATAGACAAAAAGTCGTACCTAAGACTATTTTTCAGTCCGTGACCGTGCTTCAATTGGGTGGCACCATGCTCACTATTTTATTACTAAATAAATAAATTGTTATTAATTAATGTAATTTTGTAAAAGTATGAGTAAAAAAACATTTTTTTTGTAATAAACATTCGGAATATTATTTTCAAATTGTTGAACAAATATCTTTGTATGAGACAACAGTTATGTCAGTATCGGACTACCAGAACCGTTTTGGTTTGGCATTTTTTTAAAGAATCCATCAAAAAGTCATCGATTCTATTGTTTTTTTTATTTTTACTAGAACGAGCTTTTTAGTAGATTTTGACAAAATTGATTTTTACAAAACTGGATTTTGAAAATGATTGATTTTGCCAAAAGAAGATTTGGCAAGATTTTGTCAAGATAGATTGTTATAATGTATCTTTACGAAATTCGCGAGAATTTTATACTAAACTGTTCTAAATAGAAAAATTATGAGTTTTCAGGACAAGTTTCACTATTCTGCTCAAAATAGTGAAATTTGACCAAAATCCTAAAAGCATTTGAATGTGGTAGTTAGTATATAATATACTAAATTCGGATATGCCGATTAAAATACGGATGTGAAGTGCATCCTAACTTGTCCTAAAACCAACAACAATGTTTATAATTAAATTTACCAGTGTAATTTGAGTGCGCGTATTAGAGCAATGAAAATTAGTGGGACTGGTACTTCTATTAAAAGGTCCACCAATTTGTCATTGCTACTAGTTTCTGTACATTATTGGCCAATTTATAACGAAACATGAAGTTCCGCCAATCGTGGAATTTCCCGCTATTCAAATATTCGTGACACTGCAAAAGTATTGGTTCCGTTGAAAATGAGAAAAATTCTTTAGCCATAGTGTTTAAAAGGTCCGACAATTTCTTGTTGATATTCTTATTTTAAATTGAACTGATAATATAATTTAATAATAATTTACACTGTTAAATTACCTTTAGAAAGAAATTTTGTGTTTAAGACAGTTTAGGACAAACTTCACGTAATTATATAGCCGTATCAAGTTTGTCCTAAATTTGTCCTAAAACTTGTTGTTACTTTTGGACAATTTAGGATAAACTTCACACGAATATTAAAATTGCTTGCTATAAATTATATTGTACCTATTATTCAGGCAAAGAAATAGGAAACAACCGGCCAAATGGCACAGTGGTTAAAGCTTTGGCGTTTGGATCGAGAGGTACTGGGTTCGAATCCCGATAAAGACAGGATGCAAAATGGGATTTTCATTATCAGATTACGATCTGTGATGAAAAGAAACACAACTATGATCATCTCTCGGAGTGCAGGATTCATAGGCCGACCCATATTCCACGAAGTTGCTATAAGCTGGCATAGAGTTGTGCAATGCGCAGATGGTAACGTAAATCGGACCTTTAGTCGAACGTTCTCGATTTGGCAGGCAACTGCGTAAGGTAGGACGTTAAACACGAACCGCGAAAGAGTTTTGATAACAAAAAAAAAATAATAAGAAACGTCTACGAAACTTCTCCATTGAATTAGTATTAAATATGTTCAAAAAGAGTTTTTGTGTCGTCATTTCAGCAAAATTTGCCTGGAAGTGCTATAATTCTAACGAAAAAATTTCTGGAATTTTTCGATAAACTCCTATAAACCAGCATGATATTTGACCTATATATTTATAAATGCTACCTAGACCTCATGATGTAGAAAAAGTTGATCAAATTTGGAGTTTAGGGAGTTTAGGACAACTAAATTTTTCTTGGAATACTATAAGTCGAACGTACAGTTTTCTCAAAATTTCAGAAACCAAAATAGAATAGAAAATAAAACAAAAATCTATTAAATTGAAGAAGGGGGTTAACAAAACCATAGATATCTCCAAACACCCTAAACACAGAAATATCTAAATCAATAGGGGTCTATCCCATTACTTGCTTGAACTTTTAGTGAAGAAATTAAGTTGATATATCCATCCGTTCTCAAGTCATCGTGAACACATACGGACAGACGGCAAACCGAAAGCAAATAGCAGTTTTTTTTAAGAAAAATGCTCTAGCAAAATAAAATTTACAAAAACACTATGAAATCTTGGTCCTTTTAGATAATAATGATAACCAAATATTTGTTATCACATCTAGATGAGGTTATCAGTCACACCTTTTCCAAACTAATGAGGTAAAAATTTTGAATCTTTTTAATTAAAAACTTCGACTTCCTCATCAGATTATGTAGTTATCAAACTAGCAAACAATGTTTCACCATTTATGTTTTTAATTGAAGTAAACCAATTGACCTATCGAAATATATTAAAAATGCAATAATGATTGTTAAACATCACAATGGAAATTTAACACACCAATTTGCAACCTTTACTTTCAAAAGTGTTAATTTTTGTTAAAAAATTTATTTATTTTTTTTATTTTAAGAACATAAAAGCAAAATCTCCTCAGCATAGGTTGCATTGAACTCTTCCATTTCATATAAAAAATCGGGTAAATTAAAAATTTAAATGCTGAATCTAGGAAATATCCGCCGTTTAGAGTTGAACTATTTGCGTCTAAGATGGATGGACCTAAATTTTGAGCAAATAACCTGGAGGATGAGGTTATTTGCATTAGGCCCATCCATCTCAGATATAACGATAATAGTTCAACTAAACGGCCTAAACGGCGGATATAAAGGTGTGATCTAAAGCAACACCTCGGCATAGGTTGCATTGAACTCTTCCATTTTATATAAAAAATCGGTAAAATTAAAAAGTTTTGCTGGAATCCAGGAGATATATCCCCTTCGAGATTATTTGCTCAAAAGTTAAGCCCACCCATCTTCGATATTACGCCAATAGTTCAAGTTTAAACGGTGGATATAAAGGTGTGATCTAAGGAAAAATCTGAGCATAGGTTGCATTGAACTTTTCCATTTTATATAAAAAACTGGACAAATTTAAAATTTATTTGCTCCAGGAGATATCCCCTGGAGATATCCCCTGCAAGATTATTTGCTCTAAAGTTAGGCCCATCTATTTCAAATATAACGCCAATAGTTCAAGTCTGAACGACGGATATAAAGGTGTGATCTAAAGCAAAATTTCAGCATAGGTTGCATTGAACTTTTCCGTTTTGTATAAAAAATCGGTTAAATTAAAAATTTTATTGCTGAGATTATTTGCTCAATAGTTAGATCCATCTATCTCAGATATTAAGCTAACAGTTCAACTCTGAACGGCGGATATAAAGGTGTGATCTAAAGCAAAATCTCAGCATTGGTTTCTTATCTAAAAAACGTTTATCTATTGAAGTGGAAATGGGTATTGTTGCAAAAATAAGATTTTTATACAAGACTGTGCAAGTTGAAGTAATACGTTGTTAAACAAAAAACATTATTAAGTGTTACCAAAATTTCCACGGATATCTCCACAAATTTTACCGAAAGCAGTAATTTTTACATCGGAGAAACACTTAAACTAATTTTCTGGAAATCAGGACACATTTAAATTGCGTAGTAACACTAAAAACAAACTAAATAATTTTATAAAGCTTGATTGCAGACGAGGTTTCACAGAAACCATTATCTTCTTCGTTTCTTCTCCCGTTTAAATATGATACGGGTTTTAATTGTGACTTAAACAAATTTTCGGTGAAACCACACTAACACAAACATAAATGAAATAAAAAATATTTCGAGGCCGTTTTGACATACTTTTTGGTTTAAATTTTATTTTCGAGAGAGCGAAACAAAACAAAATAAAACACACATACATATACATTATGTATTACGACTAGTTGGCCTTGAAAAATAACCAGAAACCTCGTGTGGCATCAGCCAAAGAGATATCGACACCATCTCGGAAATCCGGGAATGTTTTTATTATTAATTTATAATGTTCCAAGACGAAATTTATTTTGATTTTATGAGAACGAGTTAGAGAAACAAAAACCAGAAATAATTGGAAAACGAAAATCAAAAATGAATAACCATCCACTTTAATATGATAATTAAAGCACTAACACAATAACACTAATGTTTTTTACTGTAATTTTCTCTTATAAAATTTATCGAAAAACAAATATGAAAACTACAATTTTACAATAACCAATTGTGCATGAAAACATTTTTGCAAACAACAATTCATCGAAAATACTATTCATCGAAACAAAATTTTTCACCTAAAAGTTTCTGTTGAACATCAGAATTGACACTTCACGGTTTCCTATGGAGATTTTACAATTCATCGAAATAAAACTATATCGATATTGAGTAGATTTTGAAACGGATTATTGTGATGAGACTCGTAATTTATTTGAATCAAACTGAATTGCTATAATAATAATTCGAACTTTTCGAGAACCATAAGTGCTTGGCCCCAAGTACTATAATATATGAAAACACAAATATTATTGGTGATAATTACATGTTTAAGGGATCATCTAACATCATTCCTTGAAAAATCAAATAAAAAACAACGTGAAAACACAAAAAACTAGCTCTTTATGGGGGGCAATATACCATTCCTTTAAAAGCAAAATTTTTTAAACATTTTATTTTGGCGGATTGGACACACGACACACTATACGTTGCAAAAAATTTTAAACAAAAATTACCATTTCTAACAATTGACCGCGTAAAGAGTCAAGGCTGGAAATAGATTCAAATGAAACGGTGTTAAGAATGCTCACACTTAGGAAAAATGTCAGGTAAATTTTATTGTGAGGAGTTCGGGAAAACTCGATTGAATATATCGCACACAAAAAGATTGAAAATTTCCAATAACCGAACGTTTAAAGAGTAATGCCTGGAAAAGGATTAAAATGAAAGGCCTTAGTGATAGTTAAAACTGGAAGAAAATTGCAGGTCAATTTTTTCGATAGCTTTAAGAAAAGTAAAGAAATCCATTATCGACATTTTTCGGCTGTCATTTTATCTTGATTATATTTAATCTGCATTATCGGCATTTTTCGGCTGAGTATTTCTGAGGATTTCTATACCAATTTGTATGGTTTCTTGAACTGAATTTTCCAAAGCTACCGACATGAAAATCAAGGCCTTTCATTTTAATCCTTCAATTCAATTGTTAGAAGTTATTAATCTTTTTCTGCGCTATATTCAATCGAGTTTCCCGCACTCACATAAAAATTGACCTGAAATTTTTTCTGAATCTACTTTAAGCATTGACATTTTAAACCGTCAATTTTTAGATATTTTCAATTTTTGTGTTTCTGAAGTTCAGCGTAACTGCAGAGCCAAGAGATTTTCCATGTGAATTTTCATGATGATTGGAACATTTTTAGGATATGGTCATTTGTAAGGAATAATATATTGTTCAAAAGTATTCTTCGATTTTGGAGCATCTCTTGACGAGAATATCCATATCTGAGCTCGAACTCAAGAAATCGTCAAGCGGCTTACTGTTCTAGATAGAGGAAGAACTATAGCATATCTTTGTTAAATAACATTTGTATGCGAATTACCTGGGATTTATTAAATATTGGCGACCGAACAAACGCGACCTTTATAGTGAATTTTCTGATAAACTACAAATTACAAAAAGTTTTACAACAGTACAAAGAGTATAAATCTATACTTAAAAAAAACGTGTTATGCCAATCGAAATAAATTGTTAAAAAACAAGTTCCCAATGGCAAGCTAAATTAGCCATAACAATATGCCATAAAAATTCTTTATGTTTTCTAGAAGCGAACATATTTATGCGGTGGAGCAGTAATAGAATTTTTTAAATTTTAAAATTTTGCTATGGTAGAAAGTGTAGAGTTTTTTTTTGATTCGCGCGTAAAAGAAATTTGCCCAAAAATAGGTTGTTAACGAGATTTACATATTTGTAGCAAACAAAAATCAGGTGTTGGCCACTACATGTACAATCGTACACATACAATTTTTTTGTCATATATTTATACAAAACTACATGTACGAATATTTTACAAAAGAAGAAAAATTTGCATGTGTAACTGATGACATAATGATACGTCGATCAAAAGTCATTGTTTTTTGTAATAAAGATATGATTTAGGAACGTTGCATACATAATCCGAGGCACTAATTGCAAAAATTACTTTATAATTTAATTATATGTAATTCATTTACTTATAGAATGTTATACAGCAATGATAAAAAGCGAATAACAATAATAATAAATCTCAATATCTATATTACACAGGTAGGCACACACACTTACAAAACCAAAAATAATTAACAATAATTGAATGCAATTTTCAAGTAAATTGTATGCATAAATACGAGAGTACAACAATTTCTGTTTCGATTTGAACGTGCAATTTTATAAATATCCAGATAGCGGATGTATTTTAATTTAATTCCGAATAATTTACGACAGACAAAAATTTAAATAAATATTAATTATTTGTGAGTGCGGTATTTAAATTTTAAATATTTTATAAAAAATAATGCAGTATTAATTTAGACAAATACCTAATTTAAATACTTGTATCGTTTTAATTTTAATCCAAATGTTTTTATTTCTTCTGTATCGTCTTTTGTGAATCTCGATATCTTAAATAGTTTTCGTTGTTCTTTGTAGAAAAAAAGACTATAAATATACCATAAAAATTTATTACATAATTTCGATTTAAAAACTAAATTAAAAACTTTTAATTTTACCACACAATTTATTTTATTTATATGTATGTACGAACATATATATTTTTTTATTACAACATTTAAAAATAATTGTAAGTGGAATTATTATTTTTTTTTTGTAAAATAACAACTTACAGAATTTTATTTTAAGTAAGTAAAAATAATAACGATTTAAGAACACGACATAAATATTATACTGTACTACATAGTGGTCAATGTATACCATATATAAAAAAAAATGTTATTATGTATTTATTTATTGAAAATTGATTGTTATTGTGGCATGACTATTCGAGCAAATTACATAAAATTATAAATTTTTAAATTGATTTTTTGTTATTTTTGGAAAATTAAATGGTTTTCGAAGCATAATGAGTGTTGAACGGAAGGACGGATACCGCACAAATAAAAAATCTGTTTAACCGCAGAACATAAAATAAAATTGGATCAATATACGTTAGCTGGACAAAAACGAGGTCAAATTATAAAAATATCTAGAAATAAATGTTTAAGATACATTTTTTTGTGTCATGATACTTTTAAAACTAACCTCGTTATGTTCTTTTGGCGACAGAAGACGTCATTTATAATATTAAACCTATTTGTGATCGAGGTTTTTTTAACTGAAAACCTTTGGTATTTTTCGGTTTTTTTTGGTCGACGATTTAGGCCAAATCGTTCAGCGTGTCTGTGATACTCGTACTCGAATTTTATAGAAAAATTATCGATGCCTAGATTGGTTGGAATGAAAGCTTTTACAATTAAATAGTTTTTTTTTATTTTTGTGGATCATCGTGTTTATGCTCTACCCAATTGGGTCCTAAGTCATTTTCGAACGAGTAGCTTGCCGGATCTGAACCTCTTGACAGTTTCACTTAAGTGTATTACTAATTATTTTTTTAAAAAATTTTTAAAAATTGTCATTTCCGGTAAAAAAAATAATTCTGTTGTTCTTGATCGATTTTCTAGCATCTACGATATATTTGTAAAAATATGGCAAACATGAAAGCTTCTATGAAAGCCGCTATTTCCGATGGCCCGATTTCCGCCAAATTTCATTCAGACTATCGAATTTATGAAAATTATAATTGGGAAATAATTTTTTATAGAAAGAACACCGACCTACAGACAGACACTACCATGAAAACCACTTTTTAGGACTGGCAGTAATAAATCTGCAAAAATCTCGAGATCGACAATTTTCATGATTAATTTGTAAAATAAATTAATAACCAGCCAATTTAAACGTAATACAAATTTCGAACATTGCACCCCATTTTCTATTCCCATTTTCATTTCTATACACAACAAGCAAATCGGTTTGAAATTAAATTTAGAACGAAGAACTAACTGTGCAACCTTGTTTAGAATATAATATTTGTTGGTACTAGCAACCGATATGTCTAGACAGATCAGACTAACCTTTTTGATACCCTTTCTATACTGGAGCTTATGTACGATTCAGTGGCGCATATGTAGAATACATTCAGTGTATGGTCTTTTATTGATCATGTTTTTATATCACAACAAATGGCTGTTTTAAATTAACATTCAGGGGTACCCTTGAAAGCCCCTGAATTATAACTTTTAATTTTGATTTTAATATTTAAAATTTGAAAAAAATTCTGGGCTAGAATAAAATTTTGAGATTGAACGAAATTACCATATTAAATCCTGGGCTGAAATATCATTGCAGTTTTAGTGTTACCCGATGAATTTTTATTTTCCTGGGATGAAATTCTGAACTAACTTCACATACATTTGGAGATGCCAGTGATATTTTGCCAAAATCAGTCCATCGGAAGTGGCATCTTCCACACGAGCTTTTTCGTTTTTTTTTTCAAATATTTTGAAAAGTATCTAATCATGAAAAGTTTTGAATTCTTGCAGATTTAGCATTCGCTATATCGCCGAAGTGAAAAATAATTCGATTTAAAAAATCTCTGTGTGTGCTTGTATATGCCTGCTTGCGTTTTGCGTGAAGACTAAATGTCTGTGCCCACTCGATAGCCCGCGGCCTCTATTCTTGAAATCGGTGAAAATTTCCGCATTCGAATATAATTTGCTATAAAATTCTTTATATTTTTCGCCGGCTACTTTATTCATTTTTCAAATTTATTCGCAGGTTGTCAATTATTTATTTCCATACTATAAGGAGAAAATTTCGACTGTGTAAATCGACGCGGAATTAAGTCTGAAAGAAAACAAATTTGAAAAATGACTAAAGTAACCGGCGAAAAATTCGAAAAAATTTAAGAATTTTAAAGCAAATTATATTTGAATGCGGAAATTTCCACCGATTTCAAGAATAGGGGCCCAGACCGTTTGTTTGTTCGGATTAAAACTATTATACATCCATACATGCCCTGTTGACATAAATTAGTGGATCCCAGTGATTTTTAGCCGAAATTGGTTCACCGGAAGTGGCAGCTTTCATAAGAGCTTTTTCGTTTCTTGCAAATATTTTCAAAAGTATATTGTTTACAAGAAACAATACTGGTCCAGACCAGTTTTCCAAAATTTAAGCGGAAATTACAAATTTTTCTGTATCTATTCAATCTGTATCTATTCAAAACAAATTTCTCTAATAATAAGTATTAACACTACTATATGACAAAACTAAAAGTATCTAAAGTTGCAATTTACATATTGCGCTACACCGGAGGAGCTTCTGAACGGATTCTTTCGGGTATTACCAAAGAGCTCCCTTAATAGATTTCCGTGAAATTAAAATCCTCATATCAAATCATTTTTTTACTATTTTTTGTATCAAAGTCGGTACCAGGTCTCACTTGGTTGCCACGTAAATAAAATCTTCCGAATTCAGGGGGGAGATTATGAACTCACACCGGAAAGGTCAATTGTTCCAAAATATTTCTATGGAGAAAGAGAAACTAGTTTAAAAAATGGTCAAAGTTGGCATAGATATTTTGACGAAAGTTTAACGAAAAATTATAGTCAACAACTATTTCATTATCGAGTATTTTTGAATGGGAATACACTACCGGTAAAAATTAAATTTCGAAAATTTTGTAGCGGAAAATTTATTGCTCTTGGAAAATATTTTTCAAATCGTTTAAATCGTTCCGGTCGAATTTCATGGTTCCACCCCATGATCCATGACAATCGGTTTCTGGCACTCGAAAACACTACCCTTGCAATTTTTTTAACAAAATCGTGCAAGGTCAAAACAGATTAAAGAAAGAGACTAGTGGACAGCCCTCTGAACGGATTTTATCGAAATAAGCATATATCGCAATCGACTCCTGGCACGACTCAAAAACACAAATACGAGTTGTGACCAACAACCGAGTTTCTTTCGCCACGAATACACCACACTTCATTTCTAAAGTGAAAAATTAAACATATCGGATTTTTGGCAAACCTTTGTTAAAAATTTTTAATATTTAAATTTACTTGAAACTTTAAATTCTATGTCATTTTTTGTAAAAGCCAAACTTGCAACGTCATTGCAAAAATTTAAGAACCTGCCAGCTGACTTACAGTAAACAGATTTATAACAAATATCGTAAGAATCTCTAAATTAAGGGGAAAAAGCTTAGGATGAAGATTCATATCGAAACATCAATCCGCTTCTCCTGCACAGTTGTCGAATTTTGTTGAAGTTTTTTTTTATTTATCATTGTTGGTAAAATTAAAAAAATAACTGAACTAATTTTGTTTGAAATTTAATTTACAATCTTTTTCTTTTAATCGTTTTTATGCTTTGTACTTTTCATAATATTTGCCATTAAAGAAAAAGCTCCCATGAAAGCTATCACTTCCGGTGGACCGGTTTCGATCAAACGGCATTAGGGCCTCTCAATTTATCAGTCAGTCAATCAATCAGTCTGGTCTGTACAGAACGTTTTTCTATTTAGATAACACTAAGACAATCGATTTTAAGCAACTTCCAGTTTTTCCACTGGAGAAATATCGGAAACCATTAATAATATTACACTGATATTAATTCCCTATCCCCTTTTTGGAATAAGTATAGTCTTCATAAAATATAGAAATAGTTCATAAAAGAATAAAAAAACGATTCTTATGGTTTGACATTTCACCGCAATTTTAATGGTTTTGCATACTTGTTTATGATGGCGACCAATAATTATTGAATACTTAATAAACACATTTTTATTAATCACTTGTTTTTGTTTCGCAGAATATTTTTCAAAAAGTTTAAAAAATCACTCGATCGATTTCGACTTGTTAGGTCATCATCAGGAGTATCTACTGAATTGTATTAGTAAAAATTTTTTGTTATATAGTAGAAAAAAGCAAAATATAAATAAAAAAATAAAAGAAGGAGGAAAAAAAAAAATAAGCAATAAAAATTAATCTACGGATCGCTCAGGTAGGCAATGAGTCATAGGTTGAGTAACAAAATTCAAGGTATATTATTGCGTACGTGAGAATAGAAAAGGGCGGGGTCTGTAATTGGTGAGAACCGGATTTCTCTCTGCTCGTTAAGGATATTTTGGTTAAGAAATATTGATTTTCGAATTTCGTAAGATTCTAAGGTATCTAAACGTCTGCCTTTGGGTTGTATATGTAATATGTCTAAATTGTTCAAGCTAGCTGTATAATTTTCTGAAGTTAAATGGTTATGGAAAGTTGATTGATTGCAACCAGATAAATGTTCTTTAGCTCTAACTCCAAAATTGCGCCCAGTCTGACCAATATAGGAGAAACTACAATCATTGCAATTAATCCTATAAACGCCAGATTTGGAAAGGCGATCAACTCTAGGTTTATTGCTAGGTTTGCTAATCCGTTGGCTCGTTTTTCCTATATACTCTAAGCGACGCCAATTTTCCCGCGTTGGACTGTCTGGTGGATAAATACCCGTTAGAGTTTTACGCTTTAGCTTTTTATTTAATAACTTTAATATAGTCCTAGTTGCATATCCGTTATTTGTTGCTATTTGAAGAATTATGTTAAGCTCAGTGTTATAATTTGAATTTGACAGAGGGATGTTTATTAGTCTATCTATGAGTGAGTGGAAAGCTGACATTTTAATATTATGGGGATGGTTTGAAAAACTAGGGATAACAGCGTCTGTATACGTGGGTTTCCGATAAATATTGAAGTCTGAAGTAGAATTAATCCTGGTTATTGTTATATCTAGAAAATTAATACATTTATTTTCTTCTTTTTCTAACGTAAAATCAATGGTGGGATATTGAGAATTTAACCAAGTAAGGAAAGAGTCTAACAGTCTATCAGTTCCATTCCATAGACATAATATGTCATCAACATATCTATACCAAAAGATTATATGACGAAAATAGGGATTGTTATTTGATATGATCATTTGTTCGAAGAAATTCATGAAAAATTCAGCCAACAAAGGTGACAGAGGGGAGCCCATGGGTGGACCATCAGCGAATTTGGGGGGGGGGGGGGGGATGATCATATGGGTAGACCATCAGCGAACAAATGATCATATCAAATAACAATCCCTATTTTCGTCATATAATCTTTTGGTATAGATATGTTGACGACATATTATGTCTATGGAATGGAACTGATAGACTGTTAGACTCTTTCCTTACTTGGTTAAATTCTTAATATCCCACCATTGATTTTACGTTAGAAAAAGAAGAAAATAAATGTATTAATTTTCTAGATATAACCAGGATTAATTCTACTTTAGACTTCAAAATTTATCGGAAACCCACGTATACAGACGCTGTTATCCCTAGTTCTTCAAACCATCCCCATAATATTAAAATGTCAGCTTTCCACTCACTCATAGATAGACTAATAAACATCCCTCTGTCAAATTCAAATTATAACACTGAGCTTAACATAATTCTTCAAATAGCAACAAATAACGGATATGCAACTAGGACTATATTAAAGTTATTAAATAAAAAGCTAAAGCGTAAAACTCTAACGGGTATTTATCCACCGGACAGTCCAACGCGGGAAAATTGGCGTCGCTTAGCGTATATAGGAAAAACGAGCCAACGGATTAGCAACATCGTGTCCAATTATACCAATATTAGTTTTGCTTTTTATAATAATAACACAATAAAGAAAATGATTTTTAACAATAAACCTAGAGTTGATCGCCTTTCCAAATCTGGCGTTTATAGGATTAATTGCAATGATTGTAGTTTCTCCTATATTGGTCAGACTGGGCGCAATTTTGGAGTTAGAGCTAAAGAACATTTATCTGGTTGCAATCAATCAACTTTCCATAACCATTTAACTTCAGAAAATTATACAGCTAGCTTGAACAATTTAGACATATTACATATACAACCCAAAGGCAGACGTTTAGATACCTTAGAATCTTACGAAATTCGAAAATCAATATTTCTTAACCAAAATATCCTTAACGAGCAGAGAGAAATCCGGTTCTCACCAATTACAGACCCCGCCCTTTTCTATTCTCACGTACGCAATAATATACCTTGAATTTTGTTACTCAACCTATGACTCATTGCCTACCTGAGCGATCCGTAGATTAATTTTTATTGCTTATTTTTTTTTTCCTCCTTCTTTTATTTTTTTATTTATATTTTGCTTTTTTCTACTATATAACAAAAAATTTTTACTAATACAATTCAGTAGATACTCCTGATGATGACCTAACAAGTCGAAATCGATCGAGTGATTTTTTAAACTTTTTGAAAAATATTCTGCGAAACAAAAACAAGTGATTAATAAAAATGTGTTTATTAAGTATAAGTGTGTTTCGCCAAGTGCCTACGGCAAATAGCGTAAAAAGAATTATTGAATAAGTAGCAGTTTTTTAAAAGGCCTGATTTCGAAAAAATTATGAAAGCACTGGTCTTTTTAATTCATTTATTAATGATGTATGGAAAATTTAACTAAAATACCGATAATTATACAAGAAATGTTTAAGGTTTAAAAAATTTTTTTATGTTTTATAGTTGCAGTTGTAAAATTTTAGGTGGTTGAAAATTTTAAATATTAATTATAAATAAAATAAATTTATGTGGTTTACAAAACTGTAGGAGGGAATTAATGAACATTTATCATTGTTAATTTTAAAAATTATTTTAATCTTACATTTTAAGAAAATTTTAGGCCGTTTGCTTCGCCGTAAGCAAGTTCAGTTGCCTTGGTTTAGTAGAATAATTTAAATTTGTTTGGAAAAATCTTCAAACCTAGTAGCCTAGAAAAGTGGATTATACCTTTTTTCAAACTTCAATTTTTGGTTCTTCCATTTAATTATTCCCATTTCTAGGAGTAAAAACCCTAAATATTGTAATGATTTTCTCCTTATTAGTCTACTTCCGATTTTGTCTCAAGTATTTGAAAAATGCTCGTTACAGATATTAGCGTATATGTTGAATCGGAAAATTAGTCTGCTTACAGGCATCATTTCAGCCCCAATAGTAATTTACTATACACATCTATGGCGACATTCGCAGTTTGTTTGATTAAACGTAATACAAATTTCGAACATTGCACCCCATTTTGACCTCTGTACACAACAAGCAAATCAGTTTGAAATTAAATTTAGAACGAAGAACTAACTGTGCAACCTTGTTTAGAATATAATATTTGTTGGTACTAGCCACCAATATATCTAGACAGATCTGACTAACCTTTTTGATACCCTTTCTATACTGGAGTTTATGTATACGATTTAGTGGCGCATATGTAGAATACATTCAGTCAATGGTATTTTATTGATCATGTTTTTATAGCACAACAAATGGCTCTTCGTTATTTTATAATAACCCCTGAATACCCCTGAAAACCCCTGAATTATAATTTTTAATTTTGATTTTAATATTTAAAATTTGAAAAAAATTCTGGGCTAGAATAATATTTTTAGATTGAAAGAAACTACCATATTAAATCCTGGGATGAAATATCATTGCAGTTTTAGTGTTACCAGATGATTTTTTTTTCATTTTCCTGGGATGAAATTCTGGGCTAACTTCACATACATCTACAAATACCAGTGATATTTTGCCAAAATCAGTCCACTGGAAGTGGCATCTTCCACACGAGCTTTTTCGTTTTTTTTTCAAATATTTTGAAAAGTATCTAATCATGAAAAGTTTTGAATTCTTGCAGATTTAGCATTCGCTATATTGCCGAAGTGAAAAATAATTCGATTTAAAAAATCTCTGTGTGTGCTTGTATGTATATGCCTGCTTGCGTTTTGCGTGAAGACTAAATATCTGTTACCACTCGATAGCCCGCGGCCCTTATTCTTGAAATCGGTGAAAATTTCCGCATTCGAATATAATTTGCTATAAAATTCTTTATATTTTTCGCCGGCTACTTGATTCATTTTTCAAATTTATTCGCAAGTTGTCGATTATTTATTTCCCTACTAAGGGGAAAATTTCGACTGTGTAAATCGACGCGGGATTAAGTCTGAAAAAAACCACTTTGAAAAATGACTAAAGTAACCGGCGAAAAATTCGAAAAAATTTAAGAATTTTAAAGAAAATTATATTTGAATGCGGAAATTTCCACCGATTTCAAGAATAGAGGCCCAGACCATTTGTTTGTTCGGATTAAAACTTAATATGGATGCATACAAGCCCTGTTGACATAAATTAGTGGATCCCAGTGATTTTTAGCCGAAATTGGTCCACCGGAAGTGGCAGCTTTCATAAGAGCTTTTTCGTTTTTTGCAAATATTTTCAAAAGTATATTTTTTACAAGAAACAATACTGATCGAGACCAGTTTTCCAAAATTTATGCGGAAATTACGAATTTTTACAAAAACCTGTTTTTAATATTAGGTGTGCAAGTAGAAATTATTTACTTTTTTAAAAGCTCAAATTCAAGTTTATTAAATATAGTTGTTCCAAAAATTAATTATCGAAATATTCACCATTGATCTTTTGCCATTTATCAGGTAGATGATGAATGCCTTCGTGATAGAATCTTCGAACCAAATGGAGAATATACTCCACATGCTGTAAAACTTCCTAGCATAAGGAGAAGATGAGTTGATTTTGCCGTATGCCGGAGAGCTTTGTCATGCAACAATATCACCTTCCGCCTTCCTATTCCCCTAAGTGGTCTTTTTTCCTCCACAACATCACTTAGGCGAGGATTATCGTACAAAATCCATTTTTCATCATTAGGGGTTTTGTGCCATTAATTATTTGTTTTTTTACCGAGAAAGCAAACTCATGCAGATATCAACACTTCGGTTTTTGTTTTCTTCGGTTTCCCATTGCATGCAATCGAAGTGATATTGCTTACTGTGTAACTCCTAATTGTTGTTCAAGCTTTTCAATTCGGCGCGGATTTTCATCCAGTAAAATTTTAAGTTCTTCGTTTTCAAATCGTTTTACTGCACCTGGATGTGAATCGTGCTCTTGACTAAAATTGCCATCACGAAATCTTGCAAACCACTTTTTTACTGTTACGGACTGTTTCCTCAAAGTCGGTTCCATTTTTTTTCATATGAAAACAGAAAAGAATGCAATGACGTTAATGTTGCTTATCGACATCCATCTCTTAAAATTAATGAACACGGAACGGCGTTCAAGTATATTTGAATGCAACCAACTCCAGAGCCGAGTTTCTTCTTGCACACCTTCAATATACGTATACAATATACGTGTAATAATGCAACTAATAACTAATAATGATATCTTGTAGTTAATTGAAAATATATCAATAAATGCCAAACGAAATTGGTTCTGAAAATCTTTTAACTATGAGCACTTAATAACAACAGTAATCGTTACAAATAATTAATCGTAAAATGGTATTGATACTTAGAAAAGCACGCTATTAAAACTAAATAAAATTGTTAACCACAATTTACAAGGCGTACTAAAATTGTACTCGAGTTATATTAAATTGAACCATGTGCTTTCATAACTCATTCTATTATAACGTAAAGCTTTTAGCATCGGTCGATACTACAACAAAACAGGAAGCTTAATAAATTGAAGCGATTAATTTAATTTTTTGCAATTAAAATTTTAATTATTTTTATATATGAAATTGCCAAGTAATTTAATTGTTATCCATGTACACGGTCGTTTGTATTAACAGTTTCATAATTTTAAATCATTATTTGACTAAATTAATTCTGATTTTTCAAAATTTAGTTATTATTTAATATTTAATTTGACCGGACAAGTGGTGCAGTGGTTAAAGCTTTGGCACTTGGACCGGGAGGTACTGGGTTCGAATCCCATCAGAGGCTAGATGCAAATCGAATTTTCATCATCGATTACAATCAGTGATGTTAATAAACACAACTAAGACCCACTGATGGAGTGCAGAATTCCGCGCCAGGTTGACATAGAGCTTGCAATGTGCAGGTGGTATACTGTAGTTGTTTGAGTAGGTGAATAGGTGAATGGGTTAATGATGTAGCATGAATGCGTGGTATCACAATGGACCAAAAATGGCCTAAGTGTCAAACCACTGAAACCTATTATTTAATTTAAGTAGGCCATGAACAAATTAGCATGATTAATTTTCTGTGATTTTAATAAAACTTAAACAGCATCGAATCGTGAACTACGCAAATATACAGAACATGAAATGGCATGCAGAACGAATACGAAGAAATCCTGTGGATCATATGAAAAAGCTACCTGCCATAGAGGATTAACTGAGTTTCAAAAAACGCTAGAATCGGATAATCTAAAATGTTTTTCTCTTGACACGATGGTGATGAAATTTTATTTTCAACAGAAAAGATTTTCCCACAGTTCGACTATTTTTTCTGAGTAATTTTGCGGTGTTTCCCAATTTTCCGTAATTTTTCGGATTTTTCTATTTTCAGACTGAAGTTCTAATAACCTCATGAGATTTCAGCCCCTAGCCCTTTTATTATTGAAAATACTTCAAAATTTTGAATTTTAAATCTTTCTTCATAGTGTAGTGAAGAAAGATTTAAAATTCAAAATTTGGAAGTATTTTCAATAACAAAGGGCTAAAACCTCATGAGGTTATTATAACTTCAGTCTGAAAATAGACATATCCAAAAAATTACTGGAAGTTGCGAAACCCCGCAAAATTACTCAGAAAAACACGCCTTTAATAAACATGCATCATTTCTCATCATTACTGATTTTGAAAATTATACCAGGATAGGAACCAAGCACACAATTTATCGATAAAAAAATATCAACATAAAACAATTGTGTCGATTCAATGTGAACCTTCTATTTTTCTTTTCTTCTATGCTGCTATTTTTACTAAGAAAACTCGATGCATTTAAGCAAGCAAGCTATAAATTTAAATAAAAATTTTGAAATAAATATCGAGTAGCTTTTGAAACAATAGAAGAATAGAAAAAAAGATAAATAGAAGATGTTCAAGGAATCGACACCAATATTTTGTTAGGAGAAACTGGAGAAGGCAAAGGCTGCTAGACTTATTTGGTTTTAAAGTGAACCGTATCCATCAAAAAAGCCAGTAAAATTCAAGGCCTGCTAAAATCTTATTTGTAATTTTATGGATATTTAATTAATTTTTATAATCGATAAAATTTGCGCTTGGTTCCTACCCAGTTTTAACAGCTGTTGTTTGTGATACACAATGGATCGAAAAATTGAAACAATTCTGATTTGCCTAACGTTTGGTAAGAAATATAATATGACTAAAACATTTCTGTGAATACGACTATCATTGGAAAATTCTCCTAACATAAAAATCGAAAATTGTTCACCTTGTTAAAGTTAGCCGAAAGTTGCCAGCCGAAAGATAATGCAAATAGTGTCTTGACTATTTTTAAACTCTCTTTATACTCTCACTCCTATCAATTTTTAAATTCTTATAAACTGAAATAATTTCTCCTTCACACGAATGATGTAACCCGATCCTAAATTCTCCTAAATTCGAGTTCATGACAGATTTTTGCTGTATTCAAGACACTATCTGCATTATATTTTGGCTGGAAACTTTCGGCTAACTTTAAAAGTATAAATTTTTCATTAAACAATTCTTCACAAAACGACTCAAAAAAATTTGCTGATTCGACATTAAGTTTGTAAAAAATTTTATTATATTATTCTACAGCAAAGGATTAATTTGTCAACAAGGCCAGTAAACTAAAGTGCTGGTAATAAAATTATTATTTTTCCAAGACCTTCCAACCAAGAATGATTTATACTTCACATGATTTTATTCGAATGAGCTAAATGTAATTACTTCCAGCACCACAGCGGTAGTTTTGAGTGCTAACGTGCCTCAACTAATTTTGTTATATTCTTCAATGGTTTTTCAATGATATGAGATACGTATATTTTAAAGAATAATTGGTCAGCAGCAGCGCCAGAACGCTGGTTTTGTGAAATAAATTGTTGTTAAAAAATTTCCCTCTTCTAAAATCTTAAAAACGATATGCCACCTGAGCGTGTCAGAAGGCGAAAAATTGTATCTTCAGCTAAATTTGTAACATTATTTAATGAGTTTTTTGGCTTCTCAAAATGTTGGATTTATAAAGCGCTAAACCTTTAGGTGTTTACAACAAAATTGTTGCTTTTTTCAAGATCTTTCAAATGACGTATATAATTATATGTGAATGAAAAAATTGTAACTGCTTCCAGCGCTACAACAGAAGTCTTGAATACTTTCTTTAGTGCATCAGCAAAATTTACGGCATTCCTAAATACATTTTCAATGAAATACGATACATATATCAGAGACAACCTAAAAGAGATATATCATCATGTAAACATAAAATGTAAACATAAAAATTTAAATTGCGATTTCATTTTCTGTAAATAGCGCATACAATCAACAATATTTTGTTTTTTGTGTATACGTATACGCAGCTTAACGAAAAATCACAGATACAACAATGACATTGGAATTATAATTTGTTTTCATGTTTTAGTTCAAATGAAAAATCTAATTTGATTGTCTATGCTTATATATTATATGATAATTGAATAAATAGCTACCAACGATAAAACGGCGGATTTGTAAACATAACCGCTTATTTCAAAAATTCAAAATAAATTTTGGTTCAAAATTGTTGTTTTTTCAGCAATATACTAGGGCGCCAAAACGGACGATTTTTGAACTAAAGTTTTATCGAACTGATTTAACACGTTTCAAATTGTATAAAGGGTTTTTCAATAGGGACGATGATTCTATCCTCGCTTACCAAGTCGACTTTTTGATATTTGGTGGCCAAATTCGAGGCAACCAGATAAATAAATAATCAGCTAACACCCGTATATCACCGAGACGCAAGGTGTGCTGAAACATCGTTGCTATGCATGAGAAACAAGCATTGTCATAACTGTTAACGGCGAGCGCTTCAGATCGATGATATAAGCAACTCCTTTCCAATAGGACGGTGCTTCGCGTACACACACGCGCATATAGATGCGAAAGGATAGACCTGCGATTTAAGGTAGCCCCAAAGGAAGAATTCTAGAGATATTAAATCGCACAATGGGCAGTTCACGTCGCCGCCGCGCGAGATAAATACGCCTTAAATCGCACGTAAAAAATGGTCATCGTTAGACAAAGTCTACGAAAATCGAGCCTACCGAATATACGTGCCATAAAGCAAAGCCAATGCGGATTTTTAAATGACGTTATATTCCATACCTATAATGCCACAAAATATGCTTTCAAATAAAAAAAAATTGTGGATATTTCACACACAACTTGTTTTATTTACATTTAAAAATGGAACGTCCTTATTGAAAGCCATACTACATGGAGGTATAAGGGAAAATATAAAGTAATATGGAGGTATTGGATGATTTTTTTGAGTGATCTTATGGCAGGTACCCGGCCTCATTCAGGTATAGTTCCTACAAGCTTTTCAGTTCTCTGAATTCAAATTAAAAGAAGATTGACGAAAAAAGAAATTTGAATCGCTTAAGCGGTCCCTGAGATCTCATCGGTACAGAGATTTTTTATTTTTCGGATCAAGGACCTTCAAAACGTTGGTGGTGGTATTGATTGTTTTTCATAGTTTTTATCAGGATTAAAGTATTGAAGTATTAAAGTAAAGTATTATTTACTGATATGTAGGGGTTGCTATCTAATAAGAAAAATGTAAAAATAATTAAATAAAAAAAACATACAGGTTTACGGAACCAGAATCCCAATGCTTGTGATCAACGTGGTGTGCCGATGACATTGGGTCATACTTCTTACGATACTTCAACTTATTCTAGATAAAATATGGAACAATTTTGCACATATTTATAATTTCGGGTTGCGCCGGTGTCAATAAAAAGTCTTGATTGGAAAACAGCAATTTCCGTTTTAATCTATTTTAAAGCTTTTGCTCCGTTATATGCTATAAGCGATTATACACTAAGATATAGTACATTGTATGTTATTTATTTTTAACGAACATTTAATTTGCATACGTTTTTTGCGTGTTTTGTACAATTAATTTGGGTTATATGTTATTTAACGTATATGTATACAACGTTTTTATAAAGGTTTATATTACTTTTATGTTGCATGTTTTCTACACTACAGTTTGTGTGCAAAGAACTATTAAATCATCATTAAAAAATATGGTTTAATGTTGCTCTCTTAACCTTTATTTGCTAAATACAGTTGATATTGATTTGAACATATGTTTCAATTTTATTTGCTAAACTCGTTCTATCGAATTGCTTCCTAGAAATATTTTCAACTAAAATTTTGCTAAAGCTACTTCAAACATATAGTTAAATACAGGCGTTTGGGGTATACTATATTATTACTGCTGTGTTATTGATAATTGAAGCAAAATCATTTGATCTTAAATATCGGCTAACAATTTTTATCTCATTTTTACGCGATGATTACTCTCCTCCATTTAGTCTGGTGTAATTCAGAACCTTATTTCATTTCGTATTATATGATTTTATTTTAACTCAGTGGCTTGTAGCAGCTATGTAACATTTAAGACATCCGGAATATATTCTTTTTGAAACGTTATTTGTAAGTGACAGTGAGATCATGAGTTTAAACTACAATGTCGACCAATCTATATTCTCTTTCGATTCTCACGGCCACAATAGATATTATTTATCACTTACGAACACAACCACTTGTAACCACGTTTAAAGGGGCTCAAGCAGTAAAGTGCTTTGTTTTCGCTTAAATGAAAATTAATAAGCAGTTCAAGCTATATGTATGTGAATGGGTGGTGGCCCACACCAGACTTTCTTTTACATCGAATGTATACATATTTTAATTTTAAATACACCACACTTGATTTGTAAAGCGAAAATTAAGCTTTCCGGAAACGAAAAACCAGCTAGGTGAACCTTAGTTGAAAATTTAATCTTTAAATTTAATTGAATATTTAATTCTTTATTGTTTTTATAAATGTGATGCTTTGCAAAACATCATTGCAAAAATAATAAAGAAAGCTTTAATTAAAGCTGTCACTTCCGGTCCACAAATGTCCATAAATTTTCTTAAGGATCTCCCAACTTATGCAGAAAGCATAAGCATAGAGTTTTATTCCGAAAAGTCAATTCGCTTGGCCTGTAGAGATGCCAAATTTTGGTGAATTACTTTTTTTGTCATTTCCGGTACAATTTAAGAAAATGATCTGAATAAATTTTGATCAAAACTATGATTACAATTTTTTGGTTTTAATCATTTTTCATAAATGTTATTTACAGTAATACCTCATACAATGCTCTAGATGCGTTCAAAAAAATTGAATGTAAAAGGAAACAACGCTGTGTAGGAGGCAAGAAATATATTAACCCTAAATTACGTTACTTTTGTGCCAATATTTTTTTAAATTTTTAGTGTTTATAAATTCTATAATTCAAATCTCTTTTAACTCATTAAATTATATTACTTACGAAAAAATGATCCAACGTAGAGGGCAGCCGACTCGATCGTTTCTCCTTTAATAGTTCAGTGTGCAAGTGTGTAAGATTATTTGAAATACCTCTCTTGATAAAACAACGTAAAGTTAGTTAATTTTTTGGCTATTCAACATTTTCTTCATCTCACTTCCGGGGTTTTCGTAAGACTCTTTTCCGATTTCGAGCAAAGCTTCATTTGAAACCATTGCGTCATGCAAATTGATGATTTTTTCGACATCTTAAATTACCGCGCGCAAATTATTGGAACGAAATTTTCATTAATATGGTTATTAAGCTTATTGTTGTAATTAAAATATACCAGAGGTATATTTTAATGAAATTTTCATGTTCTTCAAGAAGAATTTTATTCCAAACATCTGGTATATGCAATCAGTTGAAATTCCATACCAGGAAGACTGATATTTTCAATCGCATACATTATATTAAAATGTACAAAAATTTTGCAATTCTTTCATAATGTACATAACTGCTTGTAAAAGTTGTTTGGATATACGCCGAAGATAATTCGCTCTAAAATTTGCGCTAACTCCCTGATATTTCAATTTAAGAAGTCGTATTCGGAGGTAAAAATATATCTTCCACAGGAACGCTTTTTGAAAGCACAGATAAATTTTTTGAATTCCCTAGCGCATTGCCAATTATTAGAAGAGCTGGAGGGTATAGACTCTTATTCTCGCAATACCCTTTGACTGCCGGGTGTTACAGATATCCAGATAAAGGTAAGTTTTTCTTGGATTATCGAAAAATTACCCGAGGGTTTTCAGAGTGATTCAACGGATTTAATTTAAAATCGCCCAAAGCGTTTCCACCTAAAAAAGCGTAAGCTGATCTTTGGCCGCCTTAAATTAAGGAAATCGTTACTTTTCTTTAGATATAAACATCTTGCAAGGCATTCTCTTCCAAAATAACCCTGCCTCATCGAAGTTGAATATTAATTCGGGGGGAAATTTTTCTCAACTATTAAAGAATTGAAAAATTTGGTAAATTCGCAGCACCTACATCGATATATTAGCACGAACCTTAAATTGTTCGAACCATCCTCCACTGATGAACTAGTATAAGGTTTTTAAGAGTTTTGTTCTTCTAACTCCTCAAATAAACCTCTCGGTTCCTTTGTTATGACTGCTTGCCTCTAAGGCATATCTCTATTATTTTGGTCTTCTAATCAGTAAGTTAAAATTTTTCTTCATTTTTTCAATAATTTTGTTCCGCGTTCGAGAGGTCTTCGTTCTAACAGGTGAGCCGGGTAAATTCAAACCAAGGTATACATACATCTACTTAACGTTCCCCATTATCTACTTTTTGAATTAGATTCAATTTTATACCCATATATAAATTCCATTTTGAATTTTTTGCCCCATCTTTTACACTTTCTTCTAGTTCCGATATTTATTCTTACGAACTTAATTATTATTACAAAAATATGTAGAAACTTTTTCAACAATGAACAATGATCAACGGTTTAATTCTTTTTTTGAACATATAAAATTTTAAAAAAATTGATTTATGTGATCCCCCGAAGTATTAAAGAAAACAGGCGAAAATAAAAAACAAACACAAAACCCCATTTTTTTTGTTTTTTACTATCCTTTTTATGATTTTTTCACCTTTAAAAATTTTTTGTTGTTAGAGGGCGCGTTGTATGAGGTATTACTGTATTTTAGAAATATTTGCAAAAACGAAATATCTTTTATGGAAGCTATCAGTTCCGGTTCAGCTATCAGCTACCGATTTCAACCACACGAGCCGATTTTTTTTTTTAAAATAGTTTTTGTCAATAATCGTAATTTTCGCTTAAATTTTGAAGAAGAAGAATCGTTTAATTCATAGTCGTTTTTCTTATAAATAACACACTTTTCTAAATGGACATGACAAAAGGTAGTATATGAAGTTTCACCTAGATCAAGAAATAGAGCACCATATAACAGAGCTAATCTGATTCAAAGCAGAATTTGTTTTAGTTACTTAAAGAATTATTCAGATATGTAGTAACAATTCTTTCACACATTTTTACCAAATACGGCCTCAGTAGCGATTTTTATCAACGTATTTGTTTGTGAGAATGGCACCCAGGCCGTGCTTATATCCGATTCCCACAGCGTCGTTCTAATGTTTTACTGTTAGTCCGTGTTCGGTATATTTGGCTAGATTAAAACATGTTACCGTCCCTGCCGCTTGATGGAGATGTACACCTACTGTATATCTACTACCATTCGTCCTCTGCCTAATTGGCACGTATATATTCATATACACACCCTGCATCATTTAAATTGAAGCACTAAATTTAGATGCATTACTAAGGTTTAGCGGGTTAATTCAGGCATTTCACTCTCCTAGCCTCTTTAAAATGCTCTAGGATTATCTTCTTAAAAAACGTTAAAGTATTTAAAAAAGATAAAATCTTTATTGATTATAAACCTGGTGTTGTAATTTTACAACGTTTAAAAATTTGAAGATTTTTAGAGATTAAAGCCTGAGAGTGCCTTCCAGTCGGTGTCGTGTCCGTTCGCCTCGCGCTTGAAATATTGTAACAGAATTTCTTGAACACACTGGTGTTCTTGGGCAACATAAGTATCAGCTTGGTGGCTGGCCAGTTGGGCTGGCTTCCGCGGATCTTAAACAGATACACCGAATCTATTCTGTAGACTGCGAATTTTCAATGGTCCGACGTCATTTGTCGGACAAGAAGCAGTTATAGGAAAACTTTATTCCCGAATGATTCTGCTAGAGTTGGTATGGAACTATAAATTTCTGCCGGTATTCAATTGCATCTGTATATCCTGCCTAGTTGCGATAGATGCTTTTCGAATATCACTATTGAGCTTACTCAGGGTTCACTCTTATTGCGTTATTTGATCATCTAGGTTTTAAACATTTCCGTAACTAACATCTAACCGTTTTTTGTTTTTATAACTAGTCAATCGTTCACTCAACTTGAATCTGTCCTATAGGGCATTTGGTGGAAATTCTATCAGACCACCCAGCGTAGCCATAAGTCGTGAATGTAAACACTTAGCCATACATGTATGTACATGCCATTTGATTTTACAAAACGAATATTGCCCAATGCCATTAAAACTCACCTCCAGAACCCAATCTTAGTTCTACCATATAACTGTTTATCTCTAGAATAAAATTTTCCACATTTATCAGAACCACATCTAAAATTTATAACTTAATCTAATTTTTGTCATACATTAATTTCATCACATTCTATATAGCGAAATAACATTACCATGAACTATTTACTAAACCATCCTAAAAAAAAATTATTAAGGTTTAGGACAAACTTCATACTTAAGTTCACTTTGAAAATTTCACAATAAATTTCTTTATTTGTGTAAGTGGGTGTAATATATTTTATTCCCTTAAGCCCTAGAGAAAAATCTCCACAAAATCCTTAATCTATTTTTGGGTTATTGTAACCCCACCACCACCGTACTCAACAAGATGAATGGATTTCAAAATATACACCCTTGAACATTGATGACTTCTGTTGTTGGGCGCGGGTTTATTGATAACGTTTTGCGTGGTCAGTTTTTTGTATGTACTAGAACACCATTCTACAAACTATGGAGAAAACAACGCCATTAATAGGTTGTTTAAATTATTTAACATCATCGATGACCTCGTTAACTTTAATTTATCAAAGGATAACTTCAAAAAAATCCTGAAGAATTATTTTCTTAATTCTTAAATTTTAAATGGAAATTTGATTTCTATTTTTTGTTTATTTTATTTTTGTTTTAATTTAATTTATATTTTAAACTGAATATTTGGATTTAATCTGAAATCATACATGTATAGCGAACAAAATAGATTTCTTTAGAAATAAATAAAGAACCAAAACTAACATGAATAACTATATAGAGATGTTTAATTTACAACTCGCAACGAAATAATGAATTAACGTTGTTAGCTGTTTTTCGTAAAACAATAAATGTGTTTTAGGGTTAACGTAGAACCAAACTAATAGGAAATCACTATCCCTTGAATAGTTATAGGGGTTAAAAGTGTTTAATATGCCCAATTCGCAACGAGATTATAAATAACCGATTTACAAGAATTTTAGCCTGCCATTAGTCCCTATAAGTTTTCAAGGTATGGTGAATTTTGATTAATTTGAAACCACTTACAACGAATATTTACCGCAGTCCGAATTAGGCTTACTACACACACTTAACCCCATAACTTTTCAAGGGATTTTCGGTTAGTTTTGCTTTTTAACCCGAAAATACTATTAGTATTTAGTAAGGGGTTTTCTTAAGACCCTATATCTTTCCTAGGGATGGTCATTTTTGGTATTATTAATCCGAAAATACACTTAGCATTTAGTGCGGTTTTCCTAGGACAAAACCAAAACTTATGGAAAACCGCTTAACTTAAATTTGTTGTATTGCGAATTGAACATAATAAACAGCCTTAGCCGCTATAGCTTTTCAAGGAATTACGATTTTCCATTAGTTTAGATCCTTTTTAACTCGAAAATACACTTAAACATCGACTAAAGAATTTATAAAGTTAATTTATACGATGTTTCATGCATACGTTGAAACAAAGGACGCAGTTAAGGAAATCATTCACTGTCATGAAATAACTTAGTGTCATTTTAATTCGACAATTTCCATTTAGTACGAGAATTTATATTTTATTCTGGTTTCCATATACAGACCAAGTTCCATTACAATCGGTTGGAATATAGCTTAGTTCATTTGAAATTAAACACTTTGGAAAATCATTTTAATCAGATTCCATTTTAATCCAAGTTTTTATCAAAACAATTATTATAAGCATGTGGCCCAGTCCCATTCAAACTTTACATTTCCAACCACACTAACTAGAACTTAAACTGGGGTCCTTGGGAAGTGATAGCTTCCATAGAAGCTTCGTGTTTTAACCATTTCGCGGGCACGTCGGCATATACCGACGTTTCAATTGACCTACAGTAGGACACGTCGATATATCCTTTTTCCGGCCAGACATTTTTTTTTGCTTCGATCTAAGTCCACCACGCACAAATGTGTATGTAAAAAATAACAGGTTGTAATGTCTTCCGGATTTTAACGGAGCTTTGTTAAACCGGAATTGACTTTAAAAAAAGCATTATAATGTGTGTTGTTTTTCGGACGAAAACGATTTAAGTGGAATGCTAAATTTGTATGTTGGTCCAAAATACATACAAAAATAAATTTTTGACATGATCCTCCTTTGTCACCCACACAAATGTGATGGCAGGCCGGAAAAGGGATATACAGACACAAACAAAATAATAAATAAAAACACGACGGTAATAACAGAAATAGTTTTCATATGATTAATATTGAATACGTGTTTCTGTGTCACAGGCTAAGCATTTCTGTTTTAATTTTACTCTAAACCGGTTTGACTAAAATGGTCAAAGACCATTTGGTCAAGAATCTAAATTATAGTATGTGTCGTTTAACAAACATCCTTAAATAATTGTGCGTCCGTAAAAAGGTTAATGACTTACTGTTCTTGTTTTGTCCTATCGGTACAAAGCAACAGTTGAATTTTTGCAGTTTGGTCGTTGCAACCTCATGAGTAGACCAAATTTTTATCAGTACGAAACCAAGCTGCTAAGAAGAGACCTAAGGAAGTTCTCATTTTTGTAAGGGTTTGTGTATTTTTACACCAGAATCCTGTCGTTAAAAATAGAAAAGAGGGGAGGAGTTCATTTTTCTCCTTTTTTGTGGAAATATTGGGTTGTGAGCAGAGATCGAAATTGTCGTTCTTTTGTTGTTCTTTTTCTCATTTTTCGTTTACAAACCAAATGTTTTTATTTTCTAAATCTATTTCGCGTTCATCAAAAAATAAATAAAAATTTTTTTTTTGTTTTTACCATTTCGCTGATACGACAGATAACAAAAAAATATTAATATTCTCTCTTTACGGGACGAACATAGTAAAACAAAACGTATTCTTCTCAAGTACAAGTACGGTTTTTGTCGTTTTGCAGTTTTGTGCTCAAGCACAAGCACGATATTTTTTGGTTTTTCAGTTTTGTTCTTCTGATGATATAGACATGAAAAATGCATTTCAATAATACATTTTGTGTGCATTGAAAAATAAAAAATGTTTGTCCCTTTTTGTTTCGCTTAGCCTAATACTAAAATACTTTTACTTCGATGGATTTGTTATTTGATTTCTTATTAATGGAATTAGGAAATAATATATCTAAAATTTTTATATCTTTTGATTAAAGGGTGGTGTAAAAGATGATGATTTTTGTAATGGTTGCTTTCTAAATAACAAATACCAATTATTAAACAATATTTCACTATAACACCAACTACATTAAAATTGTTTTGCTTAATCTAAATTGGTGTCTTTTTAATTTAAATTTGCAATTATATTTGTGATGAATGAAAATTTTAAATTGTTTAACTTGTAGTACGGTTTAAATGCGGCAATTTTGATAAAATAGGTTAAAATATGTTTGTTAAAATCTCAATTTATTTATTAAGTTTTGCATATTGTCCATTTACGATTAAGTGAGAATGTTATTTTGAAGTAAATGGTTAAGAACAGAAGCAATAAAAATTTATAAACAGCAACAAGATTTGACGAATAAATTTAAAATGAGGTATAGATTTATGAAGAATTATCCATTAATATAGACTATTACATAGTTTAAAATGAAATACAGATACTGTTTTGAAAGAGGGAATTTCGTTTTATCATTAATGGTTCGTTTAAAAACAGTAAACAGGCCAATTCGTTTTCCATGTTAGTATGTAGGGTAACCTAGATCTTGCAACATGATGATGTAATTCATTTGAGTTTTACGTTTTATTACAGAACAGACGGTTCGTTTTCTAGACCAGGATAGAGACAGGATTTTATTGATATATATTCAAACTAACAAATTCTAATCATTAAAATTTTTTATTAACATAATTGATTATTTTATCTTCCCATTAATACATTAATAAAGTAAATAAATTTAAATAACATTGAAATTAATTTATTGTCGATGTTAAATTAAGGCTTTTTTCTCTAAATCATAAATTTGAAATTAAACCATTTTACTTAAAATCTATTCTATTATCTAATGTTATGTATTTAACGTTTAAATTTTAAACAAATAAAATTTAATCTAAAGCATAATAAAATTAATACTCCTCATATTTGAATTCAGCGTTTGCTTTCACCAGCAGAATATCGTTTATCGATTCGGCAGATAATCGATTTCGTTGTTCCGATAAAAGTATTTTTAACGATGAAAAACAACGTTCAACACTACATTGACTCGCCGGTACTGCATGTACTATTTTTGCGAGCTCACTTAATGAAGGATACTCCAACTTCTTCAACATCCAATAATTTAAAATTTTTGTGTTCACATGTAATCGTTGAGGGCTGTAATTTTCTATTTCACGATGCGGTCCTCCTTTTAATTGATCCAAATGGCTTTCTGTTTTGCGCGTTTGTGTTATTAAGTACTCATTTATAATCTGGTCGATGTCAGTTACTTGCGACGTGCTTGATGTTGTTTCTGCGACTACTTCTACATCTTCTTTTATATGAGCCCCTTCCAAACTCTTACAATGGTCAAGTAATGCTTTTAAATGTTTTATGGTGGTTTGTTTATGATCCTCGCTTAATAAACAATTAAACCGTGGATCGAGAAACATTGCAGCTGACATTATTTTATTTTCAATTAAATTTTTTTCCCGTTTTTCAAGTTTTTCCCATAAAGTTTTTACCATCGGGTAACTAAGATTTTTCACGGACAATTTTAGCTCCAACCAACTTTTAAAAAAATCACCTAAACAAAGTTGAGTTTCTTGTAAATATAAGGTGATTTTCTTCACTGGGCGAAAAACTTCAATAAAATCCGCTGCGAAGTTCCACAAATTTTCCTCAATATTTAAATCAACGTATTCATGTTGATGTGTCTTGCAATAATCTTTTAATTCCAATACGCGTTCTACCATGTCGTATGTGGAATTCCATCTGGTAATGTTATTTAAAATTGGTTGCCGTATTTTTTGTTGTTTCAACAAATTTCGGTGAGTTGGAGTCCTTAAATATATCGCCAAATTTTTAATCCGTATTATATTTTCTTTTATTTTATTTTCATTAATCGCGTCGTTTACGGCTAATTGTATGGTGTGTGCAGCGCATTTCACGGTGTTGACCAAGAACTCGGATTTATTTTCAGAAATGATTAATTCTGCGACTTCTTGCGACTTATTAGTTTCAACAGAATCATCTTCTTCGGAGCTGTCATCATCACTGGTACTGGTCATTGAATCCAATTCTTCTTTAATTAAGTTAGATGCTTTAAGCATGTTCCTTCCGTTGTCGCAAGTCACGGTATAAATTTGATCAATTTTTAAATCGTAAGATAGCAACGTATCTATTACAACGTTTTTCAAATATGTTGATGTGTGACGTTCCGTGAGCTCAATCATATAAATAGTTTTTACGTTTATAGTATTATCTACTATATATTGTACATTGATACCCAAAATTGATCGATTTAATCTCGTCGCTTCATCAATTTTCAACGAAAATACTTTATTTTTTAGTTGCTCAGTTATTGAGGCTTTGATTGTTTTGCTAGCAATCGAAATTTCGGACTTAATGGTGTTTATATTTATTGTTGTGTCTAAAGCTTTAGCTATTGGACCAATTATTTGTTTGAATCCTCGCGAATTTATAGTATTAAATGTGCAGCCCCCTTTTGTAATCATTTCCACACATGCCTGTTTCATCTCTGCTACATTTGTTTTTATTTTTATAACCTGTCTTTTACTAGGTATAATTTTTGGATTTTCCAACAGTTCCATCTGATATTGTTCGTACGTAGTTCGATGAAAAGCTTTTACGTGGCGGCGCAAGTTTTCGAGGTGATTATTCGAAATAACTTTATTGCAATTTTCAATAACACACGTCTGCGCTTTAGTATCATTATTCATTTTAAAATAACGTCGAATTGGATCATTTTTCCTTTTCCCCATTTTGATTAAAAACCTTAAGCACTACACTTTTTTAGTTTATTTTGATCAAAACTCAAACACTTTTATTTCACTATATATCGTCCTTTACACTTAAATATTTAAGTATTCAACTTACTTTTAAACTGACTGAACAAGAAGAATTCAATTTACACACAAACTATTTACTCAAACTTAGAAATCACCAACAACTGAACTCATCAAAGGATTAACAATAATAATAAATAGTGGCGGTTATTTCAGTTCTATTTAAAGGAAACTGGCTTATTATACGGTTTTCGTTTTTGGTAAAGAATAGTTGAGGTAGAGTAGAAGAAACTAGGGCCATAAACCTTGAAGGTGGGTTCGTTTTTGGTTAACAATAACTACTGTTATAAAATTTTGAAGAGTTGAAGGCGTAATAAGGTTTATTGTGTTTATAATAAGATTATTGGAAATTCCAATGGATTGTTGGCATGGGGTGGCTGCCTAGCATACTTTACTTTCAGACAGGTTTCACATCTGTTGATGTGCTGTTGAATCATTTCTTTTTGATGTGGAAAATAGTATAGTCGTTTGATTTGTTCACGCTTTTCGGTTATTCCACGATGATTTTTCAAATCGTGTTGATTTTGAATAATTTCTAATTGTTTCTGAGGCTCTTTAATGTCCTCTAATAGTTCCTGAGATATGACGAACATGGTTCGTGTAGAATTTCGCGCACCGTGAAGGTAATTAATGATACCAATAGTTTTTACGTTTATAATTTAAGGCTTATAAGGTTTGAGTTATAAGGTTTATTGTGTTTATAATAAGATTATTTGAAATTCCAATGAATTGTTGGCATTTGGGGATGTAAATTCGTCAGGTACAACATTATTTCGTATAGTTAGACCGGTTAAATTATTTCAATGTTGAGTATTGAAATGAAAAAGGTAATAAAAGCACGGTTGAGTCACCACAGACGTACGTTTCGTTTCAAAATGAAGCTGTGATGTATTCTGAAATGTATACATAACATTAAAATTTATATGTAAGAAGAGTATTGTTTTATTTGTTAACAGGGCAAACAAAAAAACGAAATTTTCCCCAACAATCTGGAACTACTTTAATTACTAAAAACCATTCTTTTTGCTGACCGCCACGAGACGGTCTTTCAGGCGGTTCACATATAGCAATTTGTTTTGATTATAAAGAAGGCATTTAAATAAATGCAAAAGTATTGCAGCTCTACTATTTTTAAACATAGTCTACTTGTATTTGTTAAATTAGCATCAAAAATTATGTTAACATACTAACCATACTAATAAACACTTACACTTCAAAATTCTAAACGATCTACGAAAGGGTGCTAGACCGTACATCTAGTAACTACCTAAACTTACCTGAAAATTGTATTTTAACGCCTTCAATAATTTAAATTATAGCTAAGAAAAATTTCTTTTATTATGTTAGAAGTTAACATAATTTTATGATGACTAAGCTTCTTTTAGAGGCGATTATTGTTTTCTAACAATGACGGTTAAATTATACCTAAACTAAATAAACTATATTTCGTCATACAGTTTTATCCTATATTTAAATACTGAGAAATACCATACCAGTCCGTCATTCGAAATCTATTGTAATGAATATATTATACGCGTTTAATATTTTAAAATTAAGTTAACGGTATTCCCAAATCGTAAAATTTTTGTTAAATTCAAATTTTTAGGTTTATCGCTTTCAAGGGGTGAATTTCTTACAGTGTAGTTTACAAAAATAAATTACCGTCTTAAATACAACAGTTATGTTTTTGATTTAAAACTATATATGGTTTTTCAGTAAAAGAAAACCTTTTACAAATTAAGTGTAAACCTTTTCAATCGAAAGCATGTGGAAATTAAGTGAAACATTTTACAACTTGAAGAATAAAACTTGTAGTAATCGGTATACCTAAAACAAAACTTTAATGAGAATCTATCTACTTATTATTATTATCAATCTCTCTATTATATTAATACGCTTTATTTTTTCAAACTCAATCCTAAAATGACCCCTAAACATGAACCGATCCGTTTAAATTTTTCAAGGTAGGTCGACCGTTTAAATTTTTCAGGGTAAGTCGTGTGCATAGACTAGAAAAATCGGAAAAATTCCACCGGGCAGTACACAAAACGGGTCCCTCAGGTGGTTTCAGAACATTTCCAAGATTTGACGCTATGTGAGTTTGCCATGAGCTTGCTTTATTAAAACCCTAAATTTGTTATTGGCGGTTTTCATCGAATATAGAGAACTGTTTGTAGATCTGACGGCAAAAAAATTAACCTGTTGGGTCTGTTTTTGTATGTTAATTTTTATTTTCATAAAGTATGCCGTGCTAAAATTTCATGTAAAAAAAGACCCAATCAGCTTATTTTTAATGCGTTAGATGTCACTACCCCGGACATTTACCCCCCGATTCTAACGTACAGTCACAGACGTATTTTCAGTCTTAGCAAATACTTTTGTCTTAGTGAAGACTCTAAACTTTCAATTCTTATTCTGCACTTAGTCTTATCTGTCAGTTGTCTTAAAAAATTGTCTTCGTTAATATCAGCGAAATAGGTGGTCTTAGGATTCATAATTTTGACATTAAAAAGAAACAATAATTATATTTATTTCGAATTGAACTGTCGCTTTTCGCTCATAAATTTGGTTTGGCAGCTCTACAAAAGTGTTTGGAGAGTTTTTAATATATTATCTAAGACTACTGCCTTCAGAATTTCATTGAAGACTTTAGTCTTAAAAAAAAGTCTTTACAATAAAGTTGTAGCTAAGATGGTCTTAGTAGTCTTATCGTCAGAATTGGGGGGTTATAGTTGTCAATAGCGTTGGTTTTTATGTCTACAAGGAGGACGAGAATTATTAAATTCATTGTTATGACAGTTTTAATTCCCCTTGCTTCATGGCAAACTATGATTTATATTTTGTTCACCAGCTACTTTGTTGAAAACCGTCTTTCTGTCCACATGCCGAATCAACAAATAATTACATTCGAAGCAGGTAATGAAGATTAAGCATTGATCAAACTTCAATGATCAAAACGGACGTCATTTCCTATATACTGACATTCCCCAACATTACGTTTACGTACGCGGTAAATGGCAACTTTGTCAAAGAGGTGGAGAGAAGGTTGTTGCACGAATGTATACAGTAAGCTTGAGAAAAGAGGAGCGTTTCTTCCTGCGACTGCTTTTGCTACATATTCAAGGTTCCGCACCAGCTTTGAATTTATACGAACATCGAATGGTTTTATCTACAAAACCTTCAAAGAAGCTACAGCTGCACGGGGTATGGTAAACGATGATGAATGGGATCACTGCTTAACAGAAGCAGCAGTTTCAAATGCCAAGACAGCTTCGAGAGACTTTCGCTTACATTTGTTGCTTTTGTCAACCTTCAAAACCTCTTGATCTCTGGATGAAGTATGCAGATGACATGACTCTTGTTTACAGCCGATACCACATTGAAAATGTAGCAAAAATCACGAACTTTCTTGCGCTATGATCGGCTTTCCTACTCTTTCGGCAAGTCCCGTAAAAGGGTAAGTCTTCGATACAGTTCGAGACGCCGAAAAAGCTGAATTACGGATTCAACTGCTAAACGAAAAGCAGTTGGATGCATTTCGTAAAACAACTGCTGCAGTGGATAATTAAAATGTCTCGAGCCGAAGTTGAAATTTGAATATTCGGTTTGGGCGCGTAAGTGGTCATGTGATCCCGAGAGCGCGCTTCCCGTTTGAGATTTGAATATTTGGTTTAGGGCCGTAAATGGTCATATTGTTATACTGAGCGCGCGCTTCCCGTTTGAGATATAAATATTTGACTTGGAACGTAAGTCATACTGTGTGCATTTGAGTGCGTGCTTGCCCTTTAAGATTTAAAAATTAACCGCGTATCTGAATTTACTTTATTTTTGATAAAAGTGCATCAAATTTATATATTAAAAAATCTTCTTAATCATTTCTTAACCAAAAATTCAATAAAATATATTCACGTGACTGATTATTCAGTCACAGGTCAGCAAGTATTATTATTGTTTCTGAAAATTACCACAAATATAATTAAGCTTATCTTGCCTCTTAAATTGGGTTTTATTTTCAAGTACCAAAATCTCGATTATTTTGAAAATGTAAAAGAAAATTTCAAACAATACTCCCATTGACCCATTCAAATAAAACACGTATTTCTATTTAGAATAAAATATTTAGAATACATAGTTTATATGAGAATTTAATTTACTCGGATATTTAAAATAGCGGTTAACTAATTAATTTTCAGTTAGAGTCCTTTTCAAATATGTAATATAATTTGTTCACTATAAAATTCGGCCAAACGAATTTTGTGATTGTGTTTTTTTATATGAAGTTTTTATTTTATTTTACTTAAATATTACATTTAAGATCGAACGAACGACAACAAATCCGCCTACGACAAAATAATAAAATTTTACCTAGTTCATATGTAATGTAGAAAAGGTTTATAGTACTATATAGCACTTATGTTTTAATATTTATTGAAAAAAAAATGATTGGGGACGATTTATTGCGATATTTTTGATATAGGTACATACTTTATTATCAAATTTAGTTTCATATTTGCACGTAATAGTACGTTTAGCTTTAATTCAGAATCTCGTTTCAAATATTCAGTAAATAAATTCTATATCGGCAAATGAAATCATTTAGTTTACCGGCGCTTAGATAGGTAAACCTCCTGTACGAAGTTTATTCTGGTTTTAAACTTTTAAAAATTTAAATTTCATACATAAATAAAAAGCCTCCATTATCTTAAATCAATCAAATTTAAATTTAAGTTAAAGAATTACAATCATAATTTACAATAATATTTATCATTTTATGGCAGTGATTTTAACATAATGATTGATATACATACATACTTAAATAAAAGAAAACCTTTACAGATAATAATACGTAAAACTACTTCATACATCACACCATCGAAGCAAAAATAATTTTGCTTCGTATATTAAAGCAGAAAACAAAAATATAGTATGTATATTTTTTTTTGTCACCGCGCTACAAAATTTTTATTGTATGCATTTTTAAAATCGATATCATAAGAAGAACGAAAATCAAACACGAAAAAACCTTTACTTCTAACCGAGCACAAAACTGAAAAACGAAAAAATATCGTGCTTGTGCTTGAGCACAAAACAGCAAAAAAAAAATAATATTTCTTGTATTTGGGAAGAATACAATTTGTTTTATTGTGTTCGTTCCATAAAGAAAAAATATTTTTATATTTTATTTTCTATCATACTTCGTAGTGCGATAGAAGAACAAACTGGTTTATTTTTTTTATCACTGGTTGTGAGTAAATGGCCTCTTTGTTTTCTAGGACTAGAAACGTCGTGAACATTGTACGGGTGCCATTAAAAATAACATTATGTCCGAAACCCCGAAAAAAATCTTAAATAACACCACATTTAATTTCAAAAGCGAAAAATTTAATATTTATTATAAAATTTAAAATTCTATTACGACAGATTTCACCTCATTTTGCATGGGTCTCCTAATTTATGGAAAAAAGCTTTACTATGAAATTTTATACCGAATAGTCAAGACGCCTACTCAAATTTTAAGGAAATAAAATTTTATTATCAAAAATCGTCATTTCCGGTACGGAATGTGTGAACCAGTTCGCTTCATTCTCAGCCTTTTTTGTAACTCTAGAAGTATTTTGAGTGCTCGAGAAGATATTGGCAGCGGTTTAACAGTTATAGCAAATGAAATGTATATCCAACTTTTAATTTAAAAGCATCGAAATTTTGTAATAAATTCTTTCTTCCATAGGCATTGATCGTTCTTTTCACTTCAATCTAATACGTTACGAACTTAGCGTAATTTAAACAAAACAATTCGACACAAAAGTTACTACTACTACTAATAAAAATTTTGCGAAAAACAAAAAAGCTCCTATGGAATCTGCCACTTCCGGTATACCAAATTTGTTCATAAATCAATGGGATCGGTTTTCTAGTCGGTTTTCTCATAATTGAAACATTTTTCAAAATAATTGTAAAAAATAAAAACGCTCTTATGAAAGCTGCCACTTCGGGTAAACCGATTTCATCCTAAAAATCACTGCGCGCTTTCAATTAATGAAACAATATAGTAACAATATTTGTTAATTTTATTTTTGAAAATCAATTTCGAAATATAATTTCATCATCAGTTCAAATCACAACTGTTACGATGGCGAAGTGACAAGTGGAATCAAACCATGACAACACTATATGTTTAAAGTTTCACCTCGAGTAGTCAACCCGTCTGGGCCGAAGAGATGACACACAGACATTTAGTCTGCACGACACCACACACAGACACATCGATTTTTTTCTAATAGTACTTTTGTTTACTTCGGCGATACACCAAATGGTAAATCTGTAATGGAAGTATTTGTGTCTGATGTCAGATTTGAGTCGGTTGGGGGGTAAATAAACCTAACATGTGCACAAATTCAGAGCAATGGAGCAAGCAAACAACTTCATATCATATTTTGCATTTCTTTTAAAGGAACACAATTATTTAAAATTTAATTAAATTTGTACAGAAAAAAATTCATATTGACTTGTAGTAGATAAATTAAATTAATATATTTTAAAAATTGAAAATTAACATGAAGGTCCTGTTTTGGTGTGTATGGGCCACAATTAATATTGGTTCAAAAATTGGCGTTTTTTTTGGTTTAGTTGAAATGAAATCCCCACGAGAGCGCTCTGGTGGTATTTGCCTTTAGGAAAATTTCCTAACAAAATTGGAATACACACGAAATTTTATTATTATTTTTCTTATATAGATAATTTTTGCACTTATACGAATATTAAGTAATTAATTTTTGTTTTCTTTTTAATTTCATTTTTTTAAACTACTAAACTTCGAACTAAGATTTTTTTAAATTTTATGTTTTTATTCTATTTCCTAAATTTTCTAAATAACTCCATCACCTATTCGACCATACGTATGATCCGTTAGGGTTAATTTCACTGAATGTTAACCGGATTTTTTTTTTGAAAGGCGCTCGAATCACTCGAACGCGAGTCGGTAAAATTAAAAAATCCTATCACCTGCAATATAAATGTTTGATACGGCTTAGTACCTACCGGTGAGTTTACTTCGTCGTGATCAAACGGCTTCTCGAATATCTAGATATTGGCACCACAAAATATTGTATCCAATACTTAATGCAATACTTTAACCTAATATCTAAACATACAAAAAAAAATCATGTTAAAAAATTATTCCACTATTTGAGTGCAATCCGCAATCAATTCTTAGGATGTGTGCCAAATTTAAGGTAAAACGATTACTTCGGTAAAATCCGATTTTAGTACTAATTTTTCGATCAGTTTGTCACAGAGATTATGGAAAAAATTGAATTTACCTAAAAATTGATCTGAAATGAACTTTTACCTTAAGTTTGGAACACTGCCTTAGTATAACTATTTTATAGGATTCCAATAACATCTTTTTTCCTATTTACTAGTAAAATTAAATAACTTTAATTTTATTTTTTTCTGAGCACTTTTACTTATATTATTACATATTTTGTTTTGACTGGTGTTAACTGAGTCTGATTGATTTTGTTGTTCGCGCAGTAAAATCTACTTTACAGGTTTCCGATTGTCAACCGTGGCAACCCGACATTTCCATACTTAGACTGTATGATAAATGGATGATAAATATTTTTTACTACAAACATTGTGAAAATACCGAAGACACGAATTATCATAGTAATTTTTGACAGATAAGTGATAATTTAATCGGATAGAAATTATCGAAAGTACTTGTTTATGATTATGATTAGAAGCAGTTTAATAGGTAAAAGAAATGGACTTAAAGTTAAATTCATATTCAACAATATCACTGTATTTCGATTTTTAAATAATTTAATAACTGGATTTATAATTTCAAGTGTTTTTAATAATTTATAACTTAATCTAAAATTTATAATGATTAAATTCAATATTTTCAAATTAAAATTAAAACTGAGGGCGTGGAATTTTTACCAAAACAATTATCACAGAATTCGGGCGGCAACTTGAAAAATAATTTCCGGAAGGGAAAATTTTTCACATTAGTGTCAAATGATTGTGCTAGAAAATATTTTTCACACAATTCGGACACAGCCTTAAAGGTCAATAACAACACCAGTATTAACATTTTATTGACTTCGGCGATATAGCGAATGATAAATCTGCAAAAATCTCGAGGTCAAAATTATTTATGATTACATAGGATACATATAAGTATACGAACAGGTAGTTTTACTATGTAAAAGAAAAAAAGAAATTTTTATCAAGAATCGACCATGCCGCTTAAATTTTGGAAAAATGATCTGAACCCATATTGTTACAAATGTTGTTTAGATTCGGTTAGTTCATAGTCATTTTTCTCATAATTCAGATATATTTTTCAAAACATTTGCAAAAACAAATGGCTCCTATCAAAGCTATGTCACTTCCCCTTGAACGATGTATGTATAAACTTCACTCCGATTAGACAAACCATCTTGGCTGTCCATACTGTCCGCGCACTCACATTTGGCATCTCTAATTATAGCTCAGATTGATTGACTGCGTTCACGGTGAAAGTTAATTCTTAAACATTTCTCATAATTTCGCAGGCGTGATTTTTGACGGAAATTAGTCCACTAGAAGTGGCAAGGCTTTTTCAATAAATTAGAAGGTCTTACAGAAATTTAGCCAAATTCAGTGTTCTGGAAGTGGTATTTACGAAAAGAAATCAATTAGTGTTGTATTCAAGAATTTTGTACTTTCCTGATAACAACCAAAACTGGTGTTGGCCACAGTAAACAGCCCTCAATATTTTTATTATCATAACAAACTATTAATGTATTATGTAATGAGTTGTTCGTAATTTTGCTGAGAAATTATTTCTTGGTTAATTATATTTTTCGATGAATTGTTATTTTTGACGAAAAAAATTCTTTAGATTTTAAGCACAACTCTTTAAAACGACTAACTCTTAACGATTTAATTCTTAAAATTTATTTCAGAAAATACAATTTCCTTCATCAAATAAATGCCGCCAGAATCCATCGAGCAGAACCGTTGTGAGTTATTTACGATTTTATATATTCAGTCCGATTTAATATAGAGAGTGCTTCACTTTTTCTATTTCAATTTGAAATTGTGCCCACCTTTTCCCGACAAAAAATTATTTCACGATGATGTTAAACATAATTTACCCATTTTGTTTATTTCCAGTGACACAATACAATCGGAACAGACGAGATCGTCGGGCGAAAATTTACCATTTAGTATATCACGGCTACTGTCGAAACCATTCGAAACAAATAACAATAATAATAATAATAATAACAGTAATAATAATAATAATAAGAATTCTGATAAGGATTCATCAGATAGTGAAACAAATAAATTAGGAACAAATTTATCAAATTTAGGAATACCATACTCAACGAATGGTACACTATATTCATATCCGATTTATACGCCGGGCCATGTGTTACGTGTACCGCCACAACGAAATCCATGTGCACCGTTAACGTGGGCACTTCCACCATTACATCCGGCATTAGCACATCAAGCTGTCAAAGATCGATTAGCAGGTGAGTTTTTCTTATGTATGTACCACCGAACTATTTTTGTATGTGTATACAGGGAAATAGAATTTTTGAAAAAAAAACTAAAATATTTCCGGATCACATATCGTTTTTATGTTCTTTATAGTATACGAGTAAAATCTTCGGTTGCGTGTTAAACAATTTTTTATTTTATTATTTTGGTAGATTCTTTAATTATTTATTTATAATTTCCGGTGTTCCATCAAAGTCTTGTGTTTTTTTAATTTAATATAGTTTTGGATCCCCAATTAAGAAATACAATCAAATTAAGTTTAAATAAAAATTTATAAAAAAAAACCCGCGCCACTATAAATCGATAAAAACTCGATTTTAATTTAGGTATTTATGGTCGGTGCTTGTGTGTTTGTAAATATATTTGTTTGGGATCATATGCAGCGAGCGAGCAAAAAAGATCCAAATTGCTGTTATAACCTTAATATTCCCAAAAGAAGAAAACCCAAAGTATATACGAGCATAAAGAAAACCGAAAAGAAAAGATACCATCGCTGTTGTCTTTGATTATTATGTCGATATTTTATATAAGGCAATCAAGCTACTGTATTTCAACGCTTTTACAACCTAAAATTGATACTAATTTTATATCGATTAAGATCGAAGAAACCAAAAGAATTAATAATAATAATAATGATAATATAAGATGAATGAATATATAAATACCACCAAGATCACATGAGACACAAAATAATTTTTACAAAGATAAGAATATCAAAGATGCGATCGTGCGCGCAAAGTACAATTTCATGTTTCTTATATATATTTATTCGGCAATGAAGTCGTCGCATATAAAATACGCAATTATCAGCTATAATCTACCTATATTGATGATTGCTTGTTTTTATAATTTAATATATGCATCCGTGATGGGTGGCATCGTGAAATATTTTTTATATACTACTATGAACCAGCAAAAATCAAAATATAAACAAAGACGATATTCTTTCTACATCTGCAATTTCATCAAAGCTGCAAATACATGACACAATTAAATTTTACATTATTCTCAACGGATGCCACAGCGTTTATAAGTACCTTTATATATTCTTATATAAAGTTTTAAGACGAATATGGAATAAGTATAAAACTGTAAATTGGTTGCAATTTGTTTGAAATTTTTTTATTCTTCTTTTCTTTTTGATGCTTTTAACTTTGAGTAATTAAGCGCAGTTGCGGTACAATTAAATTTTATTTTTATTGTTACACTTACATACATAATATATATAAGAAAGTATATAAAGGTTAGTTAAATACGATTTTTTAAAAGTGTCCTTTCTCTGTTTTAAAGATGGTTATTTTAATAAGACCCCCAAATTGTATCGGGTCTGAAACTTTAATCCCCGGAGAATACCTCATCACCATTATTCCTCGGCTCATTCCCTCCGTCCCATTACCCTCCCAGCCCATTACGTTCCGATTATTTTCCATCCATCATTCCCAACGACTTTGTAAAATTTTGTTTTTTGTACTGTTTTATTATGGCGGATTTGGGTTCAGCTGGAAAAGCTGAATCTATAAAACTACTAACACACTAAATGTCGCAGAAAATTGTAAACCTGTGTAAAATGTCTATAAATTCAAATTATCTGTCACGTATCGGTTCGATCGTTCATTTCACATAAATATATTTTTTAACATAGCCATCTTAGTATTGCTATCCTAGCTCTTCCTCTGTCTAGAACAGTAAGGCTTTTTCTGATATTTTAGCAAGGAGCTGAGATATATATTTTTGTCGAGTGAGGTAGCAAAATCGACAAAGTACCCTTGAATAATATATTTTCCCATATAAATGACCGTTTAATGAAAAGATGCGGTGACAGCTGCTATAAAAACATTTTAACTATCCACAACTTTCACATATTTTTATACCTGAGGCCCTATTCTTCACAGGGAATAGGGAATTGGGAATTAGTGACGTTTTTCTAGCAGTTGGGAATTTTTTATTCCTCAAAGTGTATTCTGGCGCTTGGGAATTTTTTTTATTGGGAAAAAATAATTCCATTTTATAGCAGTTTTGACGTTAGTTTTTCCCCATTATTTTTTAAGGGAATTGTAATTCGTACCTTTTTGAATTTTGAAACATTATTTTTGCTAGTAAATATATATTTAAAAATAAATTAAACTTGTAATAAGGTCGCAATCCGTGTTTTAGTTTATAAATATTTACGTAAAAAAAATTTGCCTTAAATTATTCCCTGTCTGCAAGAATACACATTTGGGAACGGGAAATATATATTTGGGAATTAGAGCAATTTGTAATTACAGCAAAATATTTTTCCAATTCCCAATTCCCCGGGAAAACCAGAATAGGGCCACTGGAATGCATTTTTTATGAGCCTACTGGTCACATTTCTGGCACTTAACCCAATCCTCTCCAACTTTTGCTCTGAGAATATGCATCAGAGCAAACAAAACAGAACCTTTCCTTTTCTACACGATTACGCTCCCGCAGTCCAGTTTGTCTTTTGCTTTTTCTTTATTTTTTTTACTGTTACGTAAACGTAACGTACGTTTTACTTTCGTTCGTACGTTACGTAAACGTACGTTTTCCTTTCGTTGTTTTATTTTGCTTTTATTTTACTGGAGTAAAGGTTAATATTGCTGATTTTCGTTCCTTGCGTGTGAAATTATAACCAATTAATATAAAAAAAAATTACCTGAGAATAAGATTTACCTATTGTGTAATAACTTTAAATTGCAAATGCGGATCCAGGGTTTCAACAGTTTTTTCACACTCATTTAGAATTGCAGCAGGCATATCCATGTCCAATGAGATATTGCCTAACCAAAAGAATTATCGATTAAATTTTAAAATGCTTTTAAATTGCATAATTTTTAAGTTTCTACTTACCTTTTAAATTGCTATCATAAGCGGTACCTGGTGTAATACTTATCAGATCTTAACTAAAATTATATTGCTGTTCCAGAACGCAAATAGTTGTAGTTCGTTTTCTCGAATTCGTAACGATTTCTCTGTTACTGACGTGGTCTAAAATTCAGTCTCCGTGAAAACATCACTATTAAACGGATAAAAACCAGTTTGTCTGAACCCATTTGTTGCACTATTTGGCATTAATGCCTTTGGTAAGGCATCTCCCACAATCGATAGTATGTTGTAAATCGACATTGAATTGCCCGGATTATTTCTATGCCAGTTGTTTTGTGCAACACTCAAATATTTTTAAATGGAACATATACACTACGGTCTGGGTGGAATGGATAGCATTATGATTCCATTTGATTTTGCCAGATTAAATGTATTCGCCGAAAAATGTGACTCGTGGTTGTCCAAAAGGAGCAATATTGAATACGTTTGCCATCCAGAAGCGTTACCAGTTTCTATAGAACCAATCTTCTACGAAACGCTTGCAATATCTTTTACGCGGAAAAATAAACATTGGTGGTACGGAACTGCCAATTGCGGAAACAGCTGTGCAAACAGTTACTAAAACTCCGCGTTCCAAAGATGTAATTCCACCAACTTGATTTACTCCCTTTTCCGGTATGATTTTGGTCAGTTTTTAAACGGTTGTGACACCAGTTTCGTCTAAATGCCATATACGCGATGGCCGATAACTATGTGTTTCCTGCAGACTAGCTACTTTATTAAAAAAAGTCTTGAACATTCTGCTTGTTGACTGATTGCCTTTGCAAGACTCGTTGCTTCAGGTATTCTAATCGAAAGTCCTTCATTTTTTTAAGAATATCGAAAGCCATAATCTTCACCGGCACACTTATTTTTTGTCCTAGACTGCGAAATGTTTTTGTTGTATGCAACAGCACATTCATAAGCCAACTTTCTGGCTTCTTTCGGTAATTCTAAAGTATATTTTTGAGGCATGTTTGATATACTGCCCAATTTACTGTTTTATTCGGTAAAAATTACATTTGCATATGCATCTTTATTAAAATATTCGGTTTCATTGATGGAATTTCAATTTTCAATATTCTTTTTTGCTTGTATCACATATCGTCTCAATGTACAATAAGCAATGTTTTTCTCCCGAGCATTTTGTCGAATTGGTTTCTTCTCGTTAATAAATCAGCTTCATTAATTTATTCAGTTGAAAAATTAGCTCGCTTAGTTTTGCGATTGTAGTTTCACATCCTTGATAAAATGAAATCTATATAATATACAAACTGAAGACATAAACAAGACGTTTTAGTTCGGGACAAGTTGAAACGGTTTTCAATTTTTCCAAAATCTATTTTTTTACCTTAACATTAACTAAATTATGAAAATTATCATACCGTTAAAACTAAATAAACAATTAAAACACTTACCTTTCTTTTAGCTCAATAACCAGTAAAATAATAAAAAATAACACAAAACACACTTAGCTCCTGTTGCTCCTGCGGAAAATAGTTCTCCTCTCATAAAAATTCAATCACACTTGTTATATTATTTATTTTTCAAAGTATACCGTAAAACAACGAAGAGAATATTTTAGTCAAATAAACTAAATTTCTATTTATAATATTTTGTGAATTATATTATATTTGTAAAGTTTCAACTTATCCCGTGTTTTAACTTGCCCCGGTCTCCCCTAATTTGTGAAAAAATTATGGGGCATAACTAAACTATTTTTGGACCCATGGTAACAGGGTTTTCAAACTGCGTTTATTAACACCTTCAAGTACTTGTTACATGCTCTGGGTTCACCGAAAATTCCCAAATTTTTAAATTAGCATTTAGGAAAAATTTGCCAACCAAATGGCACAGTGGTAAAAGCTTTGGTGTTTGGATCGGGATGTACCGGGCTCGAATCCCGATAGTGGCAGGATGCAAAGTGAAATTTGAGCAACAGATAACGATTTGTGGTGAAATGTAACACATCAATGACCTCCTGCTGGTGTGCAAAGCCCATGGGCCGACCCATCTTCCATGCCAGTATAGGCTTGCATGGAGCCAGCCTCGAGTTGGCATGGTAGGCCTAAAGTAAAGACATAAAAAGCACATACCCGCAAAAGAGCAGGGTGAGGCTTGAGCCCCAAAACAGATTGCATTGTAAAGAAATAAAATAATTAAATTGAATTACGCTTATATCAATTTAAGTAAATATCAAACGCAAGATTAAATTCAAAAATTAGAACTTATTTCAAAATAAGTGTTTATTCAAAATTTATTTCTCATTTAACAAATAAAAATATTGTATTAAATATCACTTATGTCATGCTACAATATCAAAAATTATCAATTTGGTGGTTTTGAACAAACAACAAACATGTATTCCTATAACAACATAAGTGGTTTTGTTTTTTGCTTATATCTCGGTCAAAAATAGTCAGATTTTAATGAAAAATTGAAGGGAAAGAGAAAACGGAAAATACTATCGATTAAAATATATTTCAATATAACCACTTATCTCGACTTAAATGATTATGTTAAATTGCAACAGATATTGTTACGAATTCTACTCTACACACTTGGTGGTTGGGTGGATAAGGTATCCACCACCAAGTATTATCAACCCGTTGCAAGTTCGTATGTTGTCGGATCAAGTATTCGTCCAACACATATTGTGAATTTAATTTTAGAATGGCATTCCGGATGGCCCAGATTTGGCTAGTTTTCCATGATATTAGGCAAAAATCATTTTGTGTGAAATTGTTCAGCATGTCGTAGAGAATACCCAAGATTTTTTCGTCAAATGATGTTCCAAAATCGACAAATACATTTTAATAATACATTTTCTTAAAATGTCCAAAATGATGGCCCAGGTTTGGGTAGTTGTCCGTAACGTCAGCCAAAAAATATTGTTCTACGTAATTGCTCAGCATGTCATAGAGAATATTCATGAGAATTTTTATGATAGTTGGAACATTTTTGATTATTCAAAAATGAGCGACCGAGTAGACGCGTGTCAGACAATTTGATAGAGATTTAACACAGGTTTACAATTATTTGGGACATATAGAATAGTGTGTAATAGTTTAAAATTGCGCCATAATAAAAAAATTAAAAAGGATTTTATTTTGGTTTTTTTGTCAGTCGTCATGTTTCTAGTGGGACACCAAAATTCACGTAATGATTTTTCCCGAAAGAATGAATATCAGACGATCAATATAAATGATTTAATTTTTTTCAATAATATTCGTGTTTTTATATAATTTGGTACTTGAGGAGACCAACCATTTGATCCTCAAGTTCCTGGAATATTTTAGCAATTTAATTTGTTTCAAATAAATTCTGCACCTGAAGACAATAAACCGCTTCAAAATCGGCTTAATATCGGTTTAATTTTATTTCGATGAAACGTAAAATCTCCATAGGTCAGCCATTTGAGACCAAAAAAATGTGCGGAAACGAATTGTGCTAAGATACAGTTTATCAAAATTATTCATAAATGCGGAGGTGGAGGGGGAAAAAGAGTCTTATATTTGGGGAAAATGGTCGGTGGTAACGAAGGGGTGGTAATGAACGGGTGAGTAATGACCGAAGGGTAATTCCGGTGGTGATATCCGTGGGGTAATATCCGGAGTGTAATGGCTGAAGGGTAATAGGCCGAGAAAATGGCGGTGAGTAATATCCAAGGGGTTAATATCCGGGGTAGTTCTATTAAGAATTAAAACATAAATAGAAATATCTAAGTCGCATTCTTTTCTCCACATTCATCAGCACCCATACAAAATACAAACAAAGTTCAGTCTAAAAATTATCATTTCCCGGATTCTGCACGCTGGTAGGAATGAGTGTTATTTCTTTTTATCGAATTAATTGGTTTTAGTCCTTTTTGAAGGACTCACTGATTGTACACACTTGAACTATTTCATTTACCAAGTTTTCCATTGTTTGGATATGGAGTTGTGTAGGTTTTGGTCCAAAATTTGCATTGTGAATTGGATAATTTATTGATTAATGAATGGAATATTAAACATTCATGTATAATATCTCCCGTAATGAAATATTGCGATTGCAACTTGTTTAATTGTCCACTCATGGCTAAGTTGCATGGCCAGGAGGATAGATCTGATACCAATTACCAAATGTTGTTAAATAGCTTACTAAATTTTATTGGCAATCTATTGGCCCGTTGTGAAACTCGTACCACTATACAATCACACTCACTTGAAATTCATATATTGACCTACTCACAACATTTACAGTATTACCAGCTCCATGGCAGATTGTATAACCTGACATAGATGATGGGTCGACGCCGAGTGTTAGTTGTGTTTTTATCAAGTTATTAATCGTAATCGATGAAAAATTTTCGTTTTAAATCCTGCCTCTGGTAAGATTCGAAACCAGCACCTCCCAATCATTTTTTGTAGGTTTTGTATATTCTTTCATAAACATATAAAATGTAGGATGATAAAAGAATATATTTAAGAAAATCAAGATCACCAAAGGTCAAAGTCAAAAGCACTGGACATTTTAGAATTCTCTAGCTATTTATGTATATGTTTGTGAATTTTATATAGATTTTATACAGTTTTAAAATAGAATTTGATACATTTCGAATTTGCGAAATTAACATTTAGTGAGCTGGTGTGAATCAAACAATCAGTATTTTTTTTTATTTATTTTCGCTTCCACCAATTGTTAATCTATATGTTTATTGAGGTCAAGTCCTGCCTGCCGTATATGAAGTTATCCCACGATTCTATCCTAGAAAATAAAAAAAAATCATTAAGTAACACTAATTAATAAAAAAAGCTCCACTTACACTTGCTCTTATATGTAAAGTTAGACAAGCCCGAAATTTATTGAAAATGAAGTTAAATACAAAAACTAAATTCGTTCCTTTCAAATTTTGAAAATTTTAACCTTGCAGCCGTTATAAACATAGAACTAGTATTTTAACTAAAATTTGACACAAAAGAATAAATTTGTCGGATCAAGTCTATATAGTTTTGAGATGGTCACACACAGATGGTTATGCCTCACTTTTAAGAAAATATGTGTGATTTGTTTAATTTTAATGTGTCGCCTAGAAGTAAATATATTAAGAGTTTGTTGTCTAAATTTGATATTACCTTTAAAATCACAAAAATATATCCTAGAGCTAGCAATGTGTGTAAGGTCATTTTAAAATTTGGACTGTATCAGAGTATAATACCTAAATTTGAACCTTAGCAGTAATGACAAACAACAAGAGTAATGATTTTTAATACTTCCGGTGAAAAATAAAAAAATCTGTTAAAAACATTATACTTATCTCTGTACAGCACGTTTATTATGCCTATGCTTAGAAACGACTTAATATGCAATTTGTCGCCAGTGCCATATTTCCGTACCACAAATTTATTTCAAACAATCGTTCGAAAATAAGATAACATAGTATACATTTGTCGGATTAACCCTAAGAGGTTTTGAAATGGTTACATACATGTCTTACTTCAAGGAAAAATAGAAAAAACGTGTTCCGTGGCAACTTTTTGTTCCGCGTCATAATACACGAGAGACGAATATAATACGCGCATTGTTTACGAATAATGCTTATTTGAGAACGCCGGTGTCTCAAAACAGCAACGACAAAATATTATAGCTTTTTGGGGTTTTTGGCGAAATTTAATGTTATCGTTCCCAAAGCATTGAGTTTGTAATTCAGTTGAAAAATTCGGTTTCAGTTGAAGGCAAAAGGCTAGTGGAAAATTTTTTGGAAACAAAAGTTAGTTTGGAATAAATTTCCCTTCGAGTTTCAGTATGCAAAAATTATTCCTAATTTATGAAAATGAAAAAAAAATCGTAGCAGACCAGAAAAAATCTTATTCAGATAAAAAACTATCCCCCCGATTCTAACGTACAATCCAGACGTATTTTCAGTCTTATTGCGAAAACTTTTGTCTTAACGAAGACTAGATTCTTTAAATTCTTATTCTGTACTTAGTCTTATCTGTCAGTAGTCTTAAAAAATTGTCTTCGTTAATATCAGCAAAATAGGTGGTCTTAGGAATCATAATTTTGACATTTAAACAAAAACAATAATTATATATATGACTATTAGAAATAGAAAAAATATTCAAAATAAAATATTATGTACTATTTTATATTGGTATAACTCTTAGCATATATATGTATATCCCTTTTTCAACCACAGTTAATAGAAAAATGGCTTAATTAAAGTCCAAACCACACAAATGTGTGAGTAAAAAATCATAGTATGAAATGGCGTTTTTGATAAAAAATTTCGCTTGATTTGAAGTACAACCAACACAATTGTATAGTGTTTTTTTCGGACGAAATAAGTTTAAAACGAATGCGCAAATGTGTAAGTTGGTTCAAAACACATACAAAAATAAATTTTTGACATGGTACTTTTGCCGTACACGCACAAATGTGTTAGTAAATCACAAAAGGGATATAACATAAATTTGAGTTTTTTTTAACAATTTTGATTTGAACTGCCGCTTTTTGAAACAGTCGAGAGTTTCTAATATATTATTTAAGACTACTGCCTTCAGAATTTCAATCAAGACTTTAGTCTTAAAAAAGAAGTGTTCACAATAAAGTCTTAGCAGAATCGGGGGTATGTAAACTCTTTCCCCAATTCTGTATTCCTAGGGAATTACCAGAATAATGCCCCTGTGGCACTATTCTGGTAATTCCCCGGGAATAGGGGACTGGGGAAAGAATTTATATGTAGTTTCTGTTCAATTATTTTTTTCCTCCATACTGAGGTAAAAAGCTAGTGTTAAATTTTTTGAAAACAAATTCGACAAGTATTTGTCGATATTGTTTACTATAGTAGTCCACATAATCCATGTTGTTGATAAGTTGTCGACGCGATTACGTAAAAATTAGTAGATGACGCATAAACACTCATCTTTAAATTTCTTACCAACAACCCTTGTTGAAAATTTATTCTTTAAATTTATTTGAACATTTAATTCTTTGTCGTTTTTGTAAATGCTAAACTTTTCAACATTATTGCAAAAATTGAAAAAGCGTCCATGGACTAACGACTTCCAGTACACAGGGGTCCACTTAATTTCGCAAAGATCGTTCAATTAATGGAAAAGGTTAAGTATTAAGTTTGGTTCCTAGTAGTCCATCCTGCGGCACTATTCTGGCAATTCCCCGGGAATAGAGAATTGGGGAAAGATTTTATATGTAATTTCAGTTCAAATATTTGTTCTGGCTTGCTGAAGTGAAAAGCTAGTGCTAATTTTTTTCAAAACAAAATTAAATTGGGAATAATTTTCCCTACCAATTTAGGTATGGAAAAATTATTCCCAATTTATAAATATTTACATGGAACTTTTTTCGTCAGTAGGCCGGAAAAAATATTTTGGGGCAGAAATTACATATAAAGAAGTTTCACATTGATTAAATAATCTGTCTGTGATTTACAGCTGCTGAATTTAAATTAAATAACCATTCTTTGTCAAAAATCATCATTTCCGCTTAAATTTTAGAAAACTTTTTTTTAAATTTAATATATAGAATCTTTATTTTAGGGATAGGAACGAAAATCCGAATTACAAAATTCCGCATTTTCAATACGCCACGTTTCGAAATCTCGCTATTCAATATTCCATTTTACAAAATGCCCGCCAAAAAGTGAGATTTTTTTAAAGAACAAATATTTTTTACTTAATTGATCTTGGTCAAATTATGGGATGTCATTTGCATTTTAACATGAACTTTTCAAGAATTTTTAGCATTTGGCCATGCTGAATGGAACTTGGCCATTCTTTGACTACTAATGAAGATCCGGAATTTGGCCATACTGAATGTAACTGGGCCACTTGTTAATAAATAATGGCCAAATTTGGTTTGTGATGTTCTGTTATCATTCTAAATGAAACTTGTCCATTTCTTAACCAATTATAGTGAAATATATGTTGTAGATTTAGATTAGGTTTTTTACATAAATTTTGGCTCACGTTTTGGGTTTTGGCTATGCTTTTTCGAATGTGGCTAATAATGGTTGCTTAACCAATTTTGATCATATTTGATTTTTCGAGTCTGGATTGAGATTTTAACTTGAATTTTGAACGCATTTAAGGAATTTGGCATTGCTTAATTAAACTAGGCCATTTCTTCTTTATATAGAGTGGAATTTTGAAAATTCTTATCTACTTATGTAGAATTCTTATCCAGTTTCAATCGGAACCAACAACTATTTTATGCATTTGCTACATGGTACTGGTAAGAAAAAGGTTATTAAAAGCATGTTTAAAAAAAAAATCTTTTAATCCGGCCCTGGGAGTCCGAATTCATAAAAATAAAGCTAAAAACAGGTTTTTGATATCAAGATTTTGAAAAGCGGGATTTCGATAATCGAGATGTTGAAATTCGTGCTTTCGAAAAGCGGGAATTTGAAAAGCGAGCAATCGACCCCTACTCTTTAATTTACTGCGTTAAAGAAAGTGAAAGATTCTATCGTTCATGTTTACAATTTTATAATTTTTTCTTTGAAAACTTGGTACGAATTTACAAAATCTTTGTTGTCTCATAAATCGTTTAGACATTTCAGCCAACTTTACGGTACTTAGTGTACTGCGCCTATACTGATTACTCCGCTCATGATAGAAAATATATGTAAAGTTATCGCCGGATCCTATCCGCGAAAATAATAAAAAATATCAGGCAACATAATTATATCCCTCTATCTTATGTGTGAAGTTAGCCCTGGATTTTATTATATAAAAAATTAAAATATTTATTAAATTCATTTGAATGACATAACACACGATTCATGATAAGAAAGTAATTAAATAAATGAATTAATTTAATAAAATGAAATAAAATAAATTACAATTTTTTAGATTAAGAAAATATGATTAGAAGACGAACATACCTCATATTTAGCCAAATACGAAAAAATCGTACCGTTGCAACTTAGTGAAATTTGGCGCCATCCAAAATACTAACCTGGAATTCATGTTTGGCCAAAATGGACATTTTAATTTGTCGTGTAAAAAGCGATAGCTAAAGCTGTTTATTTTAAAACCATATATAGTTCTAATCTGGTAAATGAAACGTCCGTAAAGCTAGCAGAACCCATACAGCAGAATAATGAGAGATAGTATGGATAATCATAGGCTACTAATAGGCTAATTAAATGCTCTATCCTTCCAACTAAAATGATTGATTCTGCTAGCTTTAGAAAAAGGTAGCAGTGCTCATATCAAAAAATGATTTAAAAACAATTGAAAAATTAAATGTCCTACTAAAAAAATTTTATTCTGCTGGTTTAGAAAAAGCATAGGCCTTATCACTTCAAGGCTAGCATAACTCAAATCAAAAATTGGATCGAATCAAATGACGCATTACAACTTTTTGGACTCCACTCGTTCTTCACCTAATTTCAAGTTCTTATTTCGGTTTTGGTCCGATTTTCGATTGGGGTCTTCTAGTTTTAAACTAAATGACCTGAAATTTTGTTTATAATTCCGGTTTTGGATCGTCTTTTTCGGTTCTGCAAGTTTTACATAAAATAACCTATAGTATTTGGTCATGAACGAGGGGAGCCCAACAATTTTTAATTGAACATTTTTAATGATCCTAACATTATTTAGATATCGCTTGATCTTATTTTGTGTTCTAATTTCGGTTTTGGTCTGATTTTCGACTTGGGTTCTGCTAGCTTTAAATTAAATGTCCTAAAGTTTAGTCAAGAATGAGTAGAGCCATTTAATTAGGCCATAAAGAGCCGAACATTATTTATGCGTCTAGTTATGCGTTCTAATTTCAGTTTCGGTACGATTTTTGTTCTGCTAGGTTTAAATTAAAAGACGAAGTTTGGTCAAGAACCAGTGAATCCTTAAATTTTGTAATGGGTCATTTAATTAGGCCGTCATTAGCATAAAACTATTTGCATGCACTGAGAAAAAAACCAGGAAAAATAAAAAAAATATACATTTGATATCAAAAAAATATATGTATATTTTTTAGGCGAAAAGTCTCGTTTTTAAAATCAAAAAGATAATCTTTTAAATTTTAAAATAATTTTTTTCGCAAAATTCAATTATAAAAATAAAAAAATTGTTTTTATTTTCAAAAATACTTTCCTCATTTTTTTCAAAGAGTTTTCATAAATTTTAAGAGATTGTTTTTTAAAAATAAAAAAATATTGGCTAATTTTAAAAGATTTATTTTTATTTTTAAATAATTTATATAAATAATTATTTTTTAACAAATGCCACACAATTTTATTAAATCAAAGTAATCCGCAATACACTTTACAAATACAATGACATTCATAATGTTTGCGAATTGAGACTGTTCAAGCCAGTAAAAACAAATAGGTCATAAGCATAACATAATATATCTACCACAATAAGTAGAAAACTAACACTAACACCCCCTCCCCAATTTTTAACCCCCAGGGTCATTGTGTAAAAATACACACCACAACCCTTAAAAAAATATAATGAGAACTTCCTCAAGTTCTTTCTTGGCAGTTTGGTTTTGTACTGATAAAAAGTTGGTCTACTCATCAGGTTTAACGACCAAAACCAAACTGCAAAAATTCAAACCTTCAAAGCTTTAGTATAACACAAGAACATATAGATTTGGCGAATTATATAAAATATAGACGAATTGAAAAATAAAACAACGGGGTTTCTGACAAACCAATAAATAGAAACATTTTCATAAGTTGTTATTAAAATCAAAAAAATTATTTTAAAATTCTAAAACTCTTCTTCTGCAATAAATTATTCTGTTTAAATAAATAAACTTTTTAAATTTAAAAAGTATTTTATGAATCATTTTATAAAGTATGTTATTAAAATAAAAAAAATATTTATTAGTTTGTAAAAATCTCATTTAATTTCAAAAAAATACTTTTTAAATTCAAAAAAATTTATAACTTTTAGAAATTAAAAATTTCGTTTTTTAATTTTACAAACCAAAATTTTTCTCAGTACACTTCCCTATTCCCGGGGAGTTACCAGAATCGGGTCAGTGTTGGTGGAAGCAGGCATGGTTGGAGAAACAATTGGTACTAGGAATTTTTGTATTGTCAAAATAGAATTTCTTTGATTTAACTATAGAGATGCCAGCGATGAGGGATATTTACTTACTATATTTTTGTAAATAGTGAAAATATTTCAGGAAATCATTTTACTAAATTTTTTTAGGATGCTGAATGTTGTAAATCAATACTAAACGATAAATTAAAAATATTTGTGCATTGTTGTGCTAACCGTGCGCTAAGGGTCTAAAACCGGGTAAATTTCTTAATAACTAACAAAGCAGTCATATCCCTTCATCTTGTTATATATAAAGGGATGTGGGAATAAGCCCCACATCAACCGGGAATCTTACTTAGGGTTGGACGCATACTGCAATCAATCAATAAAAATAAACCACAATACTGTTAATTTTTAATTGATTTGAACAACAAATTTGTCAATTCCACAGAGCTTAATTTTTATTACCTGCAAATTTTTTTTTTCAGATAGGCCGAACGTCTCTCACTATGTGTTACCAATTATTTTGACCTACTAATAAATACGTGCGGATTATTAGGCTACCGAAAATTATATTTAATTTGATTTCATTGAAATCTTTAGCATTGATTCGCAAGTAGCTTCAAACAATTTTTTTTTTATTTTAAGAAACCAATTCAGTCCAATTTATATACGATATAATTAATGAAAACAAATTTAATTTTTATAAAACTAAATCAAACTAAAAAAAAAGTGTAATTACTGTAATCACGGTTATATTAAAAATAAACCCTGCGGCAATATACATACTTACACAAATGTATATCGGATTTTTTCCTTTTCTTTTATATTTCTTTACCTGGAACTTCTTTGAAAATGTCTTACCAACCTACGTTATTTTATGAATTAAATACGAAATCGAAAATGATTTTGGTTCGGTTGTGTGTGATTGCGTGTTATCAAACTCTAAATACAATTCTACAAAACAAAATCATCATGAAATAAATTTTTTTTGCGGGATCCTATTATATGTATATGTGGGCATGTAGGCATTATAGGTACCGACCGATATAAAAAAAAAAGTTGGGTAATGAATTTAATTCGTACGACGTTATTGTATACACAGGAATGGCATTTTCGGATGAGTTTGGACATAAAAAATACACTGTGATTAGGTTTCAATTAAATAAGATGTAAGATAATCTTTAAGTTTATATTGTGACACGAGATCAAGATTAATTAATATAATTATATATGTCGGGCAATCTCACGCGGAATAGTTGGTAATGAAGACGGGTCTTTCAATTTTAATAGGACTATATACGATTGCACCCGTAGACAAAGTGACCTTCTCAAGATTAACGTAGCTGCCTCTTATACATATAATAACTGTCGATGTTAGGTCCCACTACAACCAAAAAAATTAATTATTTTAATAATGCCAGTACCATTATTATACAAGTTGTGGGTATATTTTTTGTTACCTTACATAAATAATTATCATAAGAACTATTCTTATTAAAAACAAAGTTAAATTGTTAACTTGTTGTTGTAATTTATAATAAAAGAACATGTATAGTTTTATAGCGTGCTTACATTTTAAAAAATAATAGTAATTTATTTTTTTTTTTTTTTTTTTGTAAATTAGATGTTATTTCAGTTAAGTAAAATTATACTTAGAAATGTTGGATTTGTAATAAGTAATAAATTGGAACGGGGTTCCTCCCGCCAAAAACGTTGTATGATCAGGTTTTAGGTCTTTATAGTGAAATGATGGTTCGCTTGGCTTATTTCAAAATTGTGAGCAATCTCGAACGAAACAACGGTTAAAAAAAATTTTGTTTTACTTTTAACTATCGCATAGTCGATAAGAAATTTAAATACTTTACCATAACATGATTGTGAAAATCATACCAAAAATATACCAACTAATTATACGGCTAAATTTAAAAATATTCCAAGGAAATCGAAACAAAATTTTGTTACGACGAGTTGTAGTCGTAACAGCGTTATAAATAGAGGCAGTTTTCGTGATTGTGAGATATATACCAAAAATGTACACTGCTAAATTTAAAATATACTCCAATTGGATTTGTTTTGTAGTGAAATTGAATCATTTCATTAGGGACTTCTCCCTGAATCCCTAATCCAGATCCCCTTTCTGCAAAAAAGGCTTTGTTTGTCGACATAATCTCTTTTAAGCTCGATACATTTAGTCCAGCGTTTTTTCAATTTCTTTATTCCTTTCAAATAACAAGTTTTCACTTGGCCTTGAAAATAGGCCTTTGCTTTAGTGATAACCTCTCTCATGTTTATAAACAGGAAATAATCGCAGGGGGCTAAATCCAGAGAATATGCTGGATGGACTAGCAGTTTAAAGGAGTATTTCCATAGTTTATGGATTATTGCCATAGTACCCGTGCATTGTCTTGTCTTAACAGAACTTTTTCCTCGCCAAATGCGGTCGTTTTTGCTTTAATTCAATAAAGATTTAGTCCAGAAGCTCTGAATAATACTCGTCGGTGATCGTTTTACCTTTTTCATGGTAATCGATGTGAATGACACCGCGTGCATACCAAAAACTGTAGCCATGACCTTGTTGGCCGACAAACCGACCTTGGCCTAACACTCCTTTAAAGTGTTCACACGGTTGCGCTTTTGGTCGAGTGAGAGCAGGATAACCTTTTCATGCTCAAATATTTATGTACAATATGATGTACTCGATCATTTGTGCTGGTACGACCACAACAGAACTCAATACACCAGTTCTTTACCATTGAAATTGATGGTGCTCCATCGTATTTATTAAGTCTTTCCTTGATTTCGGTGATGGTTTTTTACGCAAAAAGTAATGCTTAATCTACATGCAAAATTCACTTTTTCTTATTTTCATAAAAATTCACCAGGTTGTCTGCTTTCAATGGCTCTCAAACTCAAACTTAATGACGCAGCTTGCTCAAAATTTGACAGCAGTCTATTAATATATAGCAGTTGATGGGAACACTGTTGCATTTGAAGTTAGTGCCCTCGTATTTAATGTGCCATTCAGGCTACTTAAGAGTTTCATGAATTTGAATAAATTTTCAAATTTTACTTCACAAATCCTAGAGATGCTTACGAGGTCTCATCAACATGGTCAGATAGATTAGTCAAAATCCTATGAGTGTGCGATGAGCGGTACCTAATTGTCGAGAGACATTTTTTCGTTTACGGTTTTATCGCCTTTACCCAGAAATGGTCATGGGATCCCTTTCATATACATATTCGAATAGGTCAGAAAATTGTTTATCAATATTGTGAAAACAGGACACAAATGATGATTTTCACCAAAAATTTAAAACTTTTTCATTTTCAATTTTATTCTCAATTAGAAATTTTGGTGTTTTCTCCAATAGGATTTTTACCCAATTGACATTTTTAAATTTACGAACCCGATTTATTGAAAAAATAATTAAGTTACAGAAACCCTAGAGATATTCAAGGGTCTTGTTTATACTTTTGAATAGAATAAAGTTTCGACTTTCAATAGTTGCGGACAGGATTCGGTGATGATGGTATGTATTTACTGTGCCAACGCTATTAAGTTTTAATGCCTTTTGTCGTGTTTTGTCCATTAAGGTATCATGAATGATGAATAATGAGATAAAAAATAAAGCTAAGTGGACAAAAAGTGGACTTTGCTGTGAAACTCAGTAACTAAAAATAAAATCAACAAAAGGAAAATCTTGGAAATTTCTTAATTCTAGTAACATCGTAAACATCATCATAATATAGTCAGCGGAATAATCATAGCTTTTAACTTATAAACCTGATCCTGTGAACATCTCTAGGATTTCTGTTATTTATTTTTACAATAAATCGGGCTCGTATAGCTTATTTAAGAATATAAAATTAAAAATGCAGCAGTTTAAATGAAACATGGTGAAAATCATCATTTGTGGTTCCGTTAGGTTCCGTTTATCACACTTATAGGGGTTTGACTGATCTATCTGAGCATGTAGGTGAAACCCCATGAACTTCTCTAGAATCGGTGAAATTAAATTTGTAAATTTATTCAAATGCAAGGAACTTCTAAGTTGCCTGTATGGCACAGCAAATATTATCATAAATTAACCATGTTCATTTCAATGGTTGAACATTGTCTACGATGTCCTCAAATACATTTAAAAAAATAAGGAACATCTCTAGTTTCGACGAATAAAATTCCTATGGAGGCTAAAACCTTACCGGCCGGTATATGCGTTTTGTTTTGCCACTTGGCAGTCACAAGCTGCTGACCACCCAACTGAATGAAGTTTTGATTTCGGAGTGTAGTGGTGGATTCATATTTCGTCGAGTGTCACATACCGACCAATTTTTTTTTTTAATTTCTTCTTGATTTTGTTTAATCTAATTTAAAGTTGGTTGTAATATTGGAAATGGTTGCTGTTCCTATTAATACTTAATATGGAATTACTTATTGATAAATCACATAAATTAAACAATAAACTATTCGTGGGTGGATGGATATGCTTATTATTTTCATTCCAAAAATAACAAAAATGATTATCGCTAGTCTTGCTACACAAAGGAACCAATTGCTGTGCAAAACTTTTGTGATTACAACCATAATTGATGAGCGCCTCCACATTAAAATGTCACTGATATGTCATAACCACGACCCAATTGCACATGTGTTGCCTGTGTCAAAATGAAATAGCAGCCTCAAGAAAATGGGAAGTGTACCTGAATTTAAACCATGACAAATCTTCCATCTACTGCCAGAATAAGAAAATCAAACGAGGCTATAAATGAGGTGCACAATTTGTGGGATATAATTATTCCGGAAACTATAAAATATAAAAAGAAGGCGACCTTTTTGCCTTAAATGAGCGTACTTTGAACACAATAAAAATATAATAATGGGGACGTCGACTTCACTAAGGTCATTGGATAGTTCTAAGTGCTGGGTAATGTAAGGAACTTTTTATGTCGTTCCAACAGTTTTCCGACAACTTTTTACTATTCCAGATCTTAGTACTGGGCAATCTGTGCCTCTTATGAGTGTACAACTTTTGGAGGTGTTAATGAATTTTATTTTCTCAATTATTCCAATTGGCACTCGAGAAAAGCATAAATCTCAATCCTAGCAGGATTGTCACAGATTTTGAAAAAATATTTCGACTGCCACCAAACACGGATGTGAAGTTTTTAACAAAACGACATAATTAACAAAAAACAAATTTGTTAATTAACAAAACGAGACAGTCGGTAAAAGCAATGTTAACAATGGCAACCTGATAACAGACGAATTTCATTTAACTGAAAACTATTGATAAAATATAATTAACTTAATTTTTAATGAAATAAAAAAAAAACTAAAATTACAATTTAAAAATATTTACATAAGTAAGACAAAACATTTTATGTAAATTAATAATAAATTTAAGTATGTACTATTAAAGGTTCAGTTATATGTATAATATATTGCCGCAGCAACGCAATCGAGTTTCACATACGTATATAAAATGATGGCACAAGAGATGCTCTTTGAAATAAAATTGGTCTCATCAAAAAACTAAAAGATTTTCTCCATCTGTTATTGGATTGGAAAATCGAATCGCATACAGCATTTTGACGATTTTTAGGTTTCAGTGTATTAATTATTAGTCAGATCACAGAGAAACTACCGAGCAGCGATTTTTTTTGCTTAGCTCAAACGATTTTAATGAATATTTCTAGAAGGAGGTTTTCGAGTACCAGGAACTGATGGCAATGGATCGTAATATCAGGAGCACCTCAAGTGCTATCACTTGATACTTGCAACTACTCGGTAGTGTTTCTGTGATCTGGCCAATAATTAATACACTGAAACCCAAAAATCGTCAAAATGTTGTTTGCGATTCGATTTTCCAACGCAATAACAGATGGAGAAAATCTTTTAGTTTTTTGATGAGACCAATTTTATTTCAAAGAGCACCACTTATGCCATCACTTGATACTAGCCACTACTCGGTAGTGTCTCTGTGATCTGGCCAATAATTAATACACCATCATTTATATACGTATGTGAAACTCGTCTGCGTTACTGCGGCAATATCTGATACATTTAACTGAATCTTTAACAGTACATACTTAAATTTATTATTAAATCACATAAAATGTTGTGTCTTAGTTATGTAAATATTTTTAAATTGTAATTTTAGTTTTTTTTATTTCATTAAAAATTAAGTTTATTATATTTTATCAATAGTTTTCAGTTAAATGAAATTCGTCTGTTATCAGGTTGCCATTGTTAACATTGCTTTTACTGACTGTTTCTTTTTGTTAATTTAACAAATTTGTTTTTTGTTAATTTTGTCGTTTTGTTAAAAACTTCATATCCGTCACCAAACCATATTTCCCAGATGCAAATTAAAAAGGATGCTTATTCCATTTCCAGTAGATTGTTTGGAGACGTACGTAGAAGAAAGATCTGGTCCAAAAATATGGCAATTGTGTAGAGTTTAACATTCATGTCCGAATGCTTAAAAGCTTGTCGTTCGTGCCCCAGTTAATCACGATTAACGATTGTCAGGATTTCAAAAAGTAATCATATGGCTTAAACAAAACTACGTTTATAGAAGAAGTCAAACAAAGGATCCTAAATACAAGCCGGAATTTTGGTGTGTCTTACATTCTATTGAAGAAAATTTCCCTCGCACCAAAAATTCTATAGAAGCTACGCATCATAGACTCAAAGTTGTTGTTGAAAAAAAATTGTGTTTTATTTGAAATCATAAAAGAACTTTTGAAAGAAATGATTATTGTTCAGACTAATTTGAAAAAAATACAGTGTGGTGAAAGTACAATTCCTAAGAAGACCAATCTGGAACGTTATAAAAGATACGAAATGTCATCAAAAACCGCGAAAATTTTGGCAAGGTTGGTTATGTAAAATCTATCGTTTTTTTTAAATTGTCTTTTTAAATTATTAATTAAATTATATATATTTTATTTTGTTTAATTACCATTTAAATAAATTATACCTTTTTCTTTATAATTATAAAATCAATGCTAAAATTATTTTGTTAATAAGGTACTTTGGCTGTGTGCCAAACTTAAAGTAAAAGCTAAGTTTAAGTCAATTTTTCGGTAAATTCATTTATTTTTCAAAAACTCTATGGCAAACTGATCGAAAAATCTGTCATAAATCCGGTTTTTATTGTGGTAAACGATTTACCTTAGGTTTGCCACACAGCCTAAAAAAATTTCGGTAAAGCCAGATTCAGTGTTTCGTCCGTTCGTTCCTTCCTTCCTTCTGAATTTTTATTTAATTCAATCAAAGTTGCTGAAAAAAATTCAAAAGAAAAAAAACGTCATTTTCAACCCATGAAATTGGTTTAAAATAATTTCAGAACGAAGGAACGAACGAAAGAATGCCACACTGAATCCGCCTTTAACAAATAATTTACTGCCAACTATTTATCAAAACAGGGATGCAGGCCAATAGTCGGATGAATCGTTTAATATGGTAAATTTGGATTTAGAACATATTTTTCGAACAGTTTGCCATAGAGTTTTTGGAAAATAAATGAATTTACCGAAAAATTTACATAAAGTTGACTTTTACCCGGCTATTGGCCCGCAGCCCATGTATAACTACCAACTAGTGGAATACACCAGTTACACTAACCTGTTTAGATATAGTCCGCATGAGTCAGAAACTGTTCGTTGGCCAACTAGCGGTGTACATCGCTTGATAGGTGAATATGTAGTTAGAGTAGGGATGACAACTCGTCGACAATGTAGAGAAGGTCGATTACCCATATAGACAAAGTCGACTATTCGTAGACAACGTATTATATTTTGTATAAATTAAATTATTGCAGTGAAATATGTCCCAAATAACAGAAATAAAGACGTAATAGTAAATACACTGTTACAAAAATTCTTATAAGTTTTAGTTTAGTAAAAACTAGAAAATAAACGGAAAAAAGTTTATTTTACATTCTTCATAATAGCACGGAAAATTCCATTTTTAAGCAGTTTTACAGAAGATAATATTCCAATATCTCTAAATGCCGGGTATGAAAAGGTTGTGTCTTGTGAACAAAGCCACTCTGTGGAAATTAGATGATACGACGATATCCAGAAGACAGATAAGACAATCAAGTGAGCAAAAGGACATTTCTATAAAAATGGGGTATTTCTGAATTTTTTTCTGGTAAAGTCAATTCGTTCCGTGTGAAAATGTCTATAAGGTAACTCAATGAAATGAATCAAGTTTCCAAATTGAGAGAGGGGCATTCTTTTTATTTCTGCTAAGTCAAATCGATTTTAATAGTTTGCGTAATTGTTGTTAAAATAAATTCTGGCTAACGTAAACTTTGTCGGAAAATTTACCTGCGTGTAAATGTTAGCTTCACGTTGACACAATCAAATAAATCAAGAGCCATTTCCATATGGAGAGGATAGGTATCGTATTTTTTTAAATTTAGTTTTAATTTAGATAAATTCTGGATATCGTAAAGTTGTTCGGAAAATTCACCTATGTGCAAATGTAATTCCTGAACCACTTATGAAAGTATTGAATATGCTTCCAGAAAATTCTGGAATATGGCAACCTAGGAGAGAAGTCGGTCTTTTCATAACCGATTATGATGAAATTGGACATAATGGATGAAACGAGATTATTAAATAGTTTTTGGAAGAAGTTATGGAGATGGCCATCTGGGGCGGAACTCGGCCCAATTTTAACCCATTATGATGGGATTGGATATGTTGGATTGAAATGTGATTCTAAAATGTTATTGGAAGAAGTTTTGGAAAAGGCCACCTCGAAGCCTGCTATTCTTTATCTTGTTATAATGTAATTGGGTTTGTTGGATGAAATGGGATTTTAAATGATTTATGAAAGAAGTTTTGGAATATGGCTACCTTGGACGAAACTCAGGCAGTTTTTAACCGATTACGATGGGATTGGATTTGTTTAATGGAAATGAAATTCATTAATGATTTCTAAAAGAAATTTTAATATGGCCACCTAGAGCGGGACACGGCTATTACTTAACTGATAATGATGGAATTCGATACGTTTGTTAAATATGAGATTATAAAATGATAAACTGCGGTACTCACCGGTGAATGAAAAACCGAATCCTAATTTTCCTCTTTCCTGATTGTTGTTGTAATGGAAAGCATAATTATTGCTTGTGTTATGGAATTATCCCCAATACCATTTATGCTCTTGTATTGCAAGTTCTTAAAAAGTGTAAATTTCCGCTTGTTTCGAAAGGTTCTGGAGATCTCGAGGTCTTAGGAGATATCATATTCCATGTTCCCGTGAACAGATTTCGAAAGAGTTGTTGAAAAAAATTACCCGAGCCTCTTGTGTATGGTTCATAACGTGATTTTTTGAAAGATTGGGTAGTTAACCTGCCGCTCAACCCACTAATTACATGAGTGGGTCACATACTGGTGATAGATGTTGGCATCCAGCTTTTTCAGAAACATGTTAACATCACGAGCCGCTCGCTTCAAAAAAGACGTCTATATTACTGCGTTTCGGCCTAATTTAAACTACTCAGTTCCATCCAAGGTGACCATATTCCAAGACTTCTTCCAAAAATCATTCAAGAATTATATTTTCATCCAACATACTCTATTCCATCATAATCGGTTAACAATTGGGAGCACTGAATTTGTTTTGCAAAAAGTTGGTTTTGAATTGTCAAAATTTACGAACTTGAAATATTAAAACTTGAATTTGTTTTAAAATATTTTTATTAATTCTACATTTAATTGCAGTTACTTTGAAAAAACACGAATTTACTTTGCAAAAAGTTTAGGTTGATAAAAAAAAAATTTACAATGAAGTATAAAAAAACTGGTGAATGAACTAAAAAAATTGAACATCATTTGCAAAATTGTGAATTTGAAGTGAAAAACCATAACGAATAATATCCAACAGTTTCTTTTTATCCGGCAACATTTTCGTATTGTCCTAATTAATGAAATGTCTCTACGAAAATCTAATCAAGCAACAAAAAATCGCAACATTGATTTTTCACATTTCAATAAGGTTTTTCAGGTTTCTAATAGAAATGAAGTAATTTTGGAACCGTTTTTGATCTATAAACAAGTTTTAAGATTTTTCTTTAATTTATTTTGTAATCCACCACCCAATGGAATGGAATAAAACCAAATTGTTTTGCAGTGTTTTAAAGAAAAATGCTGCAGACCGTATAGGTTAATTAATATTCTTTAACACGAACCAAACACAAACAACACTCGGGAGCAACTAAATCGACTCAAACCTTTAGCGCTCACAGAGAGGCGATTTTTTTTTTAAATGACACTGTTTTCATGAAAATCGGATTAGTACTTTTATAAATAATGAACTTTGAATGAAAACGCAACAATTTGATGATTATGAAAAAAATGTTGGGGCTGTTTAAATTTAAATTACAATAAAAAATTCAAACAAAAAAAAACAATTTTATTACAAGTATTGCCCCTTGCATTTACAACGGTTCGCATGTGGTTCCCCATTGACCTTTTTGAGGGTTTTGACAAAAACGTCATCCAACGCAATTTTGAGGCCTCTGATGTTAGATGGACCAGCACTTCTGGCTCGGAGGGTTCAAGTTCGTCCCATAAATGCTTAATTGGATTTATGTCTGGACTGAGGGCTGGTCACTTCATCGTCTCGAGTCCAACCTCATCCATGAACTGTTGAGTTGTTCGCACTGTTTGACACTGGACATTGTCATACATCAATATGAAATCTGCCCTATACAGGAGGTCCCAGATTCGGACGACCAACCGAAATCGGGTGGTAGGCAAACTAGCTTCCAACAAAAACAGCCAAATAAAGCTTTTTCGTATTGATGATGGAAAAGTTATTCCACTTTTAGTGTTTTTTGGACAAATCGCATGCGCACCCACCAAAAAATTAATTAGAAAAAAAAGAGTCCTTTTGTTTAACTTTTTTTAGCACGTTATACTGTATTATCTTCTGTCAAATAAAAATAATGGTTTTGTATAGTTTTTTTGTTTTCCAAATATTTTTGTAGATATTTAAGTGACGCCAGCGGGAAAACAATGTACTACAGAAAGCTGACCTCTATCAGAAAAATTTTGTTAAGTGCATTTTTTATTAAACACGATTTTCTTTGTGAAAAAAACTAATAAAAAGCATTCTGTTGTAAATAGCCTGGTGGTGTGACACCATTTTGAAATCTGCATTAATGTCGCATATTTTTTTGATAGTGGGTCAATTTTCTTTAGTACATTGTTTTCCCGCTGGCGTTACTTACACATCAACAAAAATTTTTGGGAAACAAAAAAACCTTACAAAACATTTTTATTTTCCATTATTCTGTTGTGCAGTTTTATCACGAGATTTTATTTTAAAATTTTACTATAAAGTGAGAATATGGTTTTTTTCTTTATGTGATATTTTTTTAATTTTTTTAGTTTGTATTTACTCTATTCTCTCGAAACTAGAACAAAGTAAAAAATAAAATAAATGACATAAAAAAAGTATCACATAAAGAAAAAACGAGTTTCACTTTATAGTAAAATTTCACAATTAACCATTATTTTTGTTTGACAGATGATAGTATAGCCACAGAATATATCAGAAACGACAGTAAGAAACCAATTTATTTTTGACAATACTCCTAAAATAGTTCCCACGTTCACCAATAGATGGCTCTAAATTAGAAAAAAAAATATTTTGTAAACATTAAAGTTTTAGAGTGTAAATATAAATTCTCTCTCTTCGATTTCTGTCAAATTGTTTGCGATCATTTGTCAAACAATGAGCATTATTATTATGAAAATGATTCGGTTAATTCTAAAAATTTACCACAGGCACAGAATATATTATATTCTTTAGCACGGGTATCAAATATTTTTGATGGAATATGCCCGGATTGGGAAAAATATTGTCTCCACGGATTATAAGCTATATCAGAATGAATTTAATTCATTCGGCATAATTGTCCCTTGCAGTCATCATTGTCGCGTTCGAGTCTGACATGAGAGCCCCAAAAGTTGCGTCTCGAAGAATTCCAGAGACAAGACATTATACTCATTTCAACCGTACGCTTAACGAAACAAGGGCGATTAGACTGACAAGACGCTATTGGATTTGTCGATGATGTAAAGCGAATCAATGTAGCGATTTCACGTACTCCAGCATTACTTGTAATTTTTGGTAATTCCTACTTATTGTACATCGACCAAAATTGGCGGTAGTTATTGTGTTCAGAACAACACTTACGCCAGATGAAGTTTACCTGAAAATTTTAAAAATAAAACAACTGATTAATAGAAATTTTCGAATTTTTATTAAAAAATTTTCATAAATGCGTTAGCTTGGGTTTCTTTCTATAATACCAGTGAGAGCTTCCGAACGAACCGAAAGCGAATCAATTACTTATTTTAAATATATGTTATAGTGACAGAGGTAGCGTTCCCATTATAAAATGTCCCAAATTCTAGTCAATTTAACATCGAATCCAGCATTACGGATTAAAGCCACAATCTAGCACTCATCGGCCGAACTATTTGTAATATAATTTCGTGTGGTGTTAAATTGAAGTCTGTTTGGAAAACAAGTTTAGTATGCTTTGTTATTTGTGTGGCTTGGCCTTATTCACATCAATGAGCCAATTCACGGCTTGACCTTATTAAACTCGTAACTAGAATATAAAAATTATAAGATAACACTTTCATTAGTAACATATACATATAATATCAGGACTTACGCAATATTTTATCGGGAAAACATTTGATTTAGAGTTCCCTCGGATAACAAAAATAGCGGTCACAGATTAACAACGTTAGTTAGAACATTCATGAATGGTGTTCCAGGTTTTAGTATAATTTCGATCATTTCACGTGCGACAAGATAAAATGAAAAATTTGACTTATAGCCGAAAATTCTCTGAACCCAGTGTTCATTTATAACATCCAAAATATTTAAAGCGGGTAACAGTATTTATCGATAGCGAACATTATCTTGCGGTACAAATACAAAGAAATTCGACTTACACCTGTCCAGTTGAAAATCAGTATGTAAATCATAAACATGGATTTCCCGTTCAGCTAATAATTCAGCTCTAATATAAGAACTAGGAGGATTACGAATTACCGATTTGCCGCATAGTTCCGTCGAAACGGCACACATCCCTAGAAATAAATCAATATTATAATAGTTAATTCATTTCTAATAAATTATTAAAACTCACTTGTGCTGGAACATCATCATTTGTTGTAATTTTTTCATTTTCCTTCCTAATATGCATATAATTTTGTGTGTTGTGCTTGTAACAAATACCCCGTTGCTGTTGATGTAGCCAAAAGTGACATTTTTTCTAGAGAGAGCCAATTGAGAGGAAATTGTAGTTGTACACTGCGAAGATATTTTAATTTTTTTGAAAACTGCTAGCGCTATCTATTATCTACCATTTAAACAATTTTACTGCTCCTATTTTGATGTAAAAAATTTAAATATTTGAGACGAAAGATATTCATATCAAAATGGAGTTATGTCGCTTCTGTTATAAATTCTGTGGTATAGCCTATAAAAATAATTTTATTGGAAATGCACACTCTTCTAGATCGTATTAAAAAAGACAAAAGAGCAAGAGTTTATTTTTTTTAAATAAATTTTTTGGTGGGTGCGCTGCATTTTCACTAAAAAACACTAAAAGTGGAATAACTTTTGCACCATCAACAATTCGAAAAAACTTTACTTATCTGTTTTTGTTTGAAATAAGCTCCTCTATCATCCTGTGGGAATGCTGTCAATTTTGGTTCCGGAAAAATACCTTTTTTTGTACGCGAAAAGGTTTGTTTCGATATAGTTGCTCGCTAGTGTATATCGACTCAAACTACGCTACAATCAAAACATTCATCAATGAATTAGGAACGATATTTACACTGTTCCAGTTTATATTTAGGATTATTTGCAAATATGATTTGGTGTCCGGTATATTTCGATATGAGGACCTTTTTGTTTCCATGTACCGTCGGAGTAAGCGAATAAAATTGTTGTACTTCTACCTCCTATCAATGATATTTTATTTTATATGCTGCACACACACACAATCCACATATGCTTAATCGTATTTTAATGACCATTCGAAATTCTTTTGAAATCTTATAATCTTAAACAAAAAAAAATTAATTTAATTTTAAAGTAAACAAATAAATAAGATGCGCGAAGCGCTGACGTTTCTTACATAAATGCAACATGCATGGAACGTATAACGTAAATTAATTTAAAATTCCAGTAGCAGCTATTTATTGTAAATACCCTACAGGCGTCGTTGTGGTATAAGATATGTTGTATATAATTTGATTTTATATTACACGATGCGTTTTGATTAAAATTTATTTCTTAATTGATATGATACATGTTTATACTATAAAACAGAGCATAGTATAAGAATTGCGAAAGCTTTTAATTTACTGTTAGGTATATGTTGATTTAAATTTATTATTATAATTTTAATATTCCTGTTAATATCTTTAACATTAATTATTAATAATGCCGAAGAAAATAAACTATTTGGGTACGAGATAAAAATTTAAAATTCTATTAAATTTAATAGAACAAAATTTTTCTGGTTATAAACCATGAAAAACCAGAGCTTTTTCCAATATCTCGTACACATCTCATGCACACCAACCAGTCAAAATAATATTATGATTATTTATTGTGCATTTATTTTGAACCCTTATATTATTTTGTTTGATCCTTTACGTTTTACTCGTAAGTAGTAAGGGGAGTTGGGGGAGTTCTGTTTTTTTTTTGTAACCCCTTATATTAGAAACAATTTGGGATTCATCGTAAATTTGCCAAAAATATTTTTATAAATTTTATGATTATTTTTTCAGATTATGAAAATCATATTTTTTGATGGGGAATGTCGGTGTGAGCTGCTGTGCGGCATGCTTGGGTTTAGCAATAAACAATAATATAGATAATTTTACTATAAAAGGGTAAATTATTATTATGCGAAATGTAATCATTGATATTTGAAGTGTTTGAGATAAAATGTGATAAGGGTGAAATTTAGCGTCTTGAAGCGGGTATAAATTCGATAGAGACTTTCGTGATATTTCATACACAAAAAAAAAGGTTCTTGTAATAAGCTTCGCATATTCACTATTTATTGTGGATCCTTACTTAATTCTTACTCACTTAACGACACAAGTTTTTCTATAGAGTTAATTGTAACAGTTCCAGTTGGGTGAGGCCCGATTATAGATAGTTTCAGGAATTATATTACATACATTAAATAGTCTATAGGCTTTCAAAATAGTATAATAGGATTGACGGTTAACTACTCATTAAATTTTTTATGTTGGGACGATTATTGAATTTGATGTACGGGACCGATCATAGAGACTTCCACACGGTTTCATTATAAACGTTAAATTTCTTAACTAATATGCTTTCAAAATATCACTATTATAAGATTTAGGGCTTGTAAGATGCACTATGAATTAACTAGCTTTCAATGGGAAATTGTAACTCATTCAATTTTTTGTGTTGCGGAATCCACATATATATACATAAAATTCCCTAACAACTAGGCTTTCAAAACATCATGGTAAAATGGCGAGGAAATCTCTAGGAGGCTCCGTATATCAAACTGTACGACTGTGCCAACACAAAAAATTTAATCTGTTAAAATTTTATATTTAAAGCTTGTTAATGCATAGCGCATCTCACAAGCCCTAACTCTTATAGTGATATTTTAAAAGCCTATTAGTTAGGCGATTTAACGTATATAATGGATCCGCGTGGGAATCTCTAGAGTCAGTCCCGTGCCTCAAATTATGCGACGATTTAACCACAAAAAATTGAATGAGTAGTTAGCAGAACCAGTTAGTGAGCTATTCACCAAGCAATATCACTTCGATTGCATGCAATGGAAAAATACAAAAGAAATTGGGTTCCTGCAAACTGACAGAAAAAAAATTAAAACCGAAGAGTTGACATCAGCATGAATTTGCTTTCTCGGTACAAAAGAAAGATTTTTTTGCACAAAATCATTACGGGCGATGAAAAGTGGATTTTGTACGATAATCCTAAATCCAGAAAACCATTAACATCATCCAGGCCAGCCATTAACATCAGTTGAAAAAAATGAATATGCATGTTTATAAAATGTTACTTTGTGCTCTGGTAGGATTGGGAAGGGGTGATTTAATGCGTGCTTCTGGAACCTGGTCAAACTGTTACAGCTGAACGTAACAAAGTCCAAATGATCAAATTAAGTGATGCTTTGGAGGAAAAAATACGATTGACATTTTTGTAGAAATATTGTGAGTTAATTGGCCTCTTTGTTTTCTACGACTAGAAAAGTCGTAAACATTGTATGGGTGCCATTAAAAATAATATTTTGTCTGAAATGTGGAAAAGATTTCGAATAAAATGAATTACAATTCTTTCCTCCTCCTCATCCCTGCCGCGGCTATAGAAGTCGTTTCATTCTAAATCCTGCTTTCACACATGTTTGAAAGAGAATCCCTTCAACCCTTCTTAATTCGTCTTCGCAGAGAAATTAATGTGGTTGAGCGACTTAAGTCTAACTTTGACCATTTTGTGCTGCTTGCTTATATGTGATAGTGTTCGTCTACTTTTCATTTGCGCAAATTTTCATCCCTTCAGTTTTAAGCAGGCCTCGGCGAAATAGTATAGTTCGTGTCATCTGCAGTTAGTTTGTACGCTCGAGTGACGGGCCTATCTAAATACTAAAATGTGCTATCTTATTGAGAGACGAACGATAACTGAACAAACAAAATTTACGAAATGCTATTACGACTATGACGCGTTAAAAAAAATGCCACGATACTTCGGTTTTTTTCTAATTAAAAAAATTCAGTAGCAAATAATAGTGAGGATGAACAAGTGTCAAAACCGGTACATTAAATTGTACAATTAAAATAATCACATTAAGACTAAAAGCAAATATTAAATAGTATCAATATAGGACACTGCCTTGTAAAATCGTGTTCAAAAATTTTTTTTCTATAAAACAAGAGTGAAGTTAGCTGTTTTAGTACAAGTTCGCAAAAAACTCGAAAATCAACACAGTTGGTGAAAAAGTAAAAATAAATTTAACTGTTTCAACTGTGTAGCTTAGTTGTCAAAACAAAAAAGTAAACAAGCAACAGCAACTTTTCGAAAAAAGTTCGCAAGAAACAACCAAAGTGACACCTGTACCAGAAAAAGTAATTACGGAAATGAAATAGGATAAGAGGAAAAAAGAACGCGTATGTTGTATCAAATAATAAACCTCTTAACGGGGTAAATGTTCGAGTGACGAAAGCCGAATTCAATTCACAAAATTTCTGATACGAGTATCAAATTTGTGAAAAAACAATTGTATTCGATTTGTCAACCATTTTTCGGGATGTTAGTGCATTTAGCGCGTTGTTGTTTAACATTCCGAAAAATCGTTGTCAAGTTGTTGTTTTTGACAGCTAGAAAGGAAAATTTAAACAAACGCGCCGAATGCACGAACATTCCGAAAAATCGTTGACAAATCGAATACAACTGTTTTTTCACAAATTTGATACTCGTATCAGAAATTTTGTGAATTGAATTCGGCTTTCGTCACTCGAACATTTACCTCGTTAGGAGGTTTTTTATTTGATATCAATGATTTTGGCACGGCAAATTAAAAATTAATTGAATTGCGATTCGTTTTATTGTTGTCAGTCGTTTTGACTTCGACTTTGAGTTCACACATACACGATAGCACACAAGTGGCCACTACGTGTTATTGTGCCTCATACATAGACGCCGTGTGGCATTGAAATGACCAAAACCAACAACAATATAAGGCCATACTTAATACAGTAATAAATACAGAAAAAACTACACCATAGATATTTGAATTAGAATATATGTACATCGTATGTGCGCACTAGTGGTGCGAAAGAAAAAAATTAACATGGGATTGTTAGTGTAACCAATACAATCTTCTGTAGTTTGTTGAATATTGGTATCTGCGTTCCAGACTTTGTTCAGGGCTTTCACCCTGATAACATAGCACCCCTGAAAGTGCAGCTGATTCATCCCTGAGCGGAAGCCTGACTGCTTCAGTGAAATGATATAGCACACCGGAAAAAATTAAGCAGTAAACTAATACATTCAAAGCAACTATCTCATTTTTAAACGAAATAAACAAATATGTTAGAGTAGGACAAATAGTGTACTCTACTAGTGAAAATAACCTGAGTATACCGTATGCTTTCAGGCCTTCGTCTCAGTGCTTCTTATGCACATCAATTTCAGTACTTTTTCTTCACACGCTTTCAGGCATTTTTATGCCCTTCCTTAAAGCGTTGGTTCATGACAAAAATAAGAACGTTTTTCCAAGAACAGATTTTCAATTTACGGTTAAATATATGCATTTTTTTATTTAAATTGATGAAAAGTAATACAAAATAACCATTTCGTTGTTAAAATAATAAATTTTGGATTATGTATTGTAACAATTTTAATTAAAACAATTTCTTTTTTTTGTTACTCCGTTCCTAGGGGCAAAACAGATAAATACCATTTTTTTAAATTAAAATTGTTAAATAATCCAAAATTTATTATTTTAATCACTAAAAGTGGTAATTTTTTATTATTTTTCATCAATTTAAATAAAAAATATGTATTTATTTAACCGTAAATTGAATATATGTTCTTAGAAAAACGTCCGTATTTTTATATGGAAATGCTTTTACTGCAATAAACAATTAAAATACCAAATAATGTTAACTTCTTTCAAATATAATTAAATTTTTAATTCATTAATAAAATACTATATACAAAATAATAAAAATATTCATAATAACAATTCGGAATTTAAAATTAGGAATCTCCTAAACTGAGATACTATTCTTGTTCTGAGATTTAGTTTTGTAAAATCTATTGTGAGATTTCACAATAGACTGTCGTAATTGAGTTAAGAATTCCGGAAGCCCCATGTCCGTGCTGCAAGCATCTGAAATTTTTAAAGATATTATATCAATAAAGTTAGAACGGTAATTAAAAGTAAAATTGCAATATACCAAATAAAATTTTAGAAAATATTTTATAATCTTTTAAAGCTTTTTTCTCTTGAACGCCTTGTAAATTAAAATGAATATAAACTTCGTCGGAAGCTATATATTTAAACGCTGCATCGACAGAGTCTTTATGCGATTTAAAACGTCTGAAATAAATAGTCTGTAAAAAACGAAATTTTTTTTAATTTTTAGGATTGTTTATTCTGTACAACTAGTTAATTTATAGCTTACCAAAGCTTGGGCGAATTCTAGATTTAGCAGACGAACTTTGATGTTGTTTAAATCGTCGTTGGTTTTTGCGGGAAAACTGGTTTCAATTTCATCGCAGAATTGATTTTTGTCTTCACCAGTTAACATTCTCAGCATTTTTGAATTTCGCTTGCCATAAACTACGCTTTCTCTTATTAATTTATTTGTTGCTAATTCGGATGGACCATGGGCTTCGATTTTCACTTACATCATGTATCTGAAAATAAATGCAAGAACATTATTCAATATTGGTGATGGGTGATTGTAGTGCTGGTGAGGAGAATGGGAGGTTAACCGCGGGAGATTTAAACGACCAATGGCTCTGTGGAGTAATATTTCGAATAATTCATAAATTATTAATCGTATATCTTTATTACCTTTTTTTCGATTAAATCCATTTGTGCCTGCATATTAATTAGGGTCTTCATCATCGTTTCCTGGTTTTTTAAAAACGCCTCTTGATTATGGAGAATTTTATGCAACACAGAAGATTGAAACCTGAAACGAAAATAAAACTAGTGAGAAAACTTAGTTTAGCAAAATAAAATGATTCGCCGGATTCTGCCTCACTATAATATTGCTGGGAATCTAAATCTAATAGCTCCGTCTCCTCAAAATTATTTGGTTGAGCATCATCCAAATATTCCTCTTTTCCGTTAGTAGAACAATCATCTAAATCGTCATTTTGAATTGCTTGCGCATTTATTGCGTAATAATATTTATTACTGACTTTAAATTTTGTTTCTGTAAGTTTCAAATAAAACAATGTATGTAGTTAATTAACTACAATAGATTTTTCGTAGTATGTAAGAACTTACGACTGTGAACTGGCGTGGACGAAAGAAACCCTTCGGTAAGATTATCGCTGTTCAAATCGTTGATGTAATTTTTCTTGATCGGAGATGGCGGTAAACTAGCAATCATTTTGGATATACTTTTACTATACATAGGGTTGGTAATATTAATGATGAAATGTTTTAAATAGTTGATGTAAGATTGGAATTAAAATGGTTTTATTTCCAAGTTTTATCGGAAAATATATTTATACGTTATATCAGATTTTAAATATGTAGTTATGCTAGTTTCTCGATCACTACACGCAACAATTCCTAATGCAGAAGAGGAGGGTATAGGTTCCATAAAGAAGTCACAAATTATTTTGAATTTATGGGTCATTACATTTTCCCCTTCGCGCTGGAATCCAAATCCTATTACTTTAACAGGTAATTTATTTCTGATAAGACAAAATGAATCCTGTTCCTTTTTACATGAGATATTAAGGTTATCCTCTTCATTATTGGTGAGTTCTATATGATTATTTTGCATTTCATTTAATCTATTGTGTAATTGTTGCAAAATATTTGAGGGTTTCCTGACCAGCCGTTTAAGGAACTGCATACAATTTTCTGAACAGTATGCGGAAAAATTGTCTAATGGATCAAATTGTTTTGCACAATCAGCTAAATGTAATAAACCGTGAATATTAAATCGACAAGATGCATTACATCGAGTGGGAACTGGGAGACCATACCAATGTTAGCTGTTTCTATTGTAATATATTTTTATTTAATTTAAATTCATCTAAATGGTAACCCACATCGAACCTGCTTGCAAAACTTTCGTCGGTTCTTAACAAAGCTACCGTTTGTTGAAAAACAATTCTATTTTTTTAAATAAAACCCCCGTTGATTACATTTTGGACAACCAATTTTCCCAGTGGGGTATCGGGTTCCAGTAATAAAAGATCTTGCGGGGCTATCGCAAATAACCCTATATAAAAGCAAAAGCTCTTATGTTAAATATATAGGCTCAAGATGCTTCCCAATTTTACAACCGTGCTTCTTAAGATATATAATTTCGTCTGTTAATTTTTGTAAATATTGGTTTACGGAACCGGGCTTTGAACCCCCTGAGAAGCATCCTATCAAAAACGGGGATTCATTTCGAAAATTTGAAAAAGATCCGATAATGGACCATAATACGGCTCGAGAGCTTTTAAATAAATTTACTCCATCTCTAATATCAATTGTAACCGAGAACACATTTTTTAGAAATGGAAATGGTTTTGATTCCAAGTAATTTTGAATACCAAAATGATAGTATTCTCCACCTTCTATATTCAAAATGTCAATACTTGATTTATTAGTTTGAAGTAGTTTACGCGCACATAAGGGTAAACCTTTCACATTTGATCTATGCAGAGCTTTTAATAAATCATCAACAATTTTATGCGGCACTTTGTTCAGCAGAACCCATTGTATAATTTCGCAAGAAATCTTGGTTCTATCATGGCTGATTTCATCGTCAGAATCGGAACTAATTGTGGTATTTTTTACTAGAAACTGAACAAAAAGAACTACAAATATTATTATCATGAATGCTCGAAGATGGTTCATTGATCTCCGACAAAAATTCGGAAACTCCCGCCATGTTGAGTTCTTCTATTTTGCCTTGTTCCTCAAAACGAATAGTTTCATTGGATGTACTTAATAATTCTTTATAACGTAGAACATCATTCTTAAATGTTCTTGCCAATGCACTCATGTCATTCGCAATAGTTTTGTTTGCCATTCCTTCAAAATGCACAATTATTATGGCATATAATTCTATTATACATATTTTATTAAAATAGGGATAATGGGTACATATTGTACATGCACATATGACAAAAGAATAATAAATTAATAAAACATACCTCTCACTCCGTCGCTAGTTTTCCTTTATTGGGTTTTTTTTTATTTTAACTTATTCACATAATTTATTTATTTGTTAAATTTATTTAAAGTGATTATTATTTATTTTTTAAGACACTTTAATTTTATTTTTATTTAATTTTTTTCAATGCAAAATTCACTGAAGCTAACTGAATAACAATTGAATCAGTGCTGAATAGTAATTAGTAAAAATTGAAACGAGACAAATATAAAAATATATAATATATTTGTTTCACTTGTTCAATGAATATTCAGTATGAATTCCGTACTGATTCAGACGTACAATAGATTTAGATATACGTATAGAGACAAATTTATTGTGTATGTGGTAGTACCGCTGAACTCAGGCTATCAGGGGCAATTGTTGTTCGTTTCGCGAAGAACGAATTACGCATACTCTCACACAGCTGTCGGCTGTGTGTTACGGAGTGTGCATGATTCGTCACTCCAGTGGCCTGCGTCTGTGTACGAGGCACAATAGAACGTAAAACAATAGAACGAAACTGTTTTAATAAAAAAATAGAAAAACAATTAAACAAAATTGTTTCTATTTGCGAATGGTTCAATACGATTTATGTTTGGAAAGTGAGCAGATGATGGCGTCATCTCACCATGCTTTTGGCCTCGAAATAGTAAAGACTTATATTATCTTTTTTATGTTGAAAAGTAAGGTCATCATTAGGTTCAGATAGGTAGTTTTTTTTATTATATTCAGCACAATAGCCTACGTTCCGGTGTATTGTTTCTGGTGTGTGGCAGACGATTCTATTTCTTTTTTTTGCATGCATTTTTCAATCTTCATTTTGTAGTCTTTTAGTAGATTTTATTTCAGAATCCTTTACCACATGCCACAAACAGGTCATGCCGGGTGTGATCTTATTGCACACCCGGTTCTCGTAGGCTATCGGCTGAACATTTGCAGTTTAGTTTTTTTTGTATGTTATAGAGTAGTAAAAATTTAGACCAGATGCATGTGTTTTTGGTAGAAATTCGATTGAGTAATTCAACAATTTTTTTTGCATGTTTCTTGCTGTTTTGTCACTAACTGCATGCGGCTACCATTCATTTTTGATTCCTTAAACAATACAATAAAATATACATATTTTAGTGTGTTAGTTGGAAATAAAAGTTAATGGTAGGTACCCTCTCGCTGATATTCCATCTTCATGCGATGGGAGGGGAGATAAGATCTATTTTTTAAAGAAATCATCATAAAGATTAAAAAAATATCGATTTTATGCAAGGAGACTGTCAAATATTTAATGTTTCTGGTGATTTTTTCGATCACATCAATTTGTCAGTTTTTCCATTTTTTTTTGTTATGAAAAAAGGGTAAAAAAAAATGGTAAAAATTCTCTTAGCAATGATAATAATATGATGTATTTATATTTGTTTCATTATAATTCGTTGATTCACTATCATTATGAACCGCAACGGACCGATATTAGGGTGCATTTGAGCCAAAAAATAAAATTTTGCAAAAAATTAGGGTGGCTTTTAAGTTGTGGAGGTCAATATCTAAAAAATACGACTTTTGAAAATGAAATGAAAATATGAACCAAAAGTCTTGGGCTAATTTTTTAGCAATTTGGCTGAATGTGGCCGGCCGATTTGGCATTTTTCAGTTTTTTGGCCAAAATGACTCTCCACCTTAATTTTTTGAAAAAATTTTATATGCTGTTTGATAGCTAGCGTCAATACCTTTCCAACGATATGCATATGTTTGGGGTATGTCAAATAGGTTCAGCGCTGTGGGCGTGGCCAAAAATGGCCGGTCAGATGCCGGCCGCGGCCAACATGGCGGCCAAATCAAAAAGTTGTAGAACAAAAGTTGCTTAGTTTTTCAAGTACTACAAACCCTTAAAATATGAGATGAAATGAAAGAAGTACGGACAAACAAACATTATATACCAAAGCAAGATTATATGGTGACGTCATAGAAAAATTTAAAAATGTCATAACTTTGGTCAAAATCATCCGTTTTAGTCGTTTAAGGTGTCGTTAAATTGATATTGACGTCTACAATCATAATTTGCTAGTTAAAAATAATTGGGGTACTTTTTGGGGCAGTTATACCCGAAAAACTGATTTTTGTGGCAATTTTCGGAAGGTTATATCTCCACTCAATGTTGGTAGAAATTCATGCTTTTATACAATATTTGGGTCTACTTTTCAAGATCTTTCCAATGGTATATAACATGATCCTGGCGGCCTCAAAGGGAAAAAGTTCGAAACTAGCTGTATATATATATACGAGTTCGACTTCCAGCACAGTAGGTGCTTTCGTCACTCGTTTGGACTGCCGTCCAAAGTGATATATAAGCTATTTAATTATGCTAAAAGCTACAAATTTTATTTTATTTTGTTAACTTTTATCATGTAAAATTGGTTTTAAGTTGTTTTTTACTATTTTAAATTTTTTTAAAATTATAAATTGGACACAACAAATAAAATTAAAATAAGATCTTTTGTTAAAAAAGTGCATTAAAAAACCATTTTGTTTTTTGTACACGCGTAAAAAAAAGTGATAAAAGATCGCAATACAAAAAATAAAAATGATATTAAACCTTTATATAACAAATAACATTTTTAGTTAAATTTTTAAAAACTGTCTATAGAGTCATTTGCAACATTTTTCTATCAAAGAATCACTCAATATTTCTCTAATAGTGGGTTTTCTTTATGGCAATGAGAAAATTACAACAGAATTCTAAAAAAATACTTTGGCTATTTTTGACAGGTAACTGTCATGTCAAAATATTTTTTCTCCGATCGTAGGAAAAAATATATCTTTCCGTTGTTTTTATATTTGTTGCTAAGCAACAAGTAATAATAGTACGAGAATATTTTTTCTGGCCTAGGCCGGGAATATATTTCATTATACTTTTGAAAAAAAAAAAAACAAAATGTATTTATGTCTTATGATGTCGTGGCTAACTAAGCAATAATTTTATGTTATTTTCGATTTTTTACTTTGTTTTTATTTCTTAATATGATAATTAATGAATAATACTAAAAGTTATTTTGTGTTTATATTCGTTTTAAAGTCCGATCGGAGAAAAACTAGTATGTACAATTCTGAGGAAAAGTGCATTCCCGGACTCCCGTGGTTGCCAATTTCCACTATCGTCCGGGAATATTTCATAACTTTTTGGTTTAAAAGAATGTACAATTTTGCGTTAACCAATCGAAAATTTAGATTTGCCCCTAAATAATAAACAAAAGACACATAAAATTTCACCCATTTATTTTAAAAGGTATATCGTGACCTGACCGTGAGGCGTGAGCAATACTCTATATATACTATTCATACCTACATAAAAAAATTTTGGATAGCAATAAACCATTTTCTATTTTTTTTATTTTAATTAAATGCCTACCGAAGTGTAACAATATAAAAATTATTTTATATCATAATTTTGAAATAAAAACCAATTTTGTTGTATCACAATTACCCCCAAAATGCGGCATATCGGTTTGGTCTTGCTATTCAATTATCAAAGTAATTTCCATATATTTTTACTATTTTTCTTGTTACAAATTACAGTTTTAATTTACATTTAATATTGTTAAATTGAGGAAGTTGATTGAAATAAAATGATATGTTAAGGTAATGATAATGATGATGGCTATTTTATAATTAACATTAAATGGCCGTTTGTTAAAAGATAATAGAATATGTTTTAACCATATTGTAACATTTGTTCTTAGATATATGTCACAATAAGAGGCAAACGACTAATATAATCCGATTGGTGTGATTCAATAGGATTTTGTTCAGTTTTAGACTGAATCGCTCTTGTCATTGTGTTATGGTGCGAATTTTTTGAGAAAAACCCCAATGGTTCCCAACAATCGTTATTGTACCTGTTAGTCATCAAGCAAAATTTTACGTCGTTGGGCGAATAACTTAAAATCGCCATATTAGATAGATTAACGTTTTTGGCATTTTTCGGGCCAAGCGAAATTCTTGGTTGTCTTGGGCTTCTTCAATAGAGGTGCCAAATGATAATTGGAGCGAGCGTTTCAGCAAGTTTTGATGTACATCGACGGTAACTGTTTACCATGCCGATAAATTACTGAATAAGTATAATTATTGTGGGAGGAATTCAAAAAATTAGAAACACATCGAACTCTCTGTGAACATCGAACTCGGTTCTAAATCGCTGACGACTTCGTTCATAAATCGCTTTACGTTCACGTTGCTAATTTCAAATAAGACAATTGGTGTTGTGATTGCCGTTTTGTGAATGGCATCAAGACGGACGGAAACTAAATGATAAACCATAACCATGCCAATTTTGGAAACAATGTTATATTCCTGCAAGTGTAAGGAGAAATTATGTATGTGAGGTGGTAGCGATCCAGTATCGTAACCGCATTTGATTGCCGGAACTCCATACACAGGTTTCCAATTGTTATCTTTCTTCCCTGCCATATGTAATGGTTGCTGAAATTCTGTGAATGCCGCTTTATGGCGCACCGAATCTAGTCGGCGCAGTTGAGATACAAGTAGATGACTTGTCGTGATGATATGTTGGAACACGGAATCATATATTGTATCGCGACGTAGCTTTTCCTGGTAAATTGTAGTTTGGCTCTGCTTTTAGGAAGGATAGTTCTTTAGCAAAAATAGTAGTTCTGGTTTAAATTCAACATAGGCCGAATTTAACTAAAAAATTGGTGCCAATTATCCGACGGTTTACATCTGCTATACAATAAAAGCTTGTATGTGCAACGGGTGTTTAAGGCCCAGATCTATCTGTACCAATTTTATTGCATTAAAAAAAATTTGCGTCAAAAAAGTCAGGCAGGGATCACTGAAAGATCAGCTCCCGTGCCGATGATTAAAACACCCTGGTATAATTGGTTCAGATTTATCGAGGAATTTTTCTTAACCGCCTGCGTTCATCATACTTTATTTGCACGAATTGCAGAAGTTTCGATCGTACCCGGGATATGATGTTTGATTTTTAGGATAAGGTTGGAGCGCTGGAACCTATTTTGTGCCGATAGGTTACCTAGTTGCTCTGGCTTTAGTACCTTATAGCGGTGTTACCGGGGTTTAAGTATTTAAATTAATTTATTAAAATAACACTCACTATTTTTCTATTATACTAAACTGTTTATTTATTAATTAGCATTTCTTATAATTGTTAGTATACAATATTAATTTTAATAGAGGTTCACAAAATGGTGTTAGATTGTTCGGCACTTTTCACTTTCTTTTATTATATTATTTTGAGACCGTGTCTCTTTGAAATTCTAAACGCGACTCTTTTCTTTTTCGTTTCTTCGTTTCCGGGTCGTCGATAAATATCTCGATATTTATCGATCGTCGATAAATATCGAGATTCGCGGAATTAATTTGTAGTTGGCGAAATGGCTCTATTCAGCAAAACGAGCAATGCCTCGTAATTAAGCGGCGCGGTGTATAAATAGTTTTGCTACGAGGAGTGCCACGAAGTGAAAAGGATTTTAATGATTTTGAGCCGCTACATCACTCCCCTCCTGGATCGAAAACCGTAGTGTTTTAAATTAAATGTAACAGTTTTTGGAACACTACGTTTTTCGACGGGGTTTACCACAAGTATTCCGTACGCTGGCTTAAGCCTGTCGATGCCAATTGTTGTGGATTTTCCATCTACATCCACAACAAAGAATTTGCGCAATTTGCGGGTTACTGGATACGGTCCAGAATAGGGTGTACTCAATGGACCTCTGACTCTATCCACACGTACGAATACGTGTGAACAGGTTTCTAGATTTTTGGGAATGTACGTTGCCTGTTCAGGTGGATGTCTTGTGTCCGTAGGAACTAGGGTTCTCATGGTGGTACGAAGCTGATTCACGAAATCCGAAGTATCTGTGTTTGGGTTCGAATTTTGATCGTTGATGAAGAATTCACCGGGAACCTTGATGTTTTGACCATATACTAGCTCTGCTGGTGTGCAGTTGAGGTCTTCCTTGACGGAGGTTCGAATACCCAATAGAATTTTTGGAAGTTCTGAACTCCAATGGGATGTATTACATCGAGCTGTTAAGGCGGATTTTAGTTGCCTGTGGAACCGTTCGACAAGACCATTCGCTTTCGGGTTGTATGCAGTTGTCCGAATGCGATGGGAACCTAGGAGCTTCGTGAGCTCGGTGAACAACGTTGATTCGAATTGTGTTCCTTGATCTGTGGTGATGAAGAGTGGGACACCGTATCTACAGATATACTCATTGTAGAAGATCTTACTTACTGTTTTTGCGGTCATTTCTCGGATTGGATAAGCTTCTGGCCAGCGGGTAAATCGGTCGACTATCGTTAGAATGTAATGATAGCCATTCGATTGGGGCAGTGGACCAACCAGGTCCATGTGGATGTGTTCAAACCTGCCACTTGGTAGCTCGAATTTACCAAGTTCTGATTTTGTGTGGCGGTGAACTTTGGATTTTTGACATGGGATACAAGATTTCGCCCAATTGCTTGTATCAGTATTCATTCTTGGCCAGAAGTATTTTGAAGCAATAAGTTTTCGCGTAGCACGGATGCCGGGGTGTGATAAGCCATGTAGACTATCGAAGATTGTCCGTCGCATGTTGAGAGGAACGTAGGGTCGATTTTTACCTGTTGAAGTCTCACACCAAATTTGCTGCTTGTCTGGTAAGTCGATCCGTTGCAGGTTTACGCTTGATTTCGGTGTGTGTGCTGAAATCAATTTCTGCAATTCGTCGTCGCGTTGTTGTTGTACAAGTAATTCCTTCGTGTCGAAGGAGAAGACGCTGAGTTCTGTGAGAAGTGTTTCACCAGAACGAGACAAACAGTCGCTCACCACATTGTGTTTACCTTTGATGTGATGAATGTCGGTAGTGAACTGAGCAATGTAATCGAGGTGTCGTAATTGCCGGGGACTACGTTCAGATTTTGACGCAGTAGCTGTTGTAAGAGGCTTATGGTCGGTAAATAAAGAAAAATTTCGGCCTTCGACGAAATGGCGAAAGTGTTTGATTGCTAAATACATAGCAAGAAGTTCTCTATCGAAAGTAGAGTATTTAATTTCCGCAGGGGAGAGCTTCTTTGAAAAGAACGCTAATGGTTGCCAACATCCTTTGTTGCGTTGTTGTAAGACAGCTCCAACTGCTACATTGGAAGCGTCGGTAGTTATGTTGAACTGCGCGTCGTTCAACGGGTGTGCCAAAAGAGTGACAGCGGCAAGAGAACGCTTGACCTTATCTAAAGATTCTGTACAATCTTCGGGCCAAGAGAAGTTTCTTCTGTTTTTGCCTTTCTTGAGTAAGGTGGCCAAATGCCGGTGAATAGGCGATAACAGTTCGGCTAACCGTGGTATAAAGCGGTGGTAATAGTTCACCATACCGACGAACTGCTGTATTTGGCGGATTGATGTTGGTTCTGGAAAGTTTGAAATGACATCAACTCTGTCTTGCGACGGGAGGATGCCATCTTTCGAAATTGTGTGGCTCAAGAAGTCAAGTGACTTCACGCCGAAAATACATTTCGAAGCTTTTATATTGATTCCATATGCGGAGAGACGTTTAAATACTGACTCGAGATGTTCACTGTGTTCCATCTCGGACCGGCTCGCAACGAGGATATCGTCGATATAGGAGTAGACGAAGTCCAGCCCTTTTAACACTTCGTTAAGGAATCGCTGGAATGTCTGGGCTGAGTTACGAAGGCCGTATGGCATTCGGGTAAACTCGAAAAGCCCGAAAGGAGTAGTTATCGCTGTTTTGTGAATATCCTCGAGAGCCATGGGAATTTGATGATATGCCCTAACCAAATCTATTTTCGAGAAAATAGTGGCGCCGGCGAGTTTCAATGAGAAACTGTGTATGTGGGGGATAGGATATCTATCTGGGACAGTGACAGTGTTCAACTGTCGATAGTCTCCACAAGGGCGCCAGTCCTTGTCTTTCTTTTGCACCATATGTAATGGTGAGGAGACTGGTGATGATGAGGGGCGGCAGATTCCGATGTCTGTCATGAACTGAAATTCTGTTTTTGCAGCTTTTAGTTTCGTTGCGTCGAGTTGTCGCGGTTTAGCACAAGGCAACCTACCTTGCGTGACGACGTAGTGGACTACGTTATGCTTCACTGGGAGATTATAATTCGGAGCCTCAGTGAGCGAAGGGTATTTCTTTAAAAGAGCGCCGTAGTCGTTGTTGACGCTGAAATGTTTTGGAGATGGCGTATCAACTTGGGCGATGATTGCGTTCACAGTGAGGGTAGTAAATGAATCAGAAAGTCTTCTGTTCTTCAAATCGACCACGAGACCATATTTGGACAGAAAGTCAGCACCTATAATAGGCCTGTCTACTGCCGCGTTGATGAAGGGATGTGTGAACGAACGCCTGAGACCGAGATTAACCTTCAAAAGTTTTGTGCCGTAACGCAAACGGTGTCTTTAGCATGTCGGGGAAACTTGTTAACGGGTATCACAGATACTTCAGCCCCCGAATCGATCAGAAATTGTAAGTTATTTTCATGATCGTGGATGAAAAGACGGCGAGACGAACCAATCCCACTGTTTGCCGTAAAGACAGCAGGATTTAGTGGTTTTCCGAAGGCTTAAAATGTTTGGAAGTAGCTTGTCCATGAGCTACCGGTCGGAAACTGCACGGCTGATTACAGTTGCGTGCGCGTGAGCCGAAACGACGGTGGAAGTAGCAGAGTCCGGATCGAGATGACGATCTCGACCTTGACCTGTGTCGGTAATTAAAATTCCGTCTGTTGTTTGGCGATCTTCCACGTGAACCAATGTTCATATTGGCCAGTGTTCGCTGTAGATCTGCCAATTGGTGTTGCGTCTTGTCAAGTTGTCTTTGCATTGAAGCAAGGGCTGATTCACCGTCAGCAGTTGCCTTGCTTGTGGATGGCTGGTTGACAGCAGCAATTGGTTTGGGTGTTCTGGATTGAGCGTAAATCCAGATATTGTCGGCGACCGGTAGGATTTCCTCGATGTCGTTTTTGATATCCCGCGCCATTATCGCTCGTAAGTCATCTGGCAAACGTTTTAGCCAGAGATTTTTGAGTAAATCGTTGTTTACTAATTTGGAATCACCTGCTTTTTGTTCAAGCAGGCGATAAAAGTGGGACGGTTTAAGGTCTCCCATTTGTTGGAAACCGGAGAGCAACTCGTCAAGTCGTTGCTCCTCGCTAATAGTGTAGCGGTTGGTTAACGCGGATTTCAGTCGATGATATTTCGTGCCTGGCTGCGGGTTCCTGAAAATGTCCGTGATGAATTGTACCGTCTCTTGTGGTATCGCGCCGAGAGTATAAGCAAATTGTTCATCGTCGTCGACAATTCGGTGGATGCCGAACTGGTGTTCGACGAGGATGAACCAAGCTGCCGGCTGCTCGTTCCAGAATGGGGGTATCTTTGGTGGCATCTTGTATAACTTGGTTGTCCGCGATGTTGGTGTGCCAGCATGAGTGTCGTTCTCATCTTCTGACGATGAAACGGCTTTTTGTTGTTTAGGTGGCATTTTATTTTTCACTTCACTTTAATAATTCCGGCGTAGCAAAAATATTTATTTTACTCACTTGTCTATCTAATCGTAGACTTAAAAAAAATATTCGAACGCGAACAATCTAAATAGAACTATTTTTCCAACCAAGGAGTATTGCGAATACGAATAAGGGAATGGGCAGATCGAATAAGAATAAAATCAGCAAAAAATTAATTAAATAGCAAATTGTATCAAGCGAAATCAGAAACGAAAAAGGTAAAAAATCAACTGAAATATTAACGAAGTTATAGTAAAATAGTGCGAAGTTGAGGCGAACAATCGTACACTTACAATAAATATGCTTAATATGTAATTTAATATAATGTTTTTAATGAAAATATGTTTGTAAAAAAAAATATTTAGATTGAAATTGTTTGAGAAAAAAAATTTTTATATACACCAAAAATGAAAAAAAAATAAATGTATTCGACGAGTTTCGAACTTGCGACTTAAATATCTATAGCCATCAACGCTGACCGTTGAGCTATGCTGCTTATGACGCATATAGAATATCGTAAAATACATATATATATAATGATATATATAATATTTAATATAATATTTAATATAATATTTAATATAATGTTTTAGTAATTTATTTGTAAAATAAATTGAGAATAATTTATTGTTTTTTTTTCTTTTATATATTAAAAAATTGTTTAAAAAAAGTTTTTATTGCAAAAAAAATGTTTCATAAATTTTTAGTTTAATATTTACTTGTTTGTATGTATATGTATCCATTATGGTTGATTTAATTTGTTGTTGCTTGTTGCTGGTGATGTGTTGTTTTGTTGATCTGCCGACCGTAGTTCCATTGCTTTGTAATTTTGCCGCATTCGAAATGTTGTTGCCAGGTTCCTGGCTCCTTCGATGGGCGCGATCGCCTTTGTGGGGGCAATTGGCCCAGAATGTTACGTGTTTATGTGTGTTCTTCACATAATGTAATTTGCGGTTTCGAGAAAAAATTTTTTTTTTTTTTTTTTTTTTGTAATGGCTTAACCGCGTATCGAACTTGCTTTTAGTTCGTGTTATACAAAGTTCGTGGTACACTGATCCACTGCACTAAATTCACTACGTTGGTATAGTTTTTACGTAAGTTCTTATAACTGTTTTTTTTTTTTTGTTTTTATGATTTTTATCACACACCTGGCGTTTATGTGCGCCTGTTATTTTTTTCGTTTTTAGCGTTTTAGTTTTTATTGTTGTACGCGTTTTTTTTTATGTAGCACTAAGTTATATTATATAGTTTATATTATAATAGTTTTTTAATAAAATGCACTTTTAAAGCACATTGAAAGAAAAAAAATGTGCTCTTGCGCGGTTTTTCTAACGGTCGACTGTTTTTGATACCGTTATCCGCGCGTCGGGGTCACCATTTATAGCGGTGTTACCGGGGTTTAAGTATTTAAATTAATTTATTAAAATAACACTCACTATTTTTCTATTATACTAAACTGTTTATTTATTAATTAGCATTTCTTATAATTGTTAGTATACAATATTAATTTTAATAGAGGTTCACAAAATGGTGTTAGATTGTTCGGCACTTTTCACTTTCTTTTATTATATTATTTTGAGACCGTGTCTCTTTGAAATTCTAAACGCGACTCTTTTCTTTTTCGTTTCTTCGTTTCCGGGTCGTCGATAAATATCTCGATATTTATCGATCGTCGATAAATATCGAGATTCGCGGAATTAATTTGTAGTTGGCGAAATGGCTCTATTCAGCAAAACGAGCAATGCCTCGTAATTAAGCGGCGCGGTGTATAAATAGTTTTGCTACGAGGAGTGCCACGAAGTGAAAAGGATTTTAATGATTTTGAGCCGCTACAACCTCCTATATTTTATCATCAGTTTTTGCCAGCTGATTGTTAGGTAATGTTTTGTCGTTGATGATTCACAACGAGCGGATTGTACGTTCCATAAAATTGTCACTTATAAGGCGTTGTATATATTGCAATGACTCAAAGGGTTGGTGGTCATTAATATTCTGATCTCTTAGCAGAGCCGTTAGCTGTCTTTCTGTATTTTTGTTTTAAAGGAAAGTATTCGTTATCTAATAAAAGTATTAACTATTATGTAAAAGATTTAATGTCCTGCACCCCTTGTCCGGTAAAGTTAAGGATGCTAAACCAATAAAATTTATTTACTGCGTCGTGCACGGGTTTTCTGTGGACCTACTCGTAAACAAGAGTTTCTTACGCGCTGAATCATAAAATTCAAATCAAACCATTTCAAACTAATTCTGAATTATTTGCAATACTCATACGAGAACAAATATCTCGATTAATAGAAGTTATAACCAAAACGCTACATCCATCCTGCCAGCCAGAGGAAATAAAGGTAACTTGGCTTTTAACAACGTTTTACATGACTATTGCTGACACTTAAGATAGTTCTAGTACCATATTTATGCCACATTCATGGTTATTCATCGTACATTACAGAATAAGTTTATCTTGTTTAACAAAAACAGGCACGCACACACAAATTTAAGGATCAAAATTTTAGTGCCACAAGAGAGATTTTACGAAATTGGAATCTATTAACCCATATTTGATTTCAATTGATTTATTATCAAATCTAGTTGTGTTAAAAGAACTGACAATTCCGCAAAATTACCATCGGTCTCACACTATTTTTATGTAAGCAAATGTTTATGTTTCAAAACTGTGAATATAAAAAAATTGTGTAAGCTTTGCACTTATCCGCATGAAACTCTGCTTAATATTGATACTATTTTATTTTTTAACCGAAAATAGAATGTCCCACTTTGCTTTCCGTATATCATAAAATTGAACCATTAAGAGAAAATTGATCAATATTTTTTAATATGCCTTACAATTCTTTTCGATCAATTGTTTCTTTCTTTCGCATATTTGACTTTTCGTTGAATTGTTCAGTGTAGAATTGTTTACGTGTAAAATTTATTTCTAACAATTGTTTGTCACTCTTTTAAGATTGTGTTAAATTATGTTGCGCATAATTTTCGGGTTGCCATATTATCAACAACATAAATTATGTTCTCATTAAATTATAATATGAAAAATCATTAATATTCAAATGAAAACTTTGCGTGTGCTTAATAGTTATCAAAGCATACATTTTCGTAGCGGCCCAACAAAAAATCAATCGTCTTTGAACGTATAATAAAATGAAAATTAATCGTACATAATTTAACAGGAAATATTGATAGATTGAGCTTTTTAGTAAATTTACTATTGGTAGTAAATACAAAAAAAAATACTTAAATAACCCTAATGAGCATTGTTATTTCTATAAATAATTCAATATTTACATATTGTTTATTATACCACAAATATTACATTATGATTATTGATTAACAATAAATTATTTGTTTATAATTTTATATTTATATAGAGTCACCATTTTTCGTATCATTTATTGAAATCATTTGTGGGCGCATTCACAATCTTGGTATATATACCATAAAAGAGTTTTCTGTTTTCCACGAAAAATATTTTTTATTTTAATTTATATATTTAAATATATATAACGACATATTTATTGATCGTATATAAAATAAAATTCCAATGGAAATGTAATAAATTTTATTATTAGGTTATGAAAGTCGGTTGGATGTATAATGCTTTGTTTGGTTCACTTAATTGTAAAAAAAAAATATTTTTCCTCCTTAAGCATATATGTATATAACGTAACAATTGACAGTGGAATTTTCTGGTTTCGTACATATTTCATGTGATTCTGATTATGCAAAATTCGAATCAGAAATATTTTCGCAATTAGATTGAGTGGTCTCGTGAAAATCAAGGTTTATTGGAATTATAAATAAGGTATAGTTTACACTGGTAATGTACTGGTTTGCTCCAAACTTGTGGAATCGTATTTAAATTTCTAGAATTTTAACGAAAATTCGCCTCTCTTTCGTAATTGAAAACCATCATGGCCTGATTAACCATTTAGAACATCGAATTAAAATTCCTGGCCCTTCTTGGGCCGACGCAACTACCATGCCAGTAATATAGGCTGCAATGTGCAGATGGTTTTGCAAAAATCGGACCTATAGCCTTACTGTCTCGGATTGGCTGGCAACGGCGTAAAAGTAAGGGCGGGAAAAGAGAACAGCGAAAAAGTTGGGAGAGCCTTGGCTCCAGAACAGATCGGAAAGATAATAAAAAAAATATTCATATAATCCAATACAATCTAACACGATCATATCTAAATCATTTCTTGATTTCATTCTCTCGAGTACTCGTATGCTACTCGCGTATCACTGATGATAGTCGAATAGCATTGGACTACATAACAATATACTTAATAAACACATTTTGTTTAACACTTGTTTTTCTATTTCGCAAAAGTTAGATTTTTGAATATTTAAATTAAAAAATTTTGTTCAAAAAGTTTAAAAAATCACTCGATCGATTTCGAGTTGGTAGGTCATCATCAGAGTATCTATACTAATTTGAAAAAATAAAAATTACGTTATATATGGTTGAAGAAACAAAAATAACTAAAAGAAGGAGGGACAAAAAATAGGCAATAAAATTTAATCTATTGATCGTCCCAACCAACTGTTATTCAAAAACTGTTATTCGTCCCAACTAACTGTTATTCCCAACCAACTGTTATTCTGTTAAAATTCAAAGTATATTGAAGTACATTTAATTACCCGACACATGTCGGGTACCCTTTACTATTAGTTAAATTATTACAAATCAGTAGATACTCCTGATGATGACCTAACAAGTCGAAATCGATCGAGTGATTTTAAATTTTTCAAAAAAATTTTTTAATTAAAATATTCAAAAATTAAATTTTTGCGAAATAAAAAAAAACAAGTGCTTAATAAAATATATTTTTAAGTGTGTGTTTCGCCAAGTGCCTACAGCAAATAGTGTAAAAAATATAAGTGTATGACTGATGTCAAATATAACTCGAAAACTTCCCATCTCAAGTTCAAGAGGGTCTTTTGAGTCATGCGAGCAACGTGAGGTAGGAACGTTGTCATGGAACAGTATGACTTGCAGGTTCCAGGGATGCTGGTGATGGGGTATACTGGCATGCCGGGGAATAGTGATTTTGTTTTCTTCAATTTTTACAATTAGGGTGTATTTGGCGGTTGAGCTATAATCGGGTAAATTGTTTATTATGGTAAAATTCGGTTCTGGAACAGATTTTTCGATCCTATAGCCAACTATAGAGCTTTAAAAAAATAATTTATATACCGGTAAAAACAGGAAAACTTTAAAAGGTTTTTTCAATTGTGAAATCAAAAAGTTCTATGGTCACGTAGTTTAAGAACACAATTTGGTATTTTAAGAGTTAGCGTTTGTTTTAGAATTTAAAAAATGTATCAATAAAAAATGCGTCATTAGAATAGGTTAAGTTTTATTTTTATTTCGTAGGAGGTAAGCCATTAATATTGTTCCATTTTTTTATAATTTTAAAAATTTATGAAATTACTTAAAAATAATTACAGAAAAATCATTGTGGCAATAAAATAAGAAAAAAAACCTTGGGCGTGGCGGAAAAGTCAAAAATTGATGTTCTGCAAGATATTCCGGCCGAAGTATTGGAACCAGGAAGTTTTTGGAACTTCCTCTGAAGCTTGTAGTAGAGTTCGCTGAACGCTACAAGTTAAAAATTACATCCTGTTCTTGCGATATTAATCTTCGAACACATTCGGTAGTTGTTGAACCACCTTGCTCATGTTCCAAACCAATTTTGCTTTGGCCTTCCGGTAATGGAATCGCCCCCAGTTCCGGTGAATTTCTAGAATCAAGGTGCCTGTAAATTTATATCGATCATCGGTTGAATCGTCTCCACAATTTCAGTGCCAAACTAATTTTTACCAAATGTGTTATACTGCTGCACATCTCTAGTTAATTTCTGTTTAACACTCAATCCAGGGTTTAAATTTTCGAGGTTTTTAATTCACACGCATTTCAAGACGTTCGTGATACAAAGCTGTTTACAAATATTGTAAAACAGAATGGAGAAAACCAGGATTTAATCACGATTATCTCTCATTTTGATGGCATTGATAGGAATGCAATAACCATTTGACATCGCATTGAAAAAAATATAAAATATGTGTAGTTAAAAATTTTTTTTTCTTAACAAATTGACGCACACTTTCTAATTGCGTGTGCTACTCAGGAACAGATTTGATAACTTTTATAGTTGCAATGATATTTCGTCACAGAAAAGAATGTATTGTGAAATGAGATGAATTGAAATATATGTCGAAAAATTAATATATTAAAAATTATATAACAAAAATTAAAAAAAAATTCATCAAGAAAAGTTAATAAAAAATTATAGTATGATGTATGTACAAGAAAAATTAATACATATATTAAAAATTGTATATTTTTTCTTATAAAATAGAATAAAAATGGCAGATTCAGCAAAAGACAATTTCTGAAACAATTAAAGAGCGACAGAAGTTAAGACTGAAGTTCAACGATTTTTTTTTTCATAATTACCAACTGCAAGCGAATTTCTAATTTACGTGAATGTTTTGCTAGTTCATCTAGAACTGCATCAACAGAAACCGCGACATTACGATGAATATTAAGTTACGCTAATCCATTTAGCCTATCTTCATTCGTGTTGCGTAAATACGTTTTGAGTCGTCTCAATGTTGAAAAAGATCGTTCACTGCTTGATGGTGTAACCGGTAGTGTTACAAATATTTGAAGTAATTTTCGAACAGTTGGGAAAATTGATTCGTCACATGATAAAAATGTAATATGAGCATTTTTTGGTGTATTCGAAGAATTTATAACATGGCGTCACCAGAGCTTCAGTTCACCAATGCCCTCAACTATGCTGCAGTTCGTAATACTTTTATATTTTTCCAAAAGAGTTTTTGCAGATTTTTCGTGTTCCAATGAAAATTTTTGTTCATTTGGCAAAAGACACATAAAACTTTGCAATATATTTTTATGTTTCAGAAACCGATCGTGAACTTGCATTTTTGTAGAATCTAGAAAAAGTATAAAGATGGCAATACGATAATACTCTTCAGGTTTTTCAACTGCAATGTTGCAGTGATGAATTTGTCTTCCGGCTAGACGAGGAATTCGTATTTCTACATTAAGCTGGTCACATATTTTCTTGACGTCACTGAAAATTGCATTTCTGTTTCGCGTCGTATTTCATCTAGCACATCTTCAACATCTTTTGCCAGATCGATTGCAGCGGCCCAATCCAGATTTATTGTTTGTAGTGAACGACTTAGTGGCAGGGTTATACCAAAAACCTTGGCAAGCACATGAAGAGATACTTGAAATTCAGTACTCCTAATAAGAGATAGAAGCTGAATCGCAGAAGAAGAAGTTTTTTTGTCATCCCAAACAGAAATAATTTCCATCGCAAAGATTGCAGCTTTTTGAAGCTCCAGAAATACTAAGGCAGACTCGCAGCGTTGAATCCATCGTGTGGGACATATTTGTTTGAGTCGCGTTGCTGTTGATTCAGGATTTACCTTTTTCTATTGTTGAATCATGGGGGTGTTAAACCCCCAGTAACCCCCCCCCCCCCCTGCGTACGCCCATGCTCTGGTGTCGTTAATCCATTAAATCAATTGGTTCCGTTCTCTTCCAACATTCCACGAACCCCTTCATTTACATGTTGATAAAAAAAATACGTTGTCCATGAATTACTGCATGTTTTTTTATTTCTTTTTGAACCGTTGTGATATGTAGGTCCCTATGATGGTCATCATTCTTAATGTACCACGGAGCGTTAACTATTTTGAAAAGTTTGTATTATTTTGGTGTTAGTTTTCTTTGTACAGCCTCAGAGCTGTATTCCGTAAGTCCATACAGGCTTTAGCACCTGTTGATATAATAGCAGTTAATTTTCGGTTAACATTTCCAAATTTTTCCTGGTATCTAAGGTCATCCCTAGATATTTAGCCTTATTTGCATACGGAATCTGCTGGCCGTTAATGATTACAGGTTTGTAACTGACTTTTAGATTAGTAAAATTCACATTGGTGAGTTTCAATTCATTGAGCCCGACACGCCACATCGCAACGTCATCAGCAAATGTTGCAGCGGTAACATCGTTTAATCGAGGCAAATCTCTGGTGTAGAGCATGTAAATAATATCTCCCAAAACACTACCCTGCGGGACTCCCGCCGAAATCTTTTTTAGCTCGGAATATTCATCTTCATATATCTCCCTAAAATGGCAATTCTCTATGCATGATTTTAAAATCATATAATATTGTTTTGGTAAATCTCTATGCAGTTTGAAGAGTAAACCTCTGTGACACAACCTTGTCGAAAGCCTGCGCCACATCTGAAAAGATACTACAACAAACCTTTTTCCTCTCTAATAGATTATTATTTCTCAATGACATCTGTAAGGCTATGAACCTGCTCAATAGTTGTGTGTTTCTCTCTGAAACCAAACTGATATTCTGGGATAATGTTCCTTTGTTCTATGATGGTTTTCAATCTTTTGAGTAACAGCCTCTCAAACAATTTCGCTAGTGTTGGTAAAAGTGAAATTGGCCGGTAAGGTTTTCTATCATTCGGTTGCTTGCCTGGTTTCGGAATCATTATTACTTCTGCTACTTTCCACTGCCTTGGCACATGTTTTTTCCTGAGGATCGCATTGAGTATGTGCAGTAATTAACGCGTGCCTTTTTCAGGAAGCTCTTTTATTATTTGCCCTGTTATCAGATCGTAATCAGGAGCTTACCTTGCTGACCTAGAGCTTGAAATGTTTCTTCAAGATGTTCAGCAAACAGGTCAGGTTTATCTTTCGCACTTCTAGCCCATTTCCCATCGCTTGTTTTTATTGGGGGATCTGCGTTTTTACCCTTTTGTTGCCTTCCAGAGGGAAAAGTCGGTATCTTAAGTTCGAGCTAGAGAACAAATGTGTTTTCCAATTGTTGCATTTTTAACTGCTTTTATAAGTGCCTTAAGTTTGATGCACAAGTTGTTTATGGTGGTTTTATTTTGCGGCGCACGTGTATTCTGCCATTTCTTACAAGCTTTATTTTTTTCCTGCACTAGTTCTCTTACTTCTATTGGGTAAATAATGGAGTCTTCTTTAATTAATTATTATTAAATTCGTAAGAGATAGCGCGCTTGCCGCTTGTTATTAAAAAGTCAATTTTTAGTCATTTAATTTACATTTAATTTACTTATAAAAAATCGCACAAATTACAACATTTAATTTATGCACCCAACAGCGTTTTGTGGTCCGGATCCTTCTCAATATGGTGTGAATTCCGAATCCCTGTAGATTTCTCGCAAACAGGATTTGAATTGATGGCATGTCTGGTTTTTGTTTTGTCATTTGATAAAGGAAGACAATTAATTCTTAACTTCTATGGGATTGAAGCAGACGAACTACTTTTTGGTTGTAAGGAAACGATTGTTGTCTAAATCAAACTGGACAATTGCTTCTTTATTGTAGCCCCAAAGAGCCGCAGGCTTTTCTAGATGTTTTCGGTTTTCATTATCGAAAACGACTACCCTGCGCGGCAATGTACCAATTGTTTTGCAATAAAATTTTGACAACTTGTCAACGATAAATTTATTTGAGAGCTTGATAAAATGAAGAATTTTAGATAAGCTAGATTTTTGATGAAGTCGTATCATTTGATGAAGTCACATCTAGAATATTTGAATTAGATGGATGAGGTCACTGCAGTTTGTCTTATTTCGATTATTGATTATCACAACGTGTTTATTTTCAACACCATATAGTTTCGCTAGATAATTAATAATTACGACAGACTTGAAGTCGATGCTAATCATGCTTTTCTTTAGAAACGTTTTCAGCATGAATTCGCCTAATTTGTCATACATGGCTGCAGCAATTAGAAGAAACACGTCCGGTGGAGCTTTGCCTTTACTTCTCCATGTTGCTACTTGTGGGACAGCTTGGCAATAAAAAGGATGACATGTAATACAATTGAGAACAATTTTCTATTATTGAGGCAGCGGCTGATTTAGACAGTTTGGTCGTAAGATTTGTAACTAATCATGAAGAGGCAGAAAATATGCAAGATAGACGAGAATATCGGTCGGTGCGTTCCACACTGTACCTGTAAAGTAGTCTTTTTTTTTGGTTTCTTCTCGGTAATTGGATTTAGTAGTTTCTACAAAGAGGAATATCGAGGTGTTTTCGGGTAATTACGACCAGCAGTCCTACAGACCGTAGTGTTTAGGATATAAAACTGAATTAATAGTTTCCCCTAAAATATTAATTTTATACGATATGTAACCGTTTAAAAAATAATTATGTGCTGATTCCCATCCAGCTATTTACATTTACAAACTAATCATTTTGATGAGCAAGCAATAAAACCTTGTAGAAGGATATCAATTTCCTGAATAATTTAAAGTTCATATCACTTAAATTTTTTAGTATACAAAGTATGTGCATATAGAAAAGGATATAAAAATATGCAACACACATAAAAATAATAATACACGTAATAATAGTAATTACTATCAATTTTACCCCGACATGATGTACCTACTCCATATTATGTAATGCCATCATCATTTTGCACTCAATTTTATTTCTGTATTTTTTTTGCTTTTTATGAGTCATGCTTGCATATTTTTATTTTTATTGCTGATATTACTTGGTTTTATGTTTATTTATTTATTTTTAACAATTTTTTTTTGTGTTATTCTAAAAGACAAAAATAGAGAGAAATAAAAAAAAATGTAAATAGACATTTTAAAAATTTCACTTGTCATTTTGCATATTATATAAAATAAAATAAAAGTTGCTAACTTCATACCGCAAGTTATGTGTTTTATAAAATATCGCATCGCATTTTATGAAATGTAAAGCACAGGGAAAGAAAGTTACAACTTTTTTTTTTGGTAAGGTTATTTCTTTGTATAAAATGTAGATATAATAAAAACTTTTTTTACGATATCATTTTTTATGTACATGCTTAAAAAATGATAAAGCATATGCCAATCGAATACACCAAGGTAATGCTTAGATGAAAAAAAAAAATCATCGGAAAACGGATGGAAACTACATTTTCTTTATATACATGTATTTATTATTTGATTTAAGTTGTTTTGGATCGGTTCTTTTAAAATTCAAGTTGAGTGTTTTTGATATGGGTTTGGGATTTATTTAAATTTTTTATATTATCTTATATATCATCATATTTAATATGAGGGGAATAAACTCGAATATAATTTGGTATATTTTTTATTTGCAGCCGCATTTCCAATTGCCCGCCGTATTGGTCACCCGTATCAAAATCGCACGCCACCAAAACGGAAAAAACCACGAACATCTTTTACCCGGATACAAGTAGCCGAATTAGAAAAACGTTTTCATAAACAAAAGTACCTGGCGTCAGCGGAACGGGCGGCATTAGCACGAGGATTAAAAATGACCGATGCACAGGTGAAAACGTGGTTTCAAAATAGGCGAACAAAATGGAGGTATGTTAATTATTTACTAGAAATTTGATTTATTAAAATGTCGAATATTTGATTTTGTTCATTTTCTCAATTTATGTTATAATAACATAAGCAGCGCCATTGGATATTATGGTATTACATATTTGACTTTTTAACAAAGAGTAATGTAAAATTAATCTATTTTTACACTCCTAAATATCAGTAAATCATCGTAAATTAGTTCTTTACTTATCAAGCTGAGAATAAAAGAATTTTTATATATAACAACACAATGAAATTATAATGTAACATACATAGATGGCGTTGGTCTCTACAACTACAAGGAACAAGAATTGTTTAATTCGAATTTTACAGGGTCTCTTGCATTATAATAAACTTCGATTCGCATTTTTCAGTAGATGTTTTGTACTTTGTTGGTAATATTGGGGTAGCTTGTTACAAGAACACTTTTTTGATACTGTGTCTCGTTTCGAAGGAGAAGAATAGAACTTTACACTGTTGTAATAGTTTCAAATCATTTGTCGACCTGTTTAGTAGTTAAGGCATTGTGATTTGTCTGCTCCATTACAAACACACACTCAAATAATAGCAAACGCTGTAAGGTTAAAAACACAAAGTTACTGATGGGTTTAAGGTAGCTAGCTGGATATTTGCTTAGCTATGTCTAAGTGCTTAATTTGCTTTTGGGTGTCACTTCATAATAAGAAAACTCGTTCTCTAATTGCCTGCTTACTTGATTCTACCTTAAATCTTACACTTTATGTTTTAATATAGTTTAAGCTGCTGGCTAAATAATTTAAGTTTAATGAAGATTTTGGATAAAACACAAAGCAAAAAATTGAACCTACCGGGTCGTGATAAAGATTGTCTTGTAAAATAAAAATCATTATTCTTCCATAAATTTCAGAAAACCTAAAAGGCCAATCCTAGTTAAAACCTTATCTTTATTGCAAACATTGAATCAGCTCCTAGGGAAGCCACCACTTCTGCTACGAAATCCACCATATTTCGCACAGCTCTCTCAATTTATGGAAGAGGCTTTTGTATAATTTTTTTCCGAATGGTCAATTCGCCTGTACACTAGTCTGTCTTTCCCTAGAAAAAAGGAATTAGGAATAATATTTATGTATCATTTTTGTCAATATTATCATTTTCTTGCCTACTGAGAAACGATGTTTGATCTAGGAGAGGAAAATTATTCCTAATTTAATAGTATGACACAAAAAAACTAGTTTTGACAAAAATGCTATTTAAATATTTTTTCCTAAATCATTTTTTCTAGGAAAAGTTAGAATATCGCCACTGGTCTGTATAAACACCAAATTTTGATAAAATATGGTTTTGTTTATCAAAACTCGTTTTGTCGATAAAATTCAAAAAATGATCTAAGCTGATTTTGTTTGAAATTCAATTTCCATTTTTTTTTATTTTAATCGTTTTCTCGGAAATGCTAAACTTTAAGAAAAATTGGAACAAACGAAAAAGCTGCCACTACCGACCAACCGAGTTTTTGCAAAAATCATAGAGAGTTTCCCATTAATGAAAGAAGCTATGAAGTTTTGCTCCGATCAATTAATCCGTTCTGGATGTACGAGGCCAAATTTTTGTTGAAAAACTTTTTTCTACTAAAAGTCAACATTCCCTGTTAAATTTTGGAAAAATATTTTGGAGCGATACTTTTTAATTTAATTTAGAACCTTTTAGTTGTTAAACGTTTTTCTCGAAAATGCTATGATTTTCAAAATATTTTCAAAACCGGAAAACCTCCTGCGAAAGCTCCCATTTCCGGTCTACTAATTTATGGAAAAGGTAGGTAGGTAGGTATGAAGATTCACCAAAATCACTTACTTCGTCTGAGTTTTGAGAACACAGACATTTAATCAAAACACCCGACCAGATGGGTTGTACAGTTACCTAATTTTTACTGAGAAACAAATTTTTAATAAAGATCGTCATTTCCTATAATTTTGAAAAATTAATGTGGACCGACATTGTTGCAAAATTAATTAAGAATCTCTTAGTTCATAACCGTTTTTCTCATGAATGGTATACTGTTTAAAATACTTGCAAAAAACGAAAACTCCTACTGACGCTGTCACTTCTGGTGGTAAAATAAAAAATCCCATCTGAAAATTAGTTCATCTGGTCTGTAGAGGTTTTTTTTTGTTAAACAACGAATTTTTGTCAAAAACCGTAGTTTCCGCTTAAATTTTGGAAAACTGATCTAGAACAGTACTACTGTAAAATTAATTTAGAATCTTTAGTTATAATCTTCACTTCTAGTGGACCAATTTCAGTAGAAAAAAAACGGTGGAAACAAACCGTTTGGGCGGTAAAGATGACACAACCCATTTGTGTGCATGCTCACACGTATATGAGGGGACTTTTTAAAAATGAAAAATTTTTGACTTACAGCGAATGGTAAGGTAATAATTAAATCTGTGATAGTCTCTAGGTTAAAGTTGTTCATGATTATTATACTTTATTTTACTATGTTAAAGTTAAAAACTGACCTTTCCGCTTAAGATATAGAAAATTGATTTGCTGATACAATTTTTAAGTTCATAGTCGATTTTCTGATTATTGAGATATTTTTCAAAATACTTGCAAGAAACGAAAAATCTCTTATGTAAGCTGTCCCTTTCGGTGGAACAATTTTGGCCAAAAATTCACTGCGATCTGCTAATTTATCGAAAAAGTTTAATTAAGAATTTTCATTTTATCAATCAATCTGCCTGGAGTGTGCAGGGCTGAGTTTTAGTTGAAAACCCGTTTTTCGTCGAAAATCGTATTTTCCGTTTACATTTTGTAAAAATAATCTAGGCAAATATTATTTGAAAATTGAATTTAAAACGTACTAGTTATAAATTGTTTTCGTCGTAAGTTATATGCTTTTCAAAATATTTACAATAAACTATAAAGCTCTTAAGGAGGCTGGGATTTTTGGATTTCGTAATTAAACTTATGAATGAAGTTTCATCCCGATCAGACAAACCGTCTGGACCGTAGATATTACACAAAAATTTATTCTGCACGAAACACGCACACAGAAAATAAAAAGTATTTTTGTCATAAGACAAAATTTCCGCTTAAATATTGGAATATTGATCTGAACCGATATTGTTGCAAGTTTAATTTAGAATCGTATAGTGCAAAGCCGATTTTTTTATAATTTAGATAATTTTCAAAATGTTTGCAAAAAGGAAAACAAAAAAAGCTCCGATTAAAGGCGCCACTTCCGGTGGCCTAGGTTTGGCCAAACGTCAATAGGATGTCGAAATTTATGATAAAAGCCTAAGTCTGAAATTTCGTTCCGATCAATTAATTCGTGGGTTGTATAGGGAAGAAAAATCTCAAAAGCTTCTTTGGAAGCAGCACTTCTGGTGGATCGTTTCCGATCTTTTGTCAAAAAACTTGTGTTAAAATTGTTTATCTAGCAAATGCTATACTTTTAAAAATATTTGCATAAAACGAAAAATTTTCTTTGGAAACTAACATTTCCGGTGGACCGATTATGGCCGATTGTTATAAGATTCTCAAAATTTATGGAAAATCTTAAGTAAGAAATTTCATTCCGATCAATCAACCCATCTTGGCTTCATAGGCTACGATTTTGCGTTCCTTTCAAAATATTTTGCACGAACCACAAAACCTCCTTTGGAAGATGCCACTTCCGGTGGAACAATTTTGTCCAAAAATTACTGGGATCTCCCGAGTTATAAAAAAAACTTAAATATGAAGTTTCGCCCGATCAGTTTCGCCGTCTGATCTGTAAAGAACACAGAAAAACGAGGTCAAATACTTTCATGATTACTAAAAAACAAAGCAATGTTTTTTCAAAGATCGACCGATATTGTTCATTTTTTTTTTTTTAGGATTAGTTCTTAGGGTGTTACCCAAACATCGACTTAATGGACGTTGTTTCGGCCCAATTTAAACGGATTATTATTCAAAATTAAATAAACTTTCATAATTGGTACAATATTCCATGATTTGAAACAAAAACTTTTTTTTTTGTGCCTTTACCGTTTTGAGCCAATTCCGCATAACCTGACACGAAGATATTTTATTACGCACCTGGATAGGTTTGATTTGTCCTTCACAAGGTACGACGAGTAACATTTGACTCAATATCTGGCAGCGGTCTGTTGCAATAAATTATTAAATATGGTAAAAATGGATGTTTTTGCTATAAATAATCGTTTGGGGTGAAATTTACCCTTAGCCAACATATAGGGTTGATAATGAACTAATAAATTAAGATAATTAATCTGTAATAAATTCTGATCCAAGAACCATAGAGATATCACAACTACATCGAAAGTAACCATTTTGTCGGTGTACGTTTAATTATAAGCTAAACCGACCACTCGTTCTTTGAAAACGGTAACTGTAATACAATCGGGATTTGTTGTAATAATTTGTAATAAATGTGTAAAAAATTATAGTATAGGTTTCATTGAGACGGGCTAATTTGGTCGGTGCAGGTTAAGAGCACTTACAATTAATCGGTGGTTGGAAAACACTCTTAGTCGATTTTCTCATAATTGATATACTTTTCCAAATCGTTTGAAAAGTGGCTTAATTCGATTTCACTAAACTGGGCCAATCGTAACTCGATTTTACTCGAGGAAGAAAATTACAAATTTCGATTTTCTAATTTGATGTGTGTGCTGTTGTAGACCCACATTGCTCGTTTGGTAATAAAACTTTGTCAGTGCTTCAAGTTAAACATCTTATTTTAATCTCAGTAGTTATTATTACAAATCCTGGAACTGCAAAGAGTGGCGTTAAGTATGTCCAAAGTAATTATTGGATAACTTTGAACACTGATTTTAACTGTAAATATTAATTCATACGTTTGCGGTAGTCTCAAAATCAAATTTATACGTCGAACATCTTTTGGTTTTGCCTAAATGATATAGTTTTAAGTGCTTCTAATGACAAGTCATAAATCAGCAGTCGCACTGCGATGCAAATTTTAGTTTTCAGCATTCAGAATTATTTAAATATATATCCTAGGGGGGTCGTTTTGTACTAGGAGCAAAAATACGACAGCGTAAACTTATATTGAAATCTAATTTTCATAATGAAAGATCTTGCAAACTGACAATTTCTAGAACTGAATTTAAACCCAGGTTCTTTTTAATCAGATAAAAAGTGGCCACGTTCTGATAAAATTGACCATTTTTCAGTACACATCTGCAGTCATACTAGGGTCCAATTGGTATACAAACTGAATTTTATCCAGAACTGTTTAAAATTGCTGATTTCCATTTCATGTAACGTCAGTGGTTGTCTCATACTAATTCGTTTTTTTTTTAAATATATTCCGGAGCTCAGTTTGTAATCCCAGTTTTACCCAATGAACAGTCGAATGGATTTCCTTCATTTAATACCATGGAACAACGATAAAACTCGAAAAACTAACAAAACAACCAAGGTTTATAAATAAAATTTCATTAAAATCGTTTGATTTCCAAAAACCTTGGCAAAAATTTTCATCAAAAATCATAATAAATAGATTTGTTCCGTTACACATCGCCATATCCAGACCTTCCTTCAAAAATTAATTTTTGAATCTCATCATCCACCGCACAATCGTTTTTTGGAACTCAAAACCCACTTCACCTTAATTATTTTACCAAATTTGTTGAAATCGAGCAAAATTTAAGAAAACGAAAAATCACTAAAATAAGAGATTCGGTATTCACCGCGGCCGCAGGACTCCATAAACCAAATATTTGGAAATTCGATGTCACCAAAATTTATGAATTGCTCTCAAATTCTTTGAGAAGAAGAAAATATTTGTTAAAAAGTCCCGAGTTCCACCATGAAGACTCCATTCCCTAAACGAATTTTCCCGAAATACGAATTATTTCAATCGGTTCTTGAAACTAAAAAATCTGTTCCGAAAATTTTAATTAAAAATTGCGAGTATAATTATAATTACAGAACCCGACCCCAACGTAGGACCCGCTAAAATCTCAATCACATTTGGCCTTAGAAGAGAGTAGCTGATTAAACCCGGGCCCTAGAGTTATGGAGTCGATGCTACTCTGGAGAAAAAAACTTTTAAATCTACCATTTTCCAAAATTTCGTTTAAATTTCAATCAATTTTGAAATTGATCTATTGTGCAATGGTTTCAAATAATGACCCGGAATCCAGGGATGGAATCATGAACGCCGGGCGTAAAATTTAGACGGTAGTCAAATTTTATATGAGTGACACCAATAGTTGTATCGGTTTTGTTAGATTGTTTCGCAAAAAAAATCCAACGAATTTGTAAGATTTTTTGAAATCACAGTAAACCGGTAGAATTATTTTTCATCACTACCGTCTAAAATTTCCGTGCGGCGTTCATGATTCTGCCTCAGGACTTACTAATTTTGAATCTCACTCATTATTCTGGAATCTACCGATACAGTTATTTGAAATCCTCAAAACAGTTACAACAGTTTCTAAATACAAAAAATTATATAAAAATTGTAAATTTTAATTAACCTTAACTACCATTATGCTGTCAATATGGTAATTATAATGAAGCGAGTTTAAATTTGATTCATAGAGAAATAACAAAACAAATATCAAATATAATAAATTTCGAGGTTTCGAAGACCTTTGCAAATCTTTAATTAAAATTTAATAATTCGCTAAGTCATTATGGTTAAATTCAGATTAAATACAGGGCAAGTTGTGTCACTAATTTATTTGTACAACTAAATTTACTACACCAAAAATGTTATCATGAAATGAATTTTCACCGGCGGTTTTACAACATCAAGACTCAAAACGATTTGGTAACATTATCATCTTTTTCTCGTTAATCTATATACCTTCAAACCAACTTTATATTATTATCAATCTCATTTTAATAGCAGACACGAACAAATCATTATTCAGCAAAAACCACACAATTTTAACCAAATTTGACTTTACGTCAAAACTAATTTTAGAATAAAATGAATGAAAAACGTCTGCCTCCCTTCAGATGAAAAAATAATGTAGAAAAAAAAATCGAAATCAGACTAAGTTTTAATTTATCATGTTCTTATATATGCGAAAATCGATAAGCAAAAAACCAAAATTCTTATTATTCTAATGTCAAGCTTATGTAAATGTTTTGTGTCGCCAAAACACAAGTTCAATAATTTTTATTTTCTTCTTGAAAAATGAAAAGTTATATACAAAATTTCCACTTTTCTCGTTCTTCTTCTGTAAACCAATTCTTTCAAGTATGGTATTTCAGATCTGGTTGGCTGATCAAATATTTATGTTCTGTATAATGGAGGGGGGCCTTTTAAAATGTCAAATTTCTTTATATTGTATATAATACCAACCACTGTTTTCTTGCTTATATCACATTATTTTAGAATATAAATAGAAAAAAATCGCTTTTGGTTTTTTCGTTTCCATTTTTTTTTTGTTAAATAAAATACTTGCTATAAATATTTAATACCCTGTTTTAAAATAATGCTAAAGTTATTTAAAATATATATAATGTTTAAAGTCTCGCGACATCATTCTACGAACAAACACATTTTAAAAAGACGTCGACATTTTGTTTCTCGTTTATTAATATTGATTCCCGACGATTAAAGAGGGTTGATAAGGACTCACATATAGAATACTTATGATATAAAATAAGGGAAAATTTTTTTCATTCATGCAACCATTAAAAATTTGGGAGTGGATTGAATAAGGGTGAACAAGGTGTTTACAAAATGTAGAGGTATTATTCAAAATAAAATACATGAAAATGGTAATTGAAATTTTTTTTTCATTTTTATAAAACGAGGGGGTGGATATAGCCCGTTAAATTATATATAAGTAAAACGAACCATTATTGTTGTTGCTATACATACACTTTTAAAATAAAAAGAATAAGATTAAATTGTTTTGTTATAATTTTGATGAGCTTTTTGCTACCTGCCAGCTATTCTTTTCGCTTTTTAATCAGCACATGAAAAAAGATAAAATATTTCAACCTCGAATAAAAATTAGAATTGGATGGAAATAGGATTTTCCGGGATTTCATTAGGTTGTTTTAAACGAATGAGATTTTTTGTGCCTTTTCGTTACGTTTGCTTAAATTAAATCGTAATGAATTTTAGAAATTCACTTGTAGACTGGGATTCATCATAATAAGGTATATTTGGAAAACGGAATGATTTTGAGCATCTCTTGAGTTCTGATCCGATTATTTAAAAGAAATATTGTCTAAGAATGCTTTATAACTAATAGAATTGAAGCGTCAATTGGTTCAAGCTGTCTTTAATATAGATCGTCCTCCCTCTCAATAAACATATTTGCTTTTAAATGTGGTTATTCACAAATTGATCTAATGTTAATCGGGCTAAACTATAAGCAAAACGTTTTTATTTATTCTTAGAAATTCTTGAAGTTTTCTGTTCAATTATCAATGGTAATTATGGTAGTACTACCTACTTGAAGTAGGACTGCGCTCGTTTGATTTTAACAAATAAATCTAAAAAAAAATTAACTCGCTTGTATCACAGCCTGCGGGCTCTATCAGAATTGTTGGGGGGAATTATTTTTGCTGAAATAAAAAAATCCCAAACACCAAAAAATGCTTTATAGAATAAAAATTACCAACTGCTTTAAAAACGGCATAAATTTCAAATTCTCTATTCCCGGAAAATTTAGAATAGGGCCACAAAATAGCCATAGTCTCTAAAAATGCACTAATCTCATTCAGCTAATTTCTATATAGGTATTAAGGGGTATATCACCTTTATTTATTGTTGGTCAATCATTAAACCGATAAATATTAAACCAGGGTTTTATGAAACCGATCGTATTGAAGTCTCCCACAAGTTTTTATTATTTGAAAAAATATGATGCATAGAACCCACTACCTTAAATTGTGATCTTAAAAATCCGTGGTCAGTCAAATAGTTTGTGGCACTTGAAAAATAAATTTAACACCTTAGACTACTCGTATAGAGCCGTTCCTTTTGAATCGGACAGAGAGACCTTCTGCATTTTTTCAACCTTTTGACCTCAAAGTCACGCTGTAGCAAATATTCTGTTGCTTCAAATCTTGTCCATGCGGGATTTATACCTCTACCGAGAGTAAATATCCCTCTACGAGTTCAAGTCTTGATTTAGAAAAAACATTCACTGTCTTAACCATGGCTTAATAAAAGAGAAAATAGAGAGTATTGGAATTTCGGGCAATGCTTTAAGAATAGTGGAGAAGTAATGAAACATATTCATCGAATTCAATATGTTTCATTAGAAATTAATTCCTAGTTAGTTCGCTTTATTTCTGATCCACTTATATATTCATTTATTACTTATAAAGCTTTCAAAGTATACCAACGACTTTATTAATAATGTTTCTGTAACTGAAAGATATACACGTAGTGTAATGAGTTATCGTCTGGCTAATTACAAAGGACCGCGCACAAATCTTATGGAAATTGGGTCCCGGTCAAATTCGCTGAATTTTTGATATGTGATAGAGTTCATTATACTGGTCAATTGTCTCAATGGCCACAAAGCTCAAAAACGGGTAGTTTGGCCGGTACAGAGCTTTAAAGCTCCGAGTATCCTCCACGGATTTATGTATATGCGTAGTGTGTATAGACTTTTGAAATAGCCTATTTCATTTTTTTTATTATCTAGGTTTATATTTTTGAGGTTGCTGAATTCAGATCTGTTGTTAGATTTTCAAAGTTGACAGTTGGCAGCTGTCAAATATGTGTCAATGTGTCATAATAAAACCAAAAACTTGTTTTTTTAATGTTTTATCTTTCTTTTTTTTTACTTCGATAAGTTCAAAGATGATATCAAATCAATAACAATGACTATCGGCAACTGTCATTTAGTTGTCAACAATCCTTTGTGAAAAATTGCCGAAATAGATTTCTGATATGGAATTTGTCGTCAGACGTGCCAAATTGTGTAGTAAATGTGTTTTTTTCGATCATTCGGATTATATTGAGTCATTTCGCACCCGATTTGACACCTGACAGCTGTCAAAATGCACGTTTGGCCACCAGCATCGTGATCAGCAATCTTCAAAACATCGGTACACGCACTAAAATCATAAAATAATGTACCAGATTTCGAGTAGACGATCTTTTTTCGAAAAAAGCAGTTTTTTCATTTTCAATTGTTTATAATTAAATAACAATAAACAATTACGTGAAAAAATCACTAGGACTAATTTTAGGAACCTCTTAGCGTCATGAAATACCCATAGTCAACCATCCAAAGTCTAAATTGTAGCATACGGGGGTAACAAGCAAAAAATCTAGCCGGTAAAATATGTACCGGTGCCCCGGAAATTGTTAATGAGAAAGAAAGTGTAAATCTATTTTTCAATATAAACAAGTTAAAAACATAATAAACCGACCTTTACCTATATATATTATTATTTGCATGTGGCAACATTCGAGGATATTCTCGGCTTACAGCTGTCACCTATCAATCAACTAACTATCAAAACCGAGTTGTGTAAACACCATTGACGGGCATAGCACATGTTTACGGATAACCAATAACCAAGTTTAATAAAAAGTATTATTCTAAGTCCCTAAAGCCGACTTATCCTAAGTCCCTTTAACGAAATTATTTTAAGTCCCTAAATCGAAATTCTTCTAAGTCCCGTTTCACCCCCCTCCTAAAACTGACCATTTTCACCCCCTCCTAAGTGGAGGCCTTCGCGAAGTAACCCCTCTTTATGAACATGTTCCATGTTAAAAGTTACTTTTTAACAAAACTTTAAGTTGCTTAGATCACTGAGTTCAAAAGTGATGTCATAAACTTATATCATGTTTGATTTCTTATCCACAAAGTTAAGCACAAAAAATAAGTTACTCGCTCTCAGGGATGGGCGGGTAGATTACGTTAGGTAATCTACGTAGTTATCGACACGTAATCTAGCACGTAGATTACATACCGATTTTTTGCTTTTCAGACGTCGACAACGTAGACAACTTAGAAAATGATATTAAAAACTAAATTTTTAATTATTTTACGTTAACCGCACTATTAAAATTGATGAATAATTACTTAAATTTAATTCTAACATTTCTACAAGCATTTTATAAATTAAAAATAAATTTAAAATCTCTGAACTAGAGGCATCTATCTATCTATCTAAAACTTTTGAATATTTCAATAGATTATATGATTTGCGCGCCATCTTTTATCAAATAGATATATTCCTTTTGTGTTTTACTAACACAATTGTGTGGGTACGGCAAAAGTACAATGTCAAAAAATTATTATGATTTTTTACTCGCACATTTGTGTGGTTTGGACTTTAATAGAGCCATTTTTTTTTTGTTGAAAAAGGGATATGTAAACGAATAATTTATCTTATTCGAAGATACTACAATAAAGCAAAATAAAATAAAAAGTCAGCATAAATAAATTAACTAATTATTCGCCGCGTAGTTATAGTAGAAGCTTCAAAATTTCATTCGAGCGAAATCACGATAGACTCAAATTTTATTCAAATCCGCAAATATTATATGACTTTTTTCGATTGTAAAAGAATTTATTTCGATAATGGATAATATTTCTTATTTGTATCATAAATTGTGTAATAATTAATTTATTACACAATTTATGATACAAATGTTAGGCACAGTGTGTTTTAATGATTCACAAATACAATCAGTAGTAAAGGCAATTTATGCTGAGTTTTATTATAAGTTTCGATAGATGGCGTAGATTAATTTTTCAAGTAGTTCTCGACATTGTCGACGTAGTCGACGTTGTCGACGAGTTGTCGACGTTTTCGACGAGTTGTCGACGAAATCATGTAAAAACTAGTAGTCGACGCGTAATCGCCCATTCCTGCTTGCTCTATTATTGCATTTTGACAGTTAGTTGACAGCTTGTTGACAGCTGTAAGCTGATGACTACATAATTTTATATCATATTTATATTCACTTATCTAAAAAACTTGAAGTTATAAACAAAAAATAATTTTTTGACTTTATTACCAGACTTTGAAGAATTGTTGACAGCTAAATGACAGCTGCCGATAGTCATTGTTATTGATTTGATATCATCTTTGAACTTATCGAAGTAAAAAATAAAGAAAGATAAAACATAAAAAAAACAAGTTTTTGGCTTTATTATAGCACATTGTCAGCTATTTGACAGCTGCCAACTGTCAATTTTGAAAATCTAACAACAGATCTGAATTCAGCAACCTCAAAAATATAAACCTAGATAATAAAAAAAATGAAATAGGCTATTTCAAAAGTCTATACACACTACGCATATACATAAATCCGTGGAGGATACTCGGAGCTTTAAAGCTCTGTACCGGCCAAACTATCCGTTTTTGAGCTTTGTGGCCATTGAGACAATTGACCAGTATGATGAACTCTATCACATATCAAAAATTCAGCGAATTTGACCGGGACCCAATTTCCATAAGATTTGTGCGGGGTTCTTTAAGACAACAGAAAACACGCTCGTGTTTTTGAACACCACATTTTTTCAGTAAATATTTGTGTTTACAGTAACTATTCGCATTTTTCGGTATGATATCAAAGGGCCGAATATCGAAGGGCCGAATGTCGAAGGACCGAATTTCAAAGGACCGAATGTGGCGAAGGGCCGTATGTCAAAGGGCCGAATGTCGAAGGGCCGATTGTCGAAGGACCGAATGGGTCGAAGGGCCGTTTTTTTTTTATTTTTTTGGTTTTTAGAAAAATATTTTTACTTTTTATATTTAATTTAATTATTTTTTTATTTTTTTTACATATCCCTTTTTAAAACAAAAAAAAAATTTGCACTAATTAAGTAAAAAACACACAAATGTGTGGGTAAAAAATCATAGTATGTAATGGCGTTTTTGATAAAAAATTTGGGTAAGATGAAATTTTTTTAAAAAGTTTTTTTTGTAAGATTGTGCATCTATCGTTTTTAGGAAGTGCAAGCCAAAAATTTCGAGAAAATTATCACTATTTCCTGGAAAATTTTGACCTCTTCTTTTTTTTTTTTGGTGACAAATTGAGTATTTTTTTATTCTAACAATTTTGATATTAACATTGTTTTTTAACAGTTTTTCGACAGTACAAGTAATTTTTCCGGGAAAATTTTACAATTTTTCTAGGAAAATTTTATTATTATTTTTACTTAGTTTAAAATTATAAATAAAATTTGCCACTTGAAGAATTGTATAAATTCTGGAAAAGTGGGGGTTTGGGGGCGGCAGCCCCTATCCTCTAAGGTGTACAACGAGTTAAAATTACATTAAAAGAAAGTTTTATATTTACAAAAGTTGATTTTTTAAACATTTTGTGGCACTATCAGAAGAAGCGATATGAGCGATAAAAACTCTTCGATCTGTGTCTGCAAGGTTGACGAAGCAATTATTATTAATAAAAATAAATAAAACTAAAAAAATATTGAAAAAATAAAAAAAGGGAAAAATTTTCCGGAAAATCAAAAAGTTTTATTAAAATAACGCAAAATTGTAATTTGTTACCCGTTTCATGACAGTGTAATTCGAATTTTTATCATTTAAATTAAGGTTTGATAAATAAAAAACGACAGATTTTTAATTTTTAATTTTAAAGTACAACCAACCCAATTGTGTATATAGTTATATTGTTTTTTTTACATAAATACACAAATGTGTAAGTAAGTTGGGTCAAACCACATACAAAAATAAATTTTTGACATGGTACTTTTACAGTACCCACATAATTGTGTTAACGAGCAGGAAGAGGGATATACCCACGATATTCAGAATTATTAGGTATGATTGACAACTGTTTTAAATTCGTTCAGTTTTGCGCATGACGTCATTCGGTGACATAAAATATCAGTGTTCATATTGTTTTGAAACATGATAAAACACGTCTTTTTTATAATTAATTTAATTAGTTTTCATGTATGAAATTGATACTGGTATAAGTGACAAAATTATTATAAAGTATTGAACATACAAATTTTTATTTAATTTTAAGTGTCGATAATGTACCTAGCCTAAAATAATAAATCATAAATGCATTCAGCTTTTAAAGTTTACATGTCGGGAGAATGCTCACATTTAATTGTAGTAAAACACTACAAACTACAAAATTTTATTCGCAGCAACGTAAGTTATATGGTTGCGTTAATTGGAGATGTTATTTATATAAAATAAAAAACATAAAAATAATAATAAAACACAAACAATACTTATAATATGAATTTAAAAGATATACTAGGGTTGATACATTACAATATGCCTTCATCGAGTTGAATTTATGCCTTGAATAAAACAATTTTTTAAATGTTAAAGTACATACTTTAATAATTAAAATACAATGGAAATGAAACTTAAAATTATCAAAGTATCCTTATGTTAGTATTTTTTTGAATTTTTTGTTTTTATGAAAAATATTTTCTGTAATTTGTTTATTTAAAAGTCGCATTCGGAAGTACATTTTACATTTAAAAAATAAAATTTTAACATCCTTGCTTAAATTAATATGTTCGGAATGAACAACTAAATTAGTTAGGAAATGTTTGCCGATTTTTATTCCATCTCCATTAACATTTAAGAAGACGTCGTTCAATTTTTTGACATCGTTCAGAAATGAGTCAGTGGGCTTGTATAGTCCGCCTTCTGTTAAATGGTTTACCCAGGTATAAAATGACGAGTCGCTCAATTCTCCTGTTGGAACGCCCAGATTCTCATCTTTTAATTTATATGCAATAAATCCGGCTAAGTGCTCCAGACCATCGCTTTCCAGTTCTGTCAAGTCGTGCTCTTCCGCTTGGATTTTTTCTATCGTTGAACGGATTTCTTCGATATTAAAATCTTTAAAAATTGTTGATGTTAGAGGTATGCAGGAAGTTTGTGGTAATGATGTCACACATCCGAAAACATTCTCTCCTGGTTCTTCGATCTGGTCAACGTTTGCTGACTGCGATACTATTGTTTCATTTCGACTAAGCAGAAAATTTCGCAAACGAAATTTAAATTCAAGAGGCGTTGGATGGTCGTAGAGCCCGCCAATTGACCGCATAATTCCGAAAAACAACTCTTACACGTCTTGGTTTAAACGGTATGTTAAAAGGTAAATGATACCGTAATCATTTTTCAGGTCATCATATAGTAAAGGAAGAGCACAGATACTGACTTGAACTCCATGTTGAAAGGGCAATATTTTATTATTACTCCCGACTCTAATATTGTTCATTAAATGTCTAAATTCATTTAATATTGGGTTTTGAATATCTAAGGCTAAGCCATAAGCTTTCATCCTTTCTCTTGAATCACTTGCAAAGTGCCTTGAATTGAAAACGTCGAACCAATCATTCACCTAAAATTTAATAAAATGTTGCATATTAATAATAAATTGCTAATTAAACAAAATTATAATGTGAACCTGTTTTAATAGTTTTGCGCATTTATCCCAATTATCGCTTTGGCATAATCCCAAAGTCCCCATCCTTGTTATTGCGGCTGATAATGTATTTGAGAACAGCTGTGTAGCCAACTTAACCTTTTGGCGCCCTGCATTTTTTACTGTGAGGTGTAGTTGTGTTAATTTATGAGCAATATTAAGCTCAGAACAAGAAGTCTTTTGGAGTAGCTCGACAAGTGGTTGTTTTGTTACATTTATTCCGTCAATAATAAAACCAGAATCTATAAAATGATTTCTAATTAGTTTTATTAGATGTGGAACATCTGCAAAAACAAAAACTTTTTTGTCGTTGGCTGGATTTTTAAAGTATGGTGTTTCTACAGTAGCGTTTAACTGCTTCCACAGACCCACTGATCTATATACAGACACTGATCTATAATATAGATCAGTGCACAGACTTCTGTTACCACCACCCATATCAGTTACTAAGGCTACTACATGACATCCTACTGACTCAAGTTTATTTACAGCTGTCATTACCAGCCTTTTCGTCAATTGACAATCGTAGTCATAAAATATTGGTTGTTTCCAATTATTGAAAATGCCGCGTGCCATTATAACTTGGACATAATCTGATGGTGATAGAATTGTGTCATTTTTCTTGTCATATTCGTAAAGCCTTTTAACCCTCGTCAGGCGGCATAGGTACAATTGTACCTTTTCTGTTTTTAAATACTTATAAGTCTTCTTGTAGAAGCCGGAGAGAGTTAAAGATTTGTGAGATCTCTACATTTTAATAATGTGGAAATTCCAAATATTATGTATTTACAAAAATTATGACTACAGTGACGATTTTCATATAAAATATATGAAAGCACAATTGTACGTCTGCCGCCTTTTAGCGTAGTAAAATTATGCCGCCGGACGAGGGTTAATCTTCATCTCATCTGCTACTATTACGCATACCTTGTAATTTTATGTTGTGAAAATGCTGGTCACGATTAATTCTTGGAAATTTTGTTGTTTTTGTAATAAAACACTGTATCCAGCTTCTGTTTTAATAATTATTATGCATATAATATTACGCATACCTTCTCATACTGAGTCAAGTCGACGTTCTCGAGAAGTTTAAAAATTATACCGAGGAAACCTGGTTCGATGTTTATTTTACCAGCCCACCTTCTCAGAGTTGATTCGCCAGGTAATGGGTGGTTATTTTTTCTTAAGAAACGAAATGCTCGAGGCCCAGCAGCATGTAAAGCAATAGCTTTTACAATATCATTCACTTCCCATTTGAATACCTTCTTTAGGGGGTTTTTCAATTTGTTAATTTGCCCCGTGCTAAATATTTTTTGTATTTCACTATTTTCTAGTTTTTGTAATAAATTATCCTTTATAAGCCCGTCATTTTCTTTAGTCAACCTCTCATTTTCTGTTTTCAGTTTTTTATTTAATTGCTCCAAAGTTTCATTTTGTGATTTTAGTTGTGCTAGTTCCAGCTCAAGCGAAGTGGTGGTTTCGGTAGAAATTCTAAAGATTAAAATAAGTCACTATAAGAATAAAATATTTTGTAAATAAATAACTTTACTTGTTTTGGCATCCAGATTCAACAGTTTCATTTATAATTGCTGTTGCAGATATATTACAATCCAAGTTTCCATCTGGCACAGGTTCACTTTCCGCACTATGAAAATAGTAAAAAATGTACGTTAAAAAAGTGAACGTTTAAAAAATTTGATATAAGTTACTTACAGTAATTCTTTTATCATTGTTTTTCTATGTCTTACATCCATTCTCAATTGGCGACTGCTACAAGGAATATTAAGACTGCATTCTTCTTTTGATAAATTTAAACTGGGAACCGCGTCATCTTTCAATTTTTGGGATGATTTTGGACTATACTCGAGCAATCTGTGTTTTAAGCTTCTCACATAATCGTCTGGCACAAAATGTTTGTCACAGATACGAGCATTTTCTATATTAAAATTGTCCGGGCGTTTACATTTTATTTTCCACAACTGAGCCATTTCTTTATTTTTGGGAAATCGAAAAAAAACGTATTTTATACCGCTTCCATCATTTCTTTTTAATTGTTTACTATTGTTGCTATTGCAACTGCTCACTGCACATGACACCATATTATACTTTATAAACACTAAACTAATCGTTTCAAATAAAAACTATATTATTTTAATTTAAGAATCACAAAATAAACACATCCGAATGACGTATTTTTTTGATAAAAAGAGATAGAAATAGATGCGCTTGAGCATACCTATTAACTCTGTATATCGTGGGGATATACCTATTGGTGGCGCATGACAAAATTTTCCTTCACTAAAATGTACCGCTGACTGGATACGTGATGAAAAATAGTAAAATACAAAAATTCATAAAAAATTCATTAATTAAAACAAAATTTACAAAATATTCAATGAAACAACAAATTTAAAAAATTGTATTTCTAAAAACAAAAAACAAATCGGCCTTTCGGCCCATTCGGCCCTTCGACATTCGGGCCTTCGACACATTCGGCCCTTTGACACATTCAGCCCTTCGACATTCGGCCCTTCGACATTCGGTACTTCGACATTCGGCCCTTCGACATTCGGCCCTTTGCACCCATTTCCATTTTTCGAGTTATGGTCGTACGAAATAATAGAATGTGCGTCAAAAGACACTAACGTAACGAGTTTTTCTTTAATAAAACTAACAACAGAATCAAAACTAATGAAAACAAAATTACTGAAAAGCGGATATTGAGATATCTTCATCGTATTTAAATAGAAACCACAAATCATTCTAAGCGTTCGGTACTCTAATATCAATTTTTCTCCACGAGCTTTGATCACATCGAGCATTTTATTTGGCATACTGTGCACCACGTTTGCAATGTACTCCTGAGGTATCATTTCCCATTCTTCCTTCCACCAACCTCAACTCGACGCCAATCGCAGCACCTGGCCATTAGTCCCACAAACCTGAGAAGAATACTGCACAAAGACCTCGAAGGATTATTCCTCTTCAAGGTTCAGGTGGCTCAGCAGTTGAAAGTAAATGATCGATTTTGGTCGTAATTTTAAGACAAAGCGCATTTCCATGAGATAAACGTAAACAAGTAGAACTGCCGGATTTGGGGTTCGGAACAGTTGTAGAGAATCCAATGTATTGTACCAAGAGTGACTGCATAATTGGCTCATTTTTCTTCAAAAACACTTCTGGAAATGCGTTTACTGTCATTGGTGACCATTACACAGCCATGATAACCAACTTTTTATGGCATCAGATCGATGCTGTGAATGTAATCCACCTTTGGTTTCAACAAAATGGTGCCACATGCTGTACAAACAGACCAACAATCGATCTACTGCGCGCCTGAAATTAACAACCGAATAATCAACCGTTTTGGACGCTGTTGAAGTTTCTTCTATGGGGTTTCGTTAAGAATCGATGTTATTGCGGCATTGGCCTTACAGTAGTCAGCAGAGGGAGTCACATGCACAAAATTGCTCTTCAACCTTAAATCGGAGACTCCAACTTACACAATAAAAAAAACAATCCACAAAATAAAGTTGTATACTCATTTTATAGCGTTTTTAAAACCAAACTTTTAAATGGCCCACCCTTTAGCAGTTGTTACTTACCAGCTTAAACCAGACAGTTGTTTAAAAAATTTTGGTTTATATTTCAGTCAAATAAAACGTGGTAACTTCTCTAAAAATGTAAACTAAAATTTCTCTAAGTTTTGCATATAAATAACACTATGGCTTAAGCTGCTTGGTTGCTTGGTGGTTCCGGCTTGACATTAACGTATACAAAAATTCAGTCGACATAAACTCAACTTCATTAAGCGAAATTTTCCATATATAGTTGTTTTGTCTATCAAATATATATTTTAGCACTTATTGGAGTGTTCATTTTATTGACTAATTCTCAACTAGATGTTTAAACCGTAAATTATTTCTTTTGATTTAATAATATTGAAATAACAGTTGTTGTTTAAACCGTTGTGCAAATTGTACTTTTACAATAAATCTCGAGAATTTTTCATGTTGTTTATAATTATTCGCATTTTCTGAAAAATTTCGCTAAATCTAAGAACTGCATTTAAAATTAAAGTCTTGCAATCAATGAATTTCGTGTTTATTTGGGGACTACTGATTTTTGTGATTTATTTGGAGTTATTTTAAAGCGCTTACCAACCAAGCGTACCAACCGCGCCGGACATGCCGTTATCAGATAATCCAAAAGGTATTAACATGGATGGGCGATGTAAATATGTCCTCAAGGCGGATGTTATAATAACATTCCAAATGGTCTCTGAATGTCCTGACCTATTAATAAAATGGGTTCAAATTAATCGATAAATCACTTAAGAATTCCTTTATTTCCTCTCAACGGGGTTTCATAAGCATTACAATGCTTAATTTAGATTTTAGACCCAACTTAACAAATTTAGACCAATCTTGTGTTTTTTCTCAATGAATTGGATAGTTTTGGTAGATGCATTTAAATGCCCATAGTTGAATACAAAATAGTACTTTTCTTTAAGTTTGTAATATCACGTTTCTCAATCGCGTATATCAATCAAAAAAGGTTCTAAACTGGAATTAACGGCCTTCGATAATGATATCTGATGATTGTCTATTCGACAGGATCGTTAATTTTTTTGAAAATTGCGATGTTCACTTTGAACATTGATATTATGATGCTAGCATTAGCCCAGAATTTCATCACAAAAAATATAAAAAAAATCATCGGATAACAGTAAAACTGCAATTTATCAATAGAATTTTATTTTATTTTATTTTATTTTTATTTTATTTTTTTCCCATAGAATTTTATATAGAAATTTCGTTCAATCTCGATATTTTATTCTAGCCTAGAAGTTGAATTCAAATTTTAAATATTGAAATCAAAATTAAAAATTATGTGGGAAAAGCAAAAGTTAATATTAAGTCAGTTCGTCAATTCTCGGTAATAACTAAAATTTTCTAATCAACTTGTCATAGTGGTATCGATTTTATATAATAAAGAAAAGCAATTCAATTGTTTTAATAATGATTAGATCTAGTTTCAATGGCCAGTATGGAATATATTCTATTGGATACGGATTATATACCTACACAGTTCTTGTTTTAATTTCAAACCGGTCTGCGGGTTGTGAACCGAGTTATGGTGGTTTGGGTCAGTTTATCAAGTTTCTATATAATTTTCAAACGGGTTCAGGCTGGTAGGTCTTTGTGTATAGGATACCAGTAACGGAGTGCATTTTATTCGACACCAGCTCCAGTTTTAATTTCAAACTGATTTGTATGTTGTGTTGAGCTATGATGATTTGGGTTACTGGTATCGAGTTTCTATAATATACAATGAGATTGTTGCCTGTTATGGCTTGGTGAATCGGAAGTCAATATTTAAATGTATATTTAATTTCAAAACGATTTGCATGTTGTGAGTAGAATCACTGCATGGACATCACTAACCCCAAAATAATAAAAACATCCCAAAACAACTGGAAACTAAAGCGTACGAATCATTGGGCGCTTTCATTTCCCGGAAAATCTCCGGAGAATACCCCGGGAAAATTTTCGAAGAAATGGAAACGGATCTACGGCGAAAAACCCAGGAAATTCCCCGGGGGAATCCCTGGGGAGATCCCAGGAAAAACCCCATTTCCTCGGGTATTTCACAATCAGTTTGTCCCCAACTTTGTCCAAAACTTTGTCCCCAACTTTGTCCTAGAGAAAATTTGTTCCCAAATTTGTACACAAGTTTGTCCCCCTCCCAACTATGTCCCCCCCCCCCCCCAACTATGTCCCTGGGGAAATGGGGATGGATTTGCTCGGGAAAACCTCAGGAAAATCCCCGGGGAAAAGCATATTCCAGGAATTTCCCCTGTGGTAATTTCCCCGGGGAAATTAATCCCTATTTTGGGGAAAACCCCACGAAAGTCCCCGGGGGAAAAGCATATTCCCTAGAAAGCGCAGGAAAATCCCCTGTGGTAATTTCCCCGGGGAAATTAATCCCTATTTTGGGGAAAACCCCACGAAAGTCCCCGGGGAAAAGCATATTCCCTAGAAAGCGCAGCAATTTCCCCTGTGGTAATTTCCCCGGGGGAAATTAATCCCTATTTTGGGGAAAACCCCATGAAAGTCCCCGGGGAAAAGCATATTCCCTAGAAAGCGCAGGAAATTTCCCCCTGTGGTAATTTCCCCGGGGAAATTAATCCCTATTTTAGGGAAAACCCAACGAAAGTCCCCGGGGAAAAGCATATTCCCTAGAAAGCGCAGGAATTTCCCCTGTGGTAATTTCCCCGCGGAAATTAATCCCTATTTTGGGGAAAACCCCACGAAAGTCCCCGGGGAAAAGCATATTCCCTAGAAAGCGCAGGAATTTCCCCTGTGGTAATTTCCCCGGGGAAATTAATCCCTATTTTGGGGGAAAACCCCACGAAAGTCCCCCGGGGAAAAGCATATTCCCTAGAAAGCGCAGGAAAATCCCCTGTGGTAATTTCCCCGGGGAAATTAATCCCTATTTTGGGGAAAACCCCACGAAGGCCCCGGGGGAAAAGCATATTCCCTAGAAAGCGCAGGAATTTCCCCTGTGGTAATTTCCCCGGGGAAATTAATCCCTATTTTGGGGAAAACCCCACGAAAGTCCCCGGAAAAGCATATTCCAGGAATTTCCCCTGTGGTAATTTCCCCGGGGAAATTAATCCCTATTTTGGGGAAAACCCCACGAAAGTCCCCGGGGAAAAGCATATTCCAGGAATTTCCCCTGTGGTAATTTCCCCGGGGAAATTAGTCCCTATTTTGGGGAAAACCCCACGAAAGTCCCCGGGGAAAAGCATATTCCCTAGAAAGCGCAGGAATTTCCCCTGTGGTAATTTCCCCGGGGAAATTAATCCCTATTTGGGGAAAACCCCATGAAAGTCCCCGGGGAAAAGCATATTCCCTAGAAAGCGCAGGAATTTCCTGTGGTAATTTCCCCGGGGAAATTAACCCTTTTTTGGGGAAAACCCCACGAAAGTCCCCCGGGGAAAAGCATATTCCCTAGAAAGCGCAGGAATTTCCCCTGTGGGTAATTTCCCCGGGGAAATTAATCCCTATTTTGGGGAAAACCCCACGAAAGTCCCCGGGGAAAAGCATATTCCAGGAATTTCCCCTGTGGTAATTTCCCTGGGGAAATTAATCCCTATTTTGGGGAAAACCCCACGAAAGTCCCCCGGGGAAAAGCATATTCCAGGAATTTGGTAATTTCCCCGGGGAAATTAATCCTTATTTTGGGGAAAACCCCACGAAAGTCCCCGGGGAAAAGCATATTCCCTAGAAAGCGCAGGATAACCCCACGAAAGTCCCCGGGGAAAAAGCATATTCCAGGAATTTCCCCTGTGGTAATTTCCCCGGGGAAATTAATCCCTATTTTGGGGAAAACCCCACGATAGTCCCCGGGGAAAAGCATATTCCCCTAGAAAGCGCAGGAAAATCCTCTGTGGTAATTTCCCCGGGGAAATTAATCCCTATTTTGGGGTAAAACCCCACGAAAGTCCCCGGGGAAAAGCATATTCCCTAGAAAGCGCAGGAATTTCCACTGTGGTAATTTCCCCGGGGAAATTAATCCCTATTTTGGGGAAAACCCCCACGAAAGTCCCCCGGGGAAAAAGCATATTCCAGGAATTTCCCCTGTGGTAATTTCCCCGGGGAAATTAATCCCTATTTTGGGGAAAACCCCACGAAAGTCCCCGTTGAAAAGCATATTCCAGGAATTTCCCCTGTGGTAATTTCCCCGGGAAAATTAGTCCCTATTTTGGGGAAAACCCCACGAAAGTCCCCGGGGAAAAGCATATTCCCTAGAAAGCGCAGGAATTTCCCCTGTGGTAATTTCCCCGGGGAAATTAATCCCTATTTTGGGGGGAAAACCCCACGAAAGTCCCCGGGGAAAAGCATATTCCAGGAATTTCCCCTGTGGTAATTTCCCCCGGGGAAATTAATCCCTATTTTGGGGAAAACCCCACGAAAGTCCCCGGGGAAAAGCATATTCCCTAGAAAGCGCAGGAATTTCCCCCTGTGGTAATTTCCCCGGGGAAATTAATCCCTATTTTGGGGAAAACCCCACGAAAGTCCCCGGGGAAAAGCATATTCCAGGAATTTCCCCTGTGGTAATTTTCCCGGGGAAATTAATCCCTATTTTGGGGAAAACCCCACGAAAGTCCCCGGGGAAAAGCATATTCCAGGAATTTGGTAATTTCCCGGGGAAATTAATCCTTATTTTGGGGAAAACCCCACGAAAGTCCCCGGGGAAAAGCATATTCCCTAGAAAGCGCAGGAAAACCCCACGAAAGTCCCCGGGGAAAAGCATATTCCAGGAATTTCCCTTGTGGTAATTTCCCCGGGGAAATTAATCCCTATTTTGGGGAAAACCCCGCGATAGTCCCCCGGGGAAAAGCATATTCCAGGAATTTGGTAATTTCCCCGGGGAAATTAATCCCTATTTTGGGGAAAACCCCACGAAAGTCCCCGGGGAAAAGCATATTCCCTAGAAAGCGCAGGAATTTCCCCTGTGGTAATTTCCCCGGGGAAATTAATCCCTATTATGGGGAAAACCCCACGAAAGTCCCCGGGGAAAAGCATATTCCCTAGAAAGCGCAGGAATTTCCCCTGTGGTAATTTCCCCGGGGAAATTAATCCCTATTTTGGGGAAAACCCCACGAAAGTCCCCGGGGAAAAGCATATTCCAGGAATTTCCCCTGTGGTAATTTCCCCGGGGAAATTAATCCCTATTTTGGGTAAAACCCCGCGAAAGTCCCCGGGGAAAAGCATATTCCAGGAATTTCCCCTGTGGTAATTTCCCCGGGGAAATTAATCCCTATTTTGGGGAAAACCCCACGAAAGTCCCCGGGGAAAAGCATATTCCAGGAATTTTCCCTGTGGTAATTTCCCCGGGGAAATTAATCCCTATTTTGGGGAAAACCCCACGAAAGTCCCCGGGGAAAAGCATATTCCCTAGAAAGCGCAGGAAATTAATCCCTATTTTGGGGAAAACCCCACGAAAGTCCCCGGGGAAAAGCATATTCCCTAGAAAGCGCAGGAATTTCCCCTGTGGTAATTTCCCCGGGGAAATTAATCCCTATTTTGGGGAAAACCCCACGAAAGTCCCCGGGGAAAAGCATATTCCCTAGAAAGCGCAGCAATTTCCCCTGTGGTAATTTCCCCTGGGAAATTAATCCCTATTTTGGGGAAAACCCCACGAAAGTCCCGGGGGAAAAGCATATTCCCTAGAAAGCGCAGGAAAATTCCCTGTGGTAATTTCCCCGGGGAAATTAATCCCTATTTTGGGGAAAACCCCACGAAAGTCCCCGGGGAAAAGCATATTCCCTAGAAAGCGCAGCAATTTCCCCTGTGGTAATTTTCCCGGGGAAATTAATCCCTATTTTGGGGCAAACCCCACGAAAGTCCCCGGAAAAGCATATTCCCTAGAAAGCGCAGCAATTTCCCCTGTGGTAATTTCCCCGGGGAAATTAATCCCTATTTTGGAGAAACCCTACGAAAGTCCCCGGGGAAAAGCATATTCCTTAGAAAGCGCAGGAATTTCCCCTGTGGTAATTTCCCCGGGGAAATTAATCCCTATTTTGGGGAAAACCCCACGAAAGTCCCCGGGGAAAAGCATATTCCCTAGAAAACGCAGGAATTTCCCCTGTGGTAATTTCCCCGGGGAAATTAATCCCTGTGGTAATTTCCCCGGGGAAATTAATCCCTATTTTGGGGAAAACCCCACGAAAGTATTATGTAGATTGGCTAATACTGGATGAAACGTAAACAAAATTAGTTTCCCATTTTGTTGTCAAACTTCAAAAGATTTTCGCAATTGAAGAAATTCTACTGACATCTATTAAAAACTAGCGGCTTGGAATTTATGATTTATTAGAAATAAAAGTTGCACTAAAAAAAAAAATTAAAAACAAAAAAAAATATGCGAATAAAAGAAATTAATATACCTCTAAACATTATAATAAGTGGTATTTTTATGTTGCAAAATTTAAAAATATCAATTTTACAATCCTAGGAATTTTCAATGGCAAGTTTCTGAAACTTTGATCCGCCACAGCCCAGCGCAGGAAGATCCTATTGGTGTAATTTCAACGGCTATGAACTTGTATCACCGAACCCTAAAAGCATGCCAAATAACAACTTCTACCTATTACCCTTCTCGAGTTGAGAAAAGCTACGGACATTTTTGCATTATTAATAAGACATATTTTATTTTTTTTGCTTTAATCAAGTTTGATTAAATGTCAATTGATGATTGGAAATGCAGCGAAAACACCATCTATCGAAATAATATAAAGCTGCGATTTAGTACATAAAATGATAACCAACGCTTAAGAAGCGACAAAAAAGTTATAGTAGTAAACTTTAAAATTCCACATTAAAATTTCTAAAATGTTTTCTAAATCGTTCGTCACTAAGATTTAATTTTGAAAAATTTTGGAAATCTTAATTTTAAATGAAATTGTTAAACATAGATCACTCAAAAAAGCAATATACACTACATTGTTTACATATTGTCTACATAGTCTACTAAGTGTAAACAATCCCAAAATATGCGTATTCGTATAACACGAGAAGAGATGATGTAACTACTACTCGTATTACCTGAAAATTACAATAAATTTTACAAATATTCCACAGATACCAGCTAGGGGTGCAATTAAACTTTTGGGTTTTTTTGAAAAATTAAGAATGGAAAATTTCAATAGAAATATAAAAATTGTTTTATTCAAAATATTGTCCTTCGTTATCTACACATTTTTGCCATCTCTCTTAGCAATACATGAATATCACGACGATAAAATGACGCGTTTTGAACCGGAACCATTCATTCAACTAATTTTGCACTTCTTCGAAACTGGCCAAGTTCAATCCTGCCAAGGCATGCGCCATCAACCGGAACAAGTGATAATCCGAGGGGGGCAGATCTGGCGAATACAGCGAGAGCGATGTCTCGTGTCCTATATTCTGGTCATTTTTCGAGCAATGCATGGCTCAGATTGATGAGCTGTTATCAGTAGCGTTGCTTATTGACAGTTTCGCCCTGTTTTAGCAGCTCATAATATACGATTTTTTTCTGGTCCCACCAAACGCAGATCACTGTCTTATTTTCCGAAGCGGTTTGGCCGAAGAACCGTCGATGTTGATGCTTCGCCAATCCACGACTTTTTGCATTTTGATATTCTTAAAAAAGATCCACTTCTCATCTGCCGTATAACAGTTCGACGCAGGAAGCTCTTTCTTTCATGCCGTGAAAGCAAAACTTCGCAAGTGGCTCTTCGATTTCCCATTTGTGCTCAGTCAACTCATGTGTCACCAATTTTCCTTCCTTTTGTGTTTTTCCCATAGCATGTAAACGTCTGTAAATATCTTGCCGAGTCGTGTTTAAGCCTTCGCAAGTTGATCTGGAGTTTGCGACAGAATATTCCGTGAACTATTGATCCATTTGAGTTTAGCTATCAAATAAATGCATTTTGTATTTAAATTAAAACTAGAAAACATATATGACTGTAACAATGCAAGGATTCACTTCCTGCATGTAATAATTGTAATCTTATTTTATTTGTGTAAATATTATTATTATTGCTTGAGTGCAATTTAAGTATAAATATATTCTAAATAAATGTGGTTGTTTTAATAAAACTTACTAAATTAATATTAATATATTTTAATCTTTAATGCCTATAAGTGATTTCTGGATTGGATTAACTTTACATGATTTTTGGGGAACCAGTTTAATTTTGTTTATGGACAATTGTACAATTTAGTTTATTGAAGTTCAACTCATAATAATAAAGTTTTATTGCAGGGAATCTACCATGATGGGTACTTAAATAATTATTAAATTTTTTTCAGGATGTTGATTGCTGAACTTTTATACCATAAAACCAAAAATAATTGTGCTGTCTTGTGCCTAACAATTTACTAACTATTGACTACTTAGGTGTCTGTAACCGGGTCAAGTCTATCATATCTAACAACCTTTCCTATCCCTCCATCTTGTTATATGTAAAAGTGGTGTACGGTAGGCCCGGCGTATCCGAGATCCCTGCTTAGTCTTGGTCGTACATTCTAAGCAACTTCTAAGCAAGTTGATCTGGTGTTTGCATATCATCTTCATCCAATAACGCTTGCAGGTCGGTGTCTTAAAATGATTTTGGACTTCCGAAGCGCCTTTTTGTTACCAATGCCAAAATCGCCGCTTCAGAAGCGTCTAAACCAATCTTCACAGGTAGTTTTCGATTGTGCATGTTCGCCGTAGTCCTCCTTAAACAAATGACGTGCTTCAGCTGCATTTTTTTTTCAAGTTGAAGCAGAAAAGTAAAACTTTCCGGAAATGCGGGATTTTTCTTAGAACGAAAATGTCGACTTTTGTGCCAAATAAATGGGACAGAACACGACATTTTCGTTCTAAGAAAAAATTGATTGAAATCAATAGATTGTGACATACATAAATGACAACTAGATGTGTCGCTAGCACCATATATGTGTGAAACCCAGAAATTTAGTTGCGCACCTCATATTTGTGAGTTTTTAAGTAATCGTTGAAATTCAAAGTGATTAAGGTTACAGTATAGAGTGTTGATTATCTCTATAATGGTTACAGATAAGATATGTGTTATCATAAAATTTTTCGCTCAGATTAGTGCGCTCTATAACCTCCCGAATTAATTGCACTTACTTATTTTATTAAAAACTAATTACTTTAACACATGCTATTTATTGGTATTTTTATGCTTTCATACGCGCGAACTATACACAGCTTAAAATAAGTAAACCAAAATATATTTATCCATGCCTATCCAATAGATTTGTGTCTCATGATCCCAAAATCCAGATTCCTAAATTCAAGGCGAAAAAGTCTTTGAAAAGCACGATTAAGCGTACTTTTAAATGTTACATTTCAATTATCACCGTCATCTGGAAAAATTAACTTTGGAAGGAACTATTACAAAGAAAAACTAGAGTAAAATAAATTTACTGCTCTGAAGTCTTACTAGGGGACTATTTATATAAGTCAAAATAAATTATGAATAGTGGAAAATACTATATGGTAGAGTATTCAGTTTTCGAGAGATGGATTTAAAATGCCAATAGTAAGAGTGATGCTACTAAATATTTAACAGCTCCTTTTTCAACCAATTATCTTGTAAACTGATGATTTACACTAATCAAGAGTAACTACTGTTGGATATCGTAATATTCCACTTCATCTACGACCACACAAAATTATTCTATTCACGTATGTGAAGTTATCCCCGGATTCTATCCCCGAAATTAAAAAAAAATAATCAGGCAACACTAACATAATTATATCCCTCTAACTCTTGTGTGAAGTTATCCCCGCCCCGTTTTATATTATATTTGAATCCAAATACACTTTATATGTGAAGTTATCCCCGAATTTTATTATATGAAAAATATAAATGTTTATTATAATTATTTTAATTCGGAAAACACACAAAATAAATGAAATAATTTAATAACATAAAGTAAAATAATTTTTAACCTGGCTAATACATTTGTCAGATTATAACAATAAGACGGAACAAACATAGGAAAACACAAAAAATCGTACCGTTGCAACCTAGCGAAATTAGGCTCCCAGCAAAATATTTTCATATAATTTATTTTGGACCAAAAGTAATATTTTAATTTGACATGTAAAAAGTATTATTTTGTCGGATCAGAGCTATATGGTTTTGAGATAGTCAGACCCTTACGTCCCTTTTTGCGAAATATGAACAAAATCGTTCCGTTGCAACCTAGCGAAATTAGGCTCCCAGCAAAATATTTTCATATAATTTATTTTGGACCAAAAGTAATATTTTAATTTGACATGTAAAAAGTATTATTTTGTCGGATCAGAGCTATATGGTTTTGAGATAGTCAGACCCTTACGTCCCTTTTTGCGAAATATGAACAAAATCGTTCCGTTGCAACCTAGCGAAATTAGGCTCCCAGCAAAATATTTTCATATAATTTATTTTGGACCAAAAGTAATATTTTAATTTGACATGTAAAAAGTATTATTTTGTCGGATCAGAGCTATATGGTTTTGAGATAGTCAGACCCTTACGTCCCTTTTTGCGAAATATGAACAAAATCGTTCCGTTGCAACCTAGCGAAATTAGGCTCCCAGCAAAATATTTTCATATAATTTATTTTGGACCAAAAGTAATATTTTAATTTGACATGTAAAAAGTATTATTTTGTCGGATCAGAACTATATGGTTTTGAGATAGTCAGACCCGTACGTCCCTTTTTGCGAAATATGAACAAAATCGTTCCGTTGCAACCTAGCGAAATTAGGCTCCCAGCAAAATATTTTCATATAATTTATTTTGGACCAAAAGTAATATTTTAATTTGACATGTAAAAAGTATTAATTTGTCGGATCAGAGCTATTTGGTTTTGTGATGGTCAGACCCTTCCGTCACTTTTCGCCAAATATGAACAAAATCGTACCGTTGCAACCTAGCAAAATAAGGCTCCCAGGAAAATATTTTGACATGTAAAAAGTATTATTTTGTCGGATCAGAGCTATATGGTTTTGTAATGGTCTGACCCTTATGTCACTTTTTGCCAAATATGAACAAAATCGTACCGTTGCAACCTAGCAAAATAAGGCTCCCAGGAAAATATTTGCATATAATTTATTTTGGACCAAAAGTAATATTTTAATTTGACATGTAAAAAGTATTAGTTTGTCGGATTAGAGCTATATGGTTTTGTGATGGTCAGACCCTTAACGTCACTTTTTGCGAAATATGAACAAAACCGTACAGTTGCAACCTATCGAAATTAGGCTCCCAGCAAAATATTTTCATATAATTTATTTTGGACCAAAAGTAATATTTTAATTTGACATGTAAAAAGTATTAGTTTGTCGGATCAGAGCTATATGGTTTTGTGATGGCCAGACCCTTACGTCACTTTTTGCCAAATATGAACAAAATCGTACCGTTGCAACCTATCGAAATTAGGCTCCCAGCAAAATATTTTCATATAATTTATTTTGGACCAAAAGTAATATTTTAATTTGACATGTAAAAAGTATTAATTTGTCGGATCAGAGCTAATATTTTCCTGGGAGCCTTATTTTGCGAAAAGTGACGTAAGGGTCTGACCATCACAAAACCATATAGCTCTGATCCGACAAATTAATACTTTTTACATGTCAAATTAAAATATTACTTTTAGTCCAAAATAAATTATATTAAAATATTTTGCTGGGAGCCTAATTTCGCTAGGTTGCAGCGGTACGATTTTGTTCATATTTGGCGAAAAGTGACGTAAGGGTCTGACTATCTTAAAACCATATAGCTCTGATCCGACAAATTAGTGCTTTTTACATGTCAAATTAAAATATTACTTTTGGTCCAAAATAAATTATATGCAAATATTTTCCTGGGAGTCTTATTTTGCTAGGTTGCAACTGTACGATTTTGTTCATATTTGGCGAAAAGTGACGTAAGGGTCTGACCATCACAAAATTATATAGCTCTGATCCGACAAACTAATACTTTTTACATGTCAAATTAAAATATTACTTTTGGTCCAAAATAAATTATATGAAAAGATTTTGCTGGGAGCCTAATTTCGCTAGGTTGCAACGGTACGATTTTGTTCATATTTCGCAAAAAGGGACGTAAGGGTCTGACTATCTCAAAACCATATAGTTCTGATCCGACAAAATAATACTTTTTACATGTCAAATTAAAATATTACTTTTGGTCCAAAATAAATTATATGAAAATATTTTCCTGGGGGCCTTATTTTGCTAGGTTGCAACGGTACGATTTTGTTCATATTTGGCGAAAAGTGACGTAAGGGTCTGACCATCTTAAAACCATATAGCTCTGATCCGACAAATTAATGCTTTTTACATGTCAAACTAAAATATTACTTTTGGTCCAAAATAAATTATATGAAAATATTTTGCTGGGAACCTAATTTCGCTAGGTTGCAACGGAACGATTTTGTTCATATTTGGCGAAAAGTGACGTAAGGGTCTGACCATCACAAAACCATATAGCTCTGATCCGACAAATTAATACTTTTTACATGTCAAATTAAAATATTACTTTTGGTCCAAAATAAATTATATTAAAATATTTTGCTGGGAGCCTAATTTCGCTAGGTTGCAGCGGTACGATTTTGTTCATATTTGGCGAAAAGTGACGTAAGGGTCTGACTATCTTAAAACCATATAGCTCTGATCCGACAAATTAGTGCTTTTTACATGTCAAATTAAAATATTACTTTTGGTCCAAAATAAATTATATGAAAATATTTTCCTGGGGGCCTTATTTTGCTAGGTTGCAACGGTACGATTTTGTTCATATTTGGCGAAAAGTGACGTAAGGGTCTGACCATCTCAAAACCATATAGCTCTGATCCGACAAAGTAATACTTTTTACATGTCAAATTAAAATATTACTTTTGGTCCAAAATAAATTATATGAAAATATTTTGCTGGGAGCCTAATTTCGCTAGGTGGCAACGGTACGATTTTTTGTGTTTTCCTATGTATGTTCCGTCTTATTTTTATAATCTGACAAATGTATTAGCCAGGTTAAAAATTATTTTACTTCATGTTATTAAATTATTTCATTTATTTTGTGTGTTTTCCGAATTAAAATAATTTTAATAAACATTTTTATTTTTCATATAATAAAATTCGAGGATAACTTCACATATAAAGTGTATTTGGATTAAAATATAATATAAAACGGGGCGGGGATAACTTCACACAAGAGTTAGAGGGATATAATTATGTTAGTGTTGCCTGATTATTTTTTTTTAATTTCGGGGTTAGAATCCGGGGATAACTTCACATACGTATTCTATTCCAACGTATTGTAGTTCATTATAAACTTCCTCACACAATGGCATAACCGTATTACCGTAATTATTTCTTAAAAGTTAAATCAAATATTAATGAAATACAAAAAGCATACAAAAACCATTTAAATCCAATATCGCTTGAAATTGAGTGCAATCGACTAATTATCCAAATCATTCCACATATACATAATTTAGGTCTTCTGTTTGACATAATTAAATATTAAAATAAATTTTCTTAAAGATACAGCGAGAATGGCTGATAATAGAGTAACTAAAACTAGATGTGAAAATTCAATTACATAAGTTAAACAACAAATTGACAACAACAATTATCTGTGTATAATCGACTGCAGCCAACCGCACAGTCTAATCAAATTACATTATTTCGTTTGGTAAAGTGACACACGAAACGTAACAAAATGATGTTCATTCAAAAGCTTATACCATACTCTTAATGTTGGACGGAGTAAAACGTTTCTTCCTGTACATAACAGAAAGTAGTAGTCGAATGTTGATAATGTTAAATCACATGATACACAACAAATAACAAGACGATATTATATAAAATATTTTGTACCTCCTTTGTACATATAAGTATATATAAAAAAACGGTAGATGGATACATAAGTGTTTCGAATGAAGATGAATGGTAAAATAAAGCTAAGCAAACAGATGAATAAGACTTGTATAATGAACAACAACCATAATGAAATAGCTTCGAGTTATTTAAACAGAACATCCTTTTATTTCTTATATGAATACACACACGACACAAGATTCATATATAAGGTGAAGAAGGTGAGCTCATTTTATGATAAATAAAAAGACAAATCTACATGAATAAAATATAAGTAGCAGTACATAAAATGAACGAGATCGTTTTCTTCTAATATTGGTAAAACATTTTCACCGATTCGATGTACCGATATAGACGATAAATTGGTATCATAAAACTGAAAGCTATGGTGTCAATTTTGTATATATGTTTTGGTGTATATGGGGTCGCTGTATAACACAGAATGAAATCGGTGACAATTTTCATTTTATTTTTATTTATCATCAAATATTGAAGTTTTGCCAAATTTTATACGGGTTGAGCATATTTGATTTTTATGAATGTGTATCAGTTTAATTTCGAACGAAATCAACCGTATGTAATGTAGTGTTGGTTTTTAATTTTGGCTTAAATTGGCCCAGTTGTCATCGTCAATATTTTCTAATGATGCGTGTGCTAAATTTCCTTATCTTGCTCAACAAAGAATTTTTGCAAATATTTGAATAGGGAATTTTTTTATCAAGATAGATGTTTTGCGCTTTCTTTTCATTTGTATTAGAGAACGGTTTTGACGTATTTAGACGCATATGGAGATATTCCGCAGCAATCTAACGCAGAAAATATGTAGTTTTTTTTTAATCATTTAAGACTAACTTATCAGTAACCAAATTGCTTTTGTGTGAATTTAGCCAAGCCCAGAAACTTTATCAAAACTGATGGCCATCTAAATAAAACTGATCGAATAATAACTAAAGTATCAAAAAATTGTGAAACTCTGAAAATAATAAACTTCATGTTTATTTTAATTTTAACCTAAAAATGTCTCGGATCAGGATACAAAGTTCCCAAAAATTAACTCTGGTTAGGAATTTCATTGATTTTTATTTAAATTTTCATTTAAACGCGCAACTAGTTTATTTTTCAGGTTTGTCGGATAAAATCATCTAACAATTATATAACGCAATTATATACTGAATTGACCAACAATTTGCGACATCCAGTCATTTGCCGACGACACAACGCTTTCGGCTACCATTTAGTTTTTCAACCAAAAACAAAGCAGTGCCTGTCTAGAAAGTTCACTAGAAACTATGGTCCCGGCAATCAAATCAATTAAAGAATAGCGTAGATTTTGATGAGTCGAATTTCACCATTGCAAGTTCTAATCTTAATAAATGGACTCGCAATTGACACTTTCATTCAGGATGTTTGGTCACCAAATTTCCAGCGTACATCGTGGATGTACACATGTTTACATGTTAATCCTATCCGGATTTACATGTTAATCCTATCTCTCTTCTACTTCACTCCATCGAAGGTCTTTATTTTTGGAGATCCTAAATCCCATTTGGAATGTCTTGATAGAATTCAGAATAGTGTCGTTCGTATGATAAACGATGTGTCTATTACATTCTGCTATAGATGCTCTTCCGACTCTCCAATTCCACCCGCTTTAGAACTTTTCTATAAAACACCCACCATTTTAATTATTCCTCTTTTTCAAGAGTGCCCATGATATGGGACTAGCTAGACGGCAACACATTTGCCGAGATTTTTAATTCACAGCACTTCTAGAAACAAACCAATTGGTTTCTGGAGAACAGGGAGTTGCCGTATGAAACTATAACTTTTTTTTTATATTAGATAATGTATTTAGACTATTAAAGAAATTACATCGACAAAAAAAATTCTACGATTTTGTTAATAGAACCATTTCAAGATGGAGAGCTTCATTCTTTCCTCACATTTAAAACATTTGGATACAAGTTTCTGTGTGGTATAATGAAGCAAATTCATTGTATGTAGAGTTTCAAAAATATCTGATTTTTTTACATCTTCGATTTGAAAGATGAAAGAATGTGAATTTTTTAATAAAATTAGTTTTTTTATTCAATATAATCTGCCTCAACTTTAATACACGTATTCCAATGATCCTCCAGTAATTTTATACCGTCTCTGTAATGATTCCGGTAGCTCTGCAAAATACTGTTCCACGGCTTCAATAGCTCCTCTATTCTACGAAAAACGCTTTCCACGAAGGAATTGTTTCAGGTTTCTGAAGAGATAATAATCGCTGGGAGCCAAATCTCCTGAATACAATTGGTTCAAAAGTTTGCAATAAAATTCGGAATTAAGCGTTCTACCTTTTTTAAGATAATCAATCAACAAAATCTCTCTTGCATCCCAAAAAATTGATGCCATGACCTTTTTTTGCCAATCAGTTTAGGATCATAATGGTATAGATTCTAGTTTCATCCATAGTTATAAATCTACGCACAAAATTGGGTTTATTTTGCTTAAAACGGTTCAAATTACGCTGAGAAAATTGTTTTCGATTCAGTTTTTGTTGAATTGTTAACAAATGCGGCACCATATTTCTAAGCAGGGTTTCCATACGTAATTCTTCATGGAAAAATGTGGAGTAGTCGTTCGTCAGAGATGCTTATGGTATCAGAAATTTCACGCTTAGTCAAAGCAATTTCACGATTCTAATTGCTTGTAAACAAAGCATGAATTGCCAGAACGAAATAAAAAAAATCATGTATTCAAATGAAAGATGAAATATTAAAATGGCGTATAAATTTTGATTGCTCTACTGGTTAATAGGTGTCGCTTTCAATACTTTTCAACCACCCTGCGTACTATGAACAGCTCGACAACTTAACCAAAATGTTGGAAATACTACAAACACATTTCAAGCCACTGATTGATTAAGTTGACAGTTTGATCACATTTGTTCTAGTAGCACCATCATGAGTCGACGAGATTATATCGTTAAACCGTAACCCAAAATCTGCCATTTTTTGTGAAGAGCTCCTACAGTGTGTCACAGAAACCATCAACTTTCACCTGATCCAACTTACAAATAACTTTAACGTAAAATGCTACTTTTAAACCTGAATGATGACTTCGGTCTATCAATCGACTGTTATCCTGAACATTTTATCAGATTTTGTCAAAAAAATATTTGTCGGAATTGCCGGATTTGTCAAAAAAGTATTTGTCAACAAGCACATTGATTCATAATCCTAATAAATGCAAAAATATGACCAAAGTCTTACTGTATATTGAAATGAAAAAGGATCAGTAAAACAGTTGTCGAACGATAATCAATTGGCGAATCTCTCGAACATCAGAATCTATAAACTAGTTTAGGAACATAATAATCACAGCTGTCAGCTATTTTAACCTGGCAAAACCACTCAGAAAAATTTGTTGCGCGCATCGTTGTGTAGGCGCCATATATATACGCCGCCTATACGGACGTTAAAATTGGCAATGAAGTATATTCGATACGAAAATGTTTATGGCAGACTTCACGGTATTTGCTTAAACCTTTATCAGGTTCTAATACCTAGTCAACCAGAAATTTGGTTAATCGATACCTCCCAACATCGTAACTATACTAAAACAACGGCACTTTAAATTTATCTTTATTTTCGTGAACAGAAAAAACACACGCGGAGCTATGACAGTAGTTCTGCATCATTATTGACTTCATTTGCGGTTGCTTTTGTTCGAGTAAAATTTTGCTAAACTATTCATAATAATATCATCTTATCAAATCGGCTGTATCTGTGATAAAATAACCCATACACTGCGATGGTAGCTGGTTGTCCCTTTTCTTTTAAAGTCGCTTTTCTTTCTCTCATAAGCTACATGGTTTCTTAAAAATAAGATACATCACCACCAATCTGTGCTTGCAAAGTCTGGCCCCCAATACACACTTCACAAACAGAGCTTTGAAGCAAGCAGTACAATGGAGATTCTTTCGTTCTGCTATACAGAGATGGCGTCGTCGTGAACTTTTACGTTTTGCCACCTTACCTTGATCGTTTGAAACTAATCAACATGCAACCGCGTAGTAAGTGTCGAGCGGTTGCAGATATGATTTATCTCCATCAATTAATATCTCGTATTACTTGAAAAAACTGAAATTATATGTTAATTCTCGTGAACTGAGAACAATGCTCGTCTTTAGAATGAGCCCATTACTAGGATGTTACGCGGCTAATGGAAACTTCCTAGTTTTTGAATTTATTATTTGCAAGTTTCCTATTAATGAACTTTTATTTGCTACATAACCGCACTCATTGTTGCAAAGATTATTAAAGATTTAAGTGAATTTGCCCAAAGACGCTTCCAAGTGTAGGACCATATCACCAATCACAACATTCAAATATTTTCAGAATTGACCTACTAATTTTAAACATCATCCCAAATTGAGAACACTAAATCAACACTCGGTACTTACGGTTCGGAGGATTTTCTGAATTAAATTACATACTTATAATTTTTTTTTTTAATATAAAGTTATAGAAAGTTATTTTTGTATTACCGTGATTCGCAATATTTACTGTTTTTTGCAATTTTATTTAAACTACGTTGTGTAGATACACAAATTATCAAAAAGTGTAGCTGCAAAAGAAATAAGTTTGGAATTCTAAACATCCAAACTTATTTCTTTTGCAGCTACACTTTTTGATAATTTGTGTATCTACACATTTTGAGTGTACACTTTTCGTTAAAATGTTTAGCTTCACTTTTTATTAACGTTAAAGATTTCACACCGGTTTGATGTCCATGTTAATGATTCGTGTGAATTATGTTAAAAACAAATAATAGTCAACATCAAACCCCTTGTGATGAAAACATAAAATGATTACTAAAATTGAAGTCGAAGATAAGATATCGTTTGTAACTCGGGCGTAAACGTCGACTATGGATCTCGTTCAGTTCGACCTCGGATGGTAATTTCTTCTCTCAAGCCATAATTTCCTATTTTACTCCCTTGATAAATAATCTACTATTACTGCATGAATTTGCAAATTATTTAAATCAAGACTGTTCAAATTAAAATTCCCAACTACGATTGATTTTCGACATTTTTCTAGAATGACACTAGAGTAACTTAAACAATTTGTAAAATCTGTGTGACCAGAAAAATTAAAGTTTTTGTTTATTTTGTTAAATTTTACACAATTTTAAGCGGTTTAAAAATATATTTAAAAAAAAAATCCAAGTGCCGCAGAGATATTGCTCGTATTTACGAAGAGTATTTGTATCCAAGAAAATGTTCCTGTTTAGTACATAGCTCTCGTGTCTAAGTCATCATCATCGTACAATGTAGGATATTCATTTTCTGGCAAAAAAACCCAGTAACATAAAATGCAAGATTTTTTCTTGTAAATGATACACTTTCCAAAATATTTGCAGAAAACAAAAAAGCTCCTATAGAAGCTGCTACTTCTGGTGAACCGATTGCAGCCAAACATCTGTGATTTCTCAAATTGCAGATGAAAATGACACACACTACATGATACAAAAATTTCCCTTTGCAAATATTTGCAATGAATCTTAGATGGGAAGCAAACACATGTTCCGATATGAGTTATTTTTAAATGTATACTGTCGATGTGAAAGAGTCAGTTAAATCCGAGGGCTAAAAAAGCTAAATTGATGGGCTAGTTCATACCAGGCATCACAATCATTTTTAAATAAAAATGCTCCTAATATTTCGTACTAAACTGCAATCGGACTTTAGATCTATCTATCAGTCACCGATTATAAATCTTTTGGTGATTAATAAATCTGAATTAATTTGTCAAATTTTAATTAGGCATCAAGTACGGTTTATTTTGTTCCGTCTTTGAATGTTTGGTATGATCTAAACATCAATTTAGATAGTCCGAAATATAGACAAAAAATTTATTGCCAGTACCATATTTCCAGTACACTAAACGCGTTGGAGGCTTAAGGCCAATCATTAAAATAATCGAAAAGTGAAGTTATGGCAAAAAATTTTTTAGATTAGATGTTCTATGTTTTAGACATACAAAATTAATATTTTTAGATTTTCATCCCGGTGGTTTTGAGCTAAATTGTATATACTGTTCCAATATGTTGTGTATGATAATTCCTACCTTTATAAATAAATTAATTCAGTTACGAAACTAAACACAAAAAGACCATAAAAATATATTCCCATCATACAAAATTTTCGCCATAAGCCTTAATAGTTTTTAATCGAACCACATTATCTTAAACGCATCACATATTTCACTATATATATATACAACGAGATTGAAACCGTTTATACACCATTTTAATTAGCGCGACTCATAACAATTTTTCATCCTAACTTCCGTTCCCCGATCACATTACATATTCGCGTATAATTAAATTCAAAAGCCATTATAGATATAAAACCAAAATTTAATAAATTCTAAATACAATTTTTGTTATTTCAATATTAATGTGTTCTGGCTTTTGTATCACACACAAAGTCGACGCTGCCGCACCAAAACGAAAAAAATTTAACAAACCATAACGAAATAATTAAAATCTAATTATGTATTATATTTATATATAATATTATGTAATACTCGTATAATATTTATTTTTGCATGACATAAACCACATATATCTCGAGATTATTATTAATGTGTTGTAATTTAATTAAATGTAATTAATATTTTTCTTGATATGGTGATGTGGGATGTGCTCGTTACATAAATCGTCAATTTTATATATGAGTTTGTGCGTTATGAATATTCATAATATTAATTACCTTTTCATAAATCCCTCTTTAGCGTTGCTCTTAAAACATATCTTAAATATTATGATTTTGAGACTATATATACGATACTTGAGAGGGGTGAATATTAAATTTTATTACGTCTGTGTTAACTTGTATCTACATCAAAACTAGAAAATATTACATACTTTACGTGAGTATGAAATGGATTAAAATGTTTGGCTCTTAATATCTAAAGATATGCGTATTTTTAAATATGAACCTATAGTAATTCCGACTAAAGACAATAACGGATAGATCTTTTTAAAATTTCTTAAACGAGCGGTGCACAAAATGTTTACATTTTACTTTCTTTTAGGTCTTAAAACAAAGTATAAACGATCATGAAAAATTTTGACCTTGAGATTTTTTCAGATTTAACTTTCTATACTATGCTATATTGCCGAAGTCAATAAAAGTAGTTTTTAAAATATCTCTGTGCGTGCATACTAAATGTCTTTTGGCGCTTTACAGCACAAACGGATCGACTGATCGCGGGGTGAAAAATCATAAGATGTTTCCATAAAGGGGGAGTTCCCAGTGAAATTGTTAGTTTAATTCGGTTGCTTTTGGTTTCTTACAAATATTTTAAAAGTATATCAGTCACGAGAAACCCGATAGTCTTGAACTAAAAGATTCTAGATAAAATTTGCCACAATACCGTTCTATAACCCGTCAATAAACATTCTCGGACTGATTCATCGTGAATCGGTATAAAACTTCATATCTAATATTTTTTCACAAATTAAGAGATCCCAGTGAATTTTGGATGACATCGGTGAACCAGAGTTGGCAGCTTCTAGAGAAGATTTTTCGTTAATTGCATGTATTTTGAAAAGTATATAATTTGATTGTGAACTATGCCAATGCAGTTTGTGCTATAAAAATTTGACACTGCACTTTTGTTGTGCGTCATCAACAAGTGTCAAACGAGTGAAAAATTGGAAAAAGTGTGTGCTTGGTGTTGTACTATTGTATTCAGTATGTCGAAATTATACCGCACCGAGAGTATTTGCGTATAACAATAATTTCAATTTTCATTTGATTAAAACTGCTGCTGAATCATACCGATTACTTCGAGAACTTATGGTGAACATGATCCATCACAAGATGCTTGTGAACGATGGTTTCGGTGTTTCAAAAGTGGTGACTTCGATGCTGCTAAACAACGAACGTGGAAAAACTCAAAAAAAATTCGAAGATGTGGAATTGCAAGCAATGTTGGACGAAGAGGATTCGTAAATACAAAAATAAAAAAGAACTCACCAAGCAATTGAGGATTTAGAAGACCGGTAGATGGGTACCAAATGAGTTGAACGATATAGGAACATGGAAAAGCGCAAAAACGCAAGTGACATTTTGCTCGCTCGATACAAAAAAAATCGTTTTTGTATCGTATAGTAACAGGGGATGAAAATGGATTTATTTTAGAATCCCAAGCGCACAAAACTATAGGTGGAGCAAGACGCACTACCCACACAAGACGATTCTCTGTGTTTGGTGGGATCAGAAAAACGTGGTCTATTATGAGCTGTTATAACCTGGGGAAGTGGTTAATACTAAATATTACCAATAACAATTGACCGATTTGAACCATTTGAACTATTCGCGAGACGTTGGAATCACTCAGCTGGGAAGTTCTTCCTCATACGCGTTACCCATGCGCGTTATTAGCCAGACTTGGATCGTTCCAAGTTGCTGAGTAGCGCTTTGGTTCGTAAGCAGATGTGAAAAAATAGCTCGATGAATGGTTCGCAGCAAGAAGGGAAGATTTTTACTGGCGTGGTATTCGTAAATTAGCCGAAAGATGGGAAAATGTATAACAAACGATGGAGCATACTTTGAATAAAGTATTTTTCATCATTCCTGATAGATATTTCAAAAAAAGTAATTGAAGAAATTTCGATGTATTTTAAGTCTCTATATTTCGTAAAATTGCATTTAAATGTGATGGGTTTATCATATCTAAAATAGCGATTCATCAACTGTCATAGAAATTCCTGCAGACAGTGAACTAAATTGGACACCGCCACCTACTTTATGTGTCATAACACTTTTATAAGACTTTATAACACTTTTACACTATCGAGGAATCGACAACGAAACTTCAAGGAGCATGTGGCAAAATCATAAAATGGACAAAAATGTGGCGTATCGGGCTGTAATAATTAACGGTCAGCAGATTCCGTATGCAAATAAGGCTAAATATCTAGGGATGACCTTAGATACCAGGCTCAGATGGAAAGAGCACGTTAAAAAGAAAAAAGAAGAACTTAATATCAAATTTCGAAAAATGTATTGGCTGCTCGGGAAAATCTCGGAATTGTCAACCGAAAACAAATTGCTATTATATCAACAGGTGCTAAAGCCTGTATGGACTTACGGAATACAGCTCTGGGGCTGTACAAGGAAAACCAACACTTAAATAATACAAACTTTTCAAAACAAAGTGCTACGTGGTATATAGTTAACGTTCCGTGGTACATTAGGAATGATGACCTTCATAGGGATCTAAATATCCCGACGGTCTAAGAAGAAATAAAAAAACTTGCAGTAATACATGGACAACAATTTTATCAACACGTAAATGAAGAGCATCGTGGTATGTTGGACCCTTCGCATGCAGTAAGACGATTGCAGAGAACGAAACAAATTGATTTAATGGATTAAGGACACCAGAGCAAAGACTACTTCAGTAAATAACATATAAATGGAGCTGGCCAATGGGTGTCTTCTCATTCGCAAGTGACTAAATTAAGAAAGAAACATTACTAGATGAATTGTATTCAGTTGTAATAATTTAAATAAAAAAAAAAAAATAACACTTTTATGATCGTTTCGTTATAACATTAGGGGCCGCCAATTATACTACGATCCACTATTTGTGATGTAGTTCACATTAGATTTTAATGCCGAAAATATAACGCGTACAGGGTTTGCACTTCAAATTCATGCTTTTTCAACAAAAACGTTATGAATACTGAAAATCGGCTGAAATCGCAGCAATAAATAAAAATACAGCTAAATCTGATTTATAATAGATTTACCACAAAAATGGTGGTGTGCTTCCAGAAAAATTTTTGGGGTGGCAAAATTATCTAATTAAGTGCAGATATATTAATCAAAATTGAGCAAATAATGGAAGAAGATCGATTCAAATAATAGAATTTGAACTTGTTGAATTGAGTATACAGGCACAATTAAGAATGCATTGAATCGATTACGCATCATATGAAATCTGTTTCATTACAAGTTGGTCGCCGGAATTCATCGAGCGTAATTGAGGAACGGAAGATATATGCATTACAAAGTGTAATATCCCGAAATATCCCAGAATCCAGAGAAAAAAATGATATTTATCGATGAATCGGTAATCGATAACCATTTTCGGAGAAGAAAGGCACGTTCACAATCAATACACTGCGCTAATTATTCCGACAATTTGAGGACGTAATGTTTCCTTAATTGCAGCAATAAAGAATCAGGGAATAGTATTTAAGGAAAAATTGCACTTCAATGTTATTTCAAATATTTTCTGTGAATTTTTACAAAAACTATTTGAAAAATTGCAAGAAATTAATATTGAAGATGCGTGGTTAATTTTAAATATAATGTAAGTCTCCACAAGACGCAGTAGGTGCGTCATCTAATTCGACAAACAAGCCATATACGTTACTTTTTCTTCCACCTTATTCGCAAAAAATGAACCACATCGAACAAGTTTTTTCAAAAATAAAATGTTTTGCAAGAAATATATTTGCTAATCCGGAGAATCATATACAATTGAGATATGTAATTGATCAATCAGTTGCAACTGTTACCCCGATGGATTGTAATAAATACAGGGCTCGAAATGTTACCAACTTCACGCTGCTGTGAAACTAACAACAACCTTTAATTCACCTTACGTCAACTCATCCGATACAACATAAAATGGCTGCATACAATCATTTGATTTTTCCGGCGGGAAAGTTATTGATGACACACTAATGACTCATCAGCAACAGTCAAGCATGACACACGTGAAATTTATCAGAAAATGAGACTAATTTTCGTTTGTAACATGTTTGAAATGTATCGTTTATGATATAAAGGGTATTCAAATTTAAAGTATCTTTTTAAATTTTAACTAAAAGACATAAATTGTGAGGAATTTTTATAGATTTTTATTGAAAATAATTTTTTTATTGAAAGTACATTGATTTCTCAGTTAATAATGAAAACGAATGTCGTTCAAGTGATCTCCTCTGCTGTCTCGGTATATGCTGTCAATCTTTTACCAAAATTTTGAATAGTTTTTTCGCATACGGATGGTTCAATTAGTGATATTTGCACGATGCTGTATGTTGTCTTTGAGGTGTTGAATGGTTTGAGGATTATCCTCAAAACTTTGCCCTCAAAAAACCCTATTAGAAGAAGTCCAATGGCGTTAAATTACATGATCCAGATGGCCAATTCACGTCTCTTCTTCGAGAAATTATTCGACCAAAAGCTTTTATCTCAAAAGATCGATTAACTCCGTTGCTGCGTGACACTTTGCTCTGCCCTGTTGGAACTACATATTCTGCACAACAATATTTTCCAACTTACTCTACGAAAAGTTTATAATCATTTCTTGATATCGAGCTCCATTCATAGTAATTGCATTGCCATTTTGATTTTCGGAAAAATATGGACCAATTACCCACCACACCAATACAGTGATTTTTTTTATGCTTTGTTGACATATAGCCGCATGCAAAATTCTCATATACTTCTTGTTTTCCTATGGCCCAATTAAAGAAATGCCGACCTAATGCGTGGGCATGCAGCTTTAATACTTGTGTTAATTGTATTGTGTAAACCTTTACAGGAAGATGTTTGTGTAAAACATTGACCAAAGTTGTTGGTTGGTGTGAGGTTTAATTGCTGTGATGTAATTGCTATATTGTGATTGTTCGATATATTGCTCTATTTTCAGCATTCTCGAATTAAATATACCATCGTTGGAAATTCTTCCATTTGCGTCAAACTGTGTGACAACAACTATGATAATCGACACTTACTTATACACCATCAACTTCCCAACCACCCCATACTTTTCTTTCCGTTAACGCTGGGATGGAATCATGAAATACGACACGTATGTGAAGTTATCCCAGAATTCTATCCAAGAAATTTTTTTTTTTTAATCAGGCAACACTAACATAGCAATAACCAATTTGAATTTTGATTTATAGATGGAAAATGTGTAAGAATCACAACAATCAGTTTCGAACGGATGAGATTATTGATTTGAAAAAATCAGTCTTCTCATCAGGTCGCGACGACTGACGTTGTATTATTTACATTGGAATATTGTTTCTATATATAGAGCAATACCATGTAGTTGTACTACTAGCGAATTACTGCGCAGCGTACGAAATTCGATTTTTTTTTACATTTATCATCTATATTCTACTTTTGCAACTAACTTTTTCGTGTTTACGAATTATATTATAATTTACTTTTATTTTTTCGATAGCAATGGTGTTTGTGATTGTTCCGTATATTGGTCTATTTTCAGTATTCTCGAATTTAATACACAACCGTAGGAAATTACTTCCATTTGCGTCAATCTGTATGACAACGCCTATGATAATCGACACTTACTTATACACAATCAACTTCCCAAATTTATTCGCGATCCGGCGTTAATGGAAAGAAAAGCATGGGGTGGTTGGGAAGTTGATTGTGTATAAGTAAGTGTCGATTATCATAGGCGTTGTCATACAGTTTGACGCAAATGGAAGTAATTTCCTACGGTTGTGTATTAAATTCGAGAATACTGAAAATAGACCAATATACGGAACAATCACAAACACCATTGCCATCGAAAAAATAAAAGTAAATTATAATATAATTCGTAAACACGAAAAAGTTAGTTGCAAAAGTAGAATATAGATGATAAATGTAAAAAAGAATCGAATTTCGTACGCTACGCAGTAATTCGCTAGTAGTACAACTACATGGTATTGCTCTATATATAGAGACAATATTCCAATGTAAATAATACAACGTCAGTCGTCGCGACCTGATGAAAAAAAATTAGCTTAAATTTAGCTGCTGGTGTATACATTTTAAAATCATGTAGCCCTGATCCGAGACATTTTTAGTTTTGGCCAAATAATTTTAAATTTATCGAGCGGGACGAAAAATTATATGTATAAAAATCAATGAAATTCCCAGCCCAGAGTTCATTTTCGGAAATTTGCCACGGAACGATTTTTCCAATGTAGCTTAAATTTAGCTGCTGGTGTATACATTTCAAAATCATGTAGCCCTGATCCGAGACATTTTTACACTGAGAAAATTTTTGCACCTTATTTCTATGATTTTCTAACTTTAGTTCAAAGACTCCGAATTTTCATTAGATTGAGTTAAAAAATGAAGAATTTTCATAACTTTTATGAAAAATGTCTCTAAGCTTATGGAAATACCAAAATCAAATTTAGGTTAAATAATCCATAATTTAATGTAAACTATTTTCGTCAAACTGTTATAAGAAATGCCATGATAATAAGAAAAAACATTAAATCAAGGACAATAAACTTAACCTTAAAATAAGTTTTCTGCGCCAAATTTTAAAGAATATTTTACATATTATTTAGGCAAATACGGAACTATTATTAATGTTTTTACAGCATAGAAATCGTAACAAAAATTGAGTTTAAAGTTGATGTTAGAGTTTCCAAATATTTATGCATTTATTCCTCAATATAAGGATATGAACATCATTATTGCGATTTTTTTCCTTGAAATTTGGATATTTATAACGGTTTATTTGACAATATTGTTGTATATTTTTATGAGGTTATTCTAGTTTTGTTCTCTTATAAATGGTGACGCAGAGTGCAATATTTGCAAAAAAAATATCAAAAAATTAAATTAATTAAATATAATCATAACAGTTGTGATAGTGTTGTGTTTCAATCAATTTTGAAGGATTTTTCGGTATACATATTACAAATTTTGAGTGCAATATAGTGATACAAAGCTGAATTAATTATAATACATTTTGTAAGTTTTAGTTAGCATATACATATAGTAATTATTATTACGCTAATTTTTAATATTACTTATTGCATGTTTGATATACTTTTAATATCTATAGACAGTATACTGTCAGTTATCTGTTGTATGTATATTATAATATTTTACTTCGTAGCTGAATTAATAACAAAACTTGAATTCCTTCTTATGTAAATTGTGCTTACTTTACAAATATTTTAGAATTGGTATTGTTAGTATTATTTGAATGTAACAATGATTGAACTAAAAGGTATAAAAACGCTTTATAAATATTATTTACCAACAAAATATTATCTGCAATAATTGCTACTTCTATTATTAAAAATATAGACGGAACTCAGAGCGAAATCTTAAGTTTGAATGATTTTTGTGCGAACAATAATATTGTCATGCACATTGCCGATGAGCAAGAAGGTAATACTGATCAGTTAATTGGGGTAACGTTTCAACTGCCAGCAGGAGAATCGCAACCATTGAATGAATTGGAGCTACTTTTGAATGAATGGAATCTTCTTCATTTGAAAGGCAAATTTGCTGGTATGTATTTGTAATAATTTCATATTTAATGGTGTACTTAGCATTCATCAAACATTCATATTTTTATTTTGAACATTTTCATAGCAAGTGGATACGATCAAGTTGACGATTTTAAAATTTTATCGGAATCTGACATTGATGCAATGTTTTCAGACATTTCGGAGGGAAGCCAAAAGGCAAGACTTCGGGCTAAAATTATCGAATGGCGCCAGAAAAATGTAACATACTATATTTCGTTTGCGCTGTACGATTTTAATTTCACAATAATCGTTATATTTCATAGGGTTACAAAGTGCAAGTTGAACTTTTATCAGCATCTACCGCATCTGTAACGAGTTCAGTAAATCAATGGTTCGAAAATCAGGACAGCAGACCTTCATCGAGTTCATTAGAACAACAACCAACTTCACGTTTCGTAAGTATAGCATTTTATGATTTCTGTTGAGTATTATTTACTCTATATGTATATACAAGTATAAAATCACTTTTCTAAATATTGCAGGAATTGAGTAAATTTTTGGACACAGACCGTGGTCAAAAAATTTGGAAAGGTTTCAATAGTGTAAAACCACCTAGATTGGGAGAATATCAAAGAAAACTCTTAATAGACTCCGTATTAGAACACCATTATATGGCTAATATAAGAATGTCATATGATGATTTTGAAAGAATTTCAAATGATATAGCAGTAACGTTTCTTGGAGAAAACAAGGTAAGCATATATATAATATGGTTGATCGTGGAAGTAATAAAGTAAATTCATAATATTTGATTTTCCCGTTTAGTGTGAGCATTTGTACAGAAAGCAAAAATAACTTAATCGATCCGAATTCTGAATCAGGCTCAGAAATTTAAATGTTTCTATTTATTTTATTTTTGTTTTTTAAGTACAAAATTAATATATATATATATATATATATATATATATATATATATATATATATATATATATATATATATATATATATATATATATATATATATATATATATATATATATATATATATATATTTATTATATTATTTTAATTATATGCATTCTCCGAACAGAACTTTTATTATCATCGTGTTGATAAGCGAAGACCAACTGGGCGATTATATAATAAATACCGGAATGAAGCTCCTCGCCTTAACAAAATTGGATATTTCAGTACTCCCAAAATGTTGAAAAAGACAACGGAAGAAAATTATATTGGTAAGTATCGATAAATTGTAAATAAGTAGAGTAGTAGAAAACAGTTATAAACTTTTCGAGCGTTTTATAACTGTTTTCTACCACTCTACTAAGTAGAGTAGTAGAAAACAGTTATAAAACGCTCGAAAAGTTTAGTAGTAGTTGATGGCAGAAAGTATTTTCTTGTTTATAATTTCCTCTTAACCATTTTATTACATTTTCAGTTTTTAATACTTTTCATCTCTTTAAGGATTATCTATATAGCTACTATTCTTAAAGAAATAGAAAGTAATAAAACAATTACATATTCGAAAGATATTCAGAGATTTCCATTTAATTATGATTTTTACCTTAGAATCATCCTCAAATACCGATCAGGATGAAACCTACAAAAAAAACAAAGAATGGCTTAATTGTATGGACACTCCTTGGACCACTGTAGAAATGAAGTTTAAGGAAACTTTCATGGGTAGGCAGAAGGAGTTGGCAACCAAAAAAAAACAAATAATGCCCAATTTTATAAAGATTGGCTTATATATGTCCATCCTGATGCTCACAGACTGGTAAGAAAATCTCAATATACTCGAATTCTATCTTTTAATCCAAATTGCTCATTTTAGATTGAATTAGAATTTGAATCGTTATATCCCGGCAGAGAACATTGTTTGAAGCAAAAGTGGATCGATTTTGAAAACAAAATTCTACCAATTTTAAAAGTGAAAATAAAAAACAAAGTTATGGTTCAAGAATTTGATTCTGTATCGAACAATAGTGGTGAGTTACTTAAAGCAAAATTTAAAAGGTCATAAATTATTTTAATTATTTCAATACCAAGCATTTATTAAACCAGAACCTAAAAATAAAATGGACTTATAAGTTATACCACTTTCAAAATAAACGGTTCTAATTATATTTTTTATTTCTATTTTTAATTTCGCGCCTTGATTTACTAATCGTGTAATAATTTAGTGTCCAGATTACATATTATATTATACATACACAGATCTATTAACTTATAACATACCTAACTTATTAACGTGTTAAAACAATTTAATACTTTTCAGAGTCTAAAGCTGTTACTATTTTGAAAGCACTTCATCATATTTTAAAGCCCACGAGCCGAGCCACCAGGAAAACTGATAAAAAAGTATGGAAAATATCCATACAAAACTCAATTGACTCCTTTTTTATGGAAGTGGGACAAATTAGCAATTTAAGAAGTGTTATCAATAAGAAAACAACAACCTATTTGGAATATGGGATGACCTTACAACCATTTATGTTATTATTGGGAGAAAATGAATATGCCACTTGCTTTGACGAGATATTTTATAAATTCAACAATATTTTGGATTGCGTAACTACTGCATTTAAAATACACTTTGCTTTCAATTTAAATTATTCGGTAGAATCGTATAAAGTATGGCTGTTTTTACAAATGTATTTTTTTGATATACACACTGAATCAGCTAAACCAGATAGCGATATATTAGGGTTAATTGCAGAGTTAAATTCATAAACAGAATACTTATTAAGATTTGATTTCTGTAGCCATTCTGTAATCATTTGAATTCATATTACTTTTAATTTTTACATTATTATCATTAAAAATGAATTGCGAAATATGTACCTTTGTTTGTTTAAATATTGATATTTATATACAACATTTAAAACTAGTACATAGATTTAAACCAAATTTTTGCAATTATAAATGTCCAAACAACAAATGTATTTCAATATTTTCTGATTCGTCTCGACTCAAACGCCACTATAATAGTTGTAAGAAATATAATACGGAGGATAAATTGGTATTAATAACACAAAATACTAGCGACACAGAACAAAATTCCTTACTGTTGAATCAAATTGAACCAAATACCTCTTTAATTCATAACCTTGTTTCTGATGAGCTTTGCGAAACCACCGACCATTTACAAATTATTAATCCTGCTGATTTAAAAAAAACAATTTTTGATAGTATACTGTTATTTATTTGTAAGTTAAATAGTGTAAATAGCATGACAACTACATTGTTAAACACTATTTTAACAGATGTTTCGAATTTAGTTATCAAAACGATTGTTAGTCAATTGAAACAGCAAATATTGCCTTGCATAATTAATGAGAAACATAGAAACAAATGTAAGCTCTTATTCGATGTGTGTGAACAACCATTTTCAGAAATTCACAGTGAGTTTCTTCTGCTAAAACATTTAAAGGATTTGGATTTATATAAACCATGTAAAACCTTTGTTATTCACGCAGAAACCTCGCAGGTTGCACAAAAAGGAATTACCCACTTAAATAAAAAGGTCACAACTGGAATACTAATGCCCGTAGAGTTCCAAATTCGTAAATTTTTTGAAATGTCTGATGTTTTAGCACAAACTTTGCAAAACATTAAAACTCTTAACGAAAATGGTTCTGCAAACATATGCAGTTTAGTACAAGGTAGGAACTGGAAAAACAAAATGAAAAATTTTGTAGGTAAACACGTTATACCTTTTAACTTATACTATGACGATTTTGAAGCTGGCGATCCACTTGGTAGTCACGCGGGTAAACAATCAATAGCCGCATTTTATTTCAATTTCCCAGTACTTCCTTTAGAACTTTCATCTTTGTCAACAATTTTTTCAGCAATGTTCATAAAAACCATTGCAATTAAAACATACGGATTTAACAAATGTATTAAGCCGCTGGTAGACGTGTTGAATGCAATTGAACATAATGGAGTAATGATCAATGCAAATGGATCAATCGTCAAAGTATATTTTGTTCTAGGAAATATTGTGGGAGATAATTTGGCGTTGAATTCAATGTTAGGGTTCAGTCCAGCATTTAATCATACATTTTTTTGCAGATTTTGCAAAATAGATAAAAATGATATTGCCCAAGATACATATGAAGTTGAAAGTAAGCTTCGAAACGTACATAACTATAATGAAGATTTAACTATAGATGACTATCAAAAAACGGGTATTAAATTTAATTCTGGCTTTAATGCACTAACATCTTTTCACGTGACTCAAAACTTTTGTGTAGACGTAATGCACGATTGTTTTGAAGGAGTAATTAAATATGGCCTTTCTAATGCTCTATACTACTTCATTTTTGAAAAAAAATATTTCACCTTAGATGATATAAATAGCCGGATTCAATACTTTGATTATGGCGAACTAGAAAACAAAAACCGTATACCTGCGTTAAAGCTTGAACATTTAAAAAATCGAAAACTACGTTTATCTGCTCGAGAATCCCTTAAATTGTTATATTTTTTTACATTTTTTGTTGGAGACAGAGTGCCAAGGTATGATCGAGTATGGAAATATGTTTGTTTGCTAGAAGAGGTTATTAACATTTTATTAGGCCATTCTTTTAATGAAGAAATATTACATTTACTTGCAAATAAGATAGCTCTACATAACGAAATGTATACTGCTTTATTTGTTGATAATCTCAAGCCAAAGCATCATTTTCTTACACACTATCCTTCCGTTATTAGAAACTCTGGCCCACCTATTGAATATTGGTGTATGAGGTTTGAGTCGAAGCACCGGGAATTAAAATTTTATACAAATGCTACCGCAACTAGAAAAAATCTCCCAGTTTCAATAGGCAAGAAGTGTTTATTAAAATTTGCATACAAAGTATTAGAAAATGTTGGATTTAAAGAACCACTGATAATTAATAAAGTAGAAACTAATCCACAAACAGTGAAAACACCTTACTTTGCTTCAATCAATCATAAGTTTTCGTTTTATTCCGAGTCATGTCAGTATGCATCTTCTATTACTTTTCGTAACACTTTATACAAATTGAATTTTTATATTTTTGATAAAGACAGGAATAAATTGATGAAAATAAATGGCATATTTATTAAAAATAATGTAGCTTATTTGATTACACAATGTCGCCTTATTGAAACTTTCGACACACATTTGGGGGCATTTATGGTTGGGAACTTTGTTTTAGAATATGATACTATAGAACTAGGTCAGACTTATTTAAAACCTTTTCTTTTGTATACGCTACGTGATTCTAAAAGTTATTTTAAACCAACTTTAATATAAATCAATTATTTGTTAAATAATATTAAAATTATATTAATAAAATAATCTGAAATGATTATAATAGTACTTTTATTATTTAATTAACACACGAGTTATGTAAATCAACCTTAAATTAAGGAAACAATAATTTATTCCCTATGTCTCAAATACATACTTACAATGCACATTATCGTTGAATTTAAGTTCATCACACATAAATTTATTGTGTATTAACATAAAAACATGGTTAAGGGGCGCATTTTATTAAGGAAAAATTGTCTTAAATGAAGGAATATATTCATTAAATTCATGTCACGCTTAATGTCCATTTTACATAAAACTAATGACAAATGTATAGTTTAAGCTTTAAACGTATGATTATAAACATAAGTTTAAGTCTAATTTTGAAACATTAATTTTAATTTGAAATTCATTGAAATAATGTCGAAAATACACAAGTTGGATATCAAGTCAAAAAAACATTGGTATTAATTACAAAATCATCAAAAATAGGCATTAATTTTTTCAGTGTAGTTTTAACGAAATAATTTTAAATTTATCGAGCGGGACGAAAAATTATATGTATAAAAATCAATGAAATTCCCAGCCCAGAGTTCAATTTCGGAAACTTGCCACGGAACGATTTTTATCCAATTTAGCTTAAACTTACTTGTCATTTACTTGCCACGGAACAATTTATTTCTTACATTGCCTGAAGTTTTCCATTACTTTATGCAATTAAAAATTTTACAGTTTTTGTATACGTTAGATTTTAATTATTTTTGTTAAATGAAAAAGAAATCCAATTTAATAAATTTGATTATTTTTCATTTTTTTCATTAAAATTTATAAAAATTCTGGGCTGGGGTAACTTCACAAATATAGTATATTTGAAGGAAATGAATCAAAACCTGGGCTGGGATAACTTCACACAAGAGCAAATTGGTTATTGCTATGTTAGTGTAATCAGGCATCATCAAAAAGAATTTTCTGGGATAGAATTCTGGCATAACTCCACATACGTAAATACGACCGGAAAAATTTTAACGGATTTAAAAATATTTTCAAATTTATTAGATTAAAAGTATTCAAATTTACTGTGATGGATGCAGACTGCTGTATAAATGCAACTTCTATAATGTTTTAAGAGCAATGGCTAACCTCCTACAAGATTTTCGAAATTTATTTTTCTCTCCCCAGGTTCATCGCCGTTTCATTTTATGACATTGCATTGAAGTTGTTCAATTTCAAAATTGTAAAAATTCCGGGAATAAATAATTATTTTGATGTATACAGGGGTAAGATCATGAAATCCGACCAGAAAAATGGGTTGTTAGAAAATATTGCAATGGACAAACACAAAAAAAATCGAAAAATGGTCAAAGTTAGTGTAAATATTTTGTATAAATAAATGAATGTTTAACCTAAAAATTGTATTCGACAACTATTTCATAATCGAGCAGTTTTAAATGGAAATATTGTACCGGTAAAAATAGAATTTCGAAAATCTTGTAGGAGGTTAGCCATTACTCTTCAAATATTATAGAAGTTGCATTTATACATCAGTCTGCATCCATCATAGTAAATTTGAATACTTTTAATCTAATAAATTTGAAAATATTTTTATATCCGTTTAAACTTTCCGGTCGTATTTCATGATTCCTCCCCTGGTTTACGAATAAATTTGAATTTTTGACTTATACATGTAACATACCATTACCATCGAACAACCAAAGTAGAAATATAAATATTCATAAATACGAAAAAATAGTTGTTAAAATTGAATATACAGCGCAACAAGAGCGTGTACGGCAAAAACCTAAGTAAAAATAAAACTACGATTTTTTTTTTTGTTTTTATTATGAAAGTTTGTTGTATTTTCTAGGGCGCTATCAACTAATACATATAGTAAAGTGACTACTACTGTTAATTGCCTGGCTTGTCCATATAATAAACCAATTTTTCTGCATACTGTGGGGATATAAACTTTCCCATATCTTCCGAGCCACTCGCGCTAAAGCGCTCAAATTTTTTATGTGGTACATTTTCAGCTTAATCTTCATGAGTGTCCATAAATTTTGATCGAATTGGAATTAGGTGACTGAGATGGTCAATCCAATGTTGTGGTGCCCTTTTTGAGTTTAAGTTTCGAACAGATTATGATATGATGTTTTGGATTGTTGTCTTCTTGCAAGATCCAATTGGAGTTCCCTGCTCCAAACCATTTAAGGACAGATGGTAACAAACCTAGTGAATAAAGTTTTGTTCATGATAAGTGTGCTTAAGTTCCGTGTGGAAATTAACCAAAACCTTGCTTTGTGAAGCATTCCCATACATGGAGCTAGGGCGGGTGCGTCACAGTTTGGAAAATCCTTTTTTTTTGCTTAGTTGGCCAAACACGCCTTTTAACATTAAAACCCCAAAAGGATGACTTATCGGTAAACAAAATATTCGTCCAATCTGTTTTTTTTTTTCATTCGCCCACTGTAGTCGCTTTCCTATGTATTTTTTAGTTACCGCAGGGGGCCTATTATGAAATTGGTCGGAAAATACGTTGTCGTAAAATCCGATCCGCAGCGGATATTCGTATTATGAAACATGTATTTTACAGTGAAACTCAAAATTTTCAGAATACACTTGTCATATTTAAATTTGATTAAAATAATTTAATAGAGATATGTACTTACATTTAAAAAATTTCTAAATTTCTAAATGCATAAAACACATAAAAAGTATTTTCCGTGCGTATATACTACAATATCCGTCACCTAACTAGCTGTCGGATTTGACAATTGAATTTTGTCGTAAAATCCGCTAACTCAGATTTTTATTTCATAATAGTATAAAATTCGCTCGGATCGGAGTTTTTTAGTTTCATAATATGAATATCCGACACGAGACGAATTTTACGACGTCGGAAATATTTCATAATAGGGGCCCAGTTGTTTGACCAAAGTATTTCCATATGCGTGCAATGTTCCATAATTCTATTTCGTATGGTTGTTTTTGGTATAGTAGTATAATTTTTCGCCAATTTTGCGACAGCTGCATCCAGCTAAGCGAGGAATTTTCATCAAATAACTGTATATGATAGCCTAATCCTCCTTTTTTGTAGTGGTTCGAATTTTGCCTTTATCTGGCAAATCGTCAACATCTTTATACATTGAATAATGTGTAATGCTCTTCTATACAAATAATTTCGACTTTTTTATATAATTGGCTGCACTTGCAATCGACATTTTTGGTCCCTTCGGGTGCTCACGATTTGAAGCGGTGTTTTTATGCTTCAAATCGTTTTTTTTATGAATCGCGCTCATTTCTTTCATATATCCGCTAAACAATTGCAGTTAAACTAATGTTTGTTTTAGATCGTCCAAAAGGAAACCAACAGAAAACCGAAGTAAGCCCCGCCCATATTTGTTCCTATAGTTTTAAGTACAGTTATGAAGTACACGCCCTTTTTGAACATATTGTAGATGGAAAATATAAAAGAATCGAATTTCGTATCATAATATTTATATATTTACATAATTTTCATATATAAATTTTAAAAATTCAAACCAGGATTTCCTAAAAACCAGTTTCTTTTGTACAAAACCGGGATTTTGAGAACCGGGATTTTGAAAACCGAAATTTTGAAAACCGAGATTTTGAAAACCGGGATTTTGTAAATCGGGATTTTGAAAACCGAAATTCACGCCAATTTTTACTTTAAGGGCAATGACGATAAGAAGACTAATCAACAAAATTAAACGACTACTTTAGGAGAAATTTTTATAAAAACATTGTAAAAATTAATTAATAAAAATTAAAAAAATATTAATAATGAAAGTTTGTAAGAAGGGAGTATAATTATTTTACAATGAGTAAGAAGTGCCAAAAAAATACAGTCAAATAATATCATTACAGAATTTTCTATAATATTGCCGTATATAGTATACCCTCCCTCCAACCCCCCTCCCACATCACCTTGTGAAATTATGTCCTATTTGGTCGTATATGATTTCAGCTACAGCGTTGTCCAGATATTTCCTGCAAAATATCCGAAGTTCAAAATAATTCTAATTTCTCCCAGGAAATGACAGTTTTATTTATATTTATAAACCTCTGAAAAAACTTAATCGATTAATGATTGATTTGATGAAATTTACACCAATATATTTGAATGGTGGATTGGATTTATGCAGTAATTCGCAAGTAACAAGGCGATCTTTGAGAAGACATTTTCGCCAAGCATTTTCAACCATTGCACATTCACCATGCTTTTATTAGCTTACATTTTAAATTTACTTCAATTTCTAAATTTTTGAATTCTTCTAAATGATGAACGTGATCTGCAACAATAGTAAGGCATCATAGCGGAAATCATTTCGTAACTTAGGACCAAAATATTTATCCTAAAATATTTATCAGTATACAGAAACTGTTTAAGTCGATCTACTTGTTAAGGATTTCCTTCTTTATTTGCCTATGATTAATCTAAGCTTGTGTAGTACCTAGTTGCTGGTTGGTGCAATGCACTCAGATAAAGATAAATTTGTTTTTTAACTGTCGGAGGATACTTACACCCCAAAATCCTGACAGTTGCAGATATAAGCTAAAAATTTCTAAAATTATTCTGACTTCATTAATTTATGATGGAAATTTAATGTTAATTAAATAAAAAAATATTGTTAAAATTCTGATAATTTGATAACACTAAAAAAAATATTAAAATTATGTTATCTGAAAGCGAACGATATATAGCCACTCGTACAATTTATAAATGGTACCTACAGATAGCAAAACTTTTTTTTTTTGTATAAAAGTTTTATTTCATTTTTAATTAAATTAAATTCGAAAAAACATTGAAAACTAACGATGTAAAAAATTAAATTCAATTCAAATTTATTTTCACGAAGAGCAAACAGATAAAAAAAAATTCAATTCAATTGAACTACAACACAATATGAATAAAATATTAAGTTAAAATCGCGAATATAATTTAAAAATAACAGAAAGCCACTACTTGTCATTCTACTCGTTTGTGCTTATATATCTGTAAAGGTATAACGCGAGAAGACAACAACCAGAATAAAGTAAAAAATATATAAATTTGCTTGCCTCCCCGAATCTAGATGTTGTAACCAAAACTAAATAAAAAAAAAAAACATTTCTCGAACACGGATTTACACTATCGCCGGCTGATTAAATATTCAAAATGCAATTTTGTTGAACATGGTCCCCATTGGTGGTATCAAACCGGCGCTATAAATAGGCAGACATAACATTGTACGATTTTTTATTAAATATCCAATTCAATTTGTAGTTTTACTTTGTATATGCTCGTATATATAGGTACAACAAAAGTTGTACCAGTCTAAACGTTCCGCTTGTAAAAACTTTCTACCTTTACATATATCGATATATCGATTTCTGCAAAACTTAATAAAATGAAAATGTTTACAAGGTTTGCAAGTCTTATTCTAAATTTTAGAATTAACAAAACTTCAATATAATATACATTTTAACCACAAACTCGATTTATTATACCCCGTCGGATGAGTGTTTAATATATGAATCATTTAGTTTATGTAAATGCGGCTTAACAACCAAATGTTAAAATTATCACACCTACAGAACTTAAAAAAAAATTTAACCAAACTTCTACTAATATAATTCCAGGACTGATTAAATATTAATAAATTTATTGCCATTTTCACTCTATACCTACAAACTCGCAAGCAAAGTTAATCCATCGGTATATGTTAAATAGCAATAAATCAAAAGCTTTTTAACAACAAATTACGAAAACCCCGAACCAACAAAAAAAAAACGAATATCTGATTAAAATTTGAATCAACAACAATAACAACAATAACAAAATTTCAATGTGATTAATATTTTTCCAACAGAAAATTAAAATTAATCCCATAAATCAAATGTTACAGAAAAAAAAATTTATAAAAGTATGAAACACTCAACTCAAACCCAAATTAAGTACAAACCCCTAATTCTTTCTATCTATATATAAAATAATAATAAAAATAATAAGACGTCGAATAACATAATACTCGTTCCTACATATATACGGATGGGTATAAAATATAAACGACGAGAAAAAAGAGAGAAGAAAACACTTTGCTTTTCATCTTAATTAAATTAATTGTAAGCAATTATGATAATCGTTTTAGACAACAACCATACAATCCATTTTATTCCGGTTGCTTTTATCTTCCTTGCTGCGCATTGTCTTATATACAGACATAAAAGCTTTTTTCCTTAATATCACACACAATTCCTTTTTATTTATAGCAAAGAAAATTATCAACAACCTTCATTAAGGGAGCATATTCCCCACCCGTCTCTCGAAAATTTCCCCCCAAGGTAAAATCCGGATAATATCATTTAACATAAATTTTCTTTAATTTTTATGTTGTCTTTGGGTTGGATAATGGTGGTTTTAAAAGGTGATTTTTACATTGTTTTGTGCTTATTAATTTTATTGCTTTATGTTTTAGAGATAAGAATGGGTTCTTGCAAAGTTAATTTTATTTCAATTTAGTTTTTGAAAGCTGTGATAATGGAATGAGTATAATTTTGAATGACTTTCTAGTCCAGATTCTAAGTTAAACCGCAGGTGATTTATATACATTGTATGTTGCTTTGATAAAACTAAAAATTGAAATTGCCTTTTTTCTGTAGTGTACAAAGATTGGTTTTCGGCACCGCAAGTGAGAGAAGTGCGAGAAATAATTTACCTAAATCTTTGCGGTGTCAAGACAATTTTTAGAAATAATTGTCGATTTTAAACCGAAGTGAAATATGTTTCAAAAGAAAAATCGAAATTTGTTGCATGCAATAAACGTTGCACAATCAATAGGTTTTGGCATCAACTTTCAATTACGACAAATGTTCAAAAAATTTCAAAATATTGGCAAGTGCCTATAGCTTTTCTGGAATGTTCATGATATAGTCAAGCGGTATGCTGGGGAATTCATGGATATACATACTCTACGGATATTATATTACGCTTATGTAAGATCTCAAGTGGAGTATGCTGTAACGGTTTGGAGCCCCTTCTTACGCTGTGCACATGAACAGAATCGAAAGCATACAAAAAAAAAACTTTTATTCCTGTTGGAAAAAAACTGGCTGGAATTATGATTATAACACGCCATTCAACGAAAATGTGGCTCGCTTACTACTACAATGTGCAAAGAATATAACATGTGTACGCTTGAAAACAGGCGTCTACTTCTGGATGCCGCTTTTATCGGAAATGTCCTTCTCGGCCACATCGATTCATCCTTCATACTGAAAAACATATCCATAAATGTCCCAAGCAGGACTTTCCGTAATCACCAATTTTTGGCGCTCTAACACCACCCAACTAACTATGGTGACAACAACCCATTAATCGATCAGCACAATCTTTCAATTGACCAAATTGATTTTAATTTATCAAAAACAGTTTTAAAAACAAGTTAAAGTCGTATTTTCTAAATTTTTAATAAGTCCTTTGACAGTTTCATTTATGAAGTACTAACTGTTAATATTCTTATTTATTCACAATTTAACTGTGAATAGATTATTTTTTTTATATTCTATTTTTTAAATTTTCTTTTTATATTTAATTTTTTTTAATTTTTGTTAATATATTTTATATTTTACTTTTGTTACATTTGAAATCATAATTACAATGTACTAAATCGACTTCCTTTAATATTTGAATAAATAAAAGTAAATAAATAGTCTGTTACCGAGACGAACTTTTTCTAAGGTCGGCGATATAAATGACGGGTCTTTTACAAAGATCGTCTTGTAGGTGGCAGTGTGAAAGTTCCGACAAATTGACAAAAGAACGACGGCTATAAGTCGATAAGTATAAAAGAAAATGGTGCACTATAAATTAACAACGAGATAATTAAAGAAAATAGTTATAAAAAAATATATTTATTTAAATTTATTTTACGTGATTAAAATCAAAAATAAAAAAATATATGATTACGGTTTGAATTATAAAAAATCGAAAATGCAACCATTCGAAGGCCATTGATAATAAATTCAATTGGTTGATTAATTAACAACTTGTGATTTATTTTATTATATTTGTTTTTTTTTATTTATTCGAGGAACAACCAATGTTGTTCCAGTGAATAAAATAAATTATTTTTATTTAATTAATTCAATAATTTTTATTTACGACCTATTAGAAAGAAACTGTGATAAGGAATAAATGCGAATCGATTTTTGATTTCGATTCTTTATAATTTTCGTTGAAGGCGACAATATTAAATATTAAATGTTTGAATAAATTTATAATATTACTTTGTTCGATATCGCTGAATGAGACAATGTTAAATGCTTAATGTTTATATAATATTACTTTGGTAGATATGATATAATGTTAAATGTTTAATTGCTGACTGTAACTCCTCCATCCTTAAGTTCGATCTCGTCCTCGAGAGCGGTTGCAATTTTCTGGGATATTTTTTTAAAATTTTTGTTGTTTCTACAAGTATAATATATAATTAAAAAGAGTACTATAATTATTATAATAGTTCAAATGATCTTGATGTTATTCGTAGCTTTATTCTTATTTGTTCGGCATAATTCTGTTGTGTCGTTTGATTGTTTTCGAAAAGTTTTAATTTTTCTAGGTTTTTTAAAAGATGTTGTTTAGGTTTTGGTAAATCAATGTATTGTTCTTTGTGAGGTTAATATTATCTATTCATTGAAGGATATTTATTTTGTATTTCTTTGTTATGATCTCATTTGAGAATATCTCCCTATTTATTGTAATTGTACTTGTCAAATTTTATTAATTTCGCCCTAATATTTGCTTAGGCGCATTTTTACATGTTTTACATGTATACGAAATACCTGTTCCGTTGTTAGTTGACGAATTTATGTTATTATTATTGTTTGTTTATGTCTAAAATATGTTTATTCGATTTGAAAACATGGTTTAATAATTTCCATATAGGTGTTTGGATTAAAGATAACTTGATTAGTATTTATTTTAATTAATTAATTATTATGAATTGGTATGGGTTTTATATCGTAATAAGTTAAGGATTCTTTATAAAATTCTGGTACTTGGATAATAACAATTAGATTAGTGTCATTGTAGTAGGCTTGTATTCCTAACAATTTTAAATATATTAAGTTATCTGTTAGATGTTTATTTATGTCATATAGCTCATGGTTATCTAAAATGTGTGTTGAAATAACTTGCATTTGTCTTTTAACAAATTTACGTTAAAGTCTAGTGATGGACCTGTAGTTTTTCATTTAGAAATACTGATAGATTTGCTTTTTGTGCGTCTAATGCTATATTATGTCTCAATATTGATAAAGTATTATCTATGTATTCTGCTATATTTTCAAATCTGTCTATCATATCCTGATTTAATTTTATTTGTTCCTAAATTTTGTGTGTGTTACTTATGAATCATTGTCAAATTTTAATATTGCTTTTTCCAAGTAATATAAAATCATTGTTATCTAGATTCCCGGTAATTGATTTAGAGTTATTGGTAAAATTGATTTTAAGTCTTTTTGAAGTGGTATGTATCTTTGTCCTGCTATATCTGTTACAGTTTTTGAAAGGAAATTAGGTGTTGATAAAAATTCTTCTAACCGTTCTATTAAGATCTTAATATTTTCTAAATTTGATTCAAGATCTTTTAATTAATCTTTTATTGGTTACCATTTCAAAAATTTCAATTGATTGTGACAGAACACAAATTGGTAACCTATAACGATAATTTTAATTTTTTATTTTACTTTTTTGTATACGTTTCTTCTATTTGTAGTTACAGTTATTCCGTTATCTTGCAGAACTTTATATTTAATATTTATTGGTTTTAATTTATCTCTTGTAGTTATTTTTTCATATATTATTTCATCCTTTACATATTTTTTGGGGTTCTTATCTTATTTAATATTTTATTTTTATGCTTAAAACTAAATTCTATAATAATATTTTTAATTGAGCTATATTTATCTGTTATTTTTTTTTAAGTGATCTGAAGTTGGAATGATATTTTTGTTAGGTAAATTATTCATCAACATATAACCGCGATGTAATTCAAATGGTTTAACTCCAATTAATGAGTGCATTGAATTGAATTATTGTAAATTAAAAGAGATTTATTTAACAATGATATATAGCTAATCTTCATCTTTCTATTTTCGTGAAATATTATACGTCTAATTTCCGTAACAGTGGAATGGAATCGTTCGATAGGACTATTTTCCGTCGAAGATTTTGCTGTTGTTAAATGTGTTTCAATGTCAAATATGGAAAAAAAACTTCTTTTATTTTGTTGGAGGTAACTTCTCCTGCATTGTCGAAAACAATTGTTGAAGTTGTTCTGTCTTTCAAAAATTCTATCATTGCTTATTTTGAAAATTTTTCAATGATAGTTAATAAAATATGATTTTTCATGGAAAACGTGATCATATGCCAGATTTCTAGGGGCGAATTTGGTGAAATAGTTTCTTGAAAATTTGTTTTATTTAATTTTCTATCGTATTTATTTAAATTACATACCTATCTCACATTGAGAAATATAATTCGTAATTGTTTCTCTCATTTGAGGGAGATACTATTTTTTGGAGATTTGTACGAGATTTTCATTGGTACTACGATGTCCATTGTTATGTGTTTTAATTATTATTTCAATTTTTTTTATATCACCTGATAAATCTATTTTTAATTTTTTTGAACGAATTATTTTTAAATTGGATTCCCTAAAATTTTTTTCAAAGATTTTGTTAACTAAGTTAAAAACTTCTTCATTACAATAGAACAGAGTAATTTTTTTTTGATTTTAAATATTTCGTGAAAATATCTATTATATCTTCTTGTTGAAATATATTCTTCCTAATTTTAATTCTAATGTAAAAACGTTAATGTTTCCCTAGCTTCGCAGTGGTTATCGTCGACTATAATCCATAATTGATTTGGAAAAGAGTTTACACATGAATTTGTTTCTTCTATAGCTACTATAGTTTTTATTTTTATCCTTAATTTGTTCTATATCTATGTTGTTAAATTCATTTATTTTTTCTTTAGTTTCGTTGTTTTCTTCATTCGCACTTTCTTGTGTCGAAAGAGTATTTATTATTAATTTATTAATACTTTTCCTACTAACTAACTCATATTCTCTATTTGTATTATTTATTTTTTTTATTTCATTAAATTCTATTCGAAAAAAACAGTCGCAGCATTTATATTTGCCCTTTTTTGTATATTAGGTCAAAATTATAATTTTCTAAGTCCATTTCCCATCTCATCATTTTTGATGATGGATCCTTTAAACTAAACAGATAAATTAAATGTTTATGGTCAGTAATTATTTTGAATTTTAGGTATTATCTAAAATATTTAATCGCCCGGTGGGTAAATCTTTTCCTATCTCGTCTTGCGAAAGTACTGCTTCCAATGCATCTTTGATGCGTCGATAGTCAGTAAAAAATGTTCGTTACAATTTGGATATTGTAGTATTGGTTGAGATATGAGAAGTGTCTTACATCAAAACAATTTATAAACTCTTCATTATGAACAATTTTTGCATTTTTTCGCAGACATTTATTTAAAGGACATGTTATTTTTGCGAAATCTCTTATAAATCTTCTATAATATGACATTAAACCTAAGAAAGATTATATTTGTGTGTAAGTTTTAGGTATGGGAACATTTTGAATTAGTTTTGTTTTTTCTGGATTAGGTTCTACGCCATCAGGCGATATCGTGTGTCCTAAATATTTTACTTTTTTGTTAAGGAAACGTGATTGGATTGAGACCAGATAAATTAAAGTCTACCTGGTAAAATCACAAAATGGCCCACAAAATTAATTTAAAAAAAAATGTTTTCTGTTCATGATATGGACCTGGGCTGCTCAGGGTAGATCGGAATAACCAAGGCCTATCTGTAGGTATACGCCATCATATAAATTTATCTCTAGGATTGAGACCAGAGAAATTAAAGTCTACCTGGTAAAATCACAAAATCACCCACGAAAATAATTATAGAACACTGCTTCGTATTCATTATATAAAGCAGCCGTGCAATGATTTATTAAATTAATGACGTAGGAGTCTTTCATGTTCGTATATACGTAAATATAAAGCAACATTTCCATTTTTTTATATGTCTCTCAAGGACCATTTATTTATTCCCTAGATATTCGTCACTAGTACTATTTATAGTGTTGGCTCCATTACGGATTTCGCTTTACAAAAATTTCGATATTGTTTGTATAAATGTTTATCAATATATTTGAGGGTTATGTTTTAATTGGTTTACATAAAGAAATTATGCACTCATATAGGTACCTTTTTATCAAAAATTAATTTATATTTCTCCTAATTAAAACTTTTAAATTTGTTTGTTTTAGATTTGACAAAATTCTATCAAATTACATTACTACTCTAATATTACTTTAGAAAGCAAAAAATGATAATACATAATATACTGGTAGAACGACTACACGAAATAAAAATTAATTTTTTCCTAAAGTGTACGCTAACACTGCATATTATATTTTTCGGGATGGGACTACACTTTTTCTATACGTACATTTTTTTCGGGATGGTTACACTTTAGCTAAGAAACAAACCAAACATTTCGGACTAATATTTTGGATCAACTTCAGCGACTTCCATTTTTGGTGGTCCGCATGAAGTAACTTTATCTAATAAGGGAAATTTAAAATTTTTACTAATAAGGAAAATTTAAAATTTTTAATAATTAAGTATAAATTATGTTGGCATTTAATTGTTGGATTTCAGTTGATCCTAATAGTCCATCATAATTGGCTTTTAAATCTAGAGTGTAAAAATCTAAAGGAATTGGAAATTCAAGAAATATTATACTAGTTTTTCCTTCTGTTTGGGAAAAAATATTAACCGATTTTACGATTTTTATTTTTAGGATAATATTTTGTGGTCCTACAAAATCAGGATTTATATAATTTTAATTTGATCCTGTGTCGATTAATAACCTATAACCGCATTTGTCTCTGTATGTAGAGAGACATGCTTCTCCTATATCTGCATCATGATGTTGAATTGTTATTTGATTTGCAATTAGAGTATTATTATAGAAATTATTTTATTATACAAGATATAAAGGTTGCTAAGGTTGCCTGTATGCTTGGTCCAGCGACCGGAGTTCTCGGGTTCGATTCCCGGTGGTCACAAGGAAAAAAAATTTCACGGCTGGTTTTAGGATCAATGAATTAATCAAAAATAAGATTATGAAACCTCATTTGAGGCGGCCAAATCCCTTGATGGGATGTAGTACCAGAGAGAGAGAGAGAGAGAGAGTAAGATATAAAGGTTCTAAATTTTGTTGTATTAAACTGAACAATTCTAGTTCTAGTGTTACAATATCTCTTTTATCAGAGTATTTATTTATTAAATATTTTTTTATTTCCTGCCAATCTGTTGACACTATTATTTTCTATGATAATGTGGTGTTCTGGCGTATTTCTAATTTTAAAACAATGTTTTAAAACTTGTTCTACATTTTGAATAAAAGAATAAATTTCATTTATATTGCCTGTAAAGTTTTGTATTGTTTTAGTAACATTATTTACTTTAAATAAGTTAATGAGTTCTTCTACTGAATTATAAGTTGCTTCTGCACCAGATTCTTGATTTGAAGAAGAGTCTTATTTATTGAGTTTTGATATAAATTTGAGATGTTTTTAAATTTTTGTTGAAGTTGATTAATTATTTTTTCCGTTCTACTTATTTTATTAAGGTCCCCTAAATTTCGTCTAGTTAGCGGTTTTTTCTTTAACGTACTTAAATAAGTTTTTAAGAATTCTAATTTGACTTTTAGAGGATTAGACATATACAACATCAATAATTTGAGATACTAATTATAGTTAAGAATTTTCTTTGCCGCTCCTTTTAACTATAGGTGGTTCTTCTTTCACTAAAAGCCTATTTGATGAATTTTATCTAGAAACGCGTCAAAATTTAAAATATACGCCTAGTTTTAACGACTTTAATCTAATGTCGGATTCACTTTTTCACAAAATTTCTTTTGGTTTTAATTCACATGTTAGTTTATAGGGAATGGAAATTACTTACATGAATTGAAATAATATGTTGAATTTCATATTTTGTGGGGAACAATCACGATGTACGATATTCCTGGGATATTATATTTTTTTCTATTTTTGATTTTTATAGGTAATGAATGGATTGATTTACCTAACACTGGTTACGATTTATTTTTGTTACAACTTTTACTTTTTTACACAAAATATTTTCTTTTTAGTACACTGAATTTAGTACACTTTTCAAATGCGCCAATTATCAACTTGTGATTTATTTTATTTTATTTGTTTTTTTATTTATTTGTTTTATTTAATTGTATCAGTGAATAAAAGAAATTATTATTATTTTTATTTAATTAATTCAATAATTTTTTTTACGGCTTATTAGAAAGAAACTGTGATTAGAATTACTTATAATATTACTTTGTGTGATAAATGTTAAATGTTTAATGTTCATATAATATAACTATGTATGATACACTGTTAAATGTTTAATTGCTGACGGTAATTGATTATGCGGCCGTGATTTCGTCAGCATTTTAATTTACACATCAGATAGTATAGGATGCCTCTACAAGAGCGCAAGATTTAAATTTGCCGCCATTTTGTTAATACGAGATATAGGGATTTTGTTTTTGACATTTGTCACTTACAGTTTACGCGATTTTTGAATATGGAGAAATATTCAAACCAACAACGTTTAATTATTGTAAAAACAAATTATAAAAATGGGGGAAGTTTTGCGAAAACAGTTCGCCAATTACGTCAAGTTTTCGGTCGCAATAATACGCAAAATGAATCGACAGTGAGGCGTTTAATTACAAAATTTGAGACGAAAATTACGCTGACGGATCAAAAGATCATTGTTCCTCGCCGTCCTTGTCGGTCACTCGAAAATATAGCCACATTAAGGGTATCTGTGGCCGAGAATCCAGGAACTCCCATTCGCCATCGTGGTCAAGAATTTAACATTTCCAGAAGCACTATGCAACGGATTTTGGTGCTCTTGTTAGGACACCCTTTATAACGTTTTAATAATTTTTATTTATTTTAATTATAATTATTATTAAATCATTTATTATATTAAATTAAATTAAATTTAATTTAAAATTAATTTTTATTTCTTATAATCCACCGCTCCCGTTTCGGAGCTCAAGTAATGTTGCGACTTGCTTGAGCGGCGTATGGTTTAGCCTAGCTGAATGTACAGTATGTGCAACAAGAGCGTGTACAGCTTAACGGTACTTAAAACTATAAGAACAAATTTTGGCGGACATTAAACCGGTTTTATATTGATTCCTCTTGGGCGCTCTAAAACTATAATTAGTTGAACTGCAACGGTTTAGCGGTATAAAAGAAAAAACGGTTTGAAGCGGTGTTTTTAAGTGTACATCCGAAAGGTTTAAAAATGTCGGTGGCAAATGCAGAAAAATATATAAAAAAGTTGGAAACATTTGTGCAGAAGTAGAGGTAAAAATTTGGACCACTACAAAAAAGGATTATGACGCCATCATAGAGTTCGCTTACGCTGGCTTCAGCTGTGGAAAAATAAGCGAAAAAGAATGTTATTATATCAAAAACAACCATACGAAATAGAATTATGAAACATGGCTACGCATATCAAAATACTTTGGTGAAACCACTGCTACCACAAAAACACATTGAAAAGTGACTACAATGGATTATGAACAAATAAACAAGGATTGGACGAATGTTGTGTTTACCGATGAGTCATCCATTTGGAGTTGTAATGTTAAAAGGCTTTGGTCAATTAGTAAAAAAGGATTGTTGGAACTGTTAAGCACCCGCTTCAGCTGTATTTATGGGGATGCGTCACCAAGCAAGGTTTAGTAAATTAATCGTTTTCACACGGAACAAACGCACCTTTCATGAAAAAAAATATTTATGAGGTTTGTATCAATCTGTCTGTAAATGGTTTGGAGCGGGGAACTCGAATTGGATCTTGCACGAAGAGAACGACCAAAACACCGTATCAAACTGTTCTGAGTTTAAACTAAATAAGGGTATCACAACATTTCATGGGTCGTATCAATCACCTGATGCCAATCCGATCGGAAATTTATGGGCACTTTTGAAGATTAGGCTGAAAAAGTACCACATAAAAATTTGAGATATCAAGCAAGTGATCCTTGAGATATGGAAAAATTTATCACAAAAAATTTGGTTAATAGTATGGACAAAAGGTGCCAGGCAATTATTAACAATAGGGATGACTTTTCTATGTATTAGTTGGTAGTGCCCTAGAAAATAAAATAAACTTTGATAATAAAAACACGCTCCTGTTGCACATACACGCTATTGTTGCACATACTGTAAAATGTATTCTTGTTAAAAAAAAAAATCTTGATTTCTCGATCAGTTTGCCATCGAGTTTTTGAAAAATAATTGAATTTACCGAAAAATTTGCCTAAAATTGACTTTTACCTGAAGTTTGGCGCACAGCCTTTGTAAACATTTTGTTTATCAAGAATAGTGATCAAGAATAGTGTTTATCAAGAAGAGTGAATACGTAGGTCTTCTTTGATGTCGTCATAACATCGTAATTGGAGTCTACGACGCTCATTGGCTGGTTGAAAACTTTATTAATCATACGTTGCTGCGGGGATCTTTTAACGTGATAAATCCAATGATATCCTTACCTCCGAGAACTTCCTTTATCTTGTGGTTCATACGAATGTGATATACATTTTGCGCAACCGTTAGAAGTCAGGGTTGTGGCACTTATCATCAAACCAATTATTGTGGGATCTTGGAGGTCTTTTTCTGATAATGCCATACTAACATGCCGCGTTCGTTTTGGTTGACTGGATGTTAACAGGAGATTCTTCATTCTTAACATATAGGCCTAAATAGTCAGTGATAGCTGATTGATAACTCTGCAGTGATGCTTGATCTTTAAAAACACTGTGCTTCTCTTTTCTTTTGAACGTCGACGACAGTTTGCGCTTATATTTGAATATGACAAACAAATGATTGTTGTCCATGCCTGCGCCTCTTGAAGATCTGTCGTCGGATATGCTGATGGAGTTTGTCTTACACACCATAATTTGATCGATTTAGTTTTCCGTTCTTCCACCATTCGATCTCCACGTAACTTAGTGTATTCTCTTATGTGAAAAAATCCTAAAGGTTTCAGCAGACGGAAGAACCGGAGAGGAAGAACATTGAAAATATGTTATGTTTAAAAAAATAATTTAAATTCCATATCAACAACATCATCATCGCCTATCAAAGTTCAGTAATAGGAATGATCGAAACATTATTTAACTCGTTCTCATAATGTGCTGCTCGCATCACCGTGATTTGGATCCATTTCTCAACAAATTTTCAGAGTGACGGCAATATCGAGATTGGAACAATATAATTTCTTTGAATCCAATAGACGCTGCTCACTCTCTTGCTATATTTGTTTATACTTCTCGCCACGATAATTGTCATAATCTTTAACGATGTTATAAGCGATGTATTGTACAATTTTGGGCTGATCGCCTTGTTTATAGAATTCAACATACCAAATCAAATAAAGAAACGGTATTCATATTATTTGGCCGCTTTTCATATTTTTCAATAAGCGTATCTTGCTCATATATCACACCATATATCACATCTCTTGATCCAATTGTTTTTTAGTTTTTTTCACTTTTAATCTTTCTTTTGAGGAAGCCTTAGTAATAAATTCAATCTTCCTACTCGTTTCAGACATTGGTAATCATAACAGAAACCAAGCAACCTCTTCAACAGTCATCTCATTTGACCACGATTCATTTTATGTACATAAAATCGCCACATATGGCTGCTAACGAAGGATTGAAATTACAAGTCCTTATGTCTTTTACGTCTGGCGCTGGAAACACCATGGGTCTCGACAATTCTGTCTACTAGTCCTTACCCTACTGTTCAAAACTGAAGAGTTCAAGTTAGCAGATTGAGTTTCTTCTTCTAAGTCAGCTATATGAAAATCTAATCGTGGTCGAGTTCCACACAGTCGACAATAAAGCTTGCTTAAATTTAAACATCAAAATGTATGAAAAATAATGTTATGTTCTCTGTAATTAAGAGTAAAATAAAAATGTTCTACTCATTTTGTCTTATCTCATATTCTACTTATTTTGTTTTATGACAAAAACACCAATTTTAATAAACTTTCTCTTTGGCAAGGTGCAATGCATGACTGGAGAATTTGAAATCTCCTACCACTAAAATTACACATCTTGAGTATCGATCAATCAAGTTAAAGAAGAAATCAAAGCTGATAGTTAGTATTAATTGTACCTAAAAAGGAGGATCCGTCGGAAGAGGCAAATATTGAATGGTCATTGCAAACGAATATTAACAATAACAATATACCACATTACATTTTTCCCTGTATTTTTATTTAAAAAGCTAATTCCATCAGAACAATTTAGAAGAATCTGACACTGAGAGAGCTGCTTTCTCAATAAATGTGAATTCTACATATTCCTTACCAACCGTGCTCAGTTAATTGATATCTACTATTACTTTATGGGATTGTATTAAAAATTTATTTTTAACATATTTTATTAACCGTTTCCAGTAATTTATCTGGGATTAAATTTATTTCCGGTAATATAAATTTCTACCATTTAATACTTTTTAGGTTTTGGAATGATACGAACACTTTTTCTCGCTAGAATTTGCTGTTTCGGATTTTTTTTTCGGGGTGACTCAAAAAACCTGCCATCTCTTCACAGACATAATATTTTTGAGGTTTTGATAAAACAGTGTTGGCTGGAAATACACCCAGGTTTGTTTGCAGAATAGCCTCATCCGCTAAGGTTTTATTCCAATAAATTTGTTTGCAAAACGCAACATGCCTCATAATAAATATTGTGAGGCTAACTTTGATCATTTTTCAAACTTTTTCATACGTATTGTTGGATTTCATAATATCGTTTCTAAATTCTGATTAAAATCCTGAATAGAAAGGGGTTTTATCATATATTATAACTTCATTAGGATTACACAGTTCGTGTAATCGTGTCCCATTTTAAGCAAACTCATAGTTTGTTTTTTTTGCACAGAAATCACAGAAGCTGATCTACAAATAATTAAAGTATTATTATTCAATTCTGTGATTGTATAAATTAAAAGTAACTTAATAAATTAAATTTGATTAACACATTCAATAAAATTTTATTACTCTAAGAGAACAGCAGTCAGCGGTATATCTTGTTTCCCGCCGCGTTATCACTTTTCGTTTATCTTTAAACATCTATGTTTTTACAACAACTATATTTTCGTTCAACAAAATTTTTATCTTAGGCGCCTATACACATTTATTGATTGATTGATTGGTTGATTGATTGGACTGTAGAACCAAGTACTTGACGAGTGTCCCGGTTAACGCCGGTCCTATTCCTACAGCCTTTTTACACATAACAATAGGAGGGATAGGAAAGGTTTTTTTTTTTGGGACAGAACGACCCGGTTTCAGACACCTAGCGATCGTACGGCACAACACAATTCTAATCTACTTCTAATCTACGGAGGGGGGATAAAGGTTTAATAGGTTCAATAGATAACGATGATATTGGTCTTCAAAAATTGCTTCTTTAAATCAGCAACCTGATAAAAAAATAATATTATTTCACGAGCATCTGGAAATTCCCTGAAATATAATTCAACATTAATAATTTCCAGCTACCTAAAATAAAATTGATTGATTAATTCACTCCGAATACAGTCACCTAGGTAAATCCGATAGTGAGTAATACAAACAACACAATTCTAAACTACACAATCATCAATTAAAATTTTAAAGAAGTATTAGTCCACAAACACCTTAAGACTCCTGAAATTTAATTCTTCATTAATGTTTTTCGGCTTCCTAAATAATACAAACATTTATTGATTAATCCTCCTAAAACTCAACAACTTACAAAAGAATTTCCTGAAATCATAGTTATTAGAATTATATTAATAATAAAACTAAACTGAAATCCAGTAGCATTTAAAAATTATACTGTAAACATGGTTGGGCTGTATAGTACTTAAATTGTCAGACTAATATTATGAAACTTACAACCAATTTCTCAGAATTCCATCGTCAAACAGCGAAACACTTAACATCAAATTGGTAAGAAACACAAATCGAAATATACAAAATTTTCAAGATCAGTCTCGAAATAACGTAAAAATTTCAAAATTTAGTAAAATATTATACATTCCATCCTATCGATAACTACACCAACGATAAATTTTGTTTTACGCCGCAATGATTTCATTGGGTAATTTAACTATATCCCGCGAATCTCTTTTTAATTAATTTGTCCAAGATAAAAAGGTAATTCAATTATTACAACAATAATGTTAGTTCCGAATAATGAAAATTAACAGAATTATTCATTAATTTTACAAGTATGAGCACTTTAAGTAAGAACTAACAAGCAATTTATTCAAGATTTCAATATTCGATAATACAAATCAATTGCATACATTAAAGGGGCAATTAAATATCTATACTTAAAAGATTTTTTCTCAGTACAATACAGCCTTATCCTTCATAATAAGCCAAGCTTAATAGTGAAATTTTATTCGCACGTAACAGTACATAATAACAATCTTAAGAGTTTATACAAAATAATAAGAAATCATATAGTGATTTAAACAAATAATTAATCGTTCGTTAAGAGTTAATAACATCACAATACTGTTAGTAAGATAAAAATTAATTTACATTTAGTGTTCATCTTCTCAGTATATTTCATTTGTAACTTATTTATTAATACTTTAACTTATGGAAGTTTATAAAATTCCAGGAGATGGTAATTGCCTTTTTAATTCTCCATCAGCTACAAATGAAAGAAAGAAAGAACGAAAGAACCCCAGAAACCATCCTGCAGTGTTACGGACTATCGTAACTGAGTACCTCAGGAATAATCTTAATGATTACATTCCAACGTTCTATATATTCATCTAACCTTAAATTGTCTGAAAGTGATTTAATAACAAAATATTTAACTAATTTACAACAAGATGGTTTCTAGGTTGGTGCTGAATGTCTATCAGCAATTTCAAAATTAAAAAAAAAATCATAAAAATTAATGTGCATTACCCAAATTCCCAACACCAAGTCAATTTTGTTCCTGAAACTCCAGAATAAAATTTTGAAATTAATTTATTATACACCGGAAACCATTATGACAGTTTAGTTCCACCATGTAATTCATCTATCTGCACATTCTCTGAAATTTAATAATGAATTAATATTTTCCTGCTACATGTCCTACCTAAATGGAAAAAATGTCAATAATAGCAAAAAATCATATATATTAGCTGTTCAGGTAAAAACTTATTTATTTATTTATCCCAAGAGTATTTATTCCTCGAATTGACATGCTACACAACTACTATATCATCAAATTACAATGTTTTAAAATAATTAATAATAGTTTGTAGATAACAAACATATGATTTCGGTTTTTTATCATTTTCTTAAACAAATGGACAATAAACGCACTTCTATTTTAAATAAAAAACTTATTTGAGTTTGATAAGTATAGTTGAAGAATTTTTAATTATTTTCTGATTTTCTGTTAAAATCAAACATTGTTTACCTAAATAAATCATTTAACAATCTCAAAACGAACATCAACTTTGTAATTGGGGCCTTCTTTAATTTGTAGCCAAACCCATCACCTACATAAACCTGATAAGATTAGAGATATTAACACTTCGTTGTTTAACAAGCTGAAATCATAAAATAACAATGAAATAAAATCGAGATTTAATTTTAATTTATAATTTAAAGTACATAATCTATTTAAATTAATGAATTCTTAAGACCACGAATATTTTGAAAATTGTAAATCGAGAAACATAGCTATGGACAATAATTTGTGAGCTGAATATCTTTATATACATACATACATATATACAGATATTCAGACGTGACAATTATTTCATAATAGTACAGCCAGATACATAATATTTTGTTAGTAAACATATGTATTAACAATTTTATAGCTTTATGTTATATACTCATATAGAGCCCGGAAGTTCATGTAAATACATATTTTTGCATATAAATGCATATTTGTTCCCTGAATGCATATATATTTTTTAAGTGCATATTTTGCATATTCGACCTATTTATTTTACACAATTTTTGTAAATTTTCGTTACGATTTCCTGGTATGTGGCTCCTTATATGTACAAATTTGCAGTTTTATAACCAGCAATTTTGCATTTTTGCAATATTAAACGACGTAGAAACCAGAATTATGTTTGAGGAGCAACCAAACTTGAAGAAGTGTAAATTTTCATCAATATTCGATAAAAATTTCAAATTGAAATTATTAAAAAAGAAGGACCAAATTTTATCTGGGGAAACCGATGTTGCTCTGGATACCCCTTCAGATTTTATTAAATTTTATAAATACTTAGGCGCCTATACACATTTATTGTAATTTTATTAATTTATTGTACAAATTGATTATTTTTGCTAAACATTTTGTTTTGCTATCGCCGCGGGCAATAAATTGATAAGTAATTTATTATACAGCATTCGATTTTGACTGTAAAACTTTCACTTGGTATTAAAATTACAACATTTTTGTTGTATACTGTTCAACATAATAACAAGTGGCTCAATGGTCTAGGGGTATGATTCTCGCTTTGGGTGCGAGAGGTCCCGGGTTCAAATCCCGGTTGAGCCCAATTTTATTTTACACCATAGCCGGCATAATTTAAACATTTCCTTGATCACGTAGCAACCAAATGACTTTACCACATTTAATCTACTACTACTGTATTCGATTATCACTTATTCACTCAATAATTTTAACAATGTGAGGCACGATCCGATGACCGAACTGACTATGTATCCTGATCCTACGAGGTTGTCTAATTCTACTGGTTAAGGATATGTTATATGTTCTAATAATAGAAGTACTTTTTTACAACGTATCCCAAATCTAAATATTCTTCTATATTTACCAATTCCCGTTCATATGGTTTGTGAAAAAAGCAATTAGGATAAGTAACTTTCTTAAAAGATGCACAACGCATTAGAAGACTTGATTGTTTTATCCATCCTTACAATCAACTTAAAGATAAAGAGGGTCAGTTTTTTATATTTTATCTTTCTACAGTCCTCATTCCTCAATTTAGCTGTTGCGGCAACTCTCCAGGTTTAGCCACACTAAGCGCGTCCGCGAACGCGAACATACTTCTCACAGGATTTCCTATGAAACCATCTAACACTAATAAAGCGCAATGATCACCAAACTAGATCTGCAAAAACACTTAAATGTTTCAAAGTACGAAGAAACATGAAACTCGCAGTCAACTTAATTATCTGGCACTTTCATCTCAGAAAACTAAAATCAATAAGTGTCCGAGTCAAATATTTTAAAATGATCGCCTCATTGTACCCGATATTCTAAAAATTGCACAGACTCGATCGAAAATATGGCATTGGTATATAGTTCGTATGAATTCATTCATTTAACATATTTACAAAATTTGCAATAAATCAATTTCCTACTCATCCACATCAATTTTGCAAGGGCTCATTTAAGCGCTTTTTATATCAACTTAGTAACCAGTAAAGCATTAGGACTATATGCTTTAAACATGCATAGGGATTTGAGGTACTCAATAATTTAACCTAAATGAACCTAAAGTATTTAACTTAAATTGTAGTAAACTTCAATTTCATTTATCTGATTATCTACTAATTTTGTGGATTAATTTAAGACTTAGCCTCTTTGTCAGGTTCTGTAATTCGGCTTTGTCGAATTTGACCTTGTTATTTTTGGAGCATCACGTCTCTGAACACTTGCAACCAACAATGGCTGTGTGCTTACACTAAGACGTGAACTCATTCTTCATCTTCCAATGTTAAGGCCGAATGCGCGTTCCTCAAGTGTGAAAATAATTTAATTAGGAGGTCAAATAAATGTTTGAGTCGATAAATAATAATTAACAGAAATAGGCTCGTACGGTGTGGTGTAAAAGGGCACATGATAAAATTGCACATAACCGATAGCTGCATTCCAATTTTCGACAAGGGAGTTCTAATATTATTATTTCATTCTCTTTGATACTCTACCTTGTCGACTCTTAACTGTTTTATTTGTTCCCTTATTACCAGAATATAAGTGAACTACGAACAAAACCCTTAAAAGTACTTTTGCAAACTCTTCTACTTTGTTATAATATTTTTGCACCCACCGAAACAAATTTAACGTGCTATTCCACTACAACAGCGTTTTACTTTGCAAGTAACCCCACCCCGTAAATATTTTTCTGAAATTTTTTATTGTTCAGTTTTTTGCCATAATTATAAAAAAAATAACATATTACATTAAAATGTATCTTAATTTATCTAAAACTTCAAATAATCTCACAACCATATCAATTCTGTCTTATCTAGTCCGGCTGCTGAGAGATTTTTAATTTTCTACCTACTTTTACGACGAGACTTCTTTATTTCAGTACGTATAACTTAATATTAACGAAAATATGAATCTCTTATCGAAGCTTTTGCATTTGTGGACTCGCTTAAATCAATGTGCTTCATATGCAGTTAAAGTGCCTGTTTTATTTTACACCCTTTGCTACATGAGGCACATTTAATAACATTTTCGGCTGTGTGATACACGAAACATGCATTTCGAGTTAGAGTATATGAGCTAAAATGTATTCATTTAGTATTGAAATTATAAATTAATACACATTTTGCACTCACTATTGTTTACACTTTTGTTCGAAACAATTAAATAGTCCACCGTCTTGATAATGAATGAAATTGTGAAAATGAACATCACTCAAATTATTGATGCCACCTCCTGGTCGGTTGCTTGTTTTTAATAGTATTTTGACTTATTTCAAATGCAATCTGAATTAGATGAACCGCATACATAAAACGTTCATGCTCATCAATCGGGATCTCACTCAATTTTAATCCTTTAATGACAATTTTTAAATTAGTTGTTGGTCGACAGGTTTTTCTCGTGACGCTTTTGTTCACCTTTTATTAAAACACAAGTTTGATGGTGTTTTTTTCCGAAACCTGTTTGATTTATAACATTAGATGAATTCTCATAGTGTATTGAATTTATATTTACCTGCATAACACATCATCCTCTTGTAAATGTTTCGGGATATTCCTCACTTGTGGTTTATATTAGGATTTTTTTTTTAATTTAAGAAATTTGACAGGTACGATTGTTATTATCTTTTGCCGATTTTTTTCCGCCTGCTTGAACAAATTTCATTTTACATTTCATTATGTTAGCCCGCTAAACAAGGTGAACCGTTTTCGAACCATAAACTAAAACAACACTTCATACAATAGTCCGAAAACGAATCGATTTTGCAGCTCATAAACGAACCGTTTACGGTGTTCCTATCCCAAGACAATTAGACTTTTTAGCGAATTATTCGTTCGAATATTGTTCACTTTTAATGAAACGCAAACGGCACACTTTTGCGATTCACGAACTCAACACTCTTGTATATAATTTCCAATAGTTTTATCGATGTTTAAAAGAATGTTAGAAATAGAAACTGAAAACATACTAAAAATTTTTCAAACTTATTATATATAATAAAAATAGAAAATATTTTTTTTTTTATAAATCATTGTACTATGTCGTTCTCATAACAAATCTGGTGGTTTCGATATTCCCTTGTTAACTATTTGGCTTTGATTATAGTTGATTTTCAGCACACATTTTGTTAAATTTTCAATATATTTTATAATTTGGTCGCTACTTACCTTCAACGATAGAAATATATATTAAACTCCATAAAATATAAAATATTTACCTAAATTAACCAACAAGTTAATAACATAAATACCCAATATGGCGCTCGAGTTACGACCATTAAATGATTTAATTTATGGAATCTTTGTTTTATCCCTTTGGGAGACAGCAAAAAAATGGTTCGTTAATAGTTCGTTTATGTACCGTATTTTGCGAATTCGATTTTTTGTTTAGGGGGAAGATAATTATGAAATTGTCAAAAATTTCCCGTCACATAATTTATAGCAAAACAATTTTTAGATCGTTTCGTGAATTACCCAAAATAATTAAACGGCATATTTTTTTACACCTCAAAAATAATATTAATTTTTTTAGAAATTTTTAGATATACAGTTATTGTTAAACATTAAAAACAATGACTCTAATGTAAATTTAAGTAATTGTCTTTGTCACATACTCAGCAAAATTTTCGTAAACATTTTCTATTTTCTGGTGAAATAGTACCATTAACCAGCGATTTCACCAGTAAAGAATCTTTTACCCATTATATTGCTGCGAATGCACGATCTACAAGGAAACCTTACTTACTGATATTTTTTCAATTCTTGAACATTAATCACAACCTGGAATCTCAAACACTCAATTTTTATTCCGTGATCTTTAAATGTTTCACAGTCGGTTCCTTATGCTATACGAAGAAATAAATTGGCATTTTCTAAATGGTGCAGCAGGTAATTGCATTCCCTGCGAAATCAAAAAAATACAATTTGGAAAAAATTACAATTTAATTTCGAACTTGTCCCATGAACTCCATAATGTTTACATCGGTATTATGCAGTTGGAAATAATCACTGACCCAAAGCGTTTTTGGCAATTTTCAAACTCCAACAAGAAATCAGATAGAATATTTACTTATGATTGTGAAATACATACCAAAAATAATACCATGGAGAGTAATGGCAAATTCTTTAGAAGAAATGAAATCAATTATTTTGTGGTCTAAAGAACACGAAAACAAAAAAAATGGTTTGTTTACATTTGTTTAAAGGGAAATCAAAACAAACAACAAAAAAAATGTACAACTTCTAAGTCGTGTATGTAAATATCTATGTAATATCTGTAAACTGTAAATATCGCCGAACCCTGTCCGGAATTATCGAAAGTCGCATCTTTGAATTATTCAAAAGTGTAAACGTGAGTCCGTGAACATCTCTAGGATTTCTGTTATTTGATTATTATTATAATAAATCGGGTTCGTAGCTTATTTGAGAATGTCAATTGGGTAAAAATCCTATTGGAGAAAATACCAAAATTTCCAATTGTGAAAGAAATTGAAAAGAAGTTTTAAATTTCGAAATACAAGGTGAAAATCATTATTCGTGTCCCCTTTTCACAATATTGATAGATAATTTTCTGACCTATTCGATTATATGAAAGAGATCCCGTGAACATTTTTGGTATATTGGATATAACCGTAAACGTAAAAATGTATCTGGGCAAGTTAAAAATCACCAGAATTAGATCGCATTCGCCACACTGATAGGGTTTTGACTGATTTATCTGGCCATGTAGGTAAGACGCCGTGAACATCTCTAGGATCGATGAAATAAAATTTGAAAATTTATTAAAATTTATGGAATTTCTATGTAGCCTGTATGACACTGTACATATCATTTTAAACTATCTATGTTCATTTCAGTGTTACAACTTTGTCTACGCTATTCTAAATTATATTTTAAAAACTGTGAATGTCTGTAGGAGCGGTGACAGAAAAGTTATAAAATAGATTGAAATCAAAAACCATAGTTTATTAAAAATGCGCTGGACTTTGTAAAAACCATCATAATAAAATCTTGTTCACTACACACTTTGGGTTTTGATTCAGCTATTCGGTCATATAGGTGGGACCCCGTGAACATCTCTAGGATCGGATATATAAAAGTAGAAACATAGTCTAAAAAAGCTTTCTTTAGAATTAAAAAAAGTTTAGTAAATCGTTTTACGATTTTCTCGTGTTTATTTCAAATCGTTAGAAAATTATTTGATATTTACAGCGACACTATTAGGAACTTAGGGACTTATCTAATATAAATGTTAAAGATTATATAAAAATGTTTCAATTTCGCCACAAAACAAATCCAATTGGAATATTTTTAAATTTAACAGTGTAAATTTTTTAGTATTATTTTTGGTATGTATTTCACAATCATTATATCCTTCAGCGATGAAGTTCAGTGATCATTGCTCTGCGGCACGTATGATAGCCCGAAAACCAGCCCGAAAAAAAACTTTCTAGAAAAAGGTGGGTGTCCTCAATAAAATTCATTTAAAATCCTTTTAGCTTGAAAAATAAAAATAATTTACGTTCAAATCATATTCTATGCCGAAAACTAAAATAAATTTCTGGGAACTGGTTCAAGCAATTTTTCTATTAAAAAATTGCTTTCTTCGTACTCGTTTAAAATTATTCAGGAATTAAAAGAATGGTTTTATAGTTAATTTAATAATATTGTTTGTATGTATCTCGTAATTCCTGCCCCCACATCTTAGTAGGCAAAAGGGGTAGACAATACAAATTAGTAATACATTAAATAAAAGCTAAGGGCCGATTCCGGAATCTTAAATTTTAAGTAATGTTATATTATTTACATATTATTATTATTATTATTCTTTTCAATATGAGAAGCGAGGTTATAAAATATTTATGCCACGAGAATCGGAATCGTTGTTTGATAATAAAAGAAAATAGAGAATGTAATCGATTCATAGATTAAGTGAATTATTTTGAATAATTTCCAATTGAGCACTAATAGCACTATTATTTAATTTAAAAGTAAATAAACTAAAACTTGTGTGATGTTTTATTTAATATTTTTTTGTAGCAAGAAAGTTATATACAAATTATTAAATAGAAAATAAAGAACATAACTTGTCTTCTAAATTATTTAATTTTAAATTAAACGAAAGATCATTATCAAAGCATGAACCTCTGTTCACAGAGATTGTCAGATGTAATGGCTGATTTTATTAGACTAGTATGACTATGTCTGAGCTTCATCCGTACTCCCATTAATATATAACAGAGATTAGGCATTTATCTGGGGCCACATTCGTATACGAGTAACTCGATTTTTTTTTCGTAAAATCGCACAACTTCACAGCATCAATCTCTGTTCATAGAGATTGTCAGATCTAACGGATGATTTTATTAGATTCGTATGACTATTTCTGAGCTTCATCCGTACTCCTATTAATACATAACGGGGATTAGGCATTGATCTGGAGCCACATTCATATACGAGTAACATGATTAAAAGCATGAGTCTTTGTTGACAACTTTAAAGCATGAGTCTTTGTTGACAGCTTAGTAGACCTGTTACTGAACTTTACTTGTGCACCTTAATTACGATCCATTATACATGACCCAAAAACATCTTAAAAATCAACATAATAATGTAGGATCTACTTTCCAATTCTCGCGGAGTAGAGTCTACTATTCAAGGCGGTAAATAACGGTATACCAGACACAGTAATAGTCATATTGAAAACAATTTCGCTATAGTTAAATGAAGATTTAAAACCTCAAGTAACATCGGGAAACTGCCAACAAAAATAGGGAAATTTATAAGAAATATCCACAGTCGAAACATACTGGTACACAAACAAATTTTGGCGAGTGTACCTAGAAAATCAATAAAAGAAACATCTTTTACCAGTACAACTCAAAACAACAACGAACTAACCGTTAACGATACGCAATTGTGTCAATCAGTATGGAAACGAAAAAATACAGGTGTAGTAACTCCTAAAAATTTTAAAAGTTCGTTCAGTTTTAAAACATTAAAAGAAATTAGTAACCAATCAGATACAGAGCGTTCTGTTACTGCGTTAAAAGTTCTGAGTCACAGCTCAAAAATTCTTGACGATTTTTGCACTTCAATGTGCCCACTCAAAATAATGAAAAAAAAAGAATTTATTTTCAGACAAAAGCAAAACAATGAGTAAAACTCTCCCAGTGCTGCAAAATGGAACTCACACATGCGATTATTACTCGAACACGTGTGCATTTCTGAATAATTTTAAACGAGTACGAATAAAGCAATTTTTTAATAGAAAAATTGCTTGAACCAGTTCCCAGAAATTTATTTTAGTTTTCGGCATAGAATATGATTTGAACGTAAATTATTTTTATTTTTCAGGCTAAAAGCTTTTAAATGGATTTAGTGAGGACACCAACCTCTTTAGAAAAATGTGTTTTTCGTGCCGGTGTTCGGGCTATCTTCACGTACGTCCCGATGCATACTACTTAAGTTACTTGACTAAATCCATTTCAAATTGATAACTGTGGTTAGGAGGATTATCCAGTTGGTTGTCCTTCTATCGTTTTAAAAAATTGTGTTAGCAAGTTAGTTTACCCAGCGGAGCAAAGTTTTTAACGTTAATAAAAGGTGTAGCTATACATTTTATCGAAAAGTGTAGACTTAAGAAGTGTAGATACACAAATTATCAAAAAGTGTAGTAGAAAAAAAAATTTGAAATGTTTGAGAAAAAAACACACATGTTGGGACGAAAAGTCAAAATTTCTTATTGATAAGGAAAGTGGTTCTATGCCATTTATGTATGAAAAATAATATTGTTCATATGCCTACCATGGCTTCGTCTACAGCCCTGCATCCGAACATCAATATTTTCGATTACTTTTCCAATAAAAGCCGATCAGTGACCTCCATTTCAGCTCCAATGTTGTTGTTAAGTTCTTGAATTGTTTATGATCAGCATACACCTTACCTTTCAAATAACCCCACAAACTCCAGGCGTGGTGTCCAGAATTAATAAAAAAGAGCTAAGACAATTTGCATGTTGTGATTGACGTTATGGCTCTACACGTGGAAGCTTTTTTAGTGACCAAATTGACTTAATTCCATTATTAATTCAAAAAATGATTGGAATAATGAGATCATCCTAAGTCGAGAACACTAAATTCCAGACTCAGTCATTTTTTCAATTATTTTTTGAATTCTTAAAATATATAAGTGAATTTGGCATAAGACGCTTCTACGTGTACGGCTCTATCACCAATCACAACATGGAATTTTTTTTACAAATTTCAGACATCATTGCAAGTTGAGAACACTAAATTAAATGTTCGGTACTCATTGTTCTGATATTTTTTTAATTAATAAAAGGATAAAGTCAACTTGGCCCCCAAAGATGCATCCACTTGTAGGGCCATATCGCTAATCATAACTGAAATTTTTTTTACAAGTTTTAGACACTATCCTAAGTCGAGAATACTAAATTCCACACTCGCCACTTGTGGTTCCAAAGATTTTCTGTTTTAAAAAGATGTTAAAAATTTGTTTTTATAAAGAAGTTAATATAAAGTTATTTTTGTTATTACCAATACACATTTTTAGTGTGGGTAACTTCAGCAGGGAAACTTTCGAATTTCAAAATGAATCTTTGCTCACGTGAAAAAATAGTGCTAGGTCCAGACGCCGAAAAAACGTGGAAAAGACTCCAAATTTCATCTGATAGACGAAACAAATAAAAACCCTATTGCTAAAAAAAACAGAAATGATTTAAGCCTAATTTTAAAACTTTCCAAAGGCTAGCCGCTATCCAAAATTTGTGCTAGTCATAGAAATACAATTTTCATTAATAAATTGAAGAAGAACAACATAGCCCCTAATTAAACAATAGAAATAAAATGTCCTAAATTGCAGGAATATGCAATTAAGATAGCATATTCCAATCAGGTATGTTCATTGCCATTAGAACAACGTAGTGGTTGAATTTTGTGCTAATCCAGAATTGGCCCAATTTCATTGAGCAACATCGACCGTTAAATGAACGATTTTCTGACATAAATTGTTCTAAAAACCAATGGAGTTGGCATTTTTGTCTGTATGTTCAATGGAATAAGACCAATTCTGAATTAGCACAAATTCAGTCACTATGTTTTTTGGATGGCAATGAACATACCTGATAGGAACATGCGCTATCTTAATTGCATATTCTTGGATTCTGGGCTACGTTGTTTTTCCTCAATTTAATAATGAATGTTTTTGAAAATTATATTTCTATGATAAGTACAATTTCGACAGTAGCCGCCTCTGGAAAGTTTTAAAATTAAGTTTAAATTGTTTCTGGGTTTTTTCTGAAATCGTTTTTTATTTCTTTCGCCTTTCAGGCAAAATTTGATAGTTTTTTCCCCGTTTTTTCTTTTTCCCCTAAACACTAAGCTAGTACAAATTGGCCTTAATCAATATGAAAAATTTCATTTTGAAATTCGAAAATTTCTCAGCTGCGGTTACCCACACACATTTTTAGTATATACTATGATACTCAATATTTATTTTTTATTTTTAAACCACGTGTTTCGAATTCCAATTTTTTCTACTACACTTTTTGATTGTGTATCTAGACTTCTTGAGTTTACACTTTTCGTTAAAGCATGTAGCTGTAATTTTTACTAACGTTAAAAACTTCACTCCGGTAGCTCAAGCACTTACAGCTATGTCCCAAAATTCAATCTCGCATGGAAAATGTCCATCAATAGGGAAAGACTCTTTTATAGTTCCGATCCATAAATGCCAAGCTATCCAGTATCCCTTAGTTATTTTGTATTGTATACGATTCCCTTTTGAATGTAAAACTTTCTTTGATTTAAGACAATCAGCAAGTCGGCATATTAAGACATCATAAATTAGTTACGTATTATTAGAGAGTGGGAGGGGGTGGTAGTAGTGATATTAATATAAATTCTACTTGCACATACAATAAATATTAGAAACAAACTTAATTTATTTAATAAATATAAACCCCCTATGATTACAACATAATATATTTACTCAATTTATATGATACCCATCCTCGTGTATCCTCAAATGTATCAACATTTCACAAAAATATTTTATGATAAAATTTAACAGATAAAATAAAATATATACAGACTATAATATAGTGATAACAATGAGATGATAACACTATAAATAATAAATGAACTATATTTTGTGTATATGATATATGCTTATTTTAGTTTTTAATTAAAAATATATTAAAAATATTATGTATTATCACACACAGGCAGACACATGTATATTTATTGTTTTCGTTTGGTTTTGATCCTTTCGTTCCAGAAGACAAACAGCCGAGGAACGTGAAGCGGAACGACAAGCAGCAAATCGATTAATGCTCTCATTGCAAGCGGAAGCATTAAGTAAAGGATTTTCTACGGGACCACCACCATCCAGCATGTCGGGTAATCAACAAACGCCGGGTGGACAACCATTAGCCGCACTACATGGTCTTCAACCGTGGGCGGAACCACATACAGCTGGCTGCTGAAATACTGTTATTGTGATATAAAATACTACTTTTTTACGTATACATATTTTATTCCAAATTTTATTTTATTTATTTGTGATACAGCAAACTACTATAATAGTATATTGTCTTAAGTGCAAAAAAGGATTATTAATTTTAAGACACTTTACATTGAGCACAGTATTTTTTCCCCCTTTTGTGTAAATAAAACACTCAGATTGTAGGTTTTAGCACTCTCTCGTATATTTAATTTAATTTAATTAACAAAACTTATTTTACGCTTTTATCGCTGGAAATTGTAAATTTTTTAGTTCATTGAACCTTAGACATGAGAAGCATATAAACGATTTTGTTGGAATTTATCTCAAATAAAATTTCATTTACTCGTATATATATTACAGTTGCATTCAACTGATTCGTCAGCTAAAGTTGCTAGTATAAGAAAACTTATAAAGTTTACTAAAGCACAATGAACACCGCAATATAAATATTAAGAAATTATTTAAAGATTTGTTACATAGTTTTAACAACGGTCATATTTTTTAACGGTCGTTTTTTAAATGGCACTATATATGATTAAGGGATGGGGCCACCTTATACAAATTTCAGTAATCCTTTTGATTTCAGGTTAATGCATTAGTGGTTCATTAGGTGATTATGATTACAGGAGGATGCCTAAAAATTTTGGAATTATTTCAAATAATCCCTATATAAGATCCTGAACGATAATCTTCATCTTGTCGGTATATACCCGGGTAAATATAGTGATTTTCACATTTGAATTTCTCCGTGGCTTTTTAACCAATTACAAATCGTTTCCGACTCAGTTGCTCAATTTGTGTGAAATTTATGAAAATTTAGTTAGCTCGAAAAATTATGTACGTTGTATGTTTAAGCACTTTTTTTTAAATTTAATGGATTTTATACCTAGGTGTTGCTCCATATATTTTGTATGAAACTTCTTGCTTGTTTTGTTAAATGGATCTCCAATTTAATTGTTATAGATATATAAATCCTGCAAATTACTATTGATCTCCCAATAAAAATAGTGAATATGTTTATATTCTGAAATACAGTAGAAATCGGATAACATGAAATTGAAGGGAATAACAAAATATTTCGTGTTATGAGAATTTCGTCTTAAGCGATAATATCAATGAAAAAATTTAAAGTTAAATGCATTCTTACTTACTTACATTTGATTCCTTAAAATTAATAAAAACAAGTAATTACATATGAATAAATATGTATTTTCTCATACTTTTACATTCATGTGACTAACCAAAAATCACAAATGTAATTTTATTTAAATAAAATCATTTATACATAATAAAATATAATGAAAAATTAAATTCGCTATAGGTACTGTTAAAAAACTGCACATTTTTGAAAAGTAGGTACATTACTTTTTAAATATACATATCTACATTACATATAAAAAAAATGCTTATGCTATAATTTAATTCGTTGTACACCTTTTTTACATCTTTTTTAACAACGGTTTCAACGCAAGGTACCGTAACTGGAACATCATCATCATCCTCTTTACCGCTATCCTCATATCCTTGAACGGTTATGGATTTTATAATGTCACAAATTTTGCGATCACTTAGAAGCGGCGTGGTATCAATACTATTATACAAACTCAAGAAATCTTCAACCGTCATATCTTGAGGTAAATTTGTAACCAAAGAAACACGATCAAAATATTATCACGTCATCGTTTACAGTAGTCTCACATATTATGTGGCTGATCATCGTTGGAAAATTTTGAAATTGTAAAACCAATGTGGCGAAAGCATTTTGTTATAGTTACAGGCGTAACAAGTTTCCATGCGTGGCGTAACATGTACAACGCATCTACGACTGATACCTGTTTCATATCTTCCTTAAGCTCAATGATGGCTAAATATTTTTGATGGAGCATTTTTTTGTAAAACCCTTTTAAATTTTTAATGATTCCTTGATCACAAGGTTGTAATAATTGGTAGTATTTGGAGGTAGAAAAATTAATTTGACACTTTCTATAGCTGGATCTTCGGATGTGCTGGCCAATTATGTATAATTAAAACTACATTTCTCTTTTTCTTTAAAAGTTTTTCTAACGATTTCAACCAATTTGAAAGTAAGTCCGCTGTCATACAGTCTTTTTTATTTGCGGTGTATTGAAGGGGTAAATTTTTAACGTTTTTAAAACATATCGGATTTTGAGACTTTCTGATAACGATATGAGGATATTTCTCTGTTGAATCGAAATTACAGCTCACAAGTACTTAGATTTTTTACCACCAGAAAAATTTTCTCCTTTGAATGTTAAAGTATTGTCTGGCAAGCAACGAAAAAAAAACCGAATTAATCCACATTAAAAATGTCTTTTCTATCGTAATCCTTCAGAATTCTAGGTAAAGTTGAAGATATTCAATCGGAAGTCATATCAGTTGATACTTGTCTCGCCTCTCCACTAATACAGTTCAAGACAATTCCGTGTCGTATTTTAAAACGTTCTAGTCATCCAGGATTAGATGCCATTTCGATGGATATTTTATCAGCCTTTTCAATTGATAGAGGTCCAGAAATAGGAGCTTTTTGAGATCGCGCTTGTTTAAACCCCAAATCTAAATCTTCATACTTTGGTTCATACTTTGGTAAACGCAACTTTTCCGGCTTTCTTCGAAATCACCCTTTTCATATGAAAATTGAACTTTTCGACGATTTTTAATCACTGAAAAAGTAACAACAATTTTAAAGAATTCTAGAGAACACAAATTTAGGCAAAAATAATAATTTTCTATTTCACTCACCAAAACTAACCCGGATATTCCCCCGCGAACGACACCAATAAATTCATATGATTTCAAACAGAAAGAATTTTACGGTTTACGAGAATTATGTATTCACTACTACCAAATACAAACTAAAACCATTTCTCTGAGCCAACAAAACAAAATTTAGTAACAAAATTTAATTTCGGGGAAATCACTAAAACTGAACGATACTTTTTGTTTTAGGAAAGAACAGGTGTTCAATTATAAAATTCGTGTTAAGCGAATATTTCTGTACTAATTTTATATAAAAAAAAAATTTGATCCCGTTAAACGAAAATTCGTGTTAATAGTTTCGTCTTCGAGCACTCGAAAGATATTTTATTTCTTTTTTCTTCATGTGACTTTTTTAACCCGCAAAATTATAAAAAGAAAGTATTTTTCAATATCACTCTTCAAAGTATCATCAAGTCCCGTATGAATTACATGCAATTCACATTTATATACCCGGGTATTTGTAGTGACGATTAAGGATTTTTAATTGGTGAAGGACAAAATCATCTAATAATCGTTTAAAATTGAATTGATTTTGTGGTATAGCTAGAGGTTAAAAGTTGGAGGTGATGTACTCATAACTATAAAAACCAGAATAGTATTAGAACATTCTTTGTAACATGCAGATGCTGCTTCCCTTTCAACTATCGAGTATGACTTCAAAAGCCTCATTGGGAAATTCGATGTTTGAACAAAAATTTTGATAAAACAAATCTTTTCTAAAATCATTTTACTTGCATATTATGATACCGAATTCCAGCTGATTTAAATGCTCTGCCGATTTACCCCTCCTTTTCAACTTCTAGTCCTCTTTTTATATCAATAGAAACAACAGCCAAAAATTCGAGCAATATTTTGACACACATATCGTTTCGCCACCTCGTATTATAATTACTATTAAATTTATTTTAATTAATCTGGTCCAATTTGGGCGGCTTGTCTTGAAATCGGCGGATATTTCCATATGCAGATTATAATTTACATACAATTCTTTATACTGTTCGAATTTTTTGTCGGCTACTTTAATCGTTCTTTAAAATGTGCTTGCAAGTTTTCTATTATATTTAGGGGGAATAAATCCGCATTGATTTCCTAGTCGAAAATTTTCACCAATTTTTGTTTAGTAGTGAAATAAATAATAGAAGACTTCCAAGAAAATTTGAAAAAACCATTCAAGTAGCCGGTGAAAAATTCGAATAATATAAAAAAATTTATGTAAATCCGCAATCGGAAATATCAACCTATTTCAAGTATAGCCGCCCTGGTCGACTCAATAAGAGTATCTTAGGGTACTCGCCTGGGGAACAATTTATAATTCTTGCCAGTCTCCAATTTTTCTTGTTGCCCGTTAGACAATTCCTTCAAATCTGGTTAGACGAATCATCAGAGTTGTTTTAACACACCGTAAAGCAGTGAACGATTCTTCAATGATAAAATGGCCAGATGTGAAATAATCAAATTCTTTAGGTTTCAACTTTCGATTTGTAGCAATAACAAATGGAACTCTTCGTAAGACATAATTTGGCCATTTATGACCCTCTCCAAAGCGCTATGTCACTTTGACCGGAACAATATTTCATTATTGTATCCCCGTAGTTTATCGCAATGAGTTATTGCTAGATTTGCCATTTTGTCTCAACAAATGTGGTGACATTGCCACTGTAAAGCAAACGATTTAATTATTCTGAACCAACTGGCGATGTAAAGAATTAAGTTGGACAACAAAGAAAATCGATTTACCAATTTTTTTAAAATTCCTCTTGCTCTGTGTTACAAAAATCAAAACTTTATTCTTCTCTTCTTTATTAACTTGTTCAGTATTGTGTAAATGTAAAATATAATGTTCCTTTGACCATTTTTTAAGCATTTGTTTTTGGTTTCCTCAAAAATTAAATTTTTGAATATTTTAATTAAAATTGTTTTACTAAAAGTTGAAAAAATCACTCAATCGATTTTGACTTGTTAGGCCATCATCAGGAGATACTCCTTCGGCTTATTAGGCCATCATCAAGAGTATCTACTCTAGCAGAAATGTCATGCTGAACAAGGGAGTGGATTTTGCTCCTACACCAAATAAAATCAGCTTTCAGTCATTCGAATCTTGCTGTAGACGCTGAAACTGCTTTATTTGGCCAGCCAACATAACTAAAATCAGTATGTGCATTACAAATAAGAAAGGTATTAATAACTCTCCAAACTATTCTTCTGACCATGACCTGACAGCGTGTAAAGCGAATAAAGGCGGATACAATAACTGTGCTCACAAGAGTCGATTACTGTAATAAAATTTTTGATTTTATTACAGAAAGCAAAGCAATAGAGCTCGGCAGGGATCCAACTATAAGTCTTTTAAGACTTCGGCCAGTAAGTGTATCAACCAATGCCAAAAGTTATTTGATGGAACTGCGGTTGGAAGTATTATGTCATGAATCCATCTGCTCCGATTCTTTATGGTTCACCAAAAATCCATAAGTAAGACATTCCGATTACACCAATAGTCGCGTATGATCATACTAATTTCTTCTCGACTTACTCCATTAGGAACTTGGTAGAATTTATTAAGAAAATTTAAAACGTCGACATTACATTCAAATCTTGTTTCGTTTGACATTGCCAGTCTTTCCAATGAGGTTAATATTTCTTATTTTGTTGGGCCATAAGCACATCAGTATTCTTCTAAGGCTTTTATTTACAAATACCTGTAGCTTATTGTTGATCGTATGTGTACGCTTCCAATGTTATTCTAGCTTTGTTGATTTGTTTCTTTATAACTTCATCTGTACCAATCGCTAAAGTACGCAACCAACTTATACGGTTTTATTGGTTTGTTTAGCTTCATCATCTGATTTACCTGATATTTATTTTGAGGACAACTTGTGTTGCTAGACTTGAGTACACAGGTGCAGTGGTGAATTCCATTCATCAGACTGCGCAATGAAGATGCGCTTTGTTTTAATATAACATTTATGTAATTTCGCCCTGGTCTGATGCCAGCTTGTTCCTTTCTTAGTTTCGGATTGGCTGTCGGTGAAATTCTATAGAGGGTGACCTTTGCTAATATCTTTATGGTTATGTTGAAGAGAGAATATCAAAATGATGTTCGGCCCATTTATTCATTCGAGAATCATTATTTATTGTTACACACGCATTGATTGATGTAGTACGCGCATGTTTTGATCCTAGTGGTTTGCGTCTGAATTCTTGGTACCCGACCCGAGTGTGTTGATAGCTGTTTTGGTATAGGTTTTTCAGATTTGTTTTTCCTTATTGCTCTGCTCTAATGGCTGGTTCTTCATTGGCTTCGCAGAATATGTTTCTTAATGTCCAGCAATTTTTAATCTGTAAGTTTTCAGTTTTTTTCCAACTTTGGTGCTTTAATTTTAAATTATGATATTTTGCCAGATGGTGGTCAATGTAAATGTCTGTGCTACTCACTCGTTACCGTGACATCCGTAATGAGTTGAGAAATTTCTTGTTGGTCATTATGTGTTCTATTTGCGTGATATGTATGGTTCGTTATTCTACTTCAAGTGAAGTCCATATGTGTAAATATTGGTGTGGAAATTTATTGCCTTCTTTTGCGTCGATGAGTCATTCTCAGTTATTAGAGTTTACCCATATGGTTTTTTTAGGTCGATGTTACATCATTATTCACTTTTTCTATTATGTTCCCAAGCAGCCACTCATAACCTTGTAATAATCCAAGCAATGGTTGCTTGGCTTCGGTGATGAAGTTGTTGTTGTTGTTTTTTTGCTTAGCTTCGGTGATGAAGTTGTTGTTACGTAGATCGTAACGCTGTCACTCGCTCCCAATTTCAAGACTAACTACTAGGAAATCTATTAAAATTTTAGGCAATTTTACCAATCCAATTTTTTACTCCAGTGAAAAAGGACCAGGAAAATTAAAACGTCGATTGATAATCAATTGGTGAGTCTCGGAGATAAATGTAATTCTGAGCTAACCTGAGCAAAATAGATATCGACTACATTAAAAAACCACTACTTGTATTCTTGTTCAAGACAAGATCATCATCACAGCTATCGGACAATTTCAGTTTTGAAAACCACATTATATGTAGAAAACACCTTTTTTTGTATTTAATTTTGATCAAAGTACAACCAAAAACAATAAATAATCAATAGTACTAATTTACGCTATAAGTTTTGTAGTAACCCCAACTACGTTGCTTAAAAACGGACGCTAAAATCAGAAATGAAGTATTTATTTCGAAAATGTTCATGACCGACGACACATTTGGCACAGCGAAACCATACACGCAGAGAAAAAATATGGTTACTACAATCATATTTAAAAGGTATCATATTATGATTGGCATTTTGATTGCAGCAATCATTAATATATATTGAATATGATTGGTAGAATCATATGAATGGTTACAGCAAACATAAAATGATTTCTGTAACCATGTGTGAGACTCAAACTATGATTGCAATAATCATTTTATGTTTGCTGTAATCATGTATATGATTCTACCAATCATGTTTTTGATTCAATACCAATCATATTTATAATTACAGTAAACATTTAATGTAATATTGATGACGCATTGATATCGCATTGAAAGAAATACCCCATCCCTTTTATTCCAATTGACCATTATTGTTGATAGCTCAGCTCACAACAACAAAATCCGGAATTTATTTTCCCCGTCGTGAGCATACCAAAAAGTTTGGTTTATCACTATCATCTCAAAATTTTAATAACATTTGTTATAAAATATTCGATAATCGCATAAGACTACATTACTGCAGCCATGAAACTACAAAGTGAATGCTGTAGATTTAGTGTTTACATACGAATTAATCACACATTAAGATAGCGAATTTTTTATAAATACACTAAAAATTATTAATCATTCAATAATCACAGAATAATTGACTCAACAACTTAAATGATTCAAAAATATATTTAGCACAATCATAATTGTGTTACCACCATTAATAGTTGTAGGAATCATAATGGCAAGTGAATTTTAAAAATAATATGGTTGGAGCAACTATATTTCTATCCTTCACAATTATTTGGCGAATATGTTATAATGACGGTGACCGAACATTTTTACAGTAATTATAATATTATTTAAACAAAAATAGTTTAGTTGGAGCAATCGTGCAGGAACTATATTATTTCTCTGCGTGTAGCCGAATTTAGCCTCGTAAATCGCTAATGGTTGTACCAATACACTAATATTGAAAACACCGATTGACCAAGATTTTCGATCCCACCTTTTTGTTTAATAAACACTAAATTTTAACTGCCAAAATATCGAGTAAACTCAATTTAAACTAGAAAATTAAAGCATGATGCCTTCACACAGAAAAACAATGAAAAAAAACAACAAAAAGTACTAATCTATATTGTCTAGAATTGTCTACATATTCTACCAACTCTCGACATTGTCTACTCAAAAATCAATTGTCTACTCTATTTTCGGTTCTGTATTAACGCTGGACTGATGGAATATATCTATCTTGATTAAGCTCTCGCATCCAAAGGTTTATTTTGCTATAAGTTGACAACGTTTCGCCATGACTCACAACGAAATACGAAATTTCATATAAATGTGAAATCACTTGGGTGATCGTGACGTTAATAGTCGTGTTTTTAATAGTCTTAAGCTCAAAACAGAACAAGAGCGAAGGCGGCGAGCGAAATCGCCTGTCATATTACAAAACACAGAAAACATACAATAAAAACACAACCATCGACGCAGGCGACGACGATTTCTTCGTTGAAATAAATTTAGAGTTTATTTCTATTTTTATCGCCGACGAAACAATGCTGCCAACTGTTTTTTTATATATAAGTTGGTAACGCCCCAACGTCATATGCCAAAAATATAAAACATTAACAGTTTTTATAATTTTAAAATTTTTATTATCCGAATATGCTAACTTTTAGAATATATTTTGACATAAATAAAATATATCGTCGTTATGTCATTTGTGGTTGTTTTTTTATCGCCACACGCTGGCGCTCTTGTTCTGTTAGCTACAGCGATAACGCGCCGATATTTTTTATTTATTCGTCGACGCTCGTCGTTGTCGCTCTTGTTCTGTTTTGAGCTTAAGGGTCTGTTTTTTAATTCAACCCGAGCAAGCAGGCTTACCCCGGGTAGTGTACACCGGGCAAAGGTTGTACTGGGTAAAATTATCCGGTGCGCAAAGAGTAATAAATTGTTTTTTATTTTGCACACTATTCGTACACTGACATTAATTTTAGAGTTAAATTTGAAGAACCGAGTGTGCACTGTGTAAGCACAGTTCACAAATAAAAATGCAGTGTACCGAGTAAAATTACACAGGTTGAATAAAAAAATACGAAATATATTTTGACAGCGCACTGCCTGCTCGGGATGAATTAAAAAATAGGCCCTTAGTTTTATTTTAGAAAATCTCATGGAATACATTCATTTATTGTACTACAGTATATAAATTTTAATTATGTGTTTAATATTATTGTTATGATTTTACTAATTATTTTGTACGAATTCTCCACTGGTGATGACCAACAGGTCGAAATATTTGGATAACTAATAAAATAAAGTAATTATGAAATAAAAAAATATTTGTCTATAAAAAGCTAGTAGCAGAAGAAAAAGACAAACTACGGAAAGTATTTACTATATAATATCAATAAAATAATAGTACAGCATAATAAAATAAAACTAGATAGTGAGCTACCTGATTTAACACATATGTAAAAGCTCATATATGTAAAAAAAAATAAAAAAAATAATAATACAAATTAGAAAAAAAGTAAAATAAAAATTAAAAATAAATTAAAATTAATAGTGAATTTAACAAATTTAAAAAATAATTAAAGGAAAATAATTATGATTATTCGATACAAATACATCAACCATCTTTCAATAAATCAAAGCAGCATATGTTTTAAAATTTAACATAATGTTCTAAATAAAACACCAATGTCATTTTTTGAGAATAACCATTCTTTCGACAATTTTACAAATACTCTAAAAGTATGCAGATGCAATACAGGTTGGTAGAAAGCTATAAAACTTCGGTGCCGTGTAAGAAAAAAAATTCTTGTCATGCTCTTTAGACGGTTGCGGAATACTAAATCTATTTCTATTTCAAAACAAGTATATGGTTCAAGCACAGTGGTTAAGGCTTTGGCGTTTGGATTGGGAGGGACCGGGTTCGAATCCCGATAGGGGCAGGATGCGAAATTGAATTTTCATCAACAGATTATGATCTGTGATGAAATGGAGCACAACTATTACCCCCTGTCAACCTGGAGTGCAAAACTCATGGGCCGACCCATCTTCCATGCCAGTATAGGCTGCCATTGAGCTATGCAATGTGTAGATGGGTGATAAAATCAAATCTATAGCCGTACATCCGCGATTTGGCAAGCAATGCGTGTAGGACGTGAAAAGCAAACCGCGAAAGAGTTGGAAGTGCTTCGTACAATAATTCATTTTTAAAACTTTAAATACATATAGATATCGCAGTGGTAATATTTTATAACTTAAAAACAAATGAAAAGATGGTGTAGTTTTTCATATATGGTTCATAATACTAAGCACACTTTTTGTATCGTCAATATTGGCTTGATGTTTGACCAATAAATTCCACCCCAACATGTTAACCCGTACTGAAGATGAGAATCAATCAAAGCGTAATAAATAATCACTTGATTCTTGAAGTTAAGCTGTGAGCCAAGATTTAAACCTAGGTATATGAACGAACTTGATGCTACATTCATTGCACGACAATGAATGATAAGCCACTGAACCAGAAATAATGGCAGGACACTCAAATTAAAGGCCATCATTTTAGACTTGCAGCTAAAAACCATGAAATGAACATAGAATCATTTTTTTTTAGTAATTTAAGGTCACACTTAATGTCATAACTCAACGAATCCTTATTAAAATTGGGATATTGCAACATCGACATCATCGGCAATGGCCACAGGATTACCACGCAAATCAAGATCAAAAATAGAACTACAATAAATCAAAAAAAGTAGAGGTCCCGGCACAGATCCTTGAAGAACCCCAACATTAACCATTTTTTCATAGCTACGGACATTATTTATACATACACTCTGAACTCGATTACATATTTATTTTACTCGATTACGTATTTATTCAAATAGAGAAATTGCCAAACCTGTAATACCAATGTGCGGCAATTTTTATAGTAGCACTTCATGATTAACGGTATCGAACGTTCGAAGGTTAATATTCAAATTGTCGTGAACGGGCCTTCAAAAATGAAGCAAAAGCCAGTTCCGTTGATGAATTTTTAATAAAGCTATATATTGACGTAAATCGAGAAAATTGGTTTTATCTAGAAAACTCAAAAATCTGGATTTAATAATTTTTTCAAAAATTTTTGAGAATTCTTTAATTGGGGAAAAAAATAAATTGGAGCCAATAAACCGAGTCAAATCAAAACAATATCATTTTGAACAGTGTTTTCGGCAGTCGTATTTTCTTGTGTTTCGTTTAGAATGACGCTTGGTTTATTAATAAAATGATCATTTCAGCACATTAGCAATTTCATTAAGATCCGTAATGAAATTATTCTCACAAAATTCTATAGAAGTAATCTGACGCATCTCACGCGGGAACATCGTTCAATATACTATTTACAACTTTCCATTTTGATTTCATATCTGAAGCTGAATACAACTTATTTTTAAAGTACGGTTTTTTAGTTTTCGGTATCAAGGTTTTAATTCTGGAGTTTATAGCGCATCCGTTTTTCTTTAAAGAGCTATTTTTTCGATCATTAATTAGCTTCTTAGATAACCTGTTCCGGAGATTAATCAAATTTAATAAGGTGTCAGATATCCAAGGCTTAAGTTTCCAGTTACTACGTTTAATTGTAAACACCGATTTATGTTTATTTAAAATAGACATGAATATTTCAACAAAATTTGAATATGCTATATTCGGATCATTATAGTCCCAAACTGTACACCTTGAATTTGAAATAGCTTTATATATATTTACGAGTATTCTTAACTTTCTTAGTCATTTTCAAATTCAAGATAATTGTGTTATGATCATTTATGAATAATTGAAGATTTCTAAATTCAATAGTAAACCATTGGTGATCGGTTACTGCAAAAACGTGATCAATACAAGTATTAGAACATGGTCGTGTTTCATCATTGACAAGTGATCGCATACTAAAAGAGGCACATCTTTTAACTGAGAATCTTTCATTAGATCAAAATTTATATCGCCAAGCAGTATTTCATATTTTGAAGAATCGGAGTTTAAGAAGCCATTCAACTCTCTCAAAAAATTTTCAAATCCGTAGAAATGCGACCTATAAACCAACACGAAGCAATATTTAACTTTACAAAACCTAATGACAATTTTCAAAACATCGGCAGATGAAAAAATGCTGACGAAAATACTTGACAATCCAACGAAGACTTTACAAGTGACGCCACACCACCAGACCTATATTGATTATTACAATTCGCATAGAACATAAAATATGTAGCCATCAAAATTATAATCTGAAATTTCTGAACTGGAGATCCATGTTTCAGTCAAAAATATGACATCAAAATCTAAATTAAGAGCATTTATATTACTCAAGAATACAGTCTTGGCCAAAAGTATTGAGCACCCATGATATCTTACAATTTTTTTGGGAGTATCAATTTGAAATAAATTGAAACATTTTTTATAGGTTCACATTACTATTTACTTATATAAAATTAATATTTTGTGAATCCACCCTTTGCCCTAATTACGGCAGAAATTCTTTTGGGCGCTCCATTCTTGGTTTAGACAGCGTTTTGGGTCTCCTTTGTTATTTGTTGTGTAGCGCCTAACTCTGCGTTTTAATAAATTCCATAAATGTTCTATGGGGTTCAGTTCTGGGGGCTGAACAGGCCACTCCAGAACCTCTAGGCCATTTTCGCGAAACCATGCCATTGTGCGGGCAGATTTATGACATGGCGCATTATCCTGCTGGAATTTAACGCTATCCATGTTTGTATCACCAAAAAGTGTTAAAAATGAGGGCTGCAACGTAGATTATGAAAGTTTATGTATTTTGAAGATTTCGCCAAATCCAGAATTAGTCATGCAACCCCTGACCATTATGCTGCCCTCGCCATGTTTTACGGTTGGTACCACACACTCTAGACTAAATGCTTCGTTTACCCAGCGACGCACAAAAGGAACACCAGGTCTACCAAAAATCTGAAATAAAGAAAATGTAGAGACTTCGGAAAACTAAAATATTTGTATCGATGAATTTTATTTTAAAATCATTAATTTATTGGGGCATAGAATTGTCAACTTACTTTAAAGTTTGATTCGTCTGAACACACAATATTTGACCATTCTTCTTCGGTGTAATTTTGGTATTTTAAGGCCCACTTATATCGAGTCTTCTTGTTTTTTCGGAGAGCCAAGGTTTCTTCCTGGCTTTACAGCCTTTCAAACCAGCTTCCTGGGGCCTTCCGCGAGTGGTGCGAGCAGACATTGGTTTCTGAATTTCTACTGACATGCGTTTGCGCCCGGTTCTGTACCAACTACAATGTGATCTTGTGAACGTTTCACACTCTTAGAAATCTATACTTGTGATTTCCCTTGCTCATGCAGAAGCTGTATCTGCACACGTTGTTCTAAACATAAATCTTTTTGTTTCGGCATATTTCCAACACCAAAAGAGGACTAGATCACTGGATGTGTACACAATGAGCGAAAGTAGCGAACTTACGAATAAATACAAAATGGAAAAATAACAAATTTTCTTGCACTAGATGATTTATTGCCACACCTGCGGTGTGAGTCACTGTTTTTAGTCCTTTGTAGATGTCGAAAAAATAATAAACAAACAAAACGGGTTGTTTTCTGTTATACACTCGTGTATGCCTCAAATTTATAGGGTGCTCAATACTTTTGCCCAAAGCTGTATGTCAGAATTTTTCCGGAAGCTCTGAATATTCTGTAAGATAAGATTAAAGCTACTATTGTTATTATTCATCAAATCCATCAGAAAAAATCTTGAAATAAAATGAATTAATGCAGCAAATATTCAGCTTGGCTAAATAAATAAATAAATATTCCATTAATAAAAAGAAATATGACAGATTATACAAAAATATAATTTGAAAGTGGTGATACATCATGATCAAAATAAGAATATTAAATAAAATGAAAATGGCAAATGATGAAACAAAACAGTACAGTAAATTTGTACACATAAAAAAATGCTAATGAATGTGTAACGATAATAAAAAGCTGGGCACCCAGGGGGTAAACATAGGTCGAGTACGCTAAATTCAATGGTGCTAGTCCCATTTCAAAGTTAGTCCCCATTTTTGAGATGTCGCTTTCGACATGTTTTTGCTCTGAGTCAAAAATCTGTCAAAATACACACTCATTTTCACGTTAATCATTAAGATTATCGTTTAGATTTATTCAGCGAAGTTGTTCCTATTATTTCGGCCAGATAATTGCACCCAGTGGGTTTTTTTGATAAAAATTGTCGTAAAAACAGGCATTTTTTCGTTGTTTACCAATAGTATTTGAACCATTAAGATTTTCGTTATGCTGCGCAAGTCAACGGAAAGTTGCTGCGCAAGTCAAGACAAACAACTTTGCCGAACATATCAAGATACATATGAATTTTTTTTCTCAGAGTGATGTATCAATTTGTTAGCCCTTGCGTATTTCAAAAGCTATATTTAATTCAAGTAAAAAACTATGAGTTGTTATACAATTTCAGGTTGCTACAAGGTTTCATTTCTAGTATGTAATGATACAAGAAAACATAAAACTCAATTAAACGTATTTACTACATGAAAATGGTGCTGAACATAATAACCACTTGTGCAAAATTGTAATTCGAATCGTGATATGTCGTGAGGCTATTATAGATACATGACCAATGAAATCCTCCAGATTACTGTATAAGGTTGATTATAATGCACATAACATGTATATTCGCAAGTACCTAAATTAAACGTAATTATATACCTGTAATCGTTATGTATGTATTTTGTATTGGTACAACATACTTAATGCTACAATACGATTTCTTAGAATTTATTTCATTATGTACCTACTTATTTCAAGTACATTCATTTATTTATTTCCAGCGATTATTGCAAAGCGTATACCAATTTTAAGACTTCAACAAAGAAATTTAAAATAAAAACATTCCAATTTAATAACGTTAGCAATAATAATACCAAGTATAAATAATATACATAAACAAAAATTTTAATAGTTTAATGATATATAATTAATTAAAAAATAATCATAATTATTATAGAATTATAATTTTTAAGAACAAAAAAAAATATTTAAATTATATTTTACATTATAAATAAAAAAACAAAACAAAAAATAATAATTTAATAATCCTAATCATATTATAAAATAAATATTTTACATAATTAATTGATTTTAAATTTAATAAATTTTGTAAATATTATTCAAAAATTGCAAATTATTGTAAAATTAAAATAAATTATGACATTATAAAATAAATAAATTTAAAATAACATATAAAACGATAAATAGAAAATATTGATTATTCTGTAAATAAAAATACAAACTTTTATGAAGTATAAAAATTGCCGTTTTATTACCATAATCGCTATATTCTTCTTGTTTCAGCTCGCATGTTACGTCAAACAATTTCTTGTTTCAATTTTTGAGTAAAAAATAACAAGTTGATATGGAAAGCTCGGTTATTGAAAATTCAGTATTTTTAAATCCGGTTGTATTATGTCATCGAACCTGGATTACAGGCGAATGAGGCAACATATTGCAACAACTTAAACGCTGATCTGCTTAAAATATCATCAGTAATCCAAAATAACCGATACATTCAGAATCAGTGACTATAAATTTTATCCGTTCAAAATCGGTAAGGCTAGCCATCACGATTTTTTGCAAAAAAATTGAAAGAATTTTTTTGTTGAAATTTCAACTCAAATTGAGTACAGGTAACGTAAATAGCATATTAAGCTAGACATAACCGGTTGGCCGCATGTGGAGAGCGCGGTTATTGGGAATTTCGTATTTTGAAATTCGCGATTCTATTATGTCTTCGAACCTGGATTACAGACGAACGAGGCGACATATTCCAACAAATTAAATGCTGATCTTCTTAAAATATCATCAGCAATTAAAAATAACCGAAACATCCTGAATCAACGACAATAAATTTTACCCGTTCAAAATCGGTAAGGCTAACCATCACGATTTTTTGCAAAAAAAATTGAAAGAATTTTTCTGTCGAAATTTCAACTCAAATTGAGTACAGTTAACGTAAATAGCATATTAAGCTAGAAATAACCGGTTGGCCGCATGTGGAGAGCGCGGTTATTGGGAATTTCGTATTTTGAAATCCGCGATTCTATTATGTCTTCGAACCTGGATTACAGACGAACGAGGCGACATATTCCAACAAATTAAACGCTGATCTTCTTAAAATATCATCAGCAATCCAAACAATAACCGAAACATCCCGAATCAACGACAATAAATTTTACCCGTTCAAAATCGGTAAGGCTAACCATCACGATTTTGTGCAAAAAAAAATTGAAAGAATTTTTTTGTTGAAATTTCAACTCAAATTGAGTACAGGTAACGTAAATAGCATATTAAGCTAGAAATAACCGGTTGGCCGCATGTGGAGAGCGCGGTTATTGGGAATTTCGTATTTTGAAATCCGCGATTCTATTATGTCTTCGAACCTGGATTACAGACGAACGAGACGACATATTCCAACAAATTAAACGCTGATCTTCTTAAAATATCATCAGCAATCCAAATAACCGAAACATCCTGAATCAACGACAATAAATTTTACCCGTTCAAAATCGGTAAGGCTAGCCATCACGATTTTTTGCAAAAAAATTGAAAGAATTTTTTTGTCGAAATTTCAACTCAAATTGAGTACAGGTAACGTAAATAGCATATTAAGCTAGAAATAACCGGTTGGCCGCATGTGGAGAGCGCGGTTATTGGGAATTTCGTATTTTGAAATCCGAGAATTCTATTATGTCTCAGAACCTTGATTAAAGATGCACGAGGCGACATATTCCAACAAATTAAACGCTGATCTGCTTAAAATATCATCAGCAATCCAAAATAACCGAAACATCCTGAATCAACGACAGTAAATTTTACCCGTTCAAAATCGGTAAGGCTAACATCACGATTTTGTGCAAAAAAATTGAAAGAATTTTTTTGTCGAAATTTCAACTCAAATTGAGTACAGGTAACGTAAATAGCATATTAAGCTAGAAATAACCGGTTGGCAGCATGTGGAGAGCGCGGTTATTAGGAATTTCGTATTTTGAAATCCGCGATTCTATTATGTCTTCGGACCTGGATTACAGACGAACGAGGCGACATATTCCAACAAATTAAACGCTGACCTTCTTAAAATATCATCAGCAATCCAAAATAACCGAAACATATTGAATCAACGACAATAAATTTTACCCGTTCAAAATCGGTAAGGCTCATCACGATTTTTTGCAAAAAAAAATTGAAAGAATTTCTTTGTCGAAATTTCAACTCAAATTGAGTACAGGTAACGTAAATAGCATATTAAGCTAGACATAACCGGTTGGCCGCATGTGGAGAGCGCGGTTATTGGGAATTTCGTATTTTGAAATCCGCGATTCTATTATGTCTTCGAACCTGGATTACAGACGAACGAGGTGACATATTCCAACAAATTAAACGCTGATCTTCTTAAAATATCATCAGCAATCCAAAATAACCGAAACATCCTGAATCAACGACAATAAATTTTACCCGTTCAAAATCGGTAAGGCTAACCATCACGATTTTGTGCAAAAAAATTGAAAGAATTTTTTTGTCGAAATTTCAACTCAAATTGAGTACAGGTAACGTAAATAGCATATTAAGCTAGAAATAACCAGTTGGTAGCATGTGGAGAGCGTAAATCTGGAGCGTAGTGTGGATCTTCTTAAAATATCATCAGCAATCCAAAATAACCGAAACATCCTGAATCAACGACAATAAATTTTACCCGTTCAAAATCGGTAAGGCTAACCATCACGATTTTTTGCAAAAAAATTGAAAGATTTTTTTTGTTGAAATTTCAACTCAAATTGAGTACAGGTAACGTAAATAGCATATTAAGCTAGACATAACCGGTTGGCCGCATGTGGAGAGCGCGGTTATTGGGAATTTCGTATTTTGAAATCCGCGATTCTATTATGTCTTCGAACCTGGATTACAGACGAACGAGGCGACATATTCCAACAAATTAAACGCTGATCTTCTTAAAATATCATCAGCAATCCAAAATAACCGAAACATGCTGAATCAACGACAATAAATTTTACCCGTTCAAAATCGGTAAGGCTAACCACGATTTTTTGCAAAAAAATTGAAAGAATTTTTTTGTTGAAATTTCAACTCAAATTGAGTACAGGTAACGTAAATAGCATATTAAGCTAGACATAACCGGTTGGCCGCATGTGGAGAGCGCGGTTATTGGGAATTTCGTATTTTGAAATCCGCGATTCTATTATGTCTTCGAACCTGGATTACAGACGAACGAGGCGACATATTCCAACAAATTAAACGCTGATCTTCTTAAAATATCATCAGCAATCCAAAATAACCGAAACATCCTGAATCAACGACAATAAATTTTACCCGTTCAAAATCGGTAAGGCTAACCACGATTTTTTGCAAAAAAAATTGAAAGAATTTTTTTGTTGAAATTTCAACTCAAATTGAGTACAGGTAACGTAAATAGCATATTAAGCTAGAAATAACCGGTTGGCCGCATGTAGAGAGCGCGGTTATTGGGAATTTCGTATTTTGAAATCCGCGATTCTATTATGTCTTCGAACCTGGATTACAGACGAACGAGGCGACATATTCCAACAAATTAAACGCTGATCTTCTTAAAATATCATCAGCAGTTCAAAATCGGTAAGGCTAACCATCACGATTTTTTGCAAAAAAATTGAAAGAATTTTTTTGTCGAAATTTCAACTCAAATTGAGTACAGGTAACGTAAATAGCATATCAAGCTAGAAATAACCGGTTGGCCGCATGTGGAGAGCGCGGTTATTGGGAATTTCGTATTTTGAAATCCGCGATTCTATGTCTTCGAACCTGGATTACAGACGAACTAGGCGACATATTCCAACAAATTAAACGCTGATCTTCTTAAAATATCATCAGCAATCCAAAATAACCGAAACATCCTGAATCAACGACAATAAATTTTACCCGTTCAAAATCGGTAAGGCTAACCACGATTTTTTGCAAAAAAATTGAAAGAATTTTTTTGTTGAAATTTCAACTCAAATTGAGTACAGGTAACGTAAATAGCATATTAAGCTAGACATAATCGGTTGGCCGCATGTGGAGAGCGCGGTTATTGGGAATTTCGTATTTTGAAATCCGAGAATTCTATTATGTCTCAGAACCTTGATTAAAGATGCACGAGGCGACATATTCCAACAAATTAAACGCTGATCTGCTTAAAATATCATCAGCAATCCAAAATAACCGAAACATCCTGAATCAACGACAGTAAATTTTACCCGTTCAAAATAGGTAAGGCTAACATCACGATTTTGTGCAAAAAAATTGAAAGAATTTTTTTGTCGAAATTTCAACTCAAATTGAGTACAGGTAACGTAAATAGCATATTAAGCTAGACATAACCGGTTGGCCGCATGTGGAGAGCGCGGTTATTGGGAATTTCGTATTTTGAAATCCGCGATTCTATTATGTCTTCGAACCTGGATTACAGACGAACGAGGCGACATATTCCAACAAATTAAACGCTGATCTTCTTAAAATATCATCAGCAATCCAAAATAATCGAAACATCCTGAATCAACGACAATAAATTTTACCCGTTCAAAATCGGTAAGGCTCATCACGATTTTTTGCAAAAAAATTGAAAGAATTTTTTTGTTGAAATTTCAACTCAAATTGAGTACAGGTAACGTAAATAGCATATTAAGCTAGAAATAACCGGTTGGCAGCATGTGGAGAGCGCGGTTATTGGGAATTTCGTATTTTGAAATCCGCGATTCTATTATGTCTTCGGACCTGGATTACAGACGAACGAGGCGACATATTCCAACAAATTAAACGCTGATCTTCTTAAAATATCATCAGCAATCCAAAATAACCGAAACATATTGAATCAACGACAATAAATTTTACCCGTTCAAAATCGGTAAGGCTAACCATCACGATTTTGTGCAAAAAAAAATTGAAAGAATTTTTTTGTTGAAATTTCAACTCAAATTGAGTACAGGTAACGTAAATAGCATATTAAGCTAGAAATAACCGGTTGGCCGCATGTGGAGAGCGCGGTTATTGGGAATTTCGTATTTTGAAATCCGCGATTCTATTATGTCTTCGGACCTGGATTACAGACGAACGAGGCGACATATTCCAACAAATTAAACGCTGATCTTCTTAAAATATCATCAGCAATCCAAAATAACCGAAACATCCCGAATCAACGACAATAAATTTTACCCGTTCAAAATCGGTAAGGCTAACCATCACGATTTTGTGCAAAAAAAAAATTGAAAGAATTTTTTTGTTGAAATTTCAACTCAAATTGAGTACAGGTAACGTAAATAGCATATTAAGCTAGAAATAACCGGTTGGCCGCATGTGGAGAGCGCGGTTATTGGGAATTTCGTATTTTGAAATCCGCGATTCTATTATGTCTTCGAACCTGGATTACAGACGAACGAGACGACATATTCCAACAAATTAAACGCTGATCTTCTTAAAATATCATCAGCAATCCAAATAACCGAAACATCCTGAATCAACGACAATAAATTTTACCCGTTCAAAATCGGTAAGGCTAGCCATCACGATTTTTTGCAAAAAAATTGAAAGAATTTTTTTGTCGAAATTTCAACTCAAATTGAGTACAGGTAACGTAAATAGCATATTAAGCTAGAAATAACCGGTTGGCCGCATGTGGAGAGCGCGGTTATTGGGAATTTCGTATTTTGAAATCCGAGAATTCTATTATGTCTCAGAACCTTGATTAAAGATGCACGAGGCGACATATTCCAACAAATTAAACGCTGATCTGCTTAAAATATCATCAGCAATCCAAAATAACCGAAACATCCTGAATCAACGACAGTAAATTTTACCCGTTCAAAATCGGTAAGGCTAACATCACGATTTTGTGCAAAAAAATTGAAAGAATTTTTTTGTCGAAATTTCAACTCAAATTGAGTACAGGTAACGTAAATAGCATATTAAGCTAGAAATAACCGGTTGGCAGCATGTGGAGAGCGCGGTTATTAGGAATTTCGTATTTTGAAATCCGCGATTCTATTATGTCTTCGGACCTGGATTACAGACGAACGAGGCGACATATTCCAACAAATTAAACGCTGATCTTCTTAAAATATCATCAGCAATCCAAAATAACCGAAACATATTGAATCAACGACAATAAATTTTACCCGTTCAAAATCGGTAAGGCTCATCACGATTTTTTGCAAAAAAAAATTGAAAGAATTTCTTTGTCGAAATTTCAACTCAAATTGAGTACAGGTAACGTAAATAGCATATTAAGCTAGACATAACCGGTTGGCCGCATGTGGAGAGCGCGGTTATTGGGAATTTCGTATTTTGAAATCCGCGATTCTATTATGTCTTCGAACCTGGATTACAGACGAACGAGGTGACATATTCCAACAAATTAAACGCTGATCTTCTTAAAATATCATCAGCAATCCAAAATAACCGAAACATCCTGAATCAACGACAATAAATTTTACCCGTTCAAAATCGGTAAGGCTAACCATCACGATTTTGTGCAAAAAAATTGAAAGAATTTTTTTGTCGAAATTTCAACTCAAATTGAGTACAGGTAACGTAAATAGCATATTAAGCTAGAAATAACCAGTTGGTAGCATGTGGAGAGCGTAAATCTGGAGCGTAGTGTGGATCTTCTTAAAATATCATCAGCAATCCAAAATAACCGAAACATCCTGAATCAACGACAATAAATTTTACCCGTTCAAAATCGGTAAGGCTAACCATCACGATTTTTTGCAAAAAAATTGAAAGATTTTTTTTGTTGAAATTTCAACTCAAATTGAGTACAGGTAACGTAAATAGCATATTAAGCTAGACATAACCGGTTGGCCGCATGTGGAGAGCGCGGTTATTGGGAATTTCGTATTTTGAAATCCGCGATTCTATTATGTCTTCGAACCTGGATTACAGACGAACGAGGCGACATATTCCAACAAATTAAACGCTGATCTTCTTAAAATATCATCAGCAATCCAAAATAACCGAAACATCCTGAATCAACGACAATAAATTTTACCCGTTCAAAATCGGTAAGGCTAACCACGATTTTTTGCAAAAAAATTGAAAGAATTTTTTTGTTGAAATTTCAACTCAAATTGAGTACAGGTAACGTAAATAGCATATTAAGCTAGACATAACCGGTTGGCCGCATGTGGAGAGCGCGGTTATTGGGAATTTCGTATTTTGAAATCCGCGATTCTATTATGTCTTCGAACCTGGATTACAGACGAACGAGGCGACATATTCCAACAAATTAAACGCTGATCTTCTTAAAATATCATCAGCAGTTCAAAATCGGTAAGGCTAACCATCACGATTTTTTGCAAAAAAATTGAAAGAATTTTTTTGTCGAAATTTCAACTCAAATTGAGTACAGGTAACGTAAATAGCATATCAAGCTAGAAATAACCGGTTGGCCGCATGTGGAGAGCGCGGTTATTGGGAATTTCGTATTTTGAAATCCGCGATTCTATGTCTTCGAACCTGGATTACAGACGAACTAGGCGACATATTCCAACAAATTAAACGCTGATCTTCTTAAAATATCATCAGCAATCCAAAATAACCGAAACATCCTGAATCAACGACAATAAATTTTACCCGTTCAAAATCGGTAAGGCTAACCACGATTTTTTGCAAAAAAATTGAAAGAATTTTTTTGTTGAAATTTCAACTCAAATTGAGTACAGGTAACGTAAATAGCATATTAAGCTAGACATAACCGGTTGGCCGCATGTGGAGAGCGCGGTTATTGGGAATTTCGTATTTTGAAATCCGCGATTCTATTATGTCTTCGAACCTGGATTACAGACGAACGAGGCGACATATTCCAACAAATTAAACGCTGATCTTCTTAAAATATCATCAGCAATCCAAAATAATCGAAACATCCTGAATCAACGACAATAAATTTTACCCGTTCAAAATCGGTAAGGCTAACCACGATTTTTTGCAAAAAAATTGAAAGAATTTTATTGTTGAAATTTCAACTCAAATTGAGTACAGGTAACGTAAATAGCATATTAAGCTAGAAATAACCGGTTGGCAGCATGTGGAGAGCGCGGTTATTGGGAATTTCGTATTTTGAAATCCGCGATTCTATTATGTCTTCGGACCTGGATTACAGACGAACGAGGCGACATATTCCAACAAATTAAACGCTGATCTTCTTAAAATATCATCAGCAATCCAAAATAACCGAAACATATTGAATCAACGACAATAAATTTTACCCGTTCAAAATCGGTAAGGCTAACCATCACGATTTTTTGCAAAAAAATTGAAAGAATTTTTTTGTTGAAATTTCAACTCAAATTGAGTACAGGTAACGTAAATAGCATATTAAGCTAGAAATAACCGGTTGGCCGCATGTGGAGAGCGCGGTTATTGGGAATTTCGTATTTTGAAATCCGCGATTCTATTATGTCTTCGAACCTGGATTACAGACGAACGAGACGACATATTCCAACAAATTAAACGCTGATCTTCTTAAAATATCATCAGCAATCCAAATAACCGAAACATCCTGAATCAACGACAATAAATTTTACCCGTTCAAAATCGGTAAGGCTAGCCATCACGATTTTTTGCAAAAAAATTGAAAGAATTTTTTTGTCGAAATTTCAACTCAAATTGAGTACAGGTAACGTAAATAGCATATTAAGCTAGAAATAACCGGTTGGCCGCATGTGGAGAGCGCGGTTATTGGGAATTTCGTATTTTGAAATCCGAGAATTCTATTATGTCTCAGAACCTTGATTAAAGATGCACGAGGCGACATATTCCAAAAAATTAAACGCTGATCTGCTTAAAATATCATCAGCAATCCAAAATAACCGAAACATCCTGAATCAACGACAGTAAATTTTACCCGTTCAAAATCGGTAAGGCTAACATCACGATTTTGTGCAAAAAAATTGAAAGAATTTTTTTGTCGAAATTTCAACTCAAATTGAGTACAGGTAACGTAAATAGCATATTAAGCTAGAAATAACCGGTTGGCAGCATGTGGAGAGCGCGGTTATTAGGAATTTCGTATTTTGAAATCCGCGATTCTATTATGTCTTCGGACCTGGATTACAGACGAACGAGGCGACATATTCCAACAAATTAAACGCTGATCTTCTTAAAATATCATCAGCAATCCAAAATAACCGAAACATATTGAATCAACGACAATAAATTTTACCAGTTCAAAATCGGTAAGGCTCATCACGATTTTTTGCAAAAAAATTGAAAAATTTTTTTTGTCGAAATTTCAACTCAAATTGAGTACAGGTAACGTAAATAGCATATTAAGCTAGAAATAACCGGTTGGCCGCATGTGGAGAGCGCGGTTATTGGGAATTTCGTATTTTAAAATCCGCGATTCTATTATGTCTTCGAACCTGGATTACAGACGAACGAGACGACATATTCCAACAAATTAAACGCTGATCTTCTTAAAATATCATCAGCAATCCAAAATAACCGAAACATCCTGAATCAACGACAATAAATTTTACCCGTTCAAAATCGGTAAGGCTAACCATCACGATTTTGTGCAAAAAAATTGAAAGAATTTTTTTGTCGAAATTTCAACTCAAATTGAGTACAGGTAACGTAAATAGCATATTAAGCTAGAAATAACCAGTTGGTAGCATGTGGAGAGCGTAAATCTGGAGCGTAGTGTGGATCTTCTTAAAATATCATCAGCAATCCAAAATAACCGAAACATCCTGAATCAACGACAATAAATTTTACCCGTTCAAAATCGGTAAGGCTAACCATCACGATTTTGTGCAAAAAAATTGAAAGAATTTTTTTGTCGAAATTTCAACTCAAATTGAGTACAGGTAACGTAAATAGCATATTAAGCTAGAAATAACCGGTTGGTAGCATGTGGAGAGCGCGGTTATTGGGAATTTCGTATTTTGAAATCCGCGATTCTATTATGTCTTCGGACCTGGATTACAGACGAACGAGGCGACATATTCCAACAAATTAAACGCTGATCTTCTTAAAATATCATCAGCAATCCAAAATAACCGAAACATCCTGAATCAACGACAATAAATTTTACCCGTTCAAAATCGGTAAGGCTAACCATCACGATTTTGTGCAAAAAAATTGAAAGAATTTTTTTGTCGAAATTTCAACTCAAATTGAGTACAGTTAACTTAAATAGCATATTAAGCTAGAAATAACCGGTTGGCCGCATGTGGAGAGCGCGGTTATTGGGAATTTCGTATTTTGAAATCCGCGATTCTATTATGTCTTCGAACCTGGATTACAGACGAACGAAGCGACATATTCCAACAAATTAAACGCTGATCTTCTTAAAATATCATCAGCAAGTCAAAATAACCAAAACATCCTGAATCAACGACAATAAATTTTACCCGTTCAAAATCGGTAAGGCCCATCACGATTTTGTGCAAAAAAATTGAAAGAATTTTTTTGTCGAAATTTCAACTCAAATTGAGTACAGGTAACGTAAATAGCATATTAAGCTAGAAATAACCGGTTGGCAGCATGTGGAGAGCGCGGTTATTGGGAATTTCGTATTTTGAAATCCGCGATTCTATTATGTCTTCGAACCTGGATTACAGACGAACGAGGCGACATATTCCAACAAATTAAACGCTGATCTTCTTAAAATATCATCAGCAATCCAAAATAACCGAAACATCCTGAATCAACGACAATAAATTTTACCCGTTCAAAATCGGTAAGGCTAACCATCACGATTTTTTGCAAAAAAATTGAAAGAATTTTTTTGTTGAAATTTCAACTCAAATTGAGTACAGGTAACGTAAATAGCATATTAAGCTAGAAATAACCGGTTGGCCGCATGTGGAGAGCGCGGTTATTGGGAATTTCGTATTTTGAAATCCGCTATTCTATTATGTCTTCGAACCTGGATTACAGACGAACGAGGCGACATATTCCAACAAATTAAACGCTGATCTTCTTAAAATATCATCAGAAATCCAAAATAACCGAAACATCCTGAATCAACGACAATAAATTTTACCCGTTCAAAATCAGTAAGGCTAGCCATCACGATTTTTTGCAAAAAAAATTGAAAGAATTTTTTTGTTGAAATTTCAACTCAAATTGAGTACAGGTAACGTAAATAGCATATTAAGCTAGAAATAACCGGTTGGCCGCATGTGGAGAGCGCGGTTATTGGGAATTTCGTATTTTGAAATCCGCTATTCTATTATGTCTTCGAACCTGGATTACAGACGAACGAGGCGACATATTCCAACAAATTAAACGCTGATCTTCTTAAAATATCATCAGCAATCCAAAATAACCGAAACATCCTGAATCAACGACAATAAATTTTACCCGTTCAAAATCGGTAAGGCTAACTAACCATCACGATTTTTTGCAAAAAAACGTAAGATTTTTTTTGTTGAAATTTCAACTCAAATTGAGTACAGGTAACGTAAATAGCATATTAAGCTAGAAATAACCGGTTGGCCGCATGTGGAGAGCGCGGTTATTGGGAATTTCGTATTTTGAAATCCGCGATTCTATTATGTCTTCGAACCTGGATTACAGACGAACGAGGCGACATATTCCAACAAATTAAACGCTGATCTTCTTAAAATATCATCAGCAATCCAAAATAACCGAAACATCCTGAATCAACGACAATAAATTTTACCCGTTCAAAATCGGTAAGGCTAACCATCACGATTTTGTGCAAAAAAATTGAAAGAATTTTTTTGTCGAAATTTCAACTCAAATTGAGTACAGGTAACGTAAATAGCATATTAAGCTAGAAATAACCGGTTGGCCGCATGTGGAGAGCGCGGTTATTGGGAATTTCGTATTTTGAAATCCGCGATTCTATTATGTCTTCGAACCTGGATTACAGACGAACGAGGCGACATATTCCAACAAATTAAACGCTGATCTTCTTAAAATATCATCAGCAATCCAAAATAACCGAAACATCCTGAATCAACGACAATAAATTTTACCCGTTCAAAATCGGTAAGGCTCATCACGATTTTGTGCAAAAAAATTGAAAGAATTGTTTTGTCGAAATTTCAACTCAAATTGAGTACAGGTAACGTAAATAGCATATTAAGCTAGAAATAACCGGTTGGCCGCATGTGGAGAGCGCGGTTATTGGGAATTTCGTATTTTGAAATCCGCGATTCTATTATGTCTTCGAACCTGGATTACAGACGAACGAGGCGACATATTCCAACAAATTAAAAGCCGATCTCCTTAAAATATCATCAGCAATTAAAAATAACCGAAACATCCTGAATCAACGACAATAAATTTTACCCGTTCAAAATCGGTAAGGCTAACCATCACGATTTTGTGCAAAAAAATTGAAAGAATTTTTTTGTCGAAATTTCAACTTAAATTGAGTACAGGTAACGTAAATAGCATATTAAGCTAGAAATAACCGGTTGGCAGCATGTGGAGAGCGCGGTTATTGGGAATTTCGTATTTTGAAATCCGCGATTCTATTATGTGTTCGAACCTGGATTACAGACGAACGAGGCGACATATTCCAACAAATTAAACGCTGATCTTCTTAAAATATCATCAGCAATCCAAAATAACCGAAACATCCTGAATCAACGACAATAAATTTTACCCGTTCAAAATCGGTAAGGCTAACCATCACGATTTTGTGCAAAAAAATTGAAAGAATTTTTTTGTCGAAATTTCAACTCAAATTGAGTACAGGTAACGTAAATAGCATATTAAGCTAGACATAACCGGTTGGCCGCATGTGGAGAGCGCGGTTATTGGGAATTTCGTATTTTGAAATCCGCGATTCTCTTATGTCTTCGAACCTGGATTACAGACGAACGAGGCGACATATTCCAACAAATTAAAAGCCGATCTCCTTAAAATATCATCAGCAATTAAAAATAACCGAAACATCCTGAATCAACGACAATAAATTTTACCCGTTCAAAATCGGTAAGGCTCATCACGATTTTGTGCAAAAAAATTGAAAGAATTGTTTTGTCGAAATTTCAACTCAAATTGAGTACAGGTAACGTAAATAGCATATTAAGCTAGAAATAACCGGTTGGCAGCATGTGGAGAGCGCGGTTATTGGGAATTTCGTATTTTGAAATCCGCGATTCTATTATGTCTTCGAACCTGGATTACAGACGAACGAGGCGACATATTCCAACAAATTAAACGCTGATCTTCTTAAAATATCATCAGCAATCCAAAATAACCAAAATATCCTGAATCAACGATAATAAATTTTACCCGTTCAAAATCGGTAAGGCTCATCACGATTTTGTGCAAAAAAATTGAAAGAATTGTTTTGTCGAAATTTCAACTCAAATTGAGTACAGGTAACGTAAATAGCATATGAAGCTAGAAATAACCGGTTGGCCGCATGTGGAGAGCGCGGTTATTGGGAATTTCGTATTTTGAAATCCGCGATTCTATTATGTCTTCGAACCTGGATTACAGACGAACGAGGCGACATATTCCAACAAATTAAACGCTGATCTTCTTAAAATATCATCAGCAATCCAAAATAACCAAAATATCCTGAATCAACGACAATAAATTTTACCCGTTCAAAATCGGTAAGGCTCATCACGATTTTGTGCAAAAAAATTGAAAGAATTGTTTTGTCGAAATTTCAACTCAAATTGAGTACAGGTAACGTAAATAGCATATTAAGCTAGAAATAACCGGTTGGCCGCATGTGGAGAGCGCGGTTATTGGGAATTTCGTATTTTGAAATCCGCGATTCTATTATGTCTTCGAACCTGGATTACAGACGAACGAGGCGACATATTCCAACAAATTAAAACCCGATCTCCTTAAAATATCATCAGCAATTAAAAATAACCGAAACATCCTGAATCAACGACAATAAATTTTACCCGTTCAAAATCGGTAAGGCTAACCATCACGATTTTGTGCAAAAAAATTGAAAGAATTTTTTTGTCGAAATTTCAACTTAAATTGAGTACAGGTAACGTAAATAGCATATTAAGCTAGAAATAACCGGTTGGCAGCATGTGGAGAGCGCGGTTATTGGGAATTTCGTATTTTGAAATCCGCGATTCTATTATGTGTTCGAACCTGGATTACAGACGAACGAGGCGACATATTCCAACAAATTAAACGCTGATCTTCTTAAAATATCATCAGCAATCCAAAATAACCGAAACATCCTGAATCAACGACAATAAATTTTACCCGTTCAAAATCGGTAAGGCTAACCATCACGATTTTGTGCAAAAAAATTGAAAGAATTTTTTTGTCGAAATTTCAACTCAAATTGAGTACAGGTAACGTAAATAGCATATTAAGCTAGACATAACCGGTTGGCCGCATGTGGAGAGCGCGGTTATTGGGAATTTCGTATTTTGAAATCCGCGATTCTCTTATGTCTTCGAACCTGGATTACAGACGAACGAGGCGACATATTCCAACAAATTAAAAGCCGATCTCCTTAAAATATCATCAGCAATTAAAAATAACCGAAACATCCTGAATCAACGACAATAAATTTTACCCGTTCAAAATCGGTAAGGCTAGCCATCACGATTTTTTGCAAAAAAATTGAAAGAATTGTTTTGTCGAAATTTCAACTCAAATTGAGTACAGGTAACGTAAATAGCATATTAAGCTAGACATAACCGGTTGGCCGCATGTGGAGAGCGCGGTTATTGGGAATTTCGTATTTTGAAATCCGCGATTCTCTTATGTCTTCGAACCTGGATTACAGACGAACGAGGCGACATATTCCAACAAATTAAAAGCCGATCTCCTTAAAATATCATCAGCAATTAAAAATAACCGAAACATCCTGAATCAACGACAATAAATTTTACCCGTTCAAAATCGGTAAGGCTAGCCATCACGATTTTGTGCAAAAAAATTGAAAGAATTGTTTTGTCGAAATTTCAACTCAAATTGAGTACAGGTAACGTTAATAGCATATTAAGCTAGAAATAACCGGTTGGCAGCATGTGGAGAGCGCGGTTATTGGGAATTTCGTATTTTGAAATCCGCGATTCTATTATGTCTTCGAACCTGGATTACAGACGAACGAGGCGACATATTCCAACAAATTAAACGCTGATCTTCTTAAAATATCATCAGCAATCCAAAATAACCAAAATATCCTGAATCAACGACAATAAATTTTACCCGTTCAAAATCGGTAAGGCTCATCACGATTTTGTGCAAAAAAATTGAAAGAATTGTTTTGTCGAAATTTCAACTTAAATTGAGTACAGGTAACGTAAATAGCATATTAAGCTAGAAATAACCGGTTGGCCGCATGTGGAGAGCGCGGTTATTGGGAATTTCGTATTTTGAAATCCGCGATTCTATTATGTCTTCGAACCTGGATTACAGACGAACGAGGCGACATATTCCAACAAATTAAAAGCCGATCTCCTTAAAATATCATCAGCAATTAAAAATAACCGAAACATCCTGAATCAACGACAATAAATTTTACCCGTTCAAAATCGGTAAGGCTAACCATCACGATTTTGTGCAAAAAAATTGAAAGAATTTTTTTGTCGAAATTTCAACTTAAATTGAGTACAGGTAACGTAAATAGCATATTAAGCTAGAAATAACCGGTTGGCAGCATGTGGAGAGCGCGGTTATTGGGAATTTCGTATTTTGAAATCCGCGATTCTATTATGTGTTCGAACCTGGATTACAGACGAACGAGGCGACATATTCCAACAAATTAAACGCTGATCTTCTTAAAATATCATCAGCAATCCAAAATAACCGAAACATCCTGAATCAACGACAATAAATTTTACCCGTTCAAAATCGGTAAGGCTAACCATCACGATTTTGTGCAAAAAAATTGAAAGAATTTTTTTGTCGAAATTTCAACTCAAATTGAGTACAGGTAACGTAAATAGCATATTAAGCTAGACATAACCGGTTGGCCGCATGTGGAGAGCGCGGTTATTGGGAATTTCGTATTTTGAAATCCGCGATTCTCTTATGTCTTCGAACCTGGATTACAGACGAACGAGGCGACATATTCCAACAAATTAAAAGCCGATCTCCTTAAAATATCATCAGCAATTAAAAATAACCGAAACATCCTGAATCAACGACAATAAATTTTACCCGTTCAAAATCGGTAAGGCTAGCCATCACGATTTTTTGCAAAAAAATTGAAAGAATTTTTTTGTCGAAATTTCAACTCAAATTGAGTACAGGTAACGTAAATAGCATATCAAGCTAGAAATAACCGGTTGGCCGCATGTGGAGAGCGCGGTTATTGGGATTTTCGTATTTTGAAATCCGCGATTCTATTATGTCTTCGAACCTGGATTACAGACGAACGAGGCGACATATTCCAACAAATTAAACGCTGATCTTCTTAAAATATCATCAGCAATCCAAAATAACCAAAATATCCTGAATCAACGACAATAAATTTTACCCGTTCAAAATCGGTAAGGCTCATCACGATTTTGTGCAAAAAAATTGAAAGAATTGTTTTGTCGAAATTTCAACTCAAATTGAGTACAGGTAACGTAAATAGCACATTAAGCTAGAAATAACCGGTTGGCCGCATGTGGAGAGCGCGGTTATTGGGAATTTCGTATTTTGAAATCCGCGATTCTATTATGTCTTCGAACCTGGATTACAGACGAACGAGGCGACATATTCCAACAAATTAAAAGCCGATCTCCTTAAAATATCATCAGCAATTAAAAATAACCGAAACATCCTGAATCAACGACAATAAATTTTACCCGTTCAAAATCGGTAAGGCTAACCATCACGATTTTGTGCAAAAAAATTGAAAGAATTTTTTTGTCGAAATTTCAACTCAAATTGAGTACAGGTAACGTAAATAGCATATTAAGCTAGAAATAACCGGTTGGCAGCATGTGGAGAGCGCGGTTATTGGGAATTTCGTATTTTGAAATCCGCGATTCTATTATGTGTTCGAACCTGGATTACAGACGAACGAGGCGACATATTCCAACAAATTAAACGCTGATCTTCTTAAAATATCATCAGCAATCCAAAGTAACCGAAACATCCTGAATCAACGACAATAAATTTTACCCGTTCAAAATCGGTAAGGCTAACCATCACGATTTTGTGCAAAAAAATTGAAAGAATTTTTTTGTCGAAATTTCAACTCAAATTGAGTACAGGTAACGTAAATAGCATATTAAGCTAGAAATAACCGGTTGGCCGCATGTGGAGAGCGCGGTTATTGGGAATTTCGTATTTTGAAATCCGCGATTCTATTATGTCTTCGAACCTGGATTACAGACGAACGAGGCGACATATTCCAACAAATTAAACGCTGATCTTCTTAAAATATCATCAGCAATCCAAAATAACCGAAACATCCTGAATCAACGACAATAAATTTTACCCGTTCAAAATCGGTAAGGCTCATCACGATTTTGTGCAAAAAAATTGAAAGAATTGTTTTGTCGAAATTTCAACTCAAATTGAGTACAGGTAACGTAAATAGCATATTAAGCTAGAAATAACCGGTTGGCCGCATGTGGAGAGCGCGGTTATTGGGAATTTCGTATTTTGAAATCCGCGATTCTATTATGTCTTCGAACCTGGATTACAGACGAACGAGGCGACATATTCCAACAAATTAAAAGCCGATCTCCTTAAAATATCATCAGCAATTAAAAATAACCGAAACATCCTGAATCAACGACAATAAATTTTACCCGTTCAAAATCGGTAAGGCTCATCACGATTTTGTGCAAAAAAATTGAAAGAATTGTTTTGTCGAAATTTCAACTCAAATTGAGTACAGGTAACGTAAATAGCATATTAAGCTAGAAATAACCGGTTGGCCGCATGTGGAGAGCGCGGTTATTGGGAATTTCGTATTTTGAAATCCGCGATTCTATTATGTCTTCGAACCTGGATTACAGACGAACGAGGCGACATATTCCAACAAATTAAACGCTGATCTTCTTAAAATATCATCAGCAATCCAAAATAACCGAAACATCCTGAATCAACGACAATAAATTTTACCCGTTCAAAATCGGTAAGGCTAACCATCACGATTTTTTGCAAAAAAATTGCAAGAATTTTTTTGTTGAAATTTCAACTCACATTGAGTACAGGTAACGTAAATAGCATATTAAGCTAGACATAACCGGTTGGCCGCATGTGGAGAGCGCGGTTATTGGGAATTTCGTATTTTGAAATCCGCGATTCTCTTATGTCTTCGAACCTGGATAACAGACGAACGAGGCGACATATTCCAACAAATTAAACGCTGATCTTCTTAAAATATCATCAGCAATCCAAAATAACCGAAACATCCTGAATCAACGACAATAAATTTTACCCGTTCAAAATCGGTAAGGCTAACCATCACGATTTTGTGCAAAAAAATTGAAAGAATTTTTTTGTCGAAATTTCAACTCAAATTGAGTACAGGTAACGTAAATAGCATATTAAGCTAGACATAACCGGTTGGCCGCATGTGGAGAGCGCGGTTATTGGGAATTTCGTATTTTGAAATCCGCGATTCTCTTATGTCTTCGAACCTGGATTACAGACGAACGAGGCGACATATTCCAACAAATTAAAAGCCGATCTCCTTAAAATATCATCAGCAATTAAAAATAACCGAAACATCCTGAATCAACGACAATAAATTTTACCCGTTCAAAATCGGTAAGGCTAGCCATCACGATTTTGTGCAAAAAAATTGAAAGAATTGTTTTGTCGAAATTTCAACTCAAATTGAGTACAGGTAACGTTAATAGCATATTAAGCTAGAAATAACCGGTTGGCAGCATGTGGAGAGCGCGGTTATTGGGAATTTCGTATTTTGAAATCCGCGATTCTATTATGTCTTCGAACCTGGATTACAGACGAACGAGGCGACATATTCCAACAAATTAAACGCTGATCTTCTTAAAATATCATCAGCAATCCAAAATAACCAAAATATCCTGAATCAACGACAATAAATTTTACCCGTTCAAAATCGGTAAGGCTCATCACGATTTTGTGCAAAAAAATTGAAAGAATTGTTTTGTCGAAATTTCAACTCAAATTGAGTACAGGTAACGTAAATAGCATATTAAGCTAGAAATAACCGGTTGGCCGCATGTGGAGAGCGCGGTTATTGGGAATTTCGTATTTTGAAATCCGCGATTCTATTATGTCTTCGAACCTGGATTACAGACGAACGAGGCGACATATTCCAACAAATTAAAAGCCGATCTCCTTAAAATATCATCAGCAATTAAAAATAACCGAAACATCCTGAATCAACGACAATAAATTTTACCCGTTCAAAATCGGTAAGGCTAACCATCACGATTTTGTGCAAAAAAATTGAAAGAATTTTTTTGTCGAAATTTCAACTTAAATTGAGTACAGGTAACGTAAATAGCATATTAAGCTAGAAATAACCGGTTGGCAGCATGTGGAGAGCGCGGTTATTGGGAATTTCGTATTTTGAAATCCGCGATTCTATTATGTGTTCGAACCTGGATTACAGACGAACGAGGCGACATATTCCAACAAATTAAACGCTGATCTTCTTAAAATATCATCAGCAATCCAAAATAACCGAAACATCCTGAATCAACGACAATAAATTTTACCCGTTCAAAATCGGTAAGGCTAACCATCACGATTTTGTGCAAAAAAATTGAAAGAATTTTTTTGTCGAAATTTCAACTCAAATTGAGTACAGGTAACGTAAATAGCATATTAAGCTAGACATAACCGGTTGGCCGCATGTGGAGAGCGCGGTTATTGGGAATTTCGTATTTTGAAATCCGCGATTCTCTTATGTCTTCGAACCTGGATTACAGACGAACGAGGCGACATATTCCAACAAATTAAAAGCCGATCTCCTTAAAATATCATCAGCAATTAAAAATAACCGAAACATCCTGAATCAACGACAATAAATTTTACCCGTTCAAAATCGGTAAGGCTAGCCATCACGATTTTTTGCAAAAAAATTGAAAGAATTTTTTTGTCGAAATTTCAACTCAAATTGAGTACAGGTAACGTAAATAGCATATCAAGCTAGAAATAACCGGTTGGCCGCATGTGGAGAGCGCGGTTATTGGGAATTTCGTATTTTGAAATCCGCGATTCTATGTCTTCGAACCTGGATTACAGACGAACGAGGCGACATATTCCAACAAATTAAACGCCGATCTTCTTAAAATATCATCAGCAATCCAAAATAACCGAAACATCCTGAATCAACGACAATAAATTTTACCCGTTCAAAATCGGTAAGGCTAACCATCACGATTTTTTGCAAAAAAATTGAAAGAATTTTTTTGTTGAAATTTCAACTCAAATTGAGTACAGGTAACGTAAATAGCATATTAAGCTAGAAATAACCGGTTGGCAGCATGTGGAGAGCGCGGTTATTGGGAATTTCGTATTTTGAAATCCGCGATTCTATTATGTCTTCGAACCTGGATTACAGACGAACGAGGCGACATATTCCAACAAATTAAACGCTGATCTTCTTAAAATATCATCAGCAATCCAAAATAACCAAAATATCCTGAATCAACGACAATAAATTTTACCCGTTCAAAATCGGTAAGGCTCATCACGATTTTGTGCAAAAAAATTGAAAGAATTGTTTTGTCGAAATTTCAACTCAAATTGAGTACAGGTAACGTAAATAGCATATTAAGCTAGAAATAACCGGTTGGCCGCATGTGGAGAGCGCGGTTATTGGGAATTTCGTATTTTGAAATCCGCGATTCTATTATGTCTTCGAACCTGGATTACAGACGAACGAGGCGACATATTCCAACAAATTAAATGCTGATCTTCTTAAAATATCATCAGCAATTAAAAATAACCGAAACATCCTGAATCAACGACAATAAATTTTACCCGTTCAAAATCGGTAAGGCTAACCATCACGATTTTGTGCAAAAAAATTGAAAGAATTTTTTTGTCGAAATTTCAACTCAAATTGAGTACAGGTAACGTAAATAGCATATTAAGCTAGAAATAACCGGTTGGCAGCATGTGGAGAGCGCGGTTATTGGGAATTTCGTATTTTGAAATCCGCGATTCTATTATGTGTTCGAACCTGGATTACAGACGAACGAGGCGACATATTCCAACAAATTAAACGCTGATCTTCTTAAAATATCATCAGCAATCCAAAATAACCGAAACATCCTGAATCAACGACAATAAATTTTACCCGTTCAAAATCGGTAAGGCTAACCATCACGATTTTGTGCAAAAAAATTGAAAGAATTTTTTTGTCGAAATTTCAACTCAAATTGAGTACAGGTAACGTAAATAGCATATTAAGCTAGAAATAACCGGTTGGCCGCATGTGGAGAGCGCGGTTATTGGGAATTTCGTATTTTGAAATCCGCGATTCTATTATGTCTTCGAACCTGGATTACAGACGAACGAGGCGACATATTCCAACAAATTAAACGCTGATCTTCTTAAAATATCATCAGCAATCCAAAATAACCGAAACATCCTGAATCAACGACAATAAATTTTACCCGTTCAAAATCGGTAAGGCTCATCACGATTTTGTGCAAAAAAATTGAAAGAATTGTTTTGTCGAAATTTCAACTCAAATTGAGTACAGGTAACGTAAATAGCATATTAAGCTAGAAATAACCGGTTGGCCGCATGTGGAGAGCGCGGTTATTGGGAATTTCGTATTTTGAAATCCGCGATTCTATTATGTCTTCGAACCTGGATTACAGACGAACGAGGCGACATATTCCAACAAATTAAAAGCCGATCTCCTTAAAATATCATCAGCAATTAAAAATAACCGAAACATCCTGAATCAACGACAATAAATTTTACCCGTTCAAAATCGGTAAGGCTAACCATCACGATTTTGTGCAAAAAAATTGAAAGAATTTTTTTGTCGAAATTTCAACTTAAATTGAGTACAGGTAACGTAAATAGCATATTAAGCTAGAAATAACCGGTTGGCAGCATGTGGAGAGCGCGGTTATTGGGAATTTCGTATTTTGAAATCCGCGATTCTATTATGTGTTCGAACCTGGATTACAGACGAACGAGGCGACATATTCCAACAAATTAAACGCTGATCTTCTTAAAATATCATCAGCAATCCAAAATAACCGAAACATCCTGAATCAACGACAATAAATTTTACCCGTTCAAAATCGGTAAGGCTAACCATCACGATTTTGTGCAAAAAAATTGAAAGAATTTTTTTGTCGAAATTTCAACTCAAATTGAGTACAGGTAACGTAAATAGCATATTAAGCTAGACATAACCGGTTGGCCGCATGTGGAGAGCGCGGTTATTGGGAATTTCGTATTTTGAAATCCGCGATTCTCTTATGTCTTCGAACCTGGATTACAGACGAACGAGGCGACATATTCCAACAAATTAAACGCTGATCTTCTTAAAATATCATCAGCAATCCAAAATAACCGAAACATATTGAATCAACGAATATAAATTTTACCCGTTCAAAATCGGTAAGGCTAACACCATCACGATTTTGTGCAAAAAAATTGAGAGAATTTTTTTGTCGAAATTTCAACTCAAATTGAGTACAGGTAACGTAAATAGCATATTAAGCTAGAAATAACCGGTTGGCAGCATGTGGAGAGCGCGGTTATTGGGAATTTCGTATTTTGAAATCCGCGATTCTATTATGTGTTCGAACCTGGATTACAGACGAACGAGGCGACATATTCCAACAAATTAAACGCTGATCTTCTTAAAATATCATCAGCAATCCAAAATAACCGAAACATCCTGAATCAACGACAATAAATTTTACCCGTTCAAAATCGGTAAGGCTCATCACGATTTTGTGCAAAAAAATTGAAAGAATTTTTTTGTCGAAATTTCAACTCAAATTGAGTACAGGTAACGTAAATAGCATATCAAGCTAGAAATAACCGGTTGGCCGCATGTGGAGAGCGCGGTTATTGGGAATTTCGTATTTTGAAATCCGCGATTCTATGTCTTCGAACCTGGATTACAGACGAACGAGGCGACATATTCCAACAAATTAAACGCCGATCTTCTTAAAATATCATCAGCAATCCAAAATAACCGAAACATCCTGAATCAACGACAATAAATTTTACCCGTTCAAAATCGGTAAGGCTCATCACGATTTTGTGCAAAAAAATTGAAAGAATTGTTTTGTCGAAATTTCAACTCAAATTGAGTACAGGTAACGTAAATAGCATATTAAGCTAGAAATAACCGGTTGGCCGCATGTGGAGAGCGCGGTTATTGGGAATCTATTATGTCTTCAAACCTGGATTACAGACGAACGAGGCGACATATTCCAACAAATTAAACGCTGATCTTCTTAAAATATCATCAGCAATCCAAAATAACCAAAATATCCTGAATCAACGACAATAAATTTTACCCGTTCAAAATCGGTACGGCTCATCACGATTTTTTGCAAAAAAATTGAAAGAATTTTTTTGTTGAAATTTCAACTCAAATTGAGTACAGGTAACGTAAATAGCATATTAAGCTAGAAATAACCGGTTGGCAGCATGTGGAGAGCGCGGTTATTGGGAATTTCGTATTTTGAAATCCGCGATTCTATTATGTCTTCGAACCTGGATTACAGACGAACGAGGCGACATATTCCAACAAATTAAAAGCCGATCTCCTTAAAATATCATCAGCAATTAAAAATAACCGAAACATCCTGAATCAACGACAATAAATTTTACCCGTTCAAAATCGGTAAGGCTAACCATCACGATTTTTTGCAAAAAAATTGAAAGATTTTTTTTGTTGAAATTTCAACTCAAATTGAGTACAGGTAACGTAAATAGCGTATTAAGCTAGAAATAACCGGTTGGCAGCATGTGGAGAGCGCGGTTATTGGGAATTTCGTATTTTGAAATCCGCGATTCTATTATGTCTTCGAACCTGGATTACAGACGAACGAGGCGACATATTCCAACAAATTAAACGCTGATCTTCTTAAAATATCATCAGCAATCCAAAATAACCGAAACATCCTGAATCAACGACAATAAATTTTACCCGTTCAAAATCGGTAAGGCTAACCATCACGATTTTGTGCAAAAAAATTGAAAGAATTTTTTTGTCGAAATTTCAACTCAAATTGAGTACAGGTAACGTAAATAGCATATTAAGCTAGACATAACCGGTTGGCCGCATGTGGAGAGCGCGGTTATTGGGAATTTCGTATTTTGAAATCCGCGATTCTCTTATGTCTTCGAACCTGGATTACAGACGAACGAGGCGACATATTCCAACAAATTAAACGCTGATCTTCTTAAAATATCATCAGCAATCCAAAATAACCGAAACATCCTGAATCAACGACAATAAATTTTACCCGTTCAAAATCAGTAAGGCTAACACCATCACGATTTTTTGCAAAAAAATTGAAAGAATTTTTTTGTCGAAATTTCAACTCAAATTGAGTACAGGTAACGTAAATAGCATATTAAGCTAGACATAACCGGTTGGCCGCATGTGGAGAGCGCGGTTATTGGGAATTTCGTATTTTGAAATCCGCGATTCTCTTATGTGTTCGAACCTGGATTACAGACGAACGAGGCGACATATTCCAACAAATTAAATGCTGATCTTCTTAAAATATCATCAGCAATCCAAAATAACCAAAATATCCTGAATCAACGACAATAAATTTTACCCGTTCAAAATCGGTAAGGCTCATCACGATTTTGTGCAAAAAAATTGAAAGAATTTTTTTGTCGAAATTTCAACTCAAATTGAGTACAGGTAACGTAAATAGCATATTAAGCTAGAAATAACCGGTTGGCCGCATGTGGAGAGCGCGGTTATTGGGAATTTCGTATTTTGAAATCCGCGATTCTATTATGTCTTCGAACCTGGATTACAGACGAACGAGGCGACATATTCCAACAAATTAAAAGCCGATCTCCTTAAAATATCATCAGCAATTAAAAATAACCGAAACATCCTGAATCAACGACAATAAATTTTACCCGTTCAAAATCGGTAAGGCTAACCATCACGATTTTGTGCAAAAAAATTGAAAGAATTTTTTTGTCGAAATTTCAACTTAAATTGAGTACAGGTAACGTAAATAGCATATTAAGCTAGAAATAACCGGTTGGCAGCATGTGGAGAGCGCGGTTATTGGGAATTTCGTATTTTGAAATCCGCGATTCTATTATGTGTTCGAACCTGGATTACAGACGAACGAGGCGACATATTCCAACAAATTAAACGCTGATCTTCTTAAAATATCATCAGCAATCCAAAATAACCGAAACATCCTGAATCAACGACAATAAATTTTACCCGTTCAAAATCGGTAAGGCTAACCATCACGATTTTGTGCAAAAAAATTGAAAGAATTTTTTTGTCGAAATTTCAACTCAAATTGAGTACAGGTAACGTAAATAGCATATTAAGCTAGACATAACCGGTTGGCCGCATGTGGAGAGCGCGGTTATTGGGAATTTCGTATTTTGAAATCCGCGATTCTCTTATGTCTTCGAACCTGGATTACAGACGAACGAGGCGACATATTCCAACAAATTAAAAGCCGATCTCCTTAAAATATCATCAGCAATTAAAAATAACCGAAACATCCTGAATCAACGACAATAAATTTTACCCGTTCAAAATCGGTAAGGCTAGCCATCACGATTTTTTGCAAAAAAATTGAAAGAATTTTTTTGTCGAAATTTCAACTCAAATTGAGTACAGGTAACGTAAATAGCGTATTAAGCTAGAAATAACCGGTTGGCCGCATGTGGAGAGCGCGGTTATTGGGAATTTCGTATTTTGAAATCCGCGATTCTATTATGTGTTCGAACCTGGATTACAGACGAACGAGGCGACATATTCCAACAAATTAAACGCTGATCTTCTTAAAATATCATCAGCAATCCAAAATAACCGAAACATCCTGAATCAACGACAATAAATTTTACCCGTTCAAAATCGGTAAGGCTAACCATCACGATTTTGTGCAAAAAAATTGAAAGAATTTTTTTGTCGAAATTTCAACTCAAATTGAGTACAGGTAACGTAAATAGCATATTAAGCTAGACATAACCGGTTGGCCGCATGTGGAGAGCGCGGTTATTGGGAATTTCGTATTTTGAAATCCGCGATTCTATTATGTCTTCGAACCTGGATTACAGACGAACGAGGCGACATATTCCAACAAATTAAACGCTGATCTTCTTAAAATATCATCAGCAATCCAAAATAACCGAAACATATTGAATCAACGAATATAAATTTTACCCGTTCAAAATCGGTAAGGCTAACACCATCACGATTTTGTGCAAAAAAATTGAAAGAATTTTTTTGTCGAAATTTCAACTCAAATTGAGTACAGGTAACGTAAATAGCATATTAAGCTAGAAATAACCGGTTGGCAGCATGTGGAGAGCGCGGTTATTGGGAATTTCGTATTTTGAAATCCGCGATTCTATTATGTGTTCGAACCTGGATTACAGACGAACGAGGCGACATATTCCAACAAATTAAACGCTGATCTTCTTAAAATATCATCAGCAATCCAAAATAACCGAAACATCCTGAATCAACGACAATAAATTTTACCCGTTCAAAATCGGTAAGGCTCATCACGATTTTGGTTGGTAGCATGTGGAGAGCGCGGTTATTTTGAATATCGTATTTTGAAATCCGCGATTCTATTATGTCTTCGAACCTGGATTACAGACGAACGAGGCGACATATTCCAACAAATTAAACGCTGGTCTTCTTAAAATATCATCAGCAATTAAAAATAACCGAAACATCCTGAATCTACGACAATAAATTTTACCCGTTCAAAATCGGTAAGGCTAACCCATCACGATTTTGTGCAAAAAAAATGAAAGAATTTTTTTGTCGAAATTTCAACTCAAATTGAGTACAGGTAACGTAAATAGCATATTAAGCTAGAAATAACCGGTTGGCAGCATGTGGAGAGCGCGGTTATTTTGAATTTCGTATTTTGAAATCCGCGATTCTATTATGTCTTCGAACCTGGATTACAGACGAACGAGGCGACATATTCCAACAAATTAAACGCTGGTCTTCTTAAAATATCATCAGCAATTAAAAATAACCGAAACATCCTGAATCTACGACAATAAATTTTACCCGTTCAAAATCGGTAAGGCTAACCCATCACGATTTTGTGCAAAAAAAATGAAAGAATTTTTTTGTTGAAATTTCAACTCAAATTGAGTACAGGTAACGTAAATAGCATATTAAGCTAGAAATAACCGGTTGGCCGCATGTGGAGAGCGCGGTTATTGGGAATTTCATATTTTGAAATCCGCGATTCTATTATGTCTTCGAACCTGAATTCGAATTAAACGCTGATCTCCTTAAAATATCATCAGCAATTAAAAATAACCGAAACATCCTGAATCAACGACAATAAATTTTACCCGTTCAAAATCGGTAAGGCTAACTAACCATCACGATTTTGTGCAAAAAAATTGAAAGAATTTTTTTGTCGAAATTTCAACTCAAATTGAGTACAGGTAACGTAAATAGCATATTAAGCTAGAAATAACCGGTTGGCAGCATGTGGAGAGCGCGGTTATTGGGAATTTCGTATTTTGAAATCCGCGATTCTATTATGTGTTCGAACCTGGATTACAGACGAACGAGGCGACATATTCCAACAAATTAAACGCTGATCTTCTTAAAATATCATCAGCAATCCAAAATAACCGAAACATCCTGAATCAACGACAATAAATTTTACCCGTTCAAAATCGGTAAGGCTCATCACGATTTTTTTGCAAAAAAATTGAAAGAATTTTTTTGTTGAAATTTCAACTCAAATTGAGTACAGGTAACGTAAATAGCATATTAAGCTAGAAATAACCGGTTGGCAGCATGTGGAGAGCGCGGTTATTTTGAATATCGTATTTTGAAATCCGCGATTCTATTATGTCTTCGAACCTGGATTACAGACGAACGAGGCGACATATTCCAACAAATTAAACGCTGGTCTTCTTAAAATATCATCAGCAATTAAAAATAACCAAAACATCCTGAATCTACGACAATAAATTTTACCCGTTCAAAATCGGTAAGGCTAACCCATCACGATTTTGTGCAAAAAAAATGAAAGAATTTTTTTGTCGAAATTTCAACTCAAATTGAGTACAGGTAACGTAAATAGCATATTAAGCTAGAAATAACCGGTTGGCCGCATGTGGAGAGCGCGGTTATTGGGAATTTCGTATTTTGAAATCCGCGATTCTATTATGTCTTCGAACCTGGATTACAGACGAACGAGGCGACATATTCCAACAAATTAAACGCTGATCTTCTTAAAATATCATCAGCAATCCAAAATAACCGAAACATCCTGAATCAACGACAATAAATTTTACCCGTTCAAAATCGGTAAGGCTAACCATCACGATTTTTTGCAAAAAAATTGAAAGAATTTTTTTGTTGAAATTTCAACTCACATTGAGTACAGGTAACGTAAATAGCATATTAAGCTAGAAATAACCGGTTGGCAGCATGTGGAGAGCGCGGTTATTTTGAATTTCGTATTTTGAAATCCGCGATTCTATTATGTCTTCGAACCTGGATTACAGACGAACGAGGCGACATATTCCAACAAATTAAACGCTGGTCTTCTTAAAATATCATAAGCAATTAAAAATAACCGAAACATCCTGAATCTACGACAATAAATTTTACCCGTTCAAAATCGGTAAGGCTAACCCATCACGATTTTGTGCAAAAAAAATGAAAGAATTTTTTTGTTGAAATTTCAACTCAAATTGAGTACAGGTAACGTAAATAGCATATTAAGCTAGAAATAACCGGTTGGCCGCATGTGGAGAGCGCGGTTATTGGGAATTTCATATTTTGAAATCCGCGATTCTATTATGTCTTCGAACCTGAATTCGAATTAAACGCTGATCTCCTTAAAATATCATCAGCAATTAAAAATAACCGAAACATCCTGAATCAACGACAATAAATTTTACCCGTTCAAAATCGGTAAGGCTAACTAACCATCACGATTTTGTGCAAAAAAATTGAAAGAATTTTTTTGTCGAAATTTCAACTCAAATTGAGTACAGGTAACGTAAATAGCATATTAAGCTAGAAATAACCGGTTGGCAGCATGTGGAGAGCGCGGTTATTGGGAATTTCGTATTTTGAAATCCGCGATTCTATTATGTGTTCGAACCTGGATTACAGACGAACGAGGCGACATATTCCAACAAATTAAAAGCCGATCTCCTTAAAATATCATCAGCAATCCAAAATAACCGAAACATCCTGAATCAACGACAATAAATTTTACCCGTTCAAAATCGGTAAGGCTAACCATCACGATTTTGTGCAAAAAAATTGAAAGAATTTTTTTGTCGAAATTTCAACTCAAATTGAGTACAGGTAACGTAAATAGCATATTAAGCTAGACATAACCGGTTGGCCGCATGTGGAGAGCGCGGTTATTGGGAATTTTGTATTTTGAAATCCGCGATTCTCTTATGTCTTCGAACCTGGATTACAGACGAACGAGGCGACATATTCCAACAAATTAAACGCTGATCCTCTTAAAATATCATCAGCAATCCAAAATAACCGAAACATATTGAATCAACGAATATAAATTTTACCCGTTCAAAATCGGTAAGGCTAACACCATCACGATTTTGTGCAAAAAAATTGAAAGAATTTTTTTGTCGAAATTTCAACTCAAATTGAGTACAGGTAACGTAAATAGCATATTAAGCTAGAAATAACCGGTTGGCAGCATGTGGAGAGCGCGGTTATTGGGAATTTCGTATTTTGAAATCCGCGATTCTATTATGTGTTCGAACCTGGATTACAGACGAACGAGGCGACATATTCCAACAAATTAAACGCTGATCTTCTTAAAATATCATCAGCAATCCAAAATAACCGAAACATCCTGAATCAACGACAATAAATTTTACCCGTTCAAAATCGGTAAGGCTCATCACGATTTTGTGCAAAAAAATTGAAAGAATTGTTTTGTCGAAATTTCAACTCAAATTGAGTACAGGTAACGTAAATAGCATATTAAGCTAGAAATAACCGGTTGGCCGCATGTGGAGAGCGCGGTTATTGGGAATTTCGTATTTTGAAATCCGCGATTCTATTATGTCTTCGAACCTGGATTACAGACGAACGAGGCGACATATTCCAACAAATTAAAAGCCGATCTCCTTAAAATATCATCAGCAATTAAAAATAACCGAAACATCCTGAATCAACGACAATAAATTTTACCCGTTCAAAATCGGTAAGGCTAACCATCACGATTTTTTTGCAAAAAAATTGAAAGAATTTTTTTGTTGAAATTTCAACTCAAATTGAGTACAGGTAACGTAAATAGCATATTAAGCTAGAAATAACCGGTTGGCCGCATGTGGAGAGCGCGGTTATTGGGAATTTCGTATTTTGAAATCCGCGATTCTATTATGTCTTCGAACCTGGATTACAGACGAACGAGGCGACATATTCCAACAAATTAAACGCTGATCTTCTTAAAATATCATCAGCAATCCAAAATAACCGAAACATCCTGAATCTACGACAGTAAATTTTACCCGTTCAAAATCGGTAAGGCAACCCATCACGATTTTGTGCAAAAAAAATGAAAGAATTTTTTTGTTGAAATTTCAACTCAAATTGAGTACAGGTAACGTAAATAGCATATTAAGCTAGAAATAACCGGTTGGCCGCATGTGGAGAGCGCGGTTATTGGGAATTTCGTATTTTGAAATCCGCGATGCTATTATGTTTTCGAACCTGGATTACAGACGAACGAGGCGACATATTCCAACAAATTAAACGCTGATCTTCTTAAAATATCATCAGCAATCCAAAATAACCGAAACATCCAGAATCAACGACAATAAATTTTAATCGTTCAAAATCGGTAAGGCTAACCATCACGATTTTTAAAAAAAAAAATTGAAAGAATTTTTTTGTCGAAATTTCAACTCAAATTGAGTACAGGTAACGTAAATAGCATATTAAGCTAGAAATAACCGGTTGGCCGCATGTGGAGAGCGCGGTTATTGGGAATTTCGTATTTTGAAATCCGCGATTCTATTATGTCTTCGAACCTGGATTACAGACGAACGAGGCGACATATTCCAACAAATTAAACGCTGGTCTTCTTAAAATATCATCAGCAATCCAAAATAACCGAAACATCCTGAATCAACGACAATAAATTTTACCCGTTCAAAATCGGTAAGGCTAACCATCACGATTTTTTGCAAAAAAATTGAAAGAATTTTTTTGTTGAAATTTCAACTCACATTGAGTACAGGTAACGTAAATAGCATATTAAGCTAGAAATAACCGGTTGGCAGCATGTGGAGAGCGCGGTTATTGGGAATTTCGTATTTTGAAATCCGCGATTCTATTATGTCTTCGAACCTGGATTACAGACGAACGAGGCGACATATTCCAACAAATTAAACGCTGATCTTCTTAAAATATCATCAGCAATCCAAAATAACCGAAACATCCAGAATCAACGACAATAAATTTTACCCGTTCAAAATCGGTAAGGCTAACCATCACGATTTTGTGCAAAAAAATTGAAAGAATTTTTTTGTCGAAATTTCAACTCAAATTGAGTACAGGTAACGTAAATAGCATATTAAGCTAGAAATAACCGGTTGGCAGCATGTGGAGAGCGCGGTTATTGGGAATTTCGTATTTTGAAATCCGCGATTCTATTATGTGTTCGAACCTGGATTACAGACGAACGAGGCGACATATTCCAACAAATTAAACGCTGATCTTCTTAAAATATCATCAGCAATCCAAAATAACCGAAACATCCTGAATCAACGACAATAAATTTTACCCGTTCAAAATCGGTAAGGCTAACCATCACGATTTTTTTGCAAAAAAATTGAAAGAATTTTTTTGTTGAAATTTCAACTCAAATTGAGTACAGGTAACGTAAATAGCATATTAAGCTAGAAATAACCGGTTGGCCGCATGTGGAGAGCGCGGTTATTGGGAATTTCGTATTTTCAAATCCGCGATTCTATTATGTCTTCGAACCTGGATTACAGACGAACGAGGTGACATATTCCAACAAATTAAACGCTGATCTTCTTAAAATATCATCAGCAATCCAAAATAACCGAAACATCCTGAATCAACGACAATAAATTTTACCCGTTCAAAATCGGTAAGGCTAACCATCACGATTTTGTGCAAAAAAATTGAAAGAATTTTTTTGTCGAAATTTCAACTCAAATTGAGTACAGGTAACGTAAATAGCATATTAAGCTAGAAATAACCGGTTGGCCGCATGTGGAGAGCGCGGTTATTGGGAATTTCGTATTTTGAAATCCGCGATTCTATTATGTCTTCGAACCTGGATTACAGACGAACGAGGTGACATATTCCAACAAATTAAACGCTGATCTTCTTAAAATATCATCAGCAATCCAAAATAACCGAAACATCCTGAATCTACGACAATAAATTTTACCCGTTCAAAATCGGTAAGGCTAACCATCACGATTTTGTGCAAAAAAATTGAAAGAATTTTTTTGTCGAAATTTCAACTCAAATTGAGTACAGGTAACGTAAATAGCATATTAAGCTAGAAATAACCGGTTGGCAGCATGTGGAGAGCGCGGTTATTGGGAATTTCGTATTTTGAAATCCGCGATTCTATTATGTCTTCGAACCTGGATTACAGACGAACGAGGCGACATATTCCAACAAATTAAACGCTGATCTTCTTAAAATATCATCAGCAATCCAAAATAACCGAAACATCCTGAATCAACGACAATAAATTTTACCCGTTCAAAATCGGTAAGGCTAACCATCACGATTTTTTGCAAAAAAATTGAAAGAATTTTTTTGTTGAAATTTCAACTCACATTGAGTACAGGTAACGTAAATAGCATATTAAGCTAGAAATAACCGGTTGGCAGCATGTGGAGAGCGCGGTTATTGGGAATTTCGTATTTTGAAATCCGCGATTCTATTATGTCTTCGAACCTGGATTACAGACGAACGAGGCGACATATTCCAACAAATTAAACGCTGGTCTTCTTAAAATATCATCAGCAATTAAAAATAACCGAAACATCCTGAATCTACGACAGTAAATTTTACCCGTTCAAAATCGGTAAGGCAACCCATCACGATTTTGTGCAAAAAAAATGAAAGAATTTTTTTGTTGAAATTTCAACTCAAATTGAGTACAGGTAACGTAAATAGCATATTAAGCTAGAAATAACCGGTTGGCCGCATGTGGAGAGCGCGGTTATTGGGAATTTCGTATTTTGAAATCCGCGATGCTATTATGTTTTCGAACCTGGATTACAGACGAACGAGGCGACATATTCCAACAAATTAAACGCTGATCTTCTTAAAATATCATCAGCAATCCAAAATAACCGAAACATCCAGAATCAACGACAATAAATTTTACCCGTTCAAAATCGGTAAGGCTAACCATCACGATTTTGTGCAAAAAAATTGAAAGAATTTTTTTGTCGAAATTTCAACTCAAATTGAGTACAGGTAACGTAAATAGCATATTAAGCTAGAAATAACCGGTTGGCCGCATGTGGAGAGCGCGGTTATTGGGAATTTCGTATTTTGAAATCCGCGATTCTATTATGTCTTCGAACCTGGATTACAGACGAACGAGGTGACATATTCCAACAAATTAAACGCTGATCTTCTTAAAATATCATCAGCAATCCAAAATAACCGAAACATCCTGAATCAACGACAATAAATTTTACCCGTTCAAAATCGGTAAGGCTCATCACGATTTTTAAAAAAAAAAAATTGAAAGAATTTTTTTGTCGAAATTTCAACTCAAATTGAGTACAGGTAACGTAAATAGCATATTAAGCTAGAAATAACCGGTTGGCCGCATGTGGAGAGCGCGGTTATTGGGAATTTCGTATTTTGAAATCCGCGATTCTATTATGTCTTCGAACCTGGATTACAGACGAACGAGGCGACATATTCCAACAAATTAAACGCTGGTCTTCTTAAAATATCATCAGCAATTAAAAATAACCGAAACATCCTGAATCTACGACAGTAAATTTTACCCGTTCAAAATCGGTAAGGCAACCCATCACGATTTTGTGCAAAAAAAATGAAAGAATTTTTTTGTTGAAATTTCAACTCAAATTGAGTACAGGTAACGTAAATAGCATATTAAGCTAGAAATAACCGGTTGGCCGCATGTGGAGAGCGCGGTTATTGGGAATTTCGTATTTTGAAATCCGCGATGCTATTATGTTTTCGAACCTGGATTACAGACGAACGAGGCGACATATTCCAACAAATTAAACGCTGATCTTCTTAAAATATCATCAGCAATCCAAAATAACCGAAACATCCAGAATCAACGACAATAAATTTTACCCGTTCAAAATCGGTAAGGCTAACATCACGATTTTGTGCAAAAAAATTGAAAGAATTTTTTTGTCGAAATTTCAACTCAAATTGAGTACATGTAACGTAAATAGCATATTAAGCTAGAAATAACCGGTTGGCCGCATGTGGAGAGCGCGGTTATTGGGAATTTCGTATTTTGAAATCCGCGATTCTATTATGTCTTCGAACCTGGATTACAGACGAACGAGACGACATATTCCAACAAATTAAACGCTGATCTTCTTAAAATATCATCAGCAATCCAAATAACCGAAACATCCTGAATCAACGACAATAAATTTTACCCGTTCAAAATCGGTAAGGCTCATCACGATTTTTAAAAAAAAAAAATTGAAAGAATTTTTTTGTCGAAATTTCAACTCAAATTGAGTACAGGTAACGTAAATAGCATATTAAGCTAGAAATAACCGGTTGGCCGCATGTGGAGAGCGCGGTTATTGGGAATTTCGTATTTTGAAATCCGCGATTCTATTATGTCTTCGAACCTGGATTACAGACGAACGAGGCGACATATTCCAACAAATTAAACGCTGGTCTTCTTAAAATATCATCAGCAATCCAAAATAACCGAAACATCCTGAATCAACGACAATAAATTTTACCCGTTCAAAATCGGTAAGGCAACCCATCACGATTTTGTGCAAAAAAAATGAAAGAATTTTTTTGTTGAAATTTCAACTCAAATTGAGTACAGGTAACGTAAATAGCATATTAAGCTAGAAATAACCGGTTGGCAGCATGTGGAGAGCGCGGTTATTGGGAATTTCGTATTTTGAAATCCGCGATTCTATTATGTCTTCGAACCTGGATTACAGACGAACGAGGCGACATATTCCAACAAATTAAACGCTGGTCTTCTTAAAATATCATCAGCAATTAAAAATAACCGAAACATCCTGAATCTACGACAGTAAATTTTACCCGTTCAAAATCGGTAAGGCAACCCATCACGATTTTGTGCAAAAAAAATGAAAGAATTTTTTTGTTGAAATTTCAACTCAAATTGAGTACAGGTAACGTAAATAGCATATTAAGCTAGAAATAACCGGTTGGCCGCATGTGGAGAGCGCGGTTATTGGGAATTTCGTATTTTGAAATCCGCGATGCTATTATGTTTTCGAACCTGGATTACAGACGAACGAGGCGACATATTCCAACAAATTAAACGCTGATCTTCTTAAAATATCATCAGCAATCCAAAATAACCGAAACATCCAGAATCAACGACAATAAATTTTACCCGTTCAAAATCGGTAAGGCTAACCATCACGATTTTGTGCAAAAAAATTGAAAGAATTTTTTTGTCGAAATTTCAACTCAAATTGAGTACAGGTAACGTAAATAGCATATTAAGCTAGAAATAACCGGTTGGCCGCATGTGGAGAGCGCGGTTATTGGGAATTTCGTATTTTGAAATCCGCGATTCTATTATGTCTTCGAACCTGGATTACAGACGAACGAGGTGACATATTCCAACAAATTAAACGCTGATCTTCTTAAAATATCATCAGCAATCCAAAATAACCGAAACATCCTGAATCAACGACAATAAATTTTACCCGTTCAAAATCGGTAAGGCTCATCACGATTTTTTTGCAAAAAAATTGAAAGAATTTTTTTGTTGAAATTTCAACTCAAATTGAGTACAGGTAACGTAAATAGCATATTAAGCTAGAAATAACCGGTTGGCCGCATGTGGAGAGCGCGGTTATTGGGAATTTCGTATTTTGAAATCCGCGATTCTATTATGTCTTCGAACCTGGATTACAGACGAACGAGGCGACATATTCCAACAAATTAAACGCTGATCTTCTTAAAATATCATCAGCAATCCAAAATAACCGAAACATCCTGAATCAACGACAATAAATTTTACCCGTTCAAAATCGGTAAGGCTAACCCATCACGATTTTGTGCAAAAAAAATGAAAGAATTTTTTTGTTGAAATTTCAACTCAAATTGAGTACAGGTAACGTAAATAGCATATTAAGCTAGAAATAACCGGTTGGCCGCATGTGGAGAGCGCGGTTATTGGGAATTTCGTATTTTGAAATCCGCGATTCTATTATGTCTTCGAACCTGGATTACAGACGAACGAGGCGACATATTCCAACAAATTAAACGCTGATCTTCTTAAAATATCATCAGCAATCCAAAATAACCGAAACATCCTGAATCAACGACAATAAATTTTACCCGTTCAAAATCGGTAAGGCTAACCCATCACGATTTTGTGCAAAAAAAATGAAAGAATTTTTTTGTTGAAATTTTAACTCAAATTGAGTACAGGTAACGTAAATAGCATATTAAGCTAGAAATAACCGGTTGGCCGCATGTGGAGAGCGCGGTTATTGGGAATTTCGTATTTTGAAATCCGCGATTCTATTATGTCTTCGAACCTGAATTCGAATTAAACGCTGATCTCCTTAAAATATCATCAGCAATTAAAAATAACCGAAACATCCTGAATCAACGACAATAAATTTTACCCGTTCAAAATCGGTAAGGCTAACTAACCATCACGATTTTGTGCAAAAAAATTGAAAGAATTTTTTTGTCGAAATTTCAACTCAAATTGAGTACAGGTAACGTAAATAGCATATTAAGCTAGAAATAACCGGTTGGCCGCATGTGGAGAGCGCGGTTATTGGGAATTTCGTATTTTGAAATCCGCGATTCTATTATGTCTTCGAACCTGGATTACAGACGAACGAGGCGACATATTCCAACAAATTAAACGCTGATCTTCTTAAAATATCATCAGCAATCCAAAATAACCGAAACATCCTGAATCAACGACAATAAATTTTACCCGTTCAAAATCAGTAAGGCTAACCATCACGATTTTTTGCAAAAAAATTGAAAGAATTTTTTTGTTGAAATTTCAACTCAAATTGAGTACAGGTAACGTAAATAGCATATTAAGCTAGACATAACCGGTTGGCCGCATGTGGAGAGCGCGGTTATTGGGAATTTCGTATTTTGAAATCCGCGATTCTCTTATGTCTTCGAACCTGGATTACAGACGAACGAGGCGACATATTCCAACAAATTAAATGCTGATCTTCTTAAAATATCATCAGCAATCCAAAATAACCAAAATATCCTGAATCAACGACAATAAATTTTACCCGTTCAAAATCGGTAAGGCTCATCACGATTTTGTGCAAAAAAATTGAAAGAATTGTTTTGTCGAAATTTCAACTCAAATTGAGTACAGGTAACGTAAATAGCATATTAAGCTAGAAATAACCGGTTGGCCGCATGTGGAGAGCGCGGTTATTGGGAATTTCGTATTTTGAAATCCGCGATTCTATTATGTGTTCGAACCTGGATTACAGACGAACGAGGCGACATATTCCAACAAATTAAAAGCCGATCTCCTTAAAATATCATCAGCAATCCAAAATAACCGAAACATCCTGAATCAACGAAAATAAATTTTACCCGTTCAAAATCGGTAAGGCTAACCATCACGATTTTGTGCAAAAAAATTGAAAGAATTTTTTTGTCGAAATTTCAACTCAAATTGAGTACAGGTAACGTAAATAGCATATTAAGCTAGAAATAACCGGTTGGCAGCATGTGGAGAGCGCGGTTATTGGGAATTTCGTATTTTGAAATCCGCGATTCTATTATGTGTTCGAACCTGGATTACAGACGAACGAGGCGACATATTCCAACAAATTAAAAGCCGATCTCCTTAAAATATCATCAGCAATCCAAAATAACCGAAACATCCTGAATCAACGACAATAAATTTTACCCGTTCAAAATCGGTAAGGCTAACCATCACGATTTTGTGCAAAAAAATTGAAAGAATTTTTTTGTCGAAATTTCAACTCAAATTGAGTACAGGTAACGTAAATAGCATATTAAGCTAGACATAACCGGTTGGCCGCATGTGGAGAGCGCGGTTATTGGGAATTTTGTATTTTGAAATCCGCGATTCTCTTATGTCTTCGAACCTGGATTACAGACGAACGAGGCGACATATTCCAACAAATTAAACGCTGATCTTCTTAAAATATCATCAGCAATCCAAAATAACCGAAACATATTGAATCAACGAATATAAATTTTACCCGTTCAAAATCGGTAAGGCTAACCACGATTTTTTGCAAAAAAATTGAAAGAATTTTTTCGTCGAAATTTCAACTCAAATTGAGTACAGGTAACGTAAATAGCATATTAAGCTAGAAATAACCGGTTGGCAGCATGTGGAGAGCGCGGTTATTGGGAATTTCGTATTTTGAAATCCGCGATTCTATTATGTGTTCGAACCTGGATTACAGACGAACGAGGCGACATATTCCAACAAATTAAACGCTGATCTTCTTAAAATATCATCAGCAATCCAAAATAACCGAAACATCCTGAATCAACGACAATAAATTTTACCCGTTCAAAATCGGTAAGGCTAACCATCACGATTTTTTTGCAAAAAAATTGAAAGAATTTTTTTGTTGAAATTTCAACTCAAATTGAGTACAGGTAACGTAAATAGCATATTAAGCTAGAAATAACCGGTTGGCCGCATGTGGAGAGCGCGGTTATTGGGAATTTCGTATTTTGAAATCCGCGATTCTATTATGTCTTCGAACCTGGATTACAGACGAACGAGGCGACATATTCCAACAAATTAAACGCTGATCTTCTTAAAATATCATCAGCAATCCAAAATAACCGAAACATCCTGAATCAACGACAATAAATTTTACCCGTTCAAAATCGGTAAGGCTAACCATCACGATTTTTTGCAAAAAAATTGAAAGAATTTTTTTGTTGAAATTTCAACTCACATTGAGTATAGGTAACGTAAATAGCATATTAAGCTAGAAATAACCGGTTAGCAGCATGTGGAGAGCGCGGTTATTGGGAATTTCGTATTTTGAAATCCGCGATTCTATTATGTCTTCGAACCTGGATTACAGACGAACGAGGCGACATATTCCAACAAATTAAACGCTGATCTTCTTAAAATATCATCAGCAATCCAAAATAACCGAAACATCCTGAATCAACGACAATAAATTTTACCCGTTCAAAATCGGTAAGGCTAACTAACCATCACGATTTTGTGCAAAAAAATTGAAAGAATTTTTTTGTCGAAATTTCAACTCAAATTGAGTACAGGTAACGTAAATAGCATATTAAGCTAGAAATAACCGGTTGGCCGCATGTGGAGAGCGCGGTTATTGGGAATTTCGTATTTTGAAATCCGCGATTCTATTATGTCTTCGAACCTGGATTACAGACGAACGAGGCGACATATTCCAACAAATTAAACGCTGATCTTCTTAAAATATCATCAGCAATCCAAAATAACCGAAACATCCTGAATCAACGACAATAAATTTTACCCGTTCAAAATCAGTAAGGCTAACCATCACGATTTTTTGCAAAAAAATTGAAAGAATTTTTTTGTTGAAATTTCAACTCAAATTGAGTACAGGTAACGTAAATAGCATATTAAGCTAGAAATAACCGGTTGGCCGCATTTGGAGAGCGCGGTTATTGGGAATTTCGTATTTTGAAATCCGCGATTCTCTTATGTCTTCGAACCTGGATTACAGACGAACGAGGCGACATATTCCAACAAATTAAATGCTGATCTTCTTAAAATATCATCAGCAATCCAAAATAACCAAAATATCCTGAATCAACGACAATAAATTTTACCCGTTCAAAATCGGTAAGGCTCATCACGATTTTGTGCAAAAAAATTGAAAGAATTGTTTTGTCGAAATTTCAACTCAAATTGAGTACAGGTAACGTAAATAGCATATTAAGCTAGAAATAACCGGTTGGCAGCATGTGGAGAGCGCGGTTATTGGGAATTTCGTATTTTGAAATCCGCGATTCTATTATGTGTTCGAACCTGGATTACAGACGAACGAGGCGACATATTCCAACAAATTAAACGCTGATCTTCTTAAAATATCATCAGCAATCCAAAATAACCGAAACATCCTGAATCAACGACAATAAATTTTACCCGTTCAAAATCGGTAAGGCTAACCATCACGATTTTTTTGCAAAAAAATTGAAAGAATTTTTTTGTTGAAATTTCAACTCAAATTGAGTACAGGTAACGTAAATAGCATATTAAGCTAGAAATAACCGGTTGGCCGCATGTGGAGAGCGCGGTTATTGGGAATTTCGTATTTTGAAATCCGCGATTCTATTATGTCTTCGAACCTGGATTACAGACGAACGAGGCGACATATTCCAACAAATTAAACGCTGATCTTCTTAAAATATCATCAGCAATCCAAAATAACCGAAACATCCTGAATCAACGACAATAAATTTTACCCGTTCAAAATCGGTAAGGCTAACCATCACGATTTTTTGCAAAAAAATTGAAAGAATTTTTTTGTTGAAATTTCAACTCACATTGAGTATAGGTAACGTAAATAGCATATTAAGCTAGAAATAACCGGTTGGCAGCATGTGGAGAGCGCGGTTATTGGGAATTTCGTATTTTGAAATCCGCGATTCTATTATGTCTTCGAACCTGGATTACAGACGAACGAGGCGACATATTCCAACAAATTAAACGCTGGTCTTCTTAAAATATCATCAGCAATTAAAAATAACCGAAACATCCTGAATCTACGACAATAAATTTTACCCGTTCAAAATCGGTAAGGCTAACCCATCACGATTTTGTGCAAAAAAAATGAAAGAATTTTTTTGTTGAAATTTCAACTCAAATTGAGTACAGGTAACGTAAATAGCATATTAAGCTAGAAATAACCGGTTGGCCGCATGTGGAGAGCGCGGTTATTGGGAATTTCGTATTTTGAAATCCGCGATGCTATTATGTTTTCGAACCTGGATTACAGACGAACGAGGCGACATATTCCAACAAATTAAACGCTGATCTTCTTAAAATATCATCAGCAATCCAAAATAACCGAAACATCCAGAATCAACGACAATAAATTTTACCCGTTCAAAATCGGTAAGGCTAACCATCAAGATTTTGTGCAAAAAAATTGAAAGAATTTTTTTGTCGAAATCTCAACTCAAATTGAGTACAGGTAACGTAAATAGCATATTAAGCTAGAAATAACCGGTTGGCCGCATGTGGAGAGCGCGGTTATTGGGAATTTCGTATTTTGAAATCCGCGATTCTATTATGTCTTCGAACCTGGATTACAGACGAACGAGGTGACATATTCCAACAAATTAAACGCTGATCTTCTTAAAATATCATCAGCAATCCAAAATAACCGAAACATCCTGAATCAACGACAATAAATTTTACCCGTTCAAAATCGGTAAGGCTCATCACGATTTTTTAAAAAAAAAAATTGAAAGAATTTTTTTGTCGAAATTTCAACTCAAATTGAGTACAGGTAACGTAAATAGCATATTAAGCTAGAAATAACCGGTTGGCCGCATGTGGAGAGCGCGGTTATTGGGAATTTCGTATTTTGAAATCCGCGATTCTATTATGTCTTCGAACCTGGATTACAGACGAACGAGGCGACATATTCCAACAAATTAAACGCTGATCTTCTTAAAATATCATCAGCAATTAAAAATAACCAAAACATCCTGAATCAACGACAATAAAATTTTACCCGTTCAAAATCGGTAAGGCTTTTTTTCTGTAAAGATTTTTTGCAAAAAAATTGAAAGAATTTTTTTGTTGAAATTTCAACTCAAATTGAGTACAGGTAACGTAAATAGCATATTAAGCTAGACATAACCGGTTGGCCGCATGTGGAGAGCGCGGTTATTGGGAATTTCGTATTTTGAAATCCGCGATTCTATTATGTTTTCGAACCTGGATTACAGACCAACGAGGCGACATATTTTCCAACAAATTAAACGCTGATCTTCTTAAAATATCATCAGCAATCCAAAATAACCGAAACATATTGAATCAACGACAATAAATTTTACCCGTTCAAAATCAGTAAGGCCAACCATCACGATTTTTTGCAAAAAAAATTGAAAGAATTTTTTTTGTTGAAATTTCAACTCAAATTGAGTACAGGTAACGTAAATAACATATTAAGCTAGACATAACCGGTTGGCCGCATGTGGAGAGCGCGGGAAAGCTCGGTTATTGAAAATTCCGTATTTTGGTATCCGGTTATATTATGTCATCGCACCTGGATTACAGGCGAATGAGGCAACATATTGCAACAACTTAAACGCTGATCCGCTTATAATATCATCGGTAATCCAAAATAACCGATACATTCAGAATCGGTGACTATAAATTTTATCCGTTCAAAATCGGTAAAGCTAACCCCATCAGGGATTTTTGTAAAAAATTGATTATATTTTATTGTTGAAATTCCGGCTCAAAATGATTAAAGGTAATGAAAATAGCATATTAAGTAAGAAATTAACGGTTGGTTGGATATGGAAAGCTCTGTTATTGAAAATTCCGTATTTTGGTATCCGGTTATATTATGTCATCGAACCTGGATTACAGGCGAATGAGGCAACATATTGCAACAACTTAAACGCTGATCCGCTTAAAATATCATCGGCAATCCAAAATAACCGATACATTCAAAATCGGTGACTATAAATTTTATCCGTTCAAAATCGGTAAGGCTAACCATCAGGGATTTTTGCAAAAAATTGAAAATAATTTATTGTTGAAATTCCGGCTCAAAATGATTAAAGGTAATGAAAATAGCATATTTAGTAAGAAATTAACGGTTGGTTGGATATGGAAAGCTCAGTTATTGAAAATTCCGTATTTTGGTATCCGGTTATATTATGTCATCGAACCTGGATTACAGGCGAATGAGGCAACATATTGCAACAACTTAAACGCTGATCCGCTTAAAATATCATCGGCAATCCAAAATAACCAATACATTCAAAATCGGTGACTATAAATTTTATCCGTTCAAAATCGGTAAGGCTAACCATCAGGGATTTTTGCAAAAAATTGAAAATAATTTATTGTTGAAATTCCGGCTCAAAATGATAAAAGGTAATGAAAATAGCATATTTAGTAAGAAATTAACGGTTGGTTGGATATGGAAAGCTCGGTTATTGAAAATTCCGTATTTTGGTATCCGGTTGTATTATGTCATCGCACCTGGATTACAGGCGAATGAGGCAACATATTGCAACAACTTAAACGCTGATCCGCTTAAAATATCATCGGCAATCCAAAATAACCGATACATTCAAAATCGGTGACTATAAATTTTATCCGTTCAAAATCGGTAAGGCTAACCATCAGGGATTTTTGCAAAAAATTGAAAATATTTTATTGGTGAAGTTCCGGCTCAAAATGATAAAAGGTAATGAAAATAGCATATTAAGTAAGAAATTACCGGTTGGTTGGATATGGAAAGCTCGGTTATTGAAAATTCCGTATTTTGGTATCCGGTTGTATTATCATGTCATCGCACCTGGATTACAGGCGAATGAGGCAACATATTGCAACAACTTAAACGCTGATCCGCTTAAAATATCATCGGCAATCCAAAATAACCGATACAATCAAAATCGGTGACTATAAATTTTATCCGATCAAAATCGGTAAGGCTAACCATCAGGGATTTTTGCAAAAAAATGAAAATATTTTATTGTTGAAGTTCCGGCTCAAAATGATAAAAGGTAATGAAAATAGCATATTTAGTAAGAAATTAACGGTTGGTTGGATATGGAAAGCTCGGTTATTGAAAATTCCGTATTTTGGTATCAGGTTATATTATGTCATCGAACCTGGATTACAGGAGAATGAGGCAACATATTGCAACAACTTAAATGCTGATCCGCTTAAAATATCATCGGCAATCCAAAATAACCGATCCTTTCAAAATCGGTGACTATAAATTTTATCCGTTCAAAATTGGTAAGGCCAGGGGTAACCATCAGGGACTATAAATTTTATTCGTTCAAAATTGGTAAGGCTAACCATCAGGGATATTTGCAAAAAATTGAAAATATTTTATTGTTGAAGTTCCGGCTCAAAATGATAAAAGGTAATGGAAATAGCATATTTAGTAAGAAATTAACGGTTGGTTGGATATGGAAAGCTCGGTTATTGAAAATTCCGTACTTTGGTATCCGGTTATATTATGTCATCGAACCTGGATTACAGGCGAATGAGGCAACATATTGCAACAACTTAAACGCTGATCTGCTTAAAATATCATCGGCAATTAAAAATAACCGATACATTCAAAATCGGTGACTATAAATTTTATCCGTTCAAACTCGGTAAGGCTAACCATCAGGGATTTTTGCAAAAAATTGAAAATATTTTATTGTTGAAATTCCGGCTCAAAATGATTAAAGGTAATGAAAATAGCATATTAAGTAAGAAATTAACGGTTGGTTGGATATGGAAAGCTCGGTTATTGAAAATTCCGTATTTTGGTATCCGTTTATATTATGTCATCGAACCTGGATTACAGGCGAATGAGGCAACATATTGCAACAACTTAAACGCTGATCCGCTTAAAATATCATCGGCAATCCAAAATAACCGATACATTCAAAATCGGTGACTATAAATTTTATCCGTTCAAAATCGGTAAGGCTAACCATCAGGGATTTTTGCAAAAAATTGAAAATATTTTATTGTTGAAATTCCGGCTCAAAATGATTAAAGGTAATGAAAATAGCATATTAAGTAAGAAATTAACGGTTGGTTGGATATGGAAAGCTCGGTTATTGAAAATTCCGTATTTTGGTATCCGGTTATATTATGTCATCGAACCTGGATTACAGGCAAATGAGGCAACATATTGCAACAACTTAAACGCTGATCTGCTTAAAATATCATCGGCAATTAAAAATAACCGATACATTCAAAATCGGTGACTATAAATTTTATCCGTTCAAAATCGGTAAGGCTAACTAACCATCAGGAATTTTTGCAAAAAATTGAAAATATTTTATTGTTGAAATTCCGGCTCAAAATGATTATAGGTAATGGAAATAGCATTTTAAGTAAGAAATTAACGGTTGGTTGGATATGGAAACCTCGGTTATTGAAAATTCCGTATTTTGGTATCCGGTTATATTATGTCATCGAACCTGGATTACAGGCAAATGAGGCAACATATTGCAACAACTTAAACGCTGATCTGCTTAAAATATCATCGGCAATTAAAAATAACCGATACATTCAAAATCGGTGACTATAAATTTTATCCGTTCAAAATCGGTAAGGCTAACCATCAGGGATTTTTGCAAAAAATTGAAAATATTTTATTGTTGAAATTCCGGCTCAAAATGATTAAAGGTAATGAAAATAGCATATTAAGTAAGAAATTAACGGTTGGTTGGATATGGAAAGCTCGGTTATTGAAAATTCCGTATTTTGGTATCCGTTTATATTATGTCATCGAACCTGGATTACAGGCGAATGAGGCAACATATTGCAACAACTTAAACGCTGATCCGCTTAAAATATCATCGGCAATCCAAAATAACCGATACATTCAAAATCGGTGACTATAAATTTTATCCGTTCAAAATCGGTAAGGCTAACCATCAGGGATTTTTGCAAAAAATTGAAAATATTTTATTGTTGAAATTCCGGCTCAAAATGATTAAAGGTAATGAAAATAGCATATTAAGTAAGAAATTAACGGTTGGTTGGATATGGAAAGCTCGGTTATTGAAAATTCCGTATTTTGGTATCCGTTTATATTATTTCATCGAACCTGGATTACAGGCGAATGAGGCAACATATTGCAACAACTAAAACGCTGATCCGCTTAAAATATCATCGGCAATCCAAAATAACCGATACATTCAAAATCGGTGACTATAAATTTTATCCGTTCAAAATCGGTAAGGCTAACCATCAGGGATTTTTGCAAAAAATTGAAAATATTTTATTGTTGAAATTCCGGCTCAAAATGATTAAAGGTAATGAAAATAGCATATTAAGTAAGAAATTAACGGTTGGTTGGATATGGAAAGCTCGGTTATTGAAAATTCCGTATTTTGGTATCCGGTTATATTATGTCATCGAACCTGAATTACAGGCGAATGAGGCAACATATTGCAACAACTTAAACGCTGATCTACTTAAAATATCATCAGTAATCCAAAATAACCGATACATTCATAATCGGTGACTATAAATTTTATCCGTGCAAAATCGGTAGGGCTAAACATCAGGGTTTTTTGCAAACAATTGAAAATATTTTATTGTTGAAATTCCGGCTCAAAATGATTAAAGGTAATGAAAATAGCATATTAAGTAAGAAATTAACGGTTGGTTGGATGTGGAAAGCTCGGTTATTGAAAATTCCGTATTTTGGTATCCGGTTATATTATGTCATCGAACCTGGATTACAGGCGAATGAGGCAACATATTGCAACAACTTAAACGTTGATCTACTTAAAATATCATCAGTAATCCAAAATAACCGATACATTCAGAATCGGTGACTATAAATCTTAACCGTTCAAAATCGGTAAGGCTAACCATCAGGGTTTTTTGCAAAAAATTTAAAATATTTTATTGTTGAAATTCCGGCTCAAAATGATTAAAGGTAATGAAAATAGCATATTAAGTAAAAAATTAACGGTTGGTTGGATATGGAAAGCTCGGTTATTGAAAATTCCGTATTTTGGTATCCGTTTATATTATGTCATCGAACCTGGATTACAGGCGAATGAGGCAACATATTGCAACAACTTAAACGCTGATCCGCTTAAAATATCATCGGCAATCCAAAATAACCGATACATTCAAAATCGGTGACTATAAATTTTATCCGTTCAAAATCGGTAAGGCTAACCATCAGGGATTTTTGCAAAAAATTGAAAATATTTTATTGTTGAAATTCCGGCTCAAAATGATTAAAGGTAATGAAAATAGCATATTAAGTAAGAAATTAACGGTTGGTTGGATATGGAAAGCTCGGTTATTGAAAATTCCGTATTTTGGTATCCGGTTATATTATGTCATCGAACCTGGATTACAGGCAAATGAGGCAACATATTGCAACAACTTAAACGCTGATCTGCTTAAAATATCATCGGCAATTAAAAATAACCGATACATTCAAAATCGGTGACTATAAATTTTATCCGTTCAAAATCGGTAAGGCTAACCATCAGGGATTTTTGCAAAAAATTGAAAATATTTTATTGTTGAAATTCCGGCTCAAAATGATTAAAGGTAATGAAAATAGCATATTAAGTAAGAAATTAACGGTTGGTTGGATATGGAAAGCTCGGTTATTGAAAATTCCGTATTATGGTATCCGTTTATATTATGTCATCGAACCTGGATTACAGGCGAATGAGGCAACATATTGCAACAACTTAAACGCTGATCCGCTTAAAATATCATCGGCAATCCAAAATAACCGATACATTCAAAATCGGTGACTATAAATTTTATCCGTTCAAAATCGGTAAGGCTAACCATCAGGGATTTTTGCAAAAAATTGAAAATATTTTATTGTTGAAATTCCGGCTCAAAGTGATTAAAGGTAATGAAAATAGCATATTAAGTAAGAAATTAACGGTTGGTTGGATATGGAAAGCTCGGTTATTGAAAATTCCGTATTTTGGTATCCGTTTATATTATTTCATCGAACCTGGATTACAGGCGAATGAGGCAACATATTGCAACAACTAAAACGCTGATCCGCTTAAAATATCATCGGCAATCCAAAATAACCGATACATTCAAAATCGGTGACTATAAATTTTATCCGTTCAAAATCGGTAAGGCTAACCATCAGGGATTTTTGCAAAAAATTGAAAATATTTTATTGTTGAAATTCCGGCTCAAAATGATTAAAGGTAATGAAAATAGCATATTAAGTAAGAAATTAACGGTTGGTTGGATATGGAAAGCTCGGTTATTGAAAATTCCGTATTTTGGTATCCGGTTATATTATGTCATCGAACCTGGATTACAGGCGAATGAGGCAACATATTGCAACAACTTAAACGCTGATCTACTTAAAATATCATCAGTAATCCAAAATAACCGATACATTCAGAATCGGTGACTATAAATCTTAACCGTTCAAAATCGGTAAGGCTAACCATCAGGGTTTTTTGCAAAAAATTTAAAATATTTTATTGTTGAAATTCCGGCTCAAAATGATTAAAGGTAATGAAAATAGCATATTAAGTAAGAAATTAACGGTTGGTTGGATATGGAAAGCTCGGTTATTGAAAATTCCGTATTTTGGTATCCGGTTATATTATGTCATCGAACCTGGATTACAGGCGAATGAGGCAACATATTGCAACAACTTAAACGCTGATCTACTTAAAATATCATCAGTAATCCAAAATAACCGATACATTCATAATCGGTGACTATAAATTTTATCCGTGCAAAATCGATAGGGCTAAACATCAGGGTTTTTTGCAAACAATTGAAAATATTTTATTGTTGAAATTCCGGCTCAAAATGATTAAAGGTAATGAAAATAGCATATTAAGTAAGAAATTAACGGTTGGTTGGATGTGGAAAGCTCGGTTATTGAAAATTCCGTATTTTGGTATCCGGTTATATTATGTCATCGAACCTGGATTACAGGCGAATGAGGCAACATATTGCAACAACTTAAACGCTGATCTACTTAAAATATCATCAGTAATCCAAAATAACCGATACATTCAGAATCGGTGACTATAAATCTTAACCGTTCAAAATCGGTAAGGCTAACCATCAGGGTTTTTTGCAAAAAATTTAAAATATTTTATTGTTGAAATTCCGGCTCAAAATGATTAAAGGTAATGAAAATAGCATATTAAGTAAGAAATTAACGGTTGGTTGGATATGGAAAGCTCGGTTATTGAAAATTCCGTATTTTGGTATCCGGTTATATTATGTCATCGAACCTGGATTACAGGCGAATGAGGCAACATATTGCAACAACTTAAACGCTGATCTACTTAAAATATCATCAGTAATCCAAAATAACCGATACATTCAGAATCGGTGACTATAAATTTTATCCGTTCAAAATCGGTAGGGCTAACCATCAGGGTTTTTTGCAACAAATTGAAAATATTTTATTGTTGAAATTCGGGCTCAAAATGATTAAAGGTAATGAAAATAGCATATTAAGTAAGAAATTAACGGTTGGTTGGATGTGGAAAGCTCGGTTATTGAAAATTCCGTATTTTGGTATCCGGTTATATTATGTCATCGAACCTGAATTACAGGCGAATGAGGCAACATATTGCAACAACTTAAACGCTGATCTACTTAAAATATCATCAGTAATCCAAAATACCCGATACATTCATAATCGGTGACTATAAATTTTATCCGTTCAAAATCGGTAAGGCTAACCATCAGGGATTTTTGCAAAAAATTGAAAATATTTTATTGTTGAAATTCCGGCTCAAAATGATTATAGGTAATGGAACGCTGATCTACTTAAAATATCATCAGTAATCCAAAATAACCGATACATTCATAATCGGTGACTATAAATTTTATCCGTTCAAAATCGGTAGGGCTAACCATCAGGGTTTTTTGCAACAAATTGAAAATATTTTATTGTTGAAATTCCGGCTCAAAATGATTAAAGGTAATGAAAATAGCATATTAAGTAAGAAATTAACGGTTGGTTGGATGAGGAAAGCTCGGTTATTGAAAATTCCGTATTTTGGTATCCGGTTATATTATGTCATCGAACCTGGATTACAGGCGAATGAGGCAACATATTGCAACAACTTAAACGTTGATCTACTTAAAATATCATCAGTAATCCAAAATAACCGATACATTCAGAATCGGTGACTATAAATTTTATCCGTTCAAAATCGGTAGGGCTAACCATCAGGGTTTTTTGCAACAAATTGAAAATATTTTATTGTTGAAATTCGGGCTCAAAATGATTAAAGGTAATGAAAATAGCATATTAAGTAAGAAATTAACGGTTGGTTGGATGTGGAAAGCTCGGTTATTGAAAATTCCGTATTTTGGTATCCGGTTATATTATGTCATCGAACCTGGATTACAGGCGAATGAGGCAACATATTACAACAACTTAAACGCTGATCTACTTAAAATATCATCAGTAATCCAAAATACCCAATACATTCATAATCGGTGACTATAAATTTTATCCGTTCAAAATCGATAAGGCTAACCATCAGGGATTTTTGCAAAAAATTGAAAATATTTTATTGTTGAAATTCCGGCTCAAAATGATTATAGGTAATGGAACGCTGATCTACTTAAAATATCATCAGTAATCCAAAATACCCGATACATTCAGAATCGGTGACTATAAATTTTATCCGTTCAAAATCGGTAGGGCTAAACATCAGGGATTTTTGCAAAAAATTGAAAATATTTTATTGTTGAAATTCGGGCTCAAAATGATTATAGGTAATGAAAATAGCATATTAAGTAAGAAATTAACGGTTGGTTGGATATGGAAAGCTCGGTTATTGAAAATTCCGTATTTTGGTATCCGGTTATATTATGTCGTCGAACCTGGATTACAGGCGAATGAGGCAGCATATTGCAACAACTTAATCGCTGATCTACTTAAAATATCATCAGTAATCCAAAATAACCGATACATTCAGAATCGGTGACTATAAATCTTAACCGTTCAAAATCGGTAAGGCTAACCATCAGGGTTTTTTGCAAAAAATTTAAAATATTTTATTGTTGAAATTCCGGATCAAAATGATTAAAGGTAATGAAAATAGCATATTAAGTAAGAAATTAACGGTTGGTTGGATATGGAAAGCTCGGTTATTGAAAAATCCGTATTTTGGTATCCGGTTATATTATGTCATCGAACCTGGATTACAGGCGAATGATTCAACATATTGCAACATCTTTAACGCTGATCTTCTTAAAATATCATCAGTAATCCAAAATAACCGATACATTCAGAATCGGTGACAATAAATTTTATCCGTTCAAAATCGGTAAGGCTAACCATCAGGGTTTTTTGCAAAAAATTGAAAATATTTTATTGTTGAAATTCCGGCTCAAAATGATTATAGGTAATGAAAATAGCATATTAAGTAAGAAATTAACGGTTGGTTGGATATGGAAAGCTCGGCTATTGAAAATTCCGTATTTTGGTATCCGGTTATATTATGTCATCGAACCTGGATTACAGGCGAATGAGGCAACATATTGCAACATCTTAAACGCTGATCTACTTAAAATATCATCAGTAATCCAAAATAACCGATACATTCAGAATAGGTGACTATAAATTTTATCCGTTCAAAATCGGTAAGGCTAACCATCAGGGGTTTTTGCAAAAAATTGAAAATATTTTATTGTTGAAATTCCGGCTGAAAATGATTATAGGTAATGAAAATAGCATATTAAGTAAGAAATTAAATGTTGGTTGGATATGGAAAGCTCGGTTATTGAAAATTCCGTATTTTGGTATCCGGTTATATTATGTCATCGAACCTGGATTACAGGCGAAAGAGGCAACATATTGCAACAACTTAAACGTTGATCTACTTAAAATATCATCAGTAATCCAAAATAACCGATACATTCAGAATCGGTGACTATAAATTTTATCCGTTCAAAATCGGTAAGGCTAACTAACCATCAGGGATTTTTGCAAAAAATTGAAAATATTTTATTGTTGAAATTCCGGCTCAAAATGATTATAGGTAATGAAAATAGCATATTAAGTAAGAAATTAACGGTTGGTTGGATATGGAAAGCTCAGTTATTGAAAATTCCGTATTTTGGTATCCGGTTATATTATGTCATCGAACCTGGATTACAGGCGAATGAGGCAACATATTGCAACAACTTAAACGCTGATCTACTTAAAATATCATCAGTAATCCAAAATAACCGATACATTCAGAATCGGTGACTATAAATTTTATCCGTTCAAAATCGATAAGGCTAACAACCATCAGGGTTTTTTGCAAAAAATTAAAAATATTTTATTGTTGAAATTCCGGATCAAAAGGATTATAGGTAATGAAAATAGCATATTAAGTAAGAAATTAACGGTTGGTTGGATATGGAAAGCTCAGTTATTGAAAATTCCGTATTTTGGTATCCGGTTATATTATGTCATCGAACCTGGATTACAGGCGAAAGAGGCAACATATTGCAACAACTTAAACGCTGATCTACTTAAAATATCATCAGTAATCCAAAATAACCGATACATTCAGAATCGGTGACTATAAATTTTATCCGTTCAAAATCGGTAAGGCTTAACCATCAGGGTTTTTTGCAAAAAATTGAAAATATTTTATTGTTGAAATTCCGGCTCAAAATGATTATAGGTAATGAAAATAGCATATTAAGTAAGAAATTAACGGTTGGTTGGATATGGAAAGCTCGGTTATTGAAAATTCCGTATTTTGGTATCCGGTTATATTATGTCATCGAACCTGGATTACAGGCGAATGAGGCAACATATTGCAACAACTTAAACGCTGATCTACTTAAAATATCATCAGTAATCCAAAATAACCGATACATTCAGAATCGGTGACTATAAATTTTATCCGTTCAAAATCGATAAGGCTAACAACCATCAGGGTTTTTTTGCAAAAAATTAAAAATATTTTATTGTTGAAATTCCGGATCAAAAGGATTATAGGTAATGAAAATAGCATATTAAGTAAGAAATTAACGGTTGGTTGGATATGGAAAGCTCGGTTATTGAAAATTCCGTATTTTGGTATCCGGTTATATTATGTCATCGAACCTGGATTACAGGCGAATGAGGCAACATATTGCAACAACTTAAACGCTGATCTACTTAAAATATCATCAGTAATCCAAAATAACCGATACATTCAGAATCGGTGACTATAAATTTTATCCGTTCAAAATCGATAAGGCTAACAACCATCAGGGTTTTTTGCAAAAAATTAAAAATATTTTATTGTTGAAATTCCGGATCAAAAGGATTATAGGTAATGAAAATAGCATATTAAGTAAGAAATTAACGGTTGGTTGGATATGGAAAGCTCGGTTATTGAAAATTCCGTATTTTGGTATCCGGTTATATTATGTCATCGAACCTGGATTACAGGCGAATGAGGCAACATATTGCAACAACTTAAACGCTGATCTACTTAAAATATCATCAGTAATCCAAAATAACCGATACATTCAGAATCGGTGACTATAAATTTTATCCGTTCAAAATCGATAAGGCTAACAACCATCAGGGTTTTTTGCAAAAAATTAAAAATATTTTATTGTTGAAATTCCGGATCAAAAGGATTATAGGTAATGAAAATAGCATATTAAGTAAGAAATTAACGGTTGGTTGGATATGGAAAGCTCAGTTATTGAAAATTCCGTATTTTGGTATCCGGTTATATTATGTCATCGAACCTGGATTACAGGCGAAAGAGGCAACATATTGCAACAACTTAAACGCTGATCTACTTAAAATATCATCAGTAATCCAAAATAACCGATACATTCAGAATCGGTGACTATAAATTTTATCCGTTCAAAATCGATAAGGCTAACAACCATCAGGGTTTTTTGCAAAAAATTAAAAATATTTTATTGTTGAAATTCCGGATCAAAAGGATTATAGGTAATGAAAATAGCATATTAAGTAAGAAATTAACGGTTGGTTGGATATGGAAAGCTCAGTTATTGAAAATTCCGTATTTTGGTATCCGGTTATATTATGTCATCGAACCTGGATTACAGGCGAAAGAGGCAACATATTGCAACAACTTAAACGCTGATCTACTTAAAATATCATCAGTAATCCAAAATAACCGATACATTCAGAATCGGTGACTATAAATTTTATCCGTTCAAAATCGATAAGGCTAACAACCATCAGGGTTTTTTGCAAAAAATTAAAAATATTTTATTGTTGAAATTCCGGATCAAAAGGATTATAGGTAATGAAAATAGCATATTAAGTAAGAAATTAACGGTTGGTTGGATATGGAAAGCTCGGTTATTGAAAATTCCGTATTTTGGTATCCGGTTATATTATGTCATCGAACCTGGATTACAGGCGAATGAGGCAACATATTGCAACAACTTAAACGTTGATCTACTTAAAATATCATCAGTAATCCAAAATAACCGATACATTCAGAATCGGTGACTATAAATTTTATCCGTTCAAAATCGGTAAGGCTTAACCATCAGGGTTTTTTGCAAAAAATTGAAAATATTTTATTGTTGAAATTCCGGCTCAAAATGATTATAGGTAATGAAAATAGCATATTAAGTAAGAAATTAACGGTTGGTTGGATATGGAAAGCTCGGTTATTGAAAATTCCGTATTTTGGTATCCGGTTATATTATGTCATCGAACCTGGATTACAGGCGAATGAGGCAACATATTGCAACAACTTAAACGCTGATCTACTTAAAATATCATCAGTAATCCAAAATAACCGATACATTCAGAATCCGTGACTATAAATTTTATCCGTTCAAAATCGGTAAGGCTAACATCAGGGTTTTTTGCAAAAAATTGAAAATATTTTATTGTTGAAATTCGGGCTCAAAATGATTATAGGTAATGAAAATAGCATATTAAGTAAGAAATTAACGGTTGGTTGGATATGGAAAGCTCGGTTATTGAAAATTCCGTATTTTGGTATCCGGTTATATTATGTCATCGAACCTGGATTACAGGCGAATGAGGCAACATATTGCAACAACTTAAACGCTGATCTACTTAAAATATCATCAGTAATCCAAAATAACCGATACATTCAGAATCGGTGACTATAAATTTTATCCGTTCAAAATCGGTAAGGCTTAACCATCAGGGTTTTTTGCAAAAAAATGAAAATATTTTATTGTTGAAATTCCGGCTCAAAATGATTATAGGTAATGAAAATAGCATATTAAGTAAGAAATTAACGGTTGGTTGGATATGGAAAGCTCGGTTATTGAAAATTCCGTATTTTGGTATCCGGTTATATTATGTCATCGAACCTGGATTACAGGCGAATGAGGCAACATATTGCAACAACTTAAACGCTGATCTACTTAAAATATCATCAGTAATCCAAAATAACCGATACATTCAGAATCGGTGACTATAAATTTTATCCGTTCAAAATCGGTAAGGCTGATAACCATCAGGGTTTTTTGCAAAAAATTGAAAATATTTTATTGTTGAAATTCCGGCTCAAAATGATTATAGGTAATGAAAATAGCATATTAAGTAAGAAATTAACGGTTGGTTGGATATGGAAAGCTCGGTTATTGAAAATTCCGTATTTTGGTATCCGGTTATATTATGTCATCGAACCTGGATTACAGGCGAATGAGGCAACATATTGCAACAACTTAAACGCTGATCTACTTAAAATATCATCAGTAATCCAAAATAACCGATACATTCAGAATCGGTGACTATAAATTTTATCCGTTCAAAATCGGTAAGGCTGATAACCATCAGGGTTTTTTGCAAAAAATTGAAAATATTTTATTGTTGAAATTCCGGCTCAAAATGATTATAGGTAATGAAAATAGCATATTAAGTAAGAAATTAACGGTTGGTTGGATATGGAAAGCTCGGTTATTGAAAATTCCGTATTTTGGTATCCGGTTATATTATGTCATCGAACCTGGATTACAGGCGAATGAGGCAACATATTGCAACAACTTAAACGCTGATCTACTTAAAATATCATCAGTAATCCAAAATAACCGATACATTCAGAATCGGTGACTATAAATTTTATCCGTTCAAAATCGGTAAGGCTAACCATCAGGGTTTTTTGCAAAAAATTGAAAATATTTTATTGTTGAAATTCCGGCTCAAAATGATTAAAGGTAATGAAAATGGCATATTAAGTAAGAAATTAACGGTTGGTTGGATATGGAAAGCTCGGTTATTGAAAATTCCGTATTTTGGTATCCGGTTATATTATGTCATCGAACCTGGATTACAGGCGAATGAGGCAACATATTGCAACAACTTAAACGCTGATCTACTTAAAATATCATCAGTAATCCAAAATAACCGATACATTCAGAATCGGTGACTATAAATTTTATCCGTTCAAAATCGGTAAGGCTGATAACCATCAGGGTTTTTTGCAAAAAATTGAAAATATTTTATTGTTGAAATTCCGGCTCAAAATGATTATAGGTAATGAAAATAGCATATTAAGTAAGAAATTAACGGTTGGTTGGATATGGAAAGCTCGGTTATTGAAAATTCCGTATTTTGGTATCCGGTTATATTATGTCATCGAACCTGGATTACAGGCGAATGAGGCAACATATTGCAACAACTTAAACGCTGATCTACTTAAAATATCATCAGTAATCCAAAATAACCGATACATTCAGAATCCGTGACTATAAATTTTATCCGTTCAAAATCGGTAAGGCTAACATCAGGGTTTTTTGCAAAAAATTGAAAATATTTTATTGTTGAAATTCCGGCTCAAAATGATTATAGGTAATGAAAATAGCATATTAAGTAAGAAATTAACGGTTGGTTGGATATGGAAAGCTCGGTTATTGAAAATTCCGTATTTTGGTATCCGGTTATATTATGTCATCGAACCTGGATTACAGGCGAATGAGGCAACATATTGCAACAACTTAAACGCTGATCTACTTAAAATATCATCAGTAATCCAAAATAACCGATACATTCAGAATCGGTGACTATAAATTTTATCCGTTCAAAATCGGTAAGGCTTAACCATCAGGGTTTTTTGCAAAAAAATGAAAATATTTTATTGTTGAAATTCCGGCTCAAAATGATTATAGGTAATGAAAATAGCATATTAAGTAAGAAATTAACGGTTGGTTGGATATGGAAAGCTCGGTTATTGAAAATTCCGTATTTTGGTATCCGGTTATATTATGTCATCGAACCTGGATTACAGGCGAATGAGGCAACATATTGCAACAACTTAAACGCTGATCTACTTAAAATATCATCAGTAATCCAAAATAACCGATACATTCAGAATCGGTGACTATAAATTTTATCCGTTCAAAATCGGTAAGGCTGATAACCATCAGGGTTTTTTGCAAAAAATTGAAAATATTTTATTGTTGAAATTCCGGCTCAAAATGATTATAGGTAATGAAAATAGCATATTAAGTAAGAAATTAACGGTTGGTTGGATATGGAAAGCTCGGTTATTGAAAATTCCGTATTTTGGTATCCGGTTATATTATGTCATCGAACCTGGATTACAGGCGAATGAGGCAACATATTGCAACAACTTAAACGCTGATCTACTTAAAATATCATCAGTAATCCAAAATAACCGATACATTCAGAATCGGTGACTATAAATTTTATCCGTTCAAAATCGGTAAGGCTAACCATCAGGGTTTTTTGCAAAAAATTGAAAATATTTTATTGTTGAAATTCCGGCTCAAAATGATTAAAGGTAATGAAAATGGCATATTAAGTAAGAAATTAACGGTTGGTTGGATATGGAAAGCTCGGTTATTGAAAATTCCGTATTTTGGTATCCGGTTATATTATGTCATCGAACCTGGATTACAGGCGAATGAGGCAACATATTGCAACAACTTAAACGCTGATCTACTTAAAATATCATCAGTAATCCAAAATAACCGATACATTCAGAATCGGTGACTATAAATTTTATCCGTTCAAAATCGGTAAGGCTAACTAACATCAGGGTTTTTGCAAAAAATTGAAAATATTTTATTGTTGAAATTCCGGCTCAAAATGATTATAGGTAATGAAAATAGCATATTAAGTAAGAAATTAACGGTTGGTTGGATATGGAAAGCTCGGTTATTGAAAATTCCGTATTTTGGTATCCGGTTATATTATGTCATCGAACCTGGATTACAGGCGAATGAGGCAACATATTGCAACAACTTAAACGCTGATCTACTTAAAATATCATCAGTAATCCAAAATAACCGATACATTCAGAATCGGTGACTATAAATTTTATCCGTTCAAAATCGGTAAGGCTGATAACCATCAGGGTTTTTTGCAAAAAATTGAAAATATTTTATTGTTGAAATTCCGGCTCAAAATGATTAAAGGTAATGAAAATGGCATATTAAGTAAGAAATTAACGGTTGGTTGGATATGGAAAGCTCGGTTATTGAAAATTCCGTATTTTGGTATCCGGTTATATTATGTCATCGAACCTGGATTACAGGCGAATGAGGCAACATATTGCAACAACTTAAACGCTGATCTACTTAAAATATCATCAGTAATCCAAAATAACCGATACATTCAGAATCGGTGACTATAAATTTTATCCGTTCAAAATCGGTAAGGCTAACATCAGGGTTTTTTGCAAAAAATTGAAAATATTTTATTGTTGAAATTCCGGCTCAAAATGATTATAGGTAATGAAAATAGCATATTAAGTAAGAAATTAACGGTTGGTTGGATATGGAAAGCTCGGTTATTGAAAATTCCGTATTTTGGTATCCGGTTATATTATGTCATCGAACCTGGATTACAGGCGAATGAGGCAACATATTGCAACAACTTAAACGCTGATCTACTTAAAATATCATCAGTAATCCAAAATAACCGATACATTCAGAATCGGTGACTATAAATTTTATCCGTTCAAAATCGGTAAGGCTGATAACCATCAGGGTTTTTTGCAAAAAATTGAAAATATTTTATTGTTGAAATTCCGGCTCAAAATGATTAAAGGTAATGAAAATGGCATATTAAGTAAGAAATTAACGGTTGGTTGGATATGGAAAGCTCGGTTATTGAAAATTCCGTATTTTGGTATCCGGTTATATTATGTCATCGAACCTGGATTACAGGCGAATGAGGCAACATATTGCAACAACTTAAACGCTGATCTACTTAAAATATCATCAGTAATCCAAAATACCCGATACATTCATAATCGGTGACTATAAATTTTATCCGTTCAAAATCGGTAAGGCTAACCATCAGGGATTTTTGCAAAAAATTGAAAATATTTTATTGTTGAAATTCCGGCTCAAAATGATTATAGGTAATGGAACGCTGATCTACTTAAAATATCATCAGTAATCCAAAATAACCGATACATTCATAATCGGTGACTATAAATTTTATCCGTTCAAAATCGGTAGGGCTAACCATCAGGGTTTTTTGCAAAAAATTGAAAATATTTTATTGTTGAAATTCCGGCTCAAAATGATTAAAGGTAATGAAAATGGCATATTAAGTAAGAAATTAACGGTTGGTTGGATATGGAAAGCTCGGTTATTGAAAATTCCGTATTTTGGTATCCGGTTATATTATGTCATCGAACCTGGATTACAGGCGAATGAGGCAACATATTGCAACAACTTAAACGTTGATCTACTTAAAATATCATCAGTAATCCAAAATAACCGATACATTCAGAATCGGTGACTATAAATTTTATCCGTTCAAAATCGATAAGGCTAACAACCATCAGGGTTTTTTGCAAAAAATTAAAAATATTTTATTGTTGAAATTCCGGATCAAAAGGATTATAGGTAATGAAAATAGCATATTAAGTAAGAAATTAACGGTTGGTTGGATATGGAAAGCTCGGTTATTGAAAATTCCGTATTTTGGTATCCGGTTATATTATGTCATCGAACCTGGATTACAGGCGAATGAGGCAACATATTGCAACAACTTAAACGCTGATCTACTTAAAATATCATCAGTAATCCAAAATAACCGATACATTCAGAATCGGTGACTATAAATTTTATCCGTTCAAAATCGATAAGGCTAACAACCATCAGGGTTTTTTGCAAAAAATTAAAAATATTTTATTGTTGAAATTCCGGATCAAAAGGATTATAGGTAATGAAAATAGCATATTAAGTAAGAAATTAACGGTTGGTTGGATATGGAAAGCTCAGTTATTGAAAATTCCGTATTTTGGTATCCGGTTATATTATGTCATCGAACCTGGATTACAGGCGAAAGAGGCAACATATTGCAACAACTTAAACGCTGATCTACTTAAAATATCATCAGTAATCCAAAATAACCGATACATTCAGAATCGGTGACTATAAATTTTATCCGTTCAAAATCGATAAGGCTAACAACCATCAGGGTTTTTTGCAAAAAATTAAAAATATTTTATTGTTGAAATTCCGGATCAAAAGGATTATAGGTAATGAAAATAGCATATTAAGTAAGAAATTAACGGTTGGTTGGATATGGAAAGCTCGGTTATTGAAAATTCCGTATTTTGGTATCCGGTTATATTATGTCATCGAACCTGGATTACAGGCGAATGAGGCAACATATTGCAACAACTTAAACGTTGATCTACTTAAAATATCATCAGTAATCCAAAATAACCGATACATTCAGAATCGGTGACTATAAATTTTATCCGTTCAAAATCGGTAAGGCTTAACCATCAGGGTTTTTTGCAAAAAATTGAAAATATTTTATTGTTGAAATTCCGGCTCAAAATGATTATAGGTAATGAAAATAGCATATTAAGTAAGAAATTAACGGTTGGTTGGATATGGAAAGCTCGGTTATTGAAAATTCCGTATTTTGGTATCCGGTTATATTATGTCATCGAACCTGGATTACAGGCGAATGAGGCAACATATTGCAACAACTTAAACGCTGATCTACTTAAAATATCATCAGTAATCCAAAATAACCGATACATTCAGAATCGGTGACTATAAATTTTATCCGTTCAAAATCGGTAAGGCTAACATCAGGGTTTTTTGCAAAAAATTGAAAATATTTTATTGTTGAAATTCGGGCTCAAAATGATTATAGGTAATGAAAATAGCATATTAAGTAAGAAATTAACGGTTGGTTGGATATGGAAAGCTCGGTTATTGAAAATTCCGTATTTTGGTATCCGGTTATATTATGTCATCGAACCTGGATTACAGGCGAATGAGGCAACATATTGCAACAACTTAAACGCTGATCTACTTAAAATATCATCAGTAATCCAAAATAACCGATACATTCAGAATCGGTGACTATAAATTTTATCCGTTCAAAATCGGTAAGGCTTAACCATCAGGGTTTTTTGCAAAAAAATGAAAATATTTTATTGTTGAAATTCCGGCTCAAAATGGTTATAGGTAATGAAAATAGCATATTAAGTAAGAAATTAACGGTTGGTTGGATATGGAAAGCTCGGTTATTGAAAATTCCGTATTTTGGTATCCGGTTATATTATGTCATCGAACCTGGATTACAGGCGAATGAGGCAACATATTGCAACAACTTAAACGCTGATCTACTTAAAATATCATCAGTAATCCAAAATAACCGATACATTCAGAATCGGTGACTATAAATTTTATCCGTTCAAAATCGGTAAGGCTAACATCAGGGTTTTTTGCAAAAAATTGAAAATATTTTATTGTTGAAATTCGGGCTCAAAATGATTATAGGTAATGAAAATAGCATATTAAGTAAGAAATTAACGGTTGGTTGGATATGGAAAGCTCGGTTATTGAAAATTCCGTATTTTGGTATCCGGTTATATTATGTCATCGAACCTGGATTACAGGCGAATGAGGCAACATATTGCAACAACTTAAACGCTGATCTACTTAAAATATCATCAGTAATCCAAAATAACCGATACATTCAGAATCCGTGACTATAAATTTTATCCGTTCAAAATCGGTAAGGCTAACATCAGGGTTTTTTGCAAAAAATTGAAAATATTTTATTGTTGAAATTCCGGCTCAAAATGATTATAGGTAATGAAAATAGCATATTAAGTAAGAAATTAACGGTTGGTTGGATATGGAAAGCTCGGTTATTGAAAATTCCGTATTTTGGTATCCGGTTATATTATGTCATCGAACCTGGATTACAGGCGAATGAGGCAACATATTGCAACAACTTAAACGCTGATCTACTTAAAATATCATCAGTAATCCAAAATAACCGATACATTCAGAATCGGTGACTATAAATTTTATCCGTTCAAAATCGGTAAGGCTTAACCATCAGGGTTTTTTGCAAAAAAATGAAAATATTTTATTGTTGAAATTCCGGCTCAAAATGATTATAGGTAATGAAAATAGCATATTAAGTAAGAAATTAACGGTTGGTTGGATATGGAAAGCTCGGTTATTGAAAATTCCGTATTTTGGTATCCGGTTATATTATGTCATCGAACCTGGATTACAGGCGAATGAGGCAACATATTGCAACAACTTAAACGTTGATCTACTTAAAATATCATCAGTAATCCAAAATAACCGATACATTCAGAATCGGTGACTATAAATTTTATCCGTTCAAAATCGGTAAGGCTAACTAACATCAGGGTTTTTTGCAAAAAATTGAAAATATTTTATTGTTGAAATTCCGGCTCAAAATGATTACAGGTAATGAAAATAGCATATTAAGTAAGAAATTAACGGTTGGTTGGATATGGAAAGCTCGGTTATTGAAAATTCCGTATTTTGGTATCCGGTTATATTATGTCATCGAACCTGGATTACAGGCGAATGAGGCAACATATTGCAACAACTTAAACGCTGATCTACTTAAAATATCATCAGTAATCCAAAATAACCGATACATTCAGAATCGGTGACTATAAATTTTATCCGTTCAAAATCGGTAAGGCTGATAACCATCAGGGTTTTTTGCAAAAAATTGAAAATATTTTATTGTTGAAATTCCGGCTCAAAATGATTATAGGTAATGAAAATAGCATATTAAGTAAGAAATTAACGGTTGGTTGGATATGGAAAGCTCGGTTATTGAAAATTCCGTATTTTGGTATCCGGTTATATTATGTCATCGAACCTGGATTACAGGCGAATGAGGCAACATATTGCAACAACTTAAACGCTGATCTACTTAAAATATCATCAGTAATCCAAAATAACCGATACATTCAGAATCGGTGACTATAAATTTTATCCGTTCAAAATCGGTAAGGCTAACCATCAGGGTTTTTTGCAAAAAATTGAAAATATTTTATTGTTGAAATTCCGGCTCAAAATGATTAAAGGTAATGAAAATGGCATATTAAGTAAGAAATTAACGGTTGGTTGGATATGGAAAGCTCGGTTATTGAAAATTCCGTATTTTGGTATCCGGTTATATTATGTCATCGAACCTGGATTACAGGCGAATGAGGCAACATATTGCAACAACTTAAACGCTGATCTACTTAAAATATCATCAGTAATCCAAAATAACCGATACATTCAGAATCGGTGACTATAAATTTTATCCGTTCAAAATCGGTAAGGCTAACTAACATCAGGGTTTTTGCAAAAAATTGAAAATATTTTATTGTTGAAATTCCGGCTCAAAATGATTATAGGTAATGAAAATAGCATATTAAGTAAGAAATTAACGGTTGGTTGGATATGGAAAGCTCGGTTATTGAAAATTCCGTATTTTGGTATCCGGTTATATTATGTCATCGAACCTGGATTACAGGCGAATGAGGCAACATATTGCAACAACTTAAACGCTGATCTACTTAAAATATCATCAGTAATCCAAAATAACCGATACATTCAGAATCGGTGACTATAAATTTTATCCGTTCAAAATCGGTAAGGCTGATAACCATCAGGGTTTTTTGCAAAAAATTGAAAATATTTTATTGTTGAAATTCCGGCTCAAAATGATTAAAGGTAATGAAAATGGCATATTAAGTAAGAAATTAACGGTTGGTTGGATATGGAAAGCTCGGTTATTGAAAATTCCGTATTTTGGTATCCGGTTATATTATGTCATCGAACCTGGATTACAGGCGAATGAGGCAACATATTGCAACAACTTAAACGCTGATCTACTTAAAATATCATCAGTAATCCAAAATAACCGATACATTCAGAATCGGTGACTATAAATTTTATCCGTTCAAAATCGGTAAGGCTAACATCAGGGTTTTTTGCAAAAAATTGAAAATATTTTATTGTTGAAATTCCGGCTCAAAATGATTATAGGTAATGAAAATAGCATATTAAGTAAGAAATTAACGGTTGGTTGGATATGGAAAGCTCGGTTATTGAAAATTCCGTATTTTGGTATCCGGTTATATTATGTCATCGAACCTGGATTACAGGCGAATGAGGCAACATATTGCAACAACTTAAACGCTGATCTACTTAAAATATCATCAGTAATCCAAAATAACCGATACATTCAGAATCGGTGACTATAAATTTTATCCGTTCAAAATCGGTAAGGCTGATAACCATCAGGGTTTTTTGCAAAAAATTGAAAATATTTTATTGTTGAAATTCCGGCTCAAAATGATTAAAGGTAATGAAAATGGCATATTAAGTAAGAAATTAACGGTTGGTTGGATATGGAAAGCTCGGTTATTGAAAATTCCGTATTTTGGTATCCGGTTATATTATGTCATCGAACCTGGATTACAGGCGAATGAGGCAACATATTGCAACAACTTAAACGCTGATCTACTTAAAATATCATCAGTAATCCAAAATAACCGATACATTCAGAATCGGTGACTATAAATTTTATCCGTTCAAAATCGGTAAGGCTAACATCAGGGTTTTTTGCAAAAAATTGAAAATATTTTATTGTTGAAATTCCGGCTCAAAATGATTATAGGTAATCAAAATAGCATATTAAGTAAGAAATTAACGGTTGGTTGGATATGGAAAGCTCGGTTATTGAAAATTCCGTATTTTGGTATCCGGTTATATTATGTCATCGAACCTGGATTACAGGCGAATGAGGCAACATATTGCAACAACTTAAACGCTGATCTACTTAAAATATCATCAGTAATCCAAAATAACCGATACATTCAGAATCGGTGACTATAAATTTTATCCGTTCAAAATCGGTAAGGCTAACCATCAGGGTTTTTTGCAAAAAATTGAAAATATTTTATTGTTGAAATTCCGGCTCAAAATGATTAAAGGTAATGAAAATGGCATATTAAGTAAGAAATTAACGGTTGGTTGGATATGGAAAGCTCGGTTATTGAAAATTCCGTATTTTGGTATCCGGTTATATTATGTCATCGAACCTGGATTACAGGCGAATGAGGCAACATATTGCAACAACTTAAACGCTGATCTACTTAAAATATCATCATTAATCCAAAATAACCGATACATACAGAATCAGTGACTATAAATTATATCCGTTCATAATCGGTAAGGCTAACAACCATCAGGGATTTTTGCAAAAAATTGAAAATATTTTATTGTTGAAATTCCGGCTCAAAATGCTTATAGGCAATGAAAATAGCATATTAAGTGAGAAATTAACGGCTGGTTCGATATGGAAAGCTCGGTTATTGAAAATTCCGTATTTTATACGAAATCCCCCCCCCCATCAGGGATTTTTGCAAAAAATTGAAAATATTTGATTGTTGAAATTCCGGCTCAAAATGATTAAAGGTAATGAAAATAGCATATTAAGTAAGAAATTAACGGTTGGTTGGATATGGAAAGCTCGGTTATTGGAAATTTTGTATTTTAAAATACGGTTAAATTTTGTCATAGAACTTGGGTTACTGACGAGGTGACATATTCCAACAACTTATATCATTTATATCATTTACTCAAAATAGCAAGAGTTTTTAAGAACGAAAGTTATTAATGTGGAGTGGTTTGGTGGTCTTTTGAAAATGATTTGCCGCACCTCAGTTTGCTGCTTAGAGTTTTGTTGCGATAACAGAACAAATTCTATCGGTGCTGAGTCCAAACTGAGGGAAAATTTTCCAAATTTATTAAACACTCCAATAATCTTTACTATTTTGTTTCTAGAACCAAATATCTTTGTTTTTCCAAATTTGCCTCACTTTGAAAGCACCTGGGCAGCAGCTATACCGCCCACAAAATTTCACCTCAAAAGAGTGTAAGGTAAAACTATCCAGACTCTAGAAGAAATGGTTGCTCTCGTAGTTGAGGTTTTGATTATCTTGAATTTCAGGGCCCTATGCAACACCAATAATACAATTATTTAAGTCAAATACGATTTTTAATCGTGCATTCATAAAAACAAAAATCGCAAAACGATAATGAATTTTAACTCTTAAAGAGTACATTAAACAACGCTTGTAAAACAACGCAACGAAACATCATTTTCTACAAAAAGTGAACTATTCAACCAAGCACGAGAGCATAAAACGTTAAGTAAATTTTAAGTAATATTCAATTTAATGATGTTACTCAATAAAAATTATTTTTTACTGAATTTCTACCCCTAAGATGATTAAGTGCGCGCATGTATAAAAACAAGTTTTGCATTTTACCATTTTATTGTTGTAATCCCCGAGGAATTTAATGAGTTTTTGATATCAATTTAACAATTCACACAGACTGTATTAAATAAATTTAATAAGAGGGATGGGGTGATTTTTTTCCACCCAGTGCAATGCTGCTTACGTAAATATTTTAATCGTTTTAATTTTTTTCACATGGATATTTGATAACAGGTTGATACAATAAATATTTTTAGTGCGATGTTTGTAATGTTTTTTATCATTATATCGGAATAAGAAAATCATCTTCTTATCAATTATAATTTTTCTTAATTCCCAATTTTCAGTACAATGAGAGCGAGATAGAGAGACATCCGAAAACTATTATAATTCAATTAAGTTGTTTCCCAATGCAATAACATATTTTATCTATTTATCAAGAGACCAGCAAAAAAATTATCAAACCCCTCACCATGAAAATATTTCATTCATGCACTTAATAATTTTCCTATTTTCCGTATTGTTATTTAAGGGTTTTCTATGCATACACACATTTAACTTATCACTCTCTTGACAATATAATCCTCTTTATAATAATATTACATTTGTATATGGTAGTTAAGACAAGAGGATCAAACCCCTCTTGTTTGTGTATACACAAAAGGATACACTACACAGAACATTATCCTGTTGTGTTTGTTTTTATTTTTGCACATTACAAAATACAACACAAAACGTGTTTGTTTGAAAATCGGATAATTTTCCCTTGTGGCGTGCGTCATATGAATATCATGAAGGAAATATCCCTAGATATAAAATAAGAAAGAATAATATATCCAAATACATAAACACGAATATGTTGCAGATTGCTTCTCATTAATATTCATTATATTTTACCATTTCCTGATTGTTTTATTAGGATAATTGGGCAGCGAAAAGTTAATGATTAGGTATAGGCATGGTCCAAGCACGTGGAAACCGCATCTATGTACTCGAACCAATATTTGATTGTATATTAATTTGACTAACTGTCGCAAGAACCGTATATTTAAACATTGATATGACAAGTTAATTTACAAAAAACTAGAAAATTTACAGCTGTAAAATCCCGAATCACTATAATCACACGTACACAAACACATCAAACTAACGATTCGATGTTATACGAGTGCGGCTATAAAAAAAACTAATAAAGTCGAACCCCTCGTTTTAACCATAAAATTTTTTTTGTTTATAATTTGATTGATTATTCGACAAAGACTGCGGACAGCCAAATCGTATTATCCCAATTGAATGAAATTCATTTTCAATTGAGTTTTTCTTTGGTAACAGGTTGAGTATTTTTTGCAATAGAAAAATGTACAAAATCTATAAAAAAAAAAAGTTTCCCTGTTTTCGTATAAAACTGGACATAACCAATTGATTTTAGAGTTATGAAGGGGGCGAGCAGATCGGACTTGTGGTCATTACTTTACCTATAAATTTGGTTTATGTGAATAGAATTTTTATTCGTTTCAAATTTGTGCTGTGATTTCACCAACAAATTTTTGAATTGAAACTGAGATTACTGAGATTAGGAGGTGGTCTATTTTATGAATAAAATTACGTTTGAATGTCTAATTACATTTCAACGTAATACAATACATCAATAAAAATATTTTCTAGATCCTTTGGTGCACCAGTGTACCTGCATGTTTCCCACAGCCTGCATCTTTTCCCAGCTAAGCCCTATGTTTGAGCTGATAATTTTGCACGTCGAGCTTCACACCTCACCACTCGACTATTCAAAAGATATTCTCTAATAGTCTAAAACCTTCCGCAAATATAGTACCGTCAAGTTTCTTTTGTTTGGACTTTTTGTCTCCATTCAAAATTGTCGACCCCTTTGTTTTTTTCGAAATTTTCGTTTTATAAATTGCTCCCTATATAAATTATCAAAAACAAATTGGTTGATACTGAATCAAAAATATTTTAACACTGTATCAAAGTAACAATGTACTTTTTAAACAGGTTTATTTTTTATTAACAGACCGACATCGCTTTTCTTGTTATCGCTTCTGCTCCTCATTTTATTCACGTACGCGCTTTTATAATTTTCTTTTCCAACCACTTTGATTGTCCTACGAATTTCTTGCAAATTTTAGCAAGTTATTCGTTGCGCAATTCAGATTCACTGCATCCGAAGCGCCTCTCTTGGTTGTTGTGATAACTACAAATGATTCATCAAACCAAAGTCATCCCAAAATCTGAACGGACAAGAATTTGAGCGAACACAAGTAGTCTCCAAAAGTGTGAACGCAATAACTTGAGCGACGGAGGCCTATTCAAAATTCTTACCGCCAGCCTGTCTCAAAAGGTTGGTGATTGGTCATCAACAGGATTCCTATAATCTTCTCGGGATGGATTCTTAATCCGTGCTCGTGGATGTATCCGAGAAAACTGAGTTCAGTGAGACAAAATCGTGGTTTCTGTAAGTTAATCGTAAGGATAGCCTTCCGCAACCAGTGAACTATACGTTTGTGATATCACGATTATGTCATCAACGTAAACAAATAGTCGCGATTCCAAATCGACACCAAGAACATGGTCCATCAACAGACAAAGAGTTTGCCTAGCATTCCACAACCCAAAAAGCATTCGATTGTACTCGAAGAGCCCCCTTTCAGGAGCAATAAAATCCGTTTTACCTTTCCTAATATCCTGTTTATATAGGGTAAAGGGTAACTGTCTTTCACTGTAACTAAATATGAGTTTGCGCGCGACTAGACAAAATCTCACTTTGCTTGGAGGTTTTGGCAATCGATAGGATGTGTCCACTCAGATCAAAATCTTCCACCACTCCCATCCTAATGGGAGACGACCGGTTGTCGGTTTCAACGTTAATCATACACACTCGATGTCCTGTGGAATGAAATCTAAAAAATTGTTACCTTCCACTTCCATAAAATTCTCTTCTTCGCTAGATCATCCAAAAGCTAAATTTCCTATTTGTTAGCAATTAGATGCGATTTTTAACGTCTATTAGCTTAGGTAGTTTGTAACGACGGTCGTGAACAATAATTTAAATGATATATGTTGCTAAAATTACTGTCGAAAAATTCTAAAATTTAGAATGAAAATGTAATCAAAATTGACTACCAAAAAGTTATAATTTCCCATTGAAAGCTTGTTAATTTATAGTGCATCCCACTCGCCCTAAATCTTACCATAATATTTTAAGTCTATTATAAGTTAGGTGGAAATTCTATAATCGGGCTCGTAAAACATATTGAGTAGCACAAAAAATTGAATGAGTTTGCTTTTATGTATTTTAATGCGACTTCCAAATGCACACTCACGTAAATTATAAAATAACAAATTTTGTTAAATTCGTCACGCCGGTTGCACCCATTTTGAATGTAAAAAGTGTGCCATCTTTTGGTCCTTTCCTCAACCGTAGAATTTTAGTACTTAATGTTATCTGTTCTAAAAAATTCTTTGACATATAAAAAGTCCAAAATATGTCATTAATAATCACGGAGTCATTTGCATGTTGATCTCCATTTCGTATGTAAAAGGTGCGCCATCTGTTGGTCCTTTTTTAATCAATTTTAGTACATAATGTTACTGTTCTAAAAAATTCTTTGACATATGAAAAGTCAAACTTATGCCATTTATAATCATGAAATCATTTGCATGTTGATCTTCATTTCGTATGTAAAGGGAAGGACATCTGCTGGTCTTTTTTTAAAACGATGAATTTTAGTACTTAAATTTATTTGTTTAAAAAACTCTTTGACATATGAAAAGTCAAAAATATGCCATTTATAACCATGGAGTGATTTGCATGTTGACCTTCATTTCGTATGGCATGGCCATCGTTCATTTCGTATGGCCACCTTTTTCCAACCGATGAATTTTAGTACTTAATGTTATCTGTTATAAAAAATTCTTTGATATATTACAATTCAAATGTATGCCATTTATAATAACGGAGTCATTTGCATGTTGATTTTCATTTCGTATGTAAAGGAAGGATCATTTGTTGTCTTTTATTTAACCGACCAATTTTAATACATAATGTTAATGTTCTAAAAAATTCTTTGACATATGAAAAGTCAAAAATATGCCATTTATAATCATGGAGTCATTTGCATGATGATCTTCATTTCGTATGTAAAGGATGGGCCATTTATTGGTGGGTTTTTCAATCTATGAGTTTTATTACTTAATGTTATTTGTTCTAAAAAATCCTTTGACATATGAAGATGCGCCATCTGTTGGTCCATTTTTCAATCGATAGATTTCAGTACTTAATGTTTTTTTTTCCTCAGTATATAATGCTGAGCTATCTGCATGTTGATCTTCATTCCGTATGTAAAAGGCCATCTGTTGGTCGTTTTTCCAGTCGATGAATTTTAGTACATAATGTTATTTGTTCTAAAAAATTCTTTAACATTTGAAAAGTCAAAAATATGCCATTTATAATCATAGAGTAGTTTGCATGTCGATCTTCATTTGCATCCATACAGAATTCAACAAACTCAAAAATTGAAGCCACTAGACCATTTAAATCGTTGCCGTTTTGTTAATTAGATGATTGAACGAAATGAAGGTTTTTCGTCGAAAATCATCTTTACCGATGAAGCTCATTTTTATCTTAATGGGTACGTCGCCAATAAGCAAAATTGTCGAATTCGGGGAGCGAAGAATCCTCATGTAATTCACGAAGCAGAAGTTCATCCTACAAAAGTCACTGTTTGGTGTGGTTTATGAGCTGGTGGCATCATTGAGCCACTTTTCTTTAAAAATGAACAGACAAATGCCCTTACAGTGAATGGGGAGCGTTACGAGTGTCAACGACCTTTGATTATTTGGTTTTTAATATCAACAAAATATGCTGATCTAATAACTTCAAAAAATTGTGATTTTCCTCTGCTACCAAGAAGCCCAAATCTAACACAACTTGAATATTCTTTGTGAGGTTATTTGAAAGGTAAGGTTTTGTTAATCATCCACAAGTAATTCAACAACTTAAAAAAAACATTCGAACTGAAATTGAGGTTATTGATTCGCTCGGATACAGATTATTATTTAATACATTATTGAATATACAAGATGTGTATTATTTGAAACAATTCTGTATAAGGAGGATTTCTCATCTATTAAGAATTATGAAAAGAATGTCCGTTCAGAAATAATTGTGCGGTGTTTCTTGTAGTGATCAAAACTAGCCGCTAACACCTTACCTATTTTTTCCAATTATCATTATTTTTTTCTTGCTTACTAGTAAGTGACAACGATGAAAACCAGTGACTAATAATAAACGATTCCTATCATCATTTTTTCGAAAGCTTTGGATATCTAGCAACTGTTAAAAATAAATTGTTGCTGACCTCACGCAACAATTTAAAATTAGGGTCATGTTACTTAAAGGATATTACAGCACCACTTTTAAAACCGTACATCTAGAATGTGCTAGTGCTAAAACTAAATAAAGTATGTAGTGAATTTTATTGTCTGCACATTTTGTACCAAAGTTTGAGCCATTACATAACACGACAATCGACAGTTGTTTCGCTTTATTTTGGAATATTTTGATAACTCATGTACTCGTAAATCAATTTCATCTGATAGATTTTGTACACAATGTACACCAAACAACTTTTACCATAGTTAGGATTAAATCACTTTTTGCATCGCTTGTGATTTTTACTTGAATTAATTTTTTACAATTTAATTTAATTTTATTGCTGTATTCTTCTTCTCTGCAAATATAATGGCGCATTTCAAATTATCGTAATTATATAATCGTAATTAAATTTAATTAGTTATACCATTTTAAATTTGGTTTTTATGTTATTATATCGCTTTGTTCCCGCATGTATGAAATGCCATGGATCATGAATTAAATGTGACACAATGTATTATGTTCCATTCCCATGCATTAAATTTTTTATTAGGTTAATTAGGCTTGCCAGCCACTGCTTTATATGTAACTTTACGGTATCTTATCTGTATTCCGTATAATAAACATAATAATTGTATCAATTAATTTGAGTTTGTGATCCAGGTATATAATTGCACCATTAATATTCTGTTTTTAGTGCAATACATAAAGATTTCCTTCCAACCGTCTCTTTTCCGAATAGCCAACCCAGAACCCAAACACGAGATTCGTCCATATACGACTTACCAATTGGAATGTGATTCAATAAATTTAATAAAATTGTATATCGACATATTTTATTGGATAGAATACGATAAATATTTTATTATCACCGGTTATATTTTTATCTTGATTTTATTTATGAAAATTTAATTGAGTTAAAACTGAGTGTGAAAATAAACCGAAATTTTATTTTTTTGGCAAAATAATAATAATAATAATAATAATAGTAATGAAAATAAAAATAAATTTTCCAATTGAAAAATGATAAAAATATAAAATTTTATTAAAGCTTGTGTAAGTGTGTGTGTGTGTGTACATCATATACCGAAAATAATACTGACGATTTTAAAATTAGGGGTGCATTAGAAATAAAAATGAAAAATTCAGGATAGATATTCCTCTTATAAATTTTTACAATCAAATATTTTACTCAATTATTTATTTATAATTTTCGGAAGCGTTGTTGTTGTTATCTAAAAACGAAAATCGATTAGTTTTTATATATATTTGAAAATTTATTTAAAATACATTTGAATTTATTTTGTTGACAAATAATACATGAAAACTCAATTAAATATCATAAAATTTTAATATTTAATTGGTTAATGATAAAAACTAATTTATTTTTGATTAGGGCTAGTATATTTTAAAATGTACCGAATATACCTTTATTGAATTTATGCGAATAATTGGTATTTAAATTTCATGAGTCAGCACACCATTGAACAAAATCAAAATACTTAAATTATCAAAATAATCGAACGTGTTCAGCCAAATGTAAACAAATGTCAATAACCCGCAGTTAACGTCTTTATACGCTTATTTTACCTTCTACCAGATTAACCCATTCGCATGCTACATTTATAAAGCAAAAAGCAGTTTACGCGACTCACTGCAAGAAATCGCAATATCTTCCCCAGCACCTGAAAGGATTTGACTGCTTCAACAATGCAATTCAAAAATTTCCAGATAACTCGACCCATGAGAAGAGAGCACCTGAACCGATAACGAAGAATTGAAGGTCTTGTTCGGCTTCGTCCATATACCGAATAGGGGGACTCCGGCGAGGTCCTGTTTACATTGCTACCGACCCCAAGATCTGTTTTTCACACGATTTCTGAACGTCTTCCGAGCTATCTAACCCTTGATAATTCAATTCATCAAATTTTATCGAAATATTCCACAGATTCATATTTTTTTAGAGATTCAGATGCTTCAGGTATATTTCTCTATCCTTAATTGGGCCCAGCATCATATAGGGTGGACTATCTATTGGTTTGTTCTAAAATCATAGACTATGGCAACACTTTTTTGAACGATTAGCTTGAAATTTTGACACCTTGTCAGTCTGATATTCCGCGTCACGAAATGCGAAGAAAGGTGAAGAAAGTTCGTGAGATAACAGAACTGGTCCCTGAGCTCGGACATTGTGCACGCCCGAGATATGGCTATTTGGTTCACAGTGTTGAACAGATGATAGGAGAGATGACTCGGCAGCTGAAAGCAAATGACCATTCTATATCAGATCGCTGCGGGGGCCCCCTTCATAGTGACGTCGATTTTGTTCGAAAAATCGTATTTTCAGATGAAAAGCATTTCTATCTCGAGGGATGGAACAGACACACGTAATCAAAGAGAACCCAATGCATCCACTAAAAAATGATTATTTGGTGTGGATTTTGGAGTGGTGGCATAATTGGCTCATTTTACTTCAAAAACGCTACTGGAGACACCGTTACTGCCAATGGCAACCGTTACTGAGCAATGCTAGCCAACTTCAAGTCTGAATAACCTTTGGTTTCAACAAGATGGCACCACATTCCATTGAAACTGACTGACAATCGATCAAAAGTTATTCGCGAAATAGGAGCAGAAATCATTGAAAAAGTTTTTAAAAACTGGACCTACAAGATGGGTTACTGTAAGGCCAGCACAGGGAGCCACATGAACAAAATGGTCTTTTATCCTTAAATCGGAGACTCAATTGCTACACAATAAAAAAACTTTCCATAAAATAAAAATGCATACTCATTTTACAGCGTTTTTAAAAACAAACTTTTAAATAGCCCATCCTTTATTTTCAACTTTACGCTTAAAAATGGCAAGATTTTAGAAAACCCGTATTGATAGCGTCCAAGCCCCGATGCTTGGAAATATTTATGTTTATGTTAGCCTTTATGAAACACCTTTAAGCAATTGTTGTTTGTGTCATTCACATTTCGTTTTTCTACACTGTCGGTTAAAGTGTTTCTTCATGCCCATGTAGTCATTGTTTGGCTCCCATGGATTTTTCGATGTGTAGTTTACTGCCAACTATTTTCTTGAAAGGAACCTAGACAATTCTCATTCATCCAGTCATGATATTCTAGGTTATTGATCTATTAGTTTGCCCTATAAGCATTGCCCTATACGCATTGATTGTTCAAACTTCAGATTCCAACATGAAATTGGTTGGAATCGGTTATTCTACGTGTGGCACTATTCTGAGTTTCCGTTAGAACTGCGAGATGGGAAAAATATTTTCATAGCATGTTTAAGAAAAATGTATTTTACTGGCCTACTGATGGAATAAGTATGGTGTAAATAATTCTGAAACAAAAATAAATTGGGAATTATTTTTCAGTATAAAAATTTTGTGGAAGAAATGTTTCCCAATAAAAATATTTCACCAACCAAAATCCAAGATATAAATGCTATGTAAATATTTTTCCCAACTCCCTATTCGCAGGGAAAGCCAGAATAGTGTCAGTGAAATAGAGAATATCAACTAAAATCTTCCAGAACATGTTCAGAATTGTGATGCGTTATGTGGTGCGTTTAAACACTCACGCATGTACTTTCCCATATGAGATATTGGGGTGACGTGTATGCAGATCCGGTTGTTTATGGGTCTAAAATCCGTTACGTTTTTGTAGATATAAGTCTTGTTTCTTGTTGTGCAAATAGATTGAACTTGTACTGCGATGCCAAATTAAAGAGTTGGTGGAGGCTCTCTGGGCGGTTTAAGCTGAGTATATTGCATGCTCCAAACTTAGTTGTACTTATTTCGTATCTGAGATCGTTGTTAGTCTGAGTTAATTATCCGAGACTTTTGTTGAATTACCGTAACAATTTTTTCCTGATTGTGATTGAGTTGTTAGTGCAACGCAAACCCTCAAACTCCCACAAATTGTGTCACGAGTAATCCATCTCTGCATTTCAATCTAACCACAAAAAAAAAGTTGGCTGTACGACAAAAGTGAAAATTTTATAACCAACTGAATTTCTAGAACAATTTTTTAATATTTTGAAACCGAATTTTTCAAACAAGGGTTGTTGAGATCCGCACAAGTTTTCTTAAAAAAACCAATCCTATTTTTTGCAAAAATAATTTTGATGATACTAAAATATAAACCAATGACCTTTTTTACACAATATGATGGTAAACACCTGACTATCTTTTTACAAAAAATAATATTTTGCTTTAAACTTGCGAGACTTTGGTCAAACTGTGTTTGCTAAAACATGCAATCTGTAAATTTATTTAAATTTGTTGTTGGTTTTTGTATCATTACATAAATTGAAAAAACTCCCATTGCGTTGCAACTTTCATACACAGATTTCCTCCAGTTTTCGCAAGGATCTCCCAATTGATAGAAAATGTTTAAGCATGAAGATGCCAAATTTTGGTGCAATAAAAATTATTTTATCAAAATGACAGAAATGATGTTTCCGGTAAAATTTAAAAAATAATAGGAACAATTTTGTTTGAAATTTAAATTAATTTATTGTACTTTTATCTTTTTGTTTTCAATGTTTTTTAGTAAATGAAGTACAGTATTCAAAATATTTGCAAAAATTTAACAGTTGCTACTGATGTCGGCCAAAAATCACTATTAAGTAGAATTTTGCAAAAAAATGTTTAGCCTCGAAATTTATTGAGTAGCTCAATAAATTTCGAGGCTAAACATTTTCTAGATGACCAATAAAAATGTTGTCCTAATAAGTATTAATCTTGCTGTCCATGCAAGTTCCAAATACCTGTTTATATACTTTTCTCTAGAGTGAAAAACGATTCGGCCCATACCTGCTTTGACAATGGTTTGAGCGGGTGTTCCGCCATTTTGTAAATAGAACCGAATTATTTAAAATATCACGGTCTAGATCGCTTGGTTGGTAAAGTGCACCAGTACCTTCAAGAGGCGTATGTATATGTTAAAGATTGGCCAGCTCAAAAGCCGAACCTCAATCTCATCGAAAATGTATGGGACGAGCTGAAAAAACAGAGTTCGAGCCAGAGATATTGCTCCTACGAGTCTCCAGGAGCTGCAACAGGCGATCGCACAGAAATGGGATGCGATACCTGAAGATTTGGTGACAACTTTGATGCAATCAATGAAACGTCTAATGGAAGCTGTCATTCAGGCTAAGGCAGGGGGGAGGGGGAATATTTCTTATTACACTACTCTTATCACATTTCTTATGCTGACAAATTCACAAAATACGTGTACTTCAGATGTTGAACCCAAAAATCACTTTGTTGGCACGGTATATAAGTACAAAAAGATACTAATAGACAGGTGCTGAGATAGACTTTGAATCTGCATTCAATAAAATAAAACAAACATTGAGTTTTTAGATGTTTTTGAACTTTTTGTTGAAAATTTATCCAAGTACAAAATGTTTGCACCAACTGTAAATCAACTTGCATTTGCATCATAGCAAATCAGCTTCCTTTCAAACTATACATACCATCTTGATGGCTTTGTTTCAGGATTGAATTCTGTCATTGGTATATTCATTTATGAGAGCTAATGCTAAACCTAAAACTTGCATTTTGATTTATAAAGGGTAGGGAATTAATTTGTGTTTTTTTTTTGGTAGATGGCTCTACCTTCTTATATCTCAGTAACGTGTTTGAAGTAGTGAGTTTGAAAGGTAACATTTGAACTTACATAGAAAACATTAAAATCGGTGAAGTGAATAAAAAGTTATAACATTTTAAACATGGAGATAAATAAAGAAAAAATTCGGTATCTTTTGCAATTTTATTACGACAAAGTTAAAAAACGCGGCTCAGGCTTCCGAAAAAATTTCGGTGATGTTTACGGAAAAGGTGCTTTATCATAATCAGCTTTAGCAAACGGAACAAAATCGGGAAAGTTCAAAAATTTATTGGACCGGGTTTCTATCTGCAAAACGCTGCTGAAACGGAACGAAATCGAGCCATTTTTAAAGCGAGTGATTATAGCTCAAGCGTTCTGGAAGTTGTTCTTATTGATCTTGAATCATTGAATTCGTGTCTATCATTATTCGCTTCCTCAGTTTATTTTCTCTACGACTCCACTGTTCCCCTCCTTCAATGGATTTTTTGAAATAAGTACTATAATGTACGAATAGAAACTACCTCGCTATTTGTTGCGTGAGCATTTCGGATTGCAATAATGAAGGATCGAAAGCTCATCAAAAATTGAAATTCCCAAGGTTGGCGGCTATGATCCAAATTTATTTTTTTATTCAAGAAGAGCGTAGGTGATTTGCATCAGTTTGTGTTCGATGTCCATAATTGGAACTTTAATTTAAATTTGAGAATGACGGATGGCATTCTCACCGTTCGCGTGAACTTTGTCCTAATCAGCCCTAAAAAAAACAAGATTTTTAGAATAAATTTAACCATTGAAATTTTCCCCAAATCCTAAAAATATTTGAATGCGATAATAAGTATAATTTACTAAATCGGACCAGCTGATTGATTGTTAAAAAATTATAGTATACCTAATATTTTGGGAAACAGATAGGAAACGGTGTTAAATACAGCCCAATTTGAAACGGAGTACTATAATTGTAACGCACAATTTTCTAAATTTTTCTGGCAAAATGCTATAGTTCAGTATGCTCACTGAGGTGTATTTCCAGATGCTACTAGGCATCATCTAATAGAAAAACTTGTATATTTTGATCAAATTGGGAGTTTAAAAAGTTTAAGACAGCTAAATTTTCCTTGGTACAAAATTTTCTGTAAAATTCGTCACTTTCTAGCGTCTAATGCTAAGTGACGTATATTCTGAAATACTGCTAGGCCCTATCTAATAAAAAAACTCGTTTATTTTGATCAAATTTAGAGTTAAGGCAGCTTAGGACAACTAAATTTTCTTTGGAATACTATAAAACGAACGTAGTACTATAAAATGAACGGTGTTTAGGTCAGCTAAATTTGATTTGGAGTACTAATTTTCTGAATTTTTCCGAGACACCCCTTTAAACCAGCATGCTAAAACGTAATGAGCATCTACGTTATGAAAATCTCGTTCGTTTAAATCAAGTTCGCGGTTAAGGTTATTTAGGAAATTTGCATTGATCTCCTATAAAATAAATGTTTGATCTCATTTGCGCAACACTTCGCCGAACCTAGCATGGGTTTCCTACCATTCAGACACATTGGTGCAACCTGCGTCAGGTTTCAATTGCCTCAGTGTGGGTTGCTCGGCATGGATTTGCTATCATTCAGAATTGTTTGCACAATCTGTTGAAGGCCCTTCCTATTGTTCTGCATTCTGGATAGATTTATGACATTGTTGCAGTTAATTATTTATGGAGCAGAATGCTTTCAAAGTTGGTATAATTGCATGTGACTTTGAACAAGTCTGTGGTATGGGCTCGTATTGTCGAAGTTAATATGGATGGTATGTAGGTCACCATTTAAGTTTAACATGGTATGTGCTTTCGTATTAAAGTGGCAACTAGTTATTTATCAGTTACTTATTTAACTATACAATGATTTGGTGTTCTTGCGTAAAACTGTGCTTATATCTTAGTTATAACAATTTTAGGTAGATACATGTAGGCTATATCTAACATAGGCACGCTTACTACTTAGTATGAAAATATGGTGTGAAGAGAAAGGTTGCACGTTAATCAATCTCGTATGATCTAAGATCATCTGGTTTCAGGCTGAATTAATGGCGTTCACACCTTGTGCGATGCCCGCATTTCCAAGTTGGTCCCGAATTGTAAACATTTAATTCAATATATTGATTAAAACAATAGAGTTACGATAATGTGATGAGATTGTTGACCCTAGCTAAATCAGTTCTAAAGTTGAAGCAGATTGGCACCAAACCAATGGCCTCCTGACCTTTATTAAGGGTAAGGAGACTAATCACTCAAGGCTTGCTTGGTTTACATCCTCTTAAGCTCGTATGCAGCTGTACAGCTATCAATGATGTTGATTTTTGTTAAGAAAAAAATCTACGGTAAATATTTATACCTTAACCGATTCGATATATTTTTGTTTATTTTAATACTACTTTTAGTGCTGTCTATCTTTGAATATTTTTACTAAATACCGTACACAATTCTCGTTAATCGCCTTATTGCACTGAACTAAAATAATAAAGGGGTGCGTCCGCCATTGACTCAACAAGGTCAAACTTTGTTATAAGGCATAATCTGTTGAACGGCCGTTTTGATGTGTTGTCATTTGCCAGTTTAAGAGAGACTACTTTCACTAGATTGTCTCACCGGGAAATCACTAATTCTCGCCAAAGGCCACTTAGCAGGTGGTTTTGTGTTGTACCGTATAACGTCAACACACGATGCACACATGGATTATGCGCCGGATCAGGTTCTTGTTTCGGGGAATCGCGAATCTTTGTTTCAATATTGTGTAAGTCATCCCCGTTCCGGCGTGAAAATTTTTGTAGTGCGCTTCTCGTACTATCATCTCGGTTGGTAAAAGGTTGCTCGGCAATATTGTCGGGTGTTTGGTGTCGTAGCCCATCTCAGCATGGTTCAATCGTCCTCTTACTCGAAGAACGCCATGGTTATCAACATACGGATGGAAAGATATATTTTTTGAGTCATTTAGTAAAGATTTGCCGTGATTTCGTGTAACCAAAGGGACTGAAACAATATTTTTAATCATACCGTAACAGATGACAACAGCCCCAATGGATCTTATATTTTGGCAATACCTGACAGGAATGATCTTTTTGTAAATTGGCTTGTTGGAGGTAGTGCAATTTTGAAAGAGAATTAACCCTGAAGAGGGTTGTATTTAATACCTATAATACTGATATCATTTGATTATCCTTCATTTCTCACGGTGCCATTTCACGACTCTCCATGGGTATGTTTACCAAAAGTTGTGGATGATTGGACGACCATTTGCAAATACTAAGCCCTCCTAGTTTTAATAAATTGGTAATTCTGCTTTGTAATAATTGTGTAGACACTAAATCTCCAGCTTCGAACATCAAATCTTCCATAAAAAACGGTTTTTGTGATCTCATCTGCCTCTGCAAATTTGTTACTGAATTTATCTGCCAAAGAGTGTAGTGCCCTAACAGCCAAACACGGTGCTGACCCTGTTCCGTAGGTAACGGTTTTTAAACGGTAATATTCGAACCTGGAATTAGGATTATATCTCTCCCAATAATTCGATGATAATCTTAATCATGGGTCGTTATAGCAATTTATAGCGGAAAATATACATATATTCATGTTTACGGAAACGAGTTAGGAGGTTTAACAAACTTTCTTGTATATTCGGTCTCACTATTAGATTATCGTTTAGCGAATAAGTGTTGGTGGATCGGGCTAACGCATCGGACAGTACCCCGACCTTCGTCGTATTACTTGACTCTTTTAAAACTTCATGGTGTTGTATGTAGAACATTTTGTTATTGGGTTGATCAATCTCGTTTTGTGGGATAAGGTCCTTATGGTCCAATGATATGATTATAGGCTTTCCTTGATTTTTTATCTTTCTGTAATCGGTGCTCTAAGGCACAAAAACTTCCAGTTGCTTGTGAACCACTTTGCTACGATACGGCTCAACGCAGACCCGCAGATTTCATCTGAACCACGCAGATGCCTCACACGGTAATTTTGCCGGCTAAATCTCAGGGATAAATGCGATGGGTCATGGGGTTTGAGGCTTGCGTGGCTCCTGGTCTGATTACAGATAATTTTTCAAAAATAAAAACGCAAATTAACCCTTGGTGCGCGCATCCATTCGAATTCAAACGGCGCAAGTGCTGGTTTCGAAACCGAATGCGGGCACCAAGGGACCGCAAACACCATGCCGACACGGAACGGAATCTCCGCTCTCATCACACCCAACCCGAAAAAATTAGGAATTTCTTTTATAAAAAAATCAATCAACCACAAAAAAAATCGTGAGAAATGACGAAGCGAGACCACTGTGCTCACCGAGCGCGATGCACACACCCACTATTCGGCGCTCGATTACAATTTACAAAATTGAAAATTTAAAGAGAATTTAAAAAGAAAATAAAACAAAAATCGTACCTTAATACTATTCAAAAATATGGTTGCGACCTTGGGTAGCCGTCATGCCGCAGGGTTCGCCGCCCCGAACCATTGCGGCCTTGTACCATCCCACGATGCAGCCCTTCCGCCGGTTATCTCGTTGGGCATCTTGTAGCCTTAAGGGTAAAATTTGACCCGATTGGGCACCAAAAGTGTTGGGATTTGCGATACCTTCGTTGGGCTTTGTTATGCATTCGTTGATCAACAAAACAAACTTGCGTTGGTCGTTGGCTCTCCGATCCACAAATAAACCGTTGGCTGTCGTCTCACAAAGCACGCTATAAATAACGAGGCCTCAAGTGGCCACCAAAATAATGTGGGCGTTGTCTCGCCTGGTATATTAAAAAATTCCACTCATGTTGGGCGTAGTCCGCCAAAACCGAATATTAAGTTAACCTCGCTAGGCCGCCAAAAATGTTGGACGCACTCCGCCGAAGCCGCTCATCGTTGCAATTAAATCGCGGTATCCGTTAAAAAAAACTTTCCGTACTCGTAGAAAATGTGCTAACCGCTAACCAAAATGTGCATGCCACACAAAAAAAAAATATAAATGGCAGCACCCGTTATAAATCCACACCCACACAAAACAATTTGCGGTAAATTTGGCACCCGCAAGAAAAATGCTCACTCGTTGAAATATGCAAGAGCCACGGCTGAATATAGAACCCCACACGCCAATTTGCCTCCGCCTTAACGATTTGGAAAACAACGAATTCAATTTTAAATTTTGTGGCGTCTCTGAAAATTCCAAAAAAAGAACTATATCTCTGGCTGTACGGTCACAAACTGCTACCTCCGTTTTCCGAACCAAATCTTCTGTACTCGACATGATATGTGGCACCCATAAAATTTAAATTATTTTTTTTCACACCAATAAAAATCAGAACAAACTTTTAATCATGGCGGTCTCCCGCCATGTAATATATTTATTTTCTATTTTAGCAATTTTTATTATTTTGTACTAACAAAACGTCTAAAAATAATCTTAACGTCTCTCAAAACTAAACTTTTGACAACCAAAAGCTAAATTTTTTTTTCTAGCACACAAAATTCAACAAAAAAAAAGAATCTTGACTGTCTTTAACCAAAACAAAATGAGACTTTTTTTAAAGAAAACTTTTCTCAAAATCACAAACTTGATTTAATTACATCCAAAATCGCACCACCAAACCTGCTAGAATCTTTTTTTTATCATTTGTCTTGTCTGTGTACGCGGCACTTTCGCACTCCTTCTAACCGCATCAAAAGACTATATACAAAAAAAACCCAAGAAAACATTCTATATAGTCGTACAAGCACACACCCGGTGCACATTGGTCTCGCTTCCACATTTTTTCAGCGCTCATTGACAGCAATATGAAATATTAGTGCACACAGTACCATGGGTTCAACAACAGGTCACACTACGGTCACACCAAAATACGACACTCGTCACAGAATAAATAATAACCAGATGGCTCGCACAGAGGATCATAATTGTTATGACCAACTAGTCGTAACAACTTTCTTCGAGTTTGGGCTAACTATGTTTAAAGGGCAGGCGAACTGTAATTTGGTTATCCATTATTGTGGCATTTTTATTGAATTGGTCAACGATCATTTGTTTCTATATACTTAATGTTGGGACAGGTGATATTTCTTCGATTTTCTAAAATCTTTCTATTGCCGTTGCAATTTGAGATGTATCAATATATCATTATTTGGTACACACTTTGTTGAATAGGCGGTGTTGAGTTCAACATCAACAGGGCATCGATCTGCACAAACATTATAATTGTAATGTAATATGTATATAAGTAAGCATGCTTGTAACATACATAATGTATAAGCTTACTCATCAAATTATCGTGTAAATTGTCTAGTGACATATAATACAACATTTTTTGCACTAACATAAATTTTAATGATGACCACTTATTTTTGTATATAAAGAACTAAATTTTCAATAATAAAGCAGAACGAAATTATATCAAAATCGTTTTAGTTTTGTTTTCACAAATAATTTTAATTCAGAAATAGTGAGCCCTCACCAGCAGTGTTGTGCCTGTTTTTTACGTTACGTAATATACTCGGTTTTTTACATGTAAAATACGTATTTTACACATAACAATTTTTTACAAAATGTAAAATACAAAAACTATTCGTAACCAATTCAAAATTACTTATAGTTCATAATCTCAATTCTTACGTATCTATATAAAGAAAATTGAATATAGGTATGATGTAAAATGAGAATTGAACTTTAAATAATTGAATTGAATTGAATTTATTTATAATTCTTCTAATTTATTAATTATAATTAAAAGTAAAATATTTGTAGAAAAATATAAATAAAATTATTTTTTTTTTCAAAGAAAATATGGTTTATTTCTCAGCTACTAACTTATTTTTTAGAATAGAAAAAGAAAATCCACAACACTATGGGATTGAAGTGTAAAACGATTAATCATTGAACACATTCAATATTAATGCTATAACATTTTAATGTTATCGGTTACAAAAATTGTTTAGATGATTACGAGAAATCATTACCATCTTTCGACAAGATTATTTAACTTGACACAGACAGAGACATCTGTAGTGTAATTTGATCTCTACCGATTATTGCTTAAAATAAGAATTACATTGCTTAAAATAAACAACTTCATACTGCTCTAATATTGTAGCAAAACGAAATAAAAGAATTGTTGCGCTATGTGACGTGAGAAGAAAAAATCCAAAAATTTAGGTGTCATTTGTTATTGTCAAATGTCAACACAAAAAAACAAAAATAAAAATCGAAAAATAAAATCAGGTATATAAAAATTTAAATATTATATTATATCAAAATAATATAATTATATCCACCAGCTCCAAATACACCAGCTCCAAAACTAGAGGATTTTATTACGGCCAAGGAATCAAGGATAGTGCAAATTTGCTTGAAAACGATATTTCGTATGAATGAGTTGGAGTTCAAAACTATGCTTATTCGATGTATCGCTCATCTTAGCATTAGCTATAAGAATACGGCAAATCAAAATTTGGCCCGAGATATTAAAATTTTACTAACCGTTTTCGAGTGAGTTTTCTATTACTTATTAAATTACAAGTCAAATGAAACTATACCAATGGCTCTTTGGCTCGAATATTTTAATTTCCTTAACTAAGTAGAATTTTGACTGAAAAATAAATATTTTGTTTACTTATGCTTATAATAATTATTAATAAAAACAAATATGTAGTATTTCAAAAAGATTGTTTATTTATTTGTTATTACTTTTAAATGTAACATTAATGAAATTTTGTTTATCGCAACATCACTGTCAACAAATCGATTTAGAATTTCTTTATTATTTAAAGAATAATATTAATAAATATGAATTAATTTTTTAGACCTATTAAATGTCAGGCTATTTCGAATTAGGCAAGGAATTTGACCCCGATTTGAAAATATCCGTTCAATCTGCGCTGTCGATGCTTGAAGATTTAATAATTTCAGTGCTAAGATGGATCTGGATTCTTTTAAGTATAAAGTTTGGAAAATTCCACTTTGTTTTTGTAAATGTGCCAATCCTCAATCCTCAAATTTCCGTGGCCAATTAAATTTGTTAGACACCAAAATAGTTATGGAAAATATATCAAAACTAATTTTTGATAAAGATTTTATCAAAAGCGTACAAAACTCAAAAAAATTGTTTGATCCCATATGTAATCGTATAAACACTTTCCAACGTGGAAAAACCACTTTTATTTATATTTTTCTACAAATATTTTACTTTCAATTATAATTAATAAATTAGAAGTAATATAAATAAATTCAAAAATTTCAAATCCATTTCTCATTTTACATCATATACCTATCCAATTTTTTTTTTCATATACGTAAGAATTGTTGTTTTTGAATTAGTTACGAATATTTTACGATTCAGTGTTCCTCGCAGTAATTGCATTTGCGAAGTGTATATTTGGATAACGACTTCTGTAGTTATGTCGTATTTTATATTAATTTAACTTAGCATCCTTTATTAATATAGTTTTTATCGAATAAAATTATATCTATTAATATGATACAAATTTACTTTTCGTATATTAAGGTTTGCGACTTTACTAAGGTTTTTAAATCCGCGTTTGTTGATTTTATACAATATTATACGTATTATACAGTAATTTAAGTATATTTCCATTTTTTACGTATAAAATGTATAAAACAGTTTTTTACATACAATTGCACAACACTGCTCACCAGCGGTAAGCTCGCTAGCATCTGAGATTAAACAGGCGGATTCGTTATTTGGTTTGATGGCTGATTGGTTGTCAATGTTAAGTTGGCCTGCGATTATCCAATTAGACCTCGAATTTATCCCTATGGGCATGTATAGGGAATCCAAGTCGGTTCTACACGACTTCGGGTAGTTGGGCAATTACTCACCCCCAGAGACACCCGAAACATTCGGGCATCGCCGCAACAACCGAAACCGACAACCCTCCTATGCATCTGAACGAAAATGGAAAAAACATAAACGTATGTACTAGGGAATCCAATTACCCGACTAGGGAGTCCAATTACCCGAATTTCGGGTACCCGACTTTCGGTTCCGTTTTTTACCATTACCCCACCGGTTTCTACAAACATACGTGTCTATTTTTTCCATTTTCGTTAAGATGCATAGGAGGGTTGTCCGTTTCGGTTATTTGCAGCATCTCCCGAAGGTTTCGGGTATCTCTGGGGGGTAAGAAATTGCCCAACTACACGAATTCGGGTAGAACCGACTTGGATTCCCTAGGCATGTAGCTTCATTAAATTATTGGATGAAGCTTTCCTAAATTTTGTAATAGCAAACAAAACACGAATATATACGTTTCGATTATAAGTTTTTTTTTGTCATATTTTATGTCGTAACGCTTCAATATAGTTTTCATCGTCAACTCGGAAATGACATATTGACGAATGACCAAGCAAATATTTAAATTTATGTGCCAGGGATAGATGAAAATGTCCATGAACCGTTGATGTCAAAATGTCATAGAACCATTGCCACGGTTTAATGTTACCATCAAATATTGGTAAATTAAGCCGTGGCCATTTGAAATCGAACCGTAAGCTTATATTCGCGGAAGTATTAACCGTTTCATCTAGGTCTAAGTTTATCACTGGGTTGAACGACTTTCCTCAATTATTTTTTGGATTTTTGCTACTATTGGAAAGTACATTTTATCTATCAAATCCATTTCCGATGCCACCTTTTCATCAATTCCGAAAATTCTGTTTTCAACCTCACTAGTTCTTATTCATCCATCAATTTATCTTTACCCTTCGCAGTAAGAATCTGAGCATATTTATAGTACATTACCCCTTAATGATACCTTTACGTTTATTCAAGGCCTCCATGGTAACACAATCCTCATTGTAAATTGAACAAATGATGTAAGGTTGTAAATGTCTAACTAAATTTTTAGCGGAAGTTCAGTTATCCTTCCATCCTTTGTCCAAACTCAACTCAATTTGCGGGACAATTTTAAGTAATAATTATATATTTACATTTCAAAGAAAATTGAGTAGTTTCAGAAATACCAAATTCAACTACAATTATCTCAATGACAACCAAGCCAAAAACCATTTAATTTAAACATAATCTTTATCTCAACAAAAAAAAAAAAAAAAAATCGATAAATCATCTCAAAATCAAATACCTATATATACGAATACACACATAAGAAAATCAGAAGATAACACCCGAAAAAGGTAAAAAAATTATCAATTTTTAGCATCTTCAAACCACCCTCAATTTTTAAAAACACTAATTGAGCATTTTAATCTGTATAAGTCATCATCAAACATCCTGTTTAATTTCGTTTGTCAATTTTTCATATTCTTTGCGTTTTTTTAATTTTATACTTGACATGAGACCACACTCGATACCGTTGATATATTTGTCAGTATAGAATATTGATGTGGTCTCAAATTGTACAACAACAACTAAAATTATTTATCGCACAAAAAAGATGACGATAGTTTTTCAATAATATTCGTACCGTATAATTATGAGCCGATTCTGCCAGACCAAACGATGGTTTGAAACGCGATCCACTTGCTCATATCGTTTGTATCGAAGGGGTAAACATCTCCCACACTTTCACCCCCTATATGACTCGATCAAATATTTAACGTGCCATATGATTTTTATTCTCATGATTGGCATCAACAAACTCGGAGATGTATCAATTTTCACTAGCAAGTTACAACAACATCCACTAATAAAATTCCCGTCACCTTCCTAATTATAATTTTACTTTTATCTCTCTGTGCTACCGAAGTCTTATCATTCATTTGCCATCATCACCGACTCAAAACAATGAAAAGGATATTAAATTTACAAAAAAAAAAAAAAATGACAAATTAAATACAAATAAAATATGATGTCCATTTAATCTGTATCCTTTTTTGTTGCTGGTGTGTAGTATCTAAAAGGATATACTAGTCAACGCAATGATATTTGTTATATACATTTTTTATTGTAGTTTATGTATTTTACATCACACAGGAGGGGAGTAGGATATATCCGAATAAAAATAAACCAATTTTTAATTTATCCTGAAAAATAGATAAAAACGAAACAATACCGTAGTAAATACAAACAAACACACATAGAGAGATTTTTTTAGAACAAATTTATATTTCGGATTATGGTGAGTGAGGTGGTGGTGTGATTGTCGTTTGCCCAGCTATTTATAACTATTGGGTACTTGCGAGAAAATAACGAATTAACTCACATATGTAAGTTACTAACAAGTGAATTGTTTTGTAATAAGATACTCGTGTGGACAAAATTTATGTCCCCTCGACGAGTTGAACCCTATAGTTAATTTTGTTATTTTTGCAAGGGTTTAAAAACAATCAAGTTGATTTTATTGTCAAGGGTTAATAGTAAAATTGAAAATAATGGGATGATGTTTAGTTTATATATTTTCGTATGTTTGGTTTAGAGTGTTGAATTTTGATTGTTCATTTTTTGTTATATTCTAGATCTAACAAAATAAGGAAGGTACTTCGTACATAATATGACTGAAACAACGTTTGAATGTTTTTTAAGTATTTGTCCGTTAGTTAGATTAGAGGGCTATAGTTATTTTCTGTGTTTGTGGAAATTTGGCAATTTTAATGACTGATTAAATAAAACGCTTAGAGGAATTGCCAAATGGCAAGAATTTTAAAAAAGGGTGCAGGAATACCATTTGGATCACATCCTTCTCCGACTCGTACCAGAGCTCGCTGGATGTCTTCTGCCTTATAAACAGATTGAAAAACTCAGCGAACATGATGGTTATGAACTATGGATCACAAGCCTTTGGATCTTTAAATCTCATCCATACTTGAATCGCCTATTATTTTATCGTTTAGGTTGCGAATATAGTTTCGGTATCTCATGAGTTCAATATATGATTCAAAATTTTGCTTACACATTTTTTTTACTATTCTGAGTAACATAATTTGGGGGTTTCTTTATAAGCCTCCGCCACTGGATTTTTTATGCTTGTTTAAGGTTAATGATTACATCTATAAACCACATATTGACAATGGAAGAATTTATAACTAAAGATTTTATCGTGTTTCACAGTTATGTCATCTGTGAAAGAGTATTTTTAAAACAAAATTATGAAATTGAGCTGCGTTTGAAGATATTTTATTTAAATTTTGAAAGTAAAATGTCTGTTTCATAGTATTTTGCGTGTTTGCTGTTTGGATCATTGAATGCAGTTGTTTTCCTTCAATCCGTGAATAGCAGATAACTTTATGTGTATATGCCTGCGGTTAAAGCCTCGTGCTATAGCACGTGGAAACTCAAACAATTTAATTGTTGCACCTGACAGTCAGACACAAATTACACTTCCTGATGTTAAGTCTTGCGCCTCGTTTACAGTTAGTATTTTACTCAAGCCAAGTAATTTAAATTTACTTAATTGTTTTTTGTCCGATTTAGTGTAAGTTAAATTTGGAGTATTTGGCATTACATTACTCTCATAAATGAAATAGCATTGCTTGAAACTACCGGTTCTTTCGGCCACAGAGTGGAGTTGATGGTGTTTTTAAAAACTTCACATCGATTTTATACGATACTTAATCATATTTCAATCCAAACCTTCGTTCCTGCACCTTGCGTCGCGTCACCAGCGGAACAATTCATTCGGTACTGAATTGTGAATGTGAATAACGGGAGGCCTTTTTCAAGGTTGTGCCACTCAAATGGAGAACTCATATATTAATTCGACGTCGTATTAGCTTTAGAGTACACTGGTAGATTGTGGTGCTCCAGTTTTATCATTATTTCGTGCTGGTTTTTGGTGATGAAATATTTGTAGAAACCATGAGAGAAGCATCTCTTAGTCTACATCCCATATCATGACCTTAAAGGTGAGGACAAAAACACTACCAAATTGAGGGTGGCACCATATGCATCGGTAAAAAAACAGTGTAAGTTTGGCGGACATAAAGAAAATGTTTAGACAACTTTATATATAAATGAGAACTAACAAAACTATCAGACAATTGTGTAGAGACAAGAAGTTTCACGTAATGTCAAAAGGAGGATTCTTGTTACTCAAGTGGACCTCAAATGATTCAACAATCTTTACCGAAATGCCCAAAGAAAAACAAAGCAATGGTACAATTAAAGGTAATTAAAACTTTAAGTATTCTATACGATCTAAAGGATGACAAATTTTAATTCAACAAGCAACGTCTACAATTTTTATTTCAAACATCTCAAGTAGTTATAAAGGGCCAATACAATCGAATTCTTCAAATATTTTTGATCCAATTTGATGCTTTTCTCCAGTTAAAATCAGCAGCAATTTCTCAATGCACGATGTCTGGATAAGTGGGTTAGGATGATAAATTACCCACAGAAAACGAGAATCGACACAATATGCCAAAGCAGAATTTTTTTGTTGAACGCACCAATAATCGCTTTAAGTTGGATTAAGGTAATATAGATAACTATACGCCATGGTTATCAAATAGATCAACCACTATTTCTGAGAAAATCAGAATGATGAAAATTAATTAAAGAAAATGCAAAAAGCGGAAAATATCAAGAAAGGCGAACTTTACGAAGATATCACTCAACTATACGAACAGTTGCATAAAAGTAGTAAGTTATTGAATCCCTTCTTGGAAGATAAAAACATACTTCGGGTACTCCTAATCAAAGATGATCATCGTATTACCCTACATGGTGGAACAACTTTAGTTGTCACATTGTTATGAAAAGGGTATGGGATTGCAAATTCAAGATCAGCAGAAAGATATATAATACAAAAATCTGTACGGGAACTATCTCTATTAAAACGTTAAAAGATAGATCAAAACAAACATACAATGGGTACAGAGGCATTATTTCAGAAATAGTTAGCTATCAAACAACAGATACGTTTACTGGAAAATACACATTTCGGTGGTTTATACTTTGGAGGCGTGCTTGAACTCCCTATCTCTCTCTCCATAACTTCGAGTGAAAGCGGACATATTTAATTTTGACGCCGGCACATTTATTAATTGGGAGATCATTATTAACAGTATTAGAAGACAATTATGGGGCAAAAATGTAAAATCAATTATCTAGATGGGAAATATTTCTTAAACTGGAGCAACACACTGGCACTATTAGAATTTGTTTCAACAGTGACTCAAATGGAAATAATTATAACCAAATTTTGCCAATGATCAAATTTCAAGACGGTTACCCTAATACAAGGAAATTCTGACAAGTAGTTAGGTCCAACCATGAGATGACGGTAAGTATTAGAATAATAACGTTTTAAAGAAACAAAAACAGATGCAGCTGGAGTCAACGATAGCTCAAAATAACATAAACAAGAGCAAGAACTAACTACAAACTACTATTTCAAACTCAATCTGCGCATATTAGGAGTAGTAGCAACAGGACCATCAACAAATTTCACAATATCGAGATTTACCGCCCATCCCGGGATCTACTTTGATAAAATTAGGCATGAAGGTCAATGGAGAATTGAGGATTAAAAAATACTGTATTGCATTTTCTAAATCACCTTGGGAGAGCTGCCCATCAACTAGACAGCGTATATGTTCTAATAGAACACTTATAATATCCAATACACACTGATAAGTTTCAATACTGTGACGCTATTGTTTTACAGTTAAAATCTCTTTACACAAAATCGAGTGAGCAGAACGATACCCTAAAACCGGTGTGAAGTTCTTGGCCAAAGGTTTTTTGACGAAAAATTATGCGAGTGTTCTTTGTGAAGTTTTTGGACACAATTTTAATTCTTGGGCAAAAATTTATGGTAGTGTGCAATTTTAACAGTGTATTTATTTTATATTAAAATATTTCGAAAAAAATTATAATAAATATTGAAAAAACAAAAGAAATTGTTTGACATTAAAAAATCTTATAAAATGCTCAATATTATAAATTTTTAAGTATAAATGGTATACCATACTGTATAAAATAATAAACCTAATTACAAAAATGCCAGAGATTGGCTCGCATAGTGACTATATACGTTCAAAAGGGGATAGAATGAGCTATTCAAATCAGTAAGCCTTATCTTGATATGATGACCAAGGCTCGTGAATCGAATTTTTAAAGTTTTACCAATACAGCGAGTATGCATATACACGGATGTTGAACTACTCTAACGTATACAGTCACTATGCGAGCCAATATAGTTACTAATTTAGCGATTTTAGCTATTTGGCTTAGAGTAGTAGAACATCCATGGATATGCGAACTCGCTGTTTTGGTGAAACTTTAAAAATTCGATTCACGAGCCTTGGTCATCATATCAAGATAAGGCTTACTGATTTGAATAGCTCATTCTATCCCCTTTTGAACGTATATAGTCACTATGCGAGCCAATCTCTGGCATTTTTGTAATTTGGTTTATTATTTTATACAGTATGGTATGTCATTTATACATAAAAATTTATAATATTGAGCATTTTATAAGATTTTTTAATGTCAAACAATTTCTTTTGATTTTTCAATATTTATTATAATTTTTTTCGAAATATTTTAATATAAAATAAATACATTTTTAAAATTGCACACTTCCATAAATTTTTACCCAAGAAATAAAATTGTGTCCAAAAACTTCACAAAGAACACTCGCATAAATTTTTGTCCAAAAACTTTTTTTGTCCAAGAACTTCACACCGGTGGTCCTAAATGCTTTATACGGGAACAAAATCACTCGTAGGTATAATTGTCAGTGAACTATTCAGGGTACTAGATTAAAGGAAAGGAAAAACTTACAAGGAAAGCATAAACAAATTAAATGTAACCAGCAACCACAAATAATTATTACAAAACAAGATGTCTATTAGAATTAATTTTCAAAGTCATGAAACACACCCATGAGAGAAGAACCCACAAATTTGAGGCATACAATTAACAACCATCCTATTCCATGAAGAATTCACGGAGCTTACTATACCAACAATACTACAAATAATGAAGCTACGAAATATTTACAACGTTATAATCTGCACAATCAAAGAAGTTCCTAGCTCAACACGAACTTCAAACACAGGTCAAACAAATTATCTCTTATTTAAAATTAAACCAGCCTGTGCCATACCGAATTGGGGACATAGCCGCAATCGCAATACTGGCAATCTGGAAAACCATAAAATTTGAGGTAACGATTATTTTTAAGATCAAAATCACATTATACACTGCGCAAAACAAAAAACGCAACAGTAAAATTTTTAGCGAAATACTCTAATTCAAACCCTTGTATCTTGGTGAAATGTCGGTTTAAATTTTTTACTTTTTCCAATTTTATTTTTAAAATGAAGGAAATTTAGTCTACTTTCCGACGCTGTGGTCTGTTTTTATTATTTTTTTTTAAAGACTCTTTTTTAGTCAAACAAAAATGTTCTTAACGAGAAAAATATCCAAAATTTTAAGACTTCCAACGAACTTTCCGGCTGATGTTTCATTAACGAATCCAAATAAGCCGTTTTGTAGAGTATTTAGCAATCTTGAGAATGAGACTATTGAAATTGATGTACAACACTGTTGAGCTATATGCTGTTTTATCTTGTAAACTAAGCACTCCATGAAAAATTGTTATATAAAACTTCTTGAAGAAAACACATTTTGTGGAATATAACACTTTAATTTGTGACTTATCAAGTTCAAGTGTCAAGATGAATCGGAGAGAACCATCACTGGTTCGTGCTACTAAAATTGTGACGTTAATTTAAGCAGGTGAAGGTTTTCGTGAAGTTGGACGCGCTCTAGATTTTAACGTATCTGTGGTATAAATATTTGGAGACCGACAATATAAAACGGCGTGAAGGATCTAGTAGACAAAAGAAGATCGCACATCACGCCAAAAAAAATAGAAGAAGTATAGTGCTCAAAAAATTTGAGCTAATGTCCCCATAAATTATCAGATAACCACACAGACAATACGGAATCGGTTGAAGGATTATCGACTTCGACTACGTCGACCAATTAGAGTGCCATATCTGACTAATAATCATCGTCGTCATCGAAGGAACTATACGTTGATATACAGAAACTGGACTCATCGGCAGTGGCGTAATGTGTTATTTTGATGTAGAGTTTGGCGTGCAACGGGAGAACGAATGAAGCTTGATTACGTGATGCAAGTAGTAACGTTTCATGGAGGTTCGGTGATGTTTTAGACAGGAATATTATGGAATTATAAGACATATTTGAATTTTAGTATTATGGTTGATTAAAGTTTAAAATGTTATTCCAAAACAGCGTTTTGGTTTTTATTTTTGTAACAATTTATTTTTTCCTTGTGCTTACTTACCTGCAGACTCAAGTATTTGAATTTTTTATCACGTTTTCGCTACAACTGCAATAACTCAACAGCGATTTGTCGTATATTGATTTCAACAGTCTCATTTTCAAGGTTTCTTGACTCAGAAAAAAGTAAAAAAAAAACAAAACAATAAAAAACGGAAGTAGACTAAAGCATCGGAAGTAGACTAAATTTCCTTCATGTTAAAAGTCGAAACAACCGACATCTCACGAAGATACAAGCGTTTGAATAATTTTTCTAAAAAATGCAGTGTTGCGTTTTTTGTTTTACGCAGTGTTACACAGAGAACTCGATATAACATATACCAAGTTATTTCAATCCCATTAAGACCAGTTATGCCATTAATTAAAAAAATAAGCGATGTTTATTTAAAACGTTCTGAGGTTTTTATTGTAATACAGATTGTAAAGAAAGTAAATGGCGTGAAATCACACGACCTTTAAATTTCGCCTTCAACAATTTCATTGTTTAATTCACTGCTGTGTTGTGCCGTTCTGTTGAAACCACATGTACTCGAGATCCATTGCCTCACGATAACAAATGCCGTTGATGATGTTTGCTTGTGGTGGACGTTTGGCACTGTGCATGGTTCGCTGGCTTCTAATGTTGTGTTAACTGAATTTTGTAAGCATGTAAACGCTGATTTTAGTCAAAATTTGCTGTAAATTGCTTTGTGAAAGTCTCAATGGATGATAACGATGGCGAATCGAAGTGTGAGGATTCTTGGCAAAACTCTCACTAACACGGACAAGCCTCTTCTGGGTTTCAACTGATCTAATCAACTTACATTTCTCGATTAATCGGACCACTGTACGGCTGTAGATGCGTTATGGTGACCGAAGATTGCGCTACATTTTTGAACCGTCTCTGCAAAAATCTGACCGTTTTGACTAAACCTCAACGTTCACAAAATGACAACTGCAAAAAAATGCTGTATTACCGACAAAAAAGAGACACTCTTTATATCAAGCAATCTTCAAATTATTTGTAAGAAAATTGTTTAATTTTCTAGTTCAAGCAATTCCTGGATGGAAAATGGAATTTTTGAATTGTACTAAATACTTAATCTAAATAGTAGAATACTAAATTAATTATACTTTTTCAAATTTAATTTTGTTGTTGTTTTTAATTAAAAAAAAATTAATAAAACTCCAAACATTTTTTAAACAATATTTTTATTTTTGAGTTTTCTTCAAACTTCTTTTCTTCTTTAGAAATTAAAAATTAATAATTAAATCACAATTTGTTACTCGTATTGCTTTTATCACAAGAACTATTCTAAAAGTTTGGGTAAATTTATTTTATAAATCTTGACAAATTTTAAAACTGTGGCGAGAGTCTAGCTTAATTAGGTCTTTTGTTTGAATTAATGTCGAGCAAGCTTCTAGCTGAAGACAGTTTCGGCATTTTGTTTTTATCAAATTATGAAACGAAAATATTCGTTCAACATTGACAGAAGAATGTGGGATGGATAGTAATCCTTGTGCTTCTGGTTCATTTAATTCGTTCCTAATTAAAGCTACTTCTGACCAAAATTCACCTATTGAATAAATTTTATACTTTTTCAGTGCTTCACAATCTGCTAGTGCTCTATATTCAGTATTGATTGTTTCGATATGATTAGGCGCAGTATTCGGGGAAAAAATTACTATAAGAGGCAAAATGGAATTTGTAGGAATTTGGGCAAAAAGTTAAGAATTCGATCATCAAACTTCATTTTTTTTTTACCTTTGAATTCTAAAATTAAAGTTCTTGGCAAATTTTCTTTCATACTATAGATTTGAGATTTGGTATCGCAATATATTTGATCTATAGAGAGATAATGGTCCCATAAATTTAAAGAAGAAATATAATTAGCCCAAACTAAAATATGACTGTAATACTGTCCACTGCTCAATTATACGGTCAATTGAGGCCTGACGTGATAACCAGCGGGTTGCGGAAACATTTAAATTGATATGCACTTCTACACCAAAATATGTTTGAACATTTTTCAATTCTTCTTTTCTACTAGGGCTGTTGCAGAAATGTTGATTGACCTCCCTTAGAAGTTTATCAATATTATCTGGGAGACAAGATGCTGCGGCCACTGAAATTAAAATTAGGTTGTAACAAACACAACCGTTTACAATTAATTTTAGAACCAGTTCCTTCAGTTTCGCCTGTACCCCGCTGTGTTTCCCCATCATTACTGTATAATTGTCCGTAGTGAACCCGATTAAATTTTTTAACGGAATGGTTTTTTCGTGAAACGATTATTTAAACGATTGGGTTAATGACAAAACCCGATCCCGAGATGTTTCGTCAAATAAATGTATTATAATGGTAAGATTTTAACGATAGAAAAACTCTGCGCCATTTTGTTATCAGCAATAGAATTTTACAATTCTTGGTTCCTTTAAATTAAATTTTAAAACCAAATTTAGGTGATCCAAACCTGTAAATGGTAAATTATGCTCAGCCACAAGTAAAGCCAGCCAAATGTCTAGCTTTTATCTTTATTTGAGTTAATTCCGTTGTTCAAGTTTTCAATATCAAGCAGCTGAACCATGACAATTATTGCACAGAAAGTGCATGCAGAATGATCATATAAAATTTAACTAAATGTACGTATGAAAAGTTATCCCACGATTCTATCCCAGAAAATAAAAAAAAATTATCAGGCAACACTAATCAATAAAAACCCCCATTTGCTCTTGTGTGAAGTTAGCCCAGCCCAGATATTTTTCAATTATCACGTAAAAAACAAAAATAAACGTCATTACTTTTAAAATATGAGAATTTTACCCAGGTAAACATTATATAGATAGAACATGTACATTAGACATGACAAAGGTACTTAGCACGATAAAAATATAAATTTGTCGGACTCACGCTATGTGTTTTTGAGATCGTCATACTCCTGCCTTACTTTAAGAAAAGTAAGAAAAAAATCTTTCAGTGGCAACTTTGCGAAATTGGGCCCTGGGCCAGACATATCCATACAACTCGTATTTCACCAAAAATTACATATAATTTCCCACGTTAAAAGTATAAATTTGTCGGATTAAGACTTTGTGTTTTTGAGATCGCACACTCCTGCCTTACTTTTAGAAAAGTAAGCAAAAAATCGTTTAGTGGCAACTTTGCGAAATTGGGCCCTGGGCCAGACATATCCGTACAACTAGAATTTGACCAAAAATTTCATTTAAATTTCGCATGTTAAAAGAATAAACTTGTCGGATTAGGGCTACGTGTTTTTAAAATCGTCATACTCCTACGTTACTTTATAAAAAACTAGAAAAAAATCATTTAGTGGCAACTTTGCGAAATTGGGCCCTGGGCCAAACATATCCATACAACACGTATTTGGCCAAAAGTTACATTTAAATTTCCCACGTTAAAAGTATAAACTTGTCGGATTAAGGCTATGTGTTTATAGGTTCGTCACACTCCTGCCTTACTTTAAGAGTGTGATAATCTCAAAAACACATAGCATAAATCCAACAAATTTAGACTTTTAGCGTGCGAAATTTAAATGTAATTTTTGGCCAAATACTAGTTGTATGGATATGTTTGGCCCAGGGCCCAATTTCGCAAAGTTGCCACTAAATTATTTTTTTCTAGTTTTTTATAAAGTAACGTAGGAGTATGACGATTTTAAAACCACGTAGCCCTAATCCGACAAGTTTATACTTTTAACGTGGGAAATTTAAATGTAATTTTTGGTCAAATACATACTAGTTGTACGGATATGTCTGGCCCAGAGCCGAATTTCGCAAAGTTGCCACTGAACGATTTTTTCTAACTTTACTTAAAGTAAGGCAGGAGTATGACGATTTCCAAAACACATAGCCTTAATCCGACAAGTTTATTCTTTTAACATGCGAAATTTAAATGAAATTTTTGGTCAAATTCTAGTTGTACGGATATGTCTGGCCCAGGGCCCAATTTCGCAAAGTTGCCACTGAACGATTTTTTTCTAACTATCCTTAAAGTTAGGCAGGAGTATGACAATTTCCAAAACACATAGCCTTAATCCGACAAGTTTATACTTTTAACGTGCGAAATTTTAATGTAATTTTTGGTCAAATACGAGTCGTATGGATTTGTCTGGTCTAGGGCCCAATTTCGCAAAGTTGCCACAGAACGATTTTTCCCCACTTTTCTAAAAGTAAGGCAGGAGTGTGACAGTCTCAAAAACACATAGCCTTAATCCGACAAATTTAAATTTTTATCGTGCTAAGTACCTTTGTCATGTCTAATGTAATTTTATTTCGTACAAATACATTTTCTATTTATATAACGTTTACCTGGGTAAAATTCTCATATTTTAAAAGTAACGACGTTTATTTTTGTTTTTTACGTGATAATTAAAAAATTATGGGCTGGGCTATCTTCACCAATTACAAATTATTTTGAATCAATTTTAACAAATTCTGGGCTGGGCTAACTTCACACAAGAGCAAATGGGGTTTTTATTGATTAGTGTTGCCTGGTGATTTTTTTTTTATTTTCTGGGATAGTATCGTGGGATAACTTCACAAACGTCTAAATGTAATAAAAAAAACTCCTTCTGAAGCTAAATAAACCATTTTATTTCCTTGAGGTAAACTTGGCGCAAAGAAACATTACCTAACAACATTACACGAAAAATTGAATTACTTCTTTTCATAAACACCTTTTGTATAAACAATGAAAAGTTGACGTTTTTGACAGTCTAATCATCTTTCTCACATACTAAAATTATATATACCTACGTCTACCGATTGGGGTGAACCTGATCGGATACACATTAAAAAAACAGCTAAATTAATAGGAAATAGAAATTAAGTTGTATAACTGAGATGAAAGGAACAAGACAACACAAAACCCAAAATATAATTAGTGTCCGGATGAATGGTTGAGTTACAAAACAAAAAAATTATGGTTAAATGGTATTATGATGGATAAATTACAGGTTTGAATTTCCTCAATTTTTATTTATTTTATTTTAGACACTATGCTACTATTAAGTTATATCCGAAATTCGAATGTGATCCAAGTAATGAAGGTTATGACATAATTATATTTCGGTTAATTTATCAAACCCGCAGTAACAAAAACCAAATCAATTAATTAGCAATCATCAGCATTTTCTATAACATAATATTTAATGCCACTATACCATATACACCACTATATTAGGTACGAACATTATGGATGTAATCATAAATTATAACTTCAGTTTTAACAAATTTATATTCTGTCGTTAAATTTATTTTTATTAATAAAAATTAAAACATTAAACCGTAAATATTCCCCCCTCGGTTCGCAATGCCGCCCGTTTCCGCGATCTCATTCACGTTTTAATTTTCTTTTCGATATATGTACAAATATAATTTTCAATTTGAGTACGATATTTTATTTTTTATCAACAAATGAATGAAATTAATGAGCTTTTTAACGAAAAAGCGAAAAAAAGAATAATAAAAAATTTCAATTCCAGCTTTTATCGTTTACGATATGCCTGCCTATACGGTGGATAGTATATACCTTTGTGAATATATATTTCAACCAACCAAATAAATAAATAAAAACACCAATTTAACTTATCAAAATATTATTCAAAAAAAAAAAAAAAATTTAATATCCAAAAAATTTTAGTGTAAATAAAATGTCATGTCATTTTCATAACAATAACCATATACTCATGATAGTAATGATGATGATGACATGTTTTATGAGTTAACTCTTTCTTTAGATCTTTTGAGATATGTGTGTGTGTACGTGTATCTGCTCTTTATAATAATTCATTCATATCGCCGTTGTTGTAGTCTTAAGAAAACATCTTGTAGGTACTTTGAGTACATTTGATGTGATAATTTAACCAAAGTGATTTTTTAAAGGTGTTACTTCTTTCGTTTTATTCTAGGCGATAATAAAATGGTTTGATGGTGATTGGTAGATCAGTAATTTTTCAGTAAAATTATGGTTTTAGGCGACTAGCTTAAAAATGTCTTATAAATCAATTATGGGTAGTAACAGTCAAACCTGTTTTTGTGCGGTAGTAGGAACCGCATAAAAAAATCTTGCGAAACTTCACGAGTAGGTAAAGTTCTTTTTATGCGGTGAATACAGGGACCGCAATGTGATGAAATATGAAAAATCAAAAAAGATAAATGGCCAACGTCAATTAACTACTTAGGTAGATTAATCTCATCCAGTTATGTTATAATTTGATTGAAAATTTGAGAGAATTTAAGTAGGTTGTACAAAATAAATTTTTTTCATACCGCATAAAAAATTTGTACAAAAAAGACCGCACAAAAAAAACAACACAGTTTTGACTGTACTTAATTTTAGGCCTCGATGCCTATATGTAGCCTATACGTTTTCATCCAGAAAACCATTCCAGCCTATATTGAGATGGGTTTGTCCATGAGTTATGCACTCCGGCAAGGGGCCATAGCTGTGTTCACTTGAATTCACATTATTTTGCATCCTGCCCCAATCTTGATTCGAGCTCGGTACCTCCCACTCCAAGTACATACTAAAATATATTAGAAAATGTTTAAATAATTTTAACTCAAAATATTGAAATAAAATAAGAATGAGGTAGAAACAAGATACAGATATACTGGGTGACTCTTAATTAAGTGTCTTAAATTCGAGAGGTGGACGAAGACACTAACATGAACAAAAAATTATATGACAGCAAATATCCTATCTGTATCCATTAGAGAGCATCTAGGTTCTACTGTAAAAGTCACTTTGAATTTCACTCATGACTTAAAAGTGATTACTCACCAATTAACGTTTTCGAAACTCAAATTAATTAGTTTATCAAACACAGGACCAACAGTAAAGTAGTTTAACACGTCTCACTAAAAAAGAACGAAAACCAATTTTTTTGGAAAATTTCCTACAATTATGGGATATTATTCGTACTTTATCAGTTACATAAATTACGAACAAATGATTCGTGCATCAATAAATTTAAATTATCAAATTAAATGTTCAAAATGAGCATCCCCATTCATGATACAACATTCAAATCTCATCCGATTTCTAAGGTTCTCCAGATTTGAAATACGTTCTTGATTTGGAACACCTCGACCTATCCATCGATCGACAAACATTATTCTCCAATATTTCAAGAGTTTGACACCTCCAGAATTGGAAGTTGAATTCATGGTTTGAAGGTTATCTAGTAAATCGGATGATGCAAAACGATTTTATTTAACAGTTATAGTTCAGAACAGTCAGATTCAAGTCTTAAACTCAAAACTACTCACGCTGTACTAGTCAGCAAAGGAATAGTCAAACTCCTCCAATGAAGGAACAGGACATATTGAATCAAATAGGCATTATATCGACTAACCAGAAAGTTCACCTCAATGATCAACCAAACTAGAAAGATGAGTAGCTGATTTTTTCTCACATATTGACGCACGTCAAGATAGTCAATGATCAAAAATCGTGTCAGACCAATATATACATTCAAACAAAATGAACAACGATTGAAGACACACTAAATTTCGATGATCAACAGGATCAAGTTTATGAAAAAATTTTCCAACAAACACATCCACAAGTGCAAGTACCGCGTTTTCGACCTGATAATTTCTACAAAGTTCGACAGAATTCGAATCTGTCGTTTGACAGAACTTGAATTACGAATAGCCACGATTTTGAAAAATCGCCGAGAACAAATGGCGTCTGGCGATTATATACCCTATTTAAGATTTTGTGTCTTTCTTTTGTGTCCACGGAAATTTATGGACGCACACTAACGTGGTCGAGGCGTCAACAAAATCAACACGAAGAACCAAAACCTAACCGATGATAAGCCACACAGCCAAAGATGCATCCCCACAAATTGCACGAGAACATATCAGATCTTCAAGCAAATAATTATGTGTGCTGGAATTGTAAAGACCTGGGACACAAAATTGTCTTAAAACATTTGTTGTATTTTTTGTTTTGGTTGTGTATCAGCTATTGTTCGCAAGCCAAACTGTACACACTGTCTAAAATTCATCCCGGGGAACAGGTTTCCGATATGTATGTTATTTGTATATTTGGTAAAACGGCTAACAATGAAAATATATAAAAAATGTAATGTAGTGCATATAGTGTCTAATTTATGCAAGTCTAAATAAAAAAATATTCACAAGGTCCGTAAATGTATTGATTTGTATAGAAAACATAGAAAACTCATTTACTTTAATCCAGCAGCCGACGGAATAGTTAGATTAGTGATTCTAAAAGGTCAAAATTGAAGGTGTCAAAGGAGGTGGAATTCTCCAAGAGTTAGTGAGAAAATTATATCTATACCACCGGACCAAGTGAGAAGAATAATTCGGCAAATTGTTTACGTTGAATGGTCAAGATTGGCCGATACAATTAATCATAGCCCTATGTTCACTCTAGCCAAAAAAAAACTTTTGGCACGAACTATCACACTGAGACCCGGTCGTGATGGGTCATCTCATCAACAGCAAAAGTTTGTAAAAAAATGATTTGATAAGATTCCCTATTATTTGAGATACTAATTTGACTTTGATAAGATATAATTATAGCTTTGATTTGATATGATTTTATAAGATTTGATATGATTTGATATGATAATGATTTGAAATGATTTGATATGATTTGATATGATATGATATGATTTGATAAGATTTGAAATGATTTGTAATGGTTTGATATGATTTGAAATGATTTGATATGAATTGAAATCATTTATTTTTATTTGATATGGTTTCAAATGATTTGATATAATTTGGTATGATTTGATATGATTTGAAATGATTTGTTATGATTTGATATGGTTTGATATGATTTGTTATGATTTGTTATGATTTGATATGATTTGAAATGATTTGATATGATTTGTTATGATGTGATATGATTTGAAATGATTTGATATGATTTGATATGAATTGATATGATTTGATATCATTTGATATGATTTGAAAGGATTTGATATGATTTGGAAGGATTTGATATAATCTGATATGATTTGATATGATATGATATGATATGATATGATTTGATATGATTAGATATGATTTGATATGATTTTAAATGATTTGATATGATATGATATGAATTGATAAGCATTGTTATGATTTGATATGACATGATATGAAAAGATAAGATTTGATATGATGTGATATGATTTGATATGATGTGACATGATTTGATATGATTTGATATGAATATGATTCGATATGATTTGTTATTATTTAAAATGATGTGATATGATTTGATATGATTTGATATGATGTGATATGGTTTGATATGATTTGATATGATTTGATATGATTTAGTAGGATTTGATATGATTTGATATGATTTAATATTATTTGATACGATTTAATATGATATGATTTGATATGATTTGATATAATTGATATGAATTGATATGATTTGATATGATTTGATATGATTTGACAAGATTTATGTGATTTGATATGATTTTAAATGATTTGTTATGATTTGATATGATTTGAAATGATTTGATATGATTTGATATCATTTAAGATCATTTGAAATCATTAGAATGATGTGATATGATTTGATATGATGATTTGATATGATTTGATATGATTTGATATGATTTGATATGATTTGATATGATTTGATATGATTTGATATGATTTGATATGATTTTATATGATTTGATATGATTTGATATGATTTGATATGATTTTATAGGATTTGATATGATTTGATATGATTTGATATGATTTGATATGATTTGATATAATTTGATATGATTTGATATGATTTGATATGATTTTATATGATTTGATATAATTTTACAAGATTTATGTGATTTGATATGATTTTAAATGATTTGTTATGATTTGATATGATTTGAACTGATTTGATATGATTTTATATGAATAGAAATGATTTGTTTTTATTTGATATGATTTGAAATAATTTGATATGATTTGATATAATTTTATATAATTTGGTATGATTTGATATGATGTGACATGATTTGATATGATTTATTACGACTTGATATGATAAGGTTTGAAATGATTTGTTATGATTTGATATGATGTGATATGGTTTGTTTTTATTTGACATGATTTGATATTACTTGATATGATATGATTTGTTATGACTTGATATAACATGATATGAAATGATAAGATTTGATATGATTTGAAATGACTTGATATGATTTGATGGCATTTGATATCATTTGAAATCATTTGATATAATTTGATATGTTTTGATATGATGTGATATGATTTGATATGATTTGACATGATATGATATGATTTGATACGGTTTGCTATGGATATGATTTGAAATCATTTGCATGATTTGATATGATTGATATGATGTGATATGATTTGATATGATGTGACTTAATATGATTTGATACGGTTTGCTATGGATATGATTTGTTATCATTTGATATAATGTGATATGGTTTTCTATGATTTGATATAATTTGATATGATTTGATATGATGTGATATGATTTGATATGATGTGACATGATTTGATACGATTTGATACGGTTTGCTATGGATATGATTTAATATGATTTGTTATAATTGTGATATGGTGTCAATGTGATATGGTTTGATATGATTTGATATGATTTGATATGATTTGATATGATTTTATATTATCTGATATGATTTGATATGATATGATATGATTTGATATGATTTGATATGATTTGATATGATTTGATATGATTTGATATGATTTGATATGATTTGATATGATTTGATATGATTTGATATGATTTGATATGATTTGATATGATTTGATATGATTTGAAATGATTTAAAATTATTTGATATGATATGATTTGATATGATATGATATGATTTGATATGATTTGATATGAATTGATATGATTTGATATTATTTGATATAATTTGACAAGATTTATGTGATTTGACATGATTTTAAATGATTTGCTATGATTTGATATGATTTGATATCATTTGAAATCATTTGATATGATTTGATATGATGTGATATGATTTGATATGATGTGACATGATTTGATACGATTTGATACGTTTTGCTATGGATATGATTTGATATGATTTGTTATCATTTGATATAATGTGATATGGTTTGATATGATTTGATATGATTTGATATGATTTGATATGATTTGATATGATTTGATATCATTTGATATGATTTAATATTATTTGATATGATTTGATATGATATGATATGATTTGATATGATTTAATATGATTTGATATGATTTGTTATGATTTGATATGATGTGAAATGATTTTATATGATTTGATATGATGTGATATGATTTGATAAGATTTGATTTGACTTGATGTTATTTGATACTATTTGATATGATGTGATATGATTTGATATGATATGACATGATTTGATATGATTTGATACGATTTTATATGGATATGATTAGATATGATTTGTTATGATTTGATATCATGTAATATGGTTTGTTTTTATTTGATATGATTATGGATCATATGAATTGATAAGAATTTATATGACTTGATATGATTTCATATGATTTGATTAAATTTGATATGATTTGATATGATTTGATGTCATTTGATATGATTTGATATGATTTGATATGATTTGATATGATTTGATATGATTTGATATGATTTGATATGATTTGATATGATTTGATATGATTTGATATGATTTGATATGATTTGATATGATTTGATATGATTTGATATGATTTGATATGATTTGATATGATTTGATATGATTTGATATGATTTGATATGATTTGATATGATTTGATATGATTTGATATGATTTGATATGATTTGATATGATTTGATATGATTTGATATGATTTGATATGATTTGATATGATTTGATATGATTTCACATGATTTGACATTATTTGATATGATGTGATATGATATGACATGAAATGATATGTTATGATTTGATATGATGTGATATGGTTTGATATGATTTGTTTTTATTTCATATGATTTGATATGATTTGATTCGATTTTATATGATGTGATATGATTTTATTATGGTTTTTTTATTATCTTGAATCGGCAAGTTGTATCATACTGTTAATTTTAAACTTTTGGAATATGCATTGGCACTAGGCAACACTAGTTTTGTTATCATATCTATGTTTTCCCATCAGAGGACTTTACGCAAAACCTGTCATGACACAAGAAAATTTAATTCAAATTTAGGGTAGCCTGTGTATGTATTTTCGATACAATACGAAATAGTTAATTTGTTTACAACCACCTAATACTACACACTCGTGGTTATAGGGTTAGATAGAACTTGATTTTCTATCGATTATAAGAGAGTTTGACAGTGGTGGTTGTTCATGGGTGGGTGAGTGCGCGTATATAAAATTTACTTTTAAGGATCATAGCTTACCCTACTGTAATTAACTGAAGTCGTTTTTGTTTTTTGTATCTGATATAAAACTTTTATTGGTTTTGAAAGATTTATCACTGGTAATTGAAATAATTATTATAATTAAATTAAATTTATTTAATTCTGATATACGTGTCACATTAAAATAAAGAAATATTTATTCATATATTTTATAAATATAAATTCATTCTAATATAAATTCATTTCCAAGTATCAATTAGGTCAGAGAAGACTAGCATGACGAAATAGAGCAGCGACATTCAATCGTTACATCAGCAACAAAGGATCGATTTTGCGAAATTAAAATCTCTTGCTTTACACGACCTAGTTTCAGTGGTTTTAGTTATCCAATTTATATACGGCGACATCATGTATGTGTGTGAGTTGAGCTCAAATATCGGGAGAGTATAAGTGTCGAAAATAGACTCAGTTTTGTGTTTCTTTTGATCCAAGTTATTATCTGAGTGCAGGTTTCTTTAAATTCGAAAGAAAATAAGACCGGCGGTACCGAAATATTCAAAAAATCTGTACAAGCGAGATATACGTGTTACCATACCACACATCTAGCAGAACTGGCAAGAGAAAGGTCAGCTATATTTAATAGGGATAATATTAATTATCATGAAGAATTAAAAATAGAAAAAAATTCATGCCACGAACCACCGTGACGGTAAATTTGGTTACCATAACACCTGTAATATATCTGCAATATATTGTCCCCCCGGTATAACCTAAAGAAAAAAGACTACATTAACTTGTTCCAGAAATTAGGAAGTAACTTCACTATCGGAGGTGTCTTTAATGCAAAAAATACAAAGAATAATTTGCAGCTGGCCAATACTCAAACTGTGAATTTTACTCAGGAGGGAAACCAGCGTACTGGCCATCCGATCCTATCAAAATCCCAAACCTTACAGATTTCTACATAACTAAAGGCATATCGAAATGCTGCTTCTTCTTAGAAAATGATGAAAGTCTAATATCTGAGTATTCTCTTGTTATTTGGTGGTTGGTTAGTGAAAATGTAATAGAAAAACAAATTCACCACATCTCACAAGCAACAAAACAAATTGGGAATTGTTTAAGCAGTTAGTTGAAGAAAAAATAGAACTTCAAAAGCCAATCAAAAGTGAAAATGTAACAGAAGAGGAACTAGACAGGCTGATGTGATATAATGGTCACCTTGGGAATGCACTCCCAAATAATCATCCTGGAAAGAAAACTGACTATTCCCTCTGGAAAGCAACAAAAGGGGTTAGAACGACCAAAAACGCAGATCCCCTCAATCAAAACAAGTGATAAGAAGTGAGCTAGAAGTGAGAAAGATAAGGCTAACTTGCTTGCTGAACATCTTGAAGAAACCTCTAGATCAGCAGACCAGTTATGAAAACACACCCGGAACATCTGACTTCGAAGATATTGGCCCGTAACATTGAAAGCACTAAAAGCTGAAATTAAGAACATAAAAGCAAAGAAAGATCCTGGTTACGATCTGATAACAGGGCAAAATTATATGATTGTGAAATACATATGATTGTCTAATACCAAAAAAATTACACTGTTAAATTTAATCGGGTTCGTACCTTATTTGGGAATGTCAATTGGGTAAAAATCCTATTGGAGAAAATATCAAAATTTCCAATTGAGCAAGAAATTGAAAATGAAGAAGTTTTAAATTTCGAAATACAAGGTGAAAATCATTATTCGTGTCGCTTTTTCACAATATTGATAGATAATTTTCTGACCTATTCGAATATATGAAAGAGATCCCGTGAACAATTCTGGTATATGGGATATAACCGCAAACGTAAAAATATATCTGGGCAAGTTAAAAATCACCAGAATTAGATCCCATTCACCACACTCATAGAGTTTTGACTGATCTATCTGGCCATGTAGGTGAGACCTCGTGAACATCTCTAGGATCGATGAAAAAAAAATGAAAATTTATTAAAATTTATGGAATTTCTATATAGCCTGTATGGCACTGTACATATCATTTTAAACTATCTATGTTCATTTTAGTGTTACAACTTTGTCAACGCTATTCTAAATTATATTTTAAAAACTGTGAATGTCTGTAGGAGCGGGAACAGGAAAGTTAGAAAATAGATTGAAATCAAAAACCATAGTTTATTAAAATGCGCTGGACTTTGTAAAAACCATCATAATTAAATCCTGTTCACTACACACTTGGGGTTTTGATTTAGCTATTCGGTCATATAGGTGGGACCCCGTGAACATCTCTAGGATCGGATATATAAAAGTAGAAACATAGTCTAAAATAGCCTTCTTTAGAATTACAAAAAGGTTCGTAAATCCTTTTACGATATTCTCATGTTTATTTCAAATCGTTAGAAAATTATTTGATCTTTACAGCGACACTATTAGGAACATAGGGACTTATCTAATATAAATGTTAAATATTTCAATCAATTTCGCCACAAAACAAATCCAATTGGAATATTGTTAAATTTAACAGTGTAAATTTTTTAGTATTATTTTTGGTATGTATTTCACAATCATAAAATTATTGCACGTAATCAACGTGATCTTCAGGAAAAAGCATGTGCCAATGCTGTTGAAAGTCGCAGAAGTAATAATGATTCCGAAACCGGACAAGCCATCGAATGATAGAAAATCTTACCGGCCAATTTCACTTCTACCAAGACTAGCGAAATTGTTTGACAGGCTGTTGCTCAAAAGATTGAAAAGAACCATTGAACAACGAAATCGTATCCCAAAATATTTTGGTTTCAGATAGCAACACTAAACTATTGAGCAAGTTCATAGGCCTACAGATGTCATTGAGAATACATTAGGGAGGAAAAACGTTGGCTCTATAGCATGTTCTTAGATACAGAGGTTTACTCGCCAAACAGAGAATCGCCACTTTCCTGATTAAGTTGTTTATATTTAATTTTATCGAAATTGAATTTAAAGGTTGTATGCTACATAAAATCATTGGCCACATGCGCATTACGAGTATATTGTTGGTTGATTGAAAGTTAATATTTTTATTTTGACTATTTTTAAAGTGCAACTACTTCCCTGATTCAAATTTGATAAAATTATAAATATTTGGGCCCTTTTGTAGTCATTTTGCATAAAACAAGAAATATATTACTATACTATATTATTCCTTGCTGTGCAGTCCTCTTTAAGAGCCGAAGTAGCTTGGAATTTGATTTGTATGAAGCTGTAAAGCAGAAGGTCTAGTGACCTGTTCGACATAGTTTAATAAATCGATTTACTTTATACTCTTAAATACCCATAAATCGCTTACACTTACACTTTATACTTATAAGCGATTTAAATTTCTCCTAAAATCTAGGCGATAACAAAACTAAAGACTTCTTTATAATAACGATTGTTCAAGTTAGTGCTCAACTTCAAAAGTATGCTAGCATACATACCCTATAAAACTCACAGTGCTTACCTTGTTTTGAACAGTGTTATACACTTTAACGGAAACCGAGATACAACCAAATTTCCCTAAATATAAATGATTTTTCTAAACTAAAAGAAAGCGGTGATAAATTCTCTTTTGACCAATCAAAATGAACGTTTAAACCAACAATATTAATACTACTATATGTTATATAATTATGATAATAACACTGAAATTTGACTTTTACAAAAGAACATAAAGCATTAAATAACATAAAGCATGGTAAGCAGTCGCCTATAATTAGACATTTCAGGTATTTCGTATATTGCGGGTGACCAATTTAATATAAAATTTATTACATTTAAATTGTACATAAGAAATTTGATAAGAACATAAAATTTATGTCGACGAGGATGGGATTCGAACCCACGCGTGCAGAGCACATTGGATTAGCAGTCCAACGCCTTAACCACTCGGCCACCTCGTCATTATATTCCATGAATTATATATGCTGCTTAAGTAACAATTCCAACAAGTACTTTCTACAAAACTATTTTCCCAAAATAATAAATCTTTCTCTTTAATCATATCCAAACATAGAAATTATTATATTTTAAAATATATATAACACAATTCTTATGTTATAAAGTTTCAATAAAATATTTCTTATGGTAAAATTACTATACGGTTTTCATATCTCGAGCCGTGCCAAAAAGCACCATAAATCCTTGTAATTCCACCATTAAAATGATAAGCGCCCGTCGTGACACATTACACACATTGTTTGTATAATGTTGAACGTCTAGTTTGATAAAAAGCAACGTTTTCAATTTTTATGTCTTCATTATATTACATTTTACTTATAAGTCTACGCATATAATGTAAATTTAATTGTTTAACTAAAATTTTAGTAATACGAGTAAATATTTTAAATTCTTGTCGACCTGTTGTCAAACAAACAACTTTACGTCGTATTTTTTCTAAATCATTTTGTAAAACATTTTAATTTTATTGTTTTTTTTTATTAGCTCTTTAGTTAATGTTTATTACTTTAAGTAAATTGAAAATTATAAAAGATTCGTTGCACAAGGATGATGCCTGTGGGTTGTGTTGATTTCAAATTATTGTTGTTGTTTTTGTATAAAACATGTAGAATGTGATTAACTTTGTACTCTTAAACTTAATCCTCGTTTTTTTTTATTATGGAATGTAGCAATAATGCGCCAACATTTGCAGGATATAATTTGTCTATCTCGTGACCTAGAACTCTGCTGATGTAAACCTAAACCATATCCTTATCAATTCTTTATTCATTTTATTTATAATATGTTGAATATCTAACCACTCTGTTTTATGATGAACAAGATTTATGAAAAGCAATTCATCGAAAACGAAAATTTGCCGAAAACTTTGAGTTCACAACAATGGCAATTTTCTTGAAAACGACAGTTTACCGAAAACCCCAAGTCTTGCTGAACGTGCCATTCACAAATTATTGTTAGCCTTACTGATTTTTAGCAAATTTATTGTCACAATTCCTGTAATTTCGGTGGTTTAGACGAAAGTTGAGAATTCTGATTAGAACTGCGTTTAAATTCATTTTGAACCGTAATTAAAACTTTGATGGTTACAGTCGTTCTCTGTATATAACGCATTTGCGTTTTAAACTAATAGTAAACCAACTACAGGGATGGGATTTTGTAACATCACGGGCAGATACGCAAAATTTATATATAGCAACCACTTTTCAAAATTGAAACGACAGTGTGTGAAAAAAATTTCATTCTGTCTTTAGTATTAAATTTATGAACTAATTTAAATAAAATAATTAATATTCGTAATGTATATGAAGGTAGCCCGTTACTCAGCCCCAAAATACTATCGTGACAGTTTACTATCCCAGACTGTAAAAATGTCACTATCGCGACAGTAAACAGGCTTGGTATAGACTAGTCAGACTTAAACTATTCATTTATACGAAGCTAACCCGATATTCAATGCAAAAAGCCCATTAGTAATACTAAACTATAACTATCAAGAAAGTTTTAAGTTGCGTTAGTAAAATGTGTCATGATAGTCTGTTGTGACATTTGGAGCATTTAGTCTGAAATTATGAATATAACTTTGACGTATTTTTAAATTATCCATTCAATTGTTGGGAAACCTATAGACAGTCCAAACCTTACCTGAAAACGACAACCCGGAAACTTAATTAGCATTACGTGATTGACCACTATGAATCTAGCAAGAACTTTCAGCCGGAAATTTTAATTTGTTTTTAATGGGTATAGTCGTTTTAAGTTTTGACTAGAAATTTTGAGATTTGAACAAAAAATCTTTCTGGAATTAACGGAATACATAGTCGTTCGAATCTCGCCTCACAAGCGATTCATGAGCACTTGGCATATACTGCATACGACATGGTTGGCCTAGTTGGCATAGTTTGTAGTGGAAACTTCAACGAATCCGACGGTATATGCAAAGCGCTCGTGAATCGAGGGTGAGGAAAAACTCAAACGACTATATCCAGATAATCCCAGATAGAGTTTTCCTGAAATTATGATAATAACTTCAGCAATTCCGGTGGTATATGTCAAGTGCTTGAGAGTCGTTTATGAGGCGAGATTTTTTAGAATATATTCCAAGTAATATCCGAAAAACTTTTTCTCAAGCTGAAATTAGTTCACATAATTTCACTGAAAACAATGTTAGAATTTCTTTTTTTGAAAACTTTTCTTATTAATTTTTTTTTACTTTGATGCTTCAGCAGTAATAAATTTGTTGAGGCTCTGGGATAATATACTGTAATTGTGTTGGCGGTGGGGTCGGCACGGGTGAATGAAAAGAGGAACATTAAAGTAATACTTTCTTGTTTAAAACTAAAAAAACAACCCGAATGAATTTGGGAATCAGAGAAACTAGATTTTCATTTGTGACCAAATTAGCCAAACTTTTCCTGTCACTGAATCTTACCAGAAGAGACGTAATGTACCATTTCATGAACCATTTGAATGGCATTTGAAAGAAACGATTCAAATGCCATAACTGAAATTACTGAGTGTTGGAAAGAACGATACGCCTTCAAACCGTGAAACTTCTGGATGGTCGAGCAAAATCGGTTTATATGGAACGGTTTTTCGAAAAGACAGGTCATCCCGGCATTATTGGGTGCATGATAAATGTCAAAAAATCGGAAAAAGTTTAAAACATCATCGGGGAGCGCAATACATGGCTTCTTGGTAATTCCGGATATCCATTATAGAGCCTTTTGTAATACACCGTACCTCAACCTAAATTAAACTGAAAAGCCTACAACAATTTACACTCTAAATCGCGAAATCAAATAGAGTGCTGCATTGAGATTCTGAAAAACTCACTGTTATAGAGGTGAGAGTACTGCGGTTTGAGTCTATAAGAATAGTAAAACTGGTAAATGTGTTGGCAAATATTTGCCTATAGTAAATTTGCCGCGCCTTGATGAGGGGAATGAAGTGGTTTATGAAGCTGATTTTCAATATGAAGATAAATCAGAGTATGAAAGTACAGCTCGAATTCGAGACAACTTATACTAAATTGTTTTTAATTATAAGCAAATTCGTTATTCATTTTGTTATTTTCAGAAATATATTTTTTTAATTAAAACAAAAATGAAATTTTAATTCAATTGAAATGAAACTAATATTGTTGAAAGCTTCAATACCTGTCCTCGTGGTGTTTGTGACGCTCGGCGTTAATAATTGTTCCGTTTTTCTCTTAGTTCTTTGTACATTTTAGTCGAAATGTTCTTTCGGCGTCGCTGTATTCGGGGTGTTATGACCGCTGTGTGTTGGCTGTTCGACACGGGCAGGAGGACGTACGTTGGTTTCGCTCCCAATTATTCAGTCTTTGTATTCGGCAACCATTTTGTTGTGTTACTCAATTTATTTCCGTTTTAATTTCCGCGACCACTTTCTTTTCTTTTTGATGATTTTATTTTTTAAATAAAAACAGCGCGGCGTATGACCCGTTTCTATTTCTTTCCCACTTATCAGCCACGAGTTATTTTCATCATTATTATTTTGGGTGGGTGCACTACTCTCGTTATTATCTTACACTACATATAAAAGGAATTACTAAATTTTTCGATTCGGAATGATGGGAGGGGGATTCTCATTTTGTGTCGATGCCATATTTACATGCTGGGCTTGTCACTCCCCGTCATCCACTTGGCAGGACATCCACAGGGGCGGAATGGCTATAGCCCAGCATATGTGTCGAGTCCAGCATATGTGAGTCAAGCATATACGAGTCCAGCATATGTGTAAAATCCACTTGGTCTCCCTGTGGCAATCCAGTAGTTTCGAGTTGTCGAACTGTGGATTGTGCGGGATCCTTAAGAGGTCTCTCCGGGTGAAGAGAGGCCTGGTCTGTTGAAGAGACGTCTTTTGGAGTCGTTGGGTCAATTGGGGGTCTCTTCAGCAGACTGTCGACACTGGATGGACACACCCGGTTATTATTATATTTATTACGTTCCTCAAGTTTCGTCCGACGAATTATGGTGTCCCTTAATTTAATTTAAGTTAGTTTAATTTGCTTTTCATTTTTATTTTATTCTGTTCCACGTTGTATGCCAGGAGCACGCAAGCCTCAATTTCTTCACACCCAAAACCCTGAGATCTAGTCGTCAAAATCACCGTGAGAGAGACGTATGCGTGCTTAGTTGAAATCTGCGGGTTGGATGCGAGCCATCCGTTACACAATCACATAGCATTTCTTCCAGTCAAAGGTGAAAAAGACAAACAAAAAATATGATGACAAAGTTGGTTTACCAAATAGAACAATCTTGTTGGTTCGTTGTACTCTCCTTCAATATTCTTCGTCAAGTTTTTCAGTTTAAATCTAAAGCGTGTGGTGAACATCACCATGTTTAAAATATACGTGACACAGCAAACGTATTTTTCCTTTGAAAAATAGAAAAATTATATTGCCCTAAGAAATTAAAAGGCCCACAGATGTGTTGATTTATATGAGTTCTAGAATCCTATGGTAATCCACCAGGCCATTATGAAGCTCTGCTAGTCGTGGGAATTCGCACTATGTAAATTTGAATGTGGGTTGCACGATATTTTACGAATGAGAGTTGCGAAAACTAGTCTACGATGAGTACTTCTACTAAAACAGGGTACATAAACTATTTGTAATGATAAATCAGCGAACATTTTAATAGAAAGTGTCCACTATAGTTTTCAAAATTACCGACTTTTTGAATTACCGGTAATTCGGTAAAAGTTTCTGAAAAATCCGATTAACCGGGGTTTTACCAGTAATATAAATTAAATAAAATTTTTAATAAAACGAATAAAAAAACAGCAAAATCTAGTGGAAATAACGAAATCAATAATATTGCATTTCAAAATATATGTAAATATACATATTTTTCAATTTTAGCCATTCAGAAAAAATTTAATTAAAATAATTATCAATAATTACAAAAATATTCATTTGTTTTAAATAAAATGTAAGCACTACTATGCCAATTCCTTCAACCATTTGAGTCCCAAGCAGCGCGACCGCAATGAGATTTTATGTCGAGAAAATCAAGCACATTTCGAACATTGTCGACAACTGACGGTGGGTTACCGATTGTGGAAGTCGCGCGCTCAGATTTACTAAAGTAAGTACATTATACAGCTCCTTTTAATGTAGATAGTACATTTTGCAATAGGTTTGTCTCAATAGGTTGTCTTTTCGTACTCATTTAGAGAAACCGCGGTTGCGCTGTTTGGGATTCCTCGACAGTGTTTTTTCAATACCCCCTGGGACTCAAACGGTTAATTCTCTAAAAGTTCTTTTGCATATTGAAATAGGCTCAAAAACGCATCGTATCCATTCTGTCGTCAAATCAGATCAGCCGCTGAAAAAGTACGCTCCGATTCGACACTTGTCGGACAAATGGTCAGAATTAGAGTAAATACCAAGTTTAAATATTTACTTCTAATGTTCTGTTCTTGAAAGAAGTCCATCTCTCTTTTTATCACATTCACTAACCCTCTAAGAACAGTCGGAGCATTTGTTTCTAAAAGAGATTTATTAAGAACAGGGGATAAAGAAGTTGAAGTAGATTGATTGATGATCAATTGAAAAAATCCCAAGTTTGAGCATAAGCTAAAAATTTATTCATCGAAGATGGGCCTTGAAATGTTGCTTAATACCTAAATAGAAAAGCTTAAGCCTACTCATTTGTTTTGGGCTAGAGTACTTGTATTTATATAGTAGAAATAAAAAAGTTTGAGGCCAAAAATTGATTTTCGGTGCACCAGCGTGTTTTGGTTCTCTCGTATTTACTTTATTTTTTGGTTTTTTATTTTTATTTGTAACCGGTGTTTTTTACGCCCGATAGAACTTGAAATTGTAAAAAATAACACAAAAAATTAAATTGTAATCAAATGTTTTTATTATTTGAAAGATCAATACATGGCATTAATATGAAAATAATTTCGGGCATATGGGCACCGTGGCTGTTCTTGACGAAGCGCATTCTGGACCACTTTTTCGAGCACTGCTGGCCGTATGTCACGAATAACACGTCCAATGCTGGCCTCCAACGCTTCAATTGTTGTTGGTTTATGAGCATAAACCAGTGACTTCACGTAGCCCCACAGGAAATAATCAAGGGGTGTCAAATCGCATGACCTTGGAGGCCAATTAACAGGTCCATTTCCCGAAATCAGCTTATCGCCAGATTTTGATTTTAATAAGTCAATGGTTGCGGTCGCCGTATGGTACGTAGCGCCAACCTGTTGTAACCACATCTCGTCCGGTCCCGGATCAATGTCATCCATATTTTCAAACAAAAAATCATTGATCATGGTGAGGTAATGATCTCCATTGACGTCGTCTATAAGTTGCGAGTATCGACGATTGATTTTCAAAGTAAATTTTAATAATTTCGTAGCGTTGTTCAAGCGTCAGTTTATTCACGATGATTTGCCAGAGTATACTCACACTGATATCTGCCAGAGTATATTTTTCATAAAAATTAAATTTTTTGTTTTATTTTCAACAATTTCAAGTTCTATCAGGCTTAAAAAGACACCCGTTATATTACGCTCACTAATTGATATCGTAGATGAGAAATAGGTGCATAGAGAGCACAAAACATAATTGGCGCACCAGCGTGTTTTGGTTCTCTCGTATTTACTTCATTTTGTTTTAATTTTCATGCATATTCTTGGGACAAAATTTCGTTGCATTTTTCTATATAAAGCGACGCCAAAAACATCTTCGATGTTAAAAAAGTAGCGGCTTCAGTAAATTCAACTTCTGGTTCTGTTGGAGCGGAGAATGTTTGAATTAATTCAACAGTTTTTTTGATAATAACAGTTTTGCTCGTTCTATTGAATATTTGATTTTCATCGTCTTTCTCGCTTGATGGATCATGGAGATTGTAATATATCAGAATAAATATTCCGTCTTCCCTTAATGCGAACAATTAGAGCTTTTTTAAACTGTTTCATCCTAATATTGATTTTTGTGCACTAATCTCATCTAGCATAAACTTTAAGGTTAGATCCACATACAAATTTACATCTTTACGGCAAAGTACAGCAAATTTTACTGGCTGCAATGTTGCGATTGTAGATGCAGGTACTAAAACTATTTCTATACTATTCTTATCTTCTGTGAAACTGAAACTAGTTTTAATATCTATGTTAAAAATTTGAACATTGGCGTGTACATATTTTACATTTATAGCTGAGGCGTAGCATTTTTTAAGAATTAAATTTAATTAAAAAACCTTTATTTTTTGGTTAATTTATAAAAAAAAAATTGAAATAACTACTAAAATTTTAACAAATCGAATTTTTTTTACTCTTACCGAAATACCGATAAAAAATTAGTTTACCGGTAATTCGGTAATGCATTTTTAGTCAATTTACCGGTAAACCGATAAACCGATTTACCGGTAATTCAAACACTAGTGTCCACCCATCTCGGACAAATTTTTGTTGCTCAAATTCGTAGAATATATTAGGGCGCTCACTCAAATTTACATTACAAGAGTTCCCACTATCAGCGAGTCCTTATACTATTGATGACACGGTTGATGATCATGATTCTAGGATTTATATAAATCAACAAATTTGCCAAACTTTTAAACCAATTAGGCTGGAGAATATTTGCTATTTGCTGAATGTCCAAGATAAACGGAACTTTATGTTGTGCCATAAACTGACCAACATGATACAGAAACTGCAATCTGGACACATCGGAATTGACCCGATATAGCGGCTGGCCCAATTATCTGAAGTTGTATGCTGATATAGCGTGGACTGGAAGGTTGCACAGCTGTATCCGCAAAAGTAGAAATTTATCCAAAAATTGTTTTCCTTCTCTCAAGCGCGATTGAATATATGTACCAACAAAGTTTTAATATATGACTGACTATGATTGACTACTGGTCATGTCCTTCGATGTTTCCTCGTTGATCGCCAAAATGTAAGAGACCGTAAAATTGATGTAAATTAATTAGTTTTGTCAAAACAAGAAATATTGAGCAAAGGTACTAAAATGCAGCGAATTCAAAATGTTGCGCAATTATTGATTTAGTACTAATTTACATAAATCGCACTCATTCTCAATTAGTATTCTAGTACAAATTGATCGACATTTTTGTTTTGATTGACATTCACAAGAAATGTCAGAAAGTTTACATAATAAATGGATACAAAACAAAGATAAGTATTAAAACTAATTAATAAATAATAATTACAAGATTACATAATTCTAATTCTAATTTAAGGTTAATAAATGATGTTAAGCAGCCAGAGTTCCAGGTAGCATGGTATGTATATGTTCTTAATAAATGTGTTTTCTTTGTTTTAGGTTTATGATGAAACTGGAATATCAGCTGATCCGTGGTTTATTATATCAATGACGAGAACTGGAATGTCAGCTGATCTTGTTTACTACTTTCGATGGCCATCCGCAGTTATTAATTGATTCGTAGTGATATATTTAAATAAATGTTAAGTGTGTATTTCTGAACCAGTGGTTTTTATTTCAATTGTTTCAACAGAAGTTCCATAAAAATTTTTATTTTTTATTAATTTTTGTTCTTTTAGTCAATTTTTTGTCTTATATTACTGTCCCGATTAAACGAAATATTGTCCCGAAAAATGAAATAAATGTGTGTTACATATTTGCTTAGTTTTGTAGGAGGAATTTAAGATTTGTCCCAGGCTGTCCCGATTAACCGGTGTCCCGATTAAGCGAAATCGACTGTTTTTAATATTTTTTTTTCACAAAAATTCTAATTTTGTTTTGCGTGTTTTTAGAGAAATAAAATATACGTAACGATAACCAGCTTACTTCTATTCTATATGCGTCTAATTTTTCCCTACAATGCATTGAACGTATTGAAAGAGAGTACTTCTGCTGCGCTAAGAGCCAAAATAGTTCAACGCTTAACTGTTAAAATTTGGTTAGAGCAGACCTTCTAGAATGCAAGCTCTTTGTTGCGACAAGAGTAATTTTCATGGAAGGTCAATTCAAGAGGCTCAAATTTAATCGCCTGAAAATCATTGTTAAATACTGAGGATTTTCACCATTATGTATTGACACTGTGATTGTATTCTCCTATCTTCAAAGTTAAACATTTATTATTTAATGAGATTAGCATTTTTATTGACCCATTTGGGCAAACGTCGCCCCTGCCTGTTAGCAAATGTGGATTAAATTAATTTATACTTACTCCTTGATCTGGTTTTTATTAGCATTACAAGTATTTAATTAATAAGGTACGCTAGAAGCAAATTTGCTTAGAATAAATAAATTTCAATTTTAGATTTATTATTTAGGTTTACGCGGTTCACGCGGCTCTTACAAAATAATTGAAATAATTTTTCTTTATTATTTCTTTTTTAATTACATTCTAGTCGAAGACTAATAAGCAATTTTATTCTAACTTAAATTACTAAATTTTACTGAAATTTAAGGGTTCATCTATCGAAAAGCTTTATAAGTAAGCTTTTAAAGCTTATATTAGGGATGGATAGATGAGAATTATTTTCTCAGTAACCAATACATTTTATTGTATTTTAATCGCAACCCGTCTCTTTTCTTTTTTACAAGGGCTTTCCAGAGAAGCTTAACGTGTAATATCATACCAAGATATTTGGCAGTGTGTGCGAATTTTTTTGTCCAGTTGTGGTACTTGCTCTATGGCTGCTAGTAATTTCTCTGTTGTATCTGAGTTGTTATCACCTACTGCCATGATAGCTGTGTTATCGGTGAAAGTGGCTATCGTGTTGTTTTATGGGATTGGAACACCTCGAGTGTATAGTAAATACAGAAGTGACCCAAGTACACTTCCTTATGGAACTTCTGCTCTTATTTCCTTAAGCTGAGAACATTCATTTTCTTGCTTAAGCTAGAAATATCTTTCCGTTATATACGATTCCAGGATTATGCTGTACTGCTTAGGTAGGATTAATTTAAGGTTGTAAATTAAACCTTCGTGCCAAACCTTGTCAAAGGCCTACGCTACTTTAAGGAATACTGCGGAACGACCTTTTTTCTCTTCTAAAGTCCTCTCAATAGTATTTGTTATTCTATGCACTTAACCAAAATGCACCAAAACCAAATTGGTGTTTCGGAATTAGGTTGTTTTTTCAATTACTAGTTGAAGTCTTTTTAATAGTAACTTTTGAAAGAGTTTAAATATTATTGGCAGCAATGAAATAGGCCTACCTATATGATGTTATTAGATGTCGTGGTTTTTCCGGTTTGGGAATCATGATAACCTCAGCCCCTTTTGAAAGTTTTGGCACATATTTTAAACTGAAAGCAGCATTTATGATATTAGTTAACTTTACCGTACCATTTCTCAGTAGCTGCTTTATTATTTCTCCGGTTAAATTGTTTTTATTTTTGTTTGTTACTTCAGTAGGCGAAATAGATGTGACATTTTCGAGAATTTGAATTATGTTTTCATTCAATGTTTCTCGTAATTGACTTTCATTGGAGGTTGAAATATATTTTCAAGATGATTAGCAAATCCTTCAGCTTTTTCTTTGTTTTTCATTGCCCACGTTCCATCCATTTTCCTGATAAGATGAATTGACATTATTGGCCTTTTCAGAGTTTTAGTTGCTTTCTAGAGAAAATAATACATGTTACTGTCATTCGTCAACTTACTTAAGTAGAAATTAACTGACTCATTTTTTTAGTTTCAGAATTTCTCTTATTAATTGTTCAGCAAGATTGTTTAGTTTTTTTTGTCTCGTGAAGCTACAGTTTGGAGCCACTTTTTCTGGATTTGCGTTTATCTCTAAAGAGTGTTCTAATCTCTATTGGATATATATTTCCTTTTAGCTTTGATTTGATTTCTGGAGTACTTTCCCATGCTGATTGATTGAATATCCGTAATGAACTTTTCTATTTCTATGTCCAGTTGATCTATAGTTTTTAAAGGGACTTTCAAAAGTATTATTTCTTCAAAGTGTACTTTGAAACTTTAACATCCATTTTCTTTAATGGCAATCAGTAATTCTTTTCCTTTAGTTGTAGTTAATTTAGAACCCCAGTGAGTATTCTTCGGAAGTCACCACCTATTATGAACTTTGTTCCCAGACGCTTGTAGAACTCTGAGTATTTTTGTTTTTGCTTTTAATAGAATGACTCTGATTGGCATTTTTTGTTTACTTCAAACGTGTGAGAGATAAATGAACCTTCGCTCATAGTTTTCACTACGTTTCTATATGCATCTCCGTTATTTACGTTAATGCTTATTTTATTTTGATTCATTAATTGAGTAATGAGTGAATCTTCTTAAACATTCGTCTTAATTATGTCATAGAACGCGTGATAATCTTTAACATCATCTACTATGATGGGTGATGGGAGACGTATTTTTTATCTTTTTTGGTAGATTACAAGTGGCAATTGTTATTTTCTCAAAGTTCTTAAAAAGTGTACAAACGCAGCTAAGTATACTTTAGAGGCAAATAAATTTAGTATGATCATTATAGTAGGATACGAAATTCAAAAGTGAGTTCATCAATTAAACCCATTTGATAAATATATCATAAGATTATCAATTGTTCGGACGAAAATCTATCAATCCATGTACTAGCACCTTAGACAAATCCAATTGATGAATTTTCCAGTCATTTTATTTAAAATTTTACTTTAAGAGAAGCCTGTGTAAAATTAATTCATTCACAATACAGAAATTTCAAAAAGTAACAGGTGTTATTCCAGAGGAATTGAAATTTACATATAGATTTTGTTAAATGGTACCTACTGAGTAAATTGAGTTTGACCATTCACGGTTTCGTTCGGCAAATAGGTCAGAATTCGTCGTTACGAAATGCTAAAAGTAAAAAAGTCTCCATTAGTGAAACTCAACTGGGGTAAATATTTTAATTTAATTACTAAATAAATATAATTAGATTATCAATTTTCATTTATAGACCTCACTATAAAATATGCCGTCTAATTTCACATTGTACGTATGCGACACGTGTCTCACTCCATCATCATATATATACGTCCTTACATAAAAATTTAAAAATCAACTGCGCCCACCTCATCGCAGTTGCCACACCAAATTTTTTATAATTCGATCATAAAAATAGGAAATATAAAATTTTTCTATTTTAGTTTCGATTCGTTTCTAAATTTAATTTTAATGTAATTATTATTTCATATAATTATATTGTTAAGTTAATTTTTAATAAAATAACGATCGACAGTAGTGATAAAACTGCATACTCGAATACCGTACCAGCGGAGCCGCTTATAATTTTGTGCTCATAAATTTATGATTTCCCTCGATTCCCAGCGGATCGATTATCTTATTACAATGAAACGAATCGAAATTATGTATTGATAAAAATGCGTTTATTCGTTAGATTGGTTGTTTGGTGTAATATCTGTTATTGTAATGTATATGCGATTCATATATGAACAAAATATTTTTTGGGGGAATAAACATATTGGAGGGCGCTTCATACCAAATATTTTTGGAAGCATGTTGAATTGGGCTCATTCACAGTAAAAAAACAAGGTCTATAATTAATTTATGTGAAATTGAAATAAAATTATGTTGATTCCCTTTTTTTAATATACATACATATGTATTACAGGAACATATTATGAAATACAACAAAAGATGCTTAAGTTAAGGGGAGTGAATTTACATGGTGCTTTATTATGGACGATGATAAATGATGCACACATTTAGTTTGGTTAGATAAATTTTTATTTATTGTTTTGTGTACATTAATTGTTTCTAAACCGTATATTGGCGTATGATAGAGCAAGTAATTTAAATTTGCTTAGACATAAAAAGCAAGGCAATTCAGGAAGTTTAAGCAGCATATACATTATCATTTCAAATAACAATTTTTTCGTAAATGACATTTTAAATTATAGTATCCGGGTATTTCATTTGCCAAGGAATTGGATTTGGAATTTAATTGTCAAAAGAAACAACCAATGAATTCCCGTGTTTTATTTTTAAAGGTTGGTAGTGTTTGACATTTTAGATATTTTTCGTTATTTACATTTTTTTTTATGATTGCAAAAAAAAAATTAACAAATATAAATTTAGAAATATTTTTAATTAAAACAATGAATTATTTTTACAATCATATTTTGTTTCTTGTTTATAATTAATGGTTATAAAACACCTTTATCCAAGAGATTATTTAAAATTTTTACCCGTCGATCATGTGCCCCATTACTAATGGAATTTGAATTAGCTATTTTTCCCTTTCTTTCTCAGCGCGCAACAAGAATTGTTTTATAATAACAGTCATTATTCGGCGGAAACTATTCCTGAGTAGTCCGAATGCATTTTATACCACCATTCGCGTCGATCCCTATTACGGACCCTAGGCCTCACGCACGGTGATTTTGCCGGCTAATACTCAGAGTATTGGGTCGGAGGGATTTAGAGGCTTGCATGACTCTGGCCTACACCGTGTTAACAGATAGTTTTAAATAAAACGCCGAAACTTGTCGGACGAAACATGAGGAATGCAATAAAATAATAATCTCCCCAAGTGACAAGTACCCAATCTGCTGAAGAGATCCACCCGAATGACCCATCGACCACGAAAGGCCGGATACAGCATTAGAGGGTAGGGACGTCTCCCCAACAGACCTCTTTTCACCCGGAGAGGCCTCCAACGAATCCCCCACAATTCACACTTCGGCGCAGCTTCAAACCGCCGAAGTGCCACGAGGAGACCGCTGGATTTTACGGTCACACCCGAATGTACGATACATTCACTAGATTCACCACTCCGACTCTGTGGATGTCCTGTCCTGCCGAGGAGATAAAGGGGAGTGGCAAGCCCAGCCAGTACATATAGAACCGATACAGAATGGATTCTCCCCTCCGGTCCGACACAAACTTAGTAAATCATTTTATTTATTGTATTTTATAACTAAATAACTATTGAAAAAAAATTACCGAGCAGAAAATAACAAGAAAAAGCTGGTGCTTGATTAAAGTAAAAAAATTTTAAATAAAAAAAAATTTGGAAAAAAGAATAAATTTAAATATTTAAAATTAAATTGAGGTAGAAAATAAAAATAAAACTTTACTTAAATGAAAAAAAAATCGTTCCCTGATGTTGCGGCCTTCGGGCCGTCACGCCACAGGTGAGACCACCCGAACCGATGCGGCTTGAATGTACCGACCTCCACGTGATCAACCGGTGCGGCTCAACCGCCGGTAAGCTGCTACAAAAAATATGGCTGGCCTCAACTGACCGCCGGATCCGCTCGTAGGCGGAGTGGCCTCACCTGGCCACCCATATCGTTGGACATCCTTCGCCTTAAGTTGGGCGTTTGCCTCGCCAAAATCCGTAAATCAAGTGGCCTCAACCGGCCACCTATAAATGTGTGATTGGACGTGCTTTACCTAAAAACGTAGATTGAATGACCTCAACTGGTCACCCGAAAGATGCGTCGTAAACCCGCAGAAAATCGAAGAATGTTTGGCGTTGGCTCACTTCAACACCGTAAATTTAAATATAGCCACCCGTAATTGAATGCCTTAGTAAGAACCAAGCCATTCACCACACTCAACACCCGTCTGTAGTTTATTGTCCACCTGCTACAATTGCGACACTATCGCCAGTATTACAAAATCAACCTTGAATGGCTTCAAATGGCGGTTAAATACGCGTGTGAGCCGAAGTCGCCCGCTAAATATATGTGGCGGTGAAAATCCCGGTAAGTTTTGACTAAACAAATTTAGCTCTTCCACTTGTTCATATTGTTCTTTCTCCAAAGAAAATTTATATATTTTTCAAGCGAAAATTAAAATTATACAGCAAATTTTTATTAGTATATGGTTATCGTATATATTATTATTTGTCTTTTCAAAATTTCTTATTAACTAAATACAAAAATCTCTATAACATAACTACTTACTTAACTGGTAGTATCGATATAATTCAACCAAAAAAAAAATCGTTAGTTACTAACTTTTATTTTTATTATACTCAACTCGATTACAAAATAATTATAAATCAACTCGAGCACTTAATACAACAATTGTCACTCACTGTCTTTAATGAAATTTCAAACGAGGCTAAAAAACTAACTAATACCGTAGACAGACACAAAATTTATGGCGATTTTCACTTATCTAGATTGAAAATTAAATTCTAATAATCGTGATAAACAAATTGTGGTGACAGACATGCGAGTGTGCCTAATTTATCGGGATAGATTTGATTTATCTAGTTATGAAAACTAAATAATTCTGTTTTGAAAAAAATCGTGTACATACAGGCAGGTAGAAATTATACCGTGGACAGACACAAACTAGCTAATCGCGAATCGAGATTATGTAGTTATTTTTTTCAGTCTGTCAGCACACGATTTTGGCAAAACAGGATTACTGGGTTTATAGAACAAGATTCCTATAATCGGGTTATAGGAAGAAGATAAATGTGAAATATAAGAAAAACCAGTAGTTTGTATGGGGCTGAGGAACAAAAGTTATTTTCATTGAATGTCTTCAGAAAAATTGTTAGATTGTAAATTAAAACTTAAAATTTTTTAACTGTCACAGAAATTATTTATACATTTAGCTTATATTAACTTATTTTAACTGATTCGATGTAATTCAAAACCGGCAAATACACACTGAAATTGTTTTATTTCATTAATTAAATATGAATATAATCGCGATAACTTTTATGTGTCCACGGTATAACGTAATAATCTAAATAACGAGGTTATCTAGTTTGTGTCTGCCTACGGTATAAATTCACTCACCAAAAAAAATTCAATAAAGTATTTCTCTTTATATGTTTCTCGTCCCCACACATGCAGTTGATGAGCGGTGCAAAAAGAGAACGAACGTGACGCGCCAAAACACAAAACAAGAAACACAGAAAAAATATATGCATCTACATTACCTGCTCGTATAATACGTTACCTGCTCGCTATAATATACAGTAAACCCTCGATTTAACGGACCCCGATTTAACGGACGCTCGATTTAACGGACGCTTGATTTAACGGACCTCGATTTAACGGACGCTCGATTTAACGGACAATTTTTTATTTTCCATTTTCCGGTTATCGATTATGATGGGATTGGGTATGTTGGATGGAAATGGGATTATTAAATGATTTTTGGAAAAGGTTCTGCAATATGGCCACCTGGGGCGGAACTTGACCAATTCTTAATTGATTATGATGGGATTGAGTTTGTTGGATGGGTATGGTATTATTAAATGATTTTTTCAAGAAGTTCTGGAATATGGCCACCTGGGACGGGACTCGAATAATTCTGAACTGATTATGATGGGATTGGGTGCGTTAGATGAAAATTGGATTCTTGTTTGATTTTTGGAAGAAATTCTGGAATATAACCCGCCGAGTAGCTACGACTCAAACGGTAGTTGAAAATTCGTTTTTCGTTAATAAGGTTTTGGTCACTATAATGTTTCAACAAGTGTTCGGACATACTGAAAGCATCATCTCCCACGAAAGCAAAGGGAAAATTGGAGTCGGACTGTGGCAACGCAGCATCTTGCGGTATACGTAACGAATTGTTTGCTAATGTTTGTCAGAAAATTGTGTAGAAGTTAACACCTCAGTCCGCTACACGACCATTTGCACCGACATCAACCATAATAAACTCATAATTGGCATTAACGATAGCCGTTAACAGAATACTAAAAAATGTTCTTGTATAATTATAAGTACCAGGGAACCGACATAAAAACCGATGTTGCTGAGGTAACCATCGTCGCTGTCACTACCAAGACTTAATAAAAGTTGGACCAGGAGCGTTCAATGCTTCTTTCCACACCACATTTTGTTATACGTGCGCGCATCGTACTTTTTCTGATCATAACATAATCTTCAAGCTATTTTGTCGTTTACCCTTCGGAAACTGCTACATGCAACATACCGTGATTAAAGACAGGTGTACGAAGGTCAACGCCAACAATTTGGAACGTTTGCCCTTGACATTTATGCACGGTCATTGCAAACGCTGGTCGAAGCGGAAACCGATGTCGTTGTATTGTACACCCAAGTTGACTTTTACTGGAGTCGAGCGTAACTCGAGTAATGTGTACTGCTTCTCCAGCTTTTTCCCCAGTAATTATTTTTGTTATAACAGCGTTGTTACATAAATCGGTAACAATCAGGCGTGTTCCACTGCACATACCCTCCGAAATAACTAAATTATGCATTAGCATAATTATCGTATTTTTCTTTAGTTTTAATTCATGGGGTGGCAAATAAGCAATTTCAATCGAATTCTGGCGTGAATTCAATACCTCCTTCCTGTTTATCCTTCACAGAATCAGGACTTCGACTCAGCATTAATATTACTGACTTATTTCTATTACTGACGTTCCTTCATTCCATCGTAATTGTGATTTGGTAAGGCATTTAAGATCGTAAGGCAATTTTCAAATACTGCTTCGATTAAGTTACCACAGGAAATTATATCCTCAGGTAATTCGATTTCATTGAAGTCATTTTTTGAAAGATTTTGATTTCCCAGTTTCAGGATATACTTTGCGAATGCTTCCTGTTCAGGATCGAAGCACATTCTTTTTTTTTTAACTGAAAAATTTTTGAAATGCTTCCAGAAATGACTTTTTTTGATCGACAAATCGAGTGTTTCACTACGGTTGATTCGGAGTGACGGAAATCACCTCCAGCGACTAAAATGTTCCCTCCAAATGGCAAGTTTGGATTTGCAATAGACCGCAACAACTGATCCATATTTTGTAAATCATACTTTGTTAACATCGATACCTCCATAAGGAAAATATCAACTTGAACGAGTTCTGTAGCTTTGACTGAACTAGGCTTAATGCTGGAAATTTAATCTAACGATAGCGGAACTTTCACACCAAAAGTCTGATTTTACTTTGCGATTTTGACCACAAAGTAAGTGATACAAGGTTTTATACACGAAGGTTTTACCGGTACCGCCTGGTCCATCTATGAAAAAACATTTTGTTCCAAAATAGGTAGTCATGCGCGTAAAATACTGTCCACATAATTTCAATCTTTTTTCCTTGCAGAAGCCGATATATGCGTGCTTCAGTAGCAGCTGACTCATCCGAATTTAGAACGTCCATGTTTTGGTCGTCTTCGTAATTGTCAATGTTGTCAAAACCATATCGTTCCACCCAGAAACGAAAAATTCAACCTTCTGTTGCTTTCGTATTTAACTTGAATGCATTAAGCACGTTTGTTTCGTCGTGCGTGCAGACTAAAATCTTCGCAGCCAGCTGATTTTTGAATCTTTCCCAGAGACCTTTTTGATCTTCGGGACATTCAAAAATATGAATTTGAACGGAGAGTATTCGCATTACCGAATGCATTTTGGACAGTGCTGATTCTTCTAGACCATCTATCCACTGTTTATCGTCGAAGGCGAGGCCATGAGCTAGGCAAGCTTGTTTGTATGCCGCATAACGAATGTCATTCACAGTAAGGAGATCATCAAACTCGCGGTTCCCATGTACTCGTTTTTCCATCCAATTTAAAATGTTCGGGCATTTGCCAATAGTAGTAGTAATTCTTATTTAAAATGGCCTGGTTGTCTAAAATACGCTTCTAACATTGAACGAGGTGACTCTTTCTTTGAATTTCGTGGCTAAATAATCGCCAGCATGCTTCAGGTGGTGTAATGCAGCGCCAGCAACCTTCCACATAGGTGTCTGCTTCATTATAAATCAAACTCCGTTGATTTTCGACAACCTTTATTGAAGCCCGATTGTTGTAGATGTATTTATATAATTATTTTACCGGACCTATCCGGCCAACATATTCAACATTGATGTGATATTGGAATTTTTTCAGCAAATAAGCATTATATGTGTTCATTTGAATTATTCCCGATTATTTTGGTCCAATTTGGGGTCATATCGAAAACGTTTGTTTTTCATCATCTATAGAGATGTTACTTCTTTGAATTGCATTGGAAAACCGAAGTGACACTACAATTTTCCATTTTTATTGACCATACATGTAGCATCTGGATTTAACTCCACTCAACATGGATTATGTATCATCCACTTTAACACTAATTCTCGCAATTCAGGGTCGTCGGTATTTAGAATTTCAGCTGAAATTAGATCAACAATTTCTTCTGGATTATGTATTCGATCTTCAGGATTCATGATCAACAGAAAATGCATATGTGGTAGTCCACGTTTTTGAAATTCGATTGTATATACCATGCTTATATGCGGCCATCTTTCCAATAATCTGGGGGCCTAGTATAAAATTGGTCGGAAAATACGACACAGTCGGAAAATACGTTGTCATAAAATCCAATCCGTGGTGGATATTCGTATTATGAAACATGTATTTTTACTGTCAAACTTGAAAATTTATTAAATTTAAATTATTAAATTAAATTTAAATTCCAAATTTATTAAATTTTTAAATAATTGAATAACATATAATAAGTATGAACTACGATCTATTTTCCGTGCGTATACTACAATTTCCGTCACCTAACTAGCAGTCGAAATTGACAATTGAATTTTGTCGACGCGAGACGGATTTTACGACGTCGGAAAAATTTCATAACAGGGGCCCTGTTTTTTTATCCAAATCATTAATAATTTCATCGAGCGGACTGCTGTATGATAACTCCATTATCAGATACAATCTGGCTACTTCTTGAATTTCTGGCCAATCGGGATTGCAAGTCCCCATCACCAGGAAGAAATCTGGTGATCCAAGACGACGAACAATAGCCATTGCATCTCCGAAATGTTCAGTATAGTAACGCGTTGATCCGGTGAATGATGATGGAAGTATTATTTTTTCGCCAACAACTGCATTCTGTTTCGCAGGTAAGTCATTGATAAGTTGGTAACACCTGCGTACTGCTCGGCTAAAATATTTTGTGATTAAATTTGATCCATTGGATACGATTACGTTCAACTCGAATGAAAGTATCGACGAGATATTGTCGTCCACCAAAATGTAAAGCTTTGAAAACAGTTTGGCACAGATCGAGTATTAAATAAGTTTGCAAAGAAAGGCTTTTGGCGTATTCAGGTCGAAAAGCTATACGAAATTTCGCTAGTTCAAGTCGTGTTAGATGTGAATGAATAGCATAAGGAACTCGAAGTGTAATATCCACGATATATCATCCTCCACTTCTCGCATCCTCATGTAACTTTGGGCATAAATGTTTTATTTTCGCAATATTTCCTCCAACAGGTCCATTAATTCACGACTTATTCCATTATTTAGAGGATGTACAAGGCGTTCGTCAACAGTATCATCGGAGTCTAAAAAGGACATTTGGCCATATGAAAGTGTTTCGAAATAACCTTGAGTGGTTTGTGTCGGATGCCCAGCTGCTTTGATGCTAAAAATTTTACGACAATTGATGGTTCGATCATCGCTTACGTTGAATGAAGCTAAAGCGAAACATGAGTTTAAGTTTCGGATTCGTTCGTGAAACTCATTAGTGAGCGTTGTGACGTTGTAAAAAAAGGCAAACCATTTCATTAGGAAACTGTGGAGGTGGCAACACAATTCGACCATGCAAGCAGCACTCACCAAATGAATCACCTTATTATTTGCTACTCTTTCTTCAGGGAAATGTATTGCTCCGCAGTTAATACATACAACGTTGAAGGGTCCCAATCATTTGTAATTAACGCCGGCGTATTTTACAGCATCTTTGTAGGTTCGTACTGAATTCTGTGCCATAGCTCGATGCCGTCGAACATTGCGACGGCGTATAGTTCTTGTAATCGTTGATTTCGTTGTGCATCATTTTCGTTTGCGATTTACTGTGAAGGTCGGTTTCGGTCTTGTTTCAAGCAATGATTACGTTTTTCATCATTTTCGTTTGCGATAAGATGTGCATTTATTCGTTGCATTTGATCAAAATGTTCTTAGGATTGAGATTCATGAAGTATCATAATTACCTCAGACATTTTTACATGCCTTTTGTTTTACCTGTTCGGATTGGTCTTGCCGCGTCCAGGTTGCTGGACAAAAATTTCTTCGATTCGATTTTGTACATTGAAATTGAATTTATTATCATTCGTAACATTTGATTGTCCAGGTTGTTGTTCTTCCAACGATGCGCAATTTTGAAGAATTGGGAATTCGCGTTTTTTGGGGTCGTCTCTTAGGCATATTTGGTTTTTACCTTGATGAAAAATCAAAATATAAATAAAACATTTTAGTTTTACATACTTTCAATTTGTTTTAATTTTGTTTGATTTTATTTATGTTTATTTTAGTACTTACGTATATTTTTCCAAAATTAAGGCCATAAACGAATTTTTCCAAAGTTGTGGCCTTTCTAGATCGTTTTTTCACACCGGAAAATAGTAGTATGCCAATTTTCATAAAAATTATAGTGCAATTTTGTGCCATCTATGACCTCTAAGTAGGGCATCCAAAATAGATTACGGTTATCCGGTTAATTTATTAATTTTATTAAATTAATATTTCCATGGAATAAAATATATTTAATCAAGTTTGCGTTGATTTTTTTCTGATTTCGAAAACAGATTTCATATAAAACATTTAGAAGCCATTTTTCTATGCAACCGGGCCTTAGAATATAACGGTTTCAAACTGTAGATTAATAATAATTTTTTAGGCAGTTCTTGGTATCTTACGTGCAAATAAAACAAGTAAATATATAAGACGACGTAAAAATTGAAAGAAATTCTCGACATACTCACCTCAATTCACCTGCATTAAATGAAAATATATTAATTTTGCCCGAATTGTTTTTCTTCGGCATTTTAAATGCATATGAATATAACATTTCCATCCTCTTATATACCCCTGTGCCATACCATTAAAGCATCCTTCACATTTGTGTACAAACTCAAACACAATTTAAATTAACTTTTAAAATTGATAACATTTTTATTTTATTCCTTGAATTATTTTTGTTTAAAAATTAATCATATACATTTTCTTAGATATTATACGTTTACGTATATACCCCTTAGTTAGCATAACATCTTATTTTCGTTGTTCTTTTGTTTTGGCTGTTAATAATTTTCAAGATTCATATTAAGTCGTTGCAAAAAAAGAAAAAATTTAAATAATTGTATTTTCATCAGAATGTAGTTCTGCGAAGGCAATGGACTAATATACGTGTAGCGCAAACATTTACGTCGATGGGTTGGGAGGCATTTGATGGTATTTTAAAATTAAATTTGCATTTGTTTTTCATTTAACTAAGGTTTTGTTATATGAGTGGATTGGCTTCAGTTTTGTATATGGTATAACATCGAGACAACGATTTTAATTTTATTGCACGAATTTTAAACTCTTTAAATTTTAAAGTTAATGGTAGTCTTCTTATTCGAAATGGTGCATTGTTTCGTTTGTTAAATACGTCAAATTCTATAGAGTGGGTGGAACAGTAATGTTTATATGCACTTCCCGCCTTGTTACAAATTTGTCTGCGAGCAAACAGACCTTTTGAATTTTTAGATCCTAAAGCCTTTAGGCCTTTTATCGGAATTAGAATAATTTGGTTAACTTATAAATTGTTCAATGTTATTCGCTGCAACACTGATATGTCTAACGCGTTCAAGCCTTTGATAATCAATGGTCTCATTCATTTTTTAAATATAATTAAATCACAAAGCAATTAATAAACGTGCAGACGACCAACGATTCTATGATCTTTTATCAATGATCACGACCCTCATAATTGTTTCAACGTGTACTTAGAGTTCTTCACGTTTTACGACCAATTTATACAGAATTATGCTATACTTCTCTGACGTTCGGTACCATACTTCGCAAAAACAACGTGATGCGGACGACTACCGTGTGTTCTTAGTGTTTTTTCGATAGAATGAGTAGAGTATCTGCTAGTAGCTAGTTCAGCCATGGTTAAATTTTTGTAAATAACAACTTTTCAATCGACTTCCCGTGACATCTGCGTACTTAAATCTTTTCGTATATCTAAGTATTTGATAGTAAAATTTTAGGTCAAGAAAGTATTTGCATATTGGCTATCTATAGCCTAACAGTGCACACCTCAATCCGATGCTTTAATCCAAAATTGCTATAATAGCGAACACTAATTTCAAATTTCCCTGCTGCAAGTTCGTGGCTTGGTTGCGATCGCAAACCATTTGCTATGCAAACGGTGCCGAACGTCTTATTTGAATAATAGATTCCATTCTTATCTTACTGTCACATTTTTATACAATGGAAAAAATTGAATAACGTGCAGTGAAAAAATTCTACTGTTCTAATTTAAGGTGTAGCACCAAAACAAATTCATATGAACGGTTGTTAAAAGTGTATAAGGAATCTTCACTTAGAACAGTATGATTTTTATCACTGCTCGATATTCAATTTTTGCCATTGTAAAAAATACTGTGACACGACAACTTTGAACAGCTGTTAATATACGAATGGTTTGATAAATCTACATGAAACTTCACCCGCGTGTTCATAAAAAAGTAGTACCATTTTTAAACAAATAAAATGACTGACCTAATAGCGCTATCTCTTATCGAATGACAAAACTTACTGAACGACCTATTATATTAAACATTACGGATGATCGAGCGTAATGAGTGGACTGTATATGTGGTGCTGGATATGGATGGTGCCCTCAATAATAATTAACTTGATTTGCAAGTTACAAATGGAATACGACTTTACAAACTGTCCTTGATTTATAATTTTATAACTTGGATGGTATTCGCTGGACTACAATTTTTCTGTTTAGCTAAAGGAATTACAATGATTTATTTTGATCGACTTTTTGATTTTCAATATAATTTTAATGCTGCGATCGTTTTTATTATTAATTTGCAAACATTGGTGTTAACTAGGATGAATGAAAGAAAGTTATGAAAGGTAAGCATTCTACATTAATTTAATCGTGTGCAGATAAGTAGCCATTTTGAAAATCAACTTGATATTTTAAATTACAATAAAGAGCATCTGGCTATTTGATTAAATTTACGTGATAATTGAGCTCATTTACCACCTGATTTCAATTAAATTATGCAGTGTAAATAAAAATTGAAAGTATAGTGAAATCCTCGTGAGTGGTCATAATTATAATCATGTTCGAGTAGCTCCTCGAGACAATTCGAGATGACGGATCAAATTCTTGCAGCTCTTAAAAAGCAACGTAGCACAAACAAGTGCAAAATGACGAACTTAGTGAAATGGGAAAATCAAAATCATGAACACACCGATCTGAGTGAGCTGAACACGCGTTTACGGTACGTCAATAAACTAATGGAGGAATTCACGAAATTGGAAATTCGCATTTTTATGGAAGATCCAGAAGAAGCAGACGTTCTTACCTATGCAGAGAGTTAATACCACGCGACGTCAATGTTGAATAAGTGCATCCGCTCCAAAAGCCTCAACCAATGTGTAATAAATCTAGATACGTAAAATGGTGTACATTCCAAGGTCAAGCTACCGAAAATACATATCCCAAGGTTTTCTGGGGATTACTCGGAGTGGCAGTCTTTTTGATATGTATACTATCACCATAAACGAGTCGCCGAGCTTTAAGTGCAGTTCCGAAATTTCAATACTTCAAGGGGCTCGTTCGCGGAGAAGCAGCTTTACTATTACGTGACATTACCGTAACGGAGAGTAATTATATTTGTGCACTCAACAAATTAAAGGAAAGGTATGATCGAAAGAAACACATAATCAATTGGTTCATCCGCACATTCATGGACCAACGAGTAATTCAAAACTATACTGGAGCCAATATCAAATGCCTGATGGACACTTCTGGCGAGGTCATACGAGGACTGCAAGCTCTTGGTGAGGTAGGAAACATTCGTGATCCCTGGTTCATTTACATCCTTCTAAAGTTAATCCAGAATTCTCCGAGTTTCTTAAATTCTTGAGTTATCGAATAGACACTTCAGAATTATTAACATCTCCGTCAAAGTCAAAGCGATCCATTCCAAGGCAAGATGTAAAGGGGCATGTCGCCTGTGAGCATGAGGAAGAAGAAGTTGGTAGTCACGCTAGAGTAAACCAGTTTTGCAATGCGCTATGTGTAACGACAAGGAGCATTCCATTTTTCAATGTAAGGAGTTTCAAGCGTTGAGAGCAGATGGTCGAAAAGAGTTTGCAAAACGCACAAATCGCTGCTTTAATTGTCGAAGCAGCAATCATCCGGTTTTTCGATGTACATTTAGACGACGATGCTTTTACATCTCGAAGAAGCTTCTGAACCTATTCAAACTACGTGTGAACCTATTCAAACTACGTCTCAACCATCCGTCTCAACCATAGTGGACTGATCATCATCCTGAACTCTCAATCGACGCCCTGGTGATGACCAAAGTTACGAGCAAATTACCTCTGAAAAGCGTAAACAGCAATATAAAAACGTACGCTGGTATTAAATTAGCGGACTTGTGTCCGATAATATTGACATCCTCGATTGGAGTTGATCACTTCTTCAACATTCTCCGGAACGGGCAGATTAGAACAAACGAAAATTAGCCGGTTTTACAATATTCGGATGGATATAGTTTCAGGCAAACCCGGGCTTTCCAATAATGGCAGCATAGTTTTAATGATGGCGTTATCCAGTCAATAAAGCGAAGTGGTGAACATCGATCGAAGTTTAAGAAGATTTTGAGAACTCGAATCACTCAACGAGCAGTATAATCGATTAAGTTCGGAAGAAGGTTGCTTTGAAAATCATTTTGTAGAAAATGTAAAGAGGAACTCTGAAGGTCGTTTCGTGGTGAGATTTCCGTTGAAAAGCCACCGAATCTCTTAGGAGATTCATTATCTTCTGCAATTCAGAGATTAAAGGGAGTTGAACGCCGATTCGCATGCGATCCTACATTCGCCAAGTTATATCGTGACTTCATGGCAGAGTATTAACAATTGTACCACTTGACAGAAATATTTCAATCAAAACACACGGAAAATCATTTTTACTTACTGCATCATGCAGTGCTCCCTAAATGATGTAGGTGTTTCCCTAAATGATTGTTTCGCAGTCGGGCCTACAGTCTACAGTACAATCCAGTTTGTTCGCGATTATTCTACGGTTTAGAGCACATAAAATACCGTTCTCTGCGGATGGGGAGAAAATGTACCGCCAAGTTGCCATTGCGTTAGAAGATGCTCGATATCAACGAATTGTTTGGCGGTCAGATACTCTGCCTCATTTTTAGCCAGTAGAGCAGAGCGCTAAAACAAATCGTAGACGATTGTAAAAATTCAGCCACAAATGCTTCTCGACGGGAGCCGATAACGAAGACGATGCAATGCAGCCATAGGAAAAGATACTAAATATTTTAATTACCTATGGGTTCCATCTCAGGAAGCGGAAATCGAATAGCCAACGCATATTGAGCAACATTCGTCAAGAACTTCAAGAAGTGGAAGACAAAGAAATTCAGGACCACAATAAACAGATCGTGGAATCCGTAAAAGTATTAGGAATCCCCAAACCGATTGTTTCACTTCCAATGCTAAGCTCCATAACACCACGAAGTTCACAAAGCGTAGAGTTCTCTCCCAAGCCAACAGTCTTTTTGACACTCTAGGTTGGGTATCTCCAGTAATCATAACATTCAAAATATTTCTGCAGATGATTTGCTTGTATCTGGAATGGGATGATCCTCTCCCATCAGAGAGGCCGATTCTCTCATCGCTTGGTTCCCGAATAGATCTACTCATGCGATGCAAGCCAATCGGCGTATGCAGCTGTTGTATATTTACGCATTGTCAATCAAACCAAAGAAACGTAGGAAGCACTGGTATTCTCCAAAACAAAGGTTGCGCAAAAAGAAGTAGAAGTACGAAGATCCACGGTGTCCGAGATAAATTATCTGCAGTACACATAAATGTTTAAGCTAAGTACCACTTTTATTGGTTTATATGGATAAAAATTAATATGGCATTTTTTGTTTCACAATGAATCGAACTTGTATATGTGTTAATAAAATTTAGAATGGTAAATGTCGTGTTTTATTTCTACGTGTTCATTGGTGTACGTCGCGAACATCTCGGCCGCTTTGAAGATCACCAGTTTTCAATTTACTTTTAGACAACACAACTTAGTGATTGGACGATGAATTTTTCCTTTGCTGATATGAATTTCTGCAACTCGAATTTTACCGCCATTTCCAGGAAACACTTGGAGCACCCTTCCGACTTTCCATTGGTTGATTATTGCCGCGAGCTTGCATAAACGTCAAATACTCGTGATACCACCATTTCCAAAATAAGTGTGTCATATTTTGTACTGCGTTCCAGTGTGACAATCTGTCGAATGGCACTGCACTGACGTCCGGCTGCGGTATAACTGTTTCGGGATGGCCGATGAGGAAGTGTGCTGGGGTTAAAGGATCCATTTCATCTTCGGACAATACACACATCGGTCTTGAATTCAGCAATCCTTCAATCTGCACCAACTAACGTAACTCTTCTTGGGTTTGAACCTTCGCCCAAATCACTCGTTCTATGAAAGTAAAGCGAGTGGTGGTATAAAAGGTCATTGGAGCTGATGTATCTTTAAAAAGCAGTGGAAATTAAGTGTATTTTGTGTTTAATAAAAATATTTAATTCGTTGTCCAAAAATATATCTACTGCACTATCTCCACGAATGGGCGGATGAGCTCAACTGTCTCTTTCGGTAAACTGCCGCCCATTAATTGTTTTTCCATCTGTGATCGCTGTTTTGGGCAATACACGCAGTTTCGGTTTAATCAGGTCAAATCAGGCTCAAAAGCAATGAAACACCGCAATGGAAGTTAGCTTTATGGTAATTCATGATATGAATTTTGTGATTTCATTTGGATGATAGAATAATTAGGTGTCGGGCCTTTTCAATTCGTCTACCCACTAGTAATACGCCTGCGTTGTCGAGAAATGGATTTAACAATTTTATGCTACTTTTAGGTGACAAAGTACCGCTTTTCAAAACGGTGTTGATCTCAATATGGCGGATGCAATACAACGTGGCGGATGCAATACAACGTGGCGGATGCAATACAAAACTCAATTTATGAAATTTAAATATGTAAATAAGTTTTCTATGTTTTTTTGTACACAAAAACGAATTTCCAACGAATTTTAATTGTACGAATTTCCGCGTGATACACATGGTTCTTTCCATAGAAGCAGTGTGGTTTTAGAACGCGAATGTAAATGGAATTCCGTCGGCATTGCATATTGGGTAGCCGATGTAATCCCAGTGTACAAACAGTGGAATGTGTCTCAGCTTAATAAATACAAGCCTATTTCACATTTAAGTATTTTCTTAAATTCAGTTGTTCATGATACACTTCTTAAACAATTGTCTAATATAAAGGTGAGCGGCATCATCCTATACTGGTTCAGAAGTTTTCTAGTGTTAGATTTGATAGTGATCTCAAATTTGTTAGTTTTATCTAAGTTTCCACCTAGAAGAAAATAAAATAAAATATTACAATTTATATTTACACTTCTGTTTCGGCGTTTTACCTATACTTACATAGGTAGCACCAACCTTTCAAAATAATAAAATAAATTATATACAACAAATCCAAATCTTATCGTTCGTGTTGTTTATGCATTCAAATTTCATGTACAAAACAACTCAACCTTAACAAATTTTCCCTCTTCTATTTAATTTGGTACACACCAATCGCTTTTCTTTCTTTGTCCAATAAAATTACGCTTTGGGTATAGCGAAGTTGCTCACAACAACACACCAATCTAAATAAATATGTAAGAGTCCATTTTTCATGAGGAATATGCATGTAAGAAGTAGAAGAATGGTAGACGAAACTTAAAAAAATTGAAATAATTTAATTTAAAAAAATTAATGAAATTGAGTTGAAGTAAATTAATGATTTGACTCAAAGGATACCTAAGGGAAATGAGTTCGCGTGCACATTATATGGGGATTGTTTTGTGAAGATTTATTTGTATACATGGTAAACTTAATTGCATTGGGTTCATAAATATGTACTATCCGTAAATATAATCTAATCTTTCATCTATATGTTCAACATATATTTGACTTGTGTTAGTTGATTTACAGGCATATATAAATTTAATTATTTTGGAAATAGCAAACAAATTTTCAATAAAAATAAGCCGAACATGATGCATTTGGGAAGCTAAAATTAAAAATAATCTTTGTTTTTATAATTGACTGTCATCTCTTCATATATATTACAAGTAGTACTAACTGAAACATTACGAGGACAAATTTAAGGAAGTGTGACGATAGCGATAGTTTTGTGAACTAACATGCTGATACATACTACCTAAGATCCCACTTTCTGGCTATTTCAAGTATCTCCTGGACAAACTATTTTGTATGTCAAAAGACGTTTTGTCTACAACATGATCCAAGTTATCGATATACTATCGATATACTCCAAGGCTAGGCGTCGAAGGAATTAAATCCAAAGTGGATATTTAAAATATGGAGATAACTATCAAATGCTCTCGCGATATAGCTGGAATATTTTATGCATAAGTTTCTGGTCAAATTCAAGAACCGTCACGGGGGAGAAAAAGAAGCCTAAATAAGTATTTGTACTTGCCTTTATCCTACCAGGCTATGTTTTTAATCAATCGTTTCACTGATGATCATATGTAATAGTGAACATATCGAGTTCTTGATGAATAATGGCGAGCTGGCAATCGACTGTTCGTTTTATGTCTAAATCATCACAGTGAACTTAGATGTAATACCCTAGTCCCTAGAATCTGACCCAGATAGAGGTTGGCTAGGAGATGACTTGGACCCCAGTTTTACATGTCCCAAATTTTTTAGCTTAATATTTTATATGTATAATAACGACATCTTCTTAAAATAATTTGATACTTATTTATACCATTTGTTTATGTAAAAAACAGTGTCAAAAAGGGAAATTCAAAATAATTTTTACAATATGATTTTCAACATTTAGATTTCAAATGCTTTAATAGTTTCTTAATAGTTTTTTAAGTGTTTAATGAATAATTGAAATATCAACTGTAACGTTTATCGCATTTCTTAACATTAAATTGCTTTCCTTTATTAAAATGAAAAGAACTTATGTAAGCGGAGCAGAAAATGGCGAAAAAAGGTAGAATCAGAAAAACAGCTTCAACGTTTACCGCGGATTTCATCCTTCTTTAATAAGTCAAACGGGAACGGATCTCAAAGTAAAAGTGTTGAAGATGGTTTAATTCAATCGCAGTTTCCAATAAAGAGTTTACCACTGTGAACTAGATATTTAAGTGCAGCCAGATCACACAGAAACAGTTGGTCTAGGAAGCAAACACGGTGTTCTTAATGTATCTACTGTAAATTTAGATATCGCTCTTTTTACTTTAAAAGTCGCAATTGACCCAAATGATAATATCGCATTTCTTAATAGAAAAGATACCATGGAAATGGAAGTGTTTCTTAAAATTCAAAAATTCATTATCCCGAAGAACGTCCCTTCAGATACAGAAAATATCAAATTCCCATTTAGTCTCCTTAAAAAATTGTTACCAAATGGTGATTCTTGTAAAAGAGACTGGTTGTGTTGGAGTAAATAAAAACAGTCTTTATACTGTGTCCAATGTTATGTTAATACGTATCAAATGTATCTGCTATTGGTGGTCCATCGGGTTGGGATATCGAAAGAGGTTCAAGAAAATTGAAAGACCGCATACCCCGGCATAAAACTTCAACTAAGCATAAGCAGAATTATGTGAACTGGAAGTCACAAGTTATTAACGCGGCATCAAAATCCACAATACGGTGTGTACTTTTAAAACAAGTTATCGATGAAACCGATAATTGAAAGAAAATCTTTAAAGGATTTTAGAAGTGATTATGTCAGACTGTCTAATCCACAGTCTAAACTGGTTTAGCAAAATTCAATCAAGCCACCCTATGGAAAAACTTGAATTTGCTAGTAGATTTTTGAATTTTTCGTGGTGTGTCGAACTGAATTGTATTTTGTTTCCTAGAGTGCTTGACCAAATTTTGCTAAACCAGTTTTACTAATCTTCAGTCTGTCTGGGCTATAAGTCATCGAGGTTTAGCATTTCGAGGATCAATTGAACGAATTGGTTTCCATAATGGGAATTTTCTAGAGATCGTAGAATTAATCAGTAAGTACGATCCTATATTATACGATTCTGTCAAAAGAATTCGCGAATCTCAAGAAATAAACGAGCGTTTACGCAAGCTCATTATATGTCCTCATTTATTCAAAATGGGATTATTGAAATTTTTGATACCTTCGTTCAAAATAAATTTCTTGAAGAGATTCGGGGGCAAAAATGATTTTCTGTAATCGTTGATGCAATCCCAGATTGTTCACATAAACAAGAAACCAGTCTCGTTATCCGATTTTTAAGAATAGTTTAAAATACCAAGTTTTTAATTGAGGAACGATTTCACACCTTGACTCTTTTACACGGAACAAGGAATTTGAAATCACTCAACGAATTCTACAACTGCTAAAACAATTTGAACTTGATTTCAATTTTTGTATAGGACAATCTTATGATAACGGTGCAAATATGGCAGGTCGGTATAATGGTGCACAGGCAGTTCTACTGAAACACTATGATAACTGTATCTTTTCAAGCTGCAGCAATCACACATTGAATTTAGTAGTTAAGTTTAGTTTATTTTAAGTAAAACCACTAGCCAACTATTTATTTGGTATAACGACCGCTGTAGAGGAAGCACAATTACTCAATCTTCAACCACATGCACATAGCAAATTACATTCTATAAAATAATATTTACTTGCCTTCGAGTGTGTTCTATATTCTGAAATTCTGAACCTATAACAACAAACAAATCTAGTGATAGGGGCTAAATGCAACTTTCGATTGGGATAAAATTCTTTTAAAAGCCAAAAAAATATTAGAACGTTCCGAAATTTCGACTGAGTTTAAACAACACGTCATAACAAAACACAATGCAATGCTGAGTAACACTACAGAACCAATATTTTCTTCTGTGATCTTTATTCTTTAATATCTGGATTGTTAAGATGACTTGAATCATTGCAACAAATTTGTGATTTATTTCAAGTTAGTTGAATATTTGAAAAGCTTTCTGAGGAGAATATAAAGGGTTCAGCGGATCGATTGTTGGCAAAATACTCAAAAGAAATTTCTATTGAAATAATTGATGAGTTAATATTTTTAAAGAACACAATTATTCTATGAATATTTTTTAGTATTTTTAAAATAATTAAATGTAAATAAATTAATACAATGTGTGTTGTGACAATTGAAATGATAACAATACCAAATTAAAGAAAATTAGTATTTATTTTAAATATTATGTATGGGTCCAGAGAAATATTTTTGGTCCGGGTCCGATTACACCTTTCTCCTCCTGGCCGGCCTACAATAACACCATTTACCCATCAAATTAGTAATAGTACCTAGTTTGCTACCGGGTACTACAGCGATGATTTTATGATATTTTAAAATATTTTTTGATTAAATAATGAGTTTTGAATAATAAATTTCATTAATTTACAAAGTAGATAAAGGTTCTACCGAGATTTGAACTCGGATCGCTGGATTCTGGATTCTGGACTTTGAGTGCTGACCGTTACACCATAGAACCGCTACGATAACATCCAATACAGTGATTAACTCGCTTAATTCTTTAATAATTTTGCTAATCACAAATTGCTAATACACAGCTAAATTTTATTATAGTGGCGATTACAGTTTTTACGATAAACGCTATTTATTTATATCAGCTTAAGCTCCACTATCTCTTGTAGTACTTTGTAAAATCATTATCAGTTAATAGTCGTTCGTTATTTACTGTGATTATAAAAATATACACCACATTTCCTTCTTTTGAAAATTAAAAGGGGTTAAAATTATTAACTACAGAAAAAGCTCGTTGAAGTGGGTTAATTACAACGATTTTTTTTAACCCAATGGATCCAGCACCACAACAGGAGTTTTGCGTACAACGTGCCTAAACATATTTTGTGACATTCTTCTAAACCTTTTCAATGCTGTGATATTCGTATATATTCTACACCAAAGAAATAATTTGCCTCCAGCGCAAAAACTTTAGATTTTGTTAATTGTGCTGATAAAAAATACCTCTTTGTCTCATAATCTTAAAAACGATATGACACTTCATTATATCAGAATGAAAAAAACTATATCTGGAATCAGCGCTAATGATAATGTACAGTGCTAATATGCTTCAGCTAAATGTTTGACCTTATTCAATTCATTTTCATTGACATGTCACACATATATTCTATAATAAATCAATAATTAATTAGGTACCAGCGACAAAACAGTGAATTTATATCTAAAGGGATACTAATAAAATTGTTGATTTTTTCAAGACCTTACAAATGAATATAATTGATTGATTGATTGGACTGTAAGACCAAGTAATTGACAAGTGTCCCGGATAACGCCTACAGTCTGTTTACACATAACAATAGGAAGGATAGGAAGGGTTTATTATTATTTTTTTTTTGGACAGAACGATCCGGTTTCAGACTCCTAGCGATCGTACTGCACAACACAATCTAATTAACCTAAATAAAGTCGATAGTTAGTAACAATGACAACGTATTTCTAATCTACACAATCAACAATTGGATGATTCATTTGCCAAAACGATTAACTCCATAAAACAAGAAGTTGAAAGAAATCAGAAAATACAAAAATGTTTTTTTTAAATTCCTTGTAAATTGCAACTTCAGTTCCTTTTAATTTTGTCATCTAAGTTAAGAGCTAATCAAGTGCGTTGATATTAAAATTTAAAAAAAAATCCAAAAATTGAGTTAATCGGTTTGGCTTGTGAACCATCCAATTAAGATTTCAAAGAAATATTATTTCACATACATCTGTAGATTTCCTGAAATTTAATTGTAAATTAATATTTTCCGGCATCCAACATCTTACAAATGAATATAATAAACAAAAATTAACTACCAGTGCCGAAACAAGAAAAATGTAAAGAAAAATTGTGTTCTTGGGTGGTATTTTGGATGATTTCCTAAATTTGAATCGAATAAACCGTTTTTTAGATATCATCGGTACAGACATCTATCCATATAGACATCCAGACGAACAGATATGCTTTTTTGCATTTTTTCGATCAGCGATCATCAATATATCAAGAAAAGTGATTTTGGATCAGAGTCATTTTTTATCATTTTTAACAGAATTTCAATAACTTAGTCTTACAGATCGAAGTTAATTTGAAATTTGTAATAAACTAAATTATTTCAACACTATTAAATAGACATAATTTAATTTTTAGAAAAAATTTTGTGCGAAAGGTATGAAACGAAATTCATTAAAACAAAACACACTAAGACGAATCGCACAGCGGTGATCAAAGCAGTTCTGAATTAGTAATTGATGAAAGAAACTAATCTTACTTCGTTACTCAAAGATATTCTCTCTCCAATAATAGAAACCACGCAGATTTAAGAGCAAGTTGCTAATCAAGTTTAGTTTATTATGTGAAATGCTAATTCTAAGCCGGGTTAGATAATCTCAAATATTTACAAATTTTGCATTGCACTCAGTGCAATTCTATCTCGAATACCAAAAATCTCAGAGATTTAAATCAAATGTAAGTTAATGTAAAATAGTTTGTCTAGCCCTTATTTTGATAATACTCATTCCGTGAACGATTTTAATATGCCTCTAGGACTAACGTAATTCTTAAATCGGCCTTAAATAATAAAAGTACATTTAATATTTGCCACTTCAAATCACAAAGTTTTTTACCTAAAAAAAATAAAATCATATATGTATATTGGATAATGCTATCTTTCTTGATGGGTTTAGAGTTTTTCGAAACGATAGACCTCGCAAACGTGGAGGTGGAGTATATTTATCTTCGTAAGAAAGTCTATTCCTATTAAAATTATAATAAATCTCAGCAAACTCAGCTTAGGATTCTTCACTGTTGGATTTATTTCTTTGTAACTCAAATAAAATGAATTTTGAAAATGAAAAAAAAAATCAATACTTGGAATTCCGGTGTATTGTAATTCTCTTCAATGGGACTTATTACGCAATTTAATAGAGATTTATGATCAAGTTGCATTTTTTAATGGTATGGTTATTGAAATGTATAACAGATTTGAACCCGAAAATGGTTTACAACCCAAATTTTGGATTTCATGAAAAAGAGGAACATTGCATATCGATACGTCCAACGTATATGTTGATAACTCGAAAATCACAAGTTTTCAGGAGAGCATTTTTAATGTTCAAATAGTTGTAGAAAAATACCTAGATAAGTATTTGATTAAAAATAAATGACATATTGTAGCATTATAAATTATCTTTTGTATACCTTTTCTGATTTTCTCGATAATAATCCTAATTACTTGATTTTCATAAAATTACACTTTTAATCTGGAGAAAATTCTGGATTTCAAGGTTGCAAATAGAGTTACAAAGTTTTTGTTCGTTTTTTCTTTATTTTAAAAGTTTTATGTTCAGTTACACATTTTTTGCACGGATTAGTTTTAGTTAATAAGTTTCGAAAATTTATATACAAACATACTACATGAAAATTAAAAACATTTATGGATAGTAATTAATTAATTAATATAGCAAAATTAAATTTGTTTTTTTTATATGTTGATAACTGTTCTTACAACCACAATAATATTTACGAAAATTGTTTAAAACATTGCAAACAGTTTTACAAATCAAACGGAATAAAAAAACTCCGTGCAAATAGTTTATAAATCAAAATAGAAATAGTTTTTTTAAAATTTACTCCATACAATAACTTTGCAAAATGAGTTTCCTAGTTTTTGCATGTTCCTAAATCAAAAATGACGAAAAGTTGTAACTCTTTAAGAGGTTGCCATTTGGTTAGGAGGAACAATACAGAAATAAAAAATTGATGGTACATGCAGTTTGTTATGCTGAATCCAAAAAACGAATCATGCAATAAGTTTGTAACTCGATATTTCAACATATTCGTTGGACGTATCGATATGGTCGATGGATAGTGCTTCGAACTGACAATAGTTGGAATAAATATAAATACCTCAGACATACTTTTAACGCTATTTGCCGTAGGCACTTGGCGAAACACACTTATACTTAATAAACACATTTTTATTAATCACTTGTTTTTTCTGTATTCTGCGGAACAAAAAACAAGTGATTAATAAAAATGTGTTTATTAAGTAAATACCTCAGACATAAGGTTACTTCAACTAAGCGTAAATCAAAACAAGATTTTTTAATGAATAAATTAGATCCTAAACTTCCTCCTAAAATCTTCTGCAAAAAAGTCTTGGTGTTGGAAAATTTATTGAGCAGGCAGAGATTCCGTTTACTCCTAATCATCTTAATAGGTTTTATTGTGAATCTGTTAAATATCGAACGTCTGGAACTAGCACAATTAATTGTTCTATTTTTCAACCTAATTTTAATTCTTCAAAATTTCCATTTAGTGTAATCTATGAAGACCAACTTTTTAAAGCAATATATTCTCTTAAATCTCAAGCTTCTGGATTGATAATATTTCTATTAGATTTATTAAATTACTTTTTCCTAATATCTCTCAATATCTGCTCTATTTTTTAATAATATTATTACTAAATCTTATTTTCTTAGTTGTTGGAAGTTAGCTAAAATTACTTCATTGCCAAAAACTAAGAATATTAATATGATTTCTGATTTAACACCAATTAGTGAGATATCTTCTATCTTTAACACTTTAGAAATTATTATTAAAAATCAAATCACAAGTTTTTTGCTGAAAAATGGCTTGCTTTCGGATTATCAATCAGCATACAGACCAATGCATAGCACCACCTCTGCGTTGCTCAATATAACCAAATATGTATAATATTGCCGATCTCATATAAATTTTTTCGCCAAATTTTTTTTTAAAAGAGGGATCCAATGCACAGTAACCTCACCATGCGGACACTTTTTTCATTAAAAAAGTTTAGCTAAGACAACAATTTTGCGAGACATCTATACGTTTCATGAACAAAATTTTACGAAGTTTAAATTTTTTTTATCGATCTTTATTTTCGACGATTTGCACATGCTGGATGCACATGTTGAAGTATGTATTTCATACAGACTTGAATAAAAACGTAAACAAGAAGCAAGATCAACTTTGAATTTTATCAATGGTTTTTACTTTTCGTAAAATATTATTTTTTTTGTTTTGTGTCCTTTTAAAACAAAATTATGTTTTGTGTCGTATATTCCCTATGTACCTTATGTGATATTTTATGATACGAGAGACTCCATTAAAAAGAAGTTATTGTAAATAAGACTTATTATTATTGTTTTAAATTTAATCAAAATAATTTTTTTCGAGTTATATGCAACATTGTTATTCGTATTATTAAGCGATAATTTGTTAATCCGTGGATAATTGATAGTAGGGATAATAAATATGTAGATTATAATTTTTTAATTTTAAAACTAAGGAAGCATACATGTGCTAATCTTATCTTGTCCTTATGAGTGTGTATTTTAAAAACGCATATGAGACATTTTTGTTTTATAAACTTATTCTTAGTGTGGAATACCGTCGATGACGTAAACTAGTTCAGCGTTGCACTTTTTTATTTATTAATTCTTGCATCGATTGGTTTTGCTTTTTAAATGAATGAATGTTATGAAAATAATTTTTTATTTTTTCTTATGATGTATGTGCAATAAACATTTATTTAAAAACATCCAATATTATAAATGTATTGTTTCTACAAAATTAGTTTTCCGAGGAATTAAATTATTTTCCCTTTAAACAGAAAAACGAAATTTTAAATTCTTATTTTGTTCCTTCTTATTTTTTACCTTGATCGTGTACTCTCGACTGCAATTTATTCTAATGCTAATATATAAACGATAATTAATATAACATACAAATTACAAGATGTAATATACATTAATAATATTAAAAGGCAGGTAGCAAATTTTTTTAACGATTTAAGTATGAAATATGGGCAAATTAAATAAATCTTAAATTCTTTAATATTTCTTAGTGGTTGAACAGATGATTGACTTATGTAATGATATCTGGATATTTGATCCTTAAAGTTATTGCTTATTACGAAAAATTCATCGAATGAATAATCTTAACTTAGTTGGTTGGTGGGATTATTTCACTTATTTAAGCGATTTCCCGGTGATGCGATGACAAATAGCATACCTTTTACACATTGTTTAGGATTTAGAAGGCCATAAATCATTTTTCTTAAACCAATTGTATTAAATAATGATTTATTTAGAATCCAATAAAAGTTATTTCGAGCCTTTACGAACACAAACGAAAGTTTTGACCATTTAAAGGCGAGATTTTGGGTAATTTAAAAGAAACTTAAAAATATCATCTCAGTTGATGATATTTTTAAGTTTCTTTTAAATGATGTGACACTTTGGAAATCTGTTCTATAGAATAAAAGCTTCCAAATGACCCATCCTATTTGCCATAAAATATTACCGTTCCACACACCAAACACCCTGTATAAACGTTAAATAAGAAGAAAAAAATTTAAAAGGAATCCAATAGAAAATATGAACACGTGTTTTATTGCTAAGTTCTTCAGATATAAAATCTAGGTATATGCTCCTTACTTTATTTTACTTTAACATTTTTTAAGCATTTTTGTTAAAAAAAATGCTATATGGTTTCGGTTTGCCATCTGTCCGTCTGTCCGTCTGTGTGCACGATAACTTGAGAACGAATGAAGATATCAACTTAATTTTTTCACTAAAAGTTCAAGCAATTCTTGGGAATGATCCCTATTGATTTGGACATTTCTGTGTTTAGGGTGTTCGGAGGTAAGTAGGGTTTTGTTAACCCCCCTCCTTAAAATTGTTAGATTTTTTTTTTCATTTTCTATTCTATTTTGGTTTCATAGAGCATGTAAATGTGGAATCAAAATATATTTCGTTTGGATGTGGTTTTGTGTGGGTGGTGTGGTTATGGGGGTGGTAGGAGTGGTGGTATGGGAGGTGGAGGGGGTGGGATGAGGTGTTTTCGTTTGGTGTAGGAATTTGGGATTTGGTGGATGAGGGTTTGTGTGGTGGTTTGTGTGTGTGTGGAAGTGGGTATGGAGGTGTGGAGGTGTTAAAGGGTGATAATATGGGTGGTGCGGTATAGGGTGGTGCGGTATAGGGTGGTGCGGTATAGGGTGGTGCGGGTGAGATAGGTTTTGGGGGTTTTGGATGGTGGGTGAGGGTGGTAATAATGTTTAGGTGTGGTGGTTTGTGATTTTTTTTGTGCAAAAACTATTTTCTTTTATTTTATAGGCAACAAAAATGCTTATAGGGTTCGGCTCCGAACCTTTCCCGTCTTTTTTTATTTTTTATAGTTTATTAGACTAAAACAACTATAAAATATATGGGATAATTTAAAAGAGCATATAAGCAAAGTTTAGTGGTGACAAACATTAGCATACGAATATAAACAAATATTATTAATTTGTTTCACACATGCTGCATGTATTCATATCTTTGGTTACGTATAGACTAAACGATAACAAAAAATCCAAAAATGTTTTTAGTAGCAACTTAATTTTGTTTTGATTGTTGTTGCTGGAATATATATAAATTCCACTTTCCTCGCTATTCTTTCGTATTTTTTCGCATTCAGACATCAGATAAAACATTCTTTTCAACAATATTTATCTGAAACGGAAAGTAAAGGATCTGAACGGAACGGATAATATAAATACTTATATAGAAAACATATGTAACAATATTTTTTTTGTCTGAATCTGAAAGAAACGGATCTGAACGGAACGGATAATATAAATCGACCCTAAAGATGTTTGTATAACAAACTTAAACTGTGATTTATTAAGAATTGTAGAATGGTCGAAATAAAATCATTAATTATTTAACTTAATGCAAAGAAAACTCAATCTACTATTATTTATAAACGAAAGTTGAATAAAAATGATTTCCAAAATTTGATTCTGGGTAAAGAGTTAATAACTTACTCGGATACAGTTATGAACTTAGGACTCATTATGAATTCAACTTTAATTTGGGAAGAACATATTGACAAAATGTGTAGTCAAGTGTATAGTGGTTTGTGATTCCTTTGGAAATTGACTGATTTTGCAAATTCTAGACTCCAAAATCAATTCTTTATCGCTTATGTTTTACCACATGTCGTATACTGTGATGCTGTATTGTTCGCTGCGTATGGATACCGTATGGATAAAATAAAATCATTGTTCAACGCATGCGTAAGATATGTTTTCACACTTCGAAAATTTGACAATATTTCTATGATTAGTCAGTTACTACTTGGTTTTGATACTAAAAATTATTTCGATTTTTGAACCTGCGTCTATATTCATAAACTTTTGCTTATTAAGAAACTCTTATTTGTATAATAGAATAAAGTTTTCTAGTTCTGATCGCACACGGCATATTATATTACCACATAATAACCATCATATATTTCATTCTTCAATTACTGTTCTTGGAATGAGTATGTATAATAAATTACCGTTAATCTGTTCGCTTAAGTGACACGCAGATAAAATTTATAAATAACTATAAAAACTTTTTAGGATTTGGAATCCACTTATGAACTTTTTGCATCATTATTGTTTTTCATGTAATTTGATCATAATCAAATATTTTTTGTATAATCAAAACAAATATTATTCTACAAATTTTAATTATATATTTCATTTGAAATATATTATAGACTTATGTTTAATGTTATGATTATTTAATTTTTAAATTTAAATTATTAGTTTTATATTGTTTTTATTGTATATATTGTCAATATATGTATTATATTCTTAATTGTGTATATATTTTAATTTTTTGTGTTATTTTGTAGATAAGAGCTTTTTAGCATAATTACATTAAAAATAAATAAATAAATATGCAGGGGAGCGGCAGCTGTAAAGTAAATTTAGTTTATTAGATCAAATGTTTCGTTCTACAAAAACACCTTTCCTATCCTTTCCTTTGTTATCCTTTCCTTTGTTATAAGTAAAGAAGATGTACTTAGTCTAACAGCCTAATGTTAATAAACAACTAGGTCTTGCACGGGAGAATCTAGAAATATTTTGAACTTAGGACATTTTACAGGAAATCTTTCGATGTCGCTGTAATTGCAGCTAAGGTCTGTTACGTAAAGTACGGAAACCATTTTAAACAACTGTAATGAATTATTTACATAAAAAATTATTGAAGTTAAATTTTATTTCAATTTGATATTGATAAAGCTTTACAAAAAAAATATTTAATTTAATCCAAAAGAGGATGCCTCTAGAATTCACGAGTTTCTCCTTAGTTGTTTGTCATAAGGGCTCGTACGGCGTTTATCCATTTTTCGTTGAGTAGGTTGATAAATTGTTTTCAATTTTTCAACTGATTTGACAGTTCGACCACCGTTTCTCAAATTCCATTTCATAATTGCCAAAAATCTCTCGATTGGGCGCAATTCTGGAGTATTCGGAGGATTCATCTCCTTTCGTACAAAGTTCACATTGTTTGCGGCTAGCCACGATCCGGCCAGAATAATGTGAAATTGTTATGTTTTCGTATAAGTGGTAAAAGGCGTTTTTACAAGCAATCTTGTATGTAGTTATCGATATTTATTGTCGATTTTGTGAAAAACGGGTTGCTTTTAAAACCACATTGACAGATCGCCTGCCAGACCAACAGCTTTTCTCCAAATTTCTCGATCGATTTATCCAGTACTTCTCCAGGGTTTGCTGTATAAAATTGTGGACCAGATAATGTTGAAAAATCCATTTTTACGTACGTTTCGTTGTCCAAAATTAAACAGCTCGGAGATGTGTTAATGAGATGTTTGTAGAGCAATTTTACTCGTGTTAACGCAACATTTGTTTGCTTTTTTGACCGTTTAGGAATTTTCTGCTTCTTCTAAGTTTTTAGACCATAATTTTTTTTGATTCGCTGAACCATATCTTTTGTTATTCTATGTTTCTTAGCAATATCCCGAAATAACTTTTGGTTTTAATGTTACTGTTCCTTCATTGAAAAATCGATTTGTCGTCTTGCAAATATTTGATTTTGTTGTTTTGCCAATTTTTTGCGATCACGGAATACGAAGTTTGTTTATTTTTCTGTCATTCATGCACAATTTTTACTCGAACCACTTCTCTTTGATATTCCATTTTTACTTCTGTCACAAACAAACGAAAATAACACTAGTTTACTTTGTTTGAAATAAACTAAACTTTTCAAAAAAAATGATAAACAATTTTTGCGCTTTCCATTTATATAAGGGTAAACTCGTTTCTATAATTTACGCGACAGACCATATTTATCTAGTGTTTTTAAAGGCTTCGTATAGTTAAAGGTACCTTAGAGTCTATTTTTCATAGTAGCACTTATCATTTAATGCAGCATCTGGGTTTTGTAACTATTAGTTAATTCCTTTAAAAACGAACCTCTTTTGCTGCCCCTTGTGGTATGACTCGATGGGGATATATTGATCAGTAGGCGTTGGTTCTAGGAGTATTTTGAAGAAAAAGTTATTATTTCCACATATCATAACGTAGCAGTGAGCAGCGGTAGCTGCCTATTTATCTACTCTTTTGATCGTAAACTTAGTTTCAAATTTGAGTATAAATTTTAGAGTCAAGCTTGATGTTTTTCAATATCTGCAAGCACATTATCAACACACCGTATCAAACTTTTAATATGAATAATGTTCGTTTCAAGATGTTTCCTCTAGGTGTACCGTAAATAAATTTGTAATGAAAGGCGAAAGTTAGTTTCCCATTAAAGCGCTGAAAATTTGCTGGTAAAGGGTATTCCACCTATTACTTTTTTAAGCTCGGAAATATTATTCGTTGTGCGGTAGGAATCCGACAATTTTTTGACAATTGAAAATTCAAAACTATGCCATGTTATTATGAAAATAGTCGTTCTGCAAAAAAAAACATTTCGTATATTACGTGATGGTTTTGGCTAACATGGACTTTCAACAGACCATGGAATTCGCAAAATTCGCATTGTGACCAACAGAGCATGGAATCAACAGAGCATGGAATTCGCAAAATTCGCATTGTGACCAAAATTGGATGAAATTCATGAAATACTTGACTTATTGGCTACCAAGTTCGTTGGTGGCATAATTTCAGAATTTTTGCGTCATGCAGGTTTCCGCATTAGGACAATGAAGTTCGTCTTGAGGTTGGTCAATGTTTTTGCATTAAACCAATCAGTTTTCTAAGACCATCATTTCATTCGGTTCAATTGTTTCTCTTTTCAACTTTTTGTTACTGCGGCCCGGAAGTGCTTAGCTTGGAAAATTTATTCGATACTATGGGTCTCATTTATTGACCTATAGTTTGTGAATCTTCATTAGTTGACCTGGTTTATGTATATCAGACATGGTTAACTCCTTATTCCATCTTATTTTGTTTATGGGTAAATTACAAATCTATATAGAGTTAATTGCTTAAGATTATGGCTTGATTACGTATATTTTAAATATATATGTACATATAGTTGGTTTTCACCGGAATGGTTAGTCAAAACATCGATCGACTATCTTCTCCAACTTGACTTCTCCATTTGTTAGAAACGATCTTAAGAGATTTTTCTTTAGGTCTATATTTTATAAAAATTGTAAAATGCTGGGTTGCTCTAAATGATTGATACGGAACATTTAAATTTCTTGCAAAAATTGGGCTCAACCGGGATTTGAACCCGGGACCTCTCGCACCCAAAGCGAGAATCATACCCCTAGACCATTGAGCCGCTTAAAATGGTTTAAAACAAACAAATTTATAAACAATTGGACAGAGCTGTATTATTGAAACTCTGATTACAATTTAGTTGAATAATCAAAATTGTAAAACGAGCTGTAATAAAATATTTATCAATTTATAACCATGTGAAGCGTCATCATTTTGTGTACATGGCACTAGATAACCTGGTATTTAGTGTAATTTATTTATTACTATACTACACTAAAGTAGATTACGTACATTGTATTTACATAATCTACTTAAGTGTGGTATGGTCATATGAACATCGAGTATCTGAATTTATTTATTTCGCAATTTAATGGCGTTATAATTATTTTTGGGCATTCTGCTTTAACCAAACGTATGCGTAAATTTAAGCTTTGCAGATTTAAACATTTTAACAAACGTTTTAAGTACTGTGTTGAACTTTAAAATCGAAAACTCTGAGCTCAACAGTGATTTGAACTAGCAGCCTCTCGTAACCAAAACATTGAGCCGCTTGGACGGCTTTATTCCGTATAACATCATGTCACACAAAGTTCACAGAGTAAAGCATACAATTTTTTTTAACGATGCACGTATAACCAAATAGCACACATAATTTTTCTATTCTGTGTATATGTTAAAAGTGAAATTATCTAAAAGTATACATATTTTGTTTTACTTAAAGATGCTATTTCGGCGTGAAACTAAATTCATATTATGCTAAAAAATGTTAAGTTGTAAAATATTCATTTTTTACTTTTGCAAGAATTTAAATCTGAACCATTCCTATGATATGTACAGGTCATAATAAGTAAATGGGAAATTTTACAGGGTTTCAATCAAATTGTGGCTATGAATCCAACATCCCAGTAATTGCAGAATAAAGTTACCAGTTTGAACGACACTAATGTTTTTCGAGATAATTCCGAAGGAAAAATGTTAAATTTGGGAATGACTTCCGAATTATTTGTTGTGACGCTATATGCTCGGAAAACGAAACGGTAGGAAAAATGAATATTTCTTACATTATACTTAAGTACGAGTTGTGTGTTAGTACAATTTTTAAAAAATGCGGAAAGGTCAGAATCCTACTCATATATGTTAAAAAGCACAATTTCATACCCAGTTACATTTTAAAATTAAATATAGATCTGTCCTTCAATGTGCAAAATCATTACTGCGCAGTAAAATACCACCAAAGGAACTGTTCTGGCTTTCCTGGGAATAAGGAATTAGGAAAAACATTTTCATATCATTTTAGTCTAAATCGCATTTTTTTGTCCTACTGAAGGAATAATTTTGGCGTAAATATTTTCGAAACAAAGTTAAATGGGAAAATATTCTTCCCAATAAAAATTTTGTGGAGCAAATGTTTCCCAATTAATTTTGTTTTGAAAATTTCTGCACTAATCTTATTCCTTCAGTAGTCTAGAAAAATACAATTTGGACAAAAATGCTATGAACACATTTTTCCCAATGACATATTCCCAGGGAAAACTAGAATAGTGCCACAGTTCATGGAACAATTAGTAACAACTATCACACAGTGCAAATTTTATTCCGGTAACACACTTTGTGTGCTTTTGTATTGTGGTTCAATATTTATATGAAGCTTGTAAATTCAGCAAACAAAACAATTTTCGCGTGGTCGCCATATCTGTATGCCACCTTGTTGCTTAAGAATTGAATATTAAACAATGTTAGACTTGGGTAATGAAAGTTGATACAGTATTATTTTCTAAGATGTATATGACAGCCGGCATTGCACAGGGAATCTCTTTCAGACCTGCGAACTAGCTGCGTTGTACGTCGTTATGATTAAAATATATTTTGTCTCGATAAAATATATTTTTATGAACTCCATTCCAACTTTAAATGAAATTTTTTATTTGATTTTCAAAACACCGCTGGATGCAAAAAATCCTCCTATTAAAATCCTCCTCTAAAAATCCTCCTATTTTCCAGATTTCTTTTGACAAATTACACGATAAGGATTATATAGGCCATGATGTAGCGCCGATATACTACCGATACAAATAACGTATCAAGAAATGTTATACAGGATCATGCTAAACACCTAGGATCAAAGTTAAGGGAGGTATACCGGTATACGCTCATTTATCGTTATGCAAATCACGCGAGCTGCTACAAAATATTTTTTCAAAAACTCGAGAATATTTATGTTAATCCAAATAATTAATAAAACAAACATTTGATAATTAATACAACATCCTAGATTTGTAAAACAAAAGAATTTTAATTTACGCGGACGGAATCTGCGACCGAGAAGTGTACCAATATATTGCCGGATACAAATTTAATCAAGACAACGCTGATCATTTGAGCTTGTTGCAGATGCACTGTCAATGGGCAGAACCAAATTTTAGTACACAGTGGTCTTAGAAAATGTTATACAATAATCGATAATTCCATTGGTGTAAGAAAAGAAATTCTAGCGTATCATAACTATTTAACAAAAAATTGTATTTTCATAAGGTACCCATTCACCTACAAGCTTGCTTCACAAACGTGCTTGGTAAGCATACGTGATAAGTTCTCACACACTACAAAATCTTGTAGTGCAAGCCTTATTTCTATGTATATGATAACGTCAAGATCATCGTGTAAACTTTCGAAAAAAATTCTATGCACTTCTAATTTTACAAATTTAAATTTTTGTAACTGATTCTCCAAAACAAACGAAACCCACGGAAAATATGGATGAAAGAATGTCATAAAACACGGCCTAGGATTTCTCATGAAACCTCCTGAAGGAGCTTCTGTTATACCTTCGGCTTTCTACGTATGGATCATGCATCATTTTCAGAGTTTTAAAAGCTGCAATTTCACCAGCTGAAAGATTTTCTATAATATTACGATTTTTTGTAAGAGTACAGATCTAGGAAAACCTAAAATTCAATATATACGGTTAAATCTCTTCAACGCCTCTGTAAAATAATCATAGAGACATGTGATGCTTTGATATCAATGTGAAAATTATGATCAAAAATCAATTGTTAAACGTAAAATTCTTTATTTTAGTCCATTAATTAATAAAAATTTTAATTTTATAATATGTTGTCATTTTAACATCATTATCTGGTGTGTGACACACGAGTTCATAACGTGGCATTGACGGATCACAAGTCATAAATGAATTTGGTCTTCAACTTGACCTCGGAGATGATAAATTGGGATCACATATTTTACACTATTTCTGCATAAAATTGTAACGGTTGGTATATTGGAGTTTCTCTATTTTCGTTCACTCGCATAGACCATTCGATGCATTGCTGTGGCATAAACCTGTCCTTCTAATTTGTATTTACTACATAATAGGTCCAAAAGTATGTGTGCAATCGAACCAGTAATTGAATAAATAAACGGATTTATAGGCCACGTAGCAAATGACAATAGCTTAGCAAAATTTCTAGGTTTTATTCAATTTGTAAGACAAAAGTTAACGAGAGGCCGCCACGTAAATAAATAAAATTGAATACAATATCTGGTCAACCGGCTTTTATAAAATGAGATTTGTTCTATTGAATTGTTCTATCGAAGAGTAATCACTTACTTATATTCAGTAACTAGAAGCGGGGCCTCATTTCAATAGCGTTCATTTATTGTGTTTATTGTGGATTGCTTACTACCGAATTGCAATGCTGCTGTTAATATAAAACGCTAGTATAGCACCACATAGGCACCTACGCAATGATACAGTTATGTACAGTTAACGTTAAGAAACGTTAATTTCGAAATGATTTACGCCGAAATGATATCTTCAAGTAAGGCACGATATACTTTTAAACACTTTCACTTTTTCATATAATATTGTAAACATACAATACACAAATCTCGCATTATAAAGCACGACTCAACGATTTCTAATTGCTTAAACTACGATAAATATTGTTTACGGTTTACTTTGCTACCATTCAAAGATTGCGCGACTGCTTTTATGCGGGTTTACAGTTTAACAGCGGCTCAATGGTCTAGGGGTATGATTCTCGCTTTGGGTGCGAGAGGTCCCGGGTTCAAATCCCGGTTGAGCCCAATTTTTTTATGGTTTGATTACATAATGAAGTATTCGTTGCTTGGGTCCCACTCAAAGTACAATAAACGTTTTCAGAAAGTGTACTTCAAATGTGAATACATGATCAAAGTCGAATTCCACAAAATCAATTCTAATTAAATTAAATTCCGATGTATGCACAGTGTACATAATCTATACCTGTGAAGAATGGTAAATAAATTGTATAAAGTATATGGCAGCTACGTCAGTTTATTGCCCCATACAAACGATAATGATGACGTTTCATTACGCTAAAAAATGATAAATAATTTATTGCTGAGTGAAGTGAAATTTTAATTGTTCAACAAAATGTAAGTGTGTTTCAATAAACAGCTTTCTCCAATTTTTTCATAAATTTGATATGTTTACAGTTCTTCAAGCGGCTCAATGGTCTAGGGGTATGATTCTCGCTTTGGGTGCGAGAGGTCCCGGGTTCAAATCCCGGTTGAGCCCGAATTTTTGTAGAAAAAATAATTATGGTTAACTTTCTTTCAATCGATTCAATCCAAACTATTTCTGTGTTTAGTCCACTAAATTTCAAACTATTCTAAAAAAATCTTCAATACTGATGAGGGGATTATACAACAATGTGACAGGCTGGGGGCGAGGGCCCTGTGTTTATGATTAAAATCGGAATAAACGTTTAACAAAGAGTGATTTCAAGTGGTTGGTCACTTTCAGGTCCCAATATATCAAGAACGCTCGCTTATAAATAAGACTTGAATTACCCATTGCAAGCCAAAGAGAATGTATTGGGTCGAGCATTCTCAACTTTCATAAACCTGCTATGCTCAACTTTCGACCCATCACCCATCACACTCATTCCATACGCAATTTTGGAGAACATCACTGCCTTTCGCACCATGTGAGACACTTGGATAAGCCCCCATTTCGGTTTGCTCACCATTTTTCCATGTGCTGGGCACCTTAAAATTCGTTCTCATATTAACACATTCAATACTTTCGTTAATACACTTGGTTGCAAAAAAATCGCACATTGCTCAATTTTCCACAAAAGTTCAAAAATATCAAAAAAAATGTAATATGTATTTGTTTAATTTTTTTTAATGCAGATTCAAAGTATATTTCAATACCTATCCAGTGGTACCTTTTGTATTTATACGTGCCATCAAACTGATTTTTGGGGTTAAACATCTGAGGTACATGTTTTTGTGGATTTGTCGACATGAAAATTAGGGGTAAAAATCGAATTACAACAGGTCCAAATGACAGCTTCCATTCGATGCTGCATTAGATTTCACCAAAGTTTTCACAAAATCTTGAGGTATCGCTTCCCATTCCTCTACGATCACCTGCTGCAGCTCATGGAGATTCATTGGATCAACATCTCTGGCTCGAACTCTTCGTTTCAACTTGTCCCATAAATGTTCGATGGGATTGAGGTCCATGCTTTGAGCTGGCCGCTCCATAACAGGCACATCCACCTCTTAAAGGTACTGGTATACTACACCAGCCGTATGCGGCCTCGCATTATCCAGCATAAACAGAAAATGTTCACCAATAAACCCGGCAAAAGATACGACGTACTCCTCGAGTACTTTTTCAATGTACCGTTGAGAATTCATTCCTCTTGATCGACAGCCAGTGTTGGGTTGTGTGATGAATACAAGATTTGTCTTCGCCTCTAATGATATCCCTCCCCAGAACATGCACGATCCACGGCCATACGAGACACGTTCTTCAATGCAACTTTGTGCATATCGCCCTCCTTGTCTTCTGCATAATCTTCAACGTCAATTGGTGCCATATCTGAATTAAAAAAGTTATACAAATATTGTACTTTTTTGATATTTTTGAACTTTTGTGGAAATTTGAGAATTGACACTCAAGTGTTTATTCGCTCATCAATTCGCTTATTCGATCTAAAAGCCATACACTACAGAATTTTCTCATATGCACACGCAAATTCAAATCATTTAGACGGAGATTTCAAAGTCGCCAAGCAAATTGCAGAATGACCGAGTGGTTCTTCAGAATTATATCGATGACTCGAGGCCGTATACAGATTGAAGATAATCGATGAAATTTTACTATCTTGCGAAAGTTCAATGTTCACCGCACCGTCTAAGCCTTAATCCTTTCCACACGACAGTAACTTTCGCTCAGATATAAAATCACATAGCCGCGCTTACAAATTTTTCGAGGAAAACTCATATAATTTGTTGCTGAGTGAGATATAATTTTAATATTTCAATGGAATGGCAATAAACGTTCCAATAATACAATTCTCTAAAAATATTTAATAAATTTGAGAGGTTTATATTTCTTCGGGTTCAAATCCCGGTTGGGTCCTATTTTTTATAAAGAATAAAATAATTATTGTCAACTTCAATCAATTCAATCCAAAAGAAATCTGTTTAGTAGTCCACTAAATTTCAAATTGTTCTAATAAAACCTTCACTACTTATGAGGGGATTATACAACAATGTGACATGTAGGAGGTGGGGGGGGGACTCTTTGTTTATAATGTGAAATAAATATCTAACATGTAACAGCTCATGAAAATGAGGTGGATTATGTGAGTCTTCCTGTGAGACTGTCTGGCGATCTTATTGAGAACATTTTAGAGATTAATTATCAGCCCCGACTTTTTCAGATTAATATAAGATTAAATGTCTTCAAATTTTGCGTTTCCCGCTTTCGAAAGCACTCTAAAACTTAGATTGACGCTGAATTAACGCTTAGATTGCGCTTCTTTTATTTTTAATTTTTCCATTCCTCAAGGAAATACACCAATAGAAATTGCTCTTTATGATAAAGGACTCATCATAAAGAACTCAACTCACGATAACCTGGAACTCAATCTACAACGACCAGTGTTCGACCATGGTCAACTTTACGTCGTCTATCCATGTGATCTGCTCGCAATGGCGCCAACATCAAATTGAAAATCTCACAATCTCATAGAGCATGGCAAGTTCATCAACATAGCTTCTTTCATACATTCATTCTAATGCTTCTCTAACATTTCGATGCCTTTTTTATGGAACGATTTATATGTGGTCTCAAAGTAGACGTTTTTTAGGTGTGGGAGCAGGTAGTAGTCGCCGAAAGCTAGGCCCAGTGAATACCGTGGATGAGTATGCATTTTGGGCAGTTTTCATGTTGTAGATAAAGGCTTATTACTCGATGAATAATTTTGGTAAAATAGGACTTTTTTCTTTTGTACAGGAGATCATGTTTTCGCAATTTCTTCCTTCATCGCTATTGACGAACTTTTTTTTCTTCGCCCATACCATAAGCTAATAATTTTTATGTATTGTGACGTCAAAAGTTAACACCCTTTTTTGGTCGATACATCTCGACGACGGCAACTCTCATCATACCGTGTTATATACAAACAACATTTAACCTTGGAGCGATTTTTATTTTTTATGATAATTTAAAAAAACTGGGCTCAACCGGGATTTGAACCCGGGACCTCTCGCACCCAAAGCGAGAATCATACCCCTAGACCATTGAGCCACTTAACATTTCATAAACATAAGCGAAACAGATCGATAAGCAAAATTGACAAAAATAAAATTATTGACCACTTTCACCAAAAATTTGTTTGATAGTCATAAATGTAATAAATTCCACGGGCAGCAATAAATTATTTATCAATTTACAACCAAATAAAACGTCAAATTTTGTCATGAACGTATTGTGTTCTGTGCTTCTCATTTTGGTGTTATTGATTACGACATTTAATTTTTATAATCTACATTATTTTGAAATTACTAACATATTGTCTTAAAGTTTTTTAATTAATTAGCCAACTTTATTGTGCGATATAATGGTTTCTTGGTGGTCTCATGATTATAAATATTATGGTGAGGGGAGTTTTCGAATGCCATCGATTGCACAGAGTTCTGGTTTCTAGATAATTCATTTATTTCATTTATTCATTTCTTTTATGTTTCATTCATTTAGCAGTTCTCCGGATGGGTTGTCATGTTGCACAATGTTGCAAGATGTTGCATTACATTGCACCATGTTGTATGACGTTACTCTATGTTGTGGTATGATACATCATGTTGCTCCATATAGCACCAGGTTGTGTGGTTTTGCTTGACATTGCATCGTGTTGAGAGGTGTTGTGTGATATTCTACTGTTGCTTCATGTTGGCCGTGTTAGCGGGAAACGATTACAAGAAGTAATAATTTCTATAAATAGTTCATTTAAGATTCCTTCAGATGGGTTGTTCAGATGTTGCACTATGTTGAACTGTTGCATCATGTTGCGTCAAATTAATTTCGATGGACATCCGGTGGAGACTGGGTTCCGATTTCGTTGATTGCGATAGATAGTAATTTCGAGAAAATTGACTCAGAGGGTCGTCCGATGGGTCCTTGTTCTCTTTTCATTAATTTTTTTTGGAGGAAGGAGCGTTTTCGAGAAGCAGGAACCAATTGTATATCTATTCAAATTTCGGGAAACTTAATTTAGGCGATCATCTGGTGTTTGTCATATTCCATTATTTTTTTTGTTATTGGGAAAAATTAGTAACGGGGAGACTTCAAATGCCAGAAGCAGACTTCAATGGGTTATAATTTTGGGAAAATCCGTTTAGGTGGTCCTCAGGTGGGACCATTGTAAAATTGGTTTAAAAAAACCCGATGCGTTCTTATTCATGAGAGTTCTTTGTAGGGCTTGGGTGTTCCTTTAACATATAATTTGGCTTCAAATTTTGATAAAATTTGTCGGGCAGCGGCAGGGTGAATGAATAACTTATCCTGCAAAGTTCGTTTTGCTCAAAATAGATTTTTTGATTGAATTAATTTCGAGCATTCACGATTCCAGCCGAAATTTGTTTTTTATTGCTCGAAAATTATCGATTTCGAATTCAATTGAATTCAATATAATATATTTATACGGGAAGCTGACTGGACTCATTGTATTCAATTTAAGGCTGCATGATACACAACATTTTTTGTTTTCTGCTCCGGAGCATAAATGAAGAGTGATTATGTGTTCTCAACTCGACAACACGCCACATATAGCGTTAAATTTGCTTTAAGTTTAGGCAATAAGTTCTGTCCACCTACAGTTGACAAGTTTGTACCATTTTATGAAATTATCTCAGATGTTGAAAGCGCAATTTTTAATTTAGATGAAAATGACAAAATTAATATTCGAAATCGGTTTGTAAATATTTTAACAAATTTCAAAAGTAATCAAAATTCACAAAAACTAACACCCTCGGAAAATCAAATTTTATCATATGTTAAACAAACAGAAACGTTTTTGAAAAATAATCCTAATATTATGGTTACACGAGCCGACAAAGGTAAAATGCAACAGTTGTCACCTTACGTAGGGATTATTTAGAAAAAATGTATAGTTTATTAAATGATGATACGACGTACATACAAGCGGTCAAAAATAATACAACGCCTATACAAACTCATATTAATAAAATGGTAAAAGAATGGCATGATTCTGGAAATATCGATATTTATACAAAGAAAAAATTAACGAACTATAATTCTATATTTCCAAAATTATATGGTTTACCAAAGGTTCACAAACCAAATTTGCCATATAGACCTACTATAAGTTCTATAGATGGGCCTACATATACATTATCATCTTATTTAGGAAATATTTTGAAACATAGTGTCGGGAAAACATATTCGTATATCCAAAATTCAGAAGATTTTAAACAAAAAATTATTAACATTGTAATTCCACCAAATTTTCTTTTGATTTCTCTTGACGTAGTGTCATTATTCACTAATGTGGATAACAAAATGGTAAAGAATATTATAAGCAACAATTGGAGAAATATAAAGAAAAATTCTAAATCAAAATTAACAAAATTACAATTTTAAACCGCTTTAGATATTGTTTTATATAATTCAGAATTTTCATTTGATAATAAAGTTTTTAGGCAAATTTTTGGTTCACATATGGGTTCCCCAATAAGCCCCATAATTGCAAATTTGGTCATGGAAAATTTGGAAAATTCGGTGCTAAATTCGATAAATTTTAAATCATTATTTTATTATAGATACGTAAACGATATTATAACGGTCATTCCAGAAGACAAGATAAACACATTTTTAGATGCTTTCAAGTCATTCGATAAAAGTAATAGAATTAAATTTACTCTAGAAAAAGAATCAGAGAACAAAATTTCATTTTTAGATATTATTTTGATACATGAGCCTGATCGAAAAATTTCTTGCGATTGGTACCACAAAAATACTTGGTCTGGTCGCTATCTAAATTGTATGCCATGGCTTCCCATCTCGTACAAAACTAACACCGTAAAAATTCTATATCAAAAAATTTTAAAACTCTCGGACAGTAAATTTCATCAGAAAAAATTTAAAATATTAAATGATACTTTACTTCAAAATTATTATCCCAAAAAACTAATAGATAATATTGTTTATAAACAAATTTATTTTAGTATAAATTCTAACTCTCGGCCACAAAATGAAACTTCAAATTATTTGTCAGTTCTATACATTAAAAATTTATTTGAAAAAATTAAACATTTATTCAAAAATTATAATTTCAAAGTTGTTGGAAGTTCAGCGACAAATTTAAACAGTAATATTTTTTCGAAACTCAAAGATTTGGTTCCTTTAAAGCATCAATCCAATGTTGTTTATCAAGTTTGTTGCGATTGTAACGCAACTTATGTTGGCCAAACCAAACAAATGATGGAAAAGAGGTTGTACCAACATAAAAATGTAAATAATCTTGGCCAAAATTGCAGTGCACGAGATAATAGTCATACAATTACATTAGATAATGTCAAAATTCTCAAAAAAGAAAAAACTTAAAAAAAGATCAATTCTAGAAATGTTAAATATCAAAAGTAGTACTAATTCGATTAATATCGTAAGTGATTGTGCTTATATTGGTAATACTTATAATTTATTTGTCTAATTATTGTTGTTTTTTGTCTTATTTATACATGAAATTTAAATTTATTTGTACAACGGTATTTCACAGAGTTCGTCTATGTAGTGCACCTCCAAAAATTAGTTTTTGAAAGTGTCTGAAATAGCCGTTTTTCTATGTAAACCTCGTTTTTTAGAATTTGCTATACCGGCTTTTTGTTTTTATAAAAATGTTTTTTTTGTTTTAAATTGCTTTTGAAAATGACACCGAAAGGGTGTCGAAAGCTCCAGCAAAAATAAATAATTTTTGTAATCAGAGTTAAACACCATTAAAAAACTAAAATAATCAACCTACAATCAAGACATCTGTCAATATTTTCAATAGAAATTGAAGCTCTAGCACTAGCCAAAATGAGCAAAAATCTGCCAAAAACACAATTTATGTTTGCAAAATAGAAACATTTGATCGAGCTGCTATTGGACGATCCGAGCTACAACATTCCCGGAATGATTGATATACTACTGAGTGCAGCTTTACACGCAGATCATTAAGCCACAGTGAATCAAAGGAAATAAAAATGAACCAGAAGCACAGCTCACGGAATCCGGATGAGTAATTTTAGGAAGACAACAGAGCTAAAATACAACTCCCACGTCTCGTCGACTGAAATAGATGAACAACTAAAAAAATGTTGGGAATAATGAAGAAATGCATCCCGCACGCATTCTCACAAAGTCAGAGAAGGAGTGTGAGGAATTTTTTCGTGACACGCACAGGCGTATCCCATTCCAGAAGGATCCAACTATGCATTTGGGAGATTCTAAATGAATGGCAATAACAAGGTTCCTTCAAGTCGAAAGGAGGTTGTCAAGAGAACCAAATCTCAGAAAAAGTCATACAGACTTTATGCGTGAATATGAATAACTTGGTCATATGGAGATGCTAAAAGATGAGGAGGACTCAACTGTAGCATATTATCTTCCACATCATGCAGTGATAAAATCAGACAGCACGACTACAAAACTTAGAGTCGAGAGTCGTGTTTGATGGGTCGGCAAAAAACAACATCCGGTGCATCATTGAATGACTTAATGCTAAATGGTCCAACGTTACAACAGGATCTAATATCAATTCTATTGCGATGTAGAAAACATAAATTCGTTATCAAAGCTGACATATGTTCCGGTGGAGAGAATCACCAAAAAAAGAAATCAAAACGTTTAAACTTAAAGCAGTAACATATGGGGCCACATCAGCAACATATTTAAGCACTAACGTCTTATGTCAATTAGCATATGATGAAATAAAAAACTACCCAATCGCGTCAACAATAACGTTAAGAGATTTCTATGTTGATGATCTGCTTTCAGGAGCGGATACATTAGAAGAAGCATTAGAAGCCCAATCACAAATCATGCAACTGCTAAAAGCAGGATAGGTTTTAATCTAAGAAAATTGACAAGCAACAAAAAATAATTGATAGCACATCTATTTAAAAGCGAAAATGGACTATGCTCCGTAAACATCGACAATCTTGTGTTTAAGATTTCATTGACTGAAAATATAAAATAAGCAAGATTATTAATGCAGAAACTATGGGTAGTTGGTGTCGGATGGGATGAAACTCTAATGCTGAGTGCCTCAGGTCGATTTTTTTGACTAAATAATGCACTAAACTTTTTTGAGGTGACCTTACGCTATTCGCCGCTAGGTTACAAACGAAAAGTTTCCTCTGAAACTGCGGCTATTACATCCATAAAACAAACATTTACCACTTGAAATATACTAACTGACATTTATTTTGACACAAGAATTCATCTTACTTCGTTTTAAACTTTTATTGTAACATTAAGTGTGTAATGGTTTCAGGGATTTACAAAATAAAAGTTTTTTCAAATTTCTCATTGAAATGGATAGCCCTCCCGATAGCGGCTCCCGATAAATAGGTAGAGCAAAAAAAAAATTTATCAATTTTTAACTTTAAAGTTGAATGAACAATCTTAGTTTAGAGTTAAATAAATTAATTATGTTATATAGAAATAGCGCACTAAATATAAGTTTTGACATAGAAATTTGGCTGCTCCAGATATTTCTATCGGGCGCTAATAAAAAAGCACGGCATTTTCAATTTAGTTTTCAAATGTCAAAGGTTATGAAATTTATTTTTATTTACCCGGCAACAATTTTTGCGTGACACTTGTTTTTTTATTTTAAAACATTTGCAAATAATGCAACTTCCATATCATCTTCCAGCAGTCAGGTACAGCTTGTTTTGTTACTGTTACTGCCACCTATGAATTTTTATTGTGAATTACTGTACAATTTAGTTTATTTCATAATTTAGTCGAAAAAATCGACCCACGAGGAGTCACAAATTGAAGCAGGTGCAAATGCCAGACCGATTCTTTCACTATCAAAGCAATTTACATTATTTTGATGTTTTGACACCTGGACATTTTTTAATCGGAATACCACTGATTTCATCCCCTGAGTCAGACAAAACCCACATAAGTCCAAAACAGAGATGGACTCTACTTTCAAAGAGACTCAAGGATTTTGGGAAATATGGTCTAATGATTATTTAAACAGTTGTAACGTTCATGTCGTTACACCCCTGCTATTCTTTGTGCTGAAGGTAAAAGTTTTAGGCAGTATCGCTATGGTAAAATAGGTGGTAGAGTGGTCGCTTGTGGTTTGAGGTGGTTTTGGTGTCGAACACTGGATATTGAGCGCCGTGGTTGGAAAAGGTGTTTTTTCAGGCTTGACAGCAGAACAACAAATAAAAAAAAAAATATAATTTTTTTCGTACGGGCTCTTGAGCTATACGCATCCAGGAAATCACGCAACGGAAACAAATCAACAAAAAAAGAAGGTAAAATAAAACCAAAATATAACGAAACTGTATTTATTATACATATTTATTTTTGGTAAATTGTATACCATCCAAGTCTTATCTGATTTTTATGTTAATTATTTACGGATATCTAGGCATATATTCAATTCGTGCGATATAAACATTTCGTGCTGGTGTAAATAACTGACTCGTGCGGGTATATAAAGGGTTTTCCAATAAGAGTGATTTGATTTCTTTAAAAAAAACACACTAATTGTTAGGGAAATTGAAATGTTTTTTATTTAATGTGAAGCACATTCGATACAATTAAGTTCTGAATAAAATGTCATTTCTTGAAATAATCGAATCTTCAAACTTGGTTTGAAGTTGGTTATCATCGATCTGTACCGATCTCCATTGACAGTAACGGTGTTACCAGCTTCATTTCGAAAAAAATACGGACCGATGATTCCACCAGACCAAAAACCACATCAAACTGTCAATTTAGGTGAATGTAATGGTTTTTCATGAATAATTTGTGGATTTTCTTCGCACCAGAATCGACAGTTTTGTTTATTTACCGCACCACTCAGATGAAAGTGAGCCTCATCGGAGAAGATGATTTTCTTAAAAAAACCGTTATCGGTTGAGCCTCATCGGAGAAGATGATTTTCTTAAAAAAACCGTTATCGGTTTCAAGTTGTTACAAGGCAAAACCAGCAAATTCACGACGTTTACGGTGGTCCAATGGCTTCAGTTCATGAGTGAGAGGGTGGTGGTTTGTGGTTTGAGATAGTTCCAATTCTTGAGAACGTCTTGGAATTGACAAATTGCGGTCTTCAGCAACACTTGCCTGAACGGCAGCAATATTTGCATTACTTCGAGCGTTTCTTTATCTTATTGGCACTTGAACATTATGTAAAGAAAATGTACGCTCAAAATGTTCAACAATTCGACGAATAGCGAGCACACTTGGACGATTATTACGACTATAAAATTGCAAAAGCGCACGAAAAGTTGCAATTGGAGAACGATTATTTTGATAATAAAACTGAATAATTTGTAAACTTTGTTCTTGCGTATATCTCACCATGATGAAATTGTAAACATTACTGAATACAATGAAAAAAAAAATGACATATAACAAATGGCCGAAACGTCACTTAAAAATCATATCATTCCTATTGGAAAACCCTATATAAACCTCAATAATAATAAATTAAACGAAAATCGTAATAAAAATATTTTTTGACAAACTCTAAAATAAAAATTTAATTCTAAAAGAAAAACTTAACAACCAAAAATAACTAATAAAAAGTGATAAAAACTTCAATAATAATCTTAATAAAAATCCTAAATATAACATCAGTTGATAATAATAAAATAATAAATTGTAATATTCTGAGTTTAAAAAAAAATGTCGCAAATCGAACGTCGTTGAATTGATCATTAGCTGAACTGAGAATTTGATTTGAACATGGAACTTCAAAATTTAAACTTTAGGAATTTAGTAACACACAAAAGGAACAATTCAATAATAGCTGCAATAAATCAACTAACTCCTACAGGAAACCTATATAAGAAGATCGACTCGGCACAAACAACAACACCTCCAGTGGCCCTATTCTGGTAATTCCCGGAGAATTGAAATTTTAGATTTTGTAGCAGTTTTATTCCCTTTTCTCTGAAAGTGTATTCGGGGTTTTTGGAAAAAAAATTTTTAGGGAAAAATTTATTCCAGTTTTGACGTTTATTATTCCATAACAATTTTAGAAAATAATTAGCTGGGAATAGAATTTAACGGAAATTTATTGTATTTCACATTTTGTATACTGAAAACTGGTATTATCAATTGGAAATACCAATATCGAATTGTTTTACTTAAATTAAAAAAAATTTTCTTTTTAAGTAAAATTCGATTAAAATATCAACAAAAACCAAATAAACATAGCTAGTAAACAATTTTTAGACATTAGTTTTCTTGTTGCACTGCGCTCGCAGTCGACACGCGAATAATTAAATTATTATCCCATATGTTTGTGACGTTTTCACACCTTGTTTCTAAATCTAATATAAAATAATTTTATATTATATATGGATTTAAAAACAAGGTGTGAAAACGCCACAATACTACACCCCATAAAGAGTCCTGGAAACACGATCCGATCTTACGTACTTGACGAAAGATCAAAACGACCCTTTTTGCAAATTTTCGGTTCCTCAGTCAATAATTTAGATCCGTCAGCCAAAATACTGAGTTTTGGTTCGTGAGTCGGTAAAAGTAATCCATAGTTTGTATAATTGGTGCGTCCGTAACTTGTGATTGGTTGTCGGAGTATCATGGTTTGAGTCGGTCGATGGAAATTTTGACGTGCCGTCCGTTCAGATCCAGTTCGTATAAAATTTGCCTGTACGGTTGGTTGCCAAATACGGTCCAGTATATGGTGGTTGCAGTGTTCTGCTTACTGCGTCCGTCCGTAAGAAAACGTGCGAACAAGTAAGCAGATCTTTACTGAAGAAGCGTTGAGGAGTTAATTTATAGTTACACAGTGGAGATTTTGTATGTCGAGAAATTTTAGACCTTTGACAAGCTTACACAACTTTGAGCCATTTTCTGAACGTCTTTTTTAATCGATGACCACATGATAGTCTGAGTCAAAAGTTTGATGGAAGCTATGACGCCAGGATGAGACCGATTGTGAAAAGACTCGAAAACTTGTTTTCGGAAATTAACGGAAATGAATGGCCTATAGGTGTTGTGTTAGAAATATCGCAATAAATTATTTTTTTCGAATTAAAACAAAGGGGAAATTTCTCAAATTTTAGAACAGAGTTACTCCTTAAATTTTCTTGAAGCTCCTCGTCATTCGTCTGAGCATCTGCGATGATAGTCAATACTTTCGGGAATAGCAATTTGATTTATGCGTGAAAGAGTATCTGCGACAACATTATCCAGACCAGAGATGTGCTGAATATCGGTCGTGAATTGACCAATGAAATCTAAGTGTCGAAATTGACGAGGAGAGGTTTTTTTCGGTTTCTGATTAAATGAGTAGACAAGTGGCTTATGATCGGATAAGCCGCGAGAAATTCTCGATCATAACTACTGTATCTTTTTTGCGTATCACTGAAGCGTCAACCATGATGGCCTGATAATGATGGATGAATAAGTAAAGTAGCGTTCGTAAGTTTAATTTTACAGTTATCAAACGCTTTGATAGCCTTTGCTGATCATTGGATTGAAACCCGACTGTTCTTAGTGAAACCTTTTAGGTAATCATTCAACAATTCCTGGTCAGCAGCAGCACCCGGAATGAAGCGTCGATAAAAGTTAATCATACCTAAAAGGCGTTTCAGTTGTTTTAGAGTCTGTGGTCGTTCGAAATTTTTGATGACTGGAACCCGTTCATGCGACTGTTGCGTGCCTCACGGTCAAGGCTGGGTTTCTATGTTCATGTGGTTATCTGGACACTATTATTTTAATCAAACTTCACAATTTTTATAATTATTTCAAATTTTTATTGTATTAAAGTTAATACTTCGAGGTACACAACAGACTGGCCTTTTCTTGCATTTTTTAGCCAATTTACAATTTTATTATTAAAGGGTAATAAATTCATATTACATATTTTATTACAATATTCAAACACATATTCAATACAATAAAAGATACTTTCTAATGGTCGTAATCCAGGGATGTACAACTATTTCCTACACGACGATAATATACCTTGACCGGTTACCAAATGGCCTAAAAATACAATTTCATTTTTTGCGAAAACGCGTTTGTCCACATTAACCACAAGTCCATGTTCTTCTAATTTAGAAAAAATGATTTTAATATGTCCGAGATGTTCGTCATAATTTCGAGGGGCAATGAGCACATCGTCCAAATATACAAAGCAGAAGTCAAATCCACGTATAGTACTGAATGCATAAGACGTTGGAACGACTGTGCTGCATTCCTAAGGCCGAAAGTCATTCTACAAAATTCAAATAGTTTGTTACGACTGTGTTGTCTTAACAAGACCAAATGTTCATGTTATGGATTACATCCCCATTTTTTGTAAATTTTGTGTTTCTATTCTCCTCGGTTTTTTGCGTCCGGGTTTTTTGATGTCTAAACGCGGTTAGTGGTGGATGGATTCCTGTGTGTTTTTTTTTCGTTTTGTTGGTAACTGAACGAAAATGGGGGAGAGCGAGAGCGATGCGCATCGAGTGTGTGTGTAAAGTAAAACATTCCATAAGAATGTTTTTCTTATATGCCTCTCGTTTACATCAATGCGAATTGATGTAAACAAAAAACAGAGAAAGACAAGACAATTCTTCTGGAATGTTTTGCGCGTCGTATTCGGCGTGAGAATTTTTTTGGTAAAGTTAGTCTAGTTTGGAATATTGAAGAGTCTGGTCTTTTTTGTAAATTGGTCGATGATTAAAAATTTTTGTGAAAAGTCGTGCAAGCAATTTTTTTTTTTTCGAATAAAAGTTTAGAGTAATTTTGGGGATTGCGTGTTGCTCTCCCGGAATATGGTGTAATACACAAAGAAAATGTAATGTAAAAAAAATTAAAAATTCTATGTGAGAAAAAATTAAAATAATTTTGTTTTTAATTATTGATTTTTTTTTTGAGAAATATAATTAGAAGCCCATAAAAAATCAGTGCAAGTTACAGTTGATTGCAAAAATACAGTTTCTCTTGAAGGGCTCGGTGAATGGGTTAGTTTTGCATTGTGAAATCAAATCGAGATGGTTTATCAAGATGGTTTATTTTCGAAAAATCGCAAAGTTAAGTTGCAATACCAAATTATTAATAAACCACCCACCGTTGCGGTCTCGTTTGGATTTTCGTTGTATTCTTGGTCGTCGACGTCACAAAATGTTTATGGAAATGGAATATAATGAGAGAGATTATTAAAAGCTTGTGTAAAATAAAAAGAACGAATATAATCTCATTTAGTTTTTGGTATTAATTATCGATTTTGGTTGCGATTTTGGTTGCGATTTTTGCGGGTGCCGCATTTTAGCGAGCATCGTAATTAATTAACGGGTACCGCCAATTTCTTTTGTTACCATATTTTCGAGGGGTGCAGGGTGCAGCATCATATCAACGGATAAATTGATAAACTTGTCGTGTACCACAAGTTACTAACAGGTACCACAATTTACTAACGGCTGCCGCTTTTCTTCGGCTATCACGTTTTCGGCAAGTGCGGCAAATATCAACAAGTGCCGCAAATATCAACAAGTGTCGCAAATATCAACGAGTGGTGTGACATTTACTGTCCTTGATTAAGGCGGACGAAAATTGTGTACTACCAAAGGCAAAAAGGTTGCCCAACGGGAAAACATACGGGTTTTGGCGAGCTCTTGTCCAACGGTCCGGGTGTGGTCATCACCTGTGGCATGCCGGCCGCGCAAAGCTGCAACATTATTTTCTTTTATTATTAAGGTACGATTATTTTCTTTATTTTTATTTTTCAAATTTTTTGTTATTTTTAAATTTTTATTTTCATAAATTTTTTTATTATAAATACAAATTTTGTAATCGGGCGCCGGATAGCGGTCGCGCGCTCGATGTGCATTGCTCTCTCTCTCTCTTTCTCTCTCTCTCTCGTTCTCTCGATTATTTCTTTTTTCGTGGGAAGTTGTGTTTAATTTTTTTTAAATAAAAATAAAAAATGAATTATTAATTTTTCCGGGTTGGGTATGATGAGGGGGGAATTCAAATCCTGTGTCGACGTAGGGTAAGCGGTCCCTTGGTGCCCGCATCCGGATTCGAAACCGGTGTTTACCACCGTGCGAGTTCGGGCGGATGCGCGCACCAGGACACCCCTCTACCGTTATGATTTTTTTATTTAAAATTTTCTGCTGTTCGTTCCGCAGGTTCCGGCCGGGTATTATTATTATTTGCGGTTTTTTTCCTTTTTATAAATATCTATTAATCACGGTGTAAGCCAGGAGCCATGCATGCCTCAAACCCCACGACCCTTCGCACTTCTCCCTGAGAACGTAGCCGGCAAAATATCACCGTGGAGGCCTATATCACCCAAATATCACAGTGGAAGCGCATGCAGGCTTGAGTGAAATCTGCAGGTTGGCAGTAGCCAGCTTGTAACAGTGGCGCCCAACAGTTTCGCGAATTTTAATTTTTTTTTGATTTTTTTTTAGGATTTGTAGCTTCACTCCCTTTGGCGTGCGTGTCCAGCGCCGAAACCAGTGTTTCGCACTGTTTGACTTCGCCTGGACGCGCACACCAAAGCCAGTGTCCCGGTTGGCATTCCCCATCTGCGATCGCAACCAGCACGGGCTGTTTGATTGCGCGTAGATGTTTAGTTCAGCTTCATTTCTTCTTTTCCCCGAAATTTCTCGACCAAAATTTGAGGAACATAACACTTTTTTATTTATTATTATTATTTTTTTTTTATTTTTATTATTTTAGCCGACACGGCGTGGGATCTCCCTCTCCCTCCTCATACCATCCGTTTCGTATTTTTGAGTTAAATATATATGTTTATTTGATTTTTTTGACATTTTGATATTTTTGATTTTATTTGATTTGATTTTGATATGTCGGTAATTTGATTTTGATTTTGTTAATCTGTGGGTTGTATTTTAACCCTTGGGTTTATTAGTACTTCATTTTATATTTTTCTTTTCTTCGCTTATCGTTTGACTGAATTTATTAGACTGCCTGCATACCACTGGGTGTGTTGGTAGTTTGGGATTTTTTTTGTATTTTTGGTTTTCGTTTCGTTTCAAATTTCAACGAGCCCCTCCAAAGTAGGTTCTCATTGAAAAGCGCCACTTTGGGGGTATCTCGTCTCCTCCGTGTTAAAACAACCGTGGGAATACGGACCCCACAAACCACTACAAGGTATCCATTCCTTCCTTTTTTTTATTTTTCTAATATTATAGCTGTATTATTTCACTATCGGCGTACTATTGGGTGTGTTGGTAGTTTGATTTTCGCGTTATTATTATTATTTTTTTTTTTTTTATTTTGGATATTTAAAATGTTTTTCAACGAGCCCCTCCAAAGAAAGGTTACAATAAGGTACCGCTTTCGAGGGCTTCTCGTCAAATATCCCGTCGTCAAATTTGGGGATTACGGGCCTCAGATTTCTAGTGGATACGGCTTCATCCCTAGTACCAAATTTCTTATTATTATTTCATTTATATTTCATATTTATATTTATTTTATTTTCTATATTTTTTTTCGTTATTATGTTTGTGGAATTATTCCGAACTATTTTATTTGAAACCTTCTGCTTCATTTAAAACTAATTGAATTAATTTTTTTGTATATTGTTGATAAATTTAATAAAGATCGCATTTTTGAGTTTAATTTTCTTCGCCAAATTAAATCGAGCGAGTTTAACCCTATGCTGCCATCATCCAAAATGGACCTAACAATACTAGAGCAAGACGATTGGGAGCAAAACTTTATCGACGGACCATCATTAGCTGAAAGTGGACTAAACTACACTGGATCTCCCTCGGACATCTCCATCGACATGTTCCTGTTCCAGGTAGACACCATCGCTGCGACTCGTGGATTATCCGATCAAACATTATTATTCGAGCTACATACCATCCTGGAAGAAATCGCCTTGCAGTGCTATTGGACATTCCGCAAACATAATCCGAACGCTACCTGGACAGATCTACGAAGCGGTGTCGTCGAGCGTTTTAAAGACCGTCGCACCAATTACGAAATCCGGCGAACCGTCGAGGCACGCAAACAACGACCCAACGAAAGTTTCCTAGATTTCTTCGATCAAGTGTGGAGTCTAACGCTACAATGTCGTACACCGTATTCGGACGAGGAGCTCATCGAAATTTTAATGACGAACATGAAGCCAGAATTACAGTTTCATCTCACCGGTCGTCGGTTTGGTACCATAAGTGAGCTGATCAAAAGTTGCTCTGCTTGGGAGGAGTCTTTCAGGCGGATCAAAGCTACGGCGGACCCTGCAATCCATCTACGACGCGTGATCAATGAGTCATCAGGCAGTCCGTATGATGATGTTGGAGCATATGACTCTCATGAGAATTAACTCCGATGACTGATGTTCTACTCGATAGCAATCCGCAATTCAAGCGGGGAGCAGGTTTCCATCGGCAGCAGCGAGACGTCCTGGAGGACAAATCTGAACAGACAACTCGAGATCAGGTTATATACAGCATTCGCATTACGGTAAAAATGTCGTCACGAAATTTCGTCACGAAAGGTGTCAAAATTGCTGTCTTTAGAATGTCCGTCGGTTCAATAGGAATTTTGTGGTAAGCCTGGACAAGGTCTATCGTTGTGAATATAGTGCAGCCCTCGAGTCGTTGCGTAAAATCTTGGATATGTAGAATCGGATACCTTCCAGAAATCGTGACTTTATTCCGTGCCCGAAAGTCTCCACAAGGTTTCCAAGACCCATTTGGGTACTAAATGTAACGGACTGGACCAAGGACTGCTACTAGATCGGGAAATTTTGAGTTTCATCATATTTTCGAATTCTGTCTTCGCGATAATGAATTTGTCAGGTGCTAGTCGTCGTGGCTTGCATGCAACCGGTAGTCCGTTCGTCTCAATTTTGTGAGTCACACTATGTCTAGTATTGTCAATTACAGCGGTTATTTATATGGTTAAAAGAAATAAAACTTCTAGTGAATTTTCACACATAAATTTAATTATTTTTTTTATTTTCATCTAGCTCAGGGTTACAATACTTGTCTTACTTCATTCAGAACGCATTGTCGACTAAAAACTAAAAACGTGTATTAACAGTAGAATGAAAAAAAATGGGAAAGAAAGAAAGGTAAACAGGGTTGCCGCTACACAATTTTAATGTTACCGTGAATGACTATAAAAAATTTTGATATTCCGTTGAAACTCCTGGCATAGAGAAAAGTAATATAAACAGAGGTAAAGCTGCATACAAAATTTTGAAACAACTTTTTTAGATTGTAACCCCAAAATACAAACTCATTTTACGACTAAAATAATAAACTTAGAATATCCAACTCTTCGAATATTCATTTAGCGTTTCTTTGACTTTTCATATTGTTTTTGTTTCAATTTTTTTTCGTTCAGATTATAACCGTAATTTTAAATTTAGTAAACATAAAACCGGATCGTGACCCCATATTTTACTATGAAAATATGCGTAAAAATTTTGTATGCAGCTTTACTTCTGTTTATATTTATTTTTTTCTGTGCTCCTGGATCAATTGTTGACTTGTCGATCATCGAAACAGTATTATCATCATAGGAGGAAGAGGTACCTTGATGGTAGGCATCGACACGTCAGCAATCCTCAGGAGAATTCTGATGTTAAGTTTTAAAAGTTTAGTCCCGTAATCATTTACATGGTTCTTCGGTGCTGCTGCAAACAACTTGCATGATGGGTCGACCCTTGGATTCTGAACAAAACGGGCTGGCAAAACCGTGACATCTGCACACACCGCAAATTAAGAATGACTATTTATTTTTTTTGGAACATTATTATCGGAGTTGTTTAATTCGAACCTACAATTTGGCTTACATTTTAATGCCTTTGTGCCGAAATGATGATGGTAAAACCACGTAAAATTATTTTCAGCCGAAGGATCATTAAAAGGAATTGAATGATTTTCGAAAATTTGGAGAGTTATTACGAGAATAATTATTGCCTGAATTTGACCGCGAAAAATTACGGCCGCGTGAATTGGATTTAGATCGTAATCTAGAATTTGGACTAAAAATTTCCGAAATCTCCGATAATAATGTTTTCTTAAATTCCGAAAGTTTATTATCAATAGAAAAAGCTAAATTTGGATCGGAAGGACCAGATGCAGATACCTCAATGGAATTTATTTGTGCCTGAGTCATCGTCTCGACAGGGAGACGTCATTTTCGAATGGTGTAAGCACGATTTGCACTGTCTGATGCTAACTCTTCATTCAAAATTGACGAAATGTTGCTTCATTAAAATTATCACCAGCATTTAATTTCATAAGACAAAATAATTGTGACGGCTTCCTGTCTCCAAGAGTCAAGCCAAGCATCAGATTATTGAGCTTCGTCTTTTCTGATTCGCCAAGTCAAAAAAAATTAACACCTATTCGTATTAGCTAGTCAGCAACATTAACAGACCGGCACAGGTAAAATAATGAGGAAATTGAGGTTTTAAAATCATTTTCGAAGATTACGTTTAGATAACCGACGTAATTTATATTGCGTAATCTATCTCGACCAACCCTGATTTTGATTCAACCTCTCTAATCTAACTCAAAATAACGGGCTCAAACTCTTTACGCGTTCTTCAAAAATTTCATATATCTATTTACTATCCAATTTTTCACCAATTAAACAAAATCAGGATTTTTATTTTTCACGGCATCTACTTGTCTATTTATCAGAAAATGGCTGATTAATCCGCAAACGCAATCGCCTGCCTTTGGAAATTTTGAATCAAGACAGGAAAGACATGAAATTTTTTAACACAGATAAAATACAAATTTTAGTTTTACACTAACACATTTTTCATAATAAACGCGAATTTTGTTCCTTGTGCATGCATTAAAGGCAGTTAAGCACACCTTTATCTCTCCTAACTATTTTTATAGAATTAATTCATCAAAACACTCAAATTTCATATAATTTTTACTATCTTCACTGCCATCTTTATTTTGTTATTAAAATTTTGACTCAATACCAAAATGGGTCTATGATAAGCATTTTCGGAATTGATATGTTCTAAAATTAAAATATTTCGTTTTTATCATTTATACAGATTAATTTATATAAAATTATTAAAGAATAAAATAAAACGAGTATTTTAAAATAAGCACACGTCTTAAAAAGGTGTTTATTATGATACGACGAAACAAAATTGCAGTGTTAAGCAAAGCCACACTTCAACATTTTTAGTAGATTCAAAAGTTATAAATACGCTCAATAGATGGACATTTTATATTCACCACTTACACAAACAATTAATAAAATATAGGGGAAATATAAATCACATAAAAAATAAATTACAACACAAAAACTAGTTTTTTTTTTGATAATTTAATTATAATAATTAATAATTTATTTAATTTATTCACATTCACAATATAAATACATTTTATTATTATAATTATTATTACGAAACCACTTGTTGAATAAACAATAAACCACTCAATTTAAATTTCCAACCGCAAATCTAAATTTACTAGCTTGGAGCGGTTCTACTAACGTCCAAAGTGTTTCTCGTTCAATGGCAATGGTTCGAATAAATCATAATCCGATGCAGAATTTTTCCGTAGATTTTCATTAAAATTAGCCATTTGCCTCAAATAATGCATTAACCGTTCATATTTTAATTCAACATTATTGTCTGACTCCACTGCACCACCAGCAAACAACGGTCTAATTTCTTGATTATTTTGTTCTACCGCTTGGAATGGTATCGCAGCATTCGGAGCACCACGTTTACCATTTGTCCAGCCGCGTGAATATTGAAATGTTTGGCACATGGCATACGCGATTAATCCACAGAATATCACAAAAATGAATAATTTATTTGAACTCATTTTTGAAAATTTTTTTAAAAAAAATATTCACTGTTTTTGACGGATAAGTGCCACGTTGTTGTTTATCACACGAAACTACAAACTTTATGATGCTGTTCTGGAAAGATACCAATCCTTTTATATACCTGCGATATACTCGATGGTACAATAATTTTATAATGATATGTTAAGACGGCGGGAGCAAGCGCAATATTTTTCTTCGTGTATAACAACATCGAAAGTCTCTAAAATACATCGTCGTGGATGAATATTAATATTGCGGGACGGGTTTTTTTTCGATTTTGCTTCGGTTATTATTACTTAAATTATTTGTTAGAAGACAAACAAAAGATTAATTAATAGGAAATTACCATAATTTACTTGTAATTAAAGAAAATTTTCTATGGTTTTTGTCTCTATTGTGTTCTGAGTTGATTATAACTTATATAGGATGCGAATCAACCACAGCCGCTTTGTATATATAACCCGCCAACGCAACTCTTCGCAACAATTTATCTATAATTAAAAGGCTTGCCCTTATTAATTTCGCTACACACTATATAGACATGTATGGTGGATGGATACGTATTCATCATGTAAGGATGTTGTATAAATTGTTATTGCTGTGCAGATATAAAGAAACAAATAAAAAGGTTATTCAAAGAAAATTGAATGTAGATAAAAAAAAAGTATATGTTGAATGTTTAAGAAGCAAATAAATTTTATGAGCGATGGATGGAAAAAAACATTTTTCATTCGTGGTTTTTCAGCTAATTTTACTTATTGAAAATTAAATATAAAAAATGGGTAAACAATCATATTAAATGGATGGATATGTTGATATGTACCGATATATTATGCATATAATGTGGGTGATTCCCCACGATTTGTTTTGCTTTTATGACGTAACAAACATTTACATGCCCGCGGCAAATTACATAAATTTTATTACTCAAACTTAAAATGCATGTAATTTTTAATGAGCTCAAAAAGTCTACAAAACTCTGATGTTAATATCGTAAATTTGTATTTATGTATATATTGGTACCCTGTATCTTCGCAGATATCGGAAGCAAATAAAATATGTACAATTCCGATAAATATATTTAGATATATCATTATTTTATGTTTGTGCATACATTTTACATGCAATTACATATTCATGTAAACATAAATAAAAAATTTTAATGGCATTTGGTTATATGGGATTTTTATTAGAAAATAATGTTTACATAATAAATTTTAAGACGTACATAGGAAAAAAAATTCAGTTTCAAATGTCACCGGTAACGATACGATAAATTTATTGTGTGTGTGTGTATATAGGTAAGTACGTACACAACATAACACTGTAAATAGTAGGCTAACTGGAACCATAAATAAATACGTTCCTTAAACTTTCCTCTCAACATTAGATAAAATTTTTCCGGCAGCCAGAGCAGTATTTTCATTCGTCCTAATTATAGGGGACCGTAAGCTCCTGGACATTTGGGGTTCATAACGTTATCAAATACAAATATGTTCAATTCTCGTAACGAACAAGCGGAGCAAGGCAGTAGATAGATGTTCTTCATTTAAGTCCATTAAGTGGCTTTTAATTAGGCTGTTTGAGCGTTTAATGTAAAACATTATTTCCATGATGTTGTCCGTTCCGCGACAGGTGTTTTTTAAGATTACAATTTTCCAATTTTTCGTCTAAGGCAACACAATTATAATAAATGAAGTTACTCAGTGTTTACGATTTATCCAGGTTGAAATCTGAGGTTCAGCAAGCAGGAAACTTTCAGATGGAATATTTTTAACAAACTCGTATCTCTTGTTAACATAAGTTTAGCGTAGATGGTACTCAGCCTTGGAGTAGTTTTCTGAAGATGAAAAATACGATAAGCCTCCGTCTGAATCCCACATTGCGTCTGTGATTTTAATGGTTTTACTCTGTCTTGGTTTTCAGAACGCGAAAATTACATCAAATCAGTATTGATATCACCAACCTCACCCGTAGTACGTATATTGAATCCACCATTGAAGTTATATATTGAGTCGGTGGGTTTACACTTTTTTAAGTTATTTGGCTATTGATTCTTGTATTCTGGAAAAACGACAAATTCCTTTATGAAAAACTTGTTATATATCTATATTAATAAAAAGACGGGAAAACTCTATAAGCATTTTTATTGAATATAAAATATAAGAAAATAGATTTTCACCAACCACCACACCTAAACATTATTACCAGCCTCACCCACTATCCAATTCAAACCCCCAAGACCCATCTCACCCGCACCACACATATCACCGCTCTTTAACACCTCCATACCCACTCACACACACACACCACCCTCACAAACCCTCGTCCACCGAATCCCAAATTCCCACACCAAACCCAAAACCCCTCATCCCACCCTCTCCACCTCCCATACCGCCACTCCTACCACCGCCATAACAACACCACTCACACAAACCCACATCCACACGAGATATATTTTTATTCCACATTCACATGCTCTATGAAACCAAAATAGAATCGAAAATAAAAAAAATCTGCCAATTTTAAGGAGGGGGTTGACAAAACCCTACATATCTCCGAACACCCTAAACACAGAAATGTTCAAATCAATAAGGCTCATCCCCATAAACTTATTAAACTATTAGTGCAGAAATTAAGTTAATATCTCCATCCGTTCTCAAGTTATCGTGGACACAGATGGACAGACGGCAAACCGAAACCATATAGCATTTTTTTTAACAAAAATGCTTAAAAATCAATTGGCGCATGTATTTTTTTTTTGTTGTGTTCGTAATTGACAGGACAATGTTTGTATTAAAGAAAATTTTGGAAAAATCCACTGGAAAATTCGTAAAATTGAAAAATGATGTTTTTGTACGGTTTTTTCGCACGTACCCGATCCAGGTGGCATTTTAGAAGAGAAAAATTGAAAAATCTTATTGGAAAACTTTGAAACTTCCGGAAAAACCCGATCAAAACTGAATTTTTTTTGTCGCACATCGCAGTTGAGAACGGCTGAACCGATTTGGCTCAATATTTTTTTGTTGTATTCGCAATTGCCAGGAGATAATTGATAGGAGAGATTGCGTTGATATGTAAGTATGTCAAGATTAAAACCGAACGATTAAATTTCGTCTGACAATTTTTACGACCAATCATATTGCTCAATGCACGGTAGTTGTTGATGATTTTTTTCTTCTGGATTTTTCCATAAGAGATGATTATTCGAAAAAATGACCGAACGAACGCAACCATAAACCTGCCTATAGTGTTGAATTCGATGTAAAAGTGAATGGAATGACCATTCAACTCAATCGCATATTGAGAATTGAGCTGAGTTGTTTGATTTGTTCTGTCATCAAAATCAATTTTCGTGAAGGACAAAAGTATTTGCCCGGAATGAAGTAATTTGTGGCGGAACGAGCTCCGCCGGGTCAGCTAGTCTATAACATTTATTTGTTTTATTCTGGACAAAAACTTCATGTTCATGTTGAATAGGTGATGTGTCATGTGCAGTGGATTTGGTTTGTGAGCGAGTGACAGCTCGGGTAATAATAGAGCGCACGAGTGATTCGTTTGGTTTAATCAACGCAGCCTCTTCTGCTGTTGATATTTCTGAGTTAAATAGACCTTTCATGATGTGCATGCATTTAGCACAGAACGAACTAAGCCCCGGTACACCATCGTTGATGTCCGAGGAATATTTTTTGGAATGTTTTTTTATTTGGCTGCTGCACAGTTGTATCCGAGCACTCTGTCCCACATAAAGCCTTTACATGAGAAAAACATTTCGCCCACAATAATTATTGAACATTCAAATACTTAGATGTTACAAAAAATAGATTGTAAAAAATAAAAATTCACGAATATTGAATACACAGCACCACCCTCCTCTCTCCGTTGATTAACGTTTTGTATAGTAGGACGTTAATGTCTAATGTTAACTTGGATTTTCTTCCTATCAGCCAATACAATTTAGAAAATGTTATTTTTATTTGGTTGCACTTTGTTTCAATATGTTCTTTCCACGTTAGCCGTCTATCCAGGTGTAAGCCTTGATATTTGACCTAGGTTTGTTGAAGTATATGTGTATACATCGTTTAATTGTACTAGTAATCAGGAGCGTTTCGTTCACCGTAAATGTAACATAAGTTGATGTTTTTTTTTCAATTACTTTTATTCACCAGATCTTGAGTCAATCCTCAATTTTGCTCAGATGATTTCTCTTGAGGATGTTTGTGGGTTTATATGTGATGCTGATGGCTGTATCATCAGTAAATGCTGATATTATTACATTGTCGGTAATGGGTAAGTTTGCCGTGTACAACAAATATAAAATAAGTCCCAGAACGCTTCCTTGTAGGACTCCTGCGCTTATATTATTTAGGGAAATTTGTTGGACCATGTATTGCCTTTGGAGGAGGTAGTTTTCCAGATCTGAGTGAATATTCTTCTGCAGAAGCACTTTTAGTTTTTATATTAGTCCATCGTGCCAAACTTTTATCATATGCTTGCGCTATATCCATGAAGACAGCGGAACAGTATTGCTTTGCTTCAAAGGTCTGTCTGATTGCATTTATAATTCTTTGCAATTGCTCTATAGTACCTTGTTGGTTTCGGAAACCAAATTGGAATGATTTTCTTTCCTTCTAATACTGGTTTTAGTTTTGTTATTAACATTTTTTCAAACAGATTTGCGATTGTGGGAAGCATGCTTATTAGACGATAAGACGAGATTTGAATGGAATTTTAGGCCATCAAAATTTCTCTACCAATTTGAGTTGTATCAAAAAATAAGAAGTATCGGAGGTGAAAAAATACAGAGTGGTCATTGAATAGGTATCCGATACCTGAAATTAACGACATGCTTTATAGCTAACCTGGGAAACAACGCATTTTTAACAGTCATATATCTAAAAAGCGGATTCCATCAGATCCTATTGAGAGAATCCGACATCGAGAAAACTATACATTCTCGGTGAATTATGGGGAATACGAGTTCACTCGGCTTTCCTTCTAAAGCGGAAGTGCAATTTCTGGGATTGATAATTAAGGCCAACTAAAAGAACGTAACAGCAATTGCAGATCTTCCTTTCCGCCGTTCAGACTTGAACTATTGGCGTTATATCTGAGATGGATGAACGTAATTTTTGAGTAAATAATCTCGAGGGGGATATCTCCTGGATTCCAGCAATTAAATTTTGACTAAAAATTTTTGTACTAATGTTTAACTATTGTTACATTGCGAATGAGGTTATTACGTTTCATTATGCAAATAAATATTTAACCAACTCTTGTTATAAGTTTATATTAGTTCATATTAGTTTTGTATTTTATATGTAATCATTATAAACATTTAAACAATTTACTACCAAGATTTACAATGAGACACATTTGTTTTTTAAGTATTACTAAATTATTATTTGGATAATATGGCGTTATCAATTTGGTAACTTTTCGAATTGTTGAAAATTTTGAGCGTACGTTTTCTTTACATAATGTTCAAGTACCAATTAAGACAAAGAAACGCTCGAAGTAATGCAAACATTGCTGCCGTTCAGGCTAGTGTTTCTGAAGACCGTAATTTGTCGATTCCAAGACGTTCTCAAGAATTGGGATTGTCCCAAACCACAACCTGGCGAATTTTGAGAAAGGATTTGGGTTTGCATCCATATAAAATTGTTCTCACTCATCAAGAACTGAAGCAATTGGACCACCGTAAACGTCGTGAATTTGCTGATTTTGCCTTGGAACAACTTGAAAACGATAACGATATTTTAAGAAAATCATCTTCTCCGATGCGGTTCACTTTCATCTGAATAGTGCGGTAAATAAACAAAACTGTCAATTCTGGTGCGAAGAAAATCCACAAATTATTCATGAAAAACCATTACATTCACCTAAATTGACAGTTTGGTGTGGTTTTTGGTTTGGTAGAATCATCGGTCCGTATTTTTTTCGAAATGAAACTGGTAACACCGTTACTGTCAATGGAGATCGGTATAGATCGATGATAACCAACATTTTATTGCCGAAATTGGAAGAAATTGAGCTTGACAACATTTTGTTCCAACAAGACGGAGCTATGTGCCACACAGCAAGTGCAACAATTGAATTATTGCGAAGAAAGTTTGGAGGTTCCATTATTTCAAGAAATTGTGATAGTCAATGGCCTCCAAGAAGTTGTGATTTAACGCCATTAGACTATTTCTTGATGGGTTATTTGAAGTGATTGGTCTTTAGCAATAAACCAAACTCTCTTCAAGCTTTACAAGTCAATATTGAACGTGCTATTCATGACATACGACTTGATTTAGTGGAAAAAGTGCTCGAAAATTGGGTTCATCGAATTCGTTAGTGAAGAAGAAGTCGTGGAGAACATTTGAATTGATTTTTATTCAGAACTTAATTGTATCGATTGAGAAATCATATCACTCTTATTGGAAAACCCTATATATTTTGAAACTAGAATTTAAATACAATAAATTTGTTAAATTAAATAGGTTATGGTGGTTTTATTTCGTCTCAGGTTGAATTTGATTTGGAAAAGGAGAAATATGATTTGAACAAAGGTGAATTTGATTTGGAAAAGGATGAATATGTTTTGAATAAAGATGAATTTGATTTGGATGAAGTTTGATTTGATTTGGAAAAGGATGAAATTCTTTTAGAAAACGGTGAATTTTATTTGGAAATTGATGAACATGGTTTGTAAAAGGTTGAATTTGGAGTGCAAAACCTACAAAACGAATTTAAACGAAATTTATTAATATTTTGTATTTTTGAATTTTTTTTAATTTTCGTTGCACATAAACGTCATTCGATTACAGAGTCCTATGGTATATTGTACTCTCGGTAGAACCTGCGCGCATGAAGCATAATTTTTTTATTAAATCTACACCGCTCACGTTTTTAGCTTATTGCATTTAAATGCGATTATTAACGTATTTTGAACAACAATTTTTTTAAACCATTCGTCAAGGCTCGAAGCGCGCGATTATAATTTTTATGTATCAACAAATTTACTATGCAATAAAAAAGTTAGGTTCTACCGAGATTTGAACTCGGATCGCTGGATTCAAAGTCCAGAGTGCTGACCATTACACCATAGAACCGTTGATTAAACATTTAGTATTAATCGCATATAGTGATTAATTCGCTCAATACCTAAACTTATTAATTTTATGAACATAACAAATTTTTAAGAGTCAGCGACTTTTTATTACCGTCGCGATTACAATTTTTACAATCCATACTATTTATAACTTTATAATTCAGCTTACACACTACTATCTCTAATACTTTGTAATTCCATTATCAGTTCATATTCGTTTGTTATTGTAATCTGATTATAAAAATTTACTTCAGATTTCCATGTTTGATCTTCACATGTTGAAAAAATGATGCCCATCTCTTACCCTCTATATAGGTAAGAGAACGCGTGGATACGTGGCGATGCAAAATTGAGACTACGGAAATGAAAAAAATCCGGAATAAATCATTCTATACATTATCTTTAAGAAGTAATCCTCCATGAAGTGAGGGTAATTGTCACAGTTACTTTTCCCTTGCATAGTTTATAAGTTTGCCCTGCACTTTGTATATTTAAGTAGGCAAAGTGACCAAAACCAAATATTATGAACAATAAGTTTACAAGCGGTATGTCGGATTATGCTCCACCTGGACATCACCGATTATTCCGGATGAACACAGTGTTTCAGTTTTTTTTCATTTTTAGTTCTTGCTAAAAATTGGATTATTTGTTATAATTAATCTGCATAATTAATCTGCAGTACAGTTTAGATTTATTAGCATTATGGTTGCAATACCTTGTAAGCTTAGTGTTCTTTTTGCTATATTCCGAAATGGTTAAAGAAGCACAAGCCATTCCGTAAGTGCTTAAATAATTTCCTAAATCATTCTTACCGACAAACACTGAGAATATGCTAACAATCAGAAGTTTTACTTTTGTCTCTGAAATTCACTTCATTCAATTGACACTAAATGCAACGAACAGTTTTGTTTTTCAATGTTACTAAAGTGTCCACATAAAAAAACTGGGCTCAACCGGGATTTGAACCCGGGACCTCTCGCACCCAAAGCGAGAATCATACCCCTAGACCATTGAGCCGCTTATTTTAAAATATACTAACAAACACTTTGAGAAACTTATTCATGTTTATAGCTTCAAACGTTTGACTAAATATTTAGATAATCAAAATTGCCCACAAACCGGGCTGGCAATAAATTATTTATCAATTTATAATGAAATTAGATATAATAAGAGTGCGGGCCATAAAATAATAAAAATTCAAATTGATATTTTAAATAAATTATGTATGTTGTCACGGTATATAGCATAAAACTACAATCTTATACACCATATTCGTAAATATGATGAATTGCAAAGATTTAGTTACAAAATTTTGATTTGTTTAAAGCTTTCACTTTATAGACTACTAGGGGCTTCGAACTTGGGCTGCTCTTAATTTGTATTTTAAAAGACAGATGATAAAAGTTTCTTTAAAATCGGTATTTGTGGATATTTCAACTTAATAATAATAATAATTACCCCTCCCTGACTGTACGCGTGGAGTCACTACACCACCAACATTATTCTTTTTTTTTCAATAATTTAAGAGAATCATAAACAAAGATATCATACTAAAATAAAGTTATAAAAATATATATTAATATTAAAATGTAAATATAATTTCAAAATAAAATTTTTGATATGGTTATGGATGATTTGACCCATGGTCCAATTTTTCACTACTTTTTAATAATAATAATAATAATATTTATTAAATGTGTTTAAGCTAATGCTTTTATACACATGAATATTTACAAAAGTTATGCATGAATATTTACAATAATTATAATATTAACTTATAAAATTAACACAAAAAAGAGAAAAAGTAATTAATCAAAGCAATAAACTGAATTAAATATCTACAAATATATACATTAATTATTTACATTTTGATTTTGCATAATTAATTGTAAACAAGATTTCTTAAATATACTAAGAGAACTGATGTTTTTTAGTTCTATTGGCAAACTATTCCATTTAATAATTGCATTTACTAGTACAGAATTATTATAAACATTTCTTTTACTAATAGGCAAATTAATGTTTCTTGTACGTAAAGACCTGGAAAAATTTAACTTTTCATACAAATATAACGGCAAACCCGAGTTAACCAGTTGAAAAATAAAAACAGACGTTCTATAATCAAATAATTGAAACAAATCATATCCAAGAATTGAACACCTAAACTCCGAGATATGATCAAACTTCCTAAGGTCATGAACGTATCTAGTGCAATTATTATACGTAACTTCAAGTAAACATTTAGAAAAACTGTCACATTGATTGTAGATAACATCACAATATGTGAACATTGGCAAAACCAAACTTTTAATTAAATATTTACGAAGGTTAACTGGACAAAACTTTCTAATCAATTTAAGGGAATACAAGGCATAATTAACCCTCTGGCAAAGAGAGCTAATATGATCATTCCACGTTAGTTTAGAATTCAAAAGCAACCCTAAATCATTAACCACTGGAACAAAGGATATAACATCATCATCTAAGAAAAGTGTAGGTGTAACATTGTGTCGAACATTTTTTGAAAGTAATAATGCTTACTTTTAATCGGATTTAATGATAACGAATTATTTTTAGCGAACAAAGAAACATTTTTAAGATCTGTGTTAAGTTTAATCACTATCTCATCTAGCTGTGATAAATGACCACCAATATAAAGTTGTAAATCATCAGCATAAAGATGAAACCGGCAATTCAAAATTTTCCATGGTAGATCATTTATGTACAAAGAAAAAAGTAACGGACCTAAGACCGACCCTTGAGGTACACCTACTACCATTTCACTAATATTTGAATGGTCAATACCATACTTCACAAATTGTTTACGATTACTCAAATATGAATATATTAGATTAATAGCCGGATTAGAAAATTTATAATACAAATATAACTTCTGAAGCAAATGAATATGATTAACACAATCAAATGCTTTAGAAAAATCTAGTAGGACCAAAATAGCAACCGAATTTTCCTTGTCCAAGATAGCGGACAAATCATCAATAATATTAACAAGAGCAGTAGTGGTACTGTAGCCTGATTTGTACCCCGACTGAAACTCACTTAGGAAATTAAGCCTATGAAGATGTTCCTGCATTTCACGTTGCATGATTTTTTCCAGAACTTTTGATAGAGCAGGCAAAATACTAATGGGACGTATATCTCCTATATTGGAAATTACATCCTTCTTTTGTAACGGAATTATGGACGCCACCTTCCATAGATCAGGAAACACAGATTTTGTCAGACATTGGTTAATAACAAAAGTTATAAGAGGGAGAAATAAATCAATAAAAAGTTTTAAGACTTTAAAATCTACCATATCATAAGCCAATGAATCAGATTTAATTTCACGAATAACATTTAAAACAATATTTTCATCAACACAATCAAAAACAAATTCATCACCTGTAAAATGATCAGATTTAGCATCAGGTAGTGGTAAAACACCCAAGGAATCACGAAATTTAGTGATTCCAACCAAAATTTCTTCTGCTGAAAAGTCAATTCTAGCATCACTAGTGACGCAAGAAACCCCCAATTTTTTTAAATTATTCCAAGTTATTTTGGAATTTTTCAAATTTCCAAAATAATATCTTTGTTTGGCTTGGTTGATGTATATATTTGTTTTATTTCTAAAAAATCTAAAAGATTGTAAATCCTTATGTAATCCAAACCTTTTATGTTTTTTAAAAGCTAAATCTCTACGTTTCATTAATTTAATAATATGAGCATTCAGCCATGGTGCAGTAGAGCATTTATTTATAACACTTTTACGAGGCACACAAGTCTGGTCTAAATGTAAAAAGTTTGAGTTGAAATTGGCAACAATATCGTCAACCTCAGAATAGTAATACATGGTTTGCCAATCTAACAAAAAGAAATTTTCAATAAAATCTAGTTGATTAATCGCCTTATAATCAGAAACAACAGTATACGATATCTTACTCCTGGTGTTACAAAACTTATAACTTGCAAATATTAAATTATGATCTGAAATAGCAGGAACTTCAATTTGCCCAAAGGAAATAATATTATGTTTATCAGGCTCATAAACAATAATCAAATCTAAATGGTTGTTAATTCTAGTTGGACCAAACGGTAAATAATATAAGTTATTAATTTTTAAGCAATCACTAAGCCTATTATTGCTCAACATGTTATAGTTAAAATCACCACAACAAATAATTCTTTCATATCCACATAATTGTTCAGTAAAAATATCTTGTATATTAACTATGTCACCTGAATAAACAGGAGAAGGGTTATAAATAATCAAAATAAGTATTTTTCCAAATACTCCAACAAGCTCAGAAGATAAGAACTCAACTTTACCTACAGAATCAGAAGAAACTTTGTTAATTTTAAAGGAGGAACGATAATAAATACAAACACCACCTCCACGGGAATCAGTACGATCAGCTCGCAGCAATTTGTAGTTGTTTATTTGGAATGACTTGTTTCTATTTTTCTTAGTGAGCCAAGTCTCAGACAAAGCAAGAAAATCAAATTGATAAATATGTAAAAGAATAGTTACATCATTAAAATGTTTCACCAAACTTCGAACATTTAAATGACCAAATGTCAAACAAAACTTTTTATTTACAGACAAATTATTAAATGGAATAGTTGTGTTATTGCTTATCGTAAAAGAATTATTTAAAGTATTATTTAAGATGGATTGGGTATAGATGCCGTCGTCCAAAACTTTATTTTTGCAGGTCGAGTTGACCAAAAATTTGCGAAAGGTTTAATATATACACCAATAGGCCAGGTATAGCAGGATCCAGAGCTTTCACTTTCAAATCATCTCTACACCCCAATTTAAAACATACGTACTCCAATTTCTGTATGTTAGAATTTTTCGGAATCAACTTATGTACTTTGCAAACTTCAGTTTGCAAACAGGATTTAGCCATACCCAAGATATCTTCTTCCTTAGTAGTAGGATCAAACCGAGAAAGATGTATCCAAAACATCTTAGGAACAGGAATAGTTTTAATACCAAAGTTCTCAACTGACTCATTAGTTCCATGAATCAACTTTGAAGGTATGGTAGTTGTAGAAACCTTAATAGTATTACCAGAGCACGATACATCTAAACACTTAACTTCCGTAGAAACAGAATTAAATATTGGTTGTTCACACTCTGCAGGTTCAGGCATAACGGAAATAGAGCTTCTGGACATTACTACATCTGCAAATGTCTGTGAACTTCCAGGGTCCAATGTTGACAAAGTAACAAATTCATCTTCAATGCAGGTTGAAGATAAAGATGTTATATTCGTAGAATCAACATCTGACCGAATAGGTGGATTAATAATTTCTTCTATAGAATTAATAGCACCAAATGTGTTACAAAAATTCTTCTCCATAAAATCAACTGACCCAGGGGATGTATCATCACACGATGCAATATTTGTTGTTAATGGCCTAATAGCACTCGGCAGACCAAGTAAAATAGCATCAGGAATTCGTGTATCCCTAAAATTAAGTAGCTCCAACACATTCTCAATTAGAAGTCTATTTAATTTAGTTTCTTTCAACAAGTCTTGATATAAAGAGTCTTGATTGTCCCACAATTTGGCTTTTATATAAATATACTTAAAAGATCGGTTACTCACCAATTCTTTGCAATCATCACAAAACCAAAGAATGTTTCCACATTTAAAACTTTGCCGGTGACATGCACGATCCACAGCAGCACAACTCAAATGAAAATTTTTGTCACAAAATCCGCCACATCCAATCTTGTCCACACTAACAGCCAAAAAACATTTTCCACATTCCATTTTACAGACTTTACAAATCAAATAACATATAAATATAATGTACGAATGAACTTTGTACAACTTGACTAAGTAGTATAGAAAATGTACATAAATATTCGTATTAGACAAAATAACTGTCAAAATATAAACGTCCACCAAACTATTTATATATATACATTAATTAAACTAAAACTATACATACACAATATTATATTAATTATTAAATATTAAATTTTATTAACACGAACACTAAATATATTATATACAATTAAAATTAAATTAAATATTTTTTAAAAATTTTCGTTTAGAGAAAAAATAACAACTGGTATCCACAATGACTACTTGACTTTTTCGATCATTTCGGCGTGACAACGTGAAACTCCTATTTTTCTTTTCTTCTATCCTGCTATTTTTACTAGGAAAACTCGATGAATTTAAGCAAGCAACCTAAAAATTTAAATAAAAATTTTGAAATAAGTATCGAGTAGCTTTTGAAATAATGGACGACTAGAAGAAAAGATAAATAGAAGGTGTACAAGGAATCGACGCCAATGTTTGTTTATAAGCATAGATGAGAGATTTCACATAGCCCCATAAAAATAATCAATAGGCGTCAAATCGCACGATCTACACGGCTAATTGACCGGAGCGAAATGTGAAATAAATTGCTCACCGAACTTATTAAATAATTGAACGATTGTGAGCGCCATTGACAGTAACATTGCCGACATCGTAATCTTTGAAAAAATATGGACCGATGATTCCGCCGGTCTATAAACCGCACCAAAAAGGGTTTTTTTTTCTCGGTGCATTGGCAGTTCTTGCATGGCTTGTATCTGCTCATCACACCAAATGCGGCAATTTTGCTTATTAACGTCGTCGCTGAACACATTTTTTCGGTAAAGAAACAGAGTTTTCTCAAGATGGTTTTGATAACAGTTAAATTTCAATAATTTGTAAATGTTGTTCGAGTGTAAGTCTTCTCATGAAGAAATTGCAATGCTAACTTAGGACAATTGGCTTAGACACATGTCGCTAATCATGCGTGGTGTATTAAAAACATAAACACGGAAAACCAAAAACCAAAAAATCACCCGATATATTTGTTAGGTTGAGAAGAATGATACACTGCCGCAAAAAATGGATGACCGACCGTTGGTCTGTTTAAAGGCAAACAGTTTTAAACACTATATGAGCTATACTCTATCAAGGATCTCAGGTGACATATAACCGAACCAGCGGTCAACAAACTTGGTTTAGAACGAAACCCAATCCAGGTTCAGGTTATTGGGATTATCTCAATATTCGTCCAACGAATAAGTGAACGTGACCTTATCACCGAACGCGTTTGTGCTTAAAACTATTACGGTTCAACTCCCCACGAAAACAGTCACAGCGTCATCATGGCCATATAATAAAAATGTGCGCTTCGCCGATCCGTTTTATTATAGACCAGGTTCCGTAAAAATATTATTAGGAGTGGACGTGTTTGGAGAACTATTGAGCTGATTTCCATAATCATGAATTGGCGAACGTATAAGTGTTCGTACTTGGCCATAAAACATTGCTGCAGTTAGCATTCGACGAAGCACTGAGGTTCCCGATGGCATCAAGTATGTGTACACCATAAGTTTCATGTTGACGATGTGATGTCTGGTGGAGACTGTCGAATAAGAGCTGAAATAACAGTCAGAACTGATTGAGCTTTTGAAATCTTGGGGACCTCAAACCAACGACTGTCCCACTTATTCTTTGGAACACCCAAAAATTAAAGCAATATTGAACGTTTATAATGATGGATCCATTAAAATGCTTGGCATATCATGGGATCATCTCAGCACAAATATTTTTTTCAAAATATTGGGATAACATAGGTGGGATGGGACGATTCATTGTCAGAAACCATTACTAAACCATTACCAACATACCGAAATGAGCTACTATAAATTTCTAATATAAAAATTTCTAGAAGGCTGAGTAACCATAACAATCAACATTCTGCTTTACTCTCACATTATTAAATTGGATTGAATTATTTACGTCAGTCTAGTAGAAGCGTAAATCAAGGTGGCCATTCTAAAATTCTGAAATTCTAAAATTTTAAAATTCTAAAATTTTAAAACTCTAAAATTTTCTAAAATTCTAAAACTCTGAAATTCTAAAATTCTGAAATTCTAAAATTTTAATAAAACAAGGGGTCACTGCAGAGCTGTGTGGTGCTTTCCTGTTTGCGAGATTATTCAAAAACGTTACAACTGTCATAAGTTTGTGATGTAATGGTTGAAGGGGCACTCGGCCCGATGGAAGGCTTTTGTTGCAAATCGGGTTACTAAAATTCTTGATTTGCAAATCAGTCAATGACTGCTGCTGATTATGCATCTCGAGGAGTGTCACTTTTTTCACAACAAAACCATCTTCTTTGATGGACTGGTCCTTCATGGTTGACACTCAGATTGAGGAACGAAACCTAGAGAGTTTGACCATGATCATAAACTACTTATGGGATTTTATTCACATATATTCATCTATGTCTGTCAAGATTAATTCGTGTTACCGCATGTATATTATGGCTCATCCACGATGTAAGTAATCACGCTAAATCAACAAAAAAAAAAAAGGTCTTTTATCCACAGATGAACTAAAATCAGCTCGATTGTTGTAGCTGAAACGAGAACAACTAGTGCATTTTCACGGAGAGATTAAAAGTTACACCAGAAAACTACACATCAAGGATGCCTTGGATAGCCAAATACCATACGCAACCAAACATCGAATTGTGCCCCTTGATAGTCCAAGCACAACAAGACACTGTTGGAAGAATCACTCAAACATTAGGATTATTACGACGTGAATAATGGATTATCAACACGCTAAATTTGGTGTGACAGTTTATACATAAAGATGCACAATATGTTTCCGTTACATCGCGATAACTCGAAACTAGCTAATGGAAAATCTTCCGGCTACACGCATAACACAAAGTCGACCATTTCAGCATTCTGAAGTCAATTTTATTATGAATGTCAAAGAGGAGAGGCAGCAAGTTATATAGCATATGGCAACAAATCGAGGGAAAAATTAAAATCCGAAGTCGCTGAACACTTGGCCAACGATAGGTCAACATGGGATATTATTCCACCCGGTTCTCCATATTTTGGTGGTTTGTCAGAAGTTGGAGCGAAATCAATGAAATTACATCTAAGGATTGAAGGTGCACTCAATTGACGACCATTGTGCCTAACCAGAAATGATCCAAATGATTTGACAGTGCTGACGACTGCGCATTTCCTACTAAGTACTCAAAGCACTCGCGATCTGGTGATATTAAAGGAGGTAAAATTTCCACCGTCCAAGTGGTCTTTGGCAAGGGTCGTTGCAATACATCCTGAACCTGATGGAATCACAAGAATCGTCACACTAAAAGTTAAGTCAAAAACCATGAGAAGACTAATTTCTAAAATAAGCCCACTGCCAACTAAGACTACTGGAGAATCTGTAGGTAAAGTAGTCGTAGGAAAGTAAGTCGGAAAACTATATTTCCCAACGTTCATCACTACAGTATTTTAAAAAATAATGAATAAAATAAATCGTGGTATTACCTAGAGATTGGAGAGCCTTAGGGAGCACATTTGTACCAAGTTATTGAAATTCGTAGTGGATTTCGGAATGAAGTAAGTAATTGCTTAAGGAAAATATAGAAGATCGAAGATTTTTATATACCTAATTGCATGAAGAATATTGTTTAAGAGTTAGCGCAAATTAGTGAATTGTGTTGTGAAATAGAAAAGAACGAATCTTATTAAGGCGAAAACTGTAAGGGCGAGTGGTTCTAGAAATTTCCAAACAACAGTTAGATAGCACATGTATTATAATATCGAATAACGGTAATCATGATAGCAAACGGATCCGTTATAAGAATGATTATCACGTGACGAGAGCGTTAATTTGTAACACGATTAAACACGATAATTGAAATTACGATTAAACATGTAATTATAAATAGTTTTTTGAGAGTTTTTTTTGAATAAGTGGGAATTATAATGTTATGGGGACTCCCATTTTTGGGCGAAAAACCTTGTATGAAGCAATAGTCTGAAACCTTTCTATTTAGAAATATTTCACGTAAGTCGAAACCAACCTGTCTAGATATACTGTGGTGTTTGCTGGCAATACCAAACACTAGAGTTTATAACTATTAAATTACGTTCAAATCCAAGTAACGAAAATTTTCGATTATTTTATGAAAAAAAGAAAATTTAAACGTGATTCGAAAAGTAAAATTCAGAGAGAAGAGTTGTGAATTCATTATAAAAAAAAAAATATAAGAAATTAATAAAGAAATAAAACTGTAATTTAGAAATCTGTAAAGAAGGAAAAAACGTATATTTATGTGAACGGGACAATGCAAATTAATTAAAAACTAAAGTATGTTATTATAAATATTAATTGTGTAGAAGTACAATATATATAATTATATGATGTTTGCATATTCGAACATTGGTTCAAATTAAATTATATAAATTAAAAAATAAAATAAAAAAATAAACCCAGTTAGTATAAACTATTAGTGAAGTTAGTTGAATTAAAATCAGTTATAAAAAACATCTTTGTCATCAATTTAATTCAACGGGATAAATTGAAAACCAAACGGGAAAATAAAACCAATACAGAATACATGATGAGACTAATACAACGTGGGAATCATCATCATCGACAAATCATTATCAAGTCATAGATATTGAAGAAGGGATTTCAATATTCATATTAAGAAAATCAACGAATTAACCATAGAGCTCAGAGGTACATACATACCTATTTTCCGTAAGTGCACCAAAAATATTTTTTTTAAATAAAGACAATATTTTCAAATTTAATTTTAATTTTATCATGATGTTATTAATTAAATAAATACATAACTAATTTTTCATTTGTAAATAATTATATATATATCTATTCTTGTTTTGTTTTTTTTTCGTCTCAAATTTTGTTAATTTAATTGATTTGTTTCTAATTTTGTGTTTTTTTTTTGTCTTTCACATTATTTTGAAATGAGTGAGTGAGGTTGTTTTGATCATTTTGATATGGGGTGAGAAGAGGTGGCAGAAAATATCCAATGTGTTAGTGTTAAAGTGTAATTTTTTTTTGTTATTAAAATTGATTTTATAACTTTATTTTATATTTATATTTGCGGTATATATTAAATTGTTGATTAATCCCCAAAATTAACCACGACCTACCCTGAGCTTTAGTCGGCTATGGAGTACCGCAGGGGGAATTATTATTCAACATAAAAATTTTCAGTAAGCAATCGTTTCGTATAAATAGAATTTTTATAAATATTTTTTTTTTAACACTTTCGCTGCCGCAGGTGCTCCGGTGCACATTAAGGTTTTTCCATACAATACGCCGCTGTGGCACCCAAACATCATGCAAATTTTACATTCTCTCACGCCTCATATGCACCCGCAAATCATGCATTTTTTCCTTATATCAAGCCACATGTGCACCTGCACATCATGCTTTTTTTAACACTACCAAGCCTCTGATGCACCGGAATGGCATGCATTTTTATCTCCCTATATGCCGTTGATACACCGGAATATCAGTTTTATTCTCAATCAAAACAATATAAAACCATAACTAAACGCAACAATTTGAATAAATATTAGTAAAATAATTATATAAGTTCTTTATTTCAAACAAAGTCAATTCATGCATACAATAATGAAAGAATAAACGGATAAATAAAAGGACGAATAAAAGTTCAATTGATGCACCGGAGCGTCTGCGGTGCGGTAGAGAAAGTATTAAAATGTTGGGTTCTTCATTTTCTTAAATGGGACTTATGTGACGTATTAAAATGTTTCAGGCATAAATTCTTTTTGCATTTCCCGCAAAATGTACTGACATATTTGGTTTTTTACCAGCTTCCTTAGGACCAAGCCGACTTGAAATCTCTTTATAACACAGTTTGCAACGACTTCTTAGTTTTCGGTTTGACTTCGACTTTTCGGAACTTTCCTCAAGATAATGCTCATCTGGTTCCCAATCCGTATCCGAGTCTTGTTCAAATGTAACCATGTCCATAATCAAACTCTCCCTAAAATCAACGATTTCCATTTTTTTGTGACAACTGTTATAAAGTATTAAAGCATTAACTACTGCTGTATTTAACAGCAATTCGAATGCTACTTTATGATACCATCGTATGGTTTTTCGAAGGCAATTAAAATAGCTGAATAATTGATCCGACACGTCCACGCCTTGCTTAACCTTATTGTATGAAATAATAATGTTAGGTTTTTTAATATCTTCATTTTTTCCAGATTTTCCCGCAACTTCCATTCTTCCGGATTCTTTGGTTGATAAGAAATATACTTCGCGTTTGTCCCGCCATGCCCCTACCACAATTCCATCCTTTTCGAAGCAAATCGATTGGCCTTTTTTTAATTTTGGAAAAACCGGGATGCCTTTTCGATTCTTGCGAATCGTGCCCTGCAGATGAGTATTTTGTTCTAAACAAATATTAGCCAGTTCAAGCGATGTGTAGAAATTATCAGTTGTCAAACATCGTCCAGCATTAAAGTAATCCTTCATTAAGTAAACACAAACAGATGTGGCTACTGAGGCGAGCTCATTACACACAGTTCCTTTTCCCGAATAAATTTTTGAGTTGTAAGTATATCCTTGTGGGTCTGTTACTTTGAAAACCTTGATACCATATTTGTGAGCTTTTCCTGGAAGATATTGGCGGAATGATAATCTTCCTCGAAATGGAATCATAGATTCATCAATAACCAAATCTTGACCTAAAAAGTGTAATATAAGTAATTTTTAAATGTATTGCGAACCAAAATTTTTAATATTTACCTGGTGTTTCGACTATTTGAAAATTTTCATTAAGTATATTAACAATTTTATCAATTTTGTAAAGTTTTGAATTGAGAATATGTTTGTTTTGTTCATTTTTTGTTCAAAATGAATAAAACGAAGTAAAATCTGGAATCGATTTCGAGGCATGACACTTGTGCAAAATTTGTTTGTAATTATAGGCTTTCTAGACCAATAGTCTTCAATTTTGGGATATGGTACGACTCGCATATACATAATTAAACCAAAAAATTTCAGTATTTCAGCACGGTTTGTAGAAGTCCATTTTTTTACACGATACGAATTCACTTTCGATTCACCGGCATTTCGATTTGTTTCTTCAACTATGATATCTAAAATATCATCCGTAAGAAACTTACGAAAATAGCTGAAAGGACAATTATCTTCAAGCGTTTCATGAAGTTTTGGTGTCGGCGAGGTATTGAAAACATGAAGAGTGTTGCCATTTGCACTTTTCCAGGCATTATTATTTATTTCAGATGGTTCCGTATTATAGACATCCAAATTATTAGTACCATCCAAATTTGACATTTCTATATCTGAATATTCGCTTTCTTCAGAGTCAGAATGACTAGGTTCATAATCGTCTTCACTATGTGAACCAGAGAAATCAGTATCAGATTCAAATAAATCTGGACTCTTCGGATTGTTTAACATTTCATTTTTTGGAAGTTCAAACTTTTTTAAAAGATCATCATTTACGTTATTTTGCATTTCATCGTCATCAAATAAAAATTGATAAACCGTTAATGAATCTTTTATTTCTATTACTTCCGACATATTTGGAATTATTTCAACATCTTCGCTATAAGGCGAATTTGAATTAGTCTTTATCTGCGCAGCACACAAATCAATGTTATTGTTCATTTTATTTCTTTAAAATACACAAACCACTAATTCTAATAATTTTTACAGAATAATTTTTACACTAATAATTTTTACAGAAATAACTAAAACGCATGTTACTCACTTGATTATTTCTTCTCGACTGAAACAAATTTGTTTAGGACTGCACTCAAATATATTACAAAAATTATATTTGGTGATTTCCCGAATTGCATAAATAATTATGATTTACCGGTAACTCAGTGCCCTGCGATAAATTAACATATTATCTACAGGCCAATGAGTTACGTGTGCAAAAGTTTAACAACAAATTAACTATTATGTATTTTTTAACGGGAATTTGAACTAATGAGATAATTTCAAGAATACTAAAATATAAAAGACGCAAAAAAAAGGATAAAAAATACATCATGACCCCGTTGCACCGCGGCGTGTAGCGAGAGAAAAACTGCATGATATGCTGGTGCCACAGAGGCTTGATAAAAGAAAAAAATGCATGATGTGCTGGTGATACACAGGCTTGGTAAAAGAAAAAAATGCATGATGTGCAGGTGCACATGAGGCGTGATAGAATGTAAAGTTCAAGATGCACCGGAGCACATGCGGCAGCGAAAGTGTTAAATGTACGAAGAAAATATATGTAATGGTTTAGGTTTGCGACGGTTGGTTACAAGTCCTAATTGTTATTGAATATTATTAAGTATATGTGCCAAGTAGTGAATTAGCATGAATATGACGTGTGATTTAATTGCAAAAATTAATGGAAAAATTAAACTGATTAATGATGCCTAATAGAATACAAAAACTTAGCTAAATTATGAAGATGGTTGTCGCAAAGGAAATGACGCCACATGTTTAGATAAATTATATACCATATTATATTATATTGTTATAATATTAGTTAAGTACTAAAAACAGAAAGAGTATCATAGGGTTAAATTAATTCTATGAGGTTAAACTTATGAAAGTGTAGAGCGAAAGAAGAATGTGGGAGAACAAGCATGGACAATTTTAGGTTAGCTTTAGATTAGGTTTAAGTTAGGAAATATTACGGTACAGTAAGTATTAGGTAGGGGACATAGGGTAGGATAATTGTTGGTTATTGATAGACTAGGGATCTTCTAGTGGGTTAGTGGTAATTGATACATAAAGAGCAAGTCTTCCGGAAGCAAGAAATATGGGAATTGCAAATAAAATTCAAATCATATGAAAGGCTGAATCACTGTTCAGTAAAAGAAAAGTGATTGCAATATATAATGCAATTCACATAGAGGCATAACGTTGTGAGCAATGTAGTATGGCATGTAGTTTTGCCAGTGTCATCGGCGGTTTTGAGTGTCATGAATGTTGACTGATCATAAGTAAAGCAATTATTACGTAACGTCAATTTTAGTTTTGTATTTAGTACATTTTTTTATTTGTTTTAATTTTATTTATTAAAAGTAGTATGACCATACATCAGATCGCTGTTCTGCATTGATTCCGGTTTATCGTGAAGTTCTACGGTACTCAGTGTTAGTACGATGAACCGTACTATGGGTTGAGTGCAAATAACTGTACATACTAGTCGATCATCTGCGGTAGTAAGGTGAGAATGCTGTAAGAATGTTACGACTCCATGGTCTTAACATTCCTTTCCCTTCTCTGTGAATGTTTTTCTTTGTTGTTATTCCATGGTAACGTATTATTTCGTCTCATCGCAATGTTACCTATGTACGAACACACGTCATTGGTTGTACTAAAATATTTTACACCATGTGGACAGTTTTTTTTTAATTCTCGTGTTTCTCCCTACCATAAGGACGCGCGATCGTCGATTAAAAGAGAGAGCAAGGCCAATGTGCATCAGGTGTGTGCGAAGCAATTATATGTTTCGAAAAGTTATATGTTTCGAAAAGACAGAAGAAAAACAATTCTTCTAGAACGTTTTGGCGTTGTTTTGGATGCGAACATTTTTTTGAGTGAGTAGAGTCTAGTTTTTTGAGTTGTTAAGAGTAAAGCTCATTTTTTTGGTCATAAATAATGTCGTGTATATTAGAAAAAATAAAATTTTCGTGGTCTCGGGCCATACTGGTTAATTATAAAATATATAGAATTAATATTTTAAAGAACTCTAAATTTTTGTGGATTTTGTATATAATAAAAGTGGAAATAAATAAATGAACAGAGTTGTTGAACAACAAAATTGTTTTGAAAAAAATTGAATTGTAGTGGTGGTGTTTATAATACCAAGAAAATTACACTGTGCTTAGAAAGCGAGACGATACAATAAAAATTGTATTGAAAAATTCAATAACGCCTAATTATCCACGGTAACGGGTTGCCATCCGGCTATTCGTCATATTTTTTTGAGTATCGGGGAGAAGCCCTGCAACGAACGGGTAGCCAACCGGTTGTCCGTCTTTATATTGGTATCGGGGAGAGGCCTCGTAACTTTAAGGGTGGCTAACCACCCCATTTGGCCATTTGGGATTGTTCTCTAACAAATACCGCAATCTCTACAGGTGGCCAGGTGAGGCCACCAACCTTTCTTTAACGGCAAGGCGAACCAACGCCCAACGGTCTGGGGCGGCGACCCTGTGGAATGACGGTCAATTCATAAGGCCGCAACCCAAAAGTCGACCTCAAGGCGGTCCCAAAGGTACCATTTGTATTATTTTTTTTTTATTTCATTTTATTTTTACTTTGATTTTCTTAATTTTCATTTCTTTTATTATTTCAACTTTTGTTATTTCATTTTTTATTTTTATTAACTATATACATATATATATATATATTCTGTTGTGATCGAGTATTGATTACGTTGGTCGTACACACGACAGGGGTAGACGTTGGTCTCTCGCTTTTCCCGTTATTCACGTGGCGTTATATTTATTGGTTTATTTCTTGCTGATTTACGCCTCTAGTTTTATTTTCCCGCTAAGCGGCCATTTTGTTTTCGTCTTTCGATGTTTCCTTTTGTATTCGGCCGCACCTCTTTAATTGTTTCTTTCTTTTTGTCACCTATCATTTTTTTTATTGACCCTTTTGCGGATCTCACTATAATTAAAATGAATTGCTAATTTGTCGGCCACATCCGAGTCAAAATGGAACAATTCAGAATGATCACCCATAAACTGGATAACCACAACCGACGGTATTCGAGATTGGAGGTTTGACAGAGGAGATATACGCAATCGATTGCGAAATACAATTTCAGAGTAGGTTAGTCAAAAACCCGGATATGGAAACGGTGATGGTAGAGTATCGAAAATTGTCGGGCTTAACTACCAAGAGGTTAAACCAATACAATTACGGAAGGTCAATAGATGAAAATGCACTATTATTAACAAGAAATAGTACGACCAAACCCATACCGAAGTGATAACCTATGGATTGGCATCATCCCCATATTTCGCAGTTAAGGCGTTAAATCAACGTGCGATTGAAGGCGGAACGCCTATGTCAGCAAAAATAGTAGAACTAGAGAATAATACGAGTGTATTGGGTATTTAATGGGATTTTGTAAATGATGAATTCCAATTTCAAGTGCAGGATCGTAACCAACCTGATGTTATTAACAAACGTATTATAACGTACTATAATCATACCAAGATTAGAATTAGGCGCGGTGGAACTTAGTAGTAAATTAATTTTTAAAGTCTGGGAAATACCAATGTTTGCAGCAGCCCCTATTTACTTCTGGACAGATTCAAAAATAGTGCTACGTTAGCTAAGGAAACCCATTAATGACTTAAAAACGTTTGTGGCTTATCGAGTTAATAAAATATTAAGAGGAAACAACCGCTCTAATTAAGACGGAATGTAATGAGCCACAAATGAAGTTTGATAATGTCCTAATGACCACAATTGTAAACTCCGCTCAAGAAATTGATTTGATGAATATGTTCTTCGATTTTGTAAATTATAATTTGAATCAATTCAAAGACAAAGAATTTGTAAGGATGCTAATAATCTAAATCAATTACTGGAGAATCACAAACCATCAGAACCAAATCAATCCAATGATTGGAATCTGCGTCATTTATCGCGGGGTTGACTCGTTTTGTAAACTTGCGAGCCTGAGCGGTTAGTCACTCTTTTAGCAAAACAAGTTAATCACTCTTTTAGCAAAAATTGTGGCGTGCTTGAATTCCAGACCACTGACGCTAATAAGTAATGATCCAACGGATTTAACAACTTTGTCACCGGGTCATTTTTGAACTGGGCAAACAATCCTTACCCCGTATGAAACCTCGTTAGCAGAGATTCCACCGAATCGATTGTCTGCCTGGCAGAAATTTCAAAAATTACAGCAAGAATTATGAGTGGCCAGGTGGTCGCAGGAATATATAACTAAACAGCAACGTCGTAACAAATGGGCAAAGGAAGCGAGATCATTGAATGTTGGAGATATGGTATTTGTCCGAAATGAAATAACACCACCAAGCCGCAGTGGATGATGACGAGAGTTATAGAAGTATTTACCGGACGTAACGGAAGGGGGAGAACGTGTCAGGTTAAGACCGAGAAGAGCAACTTAGTACGACCCATTACCTAATTATGCTACCAATGGAAGATGAGAGAATTACAATATCCGATGCTGGTTTTCCTTAGTTTTTCATTTGAAGTTTTTTCTAAGGTTTTTCCAATATACCTGAGCAAATGCTGGATATTGATTGTGAACATTTTATTGAGCTAAGTTGTATGAATACAACCTACTGCCTTTGAAGGAGGCGAATATTGAGGTTCGTTCTACCTCAAGGCGCCAAGTTGTTACGGCGAGCGTAAGAAGCAGCGGGCAATGAATATTTATATTTAAATTTCAATTGATTATCATTTCTTTATATTAATGTAAGATTAATACATTATTTGAATTGATTGTAACGTATTATTATACCTATTAATATCATTTAACCACGCCCGCATATTACACCAATTGGTACTATATAAAACGAACTCATGATGTAAACGCAGGTATTAAAGCCTGCTGCACGACCATGACATTTTACTCGCACTCACAATCTGAAGTTAGTAACTAATACTATTTGCCCAAGGGAAAAAGTATTAGTTACTAACTTTAGATTGTGAGTGTGGGTAAAATCTCACAGTCGTGCAGCAGGCTTTAAGGTCTAATATACTAGGGAGCGCGTCTAAAGAAGGGAAACAAAACGAGGAAAAATATTTTTTTTTAATTCGCAATAAACCATCGAAGCGATTGGAAGTGAAAAAGAAAACCTGGTGTGTTAGTCGTCCCGGCGTAAATATATAGTGCGAGCAGTAAATTTGGTAAAAGCTTCCACAGTTACAACAACGCTGATGTAGCAACGGCTGGCATCATCTCACAACCAATACAGGTAAGCAATATAGAAAAAAGTATATGATCGTTTCGTATTCACGTGTCAGTTTATTATTTTCTTGTATCGCTCTAATAATCAAGATACACTCGTAATAGAAGATTCAATGCAAATTTAAATATTGTAAATTAACAAAAAAACCAAAACGTAATCGTTTTACAAACAAACGCCCCACAAGCTTACTTATTCATTAACAATAAAAACTTGTTTTCAAGCATCCAAGGTTTCGACGCACCACTCTAAGAAAGCGCAAAAACGATTGAAATATTAACATACCTAGTTTGATTTAACCATTAGCTGGATAAGAATGAATTTAATCTTCGTGCTGAACACCGTCTGTGCGACAATTCTATTTTGCGTGGGCTCGCAAAAGATTGTGTTTGATGATTTGAATGATATTTGTTATCCAAAAGAAATTGAGATGCTTAAAACTTATCCGCGCCCAAAAACACGATGTGAACAACTCGACGGAGTTACATTTGAGAGACGATTTTATTTCGGCAAAAATTACTACTGTATCATTATTGATAATCGTAAGTTGCTGTACAACAATGCTACTATAGAATTTAATGAGCCGACGGAGGTAAGAACTATGTATTTGCAAAATTATATTTATTAACATTCTGAAATTCCATCTGTTTATGTAGTTCGAAGGTGTAGCGCACGACGCCGTAGGTTTTAACAAACTTGTAATTTTAGAAGGAATTAGTGAAAAGCTAACAATTTCTGGGAATGTACAATATGCGGAGAATAATACATGCACTGGCTTGGAACGAGGCCGAACAATAAAACAACACGAGTGTCTACAAGAATCAAGAATTTATCGATTTATTATGTTAATTGCGCCACTCAACTTCACAATAAACCGTATTATATCATTGAAAATCGATGGCCGGGAATCATGTGACCCCGCGTTAGCAAACGTGGATGATAAATTTTATGCTAACCAAATCAATTCCAATACAAACAAATATATTTATGAATGCACTCGACGCAATTTACGCCGTTCAATTCCCGAATCCAACTATTGTGAAGCGCTGCCCGAAGTAAATGTTATCGAGCTGCTGTTTAATAATCAAACAAAATTTTGGTGTATCAGTATCGATAAACCGATCACGATCAATAAGGAAGATGAATATTATACGGTCGAAATAGAAGTGGACAACAAAAATAAATTTTTACGATATTTTGGTGATTTGATTCATCCGATTAATAATAGTACGTATAATTTTAGGGTACGTGAAAAATTTATAGCGGCCATCGAGCCTAAAAAGTACGATAACGATACGCCTAATATTGTTTCGATTAAAGCTGATGGTGCAGAATCATGTTTACCAATTGAGCAGCAGTCAAATTGTGGTGAGCAAAAAATTAATTTCAAACCGTTAGTGGCATTCGGATCGGCAACATACCCGGGAAAATATCCGTGGCACGCCGGACTTTATGAACTTGAAGACCGGATGAAAATGAAAAAATATATATGTGGCGGAACAATAATTGGACCGACGGTCATTCTAACAGCGGCCCATTGTGTTGTCCGTCTTTATGGCGTGTTAGATCCAAGCCTGCTTATAGTACATGTCGGCCAATACAATTTATTGGAACCGGATAACTCAACCAAAATTATGGATGTCCACGAGATTATCGTGCATGAAAAATTTGATCTCGATTATCTCGAAAATGATATTACGATTTTGAAATTAACCGAAAGCTTAGTTTTTAATAATTATGTTCAACCGATTTGTTTATCGGAAAATGATCAAGCGTTTGATTTTTCCGTTGGTGTTGTGGCCGGTTGGGGTTTCAACGAATTAAACGAACATCAAAAAATTTTGAGTGAAGCATATATGCCGATTGTTAATAATGTCGAGTGTCGAAAAAGTAATCGTGAATTTTTTTCGCAATTTTTAAATGAGGGGAAATTTTGCGGAGGATTTCGAAATGGTATACGAATCAATTATGATTTTTGAAATTAAGAATTCTCTCTAATTAGTTTATGTTTCGTTTTTTACAGGTACAATTGTTTGCGCTGGTGATAGCGGTGGTGGTTTGGTGTTTCAATTTCCAAATCGATGGTACATTAGAGGAATTGTCTCGCTGGGAGTGTCCGATAAAGGGTTTTGTAATTTGAATGAATATGTCTTGTTCACGGACGTTGTGAAATACATCAAATGGATTAAATCTTTTTTATAGAAGATTTTCAGGGTAGGTAACTTGTTAGTTACAATTTGCAGCATAATATCAATGGTTGTTAAGCTAAACCTTAGAGATAAAAATGAAATAATTGTATGAACCCGAACAAAGAAATAAAACTGCCTTAAGATAGAACTTTTCATATTACTTCAAGTTTAATACATAAAGACAAACTGAATATGGTATTATTAAGATAAGTGTATATATAGTCTACCCGAATACTTACGGGACATATAAATGCAATATTTTAAAATCGATAAATTGAAGGTATTTCAAAGTGTTTTTAATGTAATTTATAAAAGTTGAATGGGGGAAAACTCTTGGTAGTACACCGTGAATTTCGTTTCATTGTGGTTCATCATATTTTTCGTATGATATGTAAATGTTGAAAGCAACCATTTAAATCGGCTGGACCCTAAAAAATTTCCATATCTTTGGCAAACTTCACAGGAACTAGAATCAAGTCGGAGAAGGTAACTGAGGTCTGCAGTTGAAACTGGTGGAATGCAAAAAGCAACTTTCCTCGAAAAGTCGGGAAATTCCAATAGAATTGGAGAAAATGCCATTACAGCGGCCGGACTCTTAAGAATAACGATAAAAATTATTAAAGGATCCTTCTTCCTAGAAAGAGTATAATTGAGTAGTTATTTTGAGAAGCCCGAGCCCGAATTTTTTGGTGGATTTCTTTAATAAGTGTAGCAATCCCAAAAAAGTGTAAATACATTAAAAAATGTAGCACCATCCCGAAAAACAATTTATATTTGAAAAAAACGTATAGAAAGAATAAACACAGAAAAATAATATTATTGTAAAAAAAATTACTGGTAAATATTTTTTTTTAAATTTATTTAATCTAAATAGCGATTTGCGGAGTTATAATGGGTCCACATTAAATTCTATACCACAATACTTGGAGGTAAAACCACCAAGCGGCATATATGGCCAGACAGGCCATGATACTAGCTAAGATGTAGAATTGGCCCCTAGTCCATATCAGGTGGAAATAACATTTTTTTTAACCCATAAAGCGATAATTTGTGTAGTTACTATGGGTCCACATTAAATTCTATACCGCACTAGCTGGAGATAAGGCCACCAAGTGGCATATATGGCCAGACGCCACGATACTTTCTAAGATGCAGAATAGGCCCCATGTCCATATCAGGTGGAAATAACCTTTTTTAAATTATATTTGTTTAACCCGTAAAGCGATAATTTGTGTAGTTGCTATGGATCCACATTAAATTCTATACCGCGATACCTGGAGATAAAGCCAGCAAGCAGCATATATGGCCAGACAGGCAACGATACTATCTAAGATGTTGAGTTGGCCCCCAGTTCATATCAGGTCGAAGAAACCTTTTTTAAATTTGTTTATTTAACCAGAATAGCGAATAATTTGTGTAGTTACTATGGGTCCATATTAAATTCTATACCGCAATACCTGAAGATAAAGCCAGCAAGCCGCATATCTGGCCAGACAGACAGGCCACGATATCATCAAAGAGGCAGAATTGACCATAAGTCCATATCAGGTGGAAATAACTTTTTTAATTTTATTTGTTTTACCCAAATAGCGGTATATCATTTAATGTGGGTCCATAGTAACTACACAAATTATTCGGGTTAAATAAATAAATTTAAAAAGGTTATTTCCACCTGATTTGAACTTGGGGCCAATTCTAAATCTTAGATAATATTGTAGCCTATCTGACCATATATGCCGCTTGGTGGCTTTATCTCCAGGTATTGAGGTATAGAATTTAATGTGGACCTATTATAATAACTCCACAAATCGCTATTCAGATTAAATAAATTAAAAAAAAATGTTTACCAGTAATTTTTTCTACAATAATATTGTTTTTCACTGTTTATTCTTTCTATACGTTTTTCTCACGTATAAATTGTTTTTTGGGATGGTGCTACATTTTTTAATGTATTTACACTTTTTCGGGATTGCTACACTTATCCAAGAAATCGACCAAAAAATTCGGGCTCTTGCTAACTTCATCGACTTAATAAAAATTAATCTACTAGCTGTTAGTTATACGGAAGTATTAGTAAAAAGGAGGTGGAGGACAGCAGGTAGGCGATTAGTCATCGGCTGAGTAATAAAATTCAAGCTATATTGAAGTACATTTAATTACCCGACGTATTATTAGTCAAATTAATACGAACGTGAGAATAGAAAAGGGCGGGGTCTGTAATTGGTGAGAAACGAATTTTTCTCTGTTCGTTAAGAATATTTTGGTTAAGAAATATTCATTTTCGAAAATTGTAAGATACTAAGGTATCTAAACGTCTGCCTTTAGGTTGTATGTGCAATATGTCTAAATTGCTCAAGCTAGCTGTATGATTTTCTAAAGTTAAATGGTTATGGAAAGTTGATTGTGTGTTTCGCCAAGTGCTTACGGCAAATAGCGTAAACGGTTAACTTACTTTATTAACTTGTTTTTTTGGCGTAAGGTAGAACGTGAAAAGTGATTCGCGAGAAATTGGTGTAAAAGGTTGAATTTGGAGTGCAAAACCTATATTATTGTGATAATCTATTAATAAACATAAAATAATATAAAATATAATTATAATTTATGTAATTAGTGCGTAATTAATTCCAACGGGACAAAATTCAAAACCGAAAACCAAAATGAAAAAATTGTTTTTCTTGTTTTTAAAAATATAAAATTTTTAATTTGTCTGCGTTTTTGAAATTGAATAGACAAATTTAAAATAATAAGCTATTTTTTTATACATATTATATACAACATAGTGATAACATACATCAAAATTAAATATGTAATAAAAACGCTAAAAATTATAACGTATAGTGGAGTAACCCATTTACAATACAAACACCCAATGAAATGTCACAAAATATGAACGCTGTACCTGACCTGAATCGGTACACGCGTACAAAACGCAAAGCAATAAATTAAAATCGACGAGGTTGCATCAACCGAATCTTTAATCGAGGGGAAAATTAAAGCATGGAAACCAAAACCCAATTTAATCTCTGCCGAACAGAAAATGTACAATAACAAAATAAGATTACTGCTTTCTGAAAGAGCTACGTGAACGTATTGTGTTGATTGAAAATGTATTAAAATCAAATCCTAATACTACAAGCGAAAATTTGGCATTACTTGAAAATAACAACTTTTAGAAGATGATGAGTCGACTTCACACACAAAAAGTTATGATACAATACCAGTCACCGATTTTACCGTAGTGAAACAAGCCATCAAACGGAAAAATGATAACAAATTGTATTTATCGAAGCGTCCGGTGAATTATATCAAAACCACCGATCAACAAAATACGAATAGAGATAAGATAAGATAAGATGTATACAACGCAGGGCAGCTGTTAGGCTGGTTACCTATAACATACTTCATGCTAAGTATGCCCATGTCAAGATGAACACAGATTTATTCGAGCAACGCGGCAACTGAATTACTTGAGCACATGCAACTACTGCTGCTTCATTCGATTGTCACCTAATTATTCGATGAAATCTGTTACATAAGACACGATTCAGTGTCCGAACTGACTAGGAATCTTGAACCTGCGAGGGTCTCTAATACTACTGGATAAGGATTTGTTAAATGTTCTAACTTATAAAAGAACCTACTTGAGAAAGCTGTCGTTTTTCCACGATACAACTCGGTGTTTTGTTCTCACAACTGCACCATAACCATTTCTAAATTATTACAATATTAAGGTTAGTTTGTTAGTTTGGACACTTCTACGGACTATCTTCCTTCCACTCACCAAAAGGAAGAGGGGGGGAACTTCGCCAAGTAACTGTTTATGTTTTGTTACCTCCTTCTTCTGGTTTTCGTTTTGATAGGATTAAAGAAATTCACGAACATTCTTATGATCCCGAACAATTACCTCATGATCATTTTCCTCAAACAATGTTTCACTTTACATGCCACTCCTTTTTTTTTTTTTTGTTTTTTGAAAAAATAATAATGCGAATGTTATGTCTATATTTTTTTATAATACATTTTATTAGTTAAACAATATTGCAAGTAATAATACCTTTCTTTGCGTCTGTAGCCGACTTCGCTGTACTTACTCAGATTTCTCTAATCCAATGGTTTTAAGTTTGTTAAAAAATCTGCTAACAAAACGAAAACGCAAGTCATTTACAAGACTTATCAGTGGATTAGGACCAAGGAAAACTACAGAAAACCTTGATCAAGAAAAATCCTTAACTAATCTTTTAGGCTATATGCAACCGCGAATAACAATCGTTTGATACAATCAGTTGCAACAACCTAAATTCAATTAGGTACATAAAAATAGACACACAAAATAAATTCAATAGTTTCTGTGTTCGACCTTAGATGGCATCTCATCCTACATTTAATTCAAATTTAATATTTTTCCTCAAGAAGTCATTCAAATTTATGCAATACATAAATCCTAGAGAAATCTGTGTGAGTATTTCACAGTGATTAATCGAACATCAAATGCCTATTGCTGATACCAAATATCACCTCAACAGTGAAAGCAATATACAACTCAATGCAACCCAATTCAATACTCTTCCCAAGCCAACAACTGAATTTGCTTAGACCAAACAATCGAAAAGCATGACACCACAACGAAATATTTGCAAACACAGTATGTTTATTCAGGCAAAGAACCATTCCAAAACTTTACATATACTCATCTCGTTGAACAACCTATGGCGACATTTTGAATACAAGTATTAAAATTCACGACACACGCGTCTGACTCACGCCTTTAAATGCACAACCGCTAATCCCATAAGACTAATTCATACTACTGTACCCTATTAACATACCCTCCCTCAAATAACCGAATGAATCTTTTGATTCCTAATTCCACATCCCACCAAAATATTACTTTTTAACCACCAAATCAATAAAAAGAAAGCTAGTTTCCATTTATATAATTTTCAGAAACTTATATATATATATCTTCATAATAAAATTCAAAAACCTTCAAAAATGCACTCAGGATTCTCAATGGGATTTTGAGCTAACAATTTTAATTTTTATTCACCACAAAGTTGAAATAGTTTTTGTGCTCGACTTTAAGTGGCATATCGTAAGATTATTAAGGTGCAACCTATTACAGTTTTCAGTTATGGATAATTGTTTGACAATTGACAATCATGGTATGTTTTTATTTCTCAAAAATTTGTTCTGCGTTTATTCAATAAATATGTACGTAGGTAATTTGAAATTCAAAACTTCAACACAAACAAACATGAACACAGCAACAACAATAAGCCCATGTTAGTGACGTTCGGTCAAAACCAAATTTAAGAGTGGAAAACAGTTGTTCAACACCCAACAAAATCTGTTTATCTTTAGTGTGTCAATGAATGCATTCAATGCAAACTCAGTTATGGTATGACTACGAAGGGCCATTATAGGACTCAAAGAAAGAAGTGCTCTTCCCATGCGCGCTTCACTTACGAGACGAAACACAATGGTCATAATTCAATTTGAGGAATTCCAGCTGTACACAATCAATACAGTAGCACAAACAATAAAATATGGGACCGAAAATGATTGCACAATTTTTGCACAAACAATGAAATGCAACTCCGAGTATGCACCTCCAAAAAAAAAAAAAAAAAAAAAAAACCACCCGAACAAACAGTTCCCAAATTACAAGCCCATTGCCTTGCCCTACACGTCCACCATACACATGAAACTCATGTCAATTATTGTCATCAAAAACAATCCCGCATCACTTCAAGCCAACATTCAAACCTGATTTCCATAAGGGATAACAAGGCTTGATCATTCCATTAAAGCAATTATGCAAATGACTTGAGATGGAGCGTAACATCTCCACTCCAAAACCCTATGATGACTGGTGAACAATCCCCCAAACTCCGCCAAGGTGAAGTATAAACAGATACACCACCCTACCAAAAATACATATTAAAAAAAACAAAAAACTCGAACCAACGGCCGCTACGTTGATCTATCAATGCATAGACATAATATGAAAATGTCGTTTTGTGATGACCGGCTACAATCTACCCCTTATCAATACGATCCGAATGAAACAGTGTTATGTACAACAAATTACGTCTTACGTTACAACAGCCCAGTTTGTTTAGCCCTTGCACTCCATTTACGCTGCGCTATTCAGGCTCGCCTTTCGTTCAAAGTTTAGAAACACAATATACCTCCTAATATTTACAATGACAATCGCCAAACTACATATTCCTACTACCAAATGCATGTCACGTACGGCTAGTTTTTAGATATTTAAAATGTTCGTCCAGTTAGCTATACTAGAACAGTGACGAGAAAATGGTTGACCCTTCTTTAAAAACAAGAGTAATCATGCACCTGCCTATATGTACATACAATCAACTTCAAAATCAAAATCACTTACCTTGTTACTGCAACTCTACATGTCTAACCACATCGAAGGCGTACCACGAATGCGAAGAAATTTCTCCCAGATCCCCCATGAAACTCAAATACACCAATTAAAATATATACACCCCTCCCTTCCCTTTCAAAAACAAAATTCAATAATGTAACGAAAAGAAATTCACCCGCGCTCGCATCCGACTCCCAGCATGGTTAGACTAGACTATATACCTGTCCGGGCCTGTGGGAATGTCTACACAGCCTCCTGCCATCAAAAAAAAAAAATATCATCGAATCCACGTTTATATACCCCAAGCAATACAAGCCAATATGGCATTACCAAGAATTATTCCAATTTTTAGGTTATGTAATCGTTTGTTTTTTTTTCGTCTCATCACAATTTTTTAACCCAACTATTTTTATTAATTTACTTTAATTTAATTTAATTTATTATATTTATTACATATACTGCTACCTACTTAAAACATATAAATAAATAAAACAAAATTAAAAAATATTAAAATTAAAATTTAGGTGTGAAAAACTATAAATCTAGTTCTTCGTGCTTCAGTTTTCAGTACATCACTCCGACTCCAACAAAATACGAATAGAGATAGCGCGAAAATCCTTCAAACGGAAACATTACGGAGAAGAGAATAGGAAAACCACCACCACTACACATCCACAACTAGGCAATAAAGGCACCGTCGATTTGATGAAAGGAGTTCAATTGAAAATTTTTGAAGTGAAACGAGTGACAAGCCCTCGATCATTTTCAACTCGATGGATGACTATTTTAAAGCATACAAAATTTTAAAAGAAGTCAACACTCAGTATTTCAATTAACTACGAAAGGATTAAAACCTAAAACATTAGTACTCCGACAACTAACCGAAGAAGGAGACTTTGTTGGACTAGAAACTGAAGTGGAAGAGAATAATTTTACGTTTTGACATTAGTTGTACAAGAGCAAATATTTTTTGGTCCGTATTTAATTAATTTAGTTAATGTTTTAGTTTATTGTTTTTTATTATTAACTGGCTACTTAAGATTGTAATAAGCTTATATTACTAATTAATCTATAGATAAAGGCTCATTTAATATATATTAATCTATTATACTAATAATATAACATAACCTCAATTTTAATATGGCTGATAAATGTGCGGTATATAAGAAAGATGTTGGTATTAAGTCCATGTCAAAGAAGCAAAGTTGGCTAAATTGTGATGGCTGTTTGAGATGGTTTTATGCAGAATGTGTTGATATAAACGGAGGTGAAATTTGAACATCTTAAATCGAAAGCTTAATAGTTTTGTCCACGTTGCATTGCGGACAGTAACCTCACCAGAGTTCTAGCTGGCTTGATCAAAGCTAAAGAGGCTGATGCTAAGAAAGATAACCCGATGGTTAGTGACGATATTCAGGATTGGGTGCGTCGAAGCAATTGGATGCGATGTGGCCGAAAATTACCAGCTACTGTCATAATGTCATAGCTGATGTGAAGGCGGGTCTGTTATCGTCTAAATTGGTGGAAAGAATTGTTTTTCTTGAACATATAATATAAAAGGCGAGAGAACCTGAAAAATCAAAGTGTATTGATGCTTTACGGTATTCCGGATACAGTGAACATTTATGATCACTTATTTCTGTCAAATATTGCTCATGAGGTAGGTATACGAGACTTTAAAGCTGACGATGTTAAGGATGTTTTTAGGTTCGCTTTTTCAAGCAATTAAAGAGGAACCAATTTATGTCTGCCTATCTTAGGTATATTAAGGATAAACTATTATGGATTACGTGTATTGATAATAGTTTTCCAAATTCGAGGATAATACATCAACGAATATCTCTCAAAGAAGGCGAAGGACATCCTAATTAAAGCCAAGGCTTTGAAGGCAGTGGGAACTGTTTCAAAGGTAGTTATACGACGAGGTATGATAGCTGTTATTGCTGTAGCAAACGATAACCCAAAAATTGTGCGAACTGTAGAGGAATTGGACCAATTTAAAACGTAATAGTAAGATGGTTGATTGAGATGAGTATGATGACAGTGTGATATACGAGTATATGCTTACAATTTTTTGGTTATGAATTTCTTATTTGCTTCTTGATTAGTTACTTTCTAAGGGCTCATCTGAGAGCTTAGAGTATCTTACCATTGAATGTGTGTGGCTTATATGCATGTTCGAAATCTTCCTCTTAATGAATTGAGTAAGCTCTTATCTAATTTGATTGAGGATTATGATATAGTTATTTTGGTGGGTGACCTTAGTATTGATTTTTTAGATAGGATTGGAAGCCGTGAGTTAAGAAGCATTTTTGATTCACTAAATTTGCATACAACGCAAACTCAACCAACCAGAGTTTGTGATACAACGGATAGACTCCGAGATTACATCGTTTCTAATACCCCATTAGAAACGTCTAATTTTTGTCAGTCACCCTTCATGGACCATGATCTAATATCAATTGAATTAAATATACCGGTTTAATTTTATGATGAGATAAGATTTGTGCGCAACTATGATAATCTTGGTATTCCAAGCCTTCATTGTGATATACTTAGTGTTGATTGGACTGAGTCATGTAGTATAGACACGATTGATGGTAAATTTGATTTTTTATATGATAAAATCACGCTATGGTTGCACCAGTATGCTCCTTTTAAAATGATTAAGCAAAAATTTAAGCCTATCTCATGGTTTAGTTATGCTATTAAAAATAAAAAGCAACTTGTTGATATGGCTAAAAATGTGTGGAAGCGGTCTCGTTGTGAGGAGGATAAACGAACCTATAAGTGTTATGAAAAAGAACTTAATAAGGTGGTGAGATCGGCTAAGAGACATTTTTTGCGTAGTAAATTAGATTCAAAACTTGGCACTAAAATATAATGAAGGAATTTGAAGAAATACGGTTTTAAAACTATTGATCCAGCTGAGATTGTTTCTAAATTTTCTCCTAATGAACTGTGGAGGGAGGGACTTGTGAAAGTGCAAACAATGAATGTGGTGCATGATATTGAAATTGAAAGTGAAACCTCTTTTAATGTTTCTAATTGTTGTTTTAGTTTTAATATTATATCTGATGATGATGTGCTTAAGGCAATAAGCGCTCTAACGTCTAATGCAATGGATGCTGACAATTTGCCGTTAAATTTTTTAAAAATTATAGCTCCTGTGATTGTATCTCATTTAACGTATTCGTTTAATAGTATCGTGGAGTATAAATGTTGTTCTAAGGTGTGGAAAGTTAGTAAAGTTATTGGGCTACCTAAAGTTAAGGAGCCTGCATCAGTGTCTGATGTAAGACCTATTGCTCAACTCTCAGACCTTTCAAAAGTATTTGAAAGAATTATTTCTGATTAGATCAAACAATACCTTAATACAAGTAATCCATTATCTTCCCTTCAGTCAAGGTTTAGAGAGAAACAAGGTACTGCAACGGTGCTAGTGGATTTGACGGAATTTATTAGGAACTGCCCTTAGGCAATTATGTTTTACTATGCTTACTTGACTTCAGTAAAGCTTTTAACAGTATTCGTTAAATTTTTGGATAAGCTGAGAAACTGCTTTAATTTTTCATCTAATGCATCGGAATTAATGTTGTCTTATTTAACTATCGCTTTCAATTTTTTGAAGTTAATGGAGTTAAATCTAGTTACTTGCCTCTGACCTGTAGGCAAGTAACTAGATTGTTTTAGTTTTAATTTTAGTTTATTTCTTCATCACTCAGAGAAAAAACAACTTAAAAATAAAAAAAATCATTTCGTTTTAAAAAATTTCATTTACGTTTTCCAAACAACAACGAAATATTTTGATTTGAAAATGATCATTTTAAAATCGTATTTGTTTTTTTAAAATTGAAATATAGATTTAAAAACAAATCAACTTTAAATTAGATATTATTTTTTTATTTTAAATCGGTTAACATATAGAAATGTATTGCTGAGATTTTTAATTTAAAAATTTAATTTTAATAGTGTTTTCTTTTCTTTTAAATTTAAAATGCAAATTAATGATATGAATACGTTGATCGCATATGAATCTAAATGGAGAAAATTTCAATTCAAATATGTTCAATACAATAAACCACGTTTTCACATGCGGTTTGAAAGAAGTAGAATATTATGTATTTCCGCTCCTATTCAAGTCATCAACAACCAAAGGAGTCATGTTATAATAAATATCTACCACAAAAAGTAGAAAATGAACTCTCCCCTCCATTTTGAACCCCAGGGTCATTATGTAAAATGTACACAACCCTTAAAAAATGAGAACCTCCACAAGTTCTTTTTTGGCAGTTTGGTTTCGTACTGATAAAAAGTTGGTCTACACTCTACTCATTAGGTTGAACTGCAACGACCAAACTGTAAAAACTCACATCTTGTTTATACCTAAAATATAACACAGAACATATCGATTTAGCGAATTATATCACCGGCTTAAGATGTTTGAAATTTCTATAATGTTGTTTTGCACATTTTTGAGGAAACAGCTGTTACTATCAATGTTGACAGATATTTTGAAAAAAATTTACCACCAAAACGAATTGTATATAATTTAAAAATTCTAAGCTTTTGTTTGAATGCGATATAATTTGAAACTAAAACGTTTCTAATACATTTATTTTTTGGATATAACAGATTCATATTTAAAAGGCTTCGTTTCAATTTAAATAGAGGTGGTTTTAGTTATAAAATGTTTTGCCCGTTCTTACTGATGAAGCAGTGTTTTTGAATTAAAAATTTTATATTTAATTTTAAATTTCGTTTTTCCTCTGAGTGTATATTTTTGAATCTGGTACAAACTAATGTAGCTTAAAATAACTTGTTGCTATTTATTCAATGTATTTACAATGCAGTTACATAAAATGACCTATAGTTGTCATGTTGTAATAAAAATGGAAAATTAAAAATAATTAAATAATGTAAATTGTCATTCATCGAGTTGACCATGATCGACTACTTGTCACTCGTTTCACTTCAAAAATTTTCAATTCACCTCCTTTCATCAAATCGACACGATCACCCAAAAAAAATGTTTTTTTCAGTGATCATCATTGTTATGATGAAGAAGATCATGAAGAATGATCAAGAGTATCATAGAATGATAAAATCAATCATTTAAATAATTGTATTTAACATACAATGATGATATTATGATAAATGCAATCATGTATTTATCATATTTTTTTTCTGAGTTTAGTTGTGGATGTGTAGTGGTGGTGGTTTTCCTATTCTCTTCTCCGCAATGATTCCGTTTGAAGGATTTTCGCGCATGTCTATTCGTATTTTGTTGATCGGTGGTTTTGATATACTTTGCCGGACGCTTCAATAAATACGATTTGTTGTCATTTTCCCGTTTGATGGCTTGTTTCACTACGGTGAAATCGGTGACTGCTATTGTATCATAACTTTTTATGTGTGAAGTCCACTCATCATCTTCATCCATATTTAAACACATCAACGGTATAAATTTGTTATTTTCAAGTAATGCCAAATTTTCGCTTGTAGTATTAGGATTTGATTTTAATACATTTTCAGTTAACACAATACGTTCACGTAGCTCTTTCAGAAAGCAGTAATCTTATTTTATTATTGTACATTTTCTGTTCGGCAGAGATTAAATTGGGTTTTGGTTTCCATGCTATAATTTTTCCCGGCATTAAAGATTCGGTTGATGCAACCTCGTCGATTTTAATTTTTTGCTTTGCGTTTTGTACGCGTGTACCGATTCAGGTCAGGTACAGCGTTCATATTTTCTGACATTTCATTGGGTGTTTGTATTGTAAATGGGTTACCCCACTATACGTTATACGTTTTAGCGTTGTTATTATATATTTAATTTTGATTTGTTATCACTGTGTTGTATATAATATGTATAAAAAATAGCTCAGAAACGTAGAAAAATTAAAAATTTTCTGTTTTTTAAAAACAAGAAAAACAATTTTTTCATTTTGGTTATCGGTTTTGAATTTTTTTCCGTTGGAATTAATTATTACGCACTAATTACATAAATTATAATTATATTTTATATTTATTAATAGATTATCACAATAATAAAACGAATTTAAACGAAATTTATTAATATTTTGTATTTTTGAAAATTTTTCAATTTTCGTTACACATAAACGTCATTCGATCACCGAGTCCTATGGTATATTTTATTCTCGGTAGGAAACGTATTTTGAACAACAATTCATTTAAACCATTCGTCAAGGCTCGAAGCGCGCGATTATAATTTTCACGTATCAACTAATTTACTATGCAATAAAAAAGTTAGGTTCTACCGAGATTTGAACTCGGATCGCTGGATTCAAAGTCCAGAGTGCTGACCATTACACCATAGAACCGTTGATTGAACATTTACTATTAATCGCATATAGTGATTAATTCGCTCAATACTAAACTTATTAATTTTATGAACATAACAAATTTTTAAGAGTCAGCGACTTTTTATTACCGTCGCGATTACAATTTTTACAATCCCTACTATTTATAACTTTATAATTCAGCTTACACACTACTATCTCTTATAATACTTTGTAATTCCATTATCAGTTCATATTCGTTTGTTATTGTAATCTGATTATTGATTATTGTGATCTGATTATGTTTGATCTTCACATGTTGAACAAAATTATGCCCATCTTTTACCCTCTATATAGGTAAGAGAAAGCGTGGATACGTGGTGATGCAAAATTGCGAGACTACGGAAATGAAAAAAATTAGGAATAAATCCTTCTACATTATCTTTTAGAAGTAATCCTCCATGAAGTGAGGGTAATTGTCACAGTTACTTTTCCCTTGCACAGTTTATAAGTTTGCCCTGCACTTTGTATATTTAAGTAGGCAAAGTGACCAAAACCAAATATTATGAACAATAGGTTTACAAGCGATACGTCGGGTTATGCTCCACTTGGACATCACCAATTATTCTGGATGAACAAAGCGTTTCAGTTTTTTCATTTTTCAGTACTTGCTAAAACTTGAGTTTTTTGTTTATCTGCGGTAATCTGCGGTACAGTTTAGATTTATTAACGTTATGGTTGCAATACCTTGTAAGCTCAGTGTTTTTTTTTTGATATATTCCGACCTTTCCTATATCATTCTTACCGACAAACACTGAAAATATGCTAACAATCAGAAGTTTTACTTTTGTCTCTGTAATTTACTTCATTCAATTGTCAACTAATTACAGCGTACAGTTTTGTTGTTCAATGTTTCGAAAGTGTCCACATAAAAAAATTGGGCTCAACCGGGATTTGAACCCGGGACCTCTCGCACCCAAAGCGAGAATCATACCCCTAGACCATTGAGCCGCTTGTTGTTAACCATACTAACAAACACTTTCAGAAATTAATTCATGTTTATAGCTTCAAACGTTTGACTAAATATTTAGATAATCAAAATTGCTCACATACTGGGCTAGCAATAAATTATTTATCAATGTATAATCAAATAAGACATAATTAGCGTGCGAGCCATAAAATAATAAAAATTCAAATTAACATTTCAAATAAATTATGTATCTCAGCGTTGCCACGGTTTACACTTTATAAGTAGCATAAAATTACCATAGGTATCATATTCGTAAATATGATGAATTGCAAAGATTAAGTTACAAACTTTTGATTCGTTTAAAACTTTCACTTTATATACGACTAGGGGCTCCGTACTTAGTCTGCTCTCAATTTATATTTTAAAAGACAGATAATAAAAGTTTTGTTAAAATCAGTATTTGTGGATATTTCATTTTAAAAATAATAATAACTACCAAAGACCCATTACCCCTCCTTTTTTTATTTTATTATCTCTGCAATCGTTTTTTAATCCCTGCCATCTGTTCTGAGGCCGAAGCACTCCCTACACTTTCGCGGTTCATTTTCCCGCCCTGCTTTACGCAATTACTTCCAAATCGAAGACGTACTGATGCTATAGGACCGATTTAATCTGCGGATTGCATAGCTCCGTGCCGCAGCCTATACATAGTACTGGGCATAGGTTTACTAAACTAAAGTTATAAAAATAAATCTTAACAATAAAATGTAAATATAATTTCAGATTGACCGAAAGACAAAATGTGACAAGAAATAATGATTTTTTATGGCTGATTCTATATGTTAAGTTTAGAAGAATTATAGCCTGCAGCAAAAAAGGGATACCGACCGTTGGTCTCGCAATTTGAATAAAGGAGCATCGCCTTAAGTGTAAACTTGCCAATGTCGTAATCGAAAATGTCGTAGTGCGTGTCTACTTCAAACAGCTTCTATAGAAATGGGCTCCTTTTAGCCCTAAAGAGTTCCATGAGATGCAGACATAATGCGACGCTTACTAAGAGCATATACATTAATAAGCTTCAAACGTTCGGAGTAGGGAGGCAACCTAAAATTTGTTACGACTGTGCGGTCGCAACCACAATATTTGTATTTTATATTCCCCTCGGTTTGTGTCTTCGCTTTCGGAGTTGTTTGTTTATTGTGCGCTGAACGCAATCGCGACGTTTTGTTTGTATCTCATCGTGTGGTGGCGCGGGGGTAAGAAGAATGACGAGAGAGCGAAACCAATGCGCGTTGAGTGTGTGCAAAGCAAAACATTCCATAAGAATGTTTTTCTTATATGCCTTAAAAACAGAGAAGAAAGACAGACAAAGAGAGAAGATGAACGAAACGCGTTACATTTTGTTATATAAGGGACGTAAAGTTCGACAATTAATTATTGTAATGGTGCAGTTTTAATAAATGATTATAAAGTATAAGGACTAAATAATTGTTTTACTAGAAGCGAAAAGAGGCAAGAGGCTCTAATAATATTTTTTTGTGGAACATTTTTTTTATTTTTGAGACCTCCATCTTTAAAATTTCGATTTTTGTAATTATTTTTCTTTTTTTACCTGTTAAATAACAATTAATGGATGTATCAGTGCAATTGATATAAAACAAAAATTATTTTCTGCAAATAATTTTGGTTCTGGAATGTGTGGAATGATATAGACAAAAACACACATACATAGTGATGATTGAATTCTTGGTGACGCCCTAGCGTAAAACGCAGACGAAATTTCGTTGTTTTCGCAAATTCGACAGTTGTACACAAAAAAAATACCTTTCTCGGAGACGCACCATCATTTTATTCCTTGAGCGGCAATACGTGGGCAATTTATACTCAAAGGCGGAAGGACGCCCGCAATATTTTTACGGGTTTTTCGCCTGAAGTAAAATTACATTATTTTTGGTTAAAGGCGAAGGACGCCCAACAATATCTACGAGTTTTACGGGTGGCCAGTTGAGCGCACTTCATCTGTTATTTCCACTTGTAATTTCGGTTAAGGCAAACCAACGCCTATCGGAAATCTACGGTTTTGGCCAAGGACGCCCAACATTTTGAGGCCCAACCGGGCAAAATTTTGCTGATTTTGGCGAGACAACGCCCTATATTTGTTTGGCGGTCGATCAAGGCCTAATTTATTGGTATCGGGGAGAGGCCCCGCCAACATAACGGCACCAATGCCGCAATCCATTTTGGTATCGAGGAGAGGCCCCGCCACGGTAACGGCACCAAGGCCGCAACAGTTTATTTTATTTATCAAGGTAATTTTTTTTTTTTGGTTAATTCTATTTAAATTTTTTTGTTTACTTTTATATATATTTTAATTTTTTTTCCGGTTAAATTTTAAATCTTTATTGTAATCAAGCGCCGGATAATGGTCGCGCGCTCGGTGCGCATTGCTCTCTCTCTCTCTCTCGCTCTTTATCCTTTTCTTTTTCTTCTTGTGGGAAGTTCGGTTTAATTTTTTTTGGTGTTTAAATTAAATAAATAAAAAAATTAATTATTAAATTGTCGGGTTGGGTATGATGAGGGGGGAATTCCCATCCTGTGTCGGCGAAGCGTTGGCGGTCATTTGGTGCCCGCATCTGGATTCGAAACCGGTGTTTACCACCGTTGGAATTCGGACGGACCAAGACGCCTCTCTTGCGTTATAATTTTTTTTTATTTAATTTTTTCTGCTGTTCGTTCCTCAGGTTCCGACCGACAAATTTCGGCGGAACTCGGTTTACAATTATCATTATTTGCGGGTTTTTTCCTCTTATAAAATATCTGTAATCACGGTGTAAGCCAGGAGCCACGCATGCCTCAATCCCCACGACCCTTCGCACTTCTCCCTGAGAATGTAGCTGACAAAAATCAACGTGGAGGCCTCTGCGTGCGCTTAGTGATATCTGCAGGTTGGCAGTAGCCAGCCTGTAACAAATTGTCAACCCATAGCAATCCACGACCGGTGGGAAGTTAAGTTTAAAAAAGTGTAGGTACACCAAAAGTGGCAATATAAAAGTGTAAATATTGATTATTACCCCAATAATCGTCAAGGTCATGGTCTAATTAGCGTAAAGGTACTGAAAGAACTTCCATAAATGTTTCAAATTTATAACCTACATTTTGTAACATTTTAAAAATCTCAAAAGGAGACCTATTTCGTTACTGCCGACTTTATCAAAACTTTTCAAAAACATGTTTCTTAATAACCACGCTAAACCCAATTCTGCAAGATGTCGTATAGAATATTATACTGGATCACCATTTTGGATTTAGAGAAGATCATTGTGTTTGCTCTCACTACTGAAATAAAAATTCTTTTTCCTCAGAGGTAATATTTTATATTTTTTCCTTCCGATTCATTCGGCCATTTTCTTTTTAACTCAAACAAAACTCCATTCTTCTTTTTTCTTTTCTTCGCTCCCTTGCTTCCCTTTCTCTCCCTTTCTTCTCCCTTGATGGATGGAATTAAGTAATTTACAGCAAGTAACAAATAATATAAAATTAGGCTCGTTCCATTGATATCCATTACGGTGGTTGTAAAATCCTTACCAGCTTGTGAACCGCCTTGACCGCTTCTACATCTTAGCCCCATACAACTAACTCCCTTGATCTATACAAATACAAATTTTCATTTTTAAAAATTCTAGCAATCATCCATTGACTAGGTGGTGTTATTTCATTTTTAATAAACACATATCTCCAATTTTTAACGATCTCTCTTCATTTTCCCATTTATTACGACGTTGCTTTTCGGTAATATATTCCCGCGACAATCTCGCCCAAAATTCTTGTTGTGATATTTGTAATTTCCGGAGATCAGACAACCGGTTCAGTGGTATTTCTGCTAGTAATGTTTCATAGGGTATAATAACCGGTTGGCCAGTCAGAAAATGACTCGGTGTTAATGTTTATAAATCTGTTGGATCATTACTAACTGTAGCCAATGGTCTCGAATTCAAACATGCCGCAATCTTCACCAACGGCGTAGCCAACTCCGCAAATGTATTACTGCGCTCCTCCTACCCTTCTCAAATAATCGATTTGACGGCTGCCTCCCATCCCATAGACCACCTCTCATCTCTGGCCTCATAACTACTATAGGTTGCTCCTTTACGTCTGCGTTTTGATTTGCAATACAAAAACTGCTTAAGCGTAGGTAAACTGCGATTACGGTGCTGTTCCCAAGATCCTATGTGTTTTTAGTCAAACGTTGTTTTGCATAATGAAACCAAATTTGATCCTACAGCTGATTGGGAGCCGCAGTAGTATATAGTTGGCATATCCCACTATTAAATGAATCTAATACTGCCCGCAATGAATCATGACTTTCTCGATCCTGCTTCTTTACCGTTTACATTCTCTCATCCCCCCAAACAACCCATGAATAGCATGGTAATTATCATTGTATGCACTAACCAAAATGTCCCATGCTCCCTTAGAACTATCACTAGTCATAGGAGCCTTTCCCGTACAGGCCTGCTGAAAATGCAGCAAACTGGGTCTTAGTCCTTACAATGAATCTCAGCTATAAAGAAGTCCCGAAATGCTGAGCAGTTGGCTGGGTTTCCATTAAACTTGAAAATTTGTGGGGCCTGCGTGTTTCAACATTGAACACAGTCTGCAATCGGCCCTCGAGCTCAGCCAAGACCGACGCACTACAACTCGGCTCATTAATACCCAGCGCATCTAATTTATCCTGAATCCTACAAAAGGCTGACTTAAATCTATTCTCAATTTGAACGTATACACCATTCGTGGTCAAAATGCTACATTGACGATACAGCATATCCATTTTCTCGAACAACTCGAAATGCCGCCTTAATCTTTCCTTTCGTACCCGTAACTCAGAACCTGAAAATAACTTAAATATTTCCATGGAAAAAAGTTCCAATGACTCAATGTGTTGTTCCCGAACGATATACAATCGTTCTTGATTCAATTTCCCATGATCGTAGCTTATATCTTATGCAATCATTTCATAATTCTCCGATTGGATGTTTGATTCATCCTCGAAGTTCATAATGTTTCTCTGGAAAACTAGAAGTCAGACAAAAAATTAGTGTATATTCCTTAATGTGATCACCGCAATTTTTGGTGTGACCTGTCTCAAATAAATTTTAGCTCCATTCATCCTCTATCCATTATCTCATGCAAATCGCAAATTTCTTAAGCAAAATTTTATTTATTTCATACAACATTTAAACCATCTGTTCGCCGTTTGCCTCGTGCACCACATGCTTCTGTTCAACTTTTCTCGACACAACTCCGTTCTACTTAGTAGACTGATTTTTTTTATATCTCCTTCTTATTAAACTGATTTTTTTTTCTTATGGCCATGTTTGTTTTCTCTACCGAAAAAAAAAATTCTTTTTCCTCAGAGGAAATATTTTATATTTTTTTCTTCCGATTCATTCGGTGATTTACTTTTTAACTCAAACAAATCTCCATTCTTCATTTTTTATTTTCTGCGCTCCCTTGCTTATTTAAATTATTAACTAAACAATTTACAATAAGAAACAAATATAAAATTATATCCGTTCCGTTGATATTCATTACGGTGGCCGTAACACATTGTGCGATTGTGACGATTGTGCGATTGTGACGTTAGTAAGTGACGCGTATGGGATGACAATGGCATCCATGATGTTAACGAAAATTCAATTTTTGAATTTTGTTGTGCGAGTCTTTCACGGGTATTTTTTTTTCCTTTCTCTTGTTTGTCAATTTATTTTACAGGTTTCATTTAATATTTTATGTTTGATCTAGGTGGATAGGAATTGAAATTCGAAAATCCCCACGACCATTTTCCATGAGCCATAGACGACCGCCGAATTTCAATCCGGTAATATAAATTTTCCATACTCATGCGAATGGTTACAGATGGCGCCATGGAACACATTCATAGGATCGTATCTGAAATATGAAATTCATCTGAAATACTCGTCCACGGCAGGCTCCTGCACTACAAAACCAAAACTTTTCGAAACCAATTTGATTCTGAACACTTTCTAGTATGAAGATGCGGAATATGTAGTCTATTCACGTATACAAATTTATTTCAACGAATCCCGCGTTGGAATAATGCAGCACTGAACAATGAAGTTGTCCGGACCAACTTCGAAACTAGCATATCGGAAACTCTGGACACCCAACCACTATACCAGTTCCAAAGAATAGTTAGAATCACGCACATGACGATCATAATTCAATTCGAGAAAAGGCGCACTCAAATGAAACCACTAACAGAGGTCAGTCATCACACAAATACAAAGTCGCGAAGAAATACTCAAACCGACTGTGCAGAAGGACGAAACGTGAATAACACAAACAACAAGTGCTTAAAATCGAAGCTGCCATGTTTATGAGATATATAACGTTCATTAAAAGAAATCGCTACCGACTTCCCGCGCTCTCTTGAACGAATCTTATACAAACGAACACAAACACAGTTCAAGGCGAAATTATTTTTCATCACTTTCCAATAGACAGGCGTTAACCTCAAACAAGCGGGTAACCAACATCATAATTCATTGCACCATAGTCCTTAATGTATAAATGACACCATCAGACGCTCTATCTTAAGATAAAGAAAGGCACCTGGTGCGGATGGCATCTGGATGTTTTAAATATAGAACAATAATCTTAATTTTCTATAATTTGACCGATCAAAATTTTACAATTTGAATTTTGGAATTAAATGGGCAACAATTTGGAAATCATCACCTTTTTTCCTGAAAGATTGCAATTCAAGTTTTATGATTCTCCTACTAGTTATACCTAATTAATTAGTTAAATATTTAAAACAAATCTTACCTAATTTTGATGCGTACTATACAACTGACAAAACTGCCAAAAAAATTTAAAATAATTCACCACTATTTTGTACACTCGCATCAATCGTCACAATTATTCACCACACCAACTAGCGCCAACGATGTCCATGCCACACACTGCAAATAACGAAAATCGAAAACAAAAAAAAATCGACACCAAAATGTCAGATGTTTTAGTAAATTTGACGTGCAATGTCGTAATGTTGTGTTTTTAGTTGAAACAAAATAAAAAAAAGTTTTTCTAATATTATTTAATAAAAATACATAAAAAGGAAATAGTTTTAAAACGTAAATAAATATATTTTTTTTGGTTTATCATAACTAGTAAATGAAATAAAGAAGTGTAATTAGTTTGTGTTTGTAAAGTAAAATCTACAAAAAAAGCAAAAACAAAAAAAAAGTCTAGAGTGACTAGTGAATTGAAGTTTTTTTTTGTCGTTTGTGTTTTTGTTGTTTTTTTTTGTGTTGGAAATATAATATCGAGAAAAAGATTACAAAAATCTCATCTAAAATGATGATTGTATGACAAAAAATTTATAGTTTGGAAGTGAAATTTTTGAGTTTGAAATTTTGTGTTTTTTTGTGTTTCATTTTGTTATTATTTTTTTATATATATTTTCTGTGTGTAGTGTTATAATTTGATATGGATACAATTAGAAAATGGTTGTACAAGCCAAAGGTAATTTATTAGAAAGAGACTACACTATATATAATATGCTATTTTGCATAGGTTTATATTACAAATTATGAATCTCAATTATTATTAATTTGTGTTAATTTTTAAAGTTTTTTGTTATCGATATTATTTTATCTATCATATAAATAAAATATAGTTTAGTTGAAAATAGTTCAATCAAAAAATTAGAATACAGCAACCTTGGAACAGAGACCACTACGTCAATAAAAATTTTCTCTTTTACGTTGTCTCTTTCGTAATATTGTGTGTACATATAAAATTTTGTTAGCACCTTTTTTCGATATGCGTCTCGCAGTCGTAAATGTGGTGATAGGAAATTTTTTTTTAAGTTTTGTAAATCTTTGCGATTTGCTGTGAAAGTTATTGATACAGGTTATGATTGTTTATGTATTTTCGATTTAAATTTTTGTGTGTTTACCTTGTGTCACCTTTAGCTTCTCTTGGGCGATGAGAAACGGAAATCGGTATACCTGTATGACGTATTCAAGTTTTGAAGTATTCTCGTTTACCATTTCGATTTCTTCAGACACAAATAATGAAACTGTTATTATTACAAGTCAAAGATGTGAATTATGTGAACAGCATGCATTATGATGTGATGACTATAATAAATGAATACAATTATGTTGAAGTAGAGTTTGGCCTACATATTGCCATTTTTTTAAAAATTATAATTTTATAATCTGTGAAGTTCTAGAATTCTAGATAATTTATTAAGATTTTTGATAAATCTCATGAGATTTTTTATGAATAATTATTTTTAAGAAATTGGGGCCAATACCCTAATCGTCTGTTTATACATTTGTATATTATTATTGTTTATTTCTGGGAAATAATTTTTAAATAATTTCATCGTAAAACAAAACTTGTTGATTAATTATGAACTAATATTTTGATTCTTGGTAAACTCTGTGTAGAATTACGTACGTGTTATCTGATACAGCCAAAGTTTTGATAAATTCTTATGGGGGTGGCGTCTCGATTGGGTCAGTGAACTATAACGAAGTGATAGGCCACAAACAACATATTACTTATTGTTTGGTTGGCGAGAAAAATTCCGAATTAACTTAACCGCTTCGCAAGCCCTTTTTACCTTACCGTTATCAAAAACTAAAATTCTGGTTGAAATTTTGTGGTCGTGCCATCTTGAATATTTTTTAAAAATTATGTAATTAAGCAAGTAGTGGTTAGTTGTGGATTAATATATTTCACTTTCTTGTAAGTTTCCTTATAAAAGTAAATTTTTCTAGAGGCATTCAAAAATTATCAACCGTCTGTAATGTGGGGTATAGGATTATAAAAATATTCGAGTTTTGGAAAAACCGGTTTTCGAAATTGGTGTTGGAATTGCTGCTTTAAATCCGTTTTCGGCTTTTTGCATAATTTTTCCATAAATTGGTTAAGCGAAAAGGCGATATAAGTACGTAGGAACGTTCTAAAATTGGTGATCGGACAGCTATTGAAGTACGCACTTACTTAGTAGGAGAGATATTCTCTATATTTTAAATCAGCATTATTGGTCTTATAAATTCTTCCCATGCGAGTCAATGGGTGCTTTCATGCCAACCAGCAATTGGCAACATGTTGAGTCAAATCATAGCCAACGTTATTAATGTTTTCCTCAAAGCGCACAGTGGCTCTAGTTTTGAAATGTTTCACGAGGTGTGAGACACTCTAAATTAAAAAACGAATATCGTTTGAATATTTTGAATTGGCAACATTTCAATATTAATTATTCTAGTTTCAATGCACTGGGCATACCTTTCTCGCTGAACTCGAGCCTCTATTTACATAGATAACCAATCTTATAATTACTTAAGTAAGGCTATTTTTAATATCGATATTTAAAAACAAATCCAGTGTTTACTTTATCGGGAAATGGGAGTTTTCCGGTATTCTCGAAAAGGGCAGTAGTTATTCCGAATCTCACGCTTATCTGATTTTCCGTAAATATTTGGAAATGTAAAGAAAACGAAAAGAATTAGAGAATTTTAAATTTTCTCAATACTTATGAATAATTTACTTTCTGAATTGTTCAGACGGATTCGAAGAAAATAGAAACACCGAAAAAGTACTTTTCGCTCTTCTAGATCAAGAAACTGTTAGCAAGGGTTAAGGGCTAATCGGCTCTGCTTTATTCATTGTCATTATAAAGGATTTTGATAGAGCTGAACATTCAACCATATTAACCCATATTAGCCCAAATTAATTTTCTTTGTAAAAAAGATAAACTACTTAGTAAATATTTCGAATGATGAAGTTGGAAAACCAAAAATTGTTGGTAAAATAAAAAACAACAATTAGGTAACTGGTACGAAAAGTGCAAAAAATTACCAACTTAACCTTCAAAGTCCTTGAAATTGTGTAACAAAATATAATTGTAAATGTGTTCTGTAAAATTATGGTATTTGAATCATTCACCTGTGCACCGTTGCGATTGCAAAACCATCCTAAATATTTTTTCGAAAGGATTTTTATTTAAACAGAACATTGCAGTTAAAATATTCCGTTATAATTTCTCCAATTCTCTTTTTAAGAGATTTTTTGTATTGATCTATAAATAGATCGCTGGGCTAATATGGGTTAAAGAACTATTTTGCTGGAGGTTTCATGATATAATCCTAAAGCGGCATACTTACTTAAATGGTATTTACATAACTGAAATAACTAAATGTGTTGGTGAATGTGATCAATTAAGTATTGGATATCCAGTTAAGTAAGGGTTATTTAAGGTTCCGTGTTAGAACCATTACTTTTTCTAGTTTAAGGTGAATGTCCCAATTGCGGTTCGCTTTTTTACGATTCCAGGGTTTGATGATTGCTATCTCATATGCGGTATTTAAATATTTACTATCCTTTCTATTTTTTTCGAGTTCGAGTTCAATATTTGTAATTTATTTTACAATATAAAATACTGTATTTTTCACCTTTTCGGATCATTTATCAACATAAATGTTATTTAATACTAGGATACATAGAGTGAATCGCCTTAAAAAATCTGTTTCCTAAAGCGGATCGATTGAGGCCACACTTCCAAACTTTTGAATTAAAACTAACATTTTTAAATGTATCTTTTCATAACTTACAATTTAATTTGATAATAAATAAATCTTATACGTATGTACTCGTATGATCAAAATATGGGCAAAATTATTTTAGTCTGATTTATTACAATAAATATTTCTTTAAATGATTGAAATGACTTACTTATGCTACACTATGGTCGATTAAAATAATCTCAGAGATGTTACCAAATAAGGGCATATATGTCATTTAATAGTTAACGTATTGCGCTGTTCCAACCACAGTTAACCATATTAAAATAAAATTATTTGGGATGAATTCACGCAAGTTTTAGGGCTTGAAATTACATAAGAATTCAAATAATCAATAAAATACTTGCTACACTATTGCCGATGCATAGAATCTCAGAGATGTATCCAAGTAAGTATGGGTACTTATATATTGCCTAATGGTAAATAAACGTATCATCTTATGATGATATACATATGAAGACAAAAATAACCGAAACATCAAGGTTATGGCCAAAGGTCTACATCCCACTTGCAGGAAGGAGGATATAATAGAAATGCAAATTGAAGGCGCAGTCAATATCCTTAAACGAGAGAAAGTTGAAAATAGTCAAGGAACAAGATCGTTAAAAGAGAGCTCCCGCTATTTATGCTCACATTCAACAAAAGCGGAAAAATTGAAAATTTATTTAATATCAAAGCAATACTTAATATGAGGGTTAAAATAGAATCACTGAAAAAGAACACGAAATTAATACCTCAATGCAAGAAATGCCAAGCTTATAACCACACCCAAATATATTGCGGGAGAGATGTTAGGTGCGTAAAATGTTCCGGCAGACACAACGCGAAAGACTGTTCTCCTAGTCGAACCGAACTTGCAAGGTGTATAAACTGTAAAGGACAACACCCAGCCAACTATAGAGGGTGCGAAGTAGCCGTACAACTGCAAAGGTTAAGAAATAAAACACGCCAATCGACTCAAAACAGTAATGTTAGAAGAGAAAGGATTCCAACTACAACTAGAGCGCCGACACAACCAGGGCCCATAGGGCCAGAGAGTAGATCCTACTCTCAGATAACGCAACAGAATACTATTGAAGAAAATCCACTAGAAAGGATATTTCGAAGTATAGAAACGATAAATGCACGCCTAGCAAAACAAGAACGTGGTCTAGAAGCTATATATAAGCGGCTGGATAGACAAGAAGCTACGAATGAGCTTACATCAATGCTATACTAATCAAATGAATTGATCATTTAGAATTGTTATTTGGAACGCGAATGGATTACCACAGCATGTTCCAGAACTAGAAATTTTTCTAAACTTAAAAAAATAGATATATGTCTTGTCTCGGAAACTCATTTCTCAGAAACTTCACTTATTAAAATACGTGACTATCAATGCTACCGTGCTATTCATCCAGGAGGAAACGCTAGAGGCGGGTCTACCGTAATTGTTAAAAATAATATTAAACAATATGAAGTGCCCGGCATTGAGGAAGAAATTATTCAGGTTAAAACCATAATAGTTGAATCAATAAATAATATGGAACTCAGTATCTCCTCTATTTACTGTCCCCCACGCCATCAATTAAAAAAAGAAGACTACAGTCGACTTTTTAAATCACTAGGATCAAATTTTATCATAGGCGGTGATTTTAATGCAAAGAACACCTATTGGGGATCTAGACTTACAGCCTCTAAAGGGAAAGAGTTATTTAATGCAGCTCGCGAGAACAACTGTGAATTCCTCTCTGGTGATAAACCAACATATTGGCCTGCTAAGCTAAGATGGAAAGAACACATCAAGAATAAAAAAGAAGAGTTAAACATCAAATATAGAAAAATGTACTGGCTCATGGGTAGAAAGTCTGAGCTCTCAATACACAACAAATTGCTTCTATACAGGCAAATGCTAAAACCAGTATGGACCTATGGTATCCAGCTTTGGGGTTGTGCCAAGAAAACCAATGTACAAATGATATAATGCTTCCAAAATAAAGTGCTACGAGGGATTGTGAACGCCCCAGTTATTAATTAGCATGGCCTAGAACTTAGATTCTATTTCTGATGACCAAATATGAAAGTCATCAGAAATAGAATCTAAGTTCTAGGCCATGCTAATTGGAAGTAGACCATTTATTTAGTAATTTTAGACTAATTTGTACAGGTTTGTAGAGCTGGATTGAGAATCTAATATCAATTTTGAATGATGTTCTGGATTTTGGCCATGTTGAATCTAATTGCTTAATTCTGTAAATATTAAATTTCATATTTTATTAAAAAAACTCGTTCACCACGTCGACCATAAAAAATTAAAATCCCAAATTTCATCAAACGTTCATATTAGAGGCGCATTCGATTCAAGTGAGAAGAGCTCTTCACTCTCTGTATTGAGATAATTACTCTTCACGTAACTAAATTTTTGTGAGTGAAGAGAATGTACGATTTTTATTATGTACTTGACAAAAATTCACTCAAATGACAAGATTGAAATCAAGCTTTTCATCAGAGGGCCTATTTTTTATTCATCCCAAGCAGGCAGTGCTGCTGCCAAAAAATTCTTCGTTTCCGCCAGTTTACTCGGGTTGTGATTCAATCAAAAATTTCTTCTCTTCTCTTATGTATTTCCTATATTGTACTGTTTTGAAACACATTATCAAAATTCCTCTTTTTAATTTTTTTTTTATAAAAAATCGACGGTCGGCCGAATTCATAAAAAATTAAGAAAGTGGGATTTTGATAATCGAGATTTTGAAAAGCGGGAATCTGAAAAGCAGGATTTTGAAATGCAGGCTATTGAAAAATGGGATTTCGATCTGGGGGTTTTGATTTCAGGTTTTTGGAAAGGCGGGCAAATGACCTCAAACCTGATCCTTCAAAAGATCTTTAATATTATTTATGGAATAATATGTCAACCAAGTGGCCATGCCTGATCGTTTTTCGTTTCGATGTCGCTCTGTTGTTAATTCATCAATTTGGGAAATATTGTATTTAAGCATCGAAATAGTGGTTAGTTTGTTGGAGTACACCTTCCCCTCCAAATAACTCAATAAGGAATAATCGGTGCAGTCAAATCATGGAACTGTGGGACCAGTCGATATAACTTATTTTGGCATTATTCGACCGGGATAAGTTTCTCACAAAAATGCAAGCTGCGTATGATGTGTGTGTCACTATCACTTGTGCTGAAACCCAATTGATAATTCGGCGACAAGAAAGTATTCCAACACGTCACGCGATGATACGTCGATAGCATGTACATATTTTGTTTTATTAACGAAGCCAGTATAGTTGAAATGTATTTCGTCGCTCATTATAATTAAGAGCACAGATCAATATATCCCTTTTCCGGCCTGCAATCACAATTGTGTGGGTGACGAAAGAGAATTATATCAAAAGTTTATTTTTGTATGTATTTGGACCAATATACACATTTGTGCATATCACCTAAATCGTTTTCGTCCGAAAAATAAGACTATAACTATACTAAGTAGGTTAGGTTAGAGTGGCTGCTATTGCACACTTGGGCCAATAGTGGCCCATTTTTATACCACAGAATCGTATCTCCCCTTTACTCCCGCTGAAACCATCCAGAGCCACTTAAGTATGTAGCGTAAAATAACACGCACTCCACAGTCCGCGAATTCCGATAGGCTGTCCATACCGTACACACCTAAGTACTTATGCCTTCTGTATGATAGTGTCGGATACGAGCATAAGAAGTGATCTAAAGTCTCTTCCTCCTCTTCGTCCATACAACTTCTAAAAAAGTTATTCCTCTGTAGACCCAGCCTTCTCGCATCATCTCCAAAAAGGCAGTGTCCTGTCAGTATCCTTACGACTAATCCTAACTCTCGTTTTCCCAGGGATACTAGTGCTTTGAAGCGCCGCGAGTCCAGTTTTGGCCAAACCTGTTTCACTACCCTGCACTTGAGAGTGTTGCCCACCTCTCGTTTGTCAAGGCGATTGCCTTTTTACTGAGCGCCAATTTGAGTGCTGCTATAGGTCCTCTCCAGATCTGCCCTTTCCGGCTGCATATGTAGAGTCGTACCGTACGTAGCTAGTTCGTCTGCCCTGCAGTTTACCGTAGCATCCGAGTGACCAGGGACCCAGATTATCTGGACGCCACTCGAGACCTCAGACAAACTGCCTCTAGTGGCCTGACCGCCAACTGACTGTCCACATAGATCGCGATATCCCTCATTGATACCACGTTATGGTTCAACCATGTCACGGCTTCCTCTGTCGCCACCACTTCAGCCAGCAACACGTTGAAGTAGTGAGGGAGACAAACAGAAATACTACCATTAAGCTTCTCACAGAAGACTCCGGCTCCTACCTTGCCACCTAGCTTAGAACCGTTCGTGAAAAATTGCAACGCCTTGTTTTCCAGTATTGATCCGTTCCTCCAGGATTCTCTCGAAGGACAGATGGTCCGGACACCTATATGGATGCACAAAGTTGGTTTAATATAATCTAGATTCGCCAGTTCTTCCCTTAGCGATCTAACTCATCGAGTGACCTGCCTGAAAACACTTCCACTGAGAAACAGCTGAGAGTCTCGTAGGCACATCGGCTGAATATAACCTCTAAAGCGCGTGTATGTTTTGTCCTAAATATCCCGCTTATAAGCATACAGGCCGTTCTTTATAAGGCTTAAGGCCGATTTATAAGGCTTAAAACCGTTCAGTGCCCTCCACATCTATTGAGGATGTTTCTCGATGAGCTTCAGTCTCCATCGAGCCATCAATGCTTCCCGGAAAAGGGTCTCAATGAGAACCTCCAATGATTCCGCACTTGAAGCTATCCATAACCCGCCCGGCCTCATTAAGTAACTAAGACTGGTTGGGCTACTAGATAGAAGTTTCCTATGGCGAGAAGTCTCAGAGACCTCCTCCATTCTACAGCAGAAGCGTCTCCAAGACCCCCTTTGTTTTTTGTACTTTCTTAGGTCCTCCTTATAGGAGTCCCAATCCCGATTTCCCCTTGTGTTCTTAGCCTTATTAAAGGCTGTCCTACATGCTCTCCGATAGGTTCCTAACTCCGGGGTCCACCATGTCGGTTTCTGCCTGCTCCTAGGTTTTATCAGAGGGCACGCAGCATTAAATGAAAGATTGCATGCTTTTGTGACAGACAATATCAACTATGCAGTCTAATTCTTCTACTGTCGCTGGAAGTTGAGGGACCTCCAGGGGCAATAATTCCTCCAACACAATGGTATATAATGTTGTATAATTTAGATGTTATCAAATTATAATGCTTTTTTCAAAAAGAAATCCGTTTTAATTAAGATCCGTTAAAATCCGGAAGACATTACAACCTGCCATTTTTTACATACACATTTGTGCGTGGTGGACTTACATTGAAGAAGCAAAAAATCTGGCCGGAAAAGGGATATACTTACATACACAATCACATTTCTTGGCACTAAATTATCAGAGAAAAAAAATGTTGATTGCCTATATATCATGCTAAAACGCCTGACTCCACTATTGCCACATTTTATGACCATTTTCCTTTAGCTGTTCTGATAATCGAATTTTATACAATTATTTTAAGAGCAACGATTTTTTGATATTTTTGAATAAACATGAGACAATGTTGCAAACTCGATGAAAGGTATTTGCATGGTCAGTAACACTGCCTCATATTGTTCAATATTATTTATTAGACGGTGAGTTAGGTAATGATTGATACCAACAAAATCATGCAATTTTCGCAGGATTGAACACTTAAATAAAACTTTTACTTATCTTGCACGTTATACGGCTTGAGATGGTTCATAATATATATATTATTTCAGACTGGTTTGGTTTACATTTTTAAACTAAAATTGTTCTTTTGTTGTGTACGGCTAAACCACCACTGTTTTAAAATTCCGAGTTGTTGCAAAAAAAGTGAATTTGATTTAAATAAGGAGAAATGAAAACCTGCCAATAAATATAAGTAGTAATTAACAATATAAAGATTAGTTATCTACGAAATTGGAAAAATGTAGTGTCAAGTATAAGTAAATCATAATGCATTGCATTTAGATTCCGTTAACTTATAATTAGCTTAAAATTTAAATAACCGTTGCAACTTAAACAATACGTAAATTTCATTTAAATTGCATGCGATGAAATATTTTTTTTTTATTTAATTTCCGATAAGAATCGTATGTTTTTAATCGACATATTTGTTTAGATGATCTTTTCTTTCGTAGTTATATCTTACTATTTTGTTAATTATTTTGAAATATTTTTTCAATTCTATCAAATATTTTCCTTGCGTTCTCAATGTTACTTAAGTAGCAATATTTTACTAATCAGTTATTTCAGGATTTAAATAAATGTTGTGATGGGCTGGATTAAAAATTTAATTGTCGTCCTCAAATTTGGTCTTTAGAGTATCCAGACAATGAGAATCCATTGGGATCACAAGCGTTTGCATATTTAAATAATCAACCGGATAAGTGTAAACATTCACGTGAATTATTTACACTAAATTTCCAATTATTCATTTATCAGAACTGTGAATGAATTTGATTCATATACATTTTTCGTTACCTTCAGTAAAATTATCAGACAATTTTATATTTGAGATTAACTTCTTATCAATTGAGAAAGCAAAAACAAAACAAATCTAACAACAACCTTATCATTAATTAATGTAAACATGAATTTTTAGTAATTTGGATTTAAGTAAATTAATATGTTTTTTTAGTTTGGCCTGCTTAGTACATTTCGCAATTGACATACTTACTTAAATGACGTAATTACAATAACCCTGAACTAGTTTACTGTTTATTACCAAAACTATTCACACCTCTAAAAAAAAAATTACAAAACATTCCACGGTTATACAATTATCTAAAAAAAAGTGCGTTAAAATTTGTGATATAACTTTAATTCATGGTTCCAATTCTAGATATTGATTTTACCCACATAAGTAGTGATATACGAGCATATTATTTTCTAAAAATACGTTTTATCCGACATAGACAACAACTCAATTACCCTATACGAGAGTGTATTGTTGGCTTAAACGTGATTAAAATGCATTTACGTTTTTATGATAAAAACATAATTCTAAAAGTATACATTTGAGAATTTAGTGATGAATTTTTTTACGATGACGTTTGCGTCTCTCAAAAGTTCATTGTTTAATCTAGAGCATCACTTATTACATATATGTACATATGATATATGTTAAAATATGTTTCTAAAAATTTTGCTTACACTTCCTAAGCGCTTATTCAAATTTTCTTGCATAATTCACTCGCGATAATATTCGGTTACTATTTTTAGACCCGTCTACTCCTATTTCAATATCAAACTACGCAAGACAATTTGTTTTTCTTATATGTTTGCATAAATCTCATATATAAAAAACCTAAATGTAAACCCAAACGGAATACACCGGATTATCAATTACTAACTATTTAAACAAAGCATATGAATTTATTTGGTCTAATTCCCATATGTAAACTTAATTATAACAATAGCAAAAAAATGCTATAATGATATTTTGAATTTTTTTGGTGGTTCGCTTGTCATCGTAAATTTTTCAAACTTATTAAATAATTAAGCTAAAATAGTACACGTGCCTTAAAAATATTGGAAAAATTAGCCGCGGTCCGTGGACGAATACTTAGTTACCTAATAAGTTACTAACGAATACTTAGTTACCTAACATAAGTTTGTTGAATTGTCGAAGGTTCGACTGAACTCTTATTTGATTTTTTTTTTTACTTTCCTTTACGTAGAACTTAAAGTACAAATTTATAATCGTGAAATGTTTGACCTTGAGATTTTTTGCCGATTTACCATCTTTATATCGCCGAAGTTCGAACAATTTGTTTTTAAAAATTTTTCTGTGTGTGTATGTATGTCTGAGGTGCCGTTCAGACTCCATGTCTGTACTCTTTGCCCCCCCAGACGGATCAGTTTTATTGTAGTTTTTCCACGAAGTAGTAGCCCGGAAGTGGCAGCTTCCATTGGAGCTTTTTGTTTTTTGATAATATTTTGAAAAGTATTTCATTTTACTTATCACTTTTTATTTTTGACAATAAACTGTTTTCCACAATAATTCGAGAGTCAATCCTTCTTTCACTATCGTGATGAAACTTAATACATAATCCAATTTGGACGCCCCAGTGATTTTTGGTGGAAATCGGTCCAGCGGAAATGGCTTGTTTTATAGAAGCTTTACTATAAAAACAATTAAGCAAAAAGATTGTAAATTAAATTTCAAACATTATTGTTGAGTTTTGATAAAGATTTTACCAAAATTTGGCATCTCGACAGTACAGGAACAGGCGAATTGAATAATTTTGATGACATTTCGTACTTACTGACTAAGATTTTTCCTTGCGAAATATGGTGGAAATCTGTGTACCGGAAGTAGTAGCAAGTGGTAGCTTCCGTAGAATGTTTTTCAATTTCTGTAGGGATGTTAAAACGTATTTCATTTACGGAAAAAATAACAAGAATTTAAAGATTGTAAAAGATTTAAAGAATAAATTTTGAAAAATAATTGAGGGTTTTCTGAATTTTTAGCGGTATTCATCACTTTTGATTAATACAGAAAAGTTTTTTCCAAAAATTCCGGTAAGCTTAATTTTCCGTGTATTCCAGATCTCAGTATGTACTTTCGTGATGAAAAAATGCGGGTGTTGGCGACAAATTAATTCCTTCATTTTTATAAACAAAAATCATCCTCCCTACGGCCCGGACCAGATAATCGATCCGTATATGAAAATTGCTTTGTACAGGGTTTTATAATTAGAGGTTTCATTTTGAATGGCTTGCTATTTGGGCAGCTTTCAAAATTGAAGCTGTCTAGTGGAACATTTTCTTCTACAGTCTTTTGATATTAAATATGTTAGCTATTATGGGAAACTCGCGTTTGGTTTTTTTCCTTTTCCCAAAATTTTCAAGTGGCGCAAGCTCGATCGGAACATACACCAACAATAGATTCAACATTTTTTCGCAATAATAAAATAATTTCGCCCATAATTTTGTGCCCTAGGTTTGTTTGTTTTAAAATATTTTAATTTTATATTACAGAAAGCATTTAAATAAAACCAGGAGGCCTACTATGGAAATCGGCCGCCGTCGATTTTTGTTCGTTGTTTATATTCAGCAATAGTAATTAGAATTGCTGAATATAAACAACGAATAAAAATTAACGGCGTTCGATTTCAATAGTAGGCCTCCAGTTTACCCATAATTTCCAAAAAAAAATGATGGAAATTGACTCAGAAAATTGTAGATAGTAGGCCATGGAGCATTTGGTATCAAAATACAGAGTTTTTTTTTGAAAAACATGTATGAATAGAGAAATTCAGATTTAATTTTTAGATTAGGTTCAACAACAAATTAACACCTGTAAAAATCGGTGTTAGGGAAGCGAAAAGGAGTAACACCAAGAAAGCAGCCAAGGCTTCCGGGTTGAAAATCTGTGATCGCAACCCTTATCAGACGGTCACATTGGTCGCCAATATTTCTAAAACATCTATTTTACCTTTGAAATGTGCAGACGGGGATTTGCTGCTGGATCCACATTTGCAGGCCGACCCCGTCAATTCCGTATTGTGCGGTTCAAAAATGAATCGCATCAACATCCCGGCAGAAACTGTCTTCAGAAACCTGAAGGCAATGTACTTAAATTATTCCGGAACACCAGTTCGAAAATTATACGACGGAACACCAGTTCGAACATTGAAGGAATTTGCCAGCAACTTGGCTGTCGGTGTGCAAAACCCATGGGCCGACCCATCTTCCATGCCAGTATAGGTTGGCATGGAGTTTGCAATGTGCAGATGGTCTTAAATCGGTCCTATAGCCGTACGTCCTCCAGTTGGCCGGGAGGCGTAAAGAAAGGACGTAAAAAGCATAACCGCGGAAGAGCAGGGCGAACCTTGAGCCCCAAAACAGATCGCATAGTTAACAAAAAAAAAAACTTGGCTTCAGTATTAACTAAAATTTTCTCCTTTACTAAAAGCATGGTAAATAAACGAACTTGTCTGCTGTCACTAAAGTTTTTTGCGAGATGCATTAAAATGAAGTTAATGCATTAAAATCGCAAACAAATGTAATCTCGCCCTATGATAACAACTTGGGAGGCCTTTGCAATCGCTTTGTATATATCCAAGGCTTTTGACAAGGGTGATCACATGAGAATCTTATTTGTACATTTTCGACATACGGTTTAGATTCGATAACCATAAAGTGAATAAAAAGATTTCTTAAAGACCGAAATATCAACGTTGTGCTAGACTGGAGGTCATCAACGACACATTCCCCAAATGGTGGAGTCTCTCAAGAAACAGTTTTGTCACCGATTTTATTTTTGTAATACGTTGCTGGATAGCAGTGTTAACCCTATCAATAGGTTTGCTGATGAGCCTACGTTGCACTCTTTTATTTTACTCGAGCTTGAACTTACTGCTTCAGAACTAAACGACTATTTGAGTACAATATTTGAGTGAAGAGGAAGACAGGCCAAATTAGGAAAAAATCTATATGCCCATTTTCGAGTAAAAAATAGGCACAAAAAATACCCTTTTGTGGTAAAAGATCATGTGTACTATTGGGTCGTGATTCAATTCGTTTGCTTGGTGTTCAAATTAGCAACAATTTAAAATGGAATGAACACATTATTGCATTGGCGAGGTCAGCGTTACAAAAACTTGGGTTCCTCAATAAATGTAGAAAGTTCTTTAAATCGCGTCAGGTTCTTCAGATATATAAGACCAAGGCATGTAATTTTGTTGATTCTTTTGAAAAAAAAAATCAAAAATTCGGATTTTTTTGAATAAAATCAGATTTTTTTGATTTAAATCAGATTTTCGTGAATAAAAAAAAATTGTAATGTTAATCTTAAATTGTAATAAATTCCTGAAAACAATTAAATAAATTTTTAATATCAATCAGTTTATTTCATTATTTCCTTAAAATAGTAAATGGAAAATAATATAATATTCATTTAAATATAGATTAAATCAAATAGTTTGAATATCAAGGAATTATTAAGATTTAGTAAATTTCATTGTTTGTGGTGCTTCAGCATTGAAATAAAATCAAGTATTTCATAATCATATGAAACAGAATAAAAAGAAAAATCTTTTATTTATTCAGCTGCTTTGCTAAAAATGTTAATTTTGCTGCTTTATCTATCCCTAGGTTATTTCTTAATTTTGAATGAACTAGCCCAAAAGTCGAAAAAACTCGTTCGACTTCAGCTGATGAAGCAGTAGCTGTTGTTAATTGTTGGATTTTATATTCGTCTAACGTCGCTATCAATCCTTTGTGTAAGATAAACATCGATTTCCGTCATTCAAAGGACGTCATATTTGTTATGACTTTTTCTTGCATAACTGGTCCCGCAAATGGAGGAATATTTGTTTGAAACTTTAGGTACACTCATGAAACTCAGCGAAAAATTTTCTTCCATATATTCTATTGCCATTGATTTTTCAGCTTCTATTAATTTAAAACTTCGAAATTGCATTAACGGTGTAAAGTGCAAAAGCTGCAAAATGAGAAGGTTGCGTTGCAAATAAATAGCGATCATTAAATAATTTTATTTGTGATAGATCAAGTTCGTTTTTCAATATGGCTTCTAACTCTTTCCATATTTCGACAGAATCCGCAATTTTACAAGTATTTTCTTGCATTTCGTCCAGAGCAATTGAAATCGGATTTTTAAATTTTAACTAAATCCTCAACTTGTTTATATTATTCAGCTTTTTTGACGAAATATCATTATTTATATATTGTCTTTGCTCTTCACAGACTTTTACCAATATTGGCCAGTTCTTTAAATATGATTCGAGAGTGTCACAATATGAGTTCCAGCGAACTTCTTGCGGAACGATCAATGCACTTCCATTGGCAGCTGTACACGAAGCTTTCGGTTAATGATGGTTGCGTCCAAATCACGTGCGACTAAATTTAATATATGGGCTGCACAACCATATGTGATTTCATTTATGTGTCCAATATTACTTCTCATGTCAGCCTGGTTAGGGGCATTGTCGGTTACATTACTTTATACCTTACATACATATTTTGCTTCCGTATTTTTAATAGTTGGATCCGTCAAATTTCTTAGATATTGAATATCATGCTTCTGCCCAGAACTTTCTATTATATCGCCAATTTTAACATCATCATTAGATAGATGTTGATAAACAAATTTGGTTGTGCTTAATCATACGAGCAAGCAAACCTTGTAATTCATGTTGGCATTTCTTACACATAACACGTACTCCCGTTTTATTTGGAACTTTTTGCAATTCTTCATAACATGACCAGACCACGTTCTTTTTCCGACCAGAATACGATATTTTTTCAGAGGGGCTATTGCAAAAAACCTAAAAATAACTGTTACATATATTGAATTGATTGATCGGTTATTTACACATATGTATAAATAAATCATATCTGCATTTAAAACAAACTTTAACACTTTATTATTATTTTCCTTCAACTTTCTTTAGCTTTTTAAAACGTTGAAAATAAAAAATAAAATAATGGACGGTTTGACAAGTAGTATTTTACTAACTAATGCCTCAACCACCGAACACTTAAGAGCCTTAGCTGATCGCCGTTTGTACCATTTCGGTTAGTCCTACAATCACCAGAATTTTATAGGCTTCTCGTCGCAAATAAACAACTGATCTCTAACCACTCGCCTAAGTGTCCCAAACGGAGCACAACTTAAGCCCTTAGTCCTCGCTGGTTGAGGCTTAAGTGATTCACCAAATAATATGGAATGAAGTTTTTATTTTTATCGAAGTTTTTAGTTTTTTAGGGTTACCATATTTGCAAAATTAAGTTACTTCGTTAAGTTTTAGAGTGCGTTCGTTTATTTTTGAATGAATTTTATATTTTTTAACAATATGATTTAAATCAAAAATTTTAACAAAAAAATCAATTGATTTTAATCTGATTTTAATCAATGATTTAAATCAAACATGTGCTGCGATTATTCGTCTGCGGGTGCCGAACACTTCTAATTTGAACTTATCCGTACATAAAATATTGTTCCAATCTTCTATCGTCCAATGTTGGTGTTCACGGGTCCATTTAAGTCGCTTTTGCTTATTTTGTTTACGTATAGTAATGGTTCCTTCATAGCAATACGGTCATGGAGTCCGGCTTCCTGTAGGCGACGTATAACCGTAGAAACAGTAACTGCGGTTTTATGCGACCGACATTTAATTCTGCATTTATTTCCGGGGCTGTTGTGCGTCTATTCATTTTTCTAGTAATCACCTATTCTATGATCATCGGCAGACTGCAGATGTTGTCGTCCATAGTCTTCGACTACGTCTTATATTAAGAAAACCGCCAATTTCCCGATATTTTTTAACATTATAATCGACCGTAGCGTGGTTTAATTTCATTTTTTTTTGGCAATTTGTCGATTACTTAGCTGTGTGGTAAACTATTATGAGCACACTTGTTTCAACACTAAGTTATCTTCTTGGAGGTATTTTAAATAATTGTCAATGCAATTATGCTTTATATAAAATTAAATTTATTTAATTATTTAATTTTAGTTTTAAAATAATTTCAAGTTCTGTGTTTCTGAAAAAAAAAATTAAAATACTTATGTGTAGTTAAAATTCTTTTTTCTTAACACATTGACGCACACTTTCTAAATGTGTGTGCTACTGAGAAACACATTTGATAACTTTTGTAATTGCAATGATATTTTGTCGTGGAAAGAAACGTATGTGAGGATTGAAAAATATGTAGAATTTTTTCTTAATGAATGTTGTTTGCGCAAACGTGTTAAAAATCCAAAAAATTGTATGACCTTTATAGCATTCATGTCCGCGAACGTGTTAACTCACTACTCAAATACTTGGCGAGATGACAGAAAATAGTGATGACGAAAGAACATAAGCACCAAAAAACTGAACCGATTTGTGCCGATTCATAATTAATGATGCTTGCATTCGCAGAAAACAAACAAATATAACCACAGAAAAATTACACACACTAATATAAAATTGTATACTATTGTAAATTGTATACGTATACGAAAACGTCATGTGTCGTCCATCGAATTTTGGAAAAATTGACGTATGGTACAAATAAAATTTTTCAAAAATTTGTGTTCATTTCATTTATAACTCACACAGTAAGTACTCAACTAAGGAATTTTGATCCATATACTTTTTTGAATGAATTAGTTCTTAGCGGATTAGTATTACAAACCATGACACCCTGTATATTATTAATGTGTTTTAATTTTTGTCTAAATCGCCCTCGTCGGATTCTAGCAAAGGGTTTCGGTATAATGCCTAATCAATTCCTAGACATTCATACGCCGGTTGGTTGGTCAGTTAAATGTAATAAGTATTTTCCATTAAGTATTTAATATTATCTAATAAAGGAAATACAGTTTTTATTAAGATGAGCATAATTGCGAACAATATTATAACGAAATTAATTCATAAATTCCTATTAGTTCATATCTTCATTCTTCTGTCTTCATATACGTTTACTATTTTTCATAACTTTCTTGGGAGATCACTGTTACAGCGCAGTCATATCATATAACATAATACGTAAAATTCTATAGCCCTCTTATTTTTAGGTCGTCACAATTCCATAAATCTTCATAAAAATTTAGGTCGAACATTCACATATATCATTATATATATATGGTATATTACCGAAACAGAGCGTATATAGTTAATGACTTTCATGTCAAATCATATGTAAACATTAATATGAGAAAAATACTTAAATTATGAAAATCAAAACCTCATAAAACTTTTCGCAACTCATTTACACGTCTTACTCTTAAACACTGTCTATATGAAATATATATATTAAAACATAAAACCAGCATAATATTTTATTACCAAAAAAACCTTGTTAAAGATCATTGATGTCTATATCCTGTTTCAATTTCAATATAAATAGCTGAACTTACTTATATAAACAAGCAAGTATATACAAAATAAAGATGATAAAATGTTAAAAAGACAAAATAAAATCAGTTCATTTAAATACGACTTAAGTTTCATGTTACGATTTTCGAACTGTATTTGGTGTGTGTAACTGTATATTCATGCTCACTTTCGTTTATCAAGAGAATATACACAATCGAAATAAAAAGTTAAGGACAAGTTAAGATTACATATAAGTATGAGTAATGTACGTACATTATTATTTTATTAAACATATTCGGAGTACATATGTATATGTGTATGTACATTGTAAGACAACGAATGAAATTAAATGTTACTATGGAATACAATAAATTACGTCATATGCATTTGTAGGTTTGTTATTTTTTTTATTCACTTGATGTTTTCAATTTGTTTTTTTTTTCAAATGAAACTAACAAATTAAATTATTGAAATACAAAATAATTAAGTTCATATTAACGATTACTACTTAATTATCATTCGCTTTGTTTGTATAAATGCAAATTCTAAGAATAGTAATCCCACCCCCTTCCTACAACGCGTTTTCGCTACAACGCGATTAAAAAAAATTTACTAACTATTTAACACAAATCACCTTTCTCAGAATGTTTAGAATTTGACATTGGTTGTTTTCTAATATTTAAGTACGTTTGGAAAATACTTAATATTACTCACGCAATAGGACGCGATAGGTTCGATGAAATAACATTGGATGGCATACGAGCATGATTTATTTATTTATAAATGGTGCCTACAGTGATCACGGTCGGCACAACAAAACAATTGGTAAAAGTTACGGTACATAAGCTCGACTGGTTCCCCGAAAATTCTGCGACAAACAATTATGCAATAAACAATTCATCGAAAAACAAATATCAAAACTACAACTTTACAATTACCAAGTGTGCGTAAAAACAATTGTGCAAACAACAATTCATCGAAACAAAATGTTTTACTGTAATGCACCGGATTATTGTAATGAGGTATAATTTATTTTTCAGCTAATTTTTTGCAAACTTTTATTTTATTTTTATTAATAATAATTACTTCGACAACCTTGCAGACACAGATCAAAGAGCTTTTATCGCTCTTATCGCTCTTATCGCTTCTTCTGATAGTGCCACAAACGTTAAAAAACCAACTTTTGTAAATAAAAACTATTTGTTTAATGTAATTTTAATTTGATGTATACCTTAAAGGATGGGGGGCCCCAAACCCCCGCTTTTCCAGAATTTATACAAATAATCAAATGTCATTAATGAAGATGTCCTACTTTGCTTCCGTACCACACAATTGAACAATTAAGAGAAAGTTGATAATTTTTTTTAATTGCACTACGAGTCTTTTCGATGAATTGTTCAGTGTAAAATTGTTTCAAAAAATTAAAATTGTTAATAATAAAATTGTTTGTATTGCAATTATCCTTCTCAGAATTCATTTCTAACAATTGTTTGTCGCACTTTTGTGGTTGTGTTAAATTGTGTTGCGCATAATTTTCGGGTTGCCAGCTCGACTACAAAAGATTGGTATAAAGCTTTCTTAAATTAATCTCTCGACAAGTGATAATCAAACGCTTCGTAGACCTTGTTAAATACCTGTGATACCCTCGGAACTCGATTAGAAAGACCGTAGTGTTCGTTAGCGCTCGGTCGATGAATAAAGCTCCATCGTGTCGTAGCGCGAACAAAATAAACTGTTTCTGAATACTCTCAGAATGACAGTGGTAGGAGGGTGACCTAACAGGAGATGCGTATACCAAAATAGATCGAACAAAGCAGACGTATAATGATGTCAAGGTTAACAGGTCGCCAAAGTCCTTGCAGTTTCGTTTAATGGAACCAAGCATAATGTACGACTTTGAAATTATGGCGTTAACATGTCTGGTAAATGTGGCATCAGATTTAAGGATGATTCCAAGATCCGAAATGAACTCAACCCGATCAATGGTTTCGTTGTACAGTTGATATTGATAAAAAACAGGCGAGTGGATTCAGAAGAAAGAAAGAGTTTTGCATTTATTCACGTTTAAATTAAGTATGTTGTTAATTGACCAACTTCAGAAGCGGTTTAAGTCATCTTGTGACAGTTTGCAGCTAGAGACCCGGGCGGAAATCTTCATGTCATCTGCGAAACGGAGGCAGTTGGCAAACTTAAAACATTAACTATGTCATTAATAAATAATGAAAATAACAGTGTGCCGATATTACTACACTAAAGTACGTCGGTAGACAGAATTCATAATCCTAACGGATTGCCAGCGATCTGAGAGGTAAGAACACAAGCAGTCGATGGGAATGAAATGACAATCGAGACTCCAACTTGCCAATAAGAATAGAGTGATCAATCACATCGAAAGCCTTTGCGAAGTCGGTATAGGCAACGTCAAGCTGCTGCTGTTTGGAATTTAGACTGTCAAATAAATGACCACAAAAAGAGGACAAGTTAGACACGGTAGACCTACCGGGATAAAATCCATGCTGAAAAGTATAGTAAAATCTCTTAACTATGGACTCAAACAGTTTGGGTAAGACAGAGAGGATGGCGATCCTACGATAATTACAAGCCCCTCTCTCTCTCTCTTTCTGGCACTATATCCCATCAAGGGATTTGGCCGCCTCAAATGAGGTTTCATAATCAGATTTTCATGTTGGATAATGAGTAATTAATTCATTGATCCTAAACCAGCCGTGAAATTTTTTCCTTGTCACCACCGGGAATCGGACCCGGGACCTCCGGTCGCTGGAGCAAGCATGCTAACCATTTTAAATATTGCGAAGGTTTAAATATGGCGAAGCAGTAAGCGAATGTTTCCGTCATAAAATATTTACTGGCGTAGAGTTACTGTTGAGAGTTAAATGGAACAGAAACAGACAATTTTCTTAAAAAAAAATTGTATTATAAAAGTTTTGTTTAAATTTGAAATACTTTTTAACTAAGTTATAATTATTATATCTTATTTAAAAGAGAATTTTATCAGCTTCTTAATAAAATTAGTACTTGAAAACTTCAATATCTTGAAAAATGGCTATTCCTCAAGATATCGAAGTTTCTTTAATACAAGGCGCTATGATGGAAAGCTCCTCTTTAAACGTCTATAACTTGATAGGAGGGCTTTACCGTGGGAAGTGATACAAGTAACCTTACATTCGTTTTGATCAAGGAATTCAACTGTACCATTCGTGTCAGCCACTTTCGGGACACCCTGTATAGACGAACAAATGATAATGTTGATTAGGACTTCGCATGTGCGGCCACTGATTGATTGTTGGGAATTATTATTAACACTATTATTATTAAAACTAATTTTAAATCTGATGAAACACTCTGTCAGACCAATTAGAAATCTTGGCAGTGTCTAAAACACTCCATTATAATTAAGGAAAGAGTATGTATTCTTAAATATAGTAATGGAACTGAGGAAAAAATTTCTTCAAAAAGCTAGTGCGGGTCACACAATTTAAATTTAAATTTTTCGATACACTACAGAACTCAATTAACTATAAATTTTATGGTTTCCAATTAAATATGCTTACGTACTCAAGTCTTCTTAACTCATTAAAATCGCGTGACTCACGAACTGACATATTTTCCTGTTTTGTTACTCTGTTCAACAATTTATACTCTTTGATTAAGCAATTCGAGAATTCACTAAAGCCGACGGCACTTATAATGAAAATATTTTGTATAACTTTACATTGTACTTAAGGGCCTTCGGATCTAATCAGTTGAATAATCACATTATGGCCACTGCTAAATATCTGCAAAATATTTAAAATCACTTTGGGAAGTATATTAGGGCCATTCAGGAGGTCTGATGAAATATCTTGTTAGGCCCAATAGAAAATAATGTCACCGCCTAAGGGCGGCTGGTTCAAGCGATTTGTCAATACCACTGTAGTCGATCCTAAACGCCTCGGAAATACTTAGATAATGCAAATTTAAACAAATTATGTTGTAAACTCAGGAAGACCCTGTCAGACCTATTATGTAACCGCCTAAGGATATGCTCGAGTCGAAACAGTCCGGCAGTTTTATTGAAGTCGATGCTTGTCCATATGCTTGGAAATAGGCGACATTAAAAAACCCAATTTTTTCATCTCATGGAAGCCAATGCCAAATGCCATACAATTTCTTAGAAATTCTTTCAAATGTACTTAGTCATTACAACCAATTTTCCATTTGTGGATTAGCTAGGCAGATCCATTAGAAAATCAGGTCAATTAATAAAGACACTTTTTTGGTTTACGCGAAAATACTTAGAATTACTGGAATATACTGGAGCCATCCAACACAAATAAGACCCATTTTTGGATATTACATTATCACCCTGTCAAATTCAACACTCATTTTATATTTACCAATATTATAAAAATTCGTTTGTTCTTGCTATATATTTTGGATAAGTTTGGATACATTTCAGACGCATCTTACTTAGTATACACGAGATATAGCGCCCGCAGAAAAATAGATAGATGAGTTACACTACAGAAGGTTGTTTTGGATGACACTATTTCATAAAGAGGCTATTTAATGATTAAAAGAAACCAAGCAAAGTCCTTCACTTCACCTAATCAGATAATTTAGACCAAACTTTTCGACAAAATTTATTCGTTTTTCCTTTAAAACGGTTTCTAAAATTATACTTTTGATTAAAAAAATCCAAATTTAAATTAAAAATTTATATAAAAATCTACTGTCTGAAACTGTCATCAATTGCTAAGTAAATTTAAAAAAAATTGTGTGGCTGCGGTTGTTTTAAGAGCGGTTTTGAATTCTATTCGCTTTTAAATTTACACATCTTGGTTAGAAATGAGTTGTTGTTTGCAATAAAACACCTCCCTCCTACAACGTTGCTTACGAAACTGGATGCTTCTAAACCACAATTGAAGTTCAACGCTGCAGTCATAAAATAAAGCTGTGAAAAATGTAATGAACCTCTTAAAACTAAAAGTGGAACCAGTCAGGAATAAAAACTTAACTTAATAAACAAATAAGAATGCGATAAATGGCATTTTTATGTTATTACCCAGTTAAACTTAATTTTCATGTAAGAAACCCAACTGTCACTTCATAAAAAATAGTGCGTACGATTTTTCGTTCAAAAATAAGAAAAAATAAATTGTGTCGCAAATCCTATTTTTATTAAATAAAAAGGCGGAAATTATTTGATTTGTATAATTAATTACTAAATTTTTATACTTATAATGTTATTTGAATAATTTTACGTACATCTTTCACTTATATATGATAAAATTTTTGAATTTATGAAACCTAACCTAAAAATTAGATTGAATTGTGCACGTTGTTAAAAATTAAATATTAGTCGTGGCTTTTCTATTATTAAATGTTTGTGTTAATAAATTAATCAAAATACATAAAAATCTAATCATATTTTATTCATAAAAAATATAAATTGACATCGCGCTAATTTTGTTATAACTTAAGAATTGTAAGTTTTGGATGGCTGGAATAAAGTTCTAATTTTTAATATTAAGTTTTTATTCCTGACTGGTTGGGTCATAAGATCTACCACTTCCTAATGGAATATTAATTGTTAAGTCATTGAAGCCCAAATGACCATTTTTTACTCCACTAAATCAAGTAAGTGGTAACGTAGGTGTAAGGTAAGGTCGATCAAAATGTGCATCTTTAACTACTCTGACTCTGACTACAGATATAGGATTTTTTTTGGATAACAACGAATAGAGGGAGAAGTTTAGTGCTCTTTTGATCATTTCTAGTAAGGTTGCAGTGTTGATGCACCTTGCAATGAACCTTGAAAATGCGTTAGATTGTTATAAATGTCTACACTACTCCCTCCTAAGAAAACTGTTAACGTCATCGATGTTCGGGTATTTCTATCATTTGAAATTTTTAGTCAAACTCAAAGTTAAAGAAAATATTGTGCATAGTAATTATTTTTGAAAAAAATTCCATAAAATGCTAAAAATAAAAATTAAAAAAAACAGTAATTTTTGATTTTAAAGCGACCATTTATCTAAAACGTTTGTAGATTCGAGATAACCGTTTAAATTCAAATAAGTCAATTTTGGTTGATGTTCAACAAATTTTAGTTTATATGTTATTTGTGATTTTTTTCCCGGAACTGATTTTTTTCAGAAGATATCAATCCTCTCTACACACGAATCAATATAGTTTGTCCCCAATAATGGATTAGCACCGTAAACCAGAACACCCTGTATATCTATTTATATTTACGATTTATAAAGCGTAAAATTTGTTATATAAAATTGCGTCTTACACTTTTAATATTGCTTAAGCTCTATATTTTTAAAATATTTATTTAATGTTTTAAAATGCATTAAATTAAAGAAAAGAAACGAAATACACCGTTATCTTTTCTTTTGTTTTATTTTACAAGTAAGTAAGTGTACGTATGTGTTTTGGCGGTTCTTGGCAAAATAACAATAAAATTATAATCAAAAAAATTTCGTTAATTTTACAATTAAATTTAAATCTTAAATGGGCGCTTTAGTATATTTTTTTAATATCATAATTTTCGGAAACCTTAATAAATATTTTTATCAATTCTTATCAGTAAGTATGTAGATAAGAATACTTAAACATACGTGTACATTTTATTTGATTAAGTAATGGATTTGTCTTTTTTGTTTTGGTCGAGTGAATAATAATATAATCGCGGCGTATGTGGTTCATTTAATCAATATTTGCATCAGAATGTGTTATAAATAGAAACAATTCTATTTGCATTGTTGTGAATTAATGCTACGTGCAATTTGTAAAATTTTGAGAATTTTTAAAATGCGTTAAGTGCTCTCGGAAATATTGTCATGAGATAAGTATTGCCATTACAATTCGTTGCGTCGAGTTTTTCAATTTTACAAAACCTTTAATAGACCCAGGTATAGTGTTACTGTCAAGTTTGAAAAGGAACGACTGCCCACACTTTAATATTTTTTTACGTTCAACACCATCAAAATAGAGTGCGTTCCAGCACCAGCGAGTCTTAAAGAAATTTAGGCAACAAAGCGACATCTGAAAAATGTATGTTTACTGACATTATTGACCAGCAAAACTTAAAGTACTTTTCGCTCAGTTTCGTTAAATTTGAACTGTCACTTAGCAATCTGTAACAAGAGCAAAACTTATCGCCCAAATGTTTTTTAACGGCGGTATGTTGGTATGTATCGCATTAAAATTCTTTAATTTATGTGTTTAAATATTTATTTTTATTTTAATAATTTATGTAATATTTAATGTACATTTTTCATACATAATAATAAACATTTACTAAATTTTGTAGATTGACATTTAAAAATTCAAGTGACTTCAATCGCGTTACAAATTCGCTGGCCATATCTTTAGTTTATAACCACGCTTTAAAAAATTCTATAGAAGATTAAGCGTAGTACGTTAACATGGTTTTCCCTGCAGAATATAAGTAAATTGCAAATATTTAAGTCATCACTATCAATCTTTGCTTTCAGAATGGCGCATTGGCTGCCCTCTGAAGGCGGATTCATTGTTGTGTTTTTTTGTTCCTTCCTTCTGAAATTTTTTAAATCAAGTTGGCGAAAAAAATGCAAAAGAAAAAATACGTAATTTTTAACCAATGAAATAGGTTTAAAAAAAATTCAGAGCGAAGGAAGGAACGTAACACCGAATCCGCCACGTTTCTATAGCTGGGTCAGTTAAAATTTAATATAGAGTTTTCCAATAAGAGTGATATGATTTCTTAAAAAAAACTCACTAGTTGTTAAGGAAATTGAAATGTTTTTTATTTAATGTGAAGTACAATCGATAGAATTAAGTTCTGAATAAAACGTCATTCAAATGGCCTCAACGACTTCTTCTGCAGGAACGAATTCGATGAACCCAATTTTCGAGCACTTTTTCCACTAAATCAAGTCGTAAGTATGTCATGAATAGCACGTTCAATATTGACTTGTAAAGCTTGAAGAGAGTTTGGTTTATGGCTAAAGACCAATGACTTCAAATAAGCCCACAAGAAATAGTCTATAATGGTGTTAAATCACAACTTCTTGGAGGCCATTCAATATCGCAATTTCTTGAAATAATCGAATCTCCAAACTTTTCTCGCAATAATTCAATGCTGCACTTGCTGTGTGGCACGTAGCCCCGTTTTGTTAGAACCAAATGTTGCCAAGATCAACTTCGTCCAATTTCGGCCATAAAAAGTTGGTTATCATCGATCTGTTCATTTCGAAAAAAATACGGACCGATGATTCCACCAGACCAAAAACCACACCAAACTGTCAATTTAGGTGAATGTAATAGTTTTTCATGAATAATTTGTGGATTTTCTTCGCACCAGAATCGCCAGTTTTGTTTATTTACCGCACCACTCAGATGAAAGTGAGCCTCATCGGAGAATATGATTTTCTTAAAAAAATCGTTATCGTTTTCAAGTTGTTCCAAGGCAAAATCAGCAAATTCACGAAGTTTACGGTGGTCCAATGGCTTCAGTTCTTGAGTGAGAACAATTTTATACGGATGCAAACCTAAATCCTTTCTCAAAATCCGCCCGGTTGTAGTTTGAGACAGTCCCAATTCTTGAGAACGTCTTGGAATCGACAAATTGCGGTCTTCAGTAACACTTGCTTGAACGGCAGCAATATTTGCATTACTTCGAGCGTTTCTTTGTCTTATTGGCACTTGAACATTATGTAAAGAAAATGTACACTCAAAATTTTCAACAATTTGACGAATAGCGAGCACCCTTGAACGATTATTACGACTATAAAATGGCAAAAGCGCACGAAAAGTTGCAATTGGAGAACGATTATTTTGATAATAAAACTGAATAATTTGTAAACGTTGTTCTTGCGTATATCTCACCATGTAGAAATTGTAAACATTACTGAATACAATGAAACAAAACATGACATATTACAAATGGGCGAAACGTCACTTAAAAATCATATCATTCCTATTGGAAAACTTTATATAGTTATAGACATCTGGAATTATTCAATTTTAGTTTCAAATGATTAAATTAGATTTGAAATCTAGTGCGTCCGTGCCGTACTAAAACACAAATTCCACCCTTCTCAGGTTCCACCCTCCTCAGGTTCCACCCTCCTCAGATCTGGTGTGTGAAATACAACTAAATATGTTTACTTAGTGCTTTTCATTCTACCCACTGGTAACATCTAAGGTTGATTCTTTGCCTTGAGGTAACGATCTCGTAAATCTTCTCATGTGATTCACGAGATCGTTGCATGGCCTGATCATAGAGTAACTTTTGGGCTGGTACAATGGCGTGAAAAGTTTTCATTAAAGTAGTTCCGTGCACTTTAGTATACTAAATTTTTATTAGTTGTTTAAACCCTCTTGAATAATTAAAAACAAAATAGGTTGGATTGAACAAATCTAGGTACTTAACTGTCGTATAAAAAATATTCCAAAGCATACTGTAGTTTTATTTTAGCGGTACAATATACACCCTATAACACGGTACTCTTATAACGCGTTTTCACAAGACGCGATTTCATGTCTCGTATAACACGTGTTTTCCCTCATATAACGCGGGGATTTCCCACATTATATTTCTGTACTATGATATTTATAATGATCTGTACACTCCATAATCAATTTCGCGTACGTTTGCACAAAGAAAAGTTAAACGTGAATCAGTTATACAAAACGCGTTATACGGGGTCTTACGAGCGCGTTGTACGAGCATTCTCGTACAACGCGTTTTCCTATAACGTAGAACGAATCTACCGTATTATAGAGGGGATTACTGTATTCTGTAATGCTAAACTTGCACGGAATTGCTATATTGTCCTTTTCACCGTCGGCTAGTTAGCGCCACTTCCTACGCGAGCGAAAGGTAAGATTTGTTTATATGAGAAACAGCCTCATGCCATTTTATTATTATTTGTCACATTAATTGTAAGCGAATTATAGTCAACTATGAAGTTTATATTACATTAAACCTAGTTTTTTGAGAAATTGGTCACCTTTCGGTCTAGTTCTAAACTATTTCGTCAGATAACAATCACTTTGCGTTAAAAGGCGAATAGGGGCTAGATCACGTTCCATGAAAAATAAAAGGGAAATTTTCGACGTTCAACTGATACGTATAACGCCGTTCTATAGTAGGTACTGGCCTGTGACAACATTCATTTTTTTCTGATGACGTCAATCTAAGTCGACAACTAGAGGGCAACATAATATGGTAGAAATAATACACCTTGCCTCCTTATTACGACGACAATAAATTACACAAAGTTAACAAAAATCCAAATCATTATATAATAAATTAATAAATTATGAACAATTTAAGTGTAATTGATTTTCTTAATTCATAAATTGAATTTTTCCGATCCACGTTCAAGAAGTTATTGAGAGTTTAAAGAAATGCGCCTTTTAGATAACGTAATACGAAGTTTTAGTGTATTTCACTACAAAAATATAAAACAACCATATGAAGTAGCATATTATATGTTAGAATATTGTGTGATCGTTTTGTCATCATTTTTTTTGTCAATTCATTTGTGTATTTTATTTAGTGTCAGACAATTAATTGGAGCCGTACGACGCATTTTTTCTGTATTTTACATGATATCGGCACTTTTGTTGCTATTTTTATCGAGTCTACGTACCAATTACAAAAATTACGAATTGGATGATATTACAAATCGACTTATGTTGGATAAAAAGGACAAAAAATGCCAAAATATATTGTAAAATTGAACATTAGTAATGTATGTAAAAATTAAAAATCAAATATCCTTCGGAACAGTTTGTTCAAAACTAACGCCAAAATTACAAAACAACTACAGAAAGAAATAATATTTTTATTGTTTTGTAATTTTATATGACGAAATTTATTTTTGAGAACGAGGCGGAGACGAAAACTAGAAAAAACTAAAAACGAAAATAAAAAACGAATAACCTTCTACTTCGATGTAATAATTACAACTACAAATAATTTTGAAATGCAATTTTCCTTTTTAAAATGTATCTGCCATCTGGGGAATATACGTTGAACCGTCGATTTAGCGTGTCGTCATGGCTTGGTGTAAGCGACCAGTAGTTTAGAAGGCATTGCTCTAAGCCACGAGTTTTGTGTAGCCACGTTTGCCTCAACAAATCTAAAACGTTATCGTTAGTAAAAGCGATAGTATATCGAAAAAATCGGTCAGGTCAGTTAGTCACAAAAAGGAGATCTTTAAATTTTTTCAGATCTTCTACTTAATTTTTTGAAACATAAATACTTAATAATGGTATACTCAAGCAAGTTTAAGAAAATAAGTTTTTTTCAATCTCACAATTTCTTATATAAACGAATCATCTTGCCATAATTCCCATGCTAGAATGCTAAGCAAAAGTGCATTTCCTTCAATTTGGATAACGACGAATACTCAAACAGTAGCAAACAATGATCACACAAACATTGAGAATCTAGCATTGTGTCGTTAGATATTTCAATGGCATTGGATAGAATACTTATCGCATGACTTTGAATGCATATCATTGAGCCAAAAAATTCGGCTTATTTTTAATTTCTTCAAGTTTGGCGTGAGGTAAATGATGTGGTATGTTAAATCGATTGTCCTGGTCTCCTAAGCTGTGCTTGATATACATCAACAATTTGTTGACCGTGTTGACCATTACGACACCCGAAAATTTGCTAACGATACAACGCTGTCGGATTTCATTAAGTTTCTCTACCAAAGAAAAAGTAATTCCGGTCCGGATAGTTAACGGGAATTTTTGAGTGCCTCTAATTTCTTCAATATATTCAATAAATAAATGAGCTATACATCTGGCAGAATCAAATTTAAAGCAGATTCCAATCATGCCTTTTCCCAGAAAATAAGTATGCATTACCTGTATGTAGTAAAAGAGATACCGGTCGAGAGCTGTTCTTTACTTAAGATTCACTATTATTTCATTCCATGTCTTAAGACATAAAGCTTACGTGGTTTAATACATTTGTCTGGATGGGGCTCTAAATCCAATTTGGAATTTGGAATGCCTGTTCCTATGATCAACGATGGGATCCAAATATCCTTCCTCGATTGTTTAGAGCAAAGGCGTAATTGAGAATGCTCTGATTGAATTTTATAAATTTTATTATGGTAGTTTTCAGGGTTAATATTCGTTTCATTTCTGGGCAGCATATACATACTATTGTAGAACCTGACATTTTAAGTTTTCCTTTTCTTCCCGATGGACTTCAATGAACAAACAGTTAGTGTTCTCCGAGTTGGTTAATTTTGAGAATTTACAAGAAATTAATTTTTTATATAAAATTATATAAAATTTATTGTAATATTTTCTTGGTTCGTTTATCATTTTTTATTATTTCGCAATTTTACCTGTCTATCAATTAATGGACACGCGGTGTCAAAAGCACACAAATGATCAAAGTTTGGAAAACACTGCTGTATACTTTCAAAATGATATGCTACTTAGACACTAATACGTTTTAGTATATCATTTTGGTGAAATTAGTGATGAAGAGTGTGATGATTAATGTTTAATTTACCGAGTGCTTTTACCAAGGTAAGCTTAACTTTTACCAAGGTAAGCTTAACTTCAAATGTGAAACGAGGTGGTGAAATATATTTATTAAAAATAAGTTTAGAAAACTGCATTACAATTGTAACGAAAAAATCTACAATATACTTAAAGGTCATATTTCAGAACAAAATGGACGACCTAGTTAACATAATCTAGGTTAAACATCTAGGATTGGTCAAATATTTTATGATGTAATCTGTAGTCACGGCATTATCTGTTTGATTTTATATCGTTAAGTCACAACCCAGATTTCACCGCTAACTTATTACGAAATAGGTTTTTTAAAAATGTTTACTTTTCAAAAATACCTTGTTCATAAATTTCTTATTTAAACTTGGCATCTGAACTGAATCCCAAGAATTTAACCTTTGGAAACCTTACGTTTAATTAACTTATCTCATACTTAGGAGCAATGACTTACTTGAGTTTAATTCAAAATAAAAGTTAAATTTATGGCTGCCTTAAATAATTTGTCTTAATAATTAAATTGAAGAAGATACACGAGTGATTACGTTTAGCATTTTTAATCATAAAATGTGTTAAATTTAACTCCTTTCTAAATTCAACTAGGGTCGACTGCTCTTCCTAAAATGGTTAATTGCTCAGTAATAGCGAAAAGTAAACCTTACCGGGCAAGTTAAACTATCATCACTGATTTAAAGTTGTAAAATCGTAAACAATCTTAAACCATAAAATTTTAAAGAGGAGTAAGTGTTTAATGTATTAAGTGCGAGAACCTGCTGAAAAAGACACTTTTATTTCAGTCTTACTTTGCGCAGTGCATGGATTACTAACAGTCAGCGAAGTCATAAATTTGTATATTGTTTTAAAATTCCATTGCATTTTACGGTTTAAACGATTTTGAAACACCCACATATATCGCATAGTAAATCGTTGGAGGTCGCAAATCATTGCCAAACTAAACATTATTTTATCGTCAATTAGATGTAGTCTTGAGACGCGCCAGCACAAAATGTTATACTTTAAATTGAATTAAAAAATTGTAATTCGTTCACATATAAGTTGCTTATATACGATTTCTAAAATTATCAACACATCATTTTCATTTCACATTAATTTCCTGGAATGAAAACAAAATCTCAACCGCATAAGCATACAATTATTGCATGACTGCCAGCAAATTTTGTGTCACGCATTTCTTTAAAATTATATACGAGTAATAAAAATTAACATCATCATACATTAAATACATAATTTTTTTCATATAGAGATGGTCGGGCAAATCATAAGTTTTATATGATAATGAAAGAGAAAGTGTGCGCGGGGGTACTTTGAATAAATTTTAATCGGCCCAAATATAGGAATTGGTTTTTATTGCTGTCAATGTCAAAACGATATTTTGTTGTTAAATTTTAAAATTGGAATCATCCCAAAATTGCGTATACCGTTACATTAAAAACTTACAAGGAAACAATTATAAATAATAAGGTATTATTATAGTTTTGTTGCTGTTGTTAATAATAATACAGTTATTTAATGTTTTCTTCATAAGTATTATAGTCGTAATAAACAGTATTTGGTTGGTTGATTTTATAATTTCGAAAACCTTCGTTTCATTACATATTAATATTTTTACTATACTTTAAATGTTTACTATAAGTATTATGGGGTATGGACTTAAAAAAAACTATTACAATTTTATTGTTTTACTTATGTAGATTTATGTTTTTATTAAGAAACAAAAGATAACGGTATACAGTTTAAAATAATTGGCCTAAGCTGGTGTTTTAATGATGATCTGTAGAATAGAAGACGATCGAAGTATTTTGGTTATACCGAATTTTATCAATATGTGGTACAATTTAGTCTTAATAAGCAATGTACGACGGCAGTTTGATAAGTCGAGTTGCAATTTTTTTTATTTCTTCCAAATAATATGTTTTGTCAACGACCTCAAAATAGGTGTTTGTTTCAATGATGACCTCTTCGTTAGACCTAAATCTCTTACAGCCCAGCCTTTTCTTCAAGTTTGGAAACAGAAAATAATCGCAAGGTGCTAATTCTGGAGAATTTGCTGAATGGGGTTGGTAGCAGTCCGTAGCCCAATTTTTGGATTGTTGATATGGTAACTACACGATCGTCCAATATGATTCCATGCATTTTATCGACCTGGCCGGGCGACTTGAACGTTCAGCGTCCCTAAGTGGAACGAAACTCAGTAAACCACTTCTACCATTTAAATTGATGGCGCAGAGTTCCCATAGTATTTATCAAACCTTTTTTTAGTTTCGGTGATGAACAATGCTTAATCGGAACAGAGATTTTGTACGCTATTCTCACGAAATTCACTTTTTCCATTTTCACTAAAATTCACGAGGTTGTATGCTTTCAATGACTGTCAAACACAAACTAAAAGACGCAGCTTGGTCAAAATTTGACAGTAGTCTATTAATAGATGGCAGTTGACGGGACCAGTGTTGCATTTAAAGTTAGTGCGCGATAAATTAAAAAAGTCACTGACATATCAAACTGTCCTCGTATCAAATGGGTATTTCAACAGCGGCATTGACCTGACAAACAAATCTGTTCTAATTGCAATGAAATTTCTTAAATGGGATTGAGACTAATTTAGGGTTTTATGGGATTTTTATAATTTTTCTTTTTAGTAAAAAATCGATAAATATTGTGTCGGTTTAAAATCTACTATTCTTTTCCAAAAGAGGCCAACTGACATTACAATTTATAGAAAAACGACTATAAAAAACAAAGTGCAATTCATTAATGTATTTTGATTTTGTGTGTGTATCATCCACTGATCCGAAGAAGAAATGGATACAGATTACAAGAAAAATAATAGAGCACATAAAATGGAATGGGTACAAAGGACCGATTGTCGAAGGGCCGAATGTGTCGAAAGGCCGCATGTGTCGGAGGGCCGAATTATTAAACATAAACGAATTTCTTATGAATTTATGTATTTCACTATTTTTCATCTTTGAATATTCATGAAATTTTACGTACCCAGTCAGCGATACATTTTGGTGAAGGAAAATTTTGGAGTTCTTTCAAAATCCCGAAATCAAAATCCCGAAATCAGGGGGGCTATTTGGGAATTCGATTCGATAACGAGAGTAATAGATTCATATTTGATTTTAAATAAGAATCGTTCGAGTCCCATTCAAATCAAATAAGAATCTAGTACTCTCGTCCCATTCAAATCAAATAAGAATCTAGTACTCTCGTTATCGAATCGAATTCCCAAATAGCCCCTCAGAATCCCGGCATTTTGAAATGCAATAATTTTAGAGGCTAATGGCTTCCATGACGCTCACGGGCACGCGGGAGGTTGCTGCGCTCCCCCCCCCCCCCCCCCCCTCCCCCCCCGCTCCCAAACAAACATGTGACTGTGTCTGTTTGACATTCAAATTATGAATTTGTGATAAATTTGCTGTACCATGAAGGGAAATTATTTTGTAATTTAGTCCCAAGGGAATAAATTTGATTTCGTTTCGACACATAATATGTACGGCAATAATCAAGTCGATTATAAGTTGATTATCTGTAGTACCTGATAAGTAAACCACCCTAATGTTGTTGATAAGTTGGTGCTGGAGGTCGTACTCGGGTCACCGACAATACACAATAAGTTAATGTCTCCTCAAAGCGTTATTTCTGTTTAAAATTTTTAAATATTTTTTTAAGTTGCCGGTAAAATCATATCGACCACTAGATCGAACAGTTTCGATAATTTCAACGCGCAAAATGAATTCTAACGAACATGGTTTACAACCACGAGATAATTCTACTTGAGATTTGACCCACCCAGGAAATCCACAAAACTCGATTTCTCCACATTTAACATGAAACGACGACGGTTCGAGCACAGATGATTTCGGCAAATGGTTTTCTGTGTATACTTAAATGATTGCCAAACAGAAATCAGAAATATTGTGTGATTTCAGTTTGACAATCAAGACATAAATGTACCGTAAACGTAGTAATGAGTGTAAACCACCTGCCTCGAAATACGAAAGAAGGTATGTACCAATTTTCGAAATTTTTACTTTAATTCGCTAGAAATTTCCGGTCGTTTGTCATGATCTCGCCTCTATGTACTGCAATGATATGTATATGCATGGCAGTGGCGTTAAATTTTTGAAAAACGTGTGGTTTGGCCGCATAGTTTTACCAACGTACTGATAACTTAACATACTGACAATTTATTCAAGATTATCAAACCAGAAAATACAAATGAAGTACCTAATAATTTAAGTATTAATAAGAAATTAATTGAATGCTGTCTCCTTGCTCCGGATATTGGACACCGAGCAAGAGATTCATAAGGTGGATTGCCATTAAATTTCGAGGAATTTAATTGACTCAGAATACCAAATGTGATTTACAAAAGTGAATAAATTGTTTTGATGACGAATTTCGAGTATTTCCAATGAAAATGTGATGTTTTTTATTTCAAACGTATTGCAGAATCGAATGCGTGTGTTCTAAGAAGAAGAAATTGAAAAAATTGAATTTCGTCGATTACAACGCCATCTATCATGAACCGAACAAAACATTTCATTCAAATCATACGTACTTTTAGTCGTAGAATCCGTATCTGCAATAAAAAATATGGCTTCCTATCTTAGTTTAAAAGTTACCCCCGCCCCACCTAAAAAGCGGGGGTGGGGGACTATTTTTTTGCACTAATGTATTTCCCCCGCGGTATGATTTAATTTTGATTGCGGACATTTTTTCCGTAGAGTCAGTTTAAAAGAAACACCCGGTATAAGGCTATTTTGCGATTCTACACGTACTGATTAGCTAAGCGGTTCTCTTGAAAATCACGTAACACCTATCAAACAGGTGATGGTTTATACATCAACATATTAGAAGTTTTATTATGTTGAATTAAAACTAAGGAAAAATGACGATTGTTTAAATAAATATTCTATTAAATTATTTATTTCAATGCACTAATTGAATTGTTCATATAAAAAAAAATTTTTTTTTGGAGAAAGTAAATATTTTGTTGTAATATTGTAAATCTACGTACTATGTAAAATTTTCCATTTTTGGGCAAATAAATTTATTTCCTTAATTTATTATAAACATATTCGGAGTACAAATATTAAAATATTATTATTTGCAAATAAATAAACGTAATTGATAGGTCTTCAAATATGTTTCGAAGATTGTTAAGAGATTGTAATGAGTGTCGGCTGGAAGCTGTAACAGAATTCTTTAAATTTGTCTGCCTATTGCATCCAAAAAAATAGTAAAACGTCCACGTTTGGTGATTATTTGGAGCTGCATTTCAGCAACAGAATACTTTTTTATACAGCATAGCGTACCTTGTCACACTTCAAAAAAGAACATAAAATGGGTCTATCTCGATTAACACAATATTGAGATACTGCCCTGGACAGGTATTTCGCCGGACACCACTCCAATCGAAAACTATTGGTCTTACTTCAAAACTAAAGTGGATGCTCGCCAAAATACCTCGTCAATATATCTGACAAAATTAAAGAAGCTAAAGGAAATGTGACAAAATACTAATTAGATTATTTTGCTTATTTAAAGATGTTTAATTAAAATATAATTCTAATTTTTTTGGCGGGCTACTATACTTGGGTAGCGCTATGACTACTGTGGTGCCTTATTTACAGAATAAGGCACTATTCTCAACTGTTACCTAGCAATAACTCATTGAAGGAAAAATGCAAGAAAGCAAGCCTCGTTTACTGAAAATATAGAAATATATTTTGGAAATTATGGGGCTTTGCAGACTCGTCGTTGCAGCTAATGGTTTACTTGGGACTTATGTAGTCTGATATGGCCTTGAACCTTCCACACTCAGAGAAATAATATAGTTCATCCACGATTGCTACAACTAAACTATTTTTGTTTAAATAATATTATAATTACTGTAAAAAATGTTTGGTCACCGTCATTATATCATATTCGCCAAACAATTGTGAAGGCTAGAAATATAATTGCTCCAACCATATTATTTTTAAAATTCCCTTGCTGTTATGATTCCTGCAACTATTAATGGTGGTAACACAATTATGATTGTGCTAAATATAATTTTGAATCATTTAAGTTGTTGAGGCAATTATTCTGTGATTATTGAATGATTAATAATTTTTAGTGTATTTATAAAAAATTCGCTATCTTAATGTGTGATTAATTCGTATATAAACACTAAATATTCCACTTTCACTTTGTAGGTTCATGTCTACAGTAATGTAGTCTTATGCGATTATCGAATATTTTATAACAAATGTTAATAAAATTTTGAGATGATCATGATAGTGAAAAACCAAACTTTTTTGTACGCTCAGCTCACAACGGGGAAAATAAATTCCGAATTTTCTTGTTTTGAGCTACCAACAATAATAGCGAATTGGGATAATAGGGATGGGGTATTTCTTTCAATGCGTCATCAATATTACATTTTTTGTTTACTGTAATTATAAATATGATTGGTATTTAATCAAAAACATGATTGGTAGAATCATATGCATGATTTCAGCAAACATAAAATGATTATTGCAATCATAGTTTGAGTCTCACACATGGTTACAGAAATCATTTTATGTTTGCTGTAATCATTCATATGATTCTACCAATCATATTCAATATATATTAATGATTGTTGCAATCATAATGCCAATCATAATATGATACCTTTTATATATGATTGTAGTAACCATCTTTTTTCTCTGCGTGCATTTATGGATCCTGGAGTCTGGTGGATTTGAACATCCTCGAATTTGAGGGAAGTAATTAAACAAACATCCCACAGGTTCGCTGACGCGATGGCCACAACGCATTCGTCGCTAACAACAAACTTACAAACTCACTTTGGAGAAATCACTTAAAGTGGTTATAATTCTAAGATGCACATGAAATCAAATTTTATTTTATTGGGCTTCGCTCATAGAATCGTTCATGCAAATGAAAAGTGCGATAAAATGGCGATCCGGAAAAAAACTATAATTAAGAGCTTTACTGGTCATTTTTACCGGACATTGATATCTAAACAAGTATTTGTTTAGAATACTGGTTCTTGAGACTGCATATTGCGAGCAGTGTGGCGGATTAGGATTCTCGTCCTTTTTACTCCCGCATCGTATGTCACATTGTTTCGATTCACGATTCCTCTTTCAGGATCGATTAATGACACTTAAAATACAGAAAATTAATCAGAAGAACAAACTGGAGGACTATTATGAAATTTTTCCGTCTCGAATTTTTCCGTTAACGGATAAAGAATTGCGGTGTAAAATGTATTGGATCATAGGAGTTTTTTTTTTACTATCTATAAATCAATATTTAAATTGTGAGTATATGACATTCAAATTTATCAAATAGATAATAAAAATCCTAACTTTTTTAAATTATATTTTATCTAATATTTATTTATAGTTTTCTCTATTTAGCTATCTATCTTTAAATATTGTAAAATTTATATATGTATTTTATTGTGCAAAGGTCTTCTAAAGTCTAAACGGTTGTGAAATTTCTTTGAAGTAAAGCAAAACAAAATTTCAAAAACTATAAAAAAAAATAACCTTAGTTTCGTGCTTACCTGTATATTTATTTAAAATGGAAAACCTTTGATTAATATTTTTATAGTTTTTTCCGTTTGTTTATTTCTATTTTATTGGTGTATTTTATTCTTGAATATTGTTACACGTAATAGGTGTGTAATTTTGGTTTATTGTTCGCAACAAAATGTGTATACTGTATAGATCCAGTGTACACATAGATATATATGTATATAGTAAAACCAATTTTATTTGGAATTGTCGTCGTGTGGAAATTTATGATTCATATTTTTCTTTCGAATGTGACCTGGGGTCATTTTATTTAACTGTTTGGCGTTGTGATTTTTTGTTTTCGTAATAGGTTCACTAGTCGGATAAGAATCGCGACATTAGCATGACGATAGCAATTTATTCGGTGCATACAATAATTTCTAATCAGTTGTGTTGCATTATAGATTTCATTGCTGACGGGTTCTTATAATTTTACATGCCAAATTATGCTTTAATTAAATTTAACTTAAAGATTTATTGTACCATATTACAACGATAGGTGATTCATTTTGCTATATAGTTGCGTAACATAAACAATTTTTTTCAATGTTAATATTCAGGTAATCTTTTTTAAACAATTAAATATTTATAAAACATGTGAGTTTTTTTCAAAAGGTTTTACGTTAAACTATGTCTCTGTTTCAAATTCTACAGAATGAATATTCAAATTAGCTACAATTTTAATTCTTTTTATAAATTCTAAATATTGATTAGCCCACATTTAATGTCGTTTCAATGCATAGCTCCATGTCGTCCTGGAATTCGAACTCGTTATTTTTTGAGCCAATGGCCACGATTTAAACTCTTGAATCTTTTATTCTTCTGCTTTAATTTAAAACGTTATTGTAATTGTTTATATGATGTACGAAGATACAATAAAAATAAAATAGAATTTAAAATCCCAGATTCAACCCTTAAAGTGCTATAAGATCCATCCTAATGTTTTTTAGTAGATTTTAGTTTCTACTGGATGCATACAGTATCACGGTCACCCCATATTGGCCATGTTTGCTCCAGGAAATTAATAAAATATGTAACTAATAATAGTGAATTACGGGAAAACCATGCGCAACACAATTTAACACAACTTAAAAAATGCCACTAAACAATTGTTTGAAAAGTATTGCAGTTGCAAATATAAAATAAAGTTGATCAACTTTATCTAACTATTCCTCAATTTTGTGCTACGTAAAGCGATGTTGGATTTTTTTTGTCACATTGCCTCTTGAATTCCCATACGGATATCCTATTTAGATTTTATAATTCTTCGAAATCAAATTATACCGATATGGGGCATTTGAAAATACCCGAAAGAGCAGCTGAAATATAATTTTTCTCGTAACTGATGCTCCAATACTCTGGAACAGTCTATTTTCTTCATAGAAATTACCATTTTCTAGAAATGCCCTAAGGATCACGGAAGTGTAACATGTATATCTTTTGCTGCGATTAAGCAGAACATTTGCCTTAAGTACCCAAATCTCGGCCAACAATTGAATCATTTTTGTTATTATGATTATTTTCCATGAATTGTTTCCTCGCATAATTCGTTTTTGAACTTTTTCGGTTTATAAAGGCATTTTCTATGGAGATTTTTCAATTCATTGATTGATTACGTGAGTGTTGATTTCAAATCCTATTAGAACCTAAATGAACCGGGGTGATGGAATAATATTGCATTTTGTCCCTGGAGTAACGGTTAGGTAAAAGATAATTTTTGCCTAAAGTCGCCTGAAGGGTCCAAATATGTACCAATTGTTTGGCATTTTTGTTATTTGAATATTTTCGATGAATCGCATCTCCACTCAATTTGTTTTCATACATTTTTCGGTTCCTAAAGGGTCTTCATTTCCTATAGAGATTTTACAGTTAATTCAAATCAATTTACATTAAACCAATCTGAGCAATTTGGAACTTAAGGTCTAATTGGTTGATCTTAAGTACCAAAATAAATGAAAGCACTTAAAACCTGGTGGATTATAGGAATTACATTTTGTCGGAATTACAATTTAAGTATTTAATTTATTTATTATGATAAATTCGAGTTCTGAATCTGAATCTAAAACTGTGCCTGTTAATTATAATTCAGCCCGATCGAAAAAAATTAAGGCTAAACGAGTCATTCCGATAGGTTAAGTTGAACTCAATTTTAACTTTTAGCGTTACGGTTGAAGAAGATCTTAAACGTTTGTTGATACAAAATTATAACAGAAATGGTCCAAATAGAGTTCAACTGTTTTTTATTTTGCATATTCGTATACACTGGTATTCATTTCCGAATAAAATTTGACGTAAATTACAGTTCACAAATAAAAACGAAGTGTACAGTGTAAAATTATTCAGGACTGGGATGTTCTAACATCACCATTTTTGATAAATCATCGAAGTTTATTTCACGTTTCTGTAGAATAAAATTTGGCTTTGTCTTTCCTTTTGAATGTACTTTCTTTTTTTTAAAACAACAAAACCATTTTTATGATCTATCGAATCATCTTTTTAGAACAATCAAAATTAGTCAATCGAAATCAATTAATTAAAAATCTTTGTTCGGGTCAACACTCCAAAATAAACATTATACAATATAATTTAAAATTAATATTAAAAGTGTATAAACAATATCTTTGGCACGTTTTAATTAAAAATTAATATTAAAAAATTAAATGTTGAGTTTCAATTTTAGTTATTCCAATAATTGAACCCAACAAGTGGTGACCCGAAGTGACCGCAACCTTCGAAACGAATGTATGAAGCTTCGGAACCGATTAATATTTCATAAATAGATTCCATCTTACCTGCAACCTCTGATAATCAATCACCAAAAAAATGTACTTCGGAGATTTCAGAGTTGAAGAAAAAAATGCAGCAGTTATTTTCAAACTTCGTTTCTGGTAGTCGTCATCGCTCTAAAAGCCCGCGATCTTCGATAGCGCCAAAATTTCGATCGAGATGTGGCAACAGATTTTCCATTAATTATAAATATTGCTAGTATCACTATAAATTTGGTGGAAGAGCACTCAAATGTATAAAACCGCGAGAATTTTCATCTGAGATTAAAATATCCACCAAGTCAAGTCCTTTAAACGAATAACGGTCTTTACGGCAGATAGTCGAATGCATACGAATCGCCGCCTTTTTCTTAGAGATCAAAATAATAATTTCCTTTTTCTTGTAAATACTGGGGCCGACCTTTCGGTTACTCCAAATAAATTTTTCCAGGTAAATCGACCTCTCGATCCAGTGTTATGTCTTTTCAGCAGCGAATGGCATAACTATTAATAATTTTGGGACTAAATTGCTTTCGGTCGATATTGGGCTTCAGCGCACCTTTACCCATCCTTTTGCTTTTCTGCTAGCCTCAGTTAACCGATCAATTATCTGAGCTGACTTTAACTAAATTCGGTTTTCTTGTTGACTTGCGTGGAAAACGGGTTCTAGATCCTACCACCAAATTAACTGTCTTGGCAATGACAATTACCAACACTGAAACACTGGGGAATTGATCCGACATTTACCGAATCCCCAAAAGTTAATGTCCCGGTGTGGTTCATCACATATATATTAACGGTCAACTTCTGTATTTGAAACCACGACGACTGGATCCTACGAAACATAAGACAGTCTGTAACGAGTTCGAATATGATCGAATTAGGCAACCGTTGTCTTCTCCAGTTTCATCACCACTCCGCATGGTTCAAAAGAGAGACAGTACACATTGGCGCCCATGTGGAGACTACCGTCGACTAAATGCCATTACGGTCCTAGTCCGTTATCCGATACCGCACAATTCACAATTTTTACAAAACTTGACCTAATCAGGGCGTACCACGCAAGCTACCGATAACGTTCCTAAAACGGCCATTAGACGCCATTTGGGTTATTTGAATATAAACGAATGCCTTTTTGACTTTGGAATGCAGTTCAAACGTTAAAGCCCGAGGAAACATTAAATATTGGAGTTCTGAGTTACCAATTATTTTGCTGGGCATCAGAGCTCGTGTAAAAGTGTCAGACTTAGTGTATGGCGAAAGTCTCAGGACTTTCTGGCGTTATATTTTTAGGTCTCGGTTCAGAACCTCTTCCATTCACTGACGATTTCATAAACCAACTTCGAAGAAATATACAACATTTAATTCCAGTCGTTACCCGAAAACCGACACAGTCTGATATATTTGTTCCCAAAAACTTAATAACTGTGATTTTGTTTTTGGTCGTGTGGATAAAACACGAATGGGCCTCACTTCACACAAGGGCATGGAAGTTACGATGACCGCGTGTGTGCTGATACTTCTCTACGTCATCCATTCATCGTGTTATAAATCGCGTTTTCATGATAAATTTGTATTAATGTTCAAATTAAAATATTTTACAATTTTTAATTTTAATTATTTTTTACATAATTTTAATGCATGTGATATTATTTAGGTTATGTTACAAACAAGGTCAAATATTCCCCTAACTTTTTTGTAGGAAATCGTTTTCTTAATTTTTAATCGTTGAAAGAAAATAATTAAAATAAAACCACAATAAAATTCATCCTACAAATAATATTTAGGTTTTTTAGTCATATCTCTAAATATAAAAATAAAGATATAAATTTAATTTAACAATAATTTTAATTTTTTAACTAATTTATTGGTTATAATATCGTGGTTATTAAATGTTCCCCTTAAAATTTTGCTATAAAATAAAAATAATGTCTTTGTCGGATTTTTGATTTTATCTCTTTCTGGTGTTCTGCACAACAAAAAGACGCAGTAATGGAATTCCGCCTTTATGCCGGGATTGCACAGTGAAACAATTTTTTTCAGTAAAAGTACTGGGAAACCGAAAAGAGAGTATACATATTAAAGTTACGTTAGAGTGATAAAGACAAACAAATGTTGCCATAAAAGTATTGAGTTTCATATTTTTTATGGCAACATTTTCCCCGCTTACTGCCAGTAAATTTTACTGAACATTTTTTTTGTTTCTCTCTAACAAGTAAAGAATATACTTATATTTTTATCTCGTGTTAATTTTACTGAAAAAATTGTTTCACTGTGGAATTCACGCATTAATAATTTTTTTTAATTTATTTTCTTTTTTTAAATTAAGAAACATAATATTTTCCCTCTTACTAAGGGCGAAATTCCAACTGGTTAAATGGATTCGAGATTATTTCCTTACTAGGGAGACAAATATTGAACTTGAAACAAATTTGAAAAAATGAGTAAAGTAGCCGGCGAAAAATTCGAATAATATAGAGAATTTCAAAGCAAATTGTATTCCGATTGAGGAAATTTTCACCGATTTCAAGAATGAGGCTGCTGTATGTGGCATTCGTTGTGTATTTTTAGTAATCTGTCATTGGTCCTCCTTAGTCCCGGAAAATGGTTGGTTTTCCAAATTTTCCGAAATTGAATTCCCGAACGGTACTCAGGTAACATGATTATTAAACGTTTCGGCATAACACAAATGTGGATGTGTGTCCTTGAGACTCCATATTCAAGGACCATACCCGACACGTTAATCCTACTCTTATTACGAGATAATTCCACTAGTCCAAGTTATCCGTGGCTAAGACCCGCACGAACCCCTCTAAACTATAACCCGGCCACTAACAATTTCAACTTAAAATCTAGCAAACAAGCCTAAGGATTATTAATTTACATTTTGTTGATGAAAATGCAGCTGTCATCCATTGATCCTCTGCAAAATCTGAAGGAATATCTCTTTGTATACTTCATTCAGTTCAATCCGAATAAAAATTTAATCATTGGTGGATTTCGAAGAAGGAAATCATTGTTAGATTCGAGGCTTCGCAATCATTTGTAAGTTAAATTTCTGGATTAGGATTTCTGGATTTTCCCAAGAATTAATGAAACTAATTTTAATTCATTGAATTTTTAAATTGTCAAATAATTTTAACTGATCTGTGATTGAAATTGTCTTTGGACTAACGAATATAAATTTGAATCAAATTTGTTAAACTGTTCTTTCAAATTTAAAATTATAATTATTTATATTCTCGTCCAAGAATTAATTATTTTTTTAGGTGTCAAAATATGCGTATCTCAATTTTTTTTTTGACAATTTTTAAAAATAATTCAGAATTTACCAAACTTAAAATTAGTAAAAGAGCTGCTTAGTCGTCGAGATTTGTTTTACTAACAAAAACAAATGCAAAGCAGCTGAAAACACATACAGCTAAATAAAATCCAGCCAATTTATGTTTAGTTTAATTTTGGACTGAAGGACGTTTAAAAATATCGAATAAAATATTCTTTGAATTACCACCAAACCAAATTTCACTGCTAAATTTCTTACATTCACACATCATTATCGTAACCTAATAAACATTAGAAGGTTCGCCATCTTACTGTTAAGATATCACATGATGAACAACAACGATGTTTGTTAGTTTTCAAAACAATATTAGTCTTTCCAATTCATACCGCACCCCGTTGATTCTTCATCGAAAACGGCACTAGTGTTAGGTTGTTATATGTACTACAAACAATTCGAACAATAAATCATGATATTCAATGTAATGTTTTATACGATGTGCAAAGCATGATTACTTGCAAATCTTTAAGGTTGTGCTCTATTACGTAGGCAATTTTATTTATTTCCTTTTTTTAATAATTTCAATTAGGTCATCTTCTGCTCTACATAAATCATTTTTTTTTTTATTTAATGTTCTATTCATATAACAAATTTGACGACATGAATAGTTAGAAAAATATACCTTTCACATATTGGTGTATACCAAACACTTTAGAAATTAAACTGAATCACATTTGTTCGCATCTTAATGTTGTGTTTTTTTTTCGTTTTAATTTAATTGGACTGATGTGTGTTATGCTCGTCGCAACAAAATAGAACAAACGGGTTCACATTGAAATACAAAATATACTAAGTCTAAATGCATTAATTATATTTTTAAATTAAAATTAGAATTCTATTTGGTATTTATAGTTCCCTACGATACTTAATTTATATTTTTGTTTGCTGTATATTTTCGTGTAGAATTTTTGTCTGATGTTGATTGATTTGCATAGAAATACATAAAATATGTACATACAATTATTTCACGACGTTTTCTATACTATGAAGAAAATTATTAGGTGTGCAAGTAGAAACTCTACTTTTTCAACATTATTGAAAATATAATTGTTTCAAAGATTAGTTGTCGAAATATTCGCCATTACTATCTATGGCCTTTTCCCATTTATCAATGGTTGGTTTCGAAACAAAATAGTCATCGATCCATTTTTGCACATCTTCAACTTTCGTGAACCGCTGGTTTTTCAAAAATGATGTCATCGATCTGAATAAGTGGTAATCAGAGGGAGCTAAGTCTGGAGAATACGCCGCAGGCTGTAAAACTTCCCATCTTAAGTAGAAGATCAGTTCCTGTGTTGATTTTGCTGGTAAGCTGGTAGATGTTGGCCCGTAAACAGTCCTTTTTCCTCCAAAGCATCGCTTAATTTAATTTGATTAATTGGGCCTGGTAATGTTCAGCTGTAACAGTTTGACCAGGTTTCAGAAGCTCGTACCAGAAAGTTCGCACTCCTTTCCAATCCCACCAGAGACATAGTAACACATTTTTGGCATAAATATTCATTTTTTGAAAATGAATCAACCGAGCCTGTATCAACCGATATTTTTATGCGTTAAGGATTATCGTGAAAAATCCTCTTTTTATCACTCGTAATAATTTTGCGAAAAGAAGTCTTACTTTTGTACCGAGAAAACAAATTCATGCAGATGTCAACTTTCGGTCAGTTTATGAATAACCATTTTCCTTCCTTGACCTTCTTTATTTTTCCCATCGCATGTAATCGAAGCTTGGTGAGTAACTTCCTAACTGTTCTGCAAGCTCTTTTTGAGTTTGACACGGATTTTTATCTTGTAAAACTAAGTTCGTCGTCTTCAAATTGTTTTAATGCACCTGGACGTGGATCGTCCTCAAGATTAAAATTGCCATCACGAAATTTTGCAATCGACTTTGTTACTGTTGAATGAATCAATTCCATAGCTTGTGCAGCATTTTTTTCATTTGAAAGCGGAATACAATTCAGTGACATAAATGTTGGTTATCGACATCCATCTCTTAAAATTGATACACACGGAACGACAGCTTGTAAGTGACTGAAATTTATGTCATAAAACAGGTATATTTTAATGCAACCAACTTTAGAACCGAGTTTCAATTTGCACACCTAATAAATAAAACCTTTAGGTGATTTGTTTTTTTGTATTTCGGCATTAATAAAATTCCAAAATTTTATTGAAAATTCTAAAATGAAAAAGGACGATGATTTTAATAAAAAGTAGGAAACTGGACAATATATGTGGGTTAGGAAAATGTAAATTTTTGTATGTTAAGTACTTTCATAAATTTGTTTGTCTTTACCTGTGGCACATAATTTTTTACCAATGAAATATTGATTTGTCATCTTTATAAATAACAGTATGCGTTATTACCAGGATAATTAACGATCCTGCCTTTTTTATTTTCATATTCATATACTTACTCTAGTAGTAGAATATGGTTATTATAAATTTTTAAGTATACTACTTTATATACCAAACCCATTATTATTTATATTCAGTATATTAGTGGATATGAACTAATCGAAAGAATGGGCAGTAGTAAATGGAATTGATTTTCATAGATAAGATTGTTAAGATAGATGTTTTCAAAGCATAATGATGATGATTAGAGTAAAATATTAAAATGTACAGTCAGTAATAAATTATTGTGAAGTTACACTTTATGGTAAAATAGTTAAAAATTTTAATGTAGATTAGGTGCATTTTATTGCTGGACGAAGATGTACGTTTCCCTAGTCTAAGAAATCCTCCTAATTAATAATTATTAATAATTTTGTTTTTCTCTTTCCAGGTAAATGACATTTACATTTGGAGCTATTTAAGAAAGCAAATGAAACTGAAGAGCTTGACCGTTCGACACAGGTTGGACAGTAATTTTAGTAGACGTTGCAAACAAATATATTGGACTACTCAAGAAAAGTAGGCCAATAGAAAACCCAAGATAATTCATCACACTAAATGTATATTTCGATTATAATTTAATGACACTGGAATTAAAGATAGAACGTTAAGTACTTAAATACTATTAAATACCATTGGAGCCATGAACATCACACGGAAATTTTAGATTGAAATGATATATGGGAAGCAACAACAATTTTGCCCGTTTTATTGTTTTGTTTAAAAAACCTTGCAAATACCATAGATTGCTACAAACTTGACGAATGATTTTGAATTTTTATGGTTTTTTTAATATTTTTGCGTAACAATGAAAGAAAAGCGGGAAATTGTTATTATATTCCCATAAACTAGCTATGAGCAACTGAATCTAAATCAGAGTTACCAATATTTTTATCGAACTAAGTACTTTATCGTGACATTTCGATGTATCAAGTAAACATTCCAATGAGATGCTTAATAACCAAGCACAAAAATACTTTTGTTTTGTTACGACGAATTTGTCTTATAGTCCTTTGGGTTGGCAGCATCATGTAAATATCCTATTTCATTTTTTTTTCATGTAATGCATAGAAATGCTGAACTCCCATCGTGGCGCGTCCCCAGACAGCGGTAAGAGGAATGCTCTTTAACTGACTTGCCTGACGGTAGGTTTTAAATAAAATGCTATCCGCTCTGGTTATGGGAAGGAACCCCGAACAATAAACCAATCATTAAAGAAATGAGTGTATAACAAAACGGAATTTATACCCCAGGTAGTACGTCAACTCTACAGTTGGCCAATCCACCCTCACACGAGGTAGGCATTTATACCAAGCACAATTATCTCTAGATCACCATCTAAACAATACTGCATCCCGCTACTCAGCAGGAGACTGAAAATGCTGAACGCAGGGAGAACGTGAACCGGGAAAACCATCACGATGTTGCTAGATAAAACGCTGATTTAAAGGATTCGATAGAAAACTTAATGAAAATCAATGAACTGCTATTCAATGAAGTCCAACAGCTTAAAGAAGTAATTTCTGTAATCAAAAAAGATAACCAAACCAAAGAAAATACTATAGCTATCTATGAAACAGATGAAGATGAATTGGCGTATGAAACAAATTTTATACGAAGGCAAATTAAAACTAAACGTCAAAACAAAAAAAGAAAAGTAGAATCTTCACCTGAGGTGGAACAATCAACAAAGAGCGTCAGAAAACCACCACCCCAACGACCTGCACAGTCATCCACGGAAATCAACCAATACATAAATAAATACCACCTTTACACATACTTTATGTTAGTGAATACGAAACAATTAAAGAAATAGTGGCTTCACTTCCAAACGATAAATACAAAGTCACTGCACTGAATAATAACGTTTGGAAAGTGAATGCACTTGACCCAGAAACCTACAGAATGTTATCAAATGCAATTACCGCTCAAACATCGAATGGTTCACCTGTGAAAACAAATCTGAGCAACCTATTAATGTCATGGGAGTGCTACATCATACATGCCCAAACGAAGAAATAATTGAGGAACTTAGCTAGAATGGATTCAAAATTCTAAACGCTGTGAACATATTAAAGAGAAAGGACACTATAAACGCAAATAGTGAACGAGAAACAACCAAAGTTGGCTTGCCTCTTTTGATTTTACCATTTGACAACGCTGAGAGCATTGATAGAGTATATGGAATCAAAGCAATCTTTAATATGAAAGTTAAGATTGAGACATTATAAAAGAACACTAGTAGAATACCACAATGCTACAACTGCCAGGCGTATAACCATACACGCAAGTGCGCTAGGAAACATCTATCTAAAGAATGCAATAAGAGTAAGAACGAACCAGTGAAATGCATACACTGTGGTAATCATCATCCAGCAAATTAGAGGCTGCGAGGTAGCGAAAGAGCTGCCATTCTTTGCAACTCTGAGACAACAAGAGAAATCAAACAAATAAGAATTCTCAGCCTAGGATGCAATCCTACTAAAAAATCCCCACTAAATATCGCCAAAGTAAGAGAAGGCATAACAAATCCACAATGGCGAAGCAGAACGAAAACATCAAGAACGCGCCGAGTCAGGAAAATCATGCCCTGCAAGAAATACTTCAGAAGCTAAAAGCTATCAATTCACATCTGGCGGGACCAAAGACTAGAATCTATGGGCGAGTTACTGAAAAAACAAGAACAGAAACTAGGAACACTGGAAAATACATCAATGCGCCAAGATAAAAGACACGATTGTTGCGGGACCGGGTAACAATTGAGCAAATACACCGAATAGAATAACAAACCGTCTACATTCGCGGCAACTGTAGCCATCTCGAACGTAAAAAAAATTTGGTTTGAAATTACACCTATTCCGTGTTGAATTCGTTCGTCGTATTCTCGGCGCCAATTGGTACTCGAAACTTTTACAAGGGTTTGGGCGTAGAGGTTACAGCTTGGCTTTTATTTCTCATAACATTGATGCCCTTTCATTCATGAATACCGCTCGATTATGATTCGGCTGTGTTCGTCATCCCCGAGAGAACTGTCAACTAGAGACATCTACTTATTTAACTTGCGTCAATCAATAACATGCCGCCTGCATGAACTTATTACTAAAGTTCATGCAGGCGGCACGTTACTGACTGACGGAAGTTAGATAAGTACATGTCTCTAAAAATCTTTTCAACAGTTCTCTCAAGAATTTTGAGAAAAGTTGAGGATAATGAAAATAACTCTGCTCTTGTTCCAAAATTGCTGAGATTAACCACCTGCCTTATACGCTGCAAAGGAATATACACGTTAGTGCAAAACTTGTCGAGAGTAACAGGCCCCGGACAAAGTCCCAATGGATCAATTTAACTGTAGTATTCGATTGATCGGGCACAAAAAGACTACTAGGATTAAAGGTTCCTTACTAATTGGTTTGGATCCATGCTCAAGTGTCACAATGCTGAGGTCGAGATGGATATCCTTTAACGGAGGCTAGCCAGAGTTGATAAATTATCCAAACACTTTTGGAGCCGTTTCAAGGTCCAAAGGGAGGAGCTAGTCTTGAATGACCTTTCACTGTTTAGAGGAGGAAGATAATGTTGTAGATACTCGATCGGCTAGCAAGCAAGCAATTTGCTAGCCAAAATCCTAGCTACACAATCAATTTTACCAAGCAAATTTTTATGTCAAATTATGTTTTTCAAATTTTTTTTGTTTTTTTTGCGATTGCTCAGTAAACTGCGGCTTCAAAAAATAAACAGCAAATATTTGTGTTGTTCTACTGTGCAATTGGAAAAATAAACAATAACATTAATTTGGTGGCTTTCAACATAACGCAGGTAATCTGAAGCCGCTTTAAAACTATCTAGTCTAAAGTTAGCACGTTTTTTGAAGAAATTGATACTTACGAAAGGCAATTTAACAAATCAAAATAAAGCGCTCTGTATAGTCCTTTAAAATAATTGAATGTTAAATTTTTTTCAAATTAGCCAATTTCAGTTGACTTTTTGGCTCGATATTTACAAAGAGATTCAAGTACCGTTCCATACATTTACAAATTTTTTGTGTCCCCAATTTTTTAATCCAAATTATGAAATTTTTTGTAAAATCTTTAACTTTCAAGTACTTATTATATTTATTATGTAGATTAGTAGATACGTCTGCTTCTCATATTTTCAAACCGATTACACAATTTTTTTGAATTTTTGACCCATAAATGGAAAATTTGTAAGAATCACAACAATCAGTTTCGAACAGATGAGATTATTGATTTGAAAAAATCACACTTCTCATCAGTTCGCGACGACTATATATATAGAACAATACCATGTAGTACTAGCGAATTACTGTTTAGCCTACGAAATTCGATTCTTTCAAATTTTTCCTGTCAATTGTGAGAATGTTTCATTCGAAAGTACTGAAAATAGACCAATGTACGGAACAATCACAATAAAACGATTAGGCAAATTTGGTGAAAATTTTTCATGAAAATCTAAATGCTTGATTCAGTCACTAAACACATATATCGTAAATAAATTGAACATATTTAAGTAAGTTGTACAAATAAAATTTTCTACCTAAATCTTCATTAGTAATAACACATAATTTGAATTAATAACCTGGTTATCCTACAACGTACAATAAACAATTTAAATCAACATGAAAGACATCACACCCGAATGACGAATATTTATCAAAAACCAATAATTTTAAATAGCAGCCCTTTCAATTAAAATCACAAATATAAATGAGAATGAAACTAGCACGTTCTCAATCGGTACAGAAAAATACAGAATTCTAGATTAATTCAAATTGTTCATAATACAAAATAATCATAGTGGGGTGACCTTTAAGGTCGTGACCATGTAGTTTTATTCTATAGCTATTTGTAGCGCACGAAATATGCACCTTTGTCAATCGTAATAAATTTAATCGTTATAATCAAGTAACTAGATTGATTTGGTTTTGAGGTAATAAACCAATCTAATAAAGTTAATAAATTTCTAAAAATTATCACTCAATTCCATTACCACTTTCTATTTCATTATGTGTTCTTTTCATATACGCGAATGAAACCAAACTTCATGTAAATATTTTAATAGATTTTATGTTTTTTATCATGCATATATAAAAAATAATAATGATTACAACCGATAAACATATCAAAATCGAAATATTGATTAGAAATATTGTTTTGCCTTTGTCTAATATCGACAACGTATATTAAGTTTTCATGACGCGCTGGCTTGATGATAATGTGTGTGTACTTGGCATGGGTTTATCTATAGACAAACGATATTTTTATATAGGAGCAAAAATGTAACGCATGTACAAAATTTACTCGTAATAGCGAGCTAGTTGCGTCTCTAATTGCTTTTTGCATTTCTACATTAAGAAAATACCATAATATAAAGTTTTGAGTGTGTAACACAATACTTATACATATATTAAAAATACAGTTTCCAAGGTTTTTCCTCTACGACATTAATATAAACAAGCATAAATTGTAAACAATAATATCCAACACACACATTTCGATTTTTATAATTGCAATCACTTTTACGTGCTGCAATACAACACTTTTATAAATTTTTCCATTCCACGTATAGAAAATCAATTATAAAATTATTTTGTTGCTGCCGTTGTGTCGTGTGCTTGATGTACGCCAGTGAAGGATTTTTTTTAATTTGAAATAAATAAATCTCAACGTGATAGGTATCGGTTTAATCAAAGCTTATATTTATAAGTATACAAAATCAAAAGTAGGACTGGACAGACTGTTACAGTTGATTATAACCAACGAAACAATTTACGGTTTTTTTACTTTTTTGGTTACATTATTATTTGCACCTGACATTTTTATTATAATAACAAACTTGAACCCCTATCAAGCAAACATTTAAGAATTTATTTTGTATCCTTTTTGAAATGTATAAAAAATTAACCCATCCCGAAAAAACATTTTTTCTAGAGTATGTTTGTTTCTTTGCTAAATCACTTAAAACGTGTCCGATTTCTGTAATAAATAATTTTTCCTTGATCATTTTGACATTAGCAGAATAATTTTCTCTTCCGCATAACCAATTAGTTCATTTAAAGTCCGAATACAAATGAGAAGTTTGCTCGAAAAAATGTACTGAGCCAATCTCCATTGGAACAAAACATGCTTCGTTTGATAGGTTAAACCCGTAGGAGTTATTCCTATATGGTTTGATTGTGGAGCAATCTCCACGATGTCTTGTTATTGTGAGAATAAATTTGATGTACTCAAAAATAGAAAGAGACAATGAGATTTTTGGTCGTTTTCGCACGTCTGGTCTATATGAGGTATCAATGTTTGGTAGAATTTTGGTGCTATTTCATAAGTGGTCAAAAATTATAACGCATAGCTGTTGTAATAATTTGGTTGCATTCAGCACAATACCAAAAATTATCACAGTAGAAATAATTATCACGGTATTTGGATGGGTAATTAAAAAGTAATTGCATCCCGCAAGAATTTTGAAAAATATAAACTCACTCCGATAAAAATTATTGAATTATCAAGAAATGGGTTTTTAATAGGGACGCTCGAAACTTGTTAGGTTGTAGCAGCCATGTTGTTAAAGCAACAACTGTCAAAGTTATTGTGAATTGTTCAGTAGTGTTTGGCAGAAGTTTCTGATTTTCAAAATCAGTGCTTCATTCGAGAAAATTTCCGCGCATTACGTGATTTGTATCCTTGTCACAACCGTCCTGCCGAGCCGACTATTCGATGTTTGGTCTGCTGAAAAAATTACACACGTCATTCACAAGAAGTTAGCCTTTCTGAGGCTTCAACTTGCGATTTTTGCGTCTGAACTTCGGGCACGCCATGTGGTTGCTGATTGAGCTCTGAACCAGTTGGAAGTTGACCCAAATTTCGCCAAAAAAAGAATCATCTCTTGCGACGAGGCCTATTTTTGGATGAATGGATATGTAAACAAGCAAAATTCTCAGATTTGAGGCGATACTAATCCACACGAGATATACCAGCATCAAATACATCCCGTAAAAGTCACTGTTTGGTGCGGATTTTGGTCTGGCGGAATTATTGGTTCGTATTTCTTCCAAAGCGAAACTGTCGCAACTGACGAGTATGTTACGCTGGACATTTTGCACGGCGACATGAACCACCAAGATCTTATGATTAAACGCCTTTAGGCTTCTTTCTTTCGGGCTATCTTAAACCGCTGGTCTATGCGAATGAACCGTAAACAATTGATGCCCTCATAGTCTTACGGAATAATGTAAAGTTTCAATGGTCAACTGAGTGCGAGCATATTTTTTAAAAGTCAAAAATCTTATTAACTTATTAATTATTGTCATAATGTGCTAGAACCCCGAAAAAACCAATAGCGTTTGCATCAGTACGCTTAGTCCCGCAGAACGAAATTATTCACAGCTACAAAGGGGGGAGGCATTAGCTGTTATATTCGCCGTGAAAAAATATCAAAATTATTTAATTGGTAAGAAGTTTATAATCTGTACTCATCATCAGAGTTTGGAAGTGATTTTTAACCTTCGTAAGGGTATATTAACCTTCGTAGCGATTGAGCTCGTTTGAAAAGATGGACAATGGCGCATACTGACGCACATAGTAGACTTCCATTAAATTAAGAAAAAAACCAATGTTGATGAAATTCGTATAAGGCTATATAAAAAATTTTGAAGACTTCCCAGAGATGAAACATTTGAAGATTCAATTTTGTCATTAGTATATGAAGCTTGTATGAATGGTTGGTTTTCAAGCGTACCACACCACTTACAATATTATAAAAATAAATCTAGTCATTTCAGTACTGAAAATAAATGCTTATACTTTTGTGGTAGAATTGTGGTACCATTTAGTTTACATCGTCAAGTCCTAGATCTTATTCATGGTGAAAGTTATCATGGAATTGTGAACATTAAAATGATTTCTCGTTCCTGTAAATGGTTAGAAAAAATGACAAAGAAATTGAAAACTATAGTATAATCATGTTATATTTGCCAATCATCTCAAAATGTTCCTCGAGAAATAATGAAAACCAAGTGGCCTGAATGGAAATATCCGTTTCATAGAGTCCATAAAGATTTTATTGATTTCGCCGGGAAAAATTGCTCTTATTGATAGTTTCTCGAAGTATTTGGACGTCGGACGAGTATATTTTACAACAGCTAGAAATGTTATTAAAATAATCTTTGTTGTGTTGGTCTTCTAACTGAGATAGTTAGTGATAACGGTCCGCCTTTTCAAAGCATAGAGTTCAAAAAGTTTTGCCAATATCATTCTATAAAATTATGGCATTCACACCGTCTCGAGTCGAACGGGTTGGCCGAGTGTTTCGTCAAAATAACAAAACCTGAGTTAGAACAAACCTTAATCGAAGCAAAAGAGGATCTGTCTTTGGAAATGAAAATTCAAAATTTTTTTTTTTTAAAATTGAAACACACAGAATTCTAGTACAAAAATGACTCCAAATTCGAGGTTATTTACCATATAAGCCTCGAACATAAATCAGTTCATTATCTTAGGAAACGGTGAAATTCCAAGAACAATTCATCAGGAATAATAATAATTTAGAAACCGGAAAAGATAAATTATTTCTCAAAAACCTAATAAAGCAAATAAATAAATATAATGTTGGTGAAAACGCGTTATATAAAAAACATATATAAAATCCAATAAATGGATCCCAGCAAAAATTGTACTAAGTCAAAATTTATACAACATTCGGTTTGCCCACGAAAATCAGTTAAAAAAGAGTAGTCAAGATTACTATTATTATTAGAGATCCATTATCCTAAATTTGTATTTGTGAGATGTGTGAAAATGGGACTCTTAAATGATTTTTTGACAAAATTCAAAAATGAGTTTGCGATAATTGCTAATAGGGATGAAATTTGGATAGAGGGCTAAGTGCCCTTGAGAGTTATCGAAGCCGTCAATTCTTCCAAGCCGCCTCTACAATTATTGCATTTCAAAATGTTGCATTAACAAAATATTGTTTTATTTTATTAATCTTGCAACTACAAAATGTTGTAATTAGAAAATGTTACAAGTATAAAAAATCTTGCAATTAAAAAACTTTATTAATTATTTTGTGCAATTAGAACTAGAAGAAAAGAAAACCGGGATTTCGAAAACCAAGATTTTGAAAACCGACAAAATATTAAAATAAAAATGTTTAAAGAGAGGAAAAACTGCTAAATTCAGTACTGCAGCTCGATTCTGGTTTTTCCTATAGGAAAAGGAATTAGAAAAAATATTTTCATAATATTAATATAATCAATTTCTGGCCTACTGAGAAATCATGTTTGATCTAAAATTTTATAATTTAGGAAATATTTTTTCCGTATCGAAATAGGATAGGAAAAATATTCCCAATTTAATTTTGTTTTTGAAAAAATTTACACTAACTGTTTACCATTTACTCTGGCATAGTAAAACATTTTTTACAAAACAAGTACGTCTAATGTGTAACTCTATGCTTGGTTCGATAGGTTCTGGAGATCTCCTGGTCTTAAGAGGCTAAGCATGTTCAATGTTCCCATTTTTAAAGCGTTGTCCGTGTACAATTTCCGAGGTCGAGTTTGTAATGAATCCGATATGGTTATCCGAGGCCTTTGTTTAGGGTTCATAACTTGATAGTTTTTATGAGGGAAGGTTGTTGGCCTTCCGCTCAACCCGCTTGTTACGTGTGTGGGTCACGTACTGGTGAGAATCTTGAAGCATCCAGTCCTACCTTGAACACATGTATATAGCGAGCCGCTTGATACAAGACAGACGCCCGCTTCAGCCGCTCATAACCTGGAAAACAGACGCTGGTTTGGTATTGGTTTTGAGGCGACAATGGCTCGCCCTGACATGTAGTGTCCATGATTATAAACAGGATTTAGCTGCTCGTATCCACTACACCACCTGATTCGTTTAGAGTTACCCAGAGAGCACCGCGAGGAGGTATAAATCTCGGACTTCGCCCCCCAATCGAGCTACTGGTATATATTAATAATAATGTACAATTTTGTATTTATAGTAATCTATTGGTAAATAATTTGTAACGATGAGCAGAAATAAATGCTTTGGACAACATCGTCAGATTATATTGTATTTATAATAATAAACGCGTGTTTCATTTCGCAATCTCGGAACACCGCATAACCTTCATTTTTCGATACTTATTTTTGGAATTCAAGTTTACCTATAGACTGCCTATCGATAGCCTACTCATCTTTGAGCAAAACTTACGGTGTAATGACTTCAAAACATAGTATTTCACAACAGATTGAAATCACCAACCAATCGGAAACAATAAGAAAAATACTTGTATTGATGATACTGATTAACAGCCGCCTACCATATACCACATTGAGATAGATGGTTTAGCCATATATGTATTTGCCAGACAAAGCGACACCGAATGACTTCACCATACTTTATTACACTGTGTACAGAATTTAATAAAAACCACCAATCAAAAATTGAGAACGTGCGCAAATAAATATAACAATACTCAATATTTTTGTTGGTATGATCGATTTAACCGTGAAAGTTTGAAATAAGTAAAACAAAACTTTCAAAATAACTTTGACTAATCAAATTATGTATCAAAGTTTATTATATAAAAATTGAAAGTATATCGGAAAATTCCTTTACTTATAATAAAAACTATAAATTGAATTAATTATAAATCGTTGTATATTATCGTAAGAAATCGCTTGTGTTTCACGTCTAGATATACGCGATCATAATTTGTAACATTTGTTGATTGTCTTAAAAATAGAAATTATTATTTTTTTCTTTTGTGATGACCACACAGTTAAAAATATGGAAGATTATTCTATATAATTTTATCTGTTTTACAATAAACTATAAATTTTTTAATAAGTTTTTTGTTTTGAGTTGCACCCTGATCGGGTTTCTATTTGATGATGATTATATTACAACTAAGGATTACAAAATTTAAGTTATTATTAAATATTTTGGTTCGTCGTGGGTTAGAATACAAAAACATTTATTTTATTATTAATGAAGCAGAATAAAAATCAATGTAAAAAAATTGAAAATTCAACAGAATGTTTTGGACATAGTGATACATATTAAAATTTGTTACTGTCTTACACAATAAAATTATTGGATTGAATTTTTTATTTTGGTATTAAGAAGAAAATGAATCATTTTCATATTTGTTGATTTGGGAATTAGTGTTTGTTTATGGTACCATTGTAATATATACAGAGTTCGGGTTAGTCATATCATATTATATTATGTCCTATTTCATTCCACAGTCGGATCAAGAATGAAAAATAATACTTCAATAACTGAATAATATATCTATCTAGCGTTTATCATCACAAATAAAGTAGCTTATTTTGTTACAGATAAGATAATTTTTGTTGATTGGATTAAAAAATAGAAAATAAAATATTTATTTATAAATAATAAATTGTTTGTTTAAATTGATACATTTTATGAACTAAAAACCCAATTAATACGCGATTGATTATCTCCCCAAAATATTGTGTTATTGTTTTACGGCCTCTGTACTATTTTTTTAAAATGTAAAAGTAGAACATCTCAATTTATAAAAGTATACAATGTAGAACGTTCATTGACGAAGAGAAACAAGAATTAAATAAATAGTTCTATTGAATTTCGGCAACCGCAATCCTAATATTTTGACATGTTATATCTGTATAGTGTAGTTGGATATGAATACAAGTTAGGATTTATTACAGCGAATTTCTAATCTAATTTATCGTTAAAATCTACAGTTCAACAAAATTTTAGCTGAATGAAAACTACAACATAATTTCATGGTTTACCGGAATGTAAAGCTGGTGTGGCTTCTTTTATCACCTTATTGACCGGAACAGCCCCTCAGCCTAGGATACTCAGAGAGCTTCGGTTGTTTCTATATACAGCTAGGTAGCCACGCCCACATCGCGGAGAGAGAAATACGTAATGTAATACTCTAGGTCGTACCGCAGCACGGATTCTGGGGCGGACCAATCATTGTTTAACCCCTTTGGACGAAGCTCCAAATTATCAAGATCAACAAGATTTTCAACTGGACATTTCTTTCCGTACGAGATGGAAAAAGCCATTTCCGTGAACAATTAAGAGAAATAAATGAATTTACAACTAAATTGAAATAAGAGTTTACAATTTTAAAGAAATGAATGGATAACTAAAAAAAACAGTTTAAACACGTGGAACACTTGGAACGACACCTAACCCTGCAATCGATGATGTTATTAATCCATTTCATACGGATGAAGAAGAATTAGAAAAATGAACAAATTTGGTGTTGAACCAGAGTAACAAACCAAGTTAAAAAGGGAAAGCACAACACTCATTATAAATGGCAGAAACTTTACTATCAACTTCAAAAGAGTTTGATGAGATGAGCTTGAAGAAACAACTAGCGCTAACACAACAAAAAGAAATCACCTCCACCAATAAATGTCGTTGGAATATCAAATTATTCCACTATACAATCGATTATGAAATCAGTTATGATAACCGAGTGCAAGCGCGTATCTCTAAACAATGGCGTCTGGAAAATTAATGTTACAGACTCTGAAACCTACGAGCATAAGAATGATCGTCCAATAAAACTTATGGCAAGATGTCTGTACTCAACCTGTGCAAAAGAGGAAATTATTGAAGATCTGAAGCAAAAGGGTTATCAAATAGAAAATGCCGTAAACATCATTAAGAAAGAAAAAATCGAAACTGAGACTAGATGCGTGAAATATACCGGAACGCATCACGTCCTAGTATGCTCGGTTAGTAAAGATATTGCTGCAAATTGTGTTAATTGCAAGAATCTACATCCCGCAAAATCCAGGAATACCTGAAAAAATTAACCAAACTTTCATCAAATAGGAACAAGAAGCTCATGCAGTAAAACGGAAGACTGGCAAAGAAACAACAGTACCCCAAAAGATACTAAGATGCATGGAAGCTCTCAATATTTGTCTAGCTATAACAAGAGAAATGCCTTGAGCTGTAAGCAACAGGTTAGATAACAAGACTCTCTAAATGAAATGACATCCGTTTGCTATTAAAATGATGCAAACAACCACAAATAAAACATTAAGGAGAGTAATCTGGAATTGTAAATCTTACTGACGATGCCAAATATTTGGCGAAATATTTAAGATAAAATAAATTAAATTAACAAACTTACAATTACTGATAATGCAACGAAAAAATATTTGATTTACTATGTGCTCAAATGCTCTATGTGCTCACCACACCTTAACACGTAACACATAAATTTTTTTATGTATCACTTTATAATTTATTTTTGTATATGTATTCACTAAAATCATATATGTACTTATCGACAAATATTGGTAAGAATTGAAGAAATCCCCATTTTTCAAACAAATTTCCAATAACATTGGCGTCGGACTCTATATTGAATTTTTCACATTAATTTTTTATAAGACCACAAACCACAATGTAGAAAAACTTTTCTAGTCAAAATTCCTACGAAGAGTACAGGAGAAATAGAAATACTATTTACTTAGCTCAAATAACGGGAATTCCTTTAACAAATAAGTAACATTTCTATAAAAACTCTAAAGTTAATATGAAATACTATTACGGGAAATTGTAATTGGTTTGATTTATAGGAGTGATTCCTGTATAGTACTGCCTACTATGCAAGATACAGGGTTTTCCAATAAGAGGTTTCAAAATAGCCTGCTATTTTTGTAGCCGTCAATCTTGAAGCTGTTATCTTTTGACTTTTGACAAGTAAAAACTACGCCATTACTAAAAATGGTACGATACACGCTTCGACAACGCATTTTAACAATTTCATAAAATTCACTACAAGAACAACAAGAAGAACCTTCTCGGCCGGCAATAGTGAAACCGGTGGAAAAATTTGAGCTGTTGGGATAAGTTAGTGATGTGAAGAATCGAAACCGTGTGCGTCGCTCAACAACTCCTGAGAATATTGCTGCTGTAGCCCGTAGTGTTGACGGAAACCCAGGTTTGTCGATTCCTTGTCGATCTTTGGAATTAGACATTCCACAAACGACATTACACCGTATTTTGCATGAAGTCTTAGGTTTTAAGGCTTTTATGCAGCATACATACCCGCGGACCCGATTGCGGCACAATTCTGCAGTTTTGAGTTGAAGTTAGTCTTTGCTCAAAATATTAGTCTATTTCGTACGTCATTTTGATTGTCAATTTTTTCATTTGTAATTTTCGCTTGGACGGTGAACACGCCATATAAATATTTCTCAGTAGGCGTACATTTTTTATCAGTTTGACGTTTCAATTTTCGAAGTGAAGAATTTTGCGTGAGTAACATCTTTAATTTTTTTTTATTATAATTCAAACGACTGATAACGTTGATTAAAACGTTGATAATCATGTCGAAATTGATAGAGATAGTTAAAAGTGATTCATCAAGCGACTGGCTGATAAACATGTCGGAAAGGAGAGAAAAAGTTAAAAGTGATTATGGCGAATATTGTTACAGGTAATTTTTCTATAAAATCGCCTGAATTCTTTATTTCTATAACTATATATTTATAAATATTTAACCTTAGGCCAAAGTCAATCAATTTTACAGCAGAAAAATTGGAACGGGTATTGAGTACAAAATTTTTGATGGTGTAGTTCAGGTTATAAAATTGATGACGGAAGAGGCTTAGTCTTTCGTAGAATTCGCGTTTCAATATGCCAAAGAGAATCGCACGAAAGTAACTGCGGTACATAAGGCCAATATTATGCGAATGTCTGATAGTGTTTTTTTTTGCGCTGTTGACGTGACATGGCCGTTAAATATCTCGAAGTGAAATTTGAAGTATTTGGATAATGTGTGCTTAAACATGGTGCAGGATCCACGTAAATATGTGCTTGTTATGCCAAATTGACATTTGTTTTGTATGGTGACATTTTCAGTGATGTGCGCTTGTCCAGTTGGTGGTTTAGGCACCAACAGATATAACCAGGACCGCCATTGCGTGGCCCGACATTTTGTTTCCTACCTTATTTTTTTACAACTATGTTGTGGATTAAATCCAAGAAATTTTTATCCTCTTAAAATTTAATAAAACATTTGATTTTTTAATAAAAAGTTTTGAGTTTTTATTTATTACTTCATATCAGCTACAGCCCCTTCATCACTATCGTTGATACCCCGTGATGTTGAATCTAGAAGACGTGCTCTTCATTGAATTGTAATCAATTCGTAACATTAGGGTACCATCTTTATCGGACACAACTAGTGGCGTATTTGCCAAAAATGCTTGCCGTGATCGGTTTATCTAATCCTGTAGAAAATTCCGTTCAGGCATACTGTATTCGACGAATGACGGCGATTGTGTTGGTTGAATTTGTATTTTAACCGATGGTGGCTAGTCCAGTTGATGGTCAGGGAGTCAGCGAACAAGTGTTGCCCCCATAACTTAAAAATAATTCTTAAGGTTTTTTGAAGTTATCCTTTGATAAATTAAAGTTATTTGTTGCCTCCATATAGTTTGTCGAATGGTGTTCTGGTGCTAAAAACTCATGGGTTCGAAATGTTCTGCATGTCACACGAATTGATGTTTTCCAAAATGTAAGCTGAATCAACGTGACCAAGCAAAACGTACGAAACAATAAAAATCGCACGAAAAAAATCAGAAACTCCTTTTGAATGCTTTCAATTCTTTTTATAAGCACAGCATAGTTTCCGGACATAACGTTTGAATATTTTTAAATTAATTGGTCCATCGTTTAACAAATCCAAACATGATATTCGCCTTCGCAATACAATTTTCAATATGCTTCGCTGTTGACTTTGTATGAAATAATTAACGGATTCCTTTTATGATGGAAGGACATGATTTGGCATTTCTTAATATTGAATTAGAGTGAGTTATATCTAGGTCTTCTTGAAGTTTCTCCGTATCTAGCATTCCATTAATAGTACGACAAATTTTCACGTCATCGGCATATATGAGCACGTTTGAGTTTTTGGTTATCTCGTTTATTCGATCTATGAAAACAATAAAAATCCAAGGCCCGATGTGTTGGAAGGAATGAATATTCATTTCCTATAGAAATATAAGCAGAATTGAGCAAAGCAAAATAAAGGATTTGTATGGAATCGAAGCCACTATTTCTGTAATGGACCCTATTTCTGAATGCGATCCCAATAGTATTACTTGGATATGCTAGCTCGTTTTTTGTAAGAAACTATACAGATTCTTTACCTATACCGGGCACAGAAAATTAAAATGGTTAAGGGCGGCATTGTAAAAAATTTATAGAATGTAGGAAAATGATGGTCCTGTAAAGAAGACACTTGAATTTTTTGGTCCAAATTGGAATGCTAAAAACTATATTAGAACTTTTGATAAATGATTTTTTTAAGTTGATTGCTTTCTAAATTGTATTCTTTTTAATGGTTAATTCACTTCAATCGGACAGTCGTAAGTTTCTTAGACCAATTTTATTAGTCAAAAGATACTGAATGACAGGCAGGAAAAAGATTTTCAATGAATTCTGTTATGCCTTTCAAATGATAGTAGTTTTTCATAAATTTTATGTCCTTCAAAATATTTGCAAAAATCGAAAATATCTTCCAAATAAACGATTACAATCAAAAATCATGATAACTCCAAATTTATGTAGAAAGTATGAAGTTTTACATGGGTCAATCGCAATACTATTACTCTGGACTGTCGCAATACTACAGACAAAAGTCTGTACACACGAAAAAAAAAATTCACATCGTAATTTTAGTTCGGTGATATAAAATCTGCAAAAATCTCGAGTCTACAAGCTCGAGATTTTTGCAGATTTAAAACAATTATTAAGGGATAAAAATTATATCGTCAGTTTGTTCAACAGTGACACCACTCAATTTTTCAGTAGAGCGATTGGAAAACATCACAAAATTGTTTGTAAAAACGGCGTTTTTCAAAAGTAAATAAAAATACATTTTGATTAGTAAAATAATATTTTTTCTGTTCCTACGCCTCTATCGGATCTAAATTTTTATAATTTTTAAAAATTTTGCACATGTTCTTAGGGGTCTAGGTCGAAATTGCATATTTTAAAATGACATTTTTTAAAATGACATTTCTCAAAACTGCATATTTCAAAACTGCATAAGGTACAAAACGGCATAAGGTACAAAATTGCATTTTTCAAAACTGCATATTTCTAAACTGCATAAGGTACGAAAGGACATAGGTACAAAACGGCATTTTTCAAAACTGCATTTTTCAAAACGGCATTTTTCTAAACTGCATTTTTTAAAAAGACATTTTACAAAATGGCATATTTTAAAACGGCATTTTTCAAAATTGCATGTTTCAAAACGGCATAGGTACAAAACGGCATTTTTCAAAACGGCATTTCTTAAAACAACATTTTTTAAAAAGACATTTTTCAAAACGGCATTTTTAAAAATTTCATTTTTCGAAACGACATAGGTAGAAAAATTTAGGTGAAGGAGAATATTATATGCATACTAAATCTTCAAATAATTTCTAATTTCCATGATGGTCCTTTCTTATAACATACCTATACTAAACCTAAACATGTGAAATTAAATCTTACTCGACTAAGAAATAGTCAAGTTTCTTTTCATTTGACTTTATCCTAGAATTTAATCCAAGAATCGTTCACAAATGTTCAAAAATTTCATTCATCTCAAATTTCATCGTGTAATAAATAACCGTACCTGTTGGTCATATTCCAGAAATTAATGAAAAGATAATTCTAGATTCATAATCGATTAAAATATTTCATTCTGTCTTGTGCAGTTTTGAAAAATGCATTTTTGTACCTATGCCGTTTTGAAATATGCAGTTTTTAAAAATGCTATTTTGGAAAATGCCGTTTTGAAAAATGCCATTTTGTACCTATGCCGTTTTGAAAAATGCAGTTTTAAAAAATGCCATTCTGAAAAATGTCGTTTTAAAATATGTCGTTTAAAAAAATGCCGTTTTGAAAAATGCTCTTTTAACCCTTATGCCGTTTTCAATGCATATTTCAATGCAGTTTTGAAAAATGCAATTTTGTACCTTATGCCGTTTCGTACCTTATGCAGTTTTGAAATATGCAGTTTTGAAAAATGCAATTTTGTACCTTATGCAGTTTTTAAATATGGCGTTTTGAGAAATGCATTTTTAAAATATGCAGTTATGAACGGATCCCGTTCTTAGGATGGGTTCCAATATCGTAAAATGTTAATTGCTTTCTCGAATTGAGTGATTATGTTTTTATACTAAAGAGAGTATGTTTTGATACTAAATAATAAAAATATGAATTATTGGGTATCGTTTGATTCGAATATTTTAGAAATAAGTGAATTTTGAGTTGTGTCACTATTGCACCAAACCGACGAGATATATGATCTTGTGGCCAAATATAACATAATTTAAGAAAATAAATTTTGAATAAACAAAACTGGGCGGCTTGTTGATGCGTGGTGTGGCCGGTGGCGAAACTCTTGTTTTATGCAGTAATGACTACATTGCACATATCTCTTACGCTAAAACTTGTAAAATTGAAATTGTTATGCCATTATTAGAAAATAACAATTTCACTGCTTATTTCCTTTTAAACACATTCGACTCTAATATTTTTATTGGTAGTTCTATTGTTTCTTCATAGGATATTAACACCCGTGATTCCTGCATCACTATAAATCAGTAAACACTTTTTGTAACCGCTAAAATATATTTGTCTAGCAAAGAGTACATTCTCTGCTATTTGTAGGCCTAATCTTGTGTGTGCAGTACTTCGAAAACAAAATCGTGTCATCCATCATATCAAATCAAACAAGCAACATGATGTGTGTTTTGCCTTTAAATCCAATATGTGACGTTGTAGAATGTTTTAGCATAACTAATTTTCAATTATATTTTTGTTACCACTCGTGAATCTACTAGACCGACCTGCAAATTTTTTCGTAACTACACTTTACGTAGATACTAAAAACATATACATCCAACATTTCCGTTGTTTACGATGACGACAGTGATTGTAAATAGTTGCATTTCATGTTTGATATTTCGCACGAGTTTAAGTTAGGTGCAATTTGTGCATGGAAAGTTTCCAACATTGATTTAATTTTAATGCATGCAAATTATCGCGACCTTTGCTATTTCTTTCAAATATTGTATCGTTTTTGTAATGTTTGTTTTGCTTTGTATTATTTTGAAAATTTAATCTGATTAACTCTTATAAGTTAGAACTGTATAATTCAGTCCAAAGAGACGTAAAGCTGTTATCCTCGATTTGTGGGGGATGCAAATTTGATACAATGAAAATCAAATTAATAAACTGATTATGTATTTTTTGTGCTGAAGTTTACAACCCATTTGACATTCGAGAATTACAAACCACCATTGGTAAAATATGTATTTTATGTTTTAATATTCCATGTCTATCATTAAAATATAATAATTTAAGGCGTCATTCAAAAATCATGAATATCCTCATTTGTAAATCACGCATCATCTATTAATAAATATCCACTGTACGTACAATTTTTATGATGTTTACCATAAAAATTATTTTTTGTGACTGACACATAATAAATACAGTCAATGTCAGTTATATCATTTACAATGTAAGAAGTGCACACAAGCCTCTCACAGTAAAAAGTTTAATTAAAAATATACAGAGTGTTCGTCACTCTCTGTATTATTTGTTATATTGATAACTCTTGGTTGTAGATTTTGAGAATTTTGAATGGAATTATTTGAAGTTTAGACGCAAAAAGACACCAAATTCGACAAGAGTTGACCTTCGGGAGTAAATATTGGTGTTTCTACCACCCTCGTTAAAATATTTCCGTTGGTGCCAAATACCCTGTATTTATATTAAAAAACATTAAATGAATAACGAAGAAACAACTATAAATTAAAATGAACAGTAATTGAATTTATAAAATATGCATAAACTTTGCGGAGAAAGTAAATTAAGGAGGTCATCTAGTTATGCAGAGAAGCAAAAAACGAAACTTTACATTTTGTATATGTATATTTGCTCGGTTGGTATCTCACAATATAATGAGTAAAAGATAAGTAAAAACAAATTTTAATTATTTGAATTTACTTAAGATATTTTTCTTAATCTGAAAAGCTCAAATATATACAGAAAGTAATTATTCTATACCGCATATAATATAAAATAGCAACTGTTAGAATTTTTACGTTTTGTTACATTATGAAATGTGTGTGTGCAAGAATAAAAATAAATTTTTTTTATACATGTTTTTGTTGCTCATATCCACATAAGAGATCAGGTAAATAAAATTACATCTGCTTGAGTTGGTCCATTTCGATTTAAACCACCTGTTTCACGTATACTTACTTAGACAACATAAAAAAAATTCAATCAGTCTAATGTTCTTTCTGTATAATTTTTGTGTTTGAAAATTAAACAACAAAAGCTGAGTATTTTAGAAGAATTTAACATGTGCTAACGTATATGGAAAACCCGACCATAATAAATTCACATTTTCGATTTTGTTACAAAAAATTTCTTTTCCTGTTTGAACGAAAATAACGAAACCAAAGCGAATATCGCACATGAATTGAGTTAGGACACCCGGGGGCCGATTAACGTAAACTTAACAATATAATATCGATATTTTTTAAAATAATAAAATGGGTTTTAAATATATTGGATCTGTGTATTTTGTTGGACGAGTTCGTTTTATTATCGTGTGTTCAGGCGTAAACGACGTCTTTCTTAATATATCTCATTTTATTACTTTATTGCGCCAATTATTTCATTTTGGTTTTGTCTGTGCCCATAATTGTCCATTATTAGAACGTTAATTGAAGAGTGCAGCACTTTCATCTTTATCGCTCTAATTGATCTATTAATAATCGATTATTTTAATTGAAATTTGACTTGTGGTTTTATTATTATTGACAACATAATATTTTTAGAAAATTTATTTTATTTTCTAATTGCCGTAGCTAATTTGTTAATTTTATTTTGTTTCTTTTCGTTTTAGGTAAGACTTTGTTCAATGTTATAGAATATCACCTTAAATTAGAAATCAAGTAAGTATTAATGACGTCGATGATCATTTAAAGGTGTATGAAGAAGTAATTTTTTAAGTTTAGCCACATATTTTTATGATCTGTTTCACTGTGGCTTTAATAATGTTTGGATTTAGGCTTTTTCACCAACAAAGACAAAATAGATGGTAAAGGTTGTTAATTATGGTAGACCTGATCCGGTTACAGACACCTAAGTATTCAATAGTTAGTAAATTATTAGTTGAAAATGTAATGTACGGTGGTTAGCACAAGACAGCACAATTATTTTTGGTTTTTTTGGATATAAATAATCAGCATCCTAAAAATTAATTAAATAATTAATTGCCAATGGTAAATTTCCTGAAATAAAACTTCATTATTATAATAGATTGATTGGGCAGTAGAACTGAGAACCAGACAGGATGTGCCGGACAACGCCGATCCTATTCCTACAGGCTGCGTATCCGTAACGAGGGGGAAGGATAGGAAAACATTTTTTTTACTTTGTAGGACGGGACAACCCGGTTTCAGACACCCAGCGATCATAAGATACAAGACAACAAAACTCCAATCTACTTAGAAGGAAGGATAGACATATTTAGTTTAATGATTACCAATGGCATTGGCCCTCAACAATTGCCTCTGTAAATCAGCACCTATAAGAAAAAAACTGCTATTATTGCACAAGCATTCGGAAATTTCTTGAAATTTAACTCCACATTAACACCCTCCAGCCTCCTAAACAATATAAAAATCCAATAATTTATTAATTAAAAAAAATACCAATCATCGCAACACAACAATTCAATAGTGAGTCCATTATCAGCTGGACCACCTGCAGCTCGAAATCCATTGTATGCTGCCAGTGAATACAGGTTACTTGCTGCAATGGTGCCAACCAGCCATCAATAAAAACACCAACCGCAAACTAATCACTGGGCTAAAACATAATCTATTAGTGGAAGTATAATATTATAGATACTTCCATGGACGACAAACACGCAAAACTAACACTCCATTCTGCATGCTGCCTCATACCAAACATCCAAATACGTCAAACTACCATTATAATGCCTAAAGTAAGTTTAGAGTAAATTTACGCCAAAGCGCCTAATGTGACAATTTGAGATCAACAATTAGGTAGAGTGCCCACCCACTCCACAAAATCTGCAAAATAAGTTCAAAAGCGACAGTTGATCGACAACTCTACAGGGACGCTTGGTCCCCTCAAACCGTTGACATTCCATCGAACGGCCCCTGTGCTTGTCTATTGAACGTAAATGACATTTATATTTGAATATAGCCCCTTCCCGCATTATCATCGTCGGAAATGCTCGTGGAGCGCCTCTTGAGAGACTATGACGCGAACGGCTCAGCCCTCTGTTCTTCCATCATTTGATCTCCACGTTACGTGGTGGATTCTCTTATGTGGGAAAAACGTACTTGATCTCCTGTTAGACCCAATGTGCAATGTACCCCTGCACTCCCACTGATCTCCGCACTAAAGTGGTCTACGATGATGTCGTGGTGCGACATGCTATTGATGACCTCCCTCAACTCGGAAGCGGAAATCGATGATATAACGCTTCACACATGTTCCAATTCCCAAAGCGTTGTCCGTGTACAATTTCCGAGGTCGATCTCGTCAAGAATGCGATACTGGAATCCGAGGCCCTTGCCTAGGATTCACAACCCAACTGTTTTTATGAGAGAAGGTTGTTGGCCTGCCGCTCAACCCTCTTTTCACGCGTCTGGGTCACGTACTGGTGAGAATTTCAAGACATTCAGTTCTATCTTGAAGATACTTATACAGCGAGCCGCCTGATACAAGACACGCCCGCCTCAGTCGCTCCCATCCTGGAGATCGGACACTATGTCTCGGTATAGGTTTTGAATAGAATTTCCCCTGTTCGTCTCCACTACACCGCCTGATTCATTTAGAGTTACCCAAAGATAAAGTAGAAGTTCACATTCAAATAAGACCTAGAGATAAAAAATGAGTCAAACTGTGTTCTTAAACAGTCCTATAATCCGTTCTTAAAAATTTTGTTTCTAGTGCAACTAACATTAATTACCACAAGTAACCACAAGAACTACAACTTAAAAAATAAAATTTTTAAACGCGATTACTTTTTTGTATTTCCCCTGACTTTACGAAATGTTCATATAAAACATCGTTTATTTTCAGGTCCCACCTCACTCTTAAAACGATTTTGGTACGAAATAGATGCTTAAATGTTAGTAAAACCTATTCAATGAACAAACAATCTGTTAAATTAGACCATTTAACTCTGTTCGGTGCTATTGCTTGGCTTTCCATCCGTGACTTCTTGAGTGGTTTCGCTTCTGCTATAGCATCGTTCATTTCCATATTACAGCTATCCGACTTTCATTTTCCCTTTGAAGGTTCTATTCCAAAGATCTTCTTGTTAAGTTATTCGGTGACTTCCTCAGTGTGTGGCCAATCTATCTCCACCAGCTCTTTTTTATTTTGGTTCAATGACTGATTCGTTTGTCTAAGGAGTGCAAATAACATTTGTTATTTTGTTGGACCAAATGCAAATCAGCGTTATTCTAAGGCATTTATTTGAAAACACCTGTAGTTTATTGTTGATCTTACGAGTATGCTTATAGGCTTCGCAACCGCACATCAATACTGATTTCACACACATATTGAATATTCTTAGTTGGTTTTTTTGCAGTTTAGGACAGTTGTGTTCCACACTTGTTGTAATTGTAACATGAAGTGTAACAAGTTGAATGTTATTCTGGTTTTGTTATTGTGCATATCCACACTAGAGTAAATTGTATGCGGTAACTTCTTCGTTTCTTTCCCCTTTATCTATAAAAAAAAATGTATAGGTAAAGAGGAAAGAAACGAAGAAGTTACCGGATTCAAGTTACCGTACACCGAAAAATCTAAAATTGAATAATTATCTAATCTAAATTAAATAATAATAATATATTATATGATTTTTTTTAAATATTTTATTTGGTTTAACTATTCATTTAATAAAATACGAAATGCAAATTCAATGATTTAACGAAACTTAATTAGATGATTTTGTGCATTACAAATTATATAAATAATTAAATGAATTTATTAAATATTTGGGAATTTTAGATAATATGTTTCGCTAAACCATTAAAAATATTTGATAAAGTTTTTCTTACGGTAAATTTATTAAAACATCTAAACATTGTTTGTTTCCTATTAAATTCATTAATTTGAGAGTTATTTACCAAAATTATAATAATTCGCTAAGTCAAAGAGTTTTTATTAAATATATATTGTTAAAGTATTTGCCATATATATTGTTAAAGTATTGCCAAATTCTTGGCTTTGCATTTTTTGACTAATTTAATTATCTAAAACATTAAAAGATTTAATAAGATCATTAAATAATTGATTATTAATGCAAATTATAAATAAATGTTTTATATAAATATTTAATTAATTTAGCTAATTATTTTATTTAATCCAGTAACATTTTGATTAGAAATCGAACAATTATATGTTTTACTAAATATTTTAGTTGAAACAATTATTTCACTGCTTGGTTAAAATCATCTAATTTAAATTAAATAAATCAATCCTCGGCTTTAAATGAAATTGTCTAATCTTTATATGAATATTATTTTTTTTTGTTTCTGTGAGTATGGATATGCAGTATGCACATTGGGAATCGTTGCCGGTCAAAAACTCTTCGTACTTTTTTGCAATTTGTGGAGATTTTTTTCCTATTTCTTTCATATTTACAAAAATCTGACACGCATTTTATGAAATTGGTTTGAAATAATATATCGTCTGAATGTTATTTTCTTTGGACATGCGCTGACCCTCTACTTATCGTAAGTAAATTATAAATTCCATGAGATATTTAAATAATAAACAACATGCATAAAACCTGGCCTTCCATTAAATCTATTACCGTCGGTTTTAGATTAGTGAGCTCTTCTTAGTTTTTACTTCAAGTGTAGATGGCAGTGTCGATTTTCATTTACCGCAACTTATTTTTTAATATATATTAGTATCCACCGATCACACGGCACAGTGGTTAAAGCTTTAGCATTTGAATCGGGAGGTACCGGGTTCGAATCCCGATAGAGGCAGGATGTAAAATGATCATGATCTGATTGCGATGCTATACTGGTCAATACTATAGGCTGGCGTGGAGCTATGCAACGTGCAGATGATTCTACGTAAATCAAACCGATAGCCGTACGTCCTCGATTTGGGTACCGCGTGCGGTAGGATGTGAAATTCGAACTGCGAAATAGTTATGAGTGATTCAGTCCCAGAACAGATTGTAAAGACTAACAACAAACAAATGTTAATATAGGTAGTATATTTTGGACTAAAATTTTACTGTAAATATTGAATATAAAATTTTCGATTTTAGAAACAAGACGTAAATGAAACGAATGGAATGAAGAATTTGTTGGATACTTTCAATTAGAAATATAATTAGTAACAGTTTTGATAAATAACAAATTTCCGGATATTTTATTTATAATAATTTCTTGCCTATCATTAGTGCTTATTGATGTCTTTTATTTTTGGCACAGTTACGTCACACGCCCTGCAGAAGTTGTCAGGCTGGGTGAAATGCCAAAAAATACTTAGCTTTCTTTAAGAAATATAATCGTCACGAGCACTTTTCATCTATATTACCTTTCCAAGATCGATAGTGTCTTTCTAGGTCTTTAATAACTAAAACTTATCGATATATCATGGGCATTAACGTGCTTCCAGTTGGTTGGAATTTTGCAATTAATGAAAATCACGAGTGAGGCGAAGTCTAACACAAACAGCTTACGAAAAAAACCTTTAGTACTTTATGAAACCATTGCAACTTTGATTTCCTCTCCTTCAGAATCTTTACTTGAAACTGCTTTAAAACATTCGAATTATACCGTGTGCAAGGTGAAAGTTTTTAAAATCGTCCTGTATATTAATTATAATTTTTATTAGATTTTTTCGGCTTTTCGGACAAAATATTATTTTTAATGGCATCTTACAATGTTTATGACTATTTTTCAGAAAACAAAGAGACCATTTACTCAGAATATATCTAACACAAAAAGTAAAAAAATACACTCGCCCCCCCCCCCTCCCCCCATTTTTAGCCTCAAGGGAATGAGTACAAATACACAAACGTTTTGTACTATCATCGGTACAAAGCAAGAGTTGAATTTTTGCAGTTCGTTGCAACCTGATGAGTAGACCAGTACTTTATCAGTACGAAACCAAGTTGCCAAAAGAGACCTAAGGAAGTTCTCATTTTTGTAAGGGTTTGTGTATTTTTACACGTTATCTGCGGTTAAAAATGGCGGGGGCGCATTTTTCTACTTTTTGTGGTAGAATTATTGTGAGTAAATAGTCTCTTTGTTTTCTGTGACTATAATAGTCATAGACATTGTAAGATACCATTAAAAATAATATTTTGTCCGAAAAACCGAAAAAATTTAATAAAAATTATAATTAATATACAGGACGATTTTAAAAACTTCTTAATTATATTGTGTTGGCTTAGTACACACACATAGAAAGAATTTTCAGACTTTTCTGATTTGGTGACATAATTCGCTAAATCGATAAGTTCTTGTTTTGTACTATCGGCACAAAGCAAAAGTTGAATTTTTGCTGTTTTTTCGTGGCAACCTGATGAGTAGTCCAACTATTTATCAGTACGAACCCAAGCTGCCAAAAGAGATCTAAGGAAGTTCTTGTAAGGGTTTGTGTATTTTTGCACGTTCGCTTGGGGTTAAAAATGAGGAGAGTGCATTTTTCTACTTATTGTGTTAAATATATTGTGAGTAAATGGTATCTTTGTCTGCTGTCATAAACATTGTTAGATGCCATGAAAAATAATATTTTGTCCGAAAAGCCGAAAAATGTAATAAAAATTATAAATTATTAATGGTCATTTCAATAAAAAAAATTAGGAAATTATTTGTTTCAGAACAGAACATTGGAAATGTTTGAACACGTTCCCTGATCCAAAGTGAGCAAACGAGGCAATCAAAAAGGCTTTCAAATCAAAATTTGTGATGTAAAATAAGATTTGGATCCGATTTTCCATGTACAATTTGAACAGATCCGGATCAATGGGTGTCAAGAAACACGGCAAATATGTGACAAACACGTTCTTTGGACAAATTTATAGCCTCCTATATCTCTCTATTTTTAATTTGACGGTTTGTCTAACACCATTTGGTGAGCTTGAGCGATGTTATCGTCGGTAGTTGCAGTTTTTGGACGTCCCGAACGCTAATCGTCACCCATGCTGCTGGTACGGTCACGTTTAAATTCAGCTGCCCAAAATTTCATTGTGGTAAATAATGGTGCAGACTGCAGAGTACACAGGGGCCGCAGCTCGATACTCGTTTTTTTCCATTTCACAAAAACACTATACATCGAGACTCACTCAAACTATTATTAGCCAACAACTGCGCATCCAAAATGGCTGATTTTTTCAACGCATGCGCAAATATTTTCTCGTACTTTTGTTTGCGAGTGCTTCCATCTTCATGTTGCAGTCGGAATCTTTTAAGACAACCCTCATAAATCTCGAAAAGTAATTCGTAAAATCAAAATTGAAACGATAAATCCTGAAATCAATATTAATTCTCAAAATAAGAGTTATCATGAAAATTAATGAAAAGCTAAAATCATAAATTTAAAATTAAAGGCAGAATCATTCCAGGCATATGAAGAAGTTTTTTGCTCTATTTAGATTAAACTTTTCTAGATGGTAGACTCATGTTGGGATTACTTAGAATGAATCATTATATCAACTTTGTGTTTAGGGTATAACAAAATTTTGGATAAACGAAAGTTTAGGGTATAACCAAGTTAACTTGCAGATAGATTCTTATTTATTTTATGCCGTTATACAGAACAGTTATTTAATTGCCTGGAAAATAAATTTTATAAAGTTAGTGTATACTCTGAACTTAAAAGAAACGCATCGTACAAAAATAATGCTATAAAATTCATTTGATTGAGTTTTATTGGTATTACAAAGATAAGGAAAAGAAATTTAATTTATAAAATATTTTTTAAGTTTTGTTTAGTACGTCTCTAACATATCGGAATTTTTTTTTTACAGTTTTCGGTGCAACACACACGAAGTAGATTAATTTTAGTTTGAATTGTCGCAGGTCAGCTCAGTTGTTGCAAGTAAATTGTTTTCGTCTTTTGTGCGGTGTTTAAAAGAGGTTATTAAATAGCTTTTGCATAACTTACGGTACAAATGTATATTTACGCTAAAAATACACTTATTTATTATTCATTGAAGTCGAACACCATAGAAACAACTGTCTATCCACATGTTTTGCATTCGACATTTATAAACAAATTGGTTTCCTCTGTACTTGACCTCAATTTAAGAATTCATATCGCGCATGAAATTGAATTTTTTTTTGCCGCCAATTGAATGATGGCAAAGGATTTTTGCTCTTTACTGAACTGTTGTGTCTGACGATTGTTGTTGAATTTTTAACAGCTGTTCAAATTAATAGACTATAGATACTAAATATATGATGTGTATATATTCGCACTTTCCAGTCTTTCATTAAAATGAATCATATATGGAGTGGAATTATATAACTATGTATGTGTATAGAATGGTGTTTTGCGATGCAATTATAATTGTAATTTTATAAAACGAAATTAAAATACTGCGTGTTCATTTGAAACGTTTCCACTATGAGTTATTTCTTTCCAGAACTCAACCGTAGCTGGCAAATCATTATAGTATATAAATAGTTATTTTCGTATCGAGTACCTAAAATGCTTGGTTTTGCACGAGAATGAAAGATTGCTAAATGCACTACTACTTCCACCAGTTCACCCTCGTGATCCAAAAATTTTTAAAAATAGAGCAAGAATAAAGTTAATTGTTTAGTACGGGGTGTTTCAAACTTAATCACCCAACGTGTTATGAAATCAGCTGCATTAAGAGATTAAGCTAGCTGCGTCTTGTAGGGAAACAGGTTTAAATCGGAATGCATTATTCCGTGCATAATTGTTATTGGAATCCTCAGCTGTGCAGTGTGAATCATCGCCTTAAATATGTTTGATTATCTCCTTCCACAATTTCCCTAATACGCTCAATATTTTCCAATGACCGACTTGTTCAATTTGTTCCTGTACGTTCCTGAAATTTAAAAATATAATTAAAGAAAATCAAAATATTTCGAAAGCAAAAGAGGTTATTAATTTTGGAACTCCCTGAAGGAGCACAAGAAGAGAAAAGCGAATTTTAAAGAGTTTGGATTTTATATAAAATCTTTAATTAATTATTTTATAAGAATTGTTATTTGATGGTTTAATATACTTTTATCAAAATATTAAAAAATTTGTACAGAAATAGAAAACTATACCTAAAAACTAGTTCAAAGAATTCTGAAATATAAAATGAGGTTAGGATTTAGCGCCTCAGCCCCTCAAACCCGGCTACCAGGATCTGTAAATGTCAGCAAAATATTGGAAATATTAGACCCGATCACAAAGACGGCCATTCAAAGTTTTCCATGAAAATTAAAAAGCGCCATTTTCTACGCCTAATCGAAGAAGAGCAGAAAGTATGGACCAATAATCGAAGAAGAGCAGAAAGTATGGACCAGATAGTATTCCACTGCTCAAACCAAAAATGGGAACACATAATATCCGGTGGTGTTGGAAAAAATTAAACTTATGAACGCGTTGGTCGGCTCACAGTGTACTATACACTGTTTTGTGATATCCTATTTTGCGACACCCTGTGTCAGCAATTATATGCTTCTTTATTTTTATCCATACTCGTTCGCGGTTTTGCTTTTTCGGTCCTTACTTTACGCCAGTCGGCCAAATCGAGGACGTACGGCTATAGGACCGATTTAAGACCGCCTGCACATTGCATAGCTCCATGCCAGCGTATCCTGGCATGGAAGATGGGTCGGCCCATGAGTAGGGGGTCATAGATGTGTAAAATTTCACTACAGATCGTAATCTGTTGATGAAATTTCACTTTGCATCCCGCCCCTATCGGGATTCGAATCCGGTACCTGCTGATCCAAATGCCAAAGCTTTAATCACTGTGCCATTTGGTCGGCGTAAATTATATCGAATGTTTTATTAAAATCAGTATTCCTAAAATTCTACAGGGTGCGCCATCTGTTATGTCGGTATGTAAACATTGAATAACTGTGACATTTGTCAACCGATCGACTGATTAGGCATGCTTTTAAATGTCAATTCAGTAAAATTTTATTCATGAATCGTTTCATACTGAAACAGCGCGCCGAAATAGGGACGCTGTACACTAAAAATAGTCGTTCTGTTGTATTATCTCAACGTGCATATCGTCGAAAATATCGTGGCCAACAAGCACTGTCTGATAACACTATTCATCGTTTGGTGTCGAATTTTGTTCAGCACGGGACAGAGAGATCGCCAGCATTCTGATCATCAACGCTCAAGACGTTCCAATGACCTGGTTGAAGCGGAATGGGTGCAAAGGGCTGAATGTCGAAGGGCCCATTTTTTTCGTTTTTAGAAATATGATTTTTTAAATTTGTGGTTTTATGGAATATTTTGTAATTTTTTTTTATTAAACATAAATGAATTTCTTATGAATTTTACTATTTTTCATCTTTGGATATTCATGAAATTCCTCGTACCTATCCAGTCAGCGAATCATTTTGGTGAAGGAAAATTTTATCATGCGCCACCTGATACATTCGGGCCTATGTCAGCCTACTGATGCTGGTACCAAAATAGGTACCATATACCGAAAATAAAAAAATAATTAAATAAAATAAAGTATAATTCTAAAAACAAAAAAAAAAAAAAAATCGGCCCTGCGAACCATTTGGTCCTTCAACATTCGGCCTCTTGATATCATACCGTTGAAACGGTCAGGGAAAATATTAAAACCACATTGCGCAGAATGCAAAAGTGTCTTATCGTCGCCGCGATCAGCTTTCTGGTATCAGTGGAACAATTTTGCGGCGCATTTTGAAAGTTGATTTGCATTTGTTTCCGTATAAAGTGCAATTAACACAGAATATTGTCAACAGACCGCCAACGTCGCTTGGAATACGGCCAAACAGTCGCTCGAATGGTGACTTGACTTTGAACCTGGAAGCGATGATTGACAGGGTCCATTACACACTCTCTGGCGGGGTTAATAAGCATAATTGCCGCATTTGGGGAATGGAGAATCTACACGAGATACAAGAAACGCCATTATGCATAACCAAAACGAGACTGTTTGGGTCGGCGTTTGCGCCAAAACCATCATTGGTCCACATTTTTTCAGAGAAAACGAACAGTCAATAGAAATCGATGTCGGTGAATATTTTCTCATTATGTCTTCCGGCAAATGCTTGAAAAAGGTGATGGTTACTGGTTTCAACAAGACAATGCGGCATGCCACACTGCAAATCAAACAATTCAGTTTTGCAACGAAAATGCCCTGTACGTCTGATGTCAAAAAAGGCGTCATTGACTGGTCCCCAGATCTCCAAATTTAACCCCTCCGGACTTCGTTCGGTTATTTGGAAAGCAAAGCGTACGCCAGCAAGCCTCAGACCATTGACGAGCACAGGGCTAACGTGCCGAAATAATCGCTATACCGTCCGAGATGCTCGAAAAAATAATGGAAAACGCAGCAAAAAGGGCCAATTTTGCTTTGGGCAATAAAGGCGGCCACTTAATTGATATTGTATTCAAAAATCTAGTCCAAATAAATTGCAAAGGACCGGTTATTTTTTATCAAAGTTATTTAATGTTTTCATACCCACATAAAAGATGGCGCACCCGTTATTTCCCGAGAAAAAAAACAAAATTCTCAAGTATTAGGAAAATTAATTTGGCCGGAAATTCTCTAGAATTCTAAAAACTGAGGGTTATTTTTATGTTAATAACACTCTACGTTAATGCTCCATTAGGAAGCTTTGGTTATTTTTCGTTGTGTATAGACAGAGCCATCTACGATTTAAAGAGCCGTAACATTAAAATTTCTATGTTTCCATATGAAACAATGTAAAATAACCAATTTTTGAATTCATATTTTTTAATGAAAATTTAATTGTGTAATTAAAATTTTTATTTTATACCATTAAGAATATATTCAAAAACCACATATAAGTATCAGCATTATTATTTAGTATTTAATTAATGAAAAAAAAATTAAGATAGGCCAAATTTTAGTGTTTTTCTGTAGTGCAATCAATTAAATAGTTCCGTTTTATCAATGAATGTTGGTCTCATCGACATGAATTGGAGAATAAAACGATGAGTTTTAATTTCAATCAATAAACCACAACCCATCTAAGAAAATTAGGAAAAAAACACTCTTATTTATACTTAGATTCCGTTGGTTGAGTCGTTGTCGTTCCAAGTGATAATAAAAATCTGTTAGTTGCATGAAAAGTTATCCAATTTGTAAATCAATCAATAAGTGACGTGACGCGAAAGTTTGGGGACCTGTTGTATTTGGAAGTGTTGTATTTTTAGCAGTGAAGTAAATGCGGTAGTTTACATAATACACATTTTGACCAAGCACTGGTTTTATTGTAAACGAGTCACATAAAACGCCAAACTACATGACTACCGGAAGAGGGGTCAAATTCATCAATCAATTTAAAATTTCTAATGAAAATTTTCACATGAATATATTACCAAATATATTGATTTCGTAATTATGGGTTATTTATGGAATCAATTAAAATGTTATTATATTAAAATTAGAAATTCAAATTAATCATATTGGTTTTTATTTACAAAAATCTACTTAAACAATATTAATGTAAGCTGTTTCTTATGAGAAAGAACAAAAACTTACGATAAAAAATTGCAGAATCTTGCGGCTCTTATATCTAGGTGGCACTGGCATAACCCATTAATATTTTACCTCTAAGCTCAAATCGAAAACACAAATGAATCGAATAGAAAAACATAAAGCGTAGCAGAAAATACAGGAAAAAGCTTTTACGGTAACTTTGGTATTGTATCTTCATTACTCATCGCTAAGAATTATATATTCAATTCGCGTACAATTCAGCTTTTTATATAAATAAAGCGCAGTATACTATGCAAACACAGATACGACAGATACGCTCAGTGTCGATTCTAGTTGAAGCTAGTTGACCAGAAATTCTGTATTAAACTAATAATTTAATAACAGCTAGCTAAGGCATATTTAAAGTCAATATGACATATTCCAAATCCTATGGGATTAAATTGCATCTCTTTGAATATTTAATTATTCATTTATATTTAAATTCAAAGTTCTATACCTCGAAATGAAACACGTTTAGAGCTCTAAAGGAATGTATGCGAACAGAAAAATCCGATGAGAAAACTCATCACTTCAGAACAAAAGTAAATAATTAATAGGACAAGTTATGAATAACCGGTCCGAGGATCTTACTAAAGAGCGGAAAAATGAAGCGCAATTGTTACTAGAACAGTGTGTTCCCCTTTTATGTAACACACCAGAAAATAATGGAAGATTATTCCACTAAAGCACATAATTAACACCAAAACGAGGAGTTCCATCCATTGGACAATCCGTGGAGCTCATCGTGGGTACATTAAACAATCGGGCAACAGTTACGGCAATTTAATGCAATGTCATTTGGATTATGTAATGCCTCAGCGACTTTTGAGCGAATAATGCAATGCGTACAGAAAGGATCAAAAATAACTGAGATCTCCGAATTTATGGAAAAAGCTTAAGTATGAAGTTTTTTCGCGATCAATCAATCCGTATAAATGTCGAAAAACGTTAACAAAAAATAGTTTTTTTTTTTTTAAATGTTCATTGCCGCTTAAATGTTGGGCAACTGATCTGGACTGGTGCGATAACTGTTCTGGACCGGTCTGCGGTTGCAAAATTAATAAAGAATCTGATAGTTCGTAATCGTTTTGCTCGTAAATGATATACTTTTCAAAATACACGCAAACATCGAAAAAGTTCCTACTAAAACTGTCACTTCCGCTGGAAAAATGAAAAAGCTACTATTGAAGCTGTCACTTCTTATAAACCGATTTCGACCAAAATTCACTGGGTTTTTCAAATTTGTGGAAAAAGGTTATGTACGAAGTTTCATCCGGATCAATCAACCTTTTTGGGTCGAATTTCTGTTGAAAAATAGTTTTGAAAATTGATCTGTACCGATTTTTTGTCAAATTTAAATTAGAATCTTTCAGTTCGTAATCGTTTTCCTCGTAAATGCTATGCTTTTAAAAATATTTTCAAGAAACGAAAAAGCTCTTATGGAAGCTGACACTTTCCCCAAATTGTGGAATAAGCATAAGTATGAAGTTTCATCGCGATCAATTATTTCGAATGGGCAGCCCAGCCAGGTGCCAACATTTTTTACTAGAAACTGTCTTTTGACAAAAATTGTCATTTCCGCTTAAATTTTGGAAAACTGATCTGGACTGGTGCCGCAAAATTAATCGTTTCTCTCGTAAGTTATATAACTTTCAAAATCCACGCAAAACGAAAAAGCTCCTATTAAAGTTGTCACTTCCAGTGGAAATGCAAAAGCTCCTATCGAAGTTGTCACTTCTGATAATCCGATTTCGGCTAAAATTCTGTGGGTTCTTCTTATTAGTGAAAAAAGCTTAAGCATGAAGTTTCATCCTGATAAATCAATCCGTCTCGGTTGTAAAGGCTGAATTTTTGTTAAAAACAGTTTTTTTTGTCAAAAATCATCATTTTTCGGTAACTTTCTGAAAATTGATCTGTGCCGATATTGGTGCAAATTTAGAATCTTTCAGTTCATAATCGTTTTATCGTAAATTCAATACCAATCAAAATATTCGAAAAAAAATACGAAAAGGCTCTTATGGAAGCTGCCACTTCCGGTTGACCGTTTTTTGGCCAAAAATCACCGATATCTTCCAATTTATAAAAAAAAGCTTTTCTATGAAGTTTCGTCCCGATCAGTCCGAACCCTCAAGTCTGTAGAGACGGCACATACATTAAGCCTTCACGACACAACGCACCATATATGCAGTACGCATACACAGAGATTTTCTAAATCTAATTACTTCGGCGATATCAAAACGGTCGATGACGTAAATAAAAGAGAGTAAAAGAGTTTTTTTTTATCATACTCGGCATTTCCGCTTAAATATTGCAAATTAGATCTGAACCAATATTGTTACAAATTTAGTTTAAAAATTTTTCACATGAGATTTTTTCATAATTAATATATTATTCAAATAACACAAAAGCTTCGATGAAAGCTGTCACTTCAGGTGAACCTATTTTGAAAAAGCTTAAGTATAATGTTTAATCCCGATCAACATATCGGTCTGGGGCTGTACAGGGCCGATTTCTTTTTTTAATTAAATATCGGATTTCCGATAAAATTTTTGAAAATTAGTGTTTCCTGTAAATGCTATTTATTTGCCCCAAACGAAAAAGCTCCTATGTACCGCACCAGTTCTGCGATCTCCCAGTTTATGAAAAACCGTCAAGCCGTCTGGGCTGTATGGAGGACACAGCGATTTAATCTACACGAACCCACACAACATACCCACACACAGATTTTTTTAAAATTACATTTTTTTACTCGGGCGATATCGCGATCGGTAAATCTGCAAAAATCTTGAGGTCAGAATCATGAGAAAGAACAAAAGCTTACTATAAAAAATGGCGGAACCTTACGGCTCTTATATCTAGGTGGCTCTGGTTTATATGACCTACAGAATCGATTGCCATTTTTTTGAACGTCTTATGAATTGTTTCTATTAAGATCATCATAATTTTAATTTTGTATTCTAAAATACTAACATCCACATAAAATAAACTCAATTAAGGTTAACAATTAATTTTGTAACGATCATGCGCATTTTCTCGCCTCGAACATTTTTTGGTATAATTTAGTTTAGTAAAGACAGAGTCTAACTTTTGGTATTTTGTTTATGTTTGCAATTGCAAACAGTAAAATTTATTTATTTTGCTGGTGCTGCATCCCATTGAGGGAAGTGGCCTCCTAATTTTTATGTAACATAATTTGATCTGGTTGTTGCATACTGGGGATAACCTCGTTTCCTTCTATTTTAAATTATTTGTTTTATTCTGTTTCTTGTTTTGATTATAAATCTCTTCTGCATCACAGTTGAACGGAACATTAAGAAGTTTTAGATTTTATTTTAAAGTGCAATTTGCGCAGAATGTGAAAATTTTTAAATATTGATTTTGATATAAACAATTAGGAGTCAATTTTTATTTGTGGCACACCGAACATATTTTACAACTGAAACCACAGCACACTCGTCTATAGAGCATATTCCATTCAAATGCCGAATAAAAGTTTATTCATAATATGAATAAACATATGTTTCATTGAATAATAATATTAATTTAACCGCACGTGGCACACATTACCAGTGAAAGTGTTTTAATTTATCTAAAATTTATATTCATAAATTTCCATATGACAAACAATTTAAATCATTTGGTTAATTTTTTAGAAGAAATAAAAAAAAATTGTCAGATGATAAATTCATAAAATAATGAAAAAAATATTTTTAGCCAGCAATATATTTACACACATTTTGATTAAAACATATAATTTTGCATATGTATTACTTTTAGATTTTTTGATTTAGCTTATTGTTCGTTGTAAATGTTTTAAACTTACAAAACTTAGCATATCCACCTACTTTTAAAAGAAAGTTGGTAATTATCAAAAATTTTATTTTAAAGTTATTTTTATTTTATAAAGCAAAAGTTATTTATATTCTGCTTTTGCATTTTATAGATTTTAACACTTTCATTTTTATTATTGTTTGCTAATTAAAAACAATTGTAATATGATAATATGTAGTTGTTAGGCTTTTCTCGAGCGCCATATACATACATGAATTTTGTTGTCGAATTATGTAAATTACTACCTGGCCCGATTATTCACTATTAATAGCGACAGTTAAGTAAATTAATGTAAAATTACTAAACTAGTATATTGCATTAGGTAATTTATTTTATTTATACACAATAGTTTTAAAACACTTGTCTATTTTGAGTACGTATAAGTATTAATAATTTTTGATTTATATTTACCTTATCAATCGCCATTGTGCTGCCTTCCCAAAAATCAAACAATGGATATTTCTGTTGTTTTTGTTGTTTTTGTGTATTATTTCAACCATCGCGATAACGATAACGAAAATAACAATAACGAAAAAATTGGTATAGTAATAAAAAAATTCCGCCAATATAGCGATAAAATTTGCTAAGTAAACTGTCTATCTTCGAAAAATACAAGCAATAAACTAATTTAAGAAAAGTAGTGTTTACTGAAACAGTGTAACGTGGCTTGCTAGTCTGAAAATACGCATATTTAGCAGGTAGCAAATATATCTTACTTTTTTATTATCTGGAGTATTAACTTCCTTTCATTATTGTGCCATTATAAATCAAAATACATACTTATTACATCACCGAACTTTCCATGTTGATTCATTAATTATTTATAGATTTATTCGGAATTTTGAAAAACACGAATCAAAAATAATAAAATGTAATACGATGTATTTAAGGATTATATAGTCCCATCATATTACTTCGTATGCTTGTAAATTAATTCAAATGTGGCGAGGCAGCAACCCATTCTTCGACGGATTTCGGCAAATGAGAATGAATAAGTTTTGCCGGAAGTGCCCTTCGCAAAATACGGCTCAGGCATAGTGAAACAAATGGCGTTCCAAAATTTTTCAAGATACGAGGGTAAACTCAGTTGTTGTTTGAAGAAATAATATACTATGGTCGAAATATTAACCTGTACCTTCACAGTTTGCAGACGCTACGTTGTTTTACATGTTTTACGCTACGTTGATATAAATACTGTACGCTTTCCGTAAATTTGAGAACACAATCATTTGAAAAGTCTCAGTCAAACCAATTTCAAAGACCAACTAAATTTTCCTCTAGGGGAGACTGCTAATTTGTTTCTATAAATAAAATATTGGGTGGCATAGTTTAAGCGAGACCGTGCGAGCTGGACTACAAATTTGATGGTGTTTTACAGAAGTAAACCGAAGTGTTCACGCCGATTCAAGACCGTGTATGAGTCCATTACTTTTCACCTGAGATAGAGGAACAGTCAAAACAATGAACTGAAAGTGAAGAATCGGCTTCAAAGAACACCAAGGCGGTTCCTTCTACTGGAATGGTGAAAAGAAAAAAATTGCTGCATCTAGTGAAAATAAAGCACTATTTTTTCACGACAATGCACCAGTTAGCACATTCGTTGTCGCGATGGCATCAAACATTTTAAGTTTCAATTGCTAACTTACCTATTCGCAAAATATTTAATGTCAAACAAAATGTAGACTTACTTTATTTACGAAATATTTTGTTTGGTTTGTTTTAATATTTTCAATTTTATCACTAATTTTTATTAGGTCTTTTTCGCTTAGTGGTTTCGCTTGTAGCGGAGCCGAAACATTATTTGCTGAAATATTTGCTCGAGCTCCTTATGTTGCTGCAAGAGATATAAAATTGAGGATTTACTGTCAGTTTATCGTGAACAATTTATCGTGAGCAATTTATCGTAGAACAATTTATCGTAGAACAATTTATCGTGGAAACAATTTATCGTGGAATCAATTTATCGTGGAACAATTTATCGTAAAACAGTTTATCGTGGGCAATTTATCGTATAACAGTTTATCGTGGACAATTTATCGTATAACAGTTTGAAACAGCTTGAGTATCGCAGTCAATTTTTTTTAACAGTCTGAGCGACGGTAGCGCCAGTTTGACCAAGAGTGGAATTGTTTATAACTAAAAATGTGCCTTTGCTTAGCCTTTTGGACCTAGCGCCATCTATTGGAATAAAAACCAACTAAAATTTTCAAAAAATACGTTAAGACGTGCTAAAAAAATTTTATAAAAATATATTGAATCTCATTTAAAAATAAATGAAATTTAATATTTTTTTATGAATATATTAAATTGAGAGTGGGAGTCGCACTGCGTGCCGCACGTAGGAGCAGATTATATAGAATCTATTAATGACACCTACGCTCCTCCCTGTAGCCCTGCGGAGATTTTAATTTCGGGAGGCGTAGGAGCCGGGATCTTCAAACATGTCGCACTGCGTGGCCCGTAGCCTCACGTAGGAGTGGATTATATAGAATCTATTAATAACACCTACGCTCCCCCCGTAGCCCTGCGGGGCTCTTTAGATTTTAATTTCGGGGGGCGTAGGAGCCGGGATCTTCAAACATGTCGCACTGGGTGCCGCACGAAGGAGCGGATTATATAGAATCTGTTAATGACAACTACGCTCCTCCCCGTAGCCCTGCGGGGCTCTTTAGATTTTAATTTCGGGGGGCGTAGGAGCCGGGATCTTTAATCGGTTAAGAAACTACCGAGTTCCGTCCCACATGGCCATATTCCAGAACTTCTTCCAAAAATCATTCAATAATCCCATTTCCATCCAACATACCCAATCCCATCATAATCGGTTAAGAAACTACCGAGTTCCGTCCCACATGGCCATATTTCAGAACTTCTTCCCAAAATCATTCAATAATCCCATTTCCATCCAACATACCAAATCCCATCATAATCAATTAAGAAACTACCGAGTTCCGTCCCATATGGCAATATTCCAGAACTTCTTCCAAAAATCATTAAAGAATCCCACTAATTTTTACGATAAATTGTCCACGAATTGTCTACGAAAAACTGTTCTACGATAAATTGTCCCACGATAAATTGTGTCCACGGTAAATGGTGTCCACGATATACTGTCCTACGATTAAATGTTCACGTTAAATTGAAACACGATAAATTGTTTACGATAAAGAGACCGTCACCCAAAATTGAGATATAGAATTTCTTAGAAGAAAACCAGGTCATAAAGACAAAAGAAGGGTTAAAAACAGTGGCAGAAAAAAATATATTAAAGGGATGCTAAAAATATAATAGAAAGAAATGCAACTGAAAAATCTTCAATTTCATTTGAATTTAACTCTGATGAAGATGACGATTTTGAAAAGGAGCTTGAAAAAATAAGAGAAAAGGAGAATATGTTTGACCAACGACAAAATCAATTTCACAGATAAAGATTCTTTTAATAAAAATTTCATAGACCACTGTATAGGAATGGAAGAAAAAGGACGCTTAAAAATTAAATCAGCAGCTTCGAAGAAATTGAACACTACCCAAAAAATATACAAGAGGCGAGCAGAATAGACTCTTGTTTGCCAGTTTCACAAGCAAGTGTAGATAGGCTATTTTTCGAACAAAAGTTTATATTATTAATTTCATTAACAAGACTATTTGTTGACGTCATCATTTTCTATGTGAAATAAATTTAAAACGTCGTACGACATTTTTGATTTATAAAAATTTATAATTGTGCTGAAAATTTACGGAAAGTTACATTTTATTTTTTGAATTTGATGCTGTATATGCTTTGCTATTTATTGAATTCGAAATGTGGATTATGATTTGCAAGTTTTAACTCTTCAAAAGTATCAATTTAATATACGATTATAGTGACATCTTTTTCAACTGACTTTACTAAGCATTTTTATTTTTATTTTTTTTATTTATCTAGATTACAATTGTTATACATAATGACCTGCCATCCAAATTTACCAAATAGAATTTAGTTAACGAAACTATACATAGTAATTAAAAGGAATAACATATGTCAAATAAAAAATGTGTATGTAAAAAAAATTTAATTTGCGTGAGGTGCAAAATATTAGATAATCAATAGATGAATATAAATATGATTAAGAAAAAAAAAGAAGTTCTGCTAAAAGGCAAAAGGTAAGAGAAAACTACGAAAAAAAGAAAACAAAAAATAAACTTAGAATGAGAAAAATTTAAACTAACGATAAAAGAAAAAGGAAAATTAGCATACACAAAAAAAGGCAAATGCACCATGCGATTACTTTTAAAAATACCTTTCAAGGACATCAAGCATATCAAATAGCCATATTTTAAGATTACATAGGAACATATTTTTTCGGTTAGTAGACTTCACAAATTGAGGTAAATTATTATACAAGAAGGGGGAAGAACAAAGTATAGACGAAAATATTTTTTGTGAAAGGAACAACACACAAATTTGTAGTTGTTAAATTAGGGGTGCCCAGAAATCATGGAAGATTTCAGTTAGGTATTTTGTGATGACAACGAAGAATGTCAAATTAGAAATAAATTCGTTATCAGAAAATTGATGTGTTTCCATACCTCCGAAAATGTTTTAATTTCATTTCGGAGGTCAAAAAATCTCTTCAAGCAACACCCTCGACTAAGCCATCTAACATTCGTGTAGTAAATTGCATCGAATCCTTCAGCTTCTTCAATCATGCTTAAAAGTTTTTTGAACTTTCTATGACGAAGTGCACTATTCCGAATATAATTGACAGATTTTATTACAAAATTGATGATCCATATTAAGAGTGTCCCCACATACATTTTAATATGCAATAAGCAGTGTATATCAGCTACTTGGAAATTTGGGTTTAGTTCACGAATTTTTGAAACAAGCTTTGTTAGAGCACCGAATTTTGTACCCCGCATAGATGGTGCACCATCCGTGGTTATTCCGATAATTACCATAATACCAGATTTTGTAAGCCAGCTTTGAACAACTGTAATTGCGTAATAATGACTTCAAAAATATTTTCCCAGTAGTTGAATCTTTCATTGAAACCAAATTTAGTAGTTCTTCGGTAACGTTGAAATCGTCATCTACGCCTCGGATGAATTTCCCTAACTGCACAGTGGCCGAGATATCGGTTGTTTCATCAAAACAAATTGAAAAATATTTAAATCGAGCAATTTTATTTCTCAAATTGTCTCGATTTTAGAAGAAATATCTTCAATTCTACGACGTTGTTTAAAAAGTTTCACTTTGCGTGGCACTAATACACCCGCAACTGTAATTAATCATTCTTTTACAAATTCACCATCTGAATGTGGCTTAAATTTTTTGGCCCATTGTTGAATTGACAACTGGTCATACTTTTGCTTGTGCCTATTCAAATGCTCCTTAATATTGTGGCCTTAAAGAATGATAGCTGCATAATTTCTTCCAACCTGTCAAATATTTGTGTTTAATTTTTTATGCTATGAACACAATGAACCTAAAACCGCTGAATATCCTATCCGCTGAATAAAATCAACGCCCAAAACACAATTACTAAGAACTAAGGAAGCAAATCCAATGTACAAATATATTTGAGCTTGAATTTAGTACGTATAATCAAAATATTGTAATTTTTAAAACGGAAATTATTATTATTGAGGCCGCACCAAACCATAAAACTGGTCGCAGTTTGTTCACCGCTGTCTTTAATTATACGTTGTGTTAGTTTCTATTTTATCATACCCACTTCATGTATAAAATTTTTTCAAAACTCGATAAACATACAGATGACGTAATGACAAAATCTTAGAAGACTCAAACAAAGTAAGAAACGAAAAACGTCTGTCCTTGAAGAAAATGCCTCGGAGAGCGTACTTTTGGGGTACAATTTATGGTTTTAAATTATTTGTGTATGTCCCTCCTCAACCAGCAATATCGTAATTAACTTTTACCTTAATATATATATGTATATATATTTCTAATACTACCATAAAGGTGTTCTCAGGTCTCTCATACTAAACAGCATAAATTTGGTTTTAGGTCTCAGGATCATAGAATGCAAATTAAACCATTTTCTCAGAGTATATAAATCATATTCCATGAACTCCTGTAGAGCCTTCCCAGGAAAGAGAAGCATAAGAAAAAGCTGTGTCATCTGCAAATGCTATAGGCCTCCCCTTCCGTTGAATTTTAAACTAAATAAAGAGTTCATATAAATGAAATTGATGATTAATTTTATGTCTGTTTGTTAGTGTACTGCTGTTAAAATTTTCAAAATGACGGAACTAAGCACCGAAATGTTGTATGTCACGTAAACATATGAAAAATGTATCAAAGGGTAGAACGTGTCAAAAAATATGATTACAAGCGCGAAGTTGAGATTGACATTTTAATTTCTACAAATCACCCATCAAATAAAAAACTGTTAATATTATTTATTTTCGCGTGATTCAAACAACAGTGTTCAAGCCTTTTCAATGAACCGTTTTCAATGGAACCCACTTTATTATGTAACGACTCTGTTGCGGTTTTGTCCCAATCTCTATCGTAACCATACTTTGCAATGATTTAGACCACTTTTTTTACATATATGCGGAATGAGATTTTTAGTAAATGCAAGGCTTCTATCTCGGAAACGGTACAAGATAGGAGAAATTTTTCTATATCGCAAATTGTTCAGTGTCTCGGGGGTTATATATTTTTAGCTATAATTTTTATATAGCTTATATAAAAAAGTTTGAGCCTAAAAATGGATTTTCAGCTATGAAATTTTGTTAATGCTTAAATAACAAATTTAAAATATTACACTCACTAATTGATATCGTTGTTGGGAAATAGGTGCATAGAAAGGCCAGAAAAGAAAATTGGCGCACCAGCGGGTTTTGGTTCTCTCGTATTTTTTTTTTTTTTTGTTTTTTTTTATTTCGTTAAAATAAAGTAAATACGAGAGAACCAAAACACGCTGGTGCGCCAATTTTGTTTTGTGCTCTCTATGCACGTATTTCTCACCTACGATATCAATTAGTGAATGTAATATTTTAAATTTGTTATTTAAGCATTAACAAAATTTCATAGCCGAGAATCAATTATAGGGCTCGAAACTTTTTTATTTTTTATGTTTAGGTCTACATAAATACAAGTACTCTAGCCCAAAACAAATCAGTAGACCTAAGCTTTTTTATTTAGGAAATAAGCAAAACTTCAAGCCTCATCTTCGATGTTTAAATTTTGAGCCTTAGGCTCAAACTTGGGATTTTTTAAAGATTATTTCTTTCAAATGTTGCCCATAACTGCGGCTAACATGGTCCATTCTGAAGTTTCAACTGTCGATGACGCGTTCCAGCATTTCGAGTAGTATTTGGCCAATGACGCGAGTAATGTTGGCTTCTAATTCCTCAATCGTAATCGGCTTATCCATATAGACTTTGGACTTCACGTAGCCCAAACGGAAAAAGTTTTAATTTGTGATATCACATGATCTAGGTGGCCCAGTGAATCGGCTGTAGCGTGACACTACCCGTTCACCGAATTGTTCTCGCGACAAAGCCGTGGTTTCATGGGCTGTGTGGCAAGTAGCGCCGTCTTGTTGAAACCAAATGTCGAGGAGATCACGGGCTTCAATTTCAGGCAGCAAATAGTCCGTTATCATAGCTTAATAACGGGCGCCGTTCACAGTTACGTTCCGGCCGGCCTCATTTTTGAATGAGTATGGACCGATGATTCCACCACACCAAACCGTTGTTTTGTCTGGATATAATGGTAGCTCTTGAAACTCTTTGGGTTGCTCTTCAGCCCGAATACAGAAATTTTACTTGTTGTTGTAGCCATTAAGCTAGAAATGGGTCTCATCACTGAATAAAATTTTGGTCGAAAACAGTGGACCTTCTTCAAGCCTTTCAAGAGCGCAAAGACTGAAATGGTGATTATTTGGAAGATCGGAAGGCTTCAATTCTTGCACGAGTTGAGTTTTGTATGCTTTTAAACCAAGATCCTTACATAAAATACGCCAAGTTGTTGCATACGACAAGCCAAGCTGTTGAGAACGGTGCCGAATCGATTTATCACGGTCATTGTGTTCAGTCTCAGGTACCGCCGCTATATTTTCTTCACCGCGTACTGGATGTGGCCTATTTGGTCGCGCACGAAACATATTCCTCGTACTACAGCTGAATAATATGTAGACGCTGTGCCGGACTAAGTATTTCCATGATGAAATGTCAAACAATACTGAACAAAAATACCATAACTGTTTGAGACTCGTGATCTGTCATAAAATCCCTACTGAAAAAAGTACCTCTAAATGAATCACCCGTTATTAGGCAATTATTCAAAGAAAATACCGGTTTCGGGAATATTCCGGTGGTGATGTCCTGCAATCGTCCAATTCTATAACAGTACGAGTATTCACAATCCTGTGATATGAACCGAATTTGGCACAAATTCGTAACAATTGTTGGCGGCAGTGAAATTGTGAATATCAGAGAAAAACTCTAGAAGATTTTGCGGACAATAGCGAAATTGTTGAAATAATTGCGTGTTGAGCGGAATTTCTTGCAAAAGGTGTGATCAACAAAATTAAAACCGTAAAGAAATGAATATAAAGTTAGAGCGATGTGAGAAAAATTTCAGGCAGCCAACTCAAAACATTGACCAATCAGGCGGTAAAATAAGTAACAAACGAAATAATACTGAAGGCGATACGGAGCAGAAGGCTGCAGAGCATTCAGATAACGATGTGGAGCGGATGTTGAGAATGACTGTTGGTAGTGGGATAGAGTCAAATGATGTGGTTCATGGAGTGAGTGCCGTCGGTCAAGGGGATTCCTTGGGCTTTGGGAAGTCGAATAGTGGCGAGGAGACAGTGGATAGGAATAACAGCCGTATGTAGATTCGACATGTTATGGTGAACCATTTGTTGGTCAGCGGGAGTCGAGGAGGCGGTGTATATGGTGAATAAGTATGAAAACGCTTCATCGGTAAATCATGGTTTTGATGATTTTGGTGTAATGATTCTTTATGTAACGGAGAACAGCAGTAAACTTGAAGTTAGTGATAATGCCAAATGAGGTGAGGTGAACACAGATTGCAATGAAATGAATATAAATGAGAAACTCATTACAGGTTTGGCGATGCTCTAGGAGGATGTCGAAGAGCAATTGTGGCAGTTAAATGTTAACGACATAATGAGTCATAACATGAACGAATGCCGGTCAGAACGAAATGAGACTGGTGGAACGGCCCACTTAGGATCGGATTGAAGTCCGTTGAATGGGACATTGAGAAATATCTTGGGAATATACCGGCTAAGATGAGCGGCAACTGCGAATGTTATACCAATTATAACTGCTAGAGCAGCAAGAGTAAATGATAACTGTGATCGACGATTGGTAATTCACAAATGTGTCCAGCGTAGGCGATATATGTTTTTCAACAACGGGTTGCAGAAACTGGTGGGAGTGTTGGCGAGCAAGAGTCATATGGAGGGCGATATACATGATGAACGGCCTATGGAAAGGATGTAAAGGCAGTCACTAATTAAACTTGAGCAATTTAAATTGATGAACCTTATGCCGCTAAAATTTGAGAGGAACAGACATGTATGGATGAAGGAGTTTAGAAAATAAATGACATTTTGGTGAGCTTACTGACATCTAGGTTTAAGTAGTAGTAGTAGCAGTATGGTATGTTTATATAAATGGAAATTGTGGTGTGATTTAAAAATAATTGTAAATGGTATTATAAATAGTGAATTAATAAATAATTGTGGAAATTATTTGTTTTGGTGTTTTAGTTTTAGTGGATTTTGTGAAAATTATTGTGGGAATGTTCGACAATATTCCAATAGTGGTAAGTGTTAAATAAATATTAGGAAATTTTTCAAAGATTATTTCTGGTGTTTTTGGGAATTGTAATCGTCAAATTCTATAACGATATTCACAATCCAGTGATGATTTGAAAATACGGCATTCTGCAGATTTGTAATTTACTTCTGGAATATTCTTGTATTAGGTGTTCGACTAGGCATTTTTCCTTAGTTAATTGGCCGGTCATTGGTTTTTCTGTTGAAAGAGTTTCACAATTGTTTTCTTTAATAGCATTCTTGAAGAGACGCTTGAAGAATTCTGAATATTGATTTTTCTTGATTAGAATGTCTTGGTAAACACTATAAATGTGCAACTAATGAGCTAACTTAATTCTAAAATGGAATTGGGTTTCAATTAGTAATCCATCATATTAGAGCCCATGTTGCCCCCTACTGTCTTATTATATCATTTTCAACCTATCAAGTTTGCGTCATTTTTTGTAATTATTTATTTGTTTTTATTATTAAGTAATTATAGTTTATTTGGATTGTACTTAAATCTAATCATTTTCTTTTCTTTTTATTTTCAGGTAAAAAAAACTCACCACCAATATTATATATTGTATGAACCGGAACTACTAATTTTGGTGGGCTACTAGTTTACTAAGTTTTAAATGATAAGCAAACAAATTAAATGATTGCCACGCTTAATGATAAATTACACGATAGAACATCGTGTTCTATATGTTTTCTAGCAACCAAAATATATTTTTAGACAATAACAAATTTAACGTCGTTTAGGTACACTCGCTCCATTCTGTGTAAGAATGTGCACATTGCTTCATTATTTTTGGATGATTATATAAACTACTTGTACCTCCAGGCAAAAATTTTTCCTTTTTAAATTAGCAAACAAGTGACGCATAAAATTGTACACACATACATTGTATATATGCCACCTTCATTATACACAGTTATCACACATTCATAAATAATATACAATGTATAAAGATATGTTATATCAGATGAGATATAGGAATAATATTTTAGACATAGTTTCTTTTACATACCACTATAAGAGTAGCGTGAGTAATTATTAAAATGTAAATGACTATGGAACACATAAACGTCTCTATGTACAAAAAATAGGTTAAAACTAACGATTTTTACTTAGTGTTTGCATTTTATGAAGGCCATTATCATTTACAAGAAAATTTATAATTGTTATCAGTTCATAATATTTAAATGTGATATTTTTATCTTATCACAATACATATACGCGTTACGAAAAAGGGGTTTGTAAGCTTTAAGTACATACTCAAATTTATATATTGCGGCGTGTGCAGCATGTAGGAAATTAGTTTGCACCAAAATATTATTAACTAATTCATTTGTGAAACCTTAGAAAAATTTCTTTATTGTTTTTATTTGTATATTATTTATATGTACATTTCATATGGAGGTTATCTTCTTTTTATATGTAAGTATATTTTGTTTGCAATTAAATCATTCCGGTTAACCTCGTATTCCAAACTGCTGCGATGTGACTTACATTTTAAATTCATTTGTTGCGTGAAAAAATATATAAATCTATTTTTAAGCAATTAACATCGTATCAAAGTCCGGACATATATAATTCTTGCATTATGATATTTAGAAATATTATAGTGTTTTGGCAACTTAATAGTATATCGTCTTTCGTAAACATTATGGTTAATTACTTATAAGTGTCGTACATACCTTGAAAATTCGTTGAACTATATGAAACAAGTTATTGTGTCTTGTTTCTGGCACCTTATCAATTTTATTTAACTTCATGGTCAGATAAAATTATTTTATTTTCTAGTTGATTATCCTAAACTGTCAAGAATATTATAAACTGTATAATCTTAAATATTATATTTTGTGTTGATCTTGTTAAACAATATATTGTGCCTGGCGAACTATTAAATTATTTATCACGACTTCTCAATTAACTTCGGTGATCTCACCCTTCTATCATAATATGCATATATTGTTGATAATTTGACATCAATCAATTATTAATATGATACGGATCGCACTTCAGCATTTCCACTGGAAATTGAACGATTCGGACGACGCAAAATTCAATTTATATAAAAATATTAACACAATTTTCTTATTATTGGTATAGAAAGTTCCAATTCCTTTTAGTAAACAATATTTTTAAAATAAATTTTTAAATGGCAGTATTTATAATAAACTTGTTGAGAATTTGCATAAAATATGTATAAATTGTTATAAAATGTATGAAAATTGCAACACGAAAATTGCAAATGTCGTTTGAAAGACGTTAACTTAATTTCAAAGAATTGATTTGATTAATAAATGCTTAATTCATTAAAGGTGACACTCTTCTTATTCAATCTTTAGTTTGTTAGTGTCATTCTTCAAGCAGTCCTTATCCAAATTTTTTTTTACCAGCTTGAAGAATACAGGCTATTAAATTTGCGATTGAAATTAAGTATTTTGAACTAAAATCATATACGGTTTTTGTAATCTCCAAGCGTTAAGATGTATATTATTGTAAAACTGAAATTTGTTTTCGGGCGACCTTTTTAATCTTAAGGTGATTATTTCTGAGAAAATAATCGTTGTTATAATGCTGAATGGGAATTTACATAAAAATCTTTATTATTTATATTTCATATTTATTAGATGTATCTCGGGATATAAAAAGAATTCAACTTTTCGAATACAAACAAATCGCTGCCATGAAAGATCGATTCTAACTTGTAACGATGAAACTATGAACTAGCACGGTTTACTCAATCAAAATGAAGTTGGAGTATCGGACAAACCTATTCACTAATATCTTCATCTTCACAAGGTTTGAGCTTCAATCGATCTACAGAATACTGTGCTCACTTCAAGATTAATTACTCTTTTTATTACTTTATTCTTAGTCCACCATTGCTAGTTCGATATGCCGATCCCTACTAAAGACGAGCCTGTACAAACCAAAACTATTTAGTTTTTTTTATAGGTTAGTTTAGGTTAGGTAGAGTGGCTGCTATCACACACTTAGGCCAATAATGACCCATTGATCGCTCCTTACTCTCGCTGAAACCATCCGGAGCTACTTATGTAGCGTAAAATATCTCGCACTCCACAGTCCGCGAGTTCAGAAAGGCTGTCCATATCGTACACACCCAAGTGCTTATGTCTTTTGTATGCCAGTGCCGGACACGAGCATAGGAAGTGATCTAATGTCTCTTCCTCCTCTTGGCCCATACAACTTCTACAAAAGTCATTCCTCTGTAGACCCAACCTTCTCGCACGTTCCCCAAAAAGGCAGTGTCCTGTCAGTATCCATACGACCAATCCTAACTCTCTTTCCCAGGGATAATAGTGCCTTGGAGCGCCGCAAGTCCAGTTTTGGACAAACCTGTTTTGCTACCCTGCACGTGAGAGTGTTGGTCCACCTCTCATCTGTCAAGGCGATTGCCTTTTTACTGAGTGCTGATTTGAGCGCTGCTATAGGTCTCCCCAGGCCTACCCTTTCCGGCTGCATCTGGAGAGACGTACCCGTACCTAGCTAGTTCGCTCGAAGGACAGATAATCCGGAAACCTTTATCGAAGCACAACGTTGGTTTAATATAATCTAGATTCACCAGTTCTTCCGTTAGTGATCTAACTGTCGTCGAGTGTCCCGCTTGAAGACACTTCCACTGAGAGACAGCCGAGAGCCTCATAGCCACCCTGGCTCCCATCTGTTTACCACAATTCGATTGGAATAAGGTGGAACATAGCCTCTAAAGCGTGTGTAGGTCTTGTCCTAAGCGCCCCGCTTATAAGCATACAGGCCGTTCTTTGCACCTTCTCCAACATTCTTATATATGTTAGCTTCTTCAGAGCTAGCCACCACATGTCCATCCCGTACGTCAGCACAAGTCTTACCACTGCCGTATAGAGCCGTATAGAGTGTATGGTTTCATATTCCATATATTACCTATGACGCTTCTACACGACTAAATGGCTACATTAGTCTTATTCTTCCTTTCCACAATGTAAGGCTTCCAGCTGAGCTTACTGTCCAAGATAATGCTCAGAAATCTCGCTCTGGCAGCAAAAGCCAGTCTAATGCCGTTCACGGTAGGAGGGCTAACTACCGGAGTTTTATATTTCTTAGTAAATAGTAGCAGCCCTGTTTTGGACGTGTTGCTGATCCCTAATTCACATTTGCTGACCCATTTCGTAACGATCAGAAAGCATTCTGTATAACATCCCTAATCATGCCCAGATATTGGCCTGAGACAGCTATCGCTACATCATCTGCATATGCTACAACCCCTATCCTCTCTCTCCAGTTCCAACAGCAATTCATTCATCACTATACTCCAAAGAAAAGAGTACATTACACCTCCTTGCGGGGTTCCTCTAACCACCCGTCTTCTAATGGTGACCTCCCCCAGTTCCGAGGTAATAATCCTGCTTACCAGTCTCTGATTTATCAACCTACTTATGGGGTAGTCCACGTGCAAAAATAAAAATCCTTCCTTGATCGCCTCCGTTGTTACATTATTAGAGGCACCCTCGATATCGAGAAATGTCAGCATACACAACTCTTGCGAGTAAACTGACTTCTCAATCATGCGTACTAGATCGTGTAGGGCTGTGTCCACCGACTTTTTCTTACAGTACGCATGCTGCGACATTGCCTAATTCCTGGGCTCAATTTTTGTTCGAATACCTACATCTACCAACCTTTCCAAGGTATTCAACAAAAAGGATGATAGAGTTAAAAGTCTCAGGTCCTTTGGGTAAGCATGTGAGCTCTTTCCCGATTTCGGGATGACGACTCTGATCTCTGTCCATTTCCTAGGAATATATACCAGTTTCAGACCTCCTCTGAAAATACCCTCCAGCCAGGGGAGGATGACTGCCGAGTTCCTTTGGTATCTCCTGCTATAATCCGATCCGGGTCCAAAAGGTTGGTATTTAATAAATAATCAAAAAATAACTCACCCCTCTCGTTAATGTCTGTGCTTCGCCAGATTATGTGATGTGCGTTTGCTTCACATCCAAATATAACACCTACCCTTCTTTGATCTGTTTCCCGGATCAGTTCCCCAGGTTATACGGTGGAATCTCCTCGCGTTCCATATAGGCTTAGGCCAGCTATAATTTTTCACAGCCAGCCTCAACGCTCACTGCTTTAACATCCCCGCTACTAAATTGAGGAAGAAGAAATATATTCAGATTGTTTTTCGCTAAAATACACGATCTGTTCTTCTCAGAGTTGCTTGAGTATAATAATTTATACCCTTTCGTTCTGAGGCCATAGATCCTGTTATTGTTAATCCAAGGATCTTGGATTAACACCAATTCCTCATCTGATTTAGTCGGTCTGAGAACATGAGCTGTCGAGGCAACCTTTGTGTGATGCAGGTTTATTTGTATAATATTAAACATTGTAATATACCTTCACTTCTTCCCGCACTTCTTGCATCGGGATAGTGCCATCTGGTTCGTTGCTTCGGCCGCCATCCTCCCGTCGGGAGTTTGACAGGATGTCTCCATCAGTCTCTAGAGAGAGGAGGCTACCTCCCCTCACTATGCTCTCCGCGTTCATAGCATCACTTTCCTGGCCGTCCTCCGCCCGCTTGACCGTCTTCTGCTGCGTCCGTTCGCCGTCGCCCGCAGGCTGGTCTTTCGCACACGCATCGGCCTCGTCCTTTTTATATATTTGAAGGGTGATCGACCGGAAACTGAAGTTGATCATTCCCTTTGATTTTGCAAGGGATTTTATTGATCAGCTTGATTGCCAATCTAAAGCTCCCCTTTGCCTCCTCTTGCTTTACAATCCTCCAGTCTTCCGTTGGAAGATTGGGACCCGAATGATTTCGAGGATCTCCTCTGCCTTATCCGGCTCGGTTGGTAAACATACGCGTGCCCTCGGCCTGCTCGGGATTTCCTCCCTGCAGACTGCCTCGGTACCATCCCACATCTCTGCAGGCCGGGGGGATCCCGCATTTTCTCTCAGGATCCTCAGAAAAATGGAGTTCAGTGCATTGTACACCACGCTCCACTTCTCCGACGTGATGCTCCGATCTTTCTAACTTCTGTCAATGACGGCTAACACCAACACGTGCTTCTCTAGGATCTCACTGAATAGCTTCAGTTTTTGATCCCTAGGAGCACCCGAAGTCTTAACTACTTGCACTTTGGCTCGCTTGCTGTCGCCCAATTCCAGCTCATCCTGGGACTTTTGTCTTTTAGACACAAGGGCTTTTTCTGAGCTATCGCAGCCGACATTTTTTTAGCCAATGCTTCAGATTCTCGTTGCTCTACTGTAAGCTGCTCCTCAGGGGTCGCAGCTAGTTTTTCTAAAATTTTGAATGCCGAGCGTCTCTCCCTGTATCGACACTTCGCCAGAGGGATCTCCCTCAATCCCCCACTACTTTGTTTGGCGGTTCCGCTTCCACTTTGCTTTGATGCCAAGGTGTCGCTTACACTTGCCCCTGATGAGGGAGCCCCACCTTCTCGGTTAGAGTTACTCCCTTCTTCCGGTTTTTGAAGGGTACCGGCCCCTTTATTTTTGGTTTTGTTTTTTGTTTTCCATGTTTCTCTCACGGGTTTCGGAGAAATACAGATCCACCTGCAGAGTGATCCGTATACACAGGTAAGGCTAAATTGAACTGGTGGTCGCCTGGTATCCAGAGGGCTCCGTTTACGACTGGGCTTTATTAAATGGGCCCCCAGCCTAGTCGATCCTCAACAAGGGTCTCATAACATCTTAATCCAGCCCATTCACCCATTCATTTGGATATCCCAACCCAATGCGACCCATTCCATTCAAGGGATGACTCGTTTATAGGGTTTCCCACTCACTCCTTGGGGACCCGGGAGCGCAGGAAGACGTGACGCCCTGTTCGCCGTGGTTAGTAGCTGTCTATCATACGAACTCAGAATTTAGTGAACTGAGGTTAACCACTCCCCAGTTCCCCGAGACTCCTCCCAGCACAGCTGCGGTTGAGGGCGGCAATTATTTTTACGATTTAAAGAGACGAGACGATTTGGAACAATTTGATACTATTTTAAGTGGATTTGAAATGATTTGGAACGATTTCAAAAATCGTCTAAATCATCTCTAAACCTATCGACAAATCGATTCCAAGAAGTTTTAAAATAGTATTAGTCATTCTAAATCGTATCAACCCATCTTTAAACGTATCAAATCATCTTAAAATCGTACCAGCTCGTTATTTGTAGATGATTTAAGACTATTTGATACGATTTGATAGAATTTTAAGTTTGGTTTAAACAATTTTATTCGATTTGGAGTGATTTCAATATGTTTTGGGACAATTAGTGGAAAAACATCGGGGCTGAACGAGAAACCATCTTTTAAGTTATTTAGTTTCCCAATCATCGTGGTATAGTCGATGTTAATTTATACAACGAATTTTTATTTCAGTATAACCATCCAAATATTTTAAATAGTTTAGGTAAGGCTCATTAGAGCATTGGCCGCCATTGTTTAGTATTGATGGATATCCACCGGACTTACTTTCATGATTAATAAATTACCAGAAGCTTATAGGATTAGCAAAGTAATCGGGTTGCGTCAAGTGTATATAATCATTTTAAACGTCATTTAAAGTAAGCTTCTAAAATCATTTTAGGTGATCGGATAAGCTGATTATTTTTGCAAATATTTTGACATTTTTTTAACTTTGGTTGCGGAGGTACGGAGAGTACTGCCATTATACCAGTATGATGATAATTTATTTTCAGATGAAAACTACTGCAAAACTGTTAAAATTCGCAGATCAGTTAACAGTTAAAATATCATTGTTTCTGTTATTATTTAAAATGACGTTACAATTAATATTAGGTAACAAATAGTTGAGTTTTGCAAAATGGGCTTTTCGAAAATTTAAAACTCATAGCAAAATGTGATAAATATCGATGGGTGGTAGGGCTCAATGGTAGAAAGAGTCAAGTCATTTATTTATTATCCACATCATATGAAAAAACGATATCAAGCTTTTTGTCCTGGTTGGTTTTAATATTGCTAATTTAGAATAAAGCAGCACTTAGCACCACGCTATTGGCATTTGAAACAACGTAGCCCTCTGACAGAGTTCATTTCCGGTGAGGATGGTTAAAATTCCCAACAGCCACAAGATCATCATGTGGGCTACATTACATGGACTAATTTTAATACATAACACCAAGATTGTCATTTCCAGGGATGAAATGTAAAGAACTGTCAAATTTAACATGTACCGCTATAAGAACTCCTCTGCCAGATGGATCCGAATCGCTTATCGGTTCAGTTCTATCATTCCGATAAACAATGAAAGCATCCGTAAAATACACGCTGTTATTAAAATCACTTTTTAAATTGGTTTAAATTAAAACAAAACCATCAAAGTGAAGTATCTGAAATTTCAGAAAAATGTTGCTGGTTTTAAGGGTGGGACGCCCTTTTTATTTTGATAGTAAAGGAACAAGTAATTTAGTTGTTTGATGCAATATTGATGTTTATTTTACGCTTATCGGAGATGTTAGTAAATCAAAAAATGATCCAGGAACCGAGATTTTCAATGATGCCACGTTGCCATTACTAATAAAATTGTGGCCATCAATAATATTACATATTTTATTTAGGAACTTCTCCCTACAAATAGACTGGTTTATTGATCCACTTTACCTTTAGCTACTTTACCGTAATACTCGAATCTGATGATATTGAAGACACTGAATTTAAGTTGTTTTACAGAATGGCAGGTCCTTGATCTAATCTCTATTCTCCACTCCGCAAGATCAGATTTCATCTCATCAATCTTAGTGTGACATGTTGAATTTAGCGTTCCAAAGCCTATTTATATTTTACGAGCCGATTCTGAGGTCTTATGGCGCAAAGGTCTCTCCTGTAGGTGAAGAGAAGTATACTACCTAGGTATTACCATAGATAAAAATGCCTTGTACATATTAAGAATGTACAAGTAGATAAGAACAATGAATACATACAGATGCTATAAGAACGTTGCGAAATTCTGTCACTACCTCACTTTAAGATAAGGCTGATTTAAATGGAATATCGCGGCTTGGGAAAAACAAATTACCATGATAACTGGTTTTACCAAATTGCACGCTTTTTTATTATTTCGTTCTTATCGCTATCGTTTCAATGCCCCTAACAAAAACAAATTGTTGAAAGCATTGAATAGATAGAATGGTTTTTTGATTATATAAACAAATTAAGCTTATGCTTAGCATTCCGTAAGACATTGAAAATCATCTTACCTTTATATCACAGCAGCTTATGAATCATGAAATAAATAATTTACTACGTCAATGATTCATTATTATTCATTATAATGTCAATTTAACAAAATAATGATTAAATGGATGGGTTAGTTTTGAAACGTGCCATCCTAAGGTACGGTAAGCAAAACAAAATAATAAACCCACACGTTGATATAAAAAACATGATCTAAATAATGGGGATTACCGTTTGTACATGTGTGTTATTACAGTATGCTGTTGACCAAAAATATAATAAAAATAAATTGGGCTCGTCAAAAAACCTCGTAAAATTCTCAGGTTTTAAAACCTGCGGCATTTTTATTATCGTGAATCATAAAACATTGTGCAAATTAAATGTTCATGTATAATGTAGCAGAACATATTTTTATGTTATTTTTAATGTACCTAGACAAGAGTACTGTCAACAAGAATTTTTTGTAATTTATGTTATACTGCAATCACAACGACCTCGATACAAAATGAACTTTATTTATATAGAAACAAATCTGAGAAAGTCATCTTTTGCCTTGAAGTTATCGCCACGCCGCTTTAATTGAAAGTATTTATTACAAACACAATAATATCTATAGATGTATATATAAATTCAGCATGACTGAACATTTTTAAGCCACAAGCACTTACAGTTAAAGATGTTACCTGCCCTAAATACGTGTTCCACTATTTACACAAACATACTTCAATCAATACTCATTCTACGCATTATGTCATGTATAGTGAATTATTATGTGCATGGAAATTCCAGAAGTTCAATTAAAATTCATACAAAGTTTTAAAAATATCCAATAATTTTTTTGTTTTGTAAAAATAACAAAAACCAGGTGTGACATTGAGTCAAAATTTGAAGGTTTTTAGTTTATTAGTTTTTCGCTTGGATTGAGTGTTGCTATCGCATAATACTTCTGAAGATTTACGTTCGCGCGCGATAACATGTATAAACAGTTTAATGAACAAATCCGTATGGAATATGTGCTTTTTACTGCTACCATACTAAATACAAAATAGGGTAATTGCTACATTATGACAAGCATGAAATGGTTAGTTTTGCTAGTTTTCTACATACATTTTAAATAATTGGAGGATAAATTATAGTGTTTTGGTAAATTTTGTAATAATTTTTTGTGCGTTTTACTTATATTTCTGATCGAAGGTTATTTCGTTGTTTCATTTTTTTTTTTTTTGTAAATTCAGCTTTATCTTAAAAATATACAACAAGAAAAGTAAGTTTATATAAATAAATACAATAATACCCTATACATATACTCTTAATATGTGAGATAAATAAATAAAAAAAAATGTTACGCGATTAGTACGAATTCGAAACACGCGCGTATGTGGATTACGTTGTGATATGTGTTATTAGAAAATTCTTTCCGCGATTACGCTCACAATATTTATTTTTCATGGTTGTATTGATTTAACATTTTAAAAGATGATCAAATGTACGTGCATACAACTGATGATTATATCGCGCACCCACGTTATCCAATCACTCGTGCAGTGGTGTGTTAGTTAGTTGACGTTACGCGGCAACCAAAACACGTTTTTTACACATTACTGAAGGGTTAAAATTGTTTTCGAAGTTAACAACAAAGATTAGCCCCCCTTGCTAAGAAACTGCGCGAGAAAACCCAGCGCTCAGCTTCTACTTTATTGGATTTTCAAACGATCAATTTATATTTAATCTCAGTTTATTCTACTCTACGAAAACTTAAGTTGTCTAAATAGCAATTCCGAACGTCGAAGCCCTGCGATTACAACAATTTAGTACTGGGTGCAATTTACCCTGATGTAATGTAGGCAAAAGTCATTTCCCTTTATTGGAACCAAGCTAGACTTCTATATGTGTCAAAATCGTAAAAGTTCTCGGTCCAATTTATATTTGTTCAATATCCACCATATACTCCGAAGTGTGCATTCAATGATTAAATCGTAAAAGTACTCGATGCATGCAATATTTGCTTAATATCCATCATACATTGCTAAAATGAGTTATACCACAACAAAATTGATCATATAGTTTTGAAAGTTTCCTGTTCCAATTCAAAAATTTGAAGACTTTAAGATCAATTTTGTGATGAGACTACCAGCGTATGCAGCATCCGTCATGTCTGAAAAGTCTAAACGAGATCTCCGGGGTTCCCAATGTTAGGTTGCCAATTCTTCATGCTCCCAAGGAAATGTTCTTTCGAAACTTATTTTTTGAAGTTTGATGCCATTCTACCGTCAATTTTATTATCTGAGTTGTGTATGGACTTTCAAGTGTGATGCGTTTCTTGTAAAACACGAAAATTAAAAAAAATTAATCACTCAAACTTTTTAACTTAATTTCGTCAGTTTCTTTAGCCTTATTTTATTTGTACTCAATATTAATATGTATTAAAAATCCGTGGCCTTAGAACATTACCACTATCACATATTTTTTTTTATCACTTTTCACATGAAAGTGCTGTTGTTTAAAAATTGAAATTAAATACCCGGTTTCGTATATATACCAATTTACATTCATATATAATTCTAATTCGAATTCTCAGTAATTCTATCGTTTTCAAACCCAAATTTTTACGAAATCCACTTTAAACATCACCCGAGCCTGAATTTAAAACTCAGTCAAACGACTGAGATGACTACTTTGACATAAAAAGTTTAACTGCAGTGCTTTAAATCCTTTAATTTCAATACCCCTCTCTTTGATACAAAGAGTAATGCTTTGAATATTTTCCTCTTTAGATATCGAATTTGGCTCCCATTAACATCACTTTGGACGGCAGTCCAAACGAGTGACGAAAGCACCTACTGTGCTGGAAGTCGAACGAAGTATATTATACAGCAAGTTTCGAACTTTTTCACTTTGAGGCCGCCAGGATCATGTTATATACCATTGGAAAGGTCTTGAAAAATAAACCTAAATAATGTATAAAAGCATGAATTTCTACGAACATTGAGTGGAGATATGACCTTCCAAAAATTGCCCCAAAAAATCAGTTTTTCGAGTATAACTGCCCCAAAAAATTCCCCAATTATTTTCTAACTAGCAAATTATGATTGAAGACGTCAATACCAATTCAACGACGTCTCAAACGTCCAAAACGGATGATTTTGACCAAAGTTATGACAATTTTAAATTTTTCTATGACGTCACCATATAATCTTTCTTTGGTATGTATGTTTGTTTGTCCGTACCTCTTTTATTTGATCTCATATTTTCAGGAGTTGTAGTACTTAAAAAACTAAGCAACTTTTGTTCTACAACTTTTTGATTTGGCCGCCACGTTGGCCGCGGCCGGCCTCTGAACGGCCATTTTTGGCCATTTTGCCACGTCCACAGTGCTGAATCTATTCGACATACCCTGGACATATGCATATCGTTGGAAAGGTATTGACGCCAACTATGAAATAGCAAAAAAAAGAATTCAAAAAATTAGGTTGGAGGGTCATTTTGGCCAAAAAACTGAAAAATGCGAAATCGGCCGACCACATTAGGCCGAATTGCTAAAAAATGAGCCCAAGACTTTTGGTTCATATTTTCAGGATTGTTAGCCACAAATCTCACCTACAATATGACATTAACCGTTTCTCCCAGAAAACTCGTATATTTTGGATATTGACCTCCATAACTTAAAAGCCACCTTAATTTTTTGCAAAATTTCATTTTTTGGCTCAAATGCACCCTAATATCGGTCCGTTGCGGTTCATAATGATAGTGAATCAACGTATTACAATGAAACAAATCGTCGCCTCAGTATTATCTTGTCGTAAGTCCAAATATGTCATTTTTGGGAAATTGAGTTTTAAGTTTGAAAGCTTATTTAGATAGTATAACATCGAGAAGTGTTCAATTTAATAGAATAATTCCAAACCTATCATACCATATATTGATTACCACTTCCTACACTTTAGATAAATCCAGTAGTTTTTCCTGAAAATCACGAACAGTTTTCCAATTTGTCGTATAATTTTCGAAGTTGTACCAAACAATGGACTTACGATAAAAAATTTGCTCATACGACAAACACCTTCTGACTAACAAATACATAAATCACATTAAAATTTATGGACTTACGATAAAATTTGTAAAAATCTTAGGAGACGTAAGATTATTTTATAAAAATGAACGTTTGACTGTTAATGGTACAAATTAGAAAGCAACTAAAACATTCGTAAACATCGTCTGAATGTATCTTTTATTTTCAAAAACAAATATTCAGTAGTTTCAAAGTAAACTAACATATTAAAAAAAAAATTCAAAATAAACAATAGGAAATAAAGAAGAACCGCGATTTGCACCATTCAATAATAACCAGGATACTGAATTAAAATTGCGATTAACCTTTATATATATTCCGCTCACGTGGTGGAGTACTGTGATCTTATTGGTTTATTTTGTGACAGAAAAAAATTGGACGTATATCAAAATATTTATTTATGCTGGACATACGACATTTGTATTATAAATGTGTGTTAGCGTCGACTTTGTCGTATCTCCAGAATTTGTGACATACGATACAAATATAAAGTTTATGATGTTGTGTGGATTTACGATAAACAAATTCTCTGTAACTCAGAAACCATATAACCTAGGATAAAATGGATTGTAGATTTAGAAAGAGGAAGAAAAACAAAAATACTAGTATAAAAACTGAAAAACGACATTTTGGTACTTACGACAAGATAATACTGAGCCGACGAAATATAAATACATCATATTATTATCATTGCTAAGAGAATTTTTACCAGTGACTCTTTTTTCATAACAAAAAAAATGAAAAAACTGACAAATTGATGTGATCGAAAATATCACCAAAAACATTGAACATTTGAGTTTCCTTGCATAAAATCGATATTTTTTTATCATTATGATGATTTCTTTGAAAAATATATCTTATCTCCCCTCCCATCGGGATGGAATATCGAAGATGGAATATCAGCGAGAGGCTAGTTACCATTAACTTTTATTTCCAACTAAAACACTAAAATATGTATATTTTATTGTATTGTTTAAGAAATCAAAAATGAATGGTAGCCGCATGCAGTTAGTGACAAAACAGCAAGAAACATGCAAAAAAAATTGTTGAATTACTCAATCGAATTTCTACCAAAAACACATGCATCTGGTCTAAATTTTTACTACTCTGTAACATACACTAAAAACTAAACTACAAATGTTCGGCCGATAGCCTACGAGAACCGGGTGTGTAATAAGATCACACCCGGCATGACCTGTTTGTGGCATGTGGTAAAGGATTCTGAAATAAAATCTACTAAAAGACTACAAAATGAAGATTGAAAAATTGCATGCAAAATAAAGAAATAGAATCGTCTTCCAGACACTAGAAACAGTACACCAGAACGTAGGTTATTGTGCTGAACATAATAAAAAAAAACTACCTACCTGAACCTAATAATGAGACCTGACCCTACTTTTCAACATAAAAAAGATAATATAAGTCTTTACTATTTCGAGGCCAAGAGCATATACTTTCCAAACATAAATCGTATTGAAGCATTCTTCAATAGAAACAATTTTGTTTTATTGTTTTCCATTTTTTTATTGAAACAGTTTCGTTCTATTGTTTTACGTTCTATTGTGCCTCATACACAGACGCAGGCCACTGGAGTGACGAATATCGAGAGAAGAAGAACGAATCATTCCCACTCCGTAACACACAGCCGGCAGCTGTGTGAGAGTATGCGTAAATCGTTTTTCGCGAAACGAACAACAATTAAGATCTGAACAAAGTCTGAAACGCAGATGCCAATATTCAACAAACTACAGAAGATTGTATTGGTTACACTAACAATCCCATGTTAATTTTTTTCTTTCGTACCACTACTTATAAAACTAGTGCGCACATACGATGTACACATATATTCTAATACAACTATCTATAGTGTAGTTTTTTCTGTATTTGTTGCATTAGCATGGCTTTGTTGTTCGTTTTGGTCATTTCAATGCCGCGCATCTGTGTATGAGGCACAATAACACGTAGCGGCCACTTGTGTGCTATCGTGTGTGTGTGAACTCAAAGTCGAAGTCAAAACGACTGACAACAATAAAACGAATCGCAATTCAATTCATTTTCAATTTGCCTTGCCAAAATCATTGATATCAAATAAAAAACTTCTTAACGAGGTAAATGTTCGAGTGACGAAAGCCGAATTCAATTCACAAAATTTCTGATATCAAATTTGTGCCGAAAAAAACAATGGTATTCGATTTGTCAACGATTTTTCGGAATGTTAGTGCATTCGGCGCGTTTGTTTACATTTTTCTTTCTAGCTGTCAAAAACAACAACTTGTCAACGGTTTTTGAATGTTAAACAACAACGCGCTGAATGCACTAACATTCCGAAAAATCGTTGACAAATCGAATACAATTGTTTTTTTCGGCACAAATTTGATATCAGAAATTTTGTGAATTGAATTCGGCTTTCGTCACTCGAACATTTACCTCGTTAAGAGGTTTTTTATTTGATAGAAATAATCTAAATTCTGAATTTCGTTTCAAAAGGATTTGGTTCAAACTATTCCAAAGGTACTACAAAAAAATTTTCCTTCATTAAAATATGATACCATTTCCTGGTGGTAGGGTTCACAAATACCTGACATTATTCAATACCTGATTCTTGAATAATTTCACAGGGTAATACTCGGGTGCCCAAATCAGGTTCGTGCAAATTATGAGTTCGTTTACTCGTTTCGTCCTGTATTATAAAATCAAGGCATTTACGATTTTTTGATGTTTGTTTTGCTTTGAAAACCCGCATTAATATTGGATTTTTCTTGTTGTGCCATTCCAATACATTCTTCAAATTCGTTCTCAGTTTCAACGTTAGTTCTGTTGTGTATATCTGCACCGCACGTTTTATGTCTCTCCATTATTATTTAGGTAAAATAACGCTGCCACTAGTTTTTTATTTCGTCCCTCTTCCATTCGTTTTAATAATAATTCATGGCTCAGGTCTTTTTTAGTTTCCGATAGTTTGTTGAACATACATTTTTTACACGCCCTCCCAAGTTAGACCGCAATTTCTGTTCGTTTCAATATTTTTAAAATACCATCCAATATTTTTTAAATTCCGACGACTTCTGCAATCTTATTTCAATGAGAGCTTCTTGCCGTATCGATGAATTAACCGGTGAAATAGCTTAATGTTTTGCTTTGATTTCTGAAAGCATTTGTCAAATATTATGGTTTAAAAATAAAATTTTTAAACCATAATATTTGGCAAATGCTTAATAGGCGTTTAAATTATTTGGTGTATGATTAATGTTGTTTTCCACTTCTTCATCACTTGCATTCTCCGTGTCTGTATTTTCTTCTTCAGTTTCCATTTTCTACGTCCCTTAAGCTAGCAGAACCCATACAGCAGAACATTACAAGGTAGTATGGATAATTATAGGCTAATTATAGGCTAATCAAATGCCCCATTAAAAAATTTTGGAATCCATCCCTACCAACTAAAGCGTGGGTTCTGCTAGCTTTAGAAAAAGTTAGCAGAACCCGTATCAAAAAATGATTTAAAAACAATTGAAAAAATTAAGGTTAATTTTAGGCTAATTAAATCCCCTATTTAAATTTTTTTATTCGGGTCGATCTAGAAAATGCAAAAGGCTTTATCATTTCACAGCTAGCAGAACCCAAATCGGACCAAACACGAAATTAGAACTCAAAACAAGATCTATTGACAATCAAATAATTTTAAGCTCGGTATGGGCTAATCAAATGCTCCATTAGAAAATTTTGGGCTCCATCCGTTTTTGCCCAAACTTCAGGTCATTTAATGTAAAGCTGGCAGAACCCAAATCGAAAATCGGACCAAAACCGAAATTAGAACTCAAAACAAGATCTATTGACAATCGAATAATTTTAGGCTCGGTATGGGCTAATCAAATGCTCCATTAGAAAATTTTGAGCTCCATCCCTTTTTGCCCAAACTTCAGGTCATTTAATATAAAGCTAGCAGAACCCAAATCGAAAATCGGACCAAAACCGAAATTAGAACTCAAAACAAGATCTATTGACAATCGAATAATTTTAGGCTCGGTATGGGCTAATCAAATGCTCCATTAGAAAATTTTAGGCTCCATCCGTTTTTGACCTAACTTCAGGTCATTTAATCTAAAGGTAGCAGAACCCAAATCGAAAATCGGACCAAAACCGAAATTAGAATTCAAAACAAGATCTATTGAAAATCGAATAATTTTAGGCTCGGTATGGGCTAATCAAATGCTCCATTAAAAATTTTGGGCTCCATCCGTTTTTGACCTAACTTCAGGTCATTTAATCTAAAGCTAGCAGAACCCAAATCGAAAATCGGACCAAATACGAAATTAGAACTCATTATGTTATTAACAAAACATTTAAAAATTTTGAACGTTCAAATTTGACAAATGATTCGAACTCGAATTTAGATTTTTCTTTTTTAACAATGTAGTCATGACACCTACTCAAAAAATAATTTAGTAGTGACGGGCAATCGTAAAATACGACCGTAAGGGAGAAAATTTTTTCATGTATGTAAATTAGAAGCTCTTAACATTTTTGAAATTTTAATAAGTTCCTGACCAAAATGGACTAGTATCAGAGCCACCTAGATATAAGAGCCGTAAGATTCTACCATTTTTATCGTAAGCTTTTGTTCTTTCTCATAAAGCTTTTATTATTTCTCATAGAATCAGCTTACTTACATTAATATTTTTTAAATACTTTTTTGTAAATAAAAACCGAAATCATAATTTGAATTTGCAATTTTAATTTAAAAACATATTAATTGGTTCCGGATGAGAGTATTTCACGTATTTGAGGTAGTTGATGTTTAATAAATAGTATATTTGGTGATTATTTGGAATATGGTGGTCTGTTTGCGATTCGTGTTTAGTGGTTTTAGTGCATTGAATATCGATGATGTTGGTTATGATTTGTGATTGTACGTAATTTGGTTCTTGTTTTAATTTTGACAAAGCATAAAAATAAAAATCATTTTTAGTCGATTGTATTATTTGGTTATTGAGTTTACTATACAGTGTGCCAATCGTTTTGGTAATTGGTTTCTAAAACAGTGTCAAAAATTCTTTATTGATGTATTACCTCATCGATTCTAGTTTAGCTGTTTTTGAAACCTGCGGCCCTATTCCTAAATACGATACGAAAACGGAAGAACGATACGAACGCTTTAAGGTCTCTGTATGGTCTTTGAGATTCCTTCTAGGATGAGTCCTCGGTGTACATTTCGGCAGTCTTTGTCGGTCAAAATTCATGCCGATAGTACGGATGAAAATTTCCATTCTTGCTTCATTACGATGCATATAAAAGTCTCTTAGATATCACTGGAGCTAGTGATAGTGTTTTTGAGCTGTGTAGCCTAGAAATTTATTTTTCTAATTCTTGCACTAAATTATTTCATTTTTTTTATTATGAACATTAATCCTCAAAACATTTTAATAACGTTTCACATAACCTATAATTACCTAAATTAAATTTTGAAATCGTTTTGGTATTATTAGTCTCGCATGAGCCGAGGGATTTCTATAATGAACTTTAATTACCTAAGGTGGATCTATTCATAAACTAGATCCTATTAAGTGGTTTTCGTTCAGTGTCAAGTTTGGCCTGGGACCGACCTCTTTATCGGGCCAGCTAAACTCATCAAAAAGTTATTTCTCGCTGTTTCTCCGATTGTAAAAAATATTTATATGTGGAAGTGGATCGTCTGTTATCGTTAGGGTTTATCAATAAACAGAAAACTTCCTGGTGTTCTCTTTTCACCCTGGTGCATAAAGACTTCCCTTAGAAGATGCCCTTCAACAACAATCCAAACATGTTTCAATTTATTTATTTACATTTACTACGCGCGATTAAAACATTGTTGCCTTCTTGTCGATTTTTGTTATTTTTCGCTATCTTGAATTTTAATTTGTATTGCATACTTTATCCTTAATCCTCCAACCTTAATTTTCGATTAACTGTCGGTAAACTGCTCATGCTCTATAATAATAGTAAATGCTTACTAGACGCCAATTTTCCGGACCGGAAACCTGAACTATGGTCGTATAGCATGGTCGAGAACTGTTCTATTGCCATATTATTAAATGATTTTTTGAGTTTGTGATCGCGAAACCTTTACGTTAAGCTTCGGCTGCTCTGATTTTTCCTTTCTTAAGAATGATGGGTTGCCTATTTTTCCATCCCAGAAGAGTTTACTTCAAATAATGGAAAGCAATTTATCTTGCCAAAATATGGAATGTCTCATGCGCCACTACTGTATGTTCTACTCAAAGCAACGTTGCTCTGTACATAAACCATATGGCTTGCAATACGGGCCTTGTTACTTGCTGTGCGTTGCGAACAAACTGCAAATTTATATTCGTTTTACACCGGACCAAGCACATATCAAACCGTGTGATTACTGAAAACAACGTCAATTGCATTGAACAAATTTTGAATTATCAGGTCAATCATGACGATCTTAAACGGTATAATAGCCGTTTTACTTCTTAGGTAGTCAGGAGTTTGAAAGTTTTTGGTTAAAGTCGGCATGAAATTATTTCTTCATCATTCATTTCTCGGGCAGATCACCCGCCTTCTGAATTGCAGCTATGAGCCGCGGTTTAAGCATACACCCCATTAGTTTATTTTCCCCGCTGTACCCAGCATACATATCGAGTTTGCTTTCTTGTTGCGTTGTAATACCAGTAGTTCTTTTCCCGTCCTGAGTCACACACTCAGAAAAAAAACGTTTAATTCAATAACTTTGACTTATTAAATCGTATTGTTCGAAAATCAGCAATAACATTGTTGATCCAATAACTTTCTTTTAAGTTTAATAAAAACATATATTCTTTCAATAAAGTAAAATAGTTTTACTAATAACTACACTTATTATAATTATCAAATAAAAACATACTAAATTTATTGATCGGATAATGTTCGTTATTAAAATAATCATAAGAGGTCTTTATTAAAATGCTAATTCAATAACTCAAGTTTTTACATTTACAACGTGGTTCTTGACGTTATTCCGTCAACAACTTTTATTTACAGGATTTACATAAAATTTATTGCAATTACATTTTGCTCGTAAATTAATTATGGAATTTTTATTTGAAGACATAGTGATATTTTGAAGGAGTTTTTCATTTCGTGATATAATTCGCCAAATCGATAAGTTATTGTGTTGTACTATAGGCATAAAAAAAGAATTCAATTTTTGCAGTTTGGTCGTTGCATCCTGATGAGTATATAGACCAACTTTTTATAAGTAGGAAACCAAGCTGCCATGGTTGAGGAAGTTTCATTTTTGTAAGGGTTGTGTGTGTGTATATCTTTACACAAGTACTTTGGTGTTAAAAATGGGGAGCGGGTGAATTTTCTAATTTTTGTGGCAGATATATTGTGATTCGGCCTCTTTGTTTTCATATTGATTTGATAATTCAATCATTTGGTTTAACAAGTCCCAATTGTATAAATAAAAATTTTGCTTTATTAGGATTATTACGCTCATTGTACAAATTAAATTTTTTTTTTTTGAATAATAACTAAATAACTTCCAATTTAAAACGTCAAGTTATTGAACAGAGCTAAATATTATTGGTATGGTATTACAAATACTGTGTCGATTCAAAAGTAATAAATCCAATAAGTAAAAAATTGTTACGATATATAAACTTAATTTATTGGCCAACAACAACCTATATTTTTTTATAGATTTTGCATATGGAAATTGTTATTTCAACAACTTTTTTTCGGGGTGCAACTTTATGTAGTTCTTCCACAATGAACAGTTGACCTTCCTCTGGTTCTTCGGGACGCAGTGGTTGGTTTTTGTTTGTCGAAAACAGGGACTGGCGCTCGCAATCCAAGTTTGCGCATGTTGATTTAGTATCCTAAAAGCTATGGTTTCATGTCATCATAACGCCTAAGGTCTCCCCATTTTCGACGTTTTATTCACATCCCACACTGTTAATTATATTTTGGTGATCCTCTAAAATTACGGAGTTACGATCGGGATGGTTTCCGCCCTGGTCTTCTCAGTGTTGATGTGTCGCTCTTGTTGATCACTATAATCCTATTCCAGCCCGTATACACAATTGTGTATATAAATTTACTCGTTTGACTCGTTCATTTTTGAGTACTTCAAGGTCGGCTTCATGGCCTAGACAAAGAATCTATATATCGGGCCTAAGTTCTTTTGTTCATCGCATCTGATGCAGATGCCTTGCTTATTTCTGTGGGGTCCTCTGCAGCTCACGTAATAATGGCCGAAGTCAAAACAGGCAAAGTGTTTTTGCACAATGTCTGTACGCAGCACTCTGTAGTAGATGCATCCTGTCTTCAGATGCTCTTTTCTTCAAAAGCGATGCCTTATCGCTTAACCCGTTCTAAACGTAAGCTATCCGCCCTTCCCAAGAGTTTGTCCTTTCCAATTGTTACTTTGAGTTGCCCGATGAACTAAGTTCAGTTTTGATCTGAAGCGCATCTGGCCTGAAGCTGGGCGTCTGAGGTTTTCTTCGGTCTCTTTTCCCCCGAGGTGTGGCTGTTTTTTCCGTAACTAAACCAATATACACGGGTGTTTATTCTCGCTAAGATTTTTATCTTGTCTTCCTAGATAGTGTTGGTGGAAGATGTTTCATTTATGTTCCCACCTGTATTAACAATTTTTTTTAGATTTTGCAGGCCGCTTCTGCGTTTTAGCTGTATTATCTACTCTATGTTTTGTAGGCATCTGAACGATTATCCAAGGTGGAATTTTTTTCATTTGTGCACGGGGTCAAACGAGAGATTCGCCTTATTTGCATTTGAAGTTTACAACTCAGCGGATCGCGATGTCTATGAGTGGGCTTGCTCGTCCTAACTAAACGTCGGTACCAGTGGTCCGTAAAAATAACCTCATACTTTTCATTGTTTGGTTTAGACGCCCTCTGACTTAAGGAATAGACACCGTTTGAATCTGCCCCTCTGACGTAGGCAACAGAAGCTAGTAGGCTAGTGAAACAAAATATGGGACCAACGAAAACTCAACACGGGAAATTGATAACTATTATTGTTTAGAGTAAACGATAGTTTATTTTTTAATAAAAATATTCTCCAGAAGCGCCTAAATGTATGCTTCAAGTAATATCGTATAAATGATTGAGGCTTATTCTGAACACACCCAATAACAAGTATCAACATGTTTTATCTATAGTCATCAGCGTTATTAGCGAATCAAGACTACTAAAAGCTACAAGTAATTTATTCGTACTACAAATATTTAGTGTTAAAGCTGAATTATGTATATCATGTATATGTGTTACCATATCTTGTATATGTGTTAAAAGTGATATTGTTTTGCTCAAAGAGGTGGGACACTTCAATTTTCACACAACCAATCTAAACAATTTCTATCATTTCTGTAAAGTTCTATAAACTTATTACGCAAGAACGTCAATAATAAGAAAGGTCAACTAATTTTAAGTTTGTTATATTCTAACAGAAAATGTAAATAATATCAATCCACATTGACACAAAATGTTGATATTGTGCGAAATGACGTCAAGACGGTAAATTAAAATAATAATCGCACGGGGAATTCCAAGCTCTCATAGTCAATTAAAATTTTATTTATGTTCTGTCAACGATTTGTGTGTATCGTAATTATGCACTCTAGATATCCCCCATTAGTATTCTAATGTTATGTAAGCAAATGTAGGCAGCACTTTCCAGAATAAACTTGAATTTTATTTTGATGATAAAAAAGACAAACAATTTCGAGTATCTTATTTATATACACTATCATGTGAGTGTAAGTAGCACAAACAGCTACTGATATCACGTTATTAACATTAATTGGAATTTTCTGATTGATAAATAAAACAAAAGCTCTGCTAACCAATCAATAATTGTTTTGCTTGTGCTTCAAGCTTATTAATCAGTGATTCATCGCCGCCAAATCATATACCTCGGTAACCCGTATGAGTCGATATATGAATCACATTAAGAAATACAGTTGATTTAATTTTATTTATGTATTTTCTGCAGTAAACTAATACAAAATGTTGCACATACGAATAATAAAGAAAACCGCCGGACATCAATAAACGATTTTATGCAAACTGTATAAATCGCGGAAATTATATAAAAATCATATACAAAAAATGTAAACTTTGTGTGATGTTTTCGAGAAGCAGAAATTCTCGTTGACTTGTTTAATTAAATTCGAATAATTTTATGTTGCTTTTTTATGTAATATATAATGTGTTATATGAATACAGCTGATATGCACATATATAGCTTTGTATACGGTAGTGCAAAATTTTCAAATTTTAGTTGGTTGCTACTCAAGAATTTACTAAATTAATATATGGTGAAAAATACGTGCAATCCCAAATTGTATTTTTGATTAATTTTTTTATGAATTTTTTGTTTATGTTGCGTAAAATACAGTGTTGAATAATGTAAACATTTAAAAACTACTCTAGCTGGTTGAGAAGAAACCAGGATTAATAAAAAAATATAAAAATACTGGTTTAATTTCTTCATTTTCAAAGTTCCCGTCTAATTTTCCATTTTAAAGTTTCTCAAAAACCTATTTTTTTCGTTTGTAAATCATTGAAAAATTCATTCATCATTGAAACATTACCTATATTCGAAATTACACAGTATTTTGATGATTTTCTCAAAAAAGATGATTCTTTTCAATTAACTTGTTTTATTATCATTTAATATTCAAATATATTTATAAACTTCAAATTATATTGGTAAAACAAACTATTTTATTATTTTTTTAAATTAAATGTTAGACAATTTAAAAATTACAATTTTTACACAATTACATACGGAAATTGAATTAGAGCCACCTTCTGATTTTGGATTTTTTTTTTCAAATTTATGGGGAACAAAATAGAAAAAGACACCTATTACTAATATAAAATGTTTATTTATGTTTTATAGTAAATATTAGATCAATATTTTGTAAATACTCCTTTGGCTTAAATGACTGCTCTAATTCTAGCTGTCATACTGGAAATACAAGTTTTTACCACATCTTGCAGTTGTGCGTTCTCCTGGCAATGTCTGTATATTATCTTGCAGAGCAGCTATTGTTGGGTTCGGGGATGAGTACACAACCTTTTTAAACATGCTCCATACATTTTCGATCGGGTGAGTTTCCGGGCCATGGAACAATTTATAAAATTCACAATATATTATTAAAACACTTTTGCCGCGTTTTTTTTTAAATATGGTGTTCGAGACCACGATAAAATATAGGGAAAATACAGGGAAATTTAGAAAAAAAATTAGAACAACAACTTTAACTAACTTCAAGTCATTCATTTTGACATTTAATTTTTGGTTTTGTTAACGAAATCAAAATATAGTTAATGTTTGTACTTAAATAAATAAAAAAAACTTAAATAAAAGCATTTTAAAATGAATCTCGAGTGTAAGAAAATTCTATTGTATATCAAGAAACATAAAATAATAATTTGGTGTTGTTTATAGTATTCCGTAGATCTCTTCTTAAGTGACAATGAAGAAGCCGAGGACGCTCCGTTTCATTTTTCAACCAAAATTTTTTCTGTGAAGTCGCACTAACACAAACAAAAATGAAATAAAAGAAAATTCAAGACCATTTTTGATATCTAGATTTTACTTTAAATTTGAGTTTCGAGAGAGCAGTGATAAAACAATACAAATAAAATTGTGTCAAATATAAAATAAAGTTTTAAGGTAGTAATAAAAAATTTCCAGTACATTTTTCGCATGTCTTTAATTTTATTTTATTTTTCGAGCGTGTAGTGATAAAACAATAAAAAACAATTTTGGGTGATATCATTTGTGATATATTACGTATTCTCCATTAATTATTATTATTATATTAGAGATATGATTATAAAGCAACCGACCCGGCATATACAACACATCTGTCGATTTTTGCAAATTTCCAGTTATAAATCAAGTAGGGAACAATAAAAAAATTGGGTATTAAAAAAATTTCCCTGTTTCGTCAGTTCAGGAATTATTAAGTGTTTTGATGAACTCTGTTGTAGTCTACATAAAACTAAGAGTTGTTGAGAACAAGCATATACAAACTTTATTCAATAATATAATGCATGATATAGACTTAGTATAAGTTCTTTAGGATTCGATACAGTGAATGCGAAGCACAAATATTTTAATATTATATAAATTGTTTTAAAAATTCTATAAAATATAATTTATCGCGGTCTAGAGCAACTTTTTCAAAAAAACGCAGCTTTTATTACTCTTCTTAACAAGAGCACGTACACATTTCACCTAAATTTGTTTAATATTCGCACTTCATTATCTGTGTTTAGGCTCTAATAGCAGATACCTGGCCCGAAACTGGTAATTCTGGAATTACCCTAATAATATTGGGTGTACAAATGTATTTACGACCTTTCATAGTGAAATAAAAGACATTAATTAGTGTAGAAAATGAAAGAATATTTTATTCAAAGTATGCTCTTTCGTCCGTCGTTCAGTTAATAAACAAATCCCCCGAAGGAAGAAGTGTGGTTGTTTCGATGCGATCCAATCATCGACCAATTTTTTGACTTTTCCAAATAAAATGAAGTAATTGCATCGACCGGAACAAGAGGGAGCAATGTCTGATGAATACAACGGATGGGGTAGAATTTCCCAGTTCTGCCTGTCCAAGTAGTTTTTGACAGGTATAGCAACATGTGGCCTAGCGTTGTCATGTTGCAAAATAATCTTATCGTTCCTTTGGCCCCATTCCGGTCGTTTTGCAGCTAGAGCTTGCTTTAAAGCCATCTGTTGTGGTCGATAAACTTGTCCCGTACTGGTTTCACGCTCTGTCAGCAGCTCTTAATAGACAACATCCTTCATATTCTACCAAATACAAAGCATCACCTTTGAACCATGGGTATTTGCTTTTGGCGTCAACGGCCCTGGTTCACCTGGCTCGACCCACGCTGGTTTGCGCTTTGGATTATCAAAATGGACCAACTTTTCATCCTCAGTGATGATCCGATGCTAAAACCCCTTCCTTTGATGTCGTTGAAGCAACAATTCGTACATGGTTTTTGTGACGTTCTTTGTCCCGTTCTTTCAATTTGTGTAGCACCCAATTTCCCAGTTTCTGAACCAATCACATTGCATGTATACGTTGCGAAACACATTGTTGGATAATATTCAGCTCCTCTGCCAATTGTTTTTCGGTCTGACAAGGGTCCACATCAAGCAATTCTTCCAAACCACATTTTTTGATTTTCTTCCCGGAGCTAAAACATACAATTTTTTGAAGTCCCTAAATATTTGTTAACACCCCCACTCCTTTTCTCGGCTGCCAAAATGTATTCGTGCTAAATTTGTAAGCAATCGCTATAGAGGATCAAAAGATTGCATATATATTGTAAATTCCTGCTTCAGGTGAGCGTGGGGAAGATGTAACAGTTTTTGATCACTAACCCCGGTGCTAAAAAGTATTCGTGCAAAATTTGGGAGCAATCGGTCGAGGGGATCAAACGTTTTCATACATTGTAAATTCCTGCTTACAGGTGTGCATGGCGAAGGGGGTAACATTTTTTTATCACTAAACCCTCTATGTTTTTTCTCGGCTTCTAAAACGTATTCGTTCAAAATTTGGGAGCAATCGCACGAGTTCATCAAAAGTTGTCAAAAATTGTAAATTCCTGCTTACAGGTGAGCATAGAGAAGGGGTAACATTTTTTGATCACTAAACCCCCTATGTTTCTTCTCGGCTACTAAAACGTATTCGTTCAAAATTTGGGAGCAATCGCACGAGTTCATCAAAAGTTGTCAAAAATTGTAAATTCCTGCTTACAGGTGAGCATAGAGAAGGGGTAACATTTTTTAATCACACACCTCCCTATGTTCTTTTTCAGCTGTTAAAAAGAATTTTTGTAAAATTTGGGAGCACTCGCTCGAGCGGATCAAAATCTTTTGTGGAACAAACATAGTTACATACATACTTTTCTTCTTTATATATATAGATATTCTTTTTATCCCGTTATTTACAAATAAAAATGCTCATTGCTTTATTAATAATTACATTACTAAGCACCCTGTATTTTATACAATAACAACAGCAATAAAAAATCATCTTCCACGAAATGTTTCTTTTTCTTCAGTGATACATGTTCCAAAACGATTTTTTTTTATTTAAATGAAGACTTCCGCCGAATCGACATAGTGAATTTGTAAATTGACGTATTTTCCACCATATACGTGTCTTAGCAACGCGCAATTTATTACAATTATCTATTGTTATGTATTATTTTTTTATCCACTGCGGCAGAAGAGCTTGAAATTGTTTATTTAATGATAAACAAAATTTGTAATTGGATATTCCCAATTAAGATTTATGATAAATTTTTTGCATAAAAAATCGCCGAAATTTAATGTAGATTGCGTGTGCAAGTCATTTAAATAGTGGATGGTGCAATTTTATTAGATTGTTATATCAGAAATTTTGGTTAATATTGAGATGACTTTTTATAAGGAATTCGTACTACTTTAACTGAATTCGTACTATTTTAAAACAAATTGGTATTGGCATCACGATCTCATCAGATGCGATAAAATATAATAATTGAAGAATGTAATTTAGTAATTCCAAAAATTAAATATGCTGTAGGCTATGCTATGCGTTCATCAAAATATAGACCAAAAATGGCAGTTGTTAAAAATGTACGGTGAGTGCAGAAATCTCATTCATGCCAAAACCATTGAAACTGAACTAAAAGTGTAAGTCCCGGTTTGGCTGACACCGGTGTTAGGTACGTCAAAAGCGAACCACCAGAGAATTTATAGTTGTTTCTCCTCGAAACAGATTGCAAAGAATAAAATTAAATAAAATATTTAACCATATAAACAGCAAAATAGTAAATAGCCTCGTTACATTATTGCAGCCATATTTTCAAATTTCTTTTGGTAATAACAGTTTTAAAAATATTATTTTGTTTTATATAACCGATGCCTATGCCTTTTCCGAGGAATTAGGTTGTGATCAGTTTTACAAAATCAACTGAATATCTTAATAGATAGAGCGATTCGTGGTCCTTAAATCCTTGGTCTTATTACAAATTATAACACTTTTACACTCAATGGCATCTGAAGATATAATTTGCAGATTCATAATTTATCTATTTTAGCAATTTGTGGTATCCAATAATTGGATTTACTTTTCTTCATTATATTAAACAAGGTCATACTGTGCTTTCTTCGTTCCTTTTTCAATGCTAATGAAAGATCTTTGACGAATTGTATAGTTGAATTTGTATCTGATGCTCGTACTGGAAGCAGAGCTGTAGCATTTTATATCGACTTTTTCTTTAACTTAGGCCGAACTATTTCAACAATATTAGTGCTTATTTCTCAAAAAGCTCTCAAGAAGGCCTATGGATCTCCTTAGGCAGTGTGAGCAATATTTTGTCTGAAGTTTGCAGTTCAGAAAGCTGTGTGCACAATGAATGCCGCATTCGCTAACAATGGAACAAAAACACATTCGTACGCGACTTACTCAGCAACATTTGGAGCGTTTTAGAAACGAATTTTGTGTGTCGTTTCATCACTATGGATGAGACTTGGGTCTACCGCCATGATCCTGAATCAAAACAAGAGGCCAAGGAGTGGTGTGTACCCGGTACTTCGGTTCCGAGTTAGGTTCCAGAAATCGGCCGAGTTGTTGGCATCAGTTTTTGGGATGCAAAAGGAATTTTGTTCGTGGATTACCTGCAAATTGGTAAAACAATAACCTCAGATTATTATTCTAACCTTTTGCACCAGCTGGATGAAAAAAATCATGAGAAAATATCTGGTTTACAGAAGAAAAAATTATTTTTTCATCATGAGAACGCACACTCTCACACAGCTTCAAAAAACATCGCGAAAATCAGTGAAATAAAGTACGAATTGTTGCAACATCCACTCTATTCGCCAGATTTAGCTCATTTGAAAAAAAATCATGCGTGGGAAACGGTTTTCATTGAATGAAGAAGTAATAGCAACCGTGGAAGCGTATTTCGGTAGTCTTCCGGATTCTCACTTCAGCGATGGAATCCATAAATTAGTAGATCACTGGAACGAGTTTATTGAAGTTTAGGGTGATTACCATATAGATACTTCAAACCATAAAATCGATAGAACGATAAAACTTACTGAGTAACCTAGTATGTAAATACCAAAGCATTTAGTTCTTACTGCCTTTCCTTTTCATCAAGCTTTCTTAATTGTTGTTTATTTTTAGGTCAAATAAGTATGTGTTCTGCGCCTGAAAGCTTTTCAAGAGGTTTTATTAACGATTCAGTACTATCCACATTCCGCCTTAGAGGTTAAGTTGTTCTTATTGCAGTTTTGTTTTTAAAATATTTGTATTTAAGCTGTTCTTATTGCAGTTTTGTTTTTAAAATATTTGTATTTTTTAAATATTTAAATTTACATTCATTATATCTATAAATCTGTACAATTCTTGATTTAAATTGATTCATTGCATCACCTATAATATAAATGTGTCATAGTTTTCGTAATTATACACCACACAGTTTTTATTGTATTATTAAAAAACTCGAGCCTGAATTGTAATTTAAAATACGCCAATGCTTTTGCGCCAATTTTTTTAAATAAATCCTGGATTTTATTTTTTTTTGAATGTCACGAACCTTTTTCTAAAGTACTATTAAGTCCGCCGACATGTACGATTTTTTAAAATTGTACTGATATTGAATAATTGTCGCATTTGATTAGCTTATTTACTATGTCAAACGCTTACTTGCATTGTCAGGTCACACGTTTGCGAAAACACCGGACGATGAATATCCAAAAAAGCGCCTTCTGCTGCATAAATTAAGCAACTTAGTTACTTTGACAAGCTTTTGTCAATAGTCTGATGATATATTCAGAACTAATTTTTATTTTAACAATTAAATTAATTTGAATTTGACCCCGATTAGTTTAGTTAATATCCCAAATCGCCTTAAACTTTAAGCACCCTGTAAAAAAAATGTTCGTTGAAACTTCTGTTTTTTAATAGCTAAAGTAAAGCGAACTTTAGACAAAGTGTTTCACATTTGACCTTGGTTAGTTTAATAGTCGTTCTTTTGTCCGAATTGATAACCCGAAAAATCATTGGAAATTTGGGAACCTCGCAAATTTTCGCTAAGAAAATTGATCGCAAAACAATTCAGGAAAATATCTTAATCAAAAATTTGCTTTCCGTCCTCTGAAAATTTATACCAGTTTTAACCTTTTTTTTAAATATATATATGAATATTTAAAATTGTTCTGATTTTCCTGCAGTTAAGCAAATACACATGTGAGAAAAAATTTAATAGGAATTTTTCCTCAATTCGAAAAATTACTAGAAATGCTAGAAAATCTCGTTTAAACTAAAAAAAATCATCGCAAAATAACTCAGAAAAATACGCTGCTCATTCTTCATTGAATCCGCAAAAATTTTCTGCAAAACGAGGTTTTTCCAGGTTATCAGTTTTAATTGCTTTGTCAAGGACTCACGTGGGTGGGGAAGGGAGGAGATGATACGAGTAATACGTTTTTGTATTTGAGCACTCAAGGTTAAAGGACCAGATTTCATCGAAATGAGAAAACTTTATTTCCTCTTGTACCATAGCAGTAGTTTTGAGTCCTTAAGCTGCTTCAGCTAAATTTGTGACATCCTTCGAGCGCTATTCAATTAACTGCAGTGGCGTTCACTGAAATAGCACAGTTGCGAATTATTTTGGAAATTGTTAATAATAGACAAATGGTTATCAATTTTGTATGTTATTTTTTTATAGATTGTTTTTTCGGCCCGCGATCACAATTGTGTAGGTTAAAATCGTGAGCGAAAGAGAATCAGAAAAAAAATCATTACAAATTATGGTTATTTATATACACATTTGTGTGTGGTGGACAAAAATTGTTTCTGGCCGGAAAAGGGATATCTAAGCCTACAAATAAATAAAACAATTAAATTTTATTTCATAATAGGAACACAAAAAAAATTATCCTGCTTATTGCTATATTTTCTTTGGCTAATGGCTAGTTTTAGTTGATTCCACAAGTTTTCGATCGGGTTCAGATCGGGTGACTGCGGGCCATTGCAAAACGTCCACGTCATTTTCACTAAACCAAGCTTTCGCTTTTCTCGAGGTATGCTTCCGACCATTATCTTGCTGAAAAATTCAGCCATGCGGCATTGCATCTTCAGCATATCCGAGCAACTCGTCATCCAATATTTGGACCTAAATATCCGCTGTCATACGATCTTTTATCCAATAAATTGAACCTGTACCGTACCACGAAAAAGTGCCCCATATACCATAATATATCCGCCATCGTGTTTAATTGTTTTTTTCGTGTACTGTGGCGACAAACTTGTCGGCCGTCAGAACAAAATGAATTCACTTTTCGTTCATCGGTCTGATCTTCTATCAAAGGGCATGCTGGACAGCGCAACCCCTTAAATTATGCAGCAGCAGCCGTTGACGAATTTCGACTGAGATCTCCTGTTTTAGTGCATTTAATACTAGTTTACGTGATCTCGCAAGGATTCTCACGATTTCGGAAATTGATTTCCCATTGGATTTTAATCTTCTGGCAATTTGCTTTTCTTCATCGTTACAATGAATTGCACGGTCCATTTTCGTAAATAACCAAAGTTTTTTCTATGTTTTATAAATTTAAATTTAAGCTTTGGCCACTGGCCACCAAATTTATTTATTTTTTTAAATAATTATTTGATATGTTTCTCACAAAAATCAAACCAGTATTCATGTAATATGTTTGTTTTCATTGATTTCCCTAAATGTATGAACAAATTAAATTTTCCCAATAGGCAGTTTTTTTAGTAGGCACCATTGCTATTTTCCTCAACCTGCATAAAATTGGAAATGTTTTTGAAATAAAATTTGGAAAAGTTAAATGTGCTATTTCATTGAACACCACTGTACATGTGCCTTAAATTAATAATCAGCTACCAGCACCAAACGATTGGATGTATGAACTATAGCGCTGATAACCAAACTGTTTATTTCTCTAAAACCTTTCAAATGATATGCCATATAGCCTCCTATCGGCTAGACTTATTCTAAACTTGTTTGATTTTTATTCGAGGCTTGTTCCCAAACTGGTAATTCATCAAATAAATTCTAACAAGTTTCCAATTAAGTCTATTCGACAGGAGGCTTTTGTAGACTTTGAAATAAGTCAGTCTCCACAAAATTACTTGACGCTACTTTTGTTAATCTCAAAACAATTGAAAAAATAATAATTTCGTGTGTTGATTACTACCTAGATTACTACAGACAAGCAGTGTGTGCTATGTCATCAAATTTATGTCTACAGTTTATTCTTTAGATGGTAGATGGCAGTCATATTCATAAAAAGAATAAACGAAAATAAACAGAATTTTTTTCTCGTAAATTTAACAAAACGTGTACACATTTTATACGTGTTTACATATTTAACACAATTTAGAATGCATAATTTTACAAAAATATTATGAATTAATACTTACGAATAGCTGTTTATTAAATTTTTAATTATATTATTAAAATATTTTTCTTGTTGTTTGTTTACAATTTTTTTTTATCAATACGACAGCTTATAAGCACACAATCATAACAAGATTTTTTATTTTAGTGCTGCCAAGGAAAGAACTTACGACATAAATTGACGTCATATAGCAAAATTTTTAAAGCAGTGTGGCCTATAGTATTCTAGGTGCACTGGTTGATTAAACGCTGTTTTTTTTTTTTTGAAAAAAAACCGCTTATGCAAAGCAGCGGCTCGATAAGTTTTATCCGGAGTCTGCACCAGTGGCCCTATTCTGGCTTCCCCAGGGAATAGGGAATTGGGAAAATATTTTACTGTAATTACAAATTGCAATAATTCCCAAATATTTATTCCCCGTTCTCAAAGTATATTCTGGTAGACTGGGAATAATTTTTGGGGGGAAATTTTTTTATTTTGTTTTTTATAAACTAAAACGCATGTTGCAACCTTATTACAAGTTTAATTTATTTTTAAATATATTTTTATTAGAAAAAATAATGTTTAAAAATTCGAAAAAGTACGAATTACAATTCCCTAAAAAAATGGGAAAAAATTAACATCAAAACTGCTATTAAATGGAATTATTTTTTCGCAAAAAAAAAATCCCAAGCGCCAGAATACACTTTGGGGAATAAAAAATTCCCAACTGCTAGAAATACGTTACTAATTCCCAATTCTCTATTCCCGGGGAAAACCAGGATAGGGCCACAACCATCATTGACTGGTATGCTGAATGTGACCGTGGACGTACGTCCTGGACGCGGATGTGTGATTCCAGAAAACATAAAAAAAAATCCACGAAATTGTTTTGAAAGACCGTAAAATGAAGTTGCGTGAGATAACTGACATTGTAAAGATATCAATAGAACTTGTTGCTCATATTTTGCACGAACATTTGTCCATGAGAAAGGTGCGTTCGAAGTGGGTGCCATGTTTGCTCACAATGGATCAAAAATGACAATGCGTTGGACATTGAATTGCTTCTGCATTCACCGCATTCTCCAGATTTGGCTCCCGGCGTTTATTGCTTGTTACACGCTCGAAAAAAAGTTTGATATGCGATGCAAATAATTTCGTATACGAATCCAGCGCAAAAGTATATCGTTTTTTGAAGTAAGCTTTGCATCTTAACAGAAGCGATATAGTTTGCATTAAAATATGAAATAAATTACTTTTAAAACGAATTGATGCAACTTATGTCTAATTGTGAAGCTGAGGTACATTGAAACTGTATCGTAATGGGAGTGGAATTCAATGCAAACAAAAAGTGTCGTAAATTATTTTGATACTAATTACATGAAAAAGAAATGTGAAGCACATGTTTTTTGAATTAGATTTTGTCTGCTTCTACTGTAAAGAAGATTTTACAGAAATTTACTAAAAGAAATTCCCGAATTTTGTTATAAAAAAGCCCGATGAATTATTTATTTATTTTATGCTTCATGAGATTTTAAAATCTCTATATCAAAAATTCAGATGTCGCGTCAAGTCAGCACTCAGCATACTGCGGACTGCGCTCACCAGACACCAAACTACAAATATATGAAAAATATTTTAAGCTTATAATGAAAGGATATGCACAATGTCTTAGCGAATTATTATAAATTCGCTAAACATTTTTTAACCCCAGGTTATATAGAAATTTCCTTCCGACACACGTGTTACATTAGTTTTAGACACAACTACATCGTAAATATTTTCAATGCATGCTTTGCTTCTAAATTTGTTACACGATTCCTTCGTATACGCCTCGATGCAAGGGTTACATCGAAAACCGTTGTAAAATTTTTAAGTGTGTAGTAGACTTCAAAAACGCTCCACCAGGGAAAGAGATTTGGCTCCAATGAAGAAGTGATTGCCAAAACTTAGATGACGTATTTTGAAGACAAAGATAAATCGATGTTCAAAAAAGGCATCGAAATGCTACAGAGGCGTTGGACTGATTGTATAATCGCCTCAGCCAACTGTTGTTTATATGGAAAAATTAGTAAAAAAATAGGGGGAGGGGTATAGTAGGTAATCGAATAGTAATCGGCTGAGTATCAAAATTCAAGGTATATTGAAATGCGTTTAATCACCCGACGTATTAGTCATATTATTACGAATGTGAGAATAGAACAGGACAGGATCCGTAATTGGTGAGAAATGGATTTCTCTCTGTTCGTTAATGATATTTGGGTTAAGGAATATCGATTTTCGAATTTCGTATAAGAAATACGAATAAATGTACTTTAATTTACCTTAAATTTTGTTACTCAGCCAATGACTATTCGCTTACCTGCTATACTACCATTATTAATTTTTCCGTATAAACAACAGTTGGCTGGGGCGATCCATAGATTAACTTTTATTGCCTATTTTTGTCTCTCCTTCTTTTATTTCTCTATTTTGCCTTTTTTCTACTGTATATAACTAAATTTTTATTTTTTCAAATCAGTAGATAATCCTGATGATGACCTAACAACTCGAAATCGATCGAGTGATTTTTTAAAATTTTTGAACAACAACAAATTTGTTTAATTAAAATTTTCAAAAACCTAACTTTTGCGAAATAGAAAAACAAGTGTTTAATAAAATGTATTTATTAAGTTTAAGTATGTTTCGCCAAGTGCCTACGGCAAATAGTGTAAAAAGTATAGTATCTTGACTTGATATACTCATTATGGTTCTTTTGTTGGAGATATTTGGATGTAGCTTTTCTAGCTCTAAGATATTCTGCTATATACAGCTTCTATGGTTACGAATTCACCCACTGTTGAGAGCCAGTCATTTATGACACAGTCTCTGCTAATTTTCAAGAAATTAACATCAAGTCAATCATTGCAGGATCTCGTAATCTTCTTTCACTAGTATTTTCCGTCACTGTAGATAATGGCTCTGACCAGCTCTCTGATATTTATTGGTGGTTCGTCGTTAGTTCTATGCTGGTTCATATAGGTTTATAAATAGTGAATGATACTTGATTCGTCACTTTATAGTGATAATTGATCTTTGAAAGTTTCGACGTTCCAGCGTATGGCCTTCTGAATAAGGCTGCAGTTTGCACTTATATTTGTAGATGACAATTTATTTAAAATCTTAACTGTCGATATGTTGGTGGACTGTCTCTTGAATATCATGATATCAATTTGGTTAGTCGTTCCTACAATCACCACGGCACTTTGTGGGTTTTATTATGTAAAAAGCACATCAAATAAAACGAAACATATGTATACGATCATGGTACTAAAGTTTTTAGTACGGAATTTGACCTTGCATATCCAGAAATTAATAAAGCAGAGATAGATAACCCACGAGCCAAGGAGTTATTGATTACAGCCACTAAAATGGAAGATAAAGAAGGTCACTAATGGCGTGGAATTAAGATAAGGATAAGCATTCAGCCCTACCATCTGTATATTTGTGAATATAGCGAACAGCTTTATGAACAAATCTTGATGTATCACTTTGACCCATGTCATACCTACATGTATATTAATTACAAATTAATCAAAAAAATTACTGATATACTGAATTTTCCAAGAACTCAATCATCTAAAGTAATAAGGTCGTATTAAAATTATTAAGAATTTAATATTATCTCATCGTAACACAAATAAATAAAAACGCATCGAATGTTCGTTTTTGGAGAACCAAGATTGTATTTATAGAGCGAAAGTTTGCCATGAATCATATAAATCATAGGAGAACGTAATAAATACGAAATGGGAACACAGAAACAATTCCCACTCAATCACCTAATAATAAAATTTGCATGTTACTATATACAAAACAAAGAATTTACTTCTCATCAAAAACTATAAAATCCCATTTTAATAATAAATAGAGATACAGCTACAGACAAAATTCAAACCAATTAACATATTATACACATGCTGTATTATTATAGTACTCGTCATGTTAGAGGCTAAAATTGGCAAATTGCCAATTTGTTTTTTTTTTTATTTTGATTTTTGTTAATCAACCAACCTGTTGAATTTGAATTGAAATTGAAACGTGTACACGGTAAAAAGTTTCTCTTTCAAATACACGGGTGACGATTGTATTTGCATTACGCGTTCGCTATTTTTTAGTTGGCAGATAAAGCTACGTTATATGACATGACCAAGCCAAGGGATCATCGCCAATTTATATATTTGTATGTATGTATATGATTTGTAAATATATAATACATAGCGCACGCTATAAATGTGTCACTTTTAAAGAAAAAAACACTAAATGATCTCGAACGCGTGTAATCGTAAAATAAAATTAAATGACTCAATTTTCCAGATTATAAATGGATTTTATGATTACATTTCTAGGGTGTTGCTGTTGCTATACAAAAATGATGGTATATATAATTCGCCTTTTAACGCTATCTAGATGGGGTTAGATGGATGTTATTTTGTTGGTACTGATTGCTTAATTTTCAGCTATGAAGAACTATTAACATAGACTAAATTGTGTAGCTTACAACAAAATCCAATAATTATCTAAAATTCATCCTTTTATAGTATAACCGTTTTCTATACTAATCTTGGAGAAAGCTCACCTTTACTGGGTGTCCCGAAAGTGTCTGATTAAATTTTAAATACTTTTTAACTAAATAGTCATAATTATTATACCTTGTTTAAAAAAGAATTTTATCAGATTTTTAATGAAATTAGTACTGGAAATTTTTTATTTCTCCAGATATCTCTCCAGAAGGCTTCTCTGTAAACGTCTATAACTTACGAAGTGATACAAGTAACCTCACATTCGTTTTGATCTAGGAATCCAACAGTATCATTCGTGTTATTCACTTTCGGGACACCCTGTTTAGTATGGTAAATATTGTTATTAGTAATTCGAAAGAGGCCGCAATTTACCACAGCGATTTGTAAATTACATATACTTATTTAACTTTCCCAAAAACCGTCGCCATTAGTTGTATGGTAATCTATTCACAGTTGTTTCTTCAATTACAATGTTTTTCTTAAATTAAAAAAAAAATATCAGTAATTTATCTAATATAAAATAGGATAAATATTTTAATCGTACAACAAAAATAAAAATACCGGAAACTCCGTAATTCCATTATAAGTACATAGCTTATACTTATTTTTGTAATCATTATTTTACGACACTTTGGTTATATCATATTTCTGTGAACTTTTCTGTATTTCCCATTGAAACATTAGGTAGTGAAAATTATAAATGTACATGAATATGTTGCAAAATCATCTTCAAACCGCCGAATTCTAATGGCGTTTACAAAAATATCATAATGGGTCTTTCAATACGGATGCTCGATTTTTTCAATATGGATGCTCGATTACTCAATTATTTTATTGAAAATAATATTTTATGGTATTAAGTATGGAATATAACGTCGTTCGAATGTCCGTCGTGCCTTTGCTTGATGGCACGTATTCAGGAGGTTTGAATTTGAATGGCGTTCGTTATGTTGACTTTGAGAGACCGCTTAGTCCTGCGATTTAAGATAGTCCCAAAGGAAGAAATCGAAAGGCATTAAATCGCACGATCTCGGTGGACCGTTCACGTCGTTCCGGAGCTAGATAACTATGCCCTCAAATCGCTCGTGCCGAATGTCCGTTGGAACCACATGTCCATTGGAACCACATATTGTCGATATCCATATCATCCAGTTTAGCCTTCAAGAAGTTGCTTATCATCGATCACAGCAGCGATGTTTGCAGCAGACCTTGCGTTCCGATGACGTACGGGTGTTGGCCGAATATTTATCGAATCGGTTGACTCGAATTTGACAACCAAACTTCAAATGGTCGGCTGAACGATTGTGGCGAGATTAGAAATCACGTAATGTGTAGAATGTTTCTCGAAAGGAAACAAATGATTTTGAGAAAAAATTGATGATTTGCACACGTTTTTCAAAACTATAACCTTCCATGTTGATTTGCTATACACTACTGAACAATTCACAACGAATTTGACAGATGCTACTTTAGCAGCATGGCTGCTCTAACCTAACAGATTTGGAAATGTGAAAAATAATCTTTTTTTTAATTAATCTTCAAAATTGTTCGATAGTTTAACAAAAAATCTCTCTCTGACATTGCTCACTCACATTTACTGCCTCGAGCCATACACACTATGCGGTATTTGTATTTTAACGGGAATTTTCATTAAAGTGTACTTGATAAATAGAATGGTTCATAGACCATTGTAAATCAGCATATTTTAACCGTGGCACATAGATTGCTTCTCTAGGTACTGCTCTTCATCTTTGTTTTCTTTCGGGGCTTCACCTAAATTAATTTCGTATAAAATCTCAAGATCAACATTACAAAATTATTAAAAAAAGAATCAATTATTTTATAATTGGTTTCGTAGAAAAATTATGTGTTCGATTATCGATTATTAGCCGTGTTGTCCTGTATTATGTGCATTTTCTACTTTCGAACTGTCAACTTGACTTTTCTTTTTTTTTCAATGTTTTACGTTTTAAAGTGTTAAAAAAGAACATCTGCGAGGGACTTCAATTGATTTTGGACCGTTTCGATTACTACGAGGCTGGATTAATAAATGTTTAAAATAACGCCATCTATGTGTTACTAGTAACAACTCCTCTTGTTTGTCGTGATGTCGTGATTTTTACGACATTTTATTGACTAGTTTCTTAGTTAGAGTCGTTTTTGTAAAATAAATTTTGATTTTTCTTATATGAGATGAAAACAGTGTTAGATAAACATACACCTGTGGCCATATTCTGGTAATTCCCGTTGAATGGGAATTTTAAATTTTGTAGCAGTTTTATTCCCTTTTCCCCAAAAGTGTATTCTGCCATTGAGGGAAAAAATATTTTGGGAAAAAATTATTCCCCATTATAGCAGTTTTGACGTCTATTATTCCATACCTATTTAAGGAAAGAATTAACTGGGAATAGAATTTATCGGAAATTTATTGTATTTTGTACTTATAGCAATATTATGACTGTAAATTTATACTGAAAACTGGTAATATTTATTGGAAATATTAATAGCCAATGTTTTACTTTAATAAACAAAATTATTTTTTAAGTAAAATTCGATTGAAATATCAATAAAAACTAATTAAATGTAGTAAACTACTTTTAGACTTTTGTTTTCTTGTTTTATTGCGATCACTCCTCAACTAGACCACAAATCACTAGACCCCGAACAATTAAATTATTTTCCCATAAATTTATTCCCCAATCGCCAGAATTAACTTTTGTAAAACGGGGAATTGGGAAAAATATCTGGGGAATAACTGCTACAAAAATAAATTATTCCCTATTCCCGGGGAATTACCAGAATAGGGCCACTGAAAATGCAACCGTTTATACGTGGGTTTGGCCGCATAGGCACAAATTATGCTGAAAGAACTTGAAAAGAGGTAACAACGTCGTTTGTAGATGTTTCAGCGTAACCCAAATGAATTTTTGGTTCAGTTCATAACGGTTAATGAAACCTGGATCCATCATACACGCTAGAATCAAAATAATGGGTAGAAGCTGATTCAAGTGCTCTAAAGAAGGCAAACGTTGTTTCAGCTGGTAAGGTTATGGCCACGGTCCTCTGGGATGCACAAACCATAATATAGATTCTGCACCTCAAATTCACGATTTTGCGAATGATATTCAATTTTTTTGAACTCATTCACAATTTTTTACAAGCCAACCACAATTTTTTATACTTCATGGTCAAGTTCGTAAATATTTTGCAACTTTCTATAAAACAAATTCAGTGCTTCCAATTATTAACCAATTATGATGGGGTTGGGTATGCTGGATGGAAATGCGAATCTTAAATGATTTTTGGAAGACATTCTGGAATATGGCCACTTGGAACGGAACTCGATCAATTCTTATGCAGGATGGAAATGGACTCTTTAATGATTTTTAGAAGAAGTTCTGGAATATGGCCTGGGTCGGAAGTTTCGGTTTAAAATTACTGATTGCACGAATAAATAGCATGTAGCAGTTAAATGTTTTTGAAGAAAATTCACTACTCTGGATAGTTTTATCAGGTGTTACTTATTAATGATACGTGCCAAGTATTATGTCATGTTTCTTCAAATTTTGTTTTCAATTGTTATTGCAATTTGAAGTAAAATTGCACGCTAAGTTTTTTGGTACTGGCTATGTTTTCACTCCATACCTACCCGTTTTGGTTTCGAAAGCTGAACGAAGGGAAACTTGGTTTATAAATCTCGTAGGGTTAAGTGTGCTCTGCAATTGTTTCATGTTCGCATTGGAGGTTAATTAATAGATTATATTGATAAAAATAGCGAACAAATTATTCGTTGAAGAATTTTACATTGAAAACATTCAATGTTTTCATGTTGCTGCCAAAATAAGTAAACTCAATTCGAACGATGTTGCTTACTTGCCTCAAAAAATAAGTAAAGAAATCTGAAATAAGGATCCATTTCGAAAAGGGCCTAAGTACAAAATAGTTTATGATGGAAGTTAAAGTAAATAAATACAAAATTTTATACTGTGTCTATCATGTTGATTCCAACCCATTTCTTCTATTATGCTAGCACGCATAACTGGCGTGAAAAAAAATTTTTCATTCAAAAATGACACAAGCGAAAACGAAAATGAAAATTCCGCTGCTTAATTTTATTTTGCGGTACGCCGTTTAGCTAATGAAATTGATATATTTCGTATTAAAATATAGATGCCTCTGTTTAACTCTACACATTTTTCACTGCGTTTTTATCTGAAGGTACGATACAAGTAAGCTAAATTTTTGACGTTTCAAAATTATGTATTTGTATTTGTTGCTGCGCTGTGTACCAAGTGTTTTTAAATATGGCGAATGAAAATTTTGGTAATTTCGAATATTTAGAATGTCTGTTAATATTTTACGAAATTCTACAAACTAATTTTTCATAGAATATTTATCTGCTTAATTTTGGAGAACAGCGAAAAATGTATTTCACTTCAACTGCATACCAGCCCTTTAATCCCCAAAATTTGGCGAAATGTTTATTCAAAAAAGTGGACCTCCGATTAATTATAAGATCTTAGTTTTTCTTACTATTTTCGTTTGATTAGGTAAATAAATTTTCTTTGCTTGAATGGTTTAAGTTAGAAATAAGGGAGGCACAATCTATTTATGAAATGTAATGCTATTTCTTGTACTTTTTCTTGTTTGAAAAAATAGACAATTTCGTAAAAAAAACCTGCAGTATATAGCTTTCACATGTTTGTATATTTTGAAATGTAATTTTCAGCTGTTAAAGCTAAATCATAATACTTTGCTACTAAGGTAATTTCTCTTTTAAAATTTCATCTTTATTCATAATAAATAGAATTTTACAATAAAATTATCGCATATTTTATATAAATTACTGAAAAATGACAATAAACCTTTTAGACTAAATTATACATAATGATTCCCGTATTTTAACCAGAAAATAATAAAACTCCGAAATTTATGATAATTTAAATTTTATCCTAAATACTAGTATTCTCAATATTAAAAATTATTTATTAAATACAAAATCCTAAATTTCGGTACAAGCTATCATTGGCTTGCCATAATAACGTACATTATCAACTCATTCCATTCCATGTTTTTTTTTGACTAATTAAATTTTGAAGCGTATATTTTGATATATTGTCATTCATTTCCAATGGCTGCAAAAATGTTGGCTGCTGTTTTACTCCCTATAGAAGAATCGTACACCGGAATTAATTTTCCACTAATTTTTTTTTTTGCGTCAGTAAGTATGACGATGGATTAAATAAATGGAAATAAGCTCGACTAGTACGATTAATTGTCAATATATGTATAAGCGCGAGCAAATTGTAGTTCTAAATCAATAGTATAAGTGAAATAGTGAAACAAGCAAGTATAAAGTAATTAAAGTGCATAGTAAAATTGTGTGTCCAACGTTATAGAGCAGGAAGAGCACGCCTAAAGACCAACTTTCGGCAAGACGAAGATTACGACGAAAGAAAGGTTAGACAAAGAAACCACTGATTGTACCATACACCGTACTAGTGCAGTCATTAACTTCCGAACATCCAACACTAACTTTATTTGGGAGAAATCGTGAAGGGCTAATTTTATAAATGCTTGCCTAAGTAGATATGGGCTGAGTTAAAATAGACGGGGTGAGAATAAACAAGAGGACCAATTTGATCTACTAATAAACAGTTTTCAACTTCTGCCAGGAACCTCTTCAGACGACCCACCATAAGAACTGTTTCTAAAAGTATTTTAAAATCTCAGTCCAATTCTATATAGCAAACTAACGATTTGATCAGAAATTGTCTAGTCGCGTTCCAGAGGGCCATATTCAAGCACATTTTCACAAATAATTCTAGAATCCCATTTCCATCTTACACATCCAAATTAGTTTTGATCGGTTAAGAAATAAGATACGTTACGTCCCAGTGGACCATATTTAAGCACATTTTCAAAAAATAGTTTTGAATACCATTTCCATTCTACACATCCAATCATCATAGACGGTTAAGAAAGCCATTTCTGAAAGATAATTTTAGAATTCTATTTTCATTTTACATACTCAATTTCATCATGATCTTCCAGACTTGTTTCAAAAATAATTTTATAATTCTGTTCATGATAGAGATTAATTAAGAAATGGCTTAGTTCCTTCAGTGTTGGCGATATTGCAGAATTTATTTAAAAAATAGTTTAAGAATCTTATTTCCATTCTGCATAACCAATTTCGTCATAATCTGTTAAAAAAAGGCCTTGTTGCATCCCAGTTGGCCATGGTCCAGAACTTTTCCAAAAATCATTTTAAATTCCCACTTCCATCATATATACCACATTTTATCAGGATTTGTTAAGTAATGGTCTGGTTCTCTTCCAGTTGTCCATTTTTCGAAATTTGTTCAAATAAAACGTTGACATGGGTTTTCATCCTACATACCCATTTGTCGATTATGAAAAGACTAAGTTCCATTCCAGTTGGTCATATTCCAGAACTTCTTCCAAAAATATTTTCAGAATCTTAACTACAAATCCAACTTCATCCTTACCGCTTACAAAATGGACAGACCTACCAGTTTTTCATATTCTAAAACATCTACCATAAATCATTCCATTTACATCCTGCATACCAAATTTCATTATGATCGGTTAAGAAATGACGTAGTTGTATTTTGTCCCATTTAGTCATATTTCAGAACTTCTTCCTAAAATCATTTACATTATGATTTAGGCCATATTCCAAAACTTCACTTTCATGCCTCATTCCTAATTGATTAAGCACCAGAATTACACATTTTGGTAATTACTAAGAAATTATTAAAAAAACCATAGGGCCAGAACAAATCAGAACTTGTCCAAAAACGGGGGAACTTTTTAAAGCATTTTACGGAAATTGGATTCGCTGTCTCTTAAATAGAAGCCCAGAAAATTGTCGTTTTAGGTGATTTGTCGTTTTCAGTGAATTATTTTCCTCCTGTAAATTGTCTTTTTCGGTGTTTTGTCGTTTTCAATAATTGTCGTTTCCGGTTAATTGCCAATTTCTGTCTTGTATCCGGTAAAATTGTCAGTTTAGGCGAACGTTTTAGGCTAATTGTATTTTTCAGTATCCGTTTCGATAATTGTGTTTTTCGGTGAATTTTTGTTTTCGATGAACTCTCATTCTCAATTAATTGCTATTTCAGTTATTTGCATCTCTGTATTCATTTCAAATAGCAGTACAGTGCAAATTCTTTCCCTTACAGTATCTATCTCACTGCGTTCATTTTTTGTTGGACAGTGGAAACAGTTATTGATTTCATCTGAACACAAGAGGAACCGAACTAGCACTAAGGAAGCCTTATTAAAATGATGGTTTAGTCCAATATTAATATTATTTTTATTAATGTTAATCTAATCCTGTTCACAATTGACTCAGTAAGGTTTCAATTTTCGTAAGGAAGACTATTTTGATTTTTTCATGATTTCATTTTGATTTTTTGGTAACTTTCATTAATTATTTAAAAATCAATATTTCAAATTGTATCGTGTATGTTGGTACCAGTTTAGAAAGTGTTCGTACTCCCCGTAAACTCCGAAACAAACTTTAACAGATAGTTTCAATATTTCAATTTCTGTCCGCTGAAGTTATTTATTCTCAATATCTGATCGCCTACATTGAATTTATCAGCGACCTAAAAATTATGACTCATTATATCTATGTTCAGTTTTTTAATTTTGTTTTCTCTACCAGCCATTTCGACACGGTTTACGGATTACTTGGAATTTTTTCATTATTTTTAAACTGTGTTGCTTAAGCTTCCCAACATATCTGTTAAATTTGGACTCCATTAATAGTAATTGTATATATGGAACACTTTTCCCGTCTCTATATAAGTCGACCATATGAAACTTTTCGAATAAATTTCAATCCTGATCGAATCGTTTGCTACTTGATGTGAAAAGACCATTCTGAATTATGGAGGATTTTTTACTTTCGACGAACACAATTCTCGAGTAACGAGGTTGATCAGATGGAAACTAAAGTTTATATTACGCGCGTACATAAGGAATGTAAAAACAAGAATTTTAAACATTTAATTTCAAATCATTTAACATTTAACGTTGTCTGACTTTTTCGAATAATTTATCACAGCCACCTTCTCCCAACGTATAATTTAACTTTTGCCATTTTATGTCACATTACTGAAAAACATTTATCTTTTTCATGGAATTTAGAAAATTATATATCTTCCGCTCGACAGTATTTATTTCGTCTAACAACTGGACTCATTTATAATAAGAATTCTAATTAAATATTCGTCGTCTGATTATCATCACGCCGCAGCAACGAAACGCTAAGTTGTATTATTCAAATTAATGAAATTAATTTTTGTCTCGAAATATGTCGTACGATTGATAATCTGGTATCAACTCGTAATATATAATTGGCTGTATGTACTTGAAAGCATAGAATTTATATTTTTAATTGGAACTTCCTTGATCGGGAAAATATGGTTTGAAAATACGATTACACAAAAAAAAATTAATTTTTAATTGCGCGAAATCAAGGAAATATTTTGTGTATATGTAATTATGCTTGGACTCGTACGTAACTAAATAACTAAAAATATTTTATTTCGTGTTTTTCACGAATGATTTATTTTTGATGAATTTTTGTTTTACACGAACATGAAAATTACCGATGTACATGCAATTATGTATGTGTACATTGTACTTGCTTGAAATGGGTTTGTTTAATTAATGTATATTTTTTGTTTTGTTTATTACAGGAAGATGATAAATCGCTTTTGGCTCGATTTTACCATGCTGATCGTGCCCTAACCGCAGTTGCTAGTGAATTGGATAGTTTTGATGGCAGAGCAGAACCAGAACGATGTTCGAGGCTGGTTAGTCGATTAAGACAAGGACAGGTCAGTTGCTTATTTGTCATTTATTCTTGGCTTACTTGTGTATACGATTAAACTCAATCAAACCTCTGATAGTCTTATACAATATTTTCAGTAACAGATGTAATTTTATCTTTTACTTTAATCTAGTTGTTTACGACATAATTAGGTAGAAAACGATGATGTTGGTTATGCATGATCAGCCCTAATGATCGATATGATTATTTAACCATATGCTCTTTATAAAGATAGTCTCATAAATTCTTGTCATCTTGCGTAATTATTTATAATAATTAGTACGAAAAAATTGATGGTTTTATTTAGATCCATAACATTGTGACGTTCGTCGCATCTTAGCTATTTCTGTTCTAACAATTCATTATTTTTAGAATAGTAGAAGTAGTATGAGTTCTGAGTAATATTAAAATATACGTAGTACATAAATTATAAAGTTCCCATGGCGCTAAATGTCATAATTAAGTATTCTAGTCTCTGTGAAATATAACTGCGGAAAGACTTGTTTCTCATTATCTACAAATACATCCAATTAATAAATGAAATTTCCATCTCTAATCTGTCTCTAAATAAGCATATAATTTGTTTAAACGGTTAAAACGAAATTATTTATTTTCGAAACCATTCTTAGGATTGTACTTATTTATATTCGTTTCGAAGTCGAAATAGATTTGGTGAAAAATATCGAGGACTCGAATTTTTCTATTCGCGCCGTGATACAGCAGAGCGGGAGAGAAAGTTATTTCTTAACCGATTATGATGAAAGAAGAATTTCTGATGGGTTAGTGAAGCGAAACTAAGCCGTTTATCAACCGATGTTGATGAAAATCTTTTTGATTCTCGTTATGTGCTGTTTGAGTAGCCTCGTAGTCTATATAATTCACGAAATCATTCGTCCATCCAATCCAATTGAATACAGGTGCTCAGGCTACTCATTTCAATAACAACGCACTACTGTTTATTTTAAACCTTTTCGTGAATACATGGAAAATTTCTTCAAAGGTTGTTTTTCAATTAGATAATTTGCTATAATTACACAAACTCTGTTCCACTAACTAGAGGTCAAAATCACAATTAAAATTCTTTAGAAATTGTTAAACCTTAATGCTTTCTATGGCGTGTATTAAGGTTATATTTAATTAAGTTTCTCCTCGTTCGTGGAAAAGGAAACCTGATGTTTAATTTACATATTTATATTTTACAAAAAGAAATAAAATGAAAACCAAATATTTCCTCGGTGTTTAGTCCTTTTCGACTTCTAAAGTTTAACAACGAATCGAAAAAGGCAAAAAATAAAATAATTCGATAACTCTTGTTTTGGTGCGGATGTGAAAAATAAATAATTGCAACAGGGAACACTAAAGATAATATATTTTCATCCCAGCCCAGGATCTTATTAAATTTATTTAAATTAACATTAATTCAGCCCAAGAAATACTGAATTCTTGTAATAAAACATATTGTAAGGAAAAAATATATGTATTCAAAACCCAGGCAATTATATTTTGTGAATTTTAACGCTAATCACAACGATATGATTTGCTTGAAATTTTTATGATCGGTATCGGACATTATGACAAGTGGTTATTACCGGGTCTGGTTTCTGAAACTAGCGGCGTCTGGGACCCTTGAAGTAAACCAGTTCATGTATTGGGCCAAATACATGTGACCCTGAAGCGCTAATTAGAATGGATTGACTTCAAATTTGTATGGTGCAAAGGGAGCATACTGACTATTCGTTACTACCAGGCTTGTTTTCCAGACCTCTTATTTTCCTGTAAAATGTATTGGCCCATTCAAATATGAGCCTGTAAAAATCACAACGTTTGGATTATCTTGCAATTGTTATGGCCAGTAACGGACAGTATGACAAGTGGTTACTGCCAGGTTTTGATTCTGAGAGCCATGAAGTAAAACAGTTTATGTACTGAGCCAAAGACGTATGAGCCTGTAGCGCCAATCAGAACGATATGAATTAAGGGGTGTGTAAGGAAATCCCGGTTTGTCAAAATCCCGTTTTTTTTATAAATCCCGGTATTCAAAATCTCGGTTTTCAAAATCCAGGTTTTTAAAATCCCGGTCTTCAAAATCCCACAGGGGTAGCGCAGTGATTGCCCGCGTGCCCGTGAGAGTTACCAAAGCTGCAGTATTGCATCTCAAAATGTTCCATTTCAAAATGTTGCAGCCTTGGTTTTTTCTAGTAAATTATTATTAAGTTATTAAAGCAGATCTGCGTCAAAAGTGTTAGCCCATTTAATCAAGAGCCTGTAACACCAATCACTACGGTGATATTAGTTCTAATTTTTCTTTTTAACGGACATAATGTCAACTGATTACTACCAGGCTTGGTTTCCGGAACTTGGGGTTGACTTTCTACTTGCCTTTATAAAATGCTTGTGCTTGCTGCCACCAGACTGTATAGTAGAAATAGCTCGGTACTGCGTGTCCCGCTGTTTGAGTCTCTCTATTTTTTCTCTTTTTTCCTTTCTTTCTCTCATTTCCGTTCTCTTTATTCTCTCTTGTTCCCTCGCGTTTTTTCTCTTCTTCCTCTTTTCCCCCGTATACCCCTCCTCTAACTGCTTTCTCTTCTCCCTTCTCTCTCTGTTCTCTCCTCTCTCTCTGCTCTTTTTCTTCTCTCCTCTCTTCTCTTCTCTTCTCTTTATCTTCACTCGGTCCTCTCTTATTTTTCTCTTTTTTCTCTTTATCTTCACTCTCTCCTCTCTTCTTTTCTTTCTCTCTTTATCCATCTTCCCTCTTATTTCTCTCCCGCTCTTTTCTCCCTCTCTATTTCTCCCTCTTTCAATTTCTTTCTCTTTCTTCCTATTTCTCTTTCTCTTTCTGTCTAATTTTCTCTCCATCCTTTTCTCTTTCTCCTTTTCTCTCCCTCTCTCCTTAACATTTTCGCGCCATCGATGTCTAGGTCTTCCCCTGCGGCGTATATCGACTGGTTGTTGAAGGAACACTTTTCTTATCATTCGTTGTGATGAGGGTCGTCCAAAGTGTCCCAGCCATCTAACTCGGTTGGATTTAATGAATCCGATAATGTCACAATCTCCAAGATCTTGAGAGTCGTATTTCGAAATTCATTCCAATCCGAGATTCGATGATTGCAATCTTAACTGAACCATAAATGGATCGAGTTACCTTCCTTTTAAAGGTAGATAATATTAGACAATTGTTAGTAATCAAAGTCAAACTATCGCTTCCACGAGTCATCTTGCACAGATCTTATATGTGCAAAAGATATTTTAATTGAAATTTATGGTCCGAGATTTGCCGTTTGGATGCTCCTTGGTGTTAATAGACATTCAGTTTTCACTTTCATTTCGCTGTTCACTTTCAGACCCAGTCGTTTCGCTTCAAGAATATGTGGTAGTAAATTATTTTTGATATCATTAGGTCTCTGGCCAAGAAGCACGATATCATCTGCATATCATATCCAAGAATTTGGCCTAACCTATTTGATATGCTGCGTGAAGATTTAGTCCAGCTTTATCCATGTGCTCGAGCATCAGATTAAACAGCACAAGCGGAGCGCATCTGTCTTACACCTGATGTTATCTCGACAGGATCAGACACAATCCCTTCCACTACAATTCTTCACAGTGAGCCAGATGTAGTTAGCTTACAGAGAATGAATTTTTGAGATATGAGCGTGGCCCAAAAGTGGGGATGAACTATGCCTGTTGAAAGTGTATATAGAGCTGGGGAATGGTATTATTGTACTCACAACATTTTCCAGAATCGTCCTCAAGGTGAATCACTGCTCACTCCTCCTCATAGTCCCAGATCGCAACAAAATAGATTAAATGCAAGAGTAGTTCTTTCGCGCGTTGAAATCAATCTTTACATCGTGTGGGGAATTTTTTTATGAAACACTTTCGAGGTGGTTACAAATTTTAAATCGCTGTCCTTATTTCGAGGTCAATGTTGTAAATCCGAGATAAGTGTCCGATTATTTTGTAAAAGTGCCGTAAAAATGGTTTATTTCAAACTTCCTGTCGTTGCCAGCCCTCACACACTTAGCCTTCAGGCAGTATTGATACTTGCTGAAGTTGCATTTAGATTCAGCACATCGGATGATTCCTACGTTAATCCCTCTGTCTGCACACCACCTGGCCACCAAGTTTTCCAGCGGAGTTCACCGATATTCTGTCACAACTCGAAAAGTTCTTCGCCTCCAGTTGAAGCTAGTGTTGATCCACAATGTGTGTTTTTTTTGATTGAAGCCAGTTCCAACTATGAATGTTGTTCAAACCTTCTAAAGGGGCGAAGTGCTCGTCAAAAATATCGTTCTCGGTCTAACTTTTACGGTTTTCCTGTTCAGGTACCTTTAGTGATTAAATGTAATGCAGATGACCGACGTTGTTTAAGTCGAGTATTTTTAATCAGTTGATAACGATTTTATCAAAAAGGATGATGATACACCAGTTGAACCGGAACATTATCAGAATTTCCCGTCAACTTCGGAGCTATTGTGTCAATGTGGTTGGTCAGAGATTATACAGTAAGATTGGAGAGCCAACCGACACAGTTCTTAGACGATCTTTGTTCCAATTTCAGGACCCACTTAAGATGATGTGACTCCAATGGGCAGTCAGGCTGCACCAATCGTTACACCACCATCCACCAGATGGATTTGTTCGTTTGTGTGGTGATTTTAAAGTTGCCGTATAAATTCGCAAGTCAAAGTGGATCAGGATCCAATTCCACAGATTATTAAGGAATACTTCACCGATTTCATCAGATAAGTCATTCCTCGAAAATTAATTTATCTGAGGCTCCAAAGTCAATTTATCAAAATGGACCAATTTTTACCGAACACAGCTTGTTCTCTAGATGATACCATTGTTTCGGAACCATCACCATTAAAGAAGCTGTTTTGAAGGCGGGACTGCAATGCAAGTGTTCATTGTCGCAATTTCTCTAAAAGCAATTTTAGATTTGCTCATTGTTTCGCCGCGAGTTTCTTTAGGTTTGCGCGAGAATTCTTTTAGAAGTCACTTCCTAATTTGGGAGGAATCATTTAAATGGATACAATTATTTTCATATTTTTACTCACTCGGCAGTTTCTTAAATCTCGGATTATATAATTTTAGCAGTTTTCTGTGAATTCTATAATTAGAGGTTAATTTGAGTTTTAATTCAAAATAGAATATTTCAAGACCAAGAAAATTATACAAATATCAAATTGCAAAAATTCTAATATTTCATTTTTGTTTTATATTTTAGGATCGTGTTCTTGCGATTACAAATCAAATAATGGACGAATTACTGTGTGATGATCGTACACCACGCGCATTTCGGGCTAAATTTCCTGAAGAAGTACTTCAAGAAAGTTTAGCCGGACAATTATGGTTTGGTGCGGAATGTCTTGCCGCCGGTTCATCGATAATGAATCGTGAAGAAGAGAGTGCCGCAATGCGACCATTAGCAAAAGCCGTTACAAAAAGTTTAGATAATGTGCGTAATCTATTACGTGAACAGTGCCTTCGTAACAATATTCCAAATTCACCGACACTAAGCTTAGATTTAAATGATGCAGCTACCGAAACGCTATACGAAAGCTTAAAAATATTTGATTGCCTTTTTGCCGAATTTGAACTGTCGTATGTTTCGGCCATGGTCCAAGTGAAATCAAAACAAGAACATGAAATGCAAGAATTAATTTGTGTGCTATTTTCGGAAACATTGCATCGTGCTTTAAAATTAGGACTTATCGAACAGGAGCAAGTCGATTCATTTGATCCGTCGCTAATGTTTTCAATTCCGCGGCTAGCTATAATTTCGGGGCTAATTATATACGATAGGGGACCACTTAATATGGAATTGAGTTCGGATCAAATGTCTGAGATGTTTCGTCCATTTCGAACGCTCTTGATTCGAATACGGGATCTACTATTGACTCTTAACAAAAATGAATTGTATCAATTAGAGAAATTGCTATGTACTAATGAAGACATACACTTAAAAACTAGTAGTAGTAAGCATAACTGTGATGATGTTAAAATAAATAGTGATGATGATTTAGTTAGTAATGTTGTAAATGATAGTCGTTATAATAATAAAGGTATTCTAACAAATTTCTATTCACCAAATATTGAAAATAATACGGAGGAGAATGTGGTGGTCGAGGATATTGATGACGATGATTGTGATGATGATATTCCAAATAATAATATTAATGATAATTGTGAAATATTAGTGCAACCCGATTGCGCCACTGGCTATTTAATTTCAAATACAAATTTTGGTAACTTACTTCAAACGAATGAAGCCCCACTGACTGATAGTTTTATTTCTAGTGAAGATGAATTTAATTTTTCATCAACAAAGCAAATAGCAACAGAACCAAATAATAAAAAATCCAATAATCATAATAATAATCATAAATCAAATAATAGTTGTGATGATATAGACAATAAAACGAATAGACAACACAAAACAACACATTCGACAAATTCAACGAGCCACAAAAAATCGAAAACCGAACGATACCAAGAGAATTGGGATAATTTAGAAAAAGTGCAACCGGGTTGTAGTAAAACAAATTCAGATTCATCCGATGAATATGATACAACAGAAAAATCGAATGAAAGCAGTCAATCGTCGAAGGTATCGAGTCGTTCATCGTCGGAGCGTAGTACATCCAAATCATCATCAAAGAGTCGAACGAAATCAGGGCGAAGTTCATCGAGCAAACGACGTTCCCGTATTATTACCAGTGATTCAACGTCAAGTGGTGATACATCGTCGTGCAAATCAGATGGTGACCCAAAGGAGATTGCATTAGCTGTTCGAGCCGCTGGACGCATGAAATTTAAGTAAGTTAATTAAAAGCTTTAACAATATTTATAATTATGTGGTTTCTATGACTTCATCGGATGAAATGGATAAATTTGAAAAGCTATAAATGTTTAATGTCGGTACAATGTCTCATTTTGCGATTTTTATTAAATTTTATGTGCATTTGCAGCAATCAAATTTTTAGTGTACATCTTCCCTAACTATGGTCTAATAGTAAATAATGTTACTGATTAATTTTGAGTTAGCATTAAAAACTAAAAAAAAATGTTCGCATTATTTGCTGAATATATTTGCATAATTTTTTAAATACACGTGATAATCTTGTTCTAACTAGAAATCGATAATTTGTTATTTGACATCTTGATCGCTTATCTTTACTGAGTCATACCAAATATAGTCATACGTAATACTTGTTTTGCTTCTAAATTGTTCGGTGACTGCATAAATTACTAATTTTAATCAACTATTTAATTTACGACTACCAAGGTTGCATTCATTTCACCGTAACTAATTCATTTTCTTTGTTAGATTGCGGTACATCAGCCAAAGAGTATAATTTTCTTATTTACAATTTAGAAACGCTTATTTTTGATGATACTCGTATACGATCTCTTTCTCTTTTGAGTTTCCTGACAGTCGTCAGCGGCCAGTTGGTTCGTGGTAATCCGTTACATTATTGTGCAATTTGAATCTTTTGTTTTGTCTGTTTTGAAATAGTGCAATGTGAAGCGATTCCATGGTTGGTTACCGACATATTTACCTAATTTATGTTTGTTTGCTTTGTTTTCGAATTTATCAGGTGGCCTTTATGAAATTTTTTCGATTCGTAAAATACGAATTCGTAAAATTCGATCCGCCGCGAATATTCCTGTTATGAACCATTTTTTTTTTGTGGTCGTAAAATTTAAGGCAATGAAGTTTGCTATTTTGTGTTGTTTTAGCTAAAATTCCAACAATCAATAGAGGGTCTATTATGAAACATTATTCGCTTTCAAAAAATTCGATATCTAAAAATTTGATACTCTTCGAATATTGCTATTATGAAACAAAGCGAATCGTCCATTTGAATCGTCCATTGACCTGTCAAATCAATTTTATATATTATTAAAATACATACATTATTTGTAGTAAATTATTTTACAACTTACATCTTGGTAAATATTTCTATTGATATTTAAAAACAATAATTATAATTGCCTTAATTAAAAATTATAAAAATACACGATCGAATTTATTACAAGATAAAAAAATATTATTTTAAATCAACATTGACACAATACGACATTCGCCACCTAAAGGCCAGTCGGAATTTGACGTCACATTTTCGATTCATATTTTTTTTTTGGGGGTTTCATAATCTAGCGAATTTGTCAATTTCGAATTATTCGATAGGGGGAAAAAATCATAACACCAAAATACGCCGCGAATCGAATTTTCCGAAATCGAATAAATTTCAAAATAGACCCCCAGTTTTTCAGGTGGATCTACTGAATTTAATTGGTTTGTAATTTCACTCCACAAATGTCGAGTACTCGAATTTAAAAAATTTGGCTATGTTAACATTTTTTTCCATAAAAGAAACTAAAATGTCAAATTGGCGATTATTGGTAAATGGCCTACAAAAAATACGATAAAATAAGTTTGAAATAAATTAAGGTAGTCAATTTGTTTTCGTAAATATGATATTTTGACATTTTATTTTCGTAAAATTCGATTTCGATTTTTTTTAGTTCATAATAGGGCGGATTTTACGATTTTCGAATTTTACGAAAAGAAAAAAAAACTCATAATACGAATTTTCGCTGCGGATCGAATTTTACGAAATCGAAAAAAATTCATAATTGACCCCAGAATCAGAGAAAAGGGTTTCGGAAATTCTAGTATAATACGCATACAGTTAAACGGTATCCCAGCCTATAGGACCTAAGCTGCAGTAGGTCCGTTCTTAAAAAGACACCATGGATAATCAAAAACATGATTCGCCATTACCAAGGTCTACACATGACAATCGAGATATAACACGTTTTCTCAGACATCCTTAAAGTTCTCTTGCTTTGTGGTTACCATTTTGGTGCTTAACTAGGGTACCGCCTTCAAGAAGACTAAAAAATTGTTTTACCAACGTAATTTGCTTATTCAAGGATCTAATATCTATTCCACACATGGGGTGACCCATGATAAAAGAAATTGTATATCTACTTGAACAACAACCATTCTTTAAAGGTGTTTAGGTGGAACATTTCAAAAACGGAACGAATTCATTTAATTTTAGACGTCCTATTGTAATAATAGAGATAAATTCAAACCCATCCAGCAGATTCTACTTACATGTAGAATTCAGATAATCCATGAGGTGCACAGGTGACTATTTTAAAAGCCGTTTTGATACTCTGTCATTCGGAGTCCTTTGTCTGATGCGGGGGACCTCTAAAATTTCGTTGTCATTTTCGTTCCAGTTTACATGAAGCTCCCATCTTTCGTCTTATGAACTTGTGCGAATTATTATTTGCACCGCAACCCCAAGTTTCAACTTAAGTTCTGCAGAACATTTACCATGCATTAATCTGTAGAACATGCAGAGTTCTCCAAATCTTTGCGGTGAGGTAGGTTGTTTAGGTCGTTTGTAACTCCGGGATTGCGTATTCAAGTTTAATTAATTATGAAATTCACAAGGCAGTTTCAAGCTCAGCTAATGTTGGTATACGAATATTAGATCGGTTCGAGAAACGTGAAAGCCGAATAATTTCGAACTGAACGCTTTCTCTATTTCCATATTCCATAGGCCTCCAAGTCGCAATAGCACGAATTCGTTTTATTCAGAGTACTTTGTTTTACTGTCCATTTTAATGGCAACCCAGGTCTTTCCGCTGCCTAATTGGTATCCCTTTTGGCGAAGTTTTGGTGGATTTTTTTATATTTCGTCTAAACGATTTTAATTATTTTTCAGTCGTTGATCTCAACTCCGCTTTCATCGACGTGAACTTTCTTTTGATAGTTGGCTTTGGAATTTGAGTGTCAATTATTGGTTTATATTCGTTTTAGCTTGTAATAAATCCGAAAGTTAATAATTCGGAACTACTGGAATATTTACGAACCCACGCTTTACTTAGCTATGGCTTGCTTTTCGAAAACTTAAGTTTGAATTTGATGGGCACGATTTTCCAATCGGGAATCTTTCCAATCTTGTATTTTTCGGTAAAGACTACCTGATTGCCTAAATCGGGCAAAATGCCTTGTTACCTTCTTGAAGTTTTCAATAAAAGTGTACCGCATCATAATCACTTGAAACATTTTAATGTAGGAATTAAGTATTCCTCAACTGAATCTTGATAATAGTCCTTATTTATTTTTCTGCGCCATTATTCACGTGTGGGTCTGCAGTCTAGTGTCCAGCATAACTGCTATGGCCTAAGTGAGCTAAGTTGAAATGAGGATTAGCATATTAGTTGTTTAGCCTATCATAAATCCATACTTTACGGGTTTCAGAAAAGGCTACAATCTTTCGGTGGCCATTTCAACTTTGCTTATGGCCTAGAACTTACAGTTGCTTAGTGTACTATTCAACTCAGTTGATTTGGGTTATCTGCCCCTGACAAAGTATAATTAACCGTGACACCATACCGTGACTATACTCAATCAAAATGGTATTGTACAAGCGGCTCGTTTATTAAAAGTATGTATTAGAAGCAACGGTACTGGTCCCGAAAATTAAGGATCTTGATCATCTAGCTCGTCTTAAAAGTTTCCTTGACAGTAGCACCCATGATTTTAGTCAGGAAATTAGTGTTGCAACGGACGGGTTGTATGCCATTCGGGAGTGGTCTCTAAAGAGAAGAGTGAAATTCTTGATTCGAAGTTTTAATCTCATTCTAATTGTCGATATGGTCAGTAAGCTTGAATATTTTCCTGGTGGTTTCCCTTAGTACAACGTTCCCTAGACGAATTTACAGACATAGATTTGTATTTCTTCTAGGTGTTTTTTTTACTGTTAGGTTAGGTTAGGTTTCACTGGTTGTTATCGCACACTTAGACCAATAATGGCCCATTGTGATACCACAGGATCCGACATCGTAAACTCCCTTAAACCCCAAGTGAGCAAGAGTCTCCTCCTCCTCCTCGTCACTGCAGCTTCTGCAGAAGTCCTTTGTATCCAGACCCAGCCTTCCCGCATGATCTCCGAAAAGGCAGCGCCCGGTAATTATCCTTGCAATTCTACCTAAATCACGCTTGCTGAGTGTGATTAAGATCTTGGAGCGATTCAAGTTCAGATCAGGCCATACTTGTGTCGCTACCCTGCCAGTTGAACTGGTGATCCACCTAGCATTTGCCAAGGCAACTGCTTCCCTATGGCTTGCTGCTTTCAGCACAGACATAGGCTTTCCTACACATTCTCTCCCTGGTTCCAGTTGGGGAGTCGTACCGTACCTTGCTAACTCGTCTGCCCTGTAATTTCCCTCAACGACAGAATAGCCCGGAACCCAGACCAACTGTATATTAAAATGTCCACTCATCTCGTTAAAGATCGTTTTCAGCGCCCCACTAATGAGCAGACAGGCTGCACGTTCACCATCATTTTCCTGTATGATAGTTTCTCCAGAGCTGGCCACCATACACTCACACCATACAGCAGTATGGGCCTTACAACTGCCGTGTAAAGCCAGTGTACCAGCTCCGGTTTCAAGTCCTATTTCCTTCCAATGGCATTTTTACAAAAGTAGAGTGCCACAGTAGCTTTTCACTCTTTCTACCGTGTTTGGTTTCCAACTGAGCTTACTGTCCAGAAGAATCCCCAGGAATCTCACCTTTTCAGTAAGGACCAGCCTAGTACCATTCAGGCTTGGTGGAACTATTGCCGTAATTTTATATTTCCAAGTAAAAAGTACCAGCTCTGTTTTAGATGGGTTAATCCCCAATCCACATCTACTGGCCCAACCCGCAGTGATTAATAGCGCATTCTGCATCACATCCCTGATTGTACCTAGGTGCTTACCCGAGACAGCTATCGCTAAATCATCGGCATAAGCAACCACACTTATATTCCTTTCCCTCTCGTTCCAGTAGCAGTCCATTCATTACTACATTCTAAAGAAGGGGAGAGAGGACACCTCCCTGTGGTGTTCCCCGAATGACCCGTCTCCTGACGGAAACTTCCCCATCCTCGCTATGAAGTGTGGTAGCAATCCTTCCATAATTGCCTCCACCTTCACGTTGTTGAAAGTGCCCTCGATATCGAGAACGCCATCAACCAGAGTTCTTGAAAATCCAGTGACTTCTCAATTCCCCGAGCCATGGTTTGTAATGCGGTATTAGTTAACTCCTCATTAGAGTTTGCCATTAGCTGTGTCTTCTGTAGAGATATACCACTCACCGCACTGGCTCTTCCAGGCTGGACCTCTTCCTCCCCCTTTTCAGGCTGCGCAGTACTCGTTTTTACTCCGACTTCGTCCTTTCTGAACACCTTGAGTGTAATAGAACCGAAGCCGAAGTTTATAATCCCTTTTGTGTTTGACAGGGGAGTCAGGGATTCCTTGTTGATCACCATGATTGATGGTCTGAAACTCAGGGATTCATCCAAGTTTGCCTGCTCCGTGGGAATGCAGCCCATTGCCCTAGGTCTGCTCGGTATTTCCTCCTTGGGAACTGCCTCGAGCTTGGCTCCTAGCCATACCTCGTGAACTTCCTCGATCGCCTTCCTGTATAAGATGGCCGATTGCTAGTCTGAGCACGCGGTCAGCTTCAGCCGTATACCATCCCGCGTCTCTGACCAACCTCCATTTTTCACCGGTGATGCTCCCATCTTCATGGCTCTCGTCCACGACGGCTAGCACCACCTCCACCTCCTTCACAACGTCGAACTGTAGTGCTACCTCTGTCTTTTCGACACAAGATCCTCCTTTTTTCTTTATTCGGCAATGCGATTCTTCGTCCACTTAATCGATTGCCTCTGTTCCTCATTTCATTGCTCCTCAGGGACTGTAGCCAGTCTATCCGACACGGAAGGCCGAACGCCTAGCTCTGTATCTCCGAACCGAAGGACCAACAACCTTCTCCTTTTTGCCGCTACCGCTAGTTTCTAGCTCGCAAGCCTCGGAATCAGTCTTAGCCGCACCGACAGCTGGAGTCCCAGACCCCCCCCCCCCCCCCCCCCGTCTCACCCAGCATTTTGGAAGTGCTGCCATTTCTTTGTTATTTTTAATTTTGGATTCCATATTTGATTCCCACGAGTAACGGAGAAATGATAGTCCGCCCGAGCAGAGATCCGTGTATACGGTTAAGGTTACATACAACTGGAAGTCGCCAGGTATCCAGAGGGCTCCGTTCAGGGCTGCCTAGCTGATCATCGGCACGGTACGCATAACACCTTGATTCTCAAAACACAGCTCACTTCGCTTAAAAAACAGCTCAAGTGTGCAATGGGCCTAAGGCATCATAATCAAAACTAGCGAAGTAAAAGTCAGCATTTTCGGGATTAAAGCCCATTATGTTTTATGTATCAAATAAACTTCGTTAAAAATGGTGGTAGCTTTTTAAGTTTTTCTTCAAGGCGATACTTCCAAGGAAGTTTACTGTCTATGCTGATTTTTTTTCTATACACAGAAAGTACAGCTATAGATGAAGTTTTAGATGTCATTATGAACTTCGCATCCTGTATGAATGAGCTTCTATGCTCGAAAGGGGTGTGGAGTTCACGAAATTTGTTGACGATATATAAATAAATAGATGGAGGTTCAAATGCTTTATGATCTTTATCACCCCTATTTTTCGTATTTAAATCAAATTTTGTGTTTTCCAGAACAGTGGTATAATTTGCTCCTCTCTAGCACTATTCACTAATCATAAGCTGCTGTAAACTGTAGTTTTGAAATTTTTTAAATACAAATTTTAAAGCCGAAATAAAAAAAGTCTGTGTCTGTCTGTACCACGGTCCACGTGTACGGACATATGACGTGAATACGTGCAATGTTTCGGAAAGGAAATGGCCTTGAAAGTACACTGTTTGTGGCCATATTTCAGAACTTCTTCCAAAAATCATTTAAGAATCTTATTTCCGACCAACATATCGCCCGCTTCGTGAGAATACCTCCTATCTGACAATTTTGTTAAAATGAGCTTTTGATAAGAAAGGCGCAGGCTAACTAATAATTAAAATCAGTTTGTATAACAAGAAAAGCAAATTAAATCGAATCGGAATCACCAAAACCAGAAAAAACATATAGAATGACAACGAAGTTTTTTGAATTTCCTGAACAATTCAGTTTTGGCAGATAGGGGTTGTCACGAAGCTGTCGATATCCAATCACATCATAATCGGTTAGCAAATTATGTACCGAGTTCCACCCCAGCAGGTCATATTCCAGAACTTCCTCCAAAAAATCATTTAAGAGTCCCATTTCAGTTATACATACCCAATCCCATCATAATTGATTAAGACATTATCGAGTTCAGGCCCAGATGGCCATATTCCAGAAACTTTTCCAAAAATCATTTAAGAACCACATTTTCATCCAACATATATATCTCATCATAATCAGTTAACAAATAATCGGGTGCCGCCCTAGAGAGCCATATTTCAGAACTTCTTCCAAAAATCATTTAATAATCCCATTTTCATCAAACATGCCCACTCCTATCATAATTGTTAGACAAATTACCGAGTTCTGGCCCAGGTGGCCATATTCCAGAACTTCTTCCAAAAATTATTTTAGAATCCCATTTCCATCCAACATATCCAATCCCATCACAATCGGTTAAGAAATTGCTGAGTTCCGCCCCAGATGGCCATTTTCCAGAACATTTCCAAAAATCATTTAAGAATCCCAGTTTCATCAAACATACATTTCCATCATAATCGGTTAACAAATTACGAAGTTTCGCCCTAGATGACCATATTCCAGAACTTCTTCCAAAAACCATTTAAGGATCCCATTTACAGCCACATATTCAATCCCATCACAATCGGTTGAGAAATTACCAAGTTCCGCCCCAGGTGGCCATATTAGAGACCTTCTTCCAAAAATCATTTAAGAATCCCATTCCCATCCAACATATACAATCCTATCATAATCGGGTAAGACATTATCGAGTTCCATCCCAGGTGGCCTTATTTCAGAATTTCTTAACAAAAAATCATTTAAAAATACCATTTAAATCCAACATACATAATCCCTTCATAATCGGTTAAGAATTTATCTAATTCCGCCCCTGATGACCATATTCCAGAACTTCTTTCTAAAATCAGTTAAGAATCCCATTTACATCCACATATCCAATCCCATCACAATCGGTTAAGAAATTACCAAGTTCCGCCCCAGATGGCCATTTTCCAGAACTTCTTCCAAAAATCATTTAAGAATCCCATTCCCATCCAACATATACAATCCTATCATAATCGGGTAAGACATTATCGAGTTCCATCCCAGGTGGCCTTATTTCAGAATTTCTTAACAAAAAATCATTTAAAAATACCATTTAAATCCAACATACATAATCCCTTCATAATCGGTTAAGAATTTATCTAATTCCGCCCCTGATGACCATATTCCAGAACTTCTTTCTAAAATCAGTTAAGAATCCCATTTACATCCACATATCCAATCCCATCATAATCGGTTAAGAAAATACAGAGTTCAATATAAACGACGAAAACTAACATGGCGGTGTTTCCCCTTCCACCGCAAGCGATGCTGCAGAATCAAACTGTATCGCACTATTTTGTTATCATCAGTTTTTTGAGCTGCCCCCCTATGTGAAAGCAAATTTAAAGACGGATTCACGTCAAAAAGATAACATGTTTCTCTAATCCTGGCCACTTTCATCATATATTCATCGATTTTAAAAAATTAGTTTAATTTGCCTATTAATCCTTGTTTTCTCTCTTTCCCTTTTAGGAGTATTGAAAATCTTCTACATCGTTTATTTGTATGCATCGCTGGCGTTGCCGATCAACTACAAACAAATTTTGCCTCAGACTTACGTCAAATTTTACGCAGCGTATTTCTAATAAATACATCACCGCCTCAGGAGGAAATTACAATCCCTGAGAAACCCAAAGAAAGTGATATGTTTGAGTTCCGTGCCAGTGAAAATGATGTGATCCAAGAGAATTCGGGCGGTTCAAATCAAAGTATTTATTCTGCCGAGGAAGCAAATCCAGAATCAGATTCAGTATTCGATAATAATAATGTAAATAATCGAGGCGAGCGCAGTTCTAGTTTTGAATCAGAAAATCGTGTGCCTATAATTCGCAATCATCACATTGAGCGTAGTCGCAGTCTGGGCGAGACACCAAATGATCGTGATGTAAATAATAGTAATGGTGTTGGTGGTGGTGATTCACGACAGTTTATCGAAAATAAACGATCGAATTCTGTTCGTGAACGTAATCGTAAACTAGGTCAGGAAGTAAATAATCATAGCAGTAATAATAATAATAATAATAGTAATTCATCAAGTCCGGTAAATTATACGCCGGAAAATTCACCAACAAATAATAATAATCGTTTGAATCGGAATGATGTTGTGGCACATCAAGAGCAGGGTGGATGCCGTAATCAATCGAGCAGACGTGGATCAAATGGTAATGAAAAACCACCAAGATGGATACCGGACGAGGAGGCACCCCGATGTATGGCCTGTGCTATACCATTTACAGCATTTCGCCGACGACATCATTGCCGAAATTGTGGTGGAGTATTTTGTGGTGTCTGCTCAAATTCAACAGCGCCGCTACCTAAGTATGGTTTAGTTAAAGCCGTACGAGTATGTCGTGATTGTTACATACGAGAAGTTGGTGTATGAACTTTATAGATATTCGGTTTCTTATTTTTATTTTAATTAATTATTATTTTTATTTTTTATTATAATTTTTAGTAACAGGAAAATTTTATTTGACTAATTTTTATTATTTTTAAATATATTCTCGCACATTTTATTAAAATATAAATAAAAACAAAATATTAGGCTTTATTATTACACTAAATTTGTTGTTTTAGGGGAAAAGGCGAACACAATTTTCTTATTGTCGTTTTGTTCTGAACATTTACTATAAACATGTTATTTCTTACATTCCAAATTCTAGATTATTGTATATTTAATTTTAATTAATTTATAAAAAAATGTCTTAAAGTGAGAGCGTGTATAAAATTTCATTGGATTCATAAATACTAAATTTGAAAAGACAATAATAAAATAATTAAAAAAATAACTAAAAAAAAACATTATTGGATTTAATTAATAACAATTTTTAAGAAGCAGTAAAATATCAATTGGACTCGAGACGGAGAACTGATTAAATTTTAGCTAATTTATAAATTGTTCGTAAGTAAAACTTCATAAAAATAAAAAATGATGCAGGTGATAACACTCACAAAACTGCCAGTAAAATATGAATTAAAAATTTAATTTTGATTTATTTAAACAAAAAATTAATAATTAATAATTATAATAATAAATAAAAGTAATATATTATTAAAAATAAATTTAAAAATGGGGAAATGATGAAAAAAAAACTTTACAATTGTGATATTTGTGATTTTGAATGTCGTATACAAAAAAGTAACACACGTACTTAAAAATTACATAACTAAAAAAAATATATATTTTTTAATTAAAAATACCTATTTAAATTAACTGATATGTGGAGACATTATATTATTGTTATTATTTTAAGATTATTTCTTAATTGTTTTTTTTTATATTTTTTGTAAATGACTATATATTATTATTAATTTGTAACTTAATTTGGTTGTTCGTTATATGGTATTGAGAATGGAAATGTCTTAAATGGACTTTATTGTGGTGTTGATAACTAAGGGTGTCGCTACATCAAAAAAATCATTTGAATAAATACTACGCCAACATTGAATCATATTAGACGGATAGGCCAATGTAGAGCAACATTTGTACTATCGTTTGATTAATTTAATATGAATAGGCTGCTATGTATAACCAAATGTAAGTTAACCGGAAGTTGCTTTAAGTCAACGAACATAAAACGGTGTGTGTGTGGAAAAAAAACATTCAAAATTTGGTTGGCAGGGTTTTATTTTTACTTATAGTGTATCACCATATTTTTATTTGCCTGTACTTTCTGCAGAACCTTTATTTTGATTGGGCTAACCTTTGTGCGCCACCTTGTGTGGTTATGGATTAGGTATGTTTGTTGGAAACATTTTCTAAACAGGTACCTTTCCCGTAATTTCCTCTCAGACATATTTTGAAATTTTCCCTATTATCAAATTTCAGTTTCTGAAATTCGATTTAAATGCTTTTTGTATTGATGGTAATAATCAAAATTTGATAGAGGGTTAAGAACACCATATCGACTTTCAGGAAAAATGGTGCTAAACTTGACGTGCGCTCTGAATTGAATAAATTGAACCAAGACTATAAACATGTCCGTTAAAATCAATTTCGTTGTCATTAATTTTTATAGTTTCTTAATTTGTCAAAGAAAGAGCATTTTAAATAAGAAATAGGGCATTATATTGACTTTTGAAAATAAATAATAGTAAAATACAACCGCAAGTCAGTCGTAGTGATTAAACTCGCCGAAAATTAAATATTTCCATTTCCATACTAAATTAAGAAATTCTCTGTTGAAAGTTTTGTATATGACATTTTTTTAGCTTTTCTAATTAAACTCAAAAAATTTTATTATTATTATATTTTGTTACTAATATCTTTTTGGAAAAAAGTCTACAAATTAAAGTAACCAAAATCTTTTATTAACATATTGCTCAAAAATGGTGGAGCGACTAAATTCAAGATTTCTTTACTTTTACGGCTTAAATCTATTTAACCCTTTCGTTCAAACTATTTTTCTGAGTACTGAAAAATTATTTTGTTGCGAAAAATTGAGTTTGTAATATGTATACCGAAAATAATACAATTATTACGAAAAAATATCCAATAGGGGTGGAAAAAATTTACTTTTCATACCCATTATGAGTGCATATTTTTATTATAAATTTATAAAAATCGGATATAAAATAATAAAATTCAGTAATATATAAAATTTTAGCTGTTTGATGAAACTGTTCAAAACAATTTCGGTCTTTCTTCAAACATAAATGTACTGAACATTTTTCACAAAATATGATCGGCCACTGCAGTTAACATTTTTGCAGCGAGTAGGTTCCCTTTTCTTGTTATGTTTCGGCATATGATCGAGCCTGGGGGCATATTATGAAATTTATCCGATATCGTAAAATCCGATCCCCGGCGGTTATTCATATTATGAAGCACGTATTTGAACTGTCAAAACTGGACCAATGAAATTAGTTCTAATAGGCCCCTTACACGTTCAATATTATTGCGCAATATTATTGTGCTAAATAATGCGCAAAATTTTTTTTAGCCTAAAAACTGCTCAATCAGCCATGCTACACACAATTTTGGTTTCTGGATTCAAACTACTGCGCAACAGATTTTAATTTTTAATTTAAACCCTTATTTTAAATTAAAACATTAAATGTTTTTGTCTTGTTTTATTCTGTTCTCTCAAAAATAAAATTTAAACAAAAATCTACATCTCAAAAATGTCCTAAAATTTTTTTATTTTTATTTCAATTTTTTTCAAAAAAAATTTAAAGAAAATTTAAATGAAAATAAAAAAATTTAAGGACATTTTTGAGATGTAGATTTTTGTTTAAATTTTATTTTTGAGCGAACAGAATAAAACAAAACAAAAAAATTTAATGATTTAATTTAAAATAAGGGTTTAAAATAAAAATTAAAATCTGTTGCGCAGTAGTTTGAATCCAGAAACCAAAATTGTGTGTAGCATGGCTGAATATTATTGTACAATTTTTCCTTATTACGCATTTAAATATATAATAATGTCTCTTACCTCGAAGCATTTTATTATAAATTCATTTTCGTCAGGTTTATTAGAATTATAATTTTTCCTTTCAGACATTTTATGTATAGAAATTAAAAAAATTAAACGATTTTTTGACAACCGATATAATATATTGCCAATATTGGCTTCACACTACACAATATATTGCACAAACTTCAATAAATATTTAAAAAAATTAATTTTACACAATATATTGTGCAAACCTACAATATTGTCCTTACATGATCAATTTTATTGTGCAATGCTCAATATTGCGCAATAATATTGAACGTGTAAGGGGCCTATAATAACCGAATATAGGGGAGTGAAGTATTTTTTTTTTGTTTTCTGTATTTTTGTTGTTGCTGTCAAAGTAAATACTCGGGTTTTATATCTAATTTCGGGCGGTTTGTTTATTGTAGACTTGAAACGATTTGTCGCTAAGCTTTGATTATCTTCCAAAATGGAAACTGAAATTGTTGTTCGTTTGTTGAAGCCCTACAACAATAAAATTTTGATTAAATACGTCTAGGTACACCACATATTTACTAACATTTAGTGGATAGTAGATATGATTTATAATTACATTTAAAAAAAAAAAATATTTTATTTTTTTTAATTAAAATTTACACAAAATAAATTAAATCAAAATCCGCCACCTAAATACCAATCGGATATGACATTTGTATTTTCGTAAAATCCGCTAACGTTCGGATTTTTTATTTTCATAATAGCAATATCCGCGGCGGATTGAATTTTTTTAAATTTCATAATATGAATATCCGCGGCGGATCGGATTTCGCGATATCGGATAAATTTCTTAATAGACAGGGCTAACTGCAAATCTTTCACAGGCCTTGTGCTAAATACATGCGGAAATGTAAATCTAACATTTTTTTTTAATTAATTTTATTTGAAATGCAGCCAACTAGCGGTCACTGCAAGTAAAATGAGTGAATAAACGTAAATGCCACTTTTTGGAGGATATAAATGTACTATAATAACTAATGAGCTGATCTAGTAGGTCTACACCTCCCATTCCATTATTATAATATTTAATTATTTCTGGTTGTTTTACGCTAGTATACGATTTAGTGTGTTGTCCCATCTTCTTACTTCCTGTTCATTTCCAACTCCCACAAAATTTGACGCTACGTAAATTGGCTTTGAATCAATCGACTTTACAACAGTCAGCACTTGTCACGCTGTCGGAAAATCCTCTCCGTTTTTTCTTCAGTTCCTCGTCTGTAGGAAGTGGTGGTTTGGCAAATCTATTAATTCGTATTGTACTCGCATTGTATATTTGTTTGTCTCATAGGATTTCTAAAAGTTGGTAAGTTGTGAAAAAATTATCACAATAAAGAATATATGGCCGTTTGATATCCCTGAATTCGCGCCCTGGTATAGGAAAAAATCATATGGCATACGTGATTTCTCGCGGAGTACATACACTCTGGGAAATAATTGTACTTCCACTTATAAAAACTCAAATATTTCAATATACTATAACATTTTATTAACAAATTCTTTTTTAGTAACTCCATTGTAATAAAAGAATTTCAATTCTTGTAAAAAAAAATAAAATAATTTAAAATATTTAATAAAAATTTATTAAAATTTAATTCATAGGAAATACTTCCAACTTACAAAAAATTTGAAATTAAACAAAAACTTAACTTAATTGAAAAAAGTATTGTTAATACTTTGTGTGGCCTCCGTTTTCTATTATTACTGCCTCCATACTATTTGGCATAGAACTAATAAAACATCTTATCTCTTCCATTGAGATTTCGTCCCACACTTGTAGAATTTTTGTTTTTAGCTCTCCAATGCTGTTGAATTGTTGTCCATGGTTATAAACCCGATGAGCCATTATCCCCCATATGTTTTCGATGGGGTTTAGATCTAGACTTATAGCAGGCCATGTCATTGTAGTAATATTTTTTTCCTCTAACCAATTTTGTACCTTGTTAGCCCGATGAATGGCAGCGTTATTTTGCTGATAAATGAAACTTTCTTGATGAAACCGATTCATATACGAAATGAGGACATCTTCAAGTAGATCAATATATAGGTCAGAGTTCATCCGGTTCGACACGATACAAAGAGGGGTTTTTCCAAATGAACTGAAAGCGCCCCAAATCATTAAATTTCCACCTTGAAAGTTTCTTTGCAAAGCAACCCGCTTTTCTGTTCTAATATCATGCCAGTATGCATGGTATCCATCCGGTCCATCTAATGTGAATTTTTTTTCATCACTAAAAATTACTTGGTTCCATTCATTTGACCAGGATACGTGTCTTGTTGCAAACTGAATTCGTGCAAGATTATGGCGTTTTTACAAGTTTGGTTTGGCTACACTTTTGCATCAGATCAAGTTCTTGGATTGGTTTAATATTTGACAAACGCGTCTTCTGCAAATGTTGAGATTTAACTTTTGACGAATTTCGGTTGCGCTTAGGTTATTTGTGGATGCCTCATACATTATTCTTCGTTTATCTCGATCAGAGATAGAAGAAGGTCTACCTGGTCTCCGCGTTGACCCATACATAGTTGGAGCCTTGTCTTAATATATTTGCGACGCCTATGTGGGATCTTTTAATTTTTTTAGAAATAGCTCGGTTAGATAAACCTGAATCCTTATAAGCCAATATTTTTCCTATCTCCTCGCTGCTAAACGATTTACCACGTGGTATTTTGGGCGCAATGGGCTATATTAAAATGTATTAGTTCCAAAAATATCAAAAATAATATACTCCATACGTTTTCGTTATAAAACCAACAATTGTAATACAAAAAATTTTTTTTTTATTACACTTTTAAAAGAACACAATGGAAGTATACTTAATTCCTTCAACGCAAAACTTCAAATGAACAGATCGACTACCTGATCGACTGAAATAAAAAAAAATTTTGCATTACTGCGCAGTTGCATTGAAACAAGTATAATTGTATTCAAACATGAAGGATGAAGTACGACTAATATGAAATATTTTAGTTTTTATAAGTGGAAGTATAATTATTTCCCAGAGTGTATACCTTAATTTCCCAAGAGCTAGGTTTTCCTCTCGTGTATTGCTTTACTGAAAGTCTTCCTTTAAAAGAGATCTGCAAATATGAAAGGATATGTAAATATGATCTAATAGACTCAATGAATGGTCGAACTTTATAGAATCGGTCTGTGCAATCCTTGGGAATCTCCAAATTATTCGTGAAATGTAGTTTATTACGCAACTAAAAAAAAGGCGATCACTGATCATCGTGTTTCGGAACATTTCTATTCCCAGTGCTCTGTCAGAATATAATCGAATTCTCGGTAGCTTAAAACATCCTATGGCTATTTGTAGTCCAAAGAGTTTTTTTATTTCCATTTTGTTAGCATGTTTATATCCGACAACCATATTCTGCTGGGCTTATACATTTGTTTGAAAAGCGGTTTCGTCAAATTTTGTTTCTGTTAAATAATTCATAGAATATTGTAGAGGTGTTGACGGCGGCTCCATTTTATATTTTGTTTTTTTGTGTATTGTAACGCTTCTAAATTATCAATTATTTCAAGGTTGGTATTTGAATCTATTAAAATTTCTTCGTTCTCGGTCCCTATGTCGAAAACTACGGCGTTCGTAGTTATTTGCTTCATCGGTAGAATCGAACTTATCTTCATCAAAATAAGTTACAGCAACTTCCTCTTCAACACCTCCTTTTGCTTGAACATGATCATTCTTTTCAATTTGTTCAAAATTGTTCTTCTTCTTCTTTGAGTTCCGGATCTATGAAATCTTCTAAATCTGAATCCTAAGTGCTTAATATATTAATTAATTCCTCTTCAGTGCAGTATTTTCGACTCATTTCTCTAAAAAACAAAATTAAAAATTAAACTACCATCAAATCGAAAAGTATATAAACATGTTCGTTCATGTACATTACCATAAGACCGATTTGTATAAAATTATGTACATCAATTTTTGTATTCTTTTTATTTAAACACTCTCTAAAAAATTGCACTAAAATCTAAATTGTATTGAAATTTAAACATGTGCTAACAAAATAATACACTAATATTACACTTTTTAATTATTTTTATTTTATTATACCTTAAATTCAAGCTATAAATACGACAACTTACCACGTTGGAATTACACGTTTATCCACGATAACTTTTCACTCAATACTAAATTAATTATAGAGTATCTTTACACAATCATAACGAAAACAACAAAATAAAAGAATAAACTATGAAACAAGATACTAATACATCCATATTCATGTTCAGTTCGTTTTAAAACTGATGAGGATAATAATAAACAAATACAACGAAAGGGTTAAGATATATGTAGTTCCAGGTTGGCAATCATCTTAAGATGACGCCCCAGATCATTGAAAAGTTCTATGTTTATCAATAAACCTCAAAAGTAATTTATATTGAATTACTTTTGTACGGCCGTTCAGTTTAAAACTTAAAATCATTCTACTGAAAAGGTAATGAAGTTGAGTCCACTTTGGCTTGTTGGTATATAATTTTTAAAAACATTTAAATCGATCACATATCATTACCATTGAGTTATTATTATGTTTTACAAATTTTAGCACATCTAACATTTTTTTTTACTAACTTAATGTTATTATGTAATGCCAACTCAAGTGATCTCTTGACCTTGGTTTTTTACAATAGCTTTCAGAATTTCACTTTTAGCTAAATTACAGCTTTAGAAAAATTACACCACAGTATATTTCATTTGTATTGCAAAATGATTATGCATTAAAGAATTATTCACAGGAGAATACAGCCAGCTAGCTGATGAACTGAAAAACTTTGGACACGCCTGCGTTATATCATATTTTGATTTCTAAATACATTTAGCAGTCTTTTATGTCAGGTTCCAAAAATGTCTGAGAGTTTATGGACGCAGATTAAATTAATGAATTTATGATCAATTATAGGCTCATCAAAAATGTGCTAAATGATTTCGGTATTCGGCGATACAACGTGATTACGAAACCGTACCGAACCTCACGAAAAGCCAACCGTTCAACCGTTTTTTATGTTAAACAACTGTTTTTATGACATAACCTTATTTTGGATTTTAGATTAAGCACATTCTAAATTCTATACGACTTGCTTAAAATCTTTGTAAAAATTTTTCTGACTGGAAACCACAGATTTTAGATATTTAGATAACAAAATTAGCAGATTTTCTACCCAATTTTAGGGTTCCAAATTGTTTGGCGGATCTAACAAACCATGAGATTTTAAACATGATTGACAATTTGTGATTCGAACCGTATCAAAGTGTTTTGTTATTTTAAAAATAATATATAAAAGGAAGTCGAAAAAGTGAAAATGTGGCGCTTGGTTTGTGCTACATTTCGCAGTCAACAGGGCGTTCAAATACCAAAATATCCAAACAAATGCATTGCTGATCCTGAATTGCTAATTTATTAAGGGACGATTTCTTAAATAATTTTTTCTTAATCATAAGCACTAAATGCGCTCAAAAATGAGAAACTTTTCGCTGTCTCGTGTTATTAGCGTCCAAGCTCCGCTACAAAAGTTACTACTGGTCTTATCAGCGCTTTATAGATATTCAATTTTGTTTTGCGCGATATAACAAGTAAAACCTTCGGCGATATAAAGTATGAAAAATCTGCAAAAATGTCGAGGTCGAACATTTCCATAAATACTATACTTCATTGCTTTTTTCATGTAAAATCTTTAGCTATTTCGAGGAACTAAAAAATTCGCTGTGTTCGTACAGACTAAAAGTCTGTGTCCTCTCTACAGTCCAGAAGTATACTGATCGTTTTTCAATAAAGCTTCGGTCTCTGTCCAGCCCAGGCTAATTTATTGTTTGGGATAAAACTCCATGTTTAAGCTTTTCCATAAATTGCATAAATTGTGAGATCCAAATGATTTATGGCTGCCCACTAAAAATGGCAGCTTCCATAGGAGCCTTCTCGCTTTTTGAAAATATTTTGAAAAGTATATAGCATTTACGAAAAACTCATTTTTAACTTTTGAAATCAAGTGTGATGTATTCGACATCAATGGTGTTGGCAAACTGAAATAGTGGCGCAAACCAATAGCAGTCAACTGGGAGTCCAAATACCAATATATCTAAACAAATTCATTGCTAATCGTGAATCGCTAATTTATTTAGGGATGATTGAACCGTTTCGTATAATCCATCGATTTGAGAGTTTCTCATTTTTAACGCATCTGCCGCATCTGGAACACCATCTGGTTTGCAAAAATAGTTTTCCGGTGCATCGGAACCAAGTTCTTTGCTCTGGTAATCGTTTTGTAAAAAACCCGAGAACGTTACAACGGCTTAGTCTTGGTGGAAGTAAAAATTAATTGATAGCATATCGATATGGAGAGGATCTTTTTTTTTTGTTTATGTTGGCTTTTTATTACAATCTGTGCCGACATGGAAGTTGGTAATTTCATCCTTTGTGAATTGCGACTCGCTTGATTGTACCTAGTTCTTCCCTGGTATTTATTATGTTAAACTTAATTATTATTAGACTTAAATTGAAATCACGCCTGCTAATAACGATGATGCTTACGATAAGCCATTTTGGTAGAATGTTTAGAAGTTAGAACTTACCTATGTATATCTGTTTTAACTAATTTTTGAAGGAATGTTGTTTGCCCTGTAGCTGAATGCGTGTTAAAATTAGGGAGTGTCGGTCTAATCCCTTAATGTATAAAAAATTTCAAGCCGGACCATCCTGTAGAATTTTGTTATTACCTGAATATACCACCGGTTTGTGCAACGGCACCAAATTAAATTTTGATGTTATAATTTACCTACTAAATTCCTGGTGACACCAAATATCAGAATTGTAATATTGTTGATTATATTTTTTTTTATAACTTAACATAATATGTAAAATATTATGTCAAAAATGCTTAAATTTTCACTTGGTGCAAATTAATTGTGACATACTCAATCATTACGACAATTCTTAATATAGGGATAAAAATTAGTGACTTGAAAGTCGATCCATTTTATCCAATGTGTTTCCAACTTATTTAAGCCTCCCCAAAAATTGTTTTGAAATTGTGCAAAATTGGAATTTGCTTCAAAGATGATGATATCCTCATATTTGGTAAGCGAAATTTGCAAGGAGCTAATTCCGTAGCAGAGATTGATGATAGTTTATTCCGCAATTCGAAAACTGTGATCATATCATATTATGAAATTTTCACAGCGCATTTTCCTCGATACTATCGAAAATACGCTATTATACAAATTTTCGTCAGAGTAAATTTACGATACCTCTTAAGGTAACAACATAAAATAAAAATATAAAATGGAAGTAAAAACGAGATCGTGGCATCCGCATTATAAATCATGAGCGTTAAGAGTAAGGTATCCTTAAAATACCTCATTATTATTATTGTTGAGCATTAATTTTAATCCTGATGTCCTTTTTAAATATTTAAGAACACGCTTTAGCTACATCCAGTAGGTTTGTGTATGTTTACTTGTTCATTGTGCTAATTTTAATATGCTTGCTGAAATATCAGGCCAAGAGTTTACTGAATTATATAACAAACATTCGATAGGCTTCTGGTAGCTATCAGTCTTTCAAATAACATTTTCGCTATTTTCGCATCAGAAATATCAAAATCAGCAACTATTTAACTTATACAACCGCTCTTCCCCTTTTAGGAAAGCTATTTTATCATCAAAATATAACACTTTCATATCGTATTTCGCTGCGATTGAAAGCCAAATTTTCACTGTCGCTTGCTTTAATTTCTGCAAGAATCTCTGTGCAGCCGGATTCGCATTATATCTGCTAGTTTCACCATGTCCGTTGGTATTCACTTTGAAAACCCTTCTACAACCAATAAGCTTTCTATTTAATGAGAAATAGAAAATTAATTTGGTCTTTCATCGCATCTCCTCTTTTATTTTTCAGAATACACAATAGCTAGTCTATACGTTTTCGGTTCATATGAGCCGTTTTGGTGGAATATTTTTGTTTATTCAACTCGAGCTGCGGATTATTTCACTCCGTCAGTTGGTTGATTTTCAACATCAATTCGATTTGGTTGACACCAGAATTATCGATACCCAGTAATGCGTGATGATTATGAAAATTAACGATATTTAAGAATAATCTTATTATACAGGGTGTGTCATAAATCACTAAACTTTGTATTTTTGAAATAGTTTTTTTATTTTTTATTGAAAATGAATAATTTTGATTACAAAAGATAGTTTTAATCATGAAGAGTTTTAAAAAAACTGAATTTTAAAAATAATATTTGTTAGATGCCTGCCATCAGCGTTTTTGCAATAATTTCATTTATTATGTTGTCTTTTAGTTGTTGCGGTTTATTTGCGTATACACGATCTTTCAAATATCCCAATTCACATCTCCAAATCGTGAAACGATACGGTTACCAAAAACCGTTCATTCGCAGCAAATTCATTGTTTCCCTTGCAGTATGGGACGTAGCTCCGTCTTGTTGAAAGCACATTTCTTGAGTATTATCAAGTGTTCAGGAAACAAATAATTTTCTAACGTAGCCCTGTAATGCTCACTATTTACAGTCAATGCATTGCAATCTTCGTATTAGAAGAAGTACGGGCCGTAGATCTTGTCTGCTGATATTCCGCACTAAACTGTGGCTCTAAGTGGATGCAATGGACGCTGTCGAATCACTCTTGGGTTTCCAGTGCCCCAGACTCTAAAATTTTGCTTATTAACATAACCGCTTAATTAGAAATGCGCTTCATCGGTCATTATAATTTTTTTTATAAAATCGGGATCATCCGATAATAATTCGGTCAATTTTGCACAAAATCTACGCAGTGAAGTTCTGAACATTTGAAGCTGAGTGGCACGTTTACTAGTCGATGTTTCAGGGTTCTCATTTACGCTCTCCCGAACTCGTTCGATATTATCTTGGCTTCGTACTTCAAGCGGTCTTCGACTCCGAGATAAGTCACTAACAGATTCCGATGACTGAAAACGAGCGACTAGTGCGTACTCATTTCGTTATGGTGCATTGCTGGTATTAAAAAAATTTCGAAATTATTTTGGGTTTGAATTATTTAATTTTGACTAGCAAATTAAAACTCAACGATTTTTTGCTCGTTCCTCAATCGTATACATGGGTACTGAATCTCCCAAACGTTGTTTCTAATACTGAACAATAAAAAGAGAAAAAAAAACAAAATAAAAAAATTATATCAAAAATACAATGTTCAGCGACTTATGGCCAACCCTGTAGTTTAACATAACTACTTATCTCGACTTAAGTGGTTATGTTAAATTGCCACAGATACATGACATTCTAAATAATTTGAATATCGAATTTCATTTGCGTCCGTTCTTCGAATAAACAAAAGCCTGCTGATGATCTCGGTCAATTAGCTAAAACAAACACGGCTTGATTTTTCCAATAACTATATCAATATGTATTAATGAAATATCACTAGCGTAGTTATTTCTTGCCTTAATGACGTCATGTTTCGAATTTGTGTTAGTATTCAACTCTTAGCCTTGTCAAATAGCAAATTTTGTAGCGACCAGAGAAAAACAATTTGGTTGGAAATAGTTTTCAATTCGATATCTTGAATGTAAGCACAATTCGAAATAAATAGACTTATGTTGTAGGCGAGGTCTTAATTCGAGGAAAAATTTAAACGAGCATAAGAAAAATTTAGGAAATTATTTGGTTTTAAATCAAAGTTAGTTTTAGTCACACTCTCAAACTGGTACATTTCTGCCAAAGCCCGCTTTTAAGAATTTTAAGGTGACAACAGTACTTGATGCCGTATTTTCTTTTCTGTCGTCTGATGATGGTTGTTGAGAGATATTCCATTATTAAATAAATTGTATGTCTGTCAAGTGGATTGTATCCAATTACTAAATAGTAATAAAATTATTCTTCACCAATCATTTAATATTTATTTATCATAAAATTGAAAACGAAATTAATTCGCTTCGCAGCTAACTCGTGTGTGATAAATGTCGGTACCACCTAAATACCATTTTGGCAGATCGATCATCGGTACGATCACAATTCTATACTTCATGTATATATTAAAAATTAGATCACCCAATTCCATTTCTCAACCATACCACCTAATTTAAACCGTTCACTGTATTTTATTTAAATAAATAAAAATGCTTATGATTTATATTATGTTTTAATTAAAAAATTAAAATCAATATAAAAAAAAACTATAAATAAAATCTATATTTTATTTTAAATGTGGATATTTTCTGCTGCTAAGTACGTTATATAATATATTTCTATTTACCTATAATAATTTTTTTTATGTATACCTATAAAAGTGTCTAGCCTATATTATTAATTATATTATTAACATGTATAATTTAGAAACAACAACAAAACATTAAGTAAACAAAATAAAAATTTTAAAAAATATATATTTTTTCTAAAATAGTAACAACAGAAAATGATTTTGTGTTAATAATAAAAAAATTATATAAATTTAAAAATAACAAAATAATCGTAAAATTTTGAGTTTACAGTAAAATATTTTTAATTCATAGTTCTATGATTATTATTATTATTTTTAATAAATTGATTACGCCAATATTATTAATTTTTAAGGTTTATTGAAGAAAGTAAAAAATGAAAAGTCATACTGTGTAAAAAAAATCATTAAATAAATACAAAATATATATAAATAAAATCTATAAATAAATTAATTAAAAATGTATTTACCTAAATATTATTTTGCTAAATAGTGTTTGAAGAAACTGAATTTGTGTTTCGATCCATTTGGCTTTGTAAATTAAACGACGAATGTACATAAATCTCGAATACACGACGATTTCTAATGCTGAATATACAACTTACCAGAATTTTGTTGGTTGAAAATTTAAATCTCTTTAAGTTCTTCTTAATACTAAACTTTTTAATATCATAGCAAAAATTTAAAAAGCTCCCATTGAAGCTGCCACTTCCGGTACACAGATTTCCATCAAAATTCGCAAGGATTGTCCAATTAATGGAAAACGTTTTAGTATGAAGTTTTATTCCGAATAGTCAATCCTCCGCCTAGACGTCCGCCTCCGCAAAAAACGTCATTTCCGCTTAAATTTTGAAAAAAAAAGAAAAATTCTAAAACTATCTGATGGCAATCTAAATAAACCTTTTCAAATAAAGTAACAAAAAAAAGAAAGATTTGGAGATGATTGTAGTAATAGAAAATAATAGGCCATGCTAGAAAAATGAGTTTCGTGGCAAGTTCTCGAAATTACTCTCTGGGCTAGGAATTTTATTGATTTTAAAACAAATTGTCGTCCCGCTCGATAAAACTAAAATTATTTCACCAAAACTAAAAATGTCTCGGGTCAGGGTAATTTAAATAAAAATCACTCAAGTTTCAAGCCCATACATAGGTCATTTTCGGAAACTTGCAACAAAACGATTTCCTCCTATTTTTGCTTAAAATTAGCTACTTGTAAACACATAAAAATCATGTAGCTCTGATTCATTTTCGGGAACTTGCCGAAAGATTTTCTTTTAATTTGGCCTAAAATTAGTTACTAGTGTTGCCATTTAAAAATCATCTAACCCTGATCCGAGACATTTTTAGTTTTTTTTTTCGAAATCATTTTAAATTTATCGAGCGGTGCGAAAATTTAAATAAAAATCAATGAAATTGCTAGCCCAGAATTAATTTTCGGGTACTTGTCACAAAAGGACTTTTTTCTAATTTTGCTTAAAATTAGCTAATTGTGTTAGCATTTCAAAATCATGTAGCCCTAAACCGAACAACTATAAGAGGATATACACCTTAATCACATCCGTAGCAAATCGTACTAAAATTTAAAATCGCGATAATTTCCAATTTTACAAATTGCGAAATTAGTATTATTGTTAAATTAATCCGGAAAGCAACAAATTATGGTCCAGTGAGGCCTTACAAAATAAATAAGGTAATGTCAAAGATTCAATTTACCAACGGAATTTCGTTAATATTAAGCCAAATCACCAAACTGGTAGGTTATCGGCTAATAGAAAATAAATCAAAATACTAAGGAATATATACACCCCAATTGTTGAAGTCGTCTCACTTCAAGTGACGTGACTACAGTCGTGTCACGTCGCGCCAAAATGGGTATTTTTGAAGTCGTTTTAAACGACACGCATACTACAATAGAAATATCGGGCAGCACTTATTATTTCCTCAAATTTGACAAGCCATTCTATGTCAAAAATCAAAATATTTACGAATATTTTATTGTAAAAGCCACGTAAATTGAAAATAGGTAACTAAAATCTAATTATTTAATTATTAAATTAATTTCCAGAAAACATACTGTAATTTGTGATGAAGGTAAAATATCCATGATGTACATAATTTGTAATTTTCCATCGTAATTAAAAATTGAGAAGGGGTGGTTTGAGGCATCCAAACTTTCAACAAAACCCTTCGATTATTGAATGGTAAATTTATCTTATATATTTACTAAAGCAGTAAAATATTTGCAAAATGAATATAAATTGTATTACAAAAAAAATCATAAATGTGTTTCATTAATGAACGTCGCATAAAATATTCTTGTCACTTGAAAAAATTAGGTGACTGTTGTCGTATCATGCGACTAGAGTCGTAGCAGACGACTTCGATAATAGCAAAAATGAAGTGACGTGACTATAGTCGTCTAAAATGACGTGAGACGACTTCGACAATTGGGGTGATAATACAGAAAACAATACCAGTTAAGCCTAACTAACTAAGAAGCTCAACCATTTCCTACTACCCCACTCGTGAATAGAACATTGCCACATCATAGAAGGAGCATAAATTAGCAAGAGATTCAACGGTGCTTTTCCTCGACTCCTTCGCATTAAATTGAGTTGAATCAAAAGCCGTTATTTTCACCTTTATTGGTATGGTCTTTTCATTTAGAAATTATATGGCGGTACACCGGGTCGGGATTGTAAATAGCTCATCAATATTCGCTGTCACTCTAACAGTGATATAAAATCCTAAATTGTTAGTCACAAAGACTCCATTAAAACAAAACAAATAAAGTGTTAGTTTTCGGAAGCGAGAGGTGGATTTGGACCACCAAATTATTATAGCATGCTATCTACATTTGAGAAGAAGATGGTCATTAGGCCATTTGTTCCAATTAGAGTTAGGCCACTTATTCCAGCCGACAAATTGTTTCAAAGAACAGCCAAACATACGTGTAATGGAATGTCAAATCTGGCGGGGAGATCAATAAACAGACACGGACTGAAGAACGCCGTGCTGGCGACCAAATCCCATCGTGAAATGTGTAAGATTTATTTCTAATTACTGGAAATCACGGACAGGTTAGTATTTTAATAAATATATGAATGCGGACAAAGCTGCTACAGAAGAACACCAAGAACACAATAAAGATTGTTATTAGCAAAAAAAGTTAGAAAATAAGTTAGAGACCACGAAAAGGAAATAGCGGTGGCTAGAGACAAGATTGCGATTGGACGAGGTTAGTTACTCCTTGATTTTATCCTTAGTACTAACCTAGTATATGAAATATTGACTGTAAAGCAACATTAATGGACATTACACTTGACTACCATTATTGTTAGTTTAGTGAATTGGAAAGTGTCGGAGGATCAATCATTTTCTGAACATTGTTATCTCAAATTTAAATTCGAAACAAAACCCATCAAAAATCCTAGATTTAGAAATTCGAGGACACGCGACTTGGATATGTTTTAGAACTATTGGGCCTATTTAGATATACAGTGCTGGGAAACAAAAAATTGGACAAAAATATTTTATTGCAAATTGGAGTCTTTTTTTGCTAAAATTACAAAACTTTTGAAAGCAATTGGCTTATTGTTACATGTATGACGTAATTTTTTGAAAAAAAAAAATTACCTGCAATTTAAGGGCAAAACCCCGAAAAATGGCAAAATTTTCAAAATACGTTTATTGGAATTAAAGTAATGGAATAAATTAAATACTTATTTTTTAATTATTTTTTATTTTGTATTGTTTTACGGAAGTTCTATCTTTAATATTAATATTTTGTTGGACCGCCTTTTGTGTTTATTACACCGGTACAACCCCGCAACTGATGTGCAAAAAAATTGGCCAAAAACAAAGTCAAGTACTGTCGCGTGTCGTTGGAACCGTTTTAAAACTTTTAGAACGACCTGTTAAAGTTGGTTTAAGAGCACTTAAACCAGTCCAAAGGCCTGAGTTCACATTAGTCGTTGTAAAAAAGCGTTTGCTATGGGCCCAGAAGCATGTTTCTTGGACTCCAGAGATGGGGAATGATGTGATTTTCTCCGATGAATCAAAATTCAAGCTGCATGTTGTAGATGGAAGAGTTCTCGTAAGAAGAAAACTGGAGGAGGAGGAGAAGGAGTGATGGTCTGAGGATGCTTCTCGTAAGAAGAAAACTGGAGGAGGAGGAGAAGGAGTGATGGTCTGAGGAGGAACTGGAGAAGGAGTGATGGTCTGAGGATGCTTTTCTGGAAATGTAACCGTTCGATTGTGCTTCCTTAGTTCCAGCATTACAGCAGCAGTTTATCTGCAGGTCCTACACAACGAATTTGAGCCTTATATGTTGAAGCTTTTTGGCGAGACTTGCAAATTTATTTTTCAACAGGACAACGCTCCGTGCCATACCGCCAAAGTTGTAAGTTATTAATTTTGAATTGTAGATAGAAAAATTGGCTTTCAGATAAACATAAATAATTTGTTAAAAACTTGTTTTTTTTCTTATATCTTCATTTAAAGGTAAAAAAGTACTTCGAAGAAACAAATATCGATGTGTTGAGCTATAATGAAGCTAGAAGTAGCAAGAAAGCGCCCACAATCGATTCAAGCTTTAAAAAGTTTGTTGATGACGATTTGGCAATCCATACCTCCTACGACTTTGAAAAGTTTATCAAATTCAATGAATCGGAGGTGTATCGCTGTAATAAAAGCAAATGGCGGTCCAACAAAATGTTAATATTAAAGATAGAACTTCGGCAAAGCAATAAAAAACATAATCAACGTATCATCCATCATCCCAATCAACGTATTTTGAATATTTTGCCATTTTTCGGGGTTTTGCCCCTAAATTGCAGGTAAATTTATTTTTCCAAAAAAATACGTCATACTTGTATTTAAAATGAAACAATAAGCCAATTGCTTTCAAAAGTTTTGTAATTTTAGGAAAAAAAGACTCCAATTTGCAATAAAATATGTTTGCCCAATTTTTTTTCCCAGCACTGTATATGCACTACGTGACAACATTACACATTTCGCGTCCACACGTAAAAGTTTCTACTAATTGCAACTTATGGTTGTATGCGAAAATTCATTTCATTGTGTTGCTTTGAGAAGAAAGTACCTAAACAAGAAATATAAACAAAACAGAAAATACAGTAAAACCTCGATTAAATCCAATTGTTTTTAAATTTAATCGACTATAGATTTTGCACTTGTTTTGGAATATGGCCACCTATGACATAACTCGTTTATCTCTTAACCGATTATGAAGGGATTTTGTTTGGTGGGAAATGATATACATAAACAGTTTTTGGAAGAACTTCTGTAATATGGCCATCTTGGAAGGAACTCATGCATTTCTTAGCTGATTATTTTGGCATTGGGTTTGTTGGATGGAAATATGATTCTTAAATTATTATTGAATGAATTTCTGGAATATGGCTACCTGGAACGGAACTCGATCATGTGATTCTTAAATGATTTTTGGAAGAAGTTCTGTAATTAGGCCACTTGGAACGGAACTCGATCAATTCTTAATCGATTGTGATGGGATTTTGTTTGTTGGATGTAACAGAGATTCATAAACAGTTTTTGGAAGAAGTTCTGGAATATGGCCATCTGGATGGATTATGATGAAATTGGGTATGTTGGATAGAAATGGGATTATTAAATGATTTTTGGAAAAAGTTCTGGAATACGGCCAAAAATCGTTTAAGAATCCCAGGTCAATCCAACATACCCAATCCCATCATAATCGATAACTGAAAAATGGAAAACAAAAAAATTGACCGTTAAATCGAGCTTTGTGAAGTTTAAATAAAACGTCTTATGCGGTGTCCTAAAACAAATTACTAAATAGTTTATTTATAACTTTGTAATGTTTGTGCTAAACTAAAAATTTATAATAGATTCCTTGTTTTTGCCGCCGACATTTTGAGGTTTGAGTACAGTATTTTGCTCTCCACACTGAAGAAAAAGCATCAAGATTTTAGATTTGGATACACAAAAGTGAAAAAATAGTTTTATTATTTTTTCGTTCCGCTCCGCTCCGTTCCGTTTTTCTAAAATTGTTTCCGTTCCGTCTTTTCCGTCCGCTAGTTACAATGTATCCGTTCCGCTTGTCAAAATCACATTTAAATCAAAGTAAACAATAAAACGTCATGGAGGATTATTTTTTTTTTTTTTTCTTTAATAAATTTATTTATTTATTTATACAATATTACAACTGATTCAGAGATCATCTAGTAATTTATCTTTCTTAAATTAAGTTCTCGGGTTAAGATGAGTAACCTATTGGTTACTCATTTTATAATACTTTCTTACTTTCTTCTAAAACAAACTGCCCAGCTCCAGAGGTTTCTGCCTTTGGAGTCTCCTCACGCCGTTAGTGGTGTCCAACATACGACGGATATCTGCATTTTCGTGTAGAGATAAGCACTGTACGTGTTTCCTTGCATGATTCTTTATTTCATCGGTGACGTATTCCATCTTCAAGTCTCTATGGATGTTGTCATTCCTAATGTACCATGGGGCGTTCACAATCCCTCGTAGCACTTTATTTTGGAAGCATTGTATCATTTGTACATTGGTTTTCTTGGCACAACCCCAAAGCTGGATACCATAGGTCCATACTGGTTTTAGCATTTGCCTGTATAGAAGCAATTTGTTGTGTATTGAGAGCTCAGAGTTTCTACCCATGAGCCAGTACATTTTTCTATATTTGATGTTTAACTCTTCTTTTTTCTTCTTGATGTGTTCTTTCCATCTTAGCTTAGCATCGAGGGTCATGCCAAGGTATTTAGCTGTATTTGCATATGGAATTTGGTTTGAGTTGAGAACCACGGGAATACAGTTTACATTTTGATTTGTAAAGTTGACGTGTACTGATTTGGCTTCATTTAATGAGATGCGCCATTTTTTAGTCCAGTTGCTCACCGTGTTAACTGCACTTTGAAGTTTGCTTGTTGCTTCCGAAATATCTTTTCCAACTGCTAGAATAGCTGTATCGTCTGCAAATGTTGCTACTGTGGTACCTTCAATATTTGGTAGGTCTCTCGTATAAAGAATAAACAGAATCGGTCCAAGTACGCTACCTTGGGGTATACCTGCTGATATTCTTTTTATTTCAGAGTACTCATTTTCAAATTTGACTCTAAAGTGTCGATCAGCTATGTACGATTTAAGAATTTGATAAAATTGCTGAGGCAGGTCTCGATGCAGTTTAAATTCAAGCCCTTGGTGCCAAACTTTATCGAAAGCTTGAGCTACATCTAAGAAAATACTGGAGCATATTTTCTTATTCTCGAGTGCATCCTCAATGACATCCGTTATTCTGTGGACTTGTTCAACTGTAGAGTGATTTTCTCTAAACCCAAATTGGTGTGGTGGAATTAGGCATCTCTCTTCTATTATAGGTTTGAGTCTTTTCAGCAACAGTTTTTCAAATATTTTTGATATGATTGGAAGTAGTGATATCGGTCTATATGATTTTTTATCGTTTCCTGGTTTGCCTGGTTTAGGAATCATTATTACTTCGGCCACCTTCCATTGTCGTGGAACATATTTCAATCTGAAAGCTGCATTAATTATTTGATTTAATTTACGCAAACCTTTCTCGGGAATGGCTTTCACAATTTGCCCAGTTATTAAATCATAACCTGGAGCTTTTCTGATACTTAAGTTACTATTGATTTCAGTTTTAAGCTCCAATAAAGTCACATGCCTTATGTCAAGATCATCTGCTTTGTTTACGACTGTTGTATTTTCATTTGTTGTTTGCCTCGGCAACGGTTGAAAAGTCTCTTCTAAATAAGCAGCAAATAGAGAGACTTTCTGTTTGTCACTTTTAGCCCATGAACCGTCATCGCATTTGATAGGCGGCACATGCATTTTGGATCTTTTTAGTCCCTTCGTTACTTTTCAAAGCGAGTAATCGTCATCCTTTAATTCAGAAAGACCTCGTAGTCGCTTAGTTATGCTTTCGTTCTTTATTTCTTTTATTAGTTGTTTTAATTTTTTGCACAAAAAATTTAGAATAGTTTTGTGTTGCGGTGCACGAGAGTGCTGCCAGATTTTGCGAGCTTTCCGTTTCTCCTTAAGTAGCTCTCTGACTTCAAGAGGATAGTTATGTTTCATTATAGCGTTGGTATGAGAAATCGGTGAACTTTCCCAAGCCGCTTGTTGGATGTTGTTATTAAATATTTCTAGTTCATCTTCCAACTGCACCTTCGTTCTAATTGGTTCGCCGAGATTTGTTCGATCTTCTACTAATTTCTTGAATAGATCCCAATTGGTTTTATTGTTTGTTAACTTAGGTGAATTATCTTTTTTTATTATCATTGTACTCAGTGTCATGATCACAGGTGAGTGGTCAGATGATAGTCCTTCACTATTTTCAATGCATGTGTAGTCCTCTAAAACTCCTTTTGTTACAAAGAAGTCAAGAAGATCTGGAATTTTATGTATGTCAGCAGGCCAATATGTTGGTTTATCGCCAGAGAGGAATCCACAGTTGTTCTCGCGAGCTGCATTAAATAACTCTTTCCCTTTAGAGGTTGTAAGTCTAGATCCCCAATAGGTGTTCTTTGCATTAAAATCACCGCCTATGATAAAATTTGATCCTAGTGATTTAAAAAGTCGAGTATAGTCTTCTTTTTTTAATTGATGGCGTGGGGGACAGTAAATAGAAGAGATACTGAGTTCCCTATTATATATTGATTCAACTATTATGGTTTTAACCTGCATAATTTCTTCCTCAATACCGGGCACTTCGTAATGTTTAATATTATTTTTAACAATTACGGTAGACCCGCCTCTAGCGTTTCCTCCTGGATGAATAGCATTTTGCTCTCCACACTGAAGAAAAAGCATCAAGATTTTAGATTTGGATACACAAAAGTGAAAAAATAGTTTTATTATTTTTTCGTTCCGCTCCGCTCCGTTCCGTTTTTCTAAAATTGTTTCCGTTCCGTCTTTTCCGTCCGCTAGTTACAATGTATCCGTTCCGCTTGTCAAAATCACATTTAAATCAAAGTAAACAATAAAACGTCATGGAGGATTATGAAAATCTATAGCGAATTCTTTTACGTTTGTGATGTAAATCAAATTTCCGATAGTTAAAAAGAACACGAAAAAAAATTGTTGTGTTTTTATCGTAGTGTGCCTAAATCCGAAAGGGATGCCGTAAACAATAACAAACCATTTTAAATAAATTTCAATGGACGCGTTTGACATATTTACAATATTTACGATTGACGTATTATATGTATATAAATATGTATATGTGGTAGTTAAAATGGAAGTAAAAATCTACATTTCCATTTTTTGATATACATCAAATTTTTTTGCTATTTTTTCCGCTAAAAGAACGCGAAAATGTGATTTACATCAAAAAATTTTGATGTACATCAAAATTTTTTGCCAGTTTTTTATAAAAAGAAAACGCCATTAGAGTTGCTGTGCGATTTGTATATTTTATATATAAAGTATCGAAAAACATTTAAACCGAGGTGATGGTGGGTACGCCCTTTAAATTTAAATAGAAAGACCGCTGGATATTACAACACAACGTTTTTACGAATGAAGGAATTAGACTCCGAGGAATTTTTCTCCCAAACAAGAATGTCACGGGAACTATATGAAATATTACTTGGACTACTTCAAGAACATTTAACACAAAAATCGATTCACGAGCCAATTCATTTTGAAGGAAGATTGGGACTCACGTTGTTGTAAGTATTAAAAAATATAAAAATGTATTGCAAATATATAAACCCTTATTAAATATTGCTTATTTTATTATAGTTATTTATCTCAAGGAGTGAACCCAAAATTTCTCTCATGGTCATTCACTCGAAAAATTATTTTGGAAACGTGTGAGATTATATGGAGAGTTTTATCGCCTTTTTATGTTTCTCAGCCCAACGAACGGGACTACAAAACCATTGTGAGTGAACATGTCAAATTGTGTTGGCTCAATTGATGGCAAACATATTAATATCAGATGTCCACCAGGAAGCGGTTCTTCTTACTTCAATTATAAAAAAACATTTAGCATAGTTTTGCTTGCCGCTTGTGATGCCAACTGTATCTTTGTTTATAGGAGTGCTTAAACAATCCAAATTTGGTAATAATTTACTAAATAACAAATTACCACTACCCGACGATTGTTACCAACCAAACACTACAAAGCTGTTCTCTCATTATTTCGTGGCGGATGCAGCGTTCCCACTCACTAAAAATATTATGGGACCCTACCCTGGTGGGCCAAATTTTGATGCCGAACAAGACATTTTCAATTATAGGCTATCGAGAGCACGACGAACTATTGAAAACACTTTTGGTATACTCGTATCCCGTTGGAGAATTTTGCTAAACACCATCCATATGAACCCAGAAAATGCAACAAAGGTAGTTTTAGCTACAGTCGCGCTCCATAATTTTGTGAAGTTGAATGATTCTGCTAAAAAATATTGTCCTAACCACTTCTTGGATTGGGAGGATGAGTTTTGTATTTTACACGACGGTGAATGGAAACGAAACACAAATCAGTTAGAATCAGCGCGGATGGGATCTAAAAACGCCACCAGATATGCTTTTACTTTAAGAAACGAGATGAAAAATTATTTATGCAACGAGGGAGCTGTACCATTTCAGTATTCCCGAATAAATTTATAAATTATTTTTTGTTATAAAAATTTATTCCATTCAACTAATTACATATCACAATTTCAGTGTTAAAATGTTTAAAAATGTAATTGCTATTTCTTATAGGGGGCTTGCATTAGCATGCTAATTTTGAATGCATCTCGTTCTCGAGTATTCATTTTTTTTCATCGAACACCCGATCGATCTTAAGAATAGCCCATCTTCATCATCATCAATGGTTTTACACTTTAATTTATTTTGAAATTCTTTTAACGTACATCTAAATTCCTCTTGCAATTAATCCTCTCTTGATTTACGTTTTTTTTTGTATTTAATGAAGATGTCGAATCTTCATCATACGTTAAACGAGAATCATCTTCTGTAAGCGTAATGTTGATTGCATCTTCGCCACTGGATGTTTCCATCGACAAACTACAATTTTCCACCATCCTACAAAAACATAAATATTTAATTTAGGTATTTTAAATCTCTTGCCATAATGCAGTTAATCATACGTTCTGGGTTTTACACTATCAGATAAAAATTCAAAGATAGGATAAAATTCCCATTGAGGCGAGATTACCGCACTCGATCCCGATGGTTGAGTTAGTTTCCTTTTTTCCCGCACAAACCTATCTCTCAAATAATTCCATTTTTTTTTTTTGCTGTAATACAAAAAGATTTTAGTAGTATTTTGTGCATCCCAGGTCACTAAATTAAAATTAAAATACATTAACATGTATGCATATACATACCATCATAATAATTCATTTAAATTATTCCAAATTTTAGATTTTCTTTTGATGTCCATATAGAATTTGTTGCTCTTTTCATATAACTCGGGAAACTTTTTAATTTCTTCAACAAACCTTTCTACATCAAAATCCATTTTCACACGATTTCAGTCTGTGATCAATCTCTTCTGTCAAGTTGTTGAGGTTATGCTTTCCGCTCTTCCGTAAAATTTTAATTTTAAAAAAAAAACGAGCGGAGAATCCATTGTAACTAACCTTCCGCTTTCAATGGAAATTATATACAATATGTCAAATTTAAATTTTTACGGAAAAGCGGAACGAAGTGGAGCGGATGCATTGTAGCTGAGGCTTAATGCTGAGTAGGTATGTCCGAGTGTAACATTTTCATTTAATGATTGACTGAGATATCCCATAAGACGGACTTGCATTGACACACTAATTATTCTTTTCAATGTGGGGGTGATCATGATCGGGTGAGATACAATGTTGTGCTCAGTTCAGATCAATTATATTCTTGTCGGCAGCTTAAATTTTTTGTTATAATTTTACTATTGTTGAGACCTTTGCAAAAAAAAGTGATTTAAATCCCAAATATTATTCGGTGTTTCCATTAATATTATAATTGGTAAGAACATTACCATATTTTTTTTTTTTTTGATAAATGTGTGGTAATTTTGGTGTTTGGTTTAGGCGCAGCCGATATATTGAGTATATAACTCGCTAGCGGGATTAAAACAAACAGTTTTTTTGTATTATAAAAGAGAGGGTGGGGTGATAGAAATACGCGCAAAAATCGAGCGGTAAGTTAATCTAATTGCAACTGATTTGCTATACCGTGTAACAATTTTCTATCATTCCACATAAGGACTCGTGTGTTTTTTTTCGGTGCTTTTTTTGGGGGTGTAAGAAAAACAAAGCACCATAAATTACTTATATTGGAGTTTAACCTACAGATGTTAAATAATTTTGATATGCCCCAAACCGATAAAATTATTTAAATGCATATCCAAAGATAAGTGGAAGGGAAACGAATACAACTCGACCGCTTGCTTGGTGATGCGGTTGAATTCACATCGAAAGATTTACGGATTATTTTCGACCTTCAAAGTGCGACCTTTTTTTTTGATACAATTAAATTTTTTATACTCCAGATATTACATTATTAGTTTTTTTTACATTAGTAAGTCAAAATTCAATCTATAAAAAACTTACACAATTTCATCATTTTTTTATACAAAATTTCGGCCTTCTTGGCAATATACAGGCTCCCAACTCGTTTTGCTTAAATTTATTTTATAATATTATTTTACCAATAAATGCATATACATAAGAGATATGTAATATACACAACCTGATATTGTTTTTTTTATGTAATTTTATATTGCTAAAATTTACGTTTATTAAATTACTTTTGGATTTAAAAATATACTGGTATTTTAAAAATTGAATCCTTATTTTTTATTGTAAAGTAAACGTACACAATGACTAGAACAAGGGGGTTAATATTGAAAATAAATATGTTATTAACATTATTAATTAATATGTTGAAGCCGCCAATATTTTTGTTTCTTTTGTATATGTTTTAATACTGACTTATTGGATATATTTGTGTTAAATCTTTTTTGAGTTGGATCTCTAAAGTTACTTGGCTTTATTGATTTGATATTTTTTCTTCTTTTTGTATGGTATAATGTAGGTATTGCTGAGTTGTGATCTTGGATTAGCGATTGCTGATCTAAACATATGAAGGCTTCTGGAGGAGGACGTTTGTTTTCTATATTATCTATGAAGAGGCTCATGTCTGTTAGATAAGGTGCAAAAATCATCGAGTTTTCAGTGTTTGTAATTGACCTACAAATATGTTTTCTAATTTGCTCAATAATGAATTCTTTCCTATCCTTTCAAAGTTGATACATATAACGTTGTATTAGATATATAATGGTTCCTGTTTTCTCTTTTTCTAAATTTTGATAAACAAACTCTTAGGCATTTTCTTTCAAAAACCCTCATTTTTTCCATTTCTGCCGCTGACATATTGTACCAAATAGGTGCCCCATATGTTAATATTGGCCTAATAAGTGATTGGTAACATAACAATTTTACATTGGTATTAAGATATTCTGAGAAAAATAATCTGTTTAGCATTCCGAAAGCTTTGCGACATTTTTCAATTTGGATATTTACATGTTTATCAAAGTACATATATTGGTCCATGGTTATACCTAGATATTTCACCATTAACTTCTGCTCTAATTGTCTATTATTTTATTTAATTCGAATTTTATTCCAATTAATCCTAATATTAGAGTTCGTTTTGTTTAATGGAAATCTAAAAAGAATTATTTCAGATTTAGATACATTTAATTTTAGTTTCCATAGAGTGAAGAACTCATTGATATAGTTCAAGTTCTTTTGAAGAGTTTTTTGTAGAGACAATATTTTTTTGGTTGTAGAGTATATAACTATGTCATCCGCATAAGCCAGGGCTTGGCACTCTTTTGAATTTAAACATTCCTTTTTCAATAGGTATAAATTGAAATTAAAAATAAATTGAACAGTATTGGAGCTAATATTGTACCTTGCTGAAGACCATTGTTTAATAGGAATTCGCAACTTTTCGTTTCTCCGTCCGTCATAACGAATTTCCTGTTTTTTAACATTTCATATAGGAAATATATTATGTTTACATTAAATTTCATTTTTTGTAATTTATATATTAAACCTTCAACCCAGCTGAATCAAAAACTCGTTCTATATCTATTAAGATGGCCCCTGTTACACTAAGATCATTAAATCCTCTATTCACATCAGACATTAATTTATTGATTGCATGTACGATCGAGTGACGGTATCTAAATCCGAATTGTACATCTGGGAGGAGATTTTCATTTTCCGTGTGAAGTAATATTTTGTTGTAAATTATAATTTCAAGGACTTTACTGATGTTCGGTACTAAATTTATTGGTCTGTAATTTTTGTATGATTTATGATTCTTGTTCTTTTTCTTTATAGGAATCGCTGTTTTCCAGTTAGATGGGAAATAATTGTTGTTTAAAGCATTATTAAATAAGATACAATAATCCGTTATAATACAATGGGGTGAGTGTTTTAGTGCTATATTCGGTATCTTATCGAGACCTGATGATTTTTTGTTATTTAAACATTTAAATATACTCTTTAATTCATTCGAAGATCGCTATCATTATCGTGACAAGTTTTATCCGATGTATTTTGATCGTTATATTCCGTTTTGTAGTGATTATTTGTATTACTAAAAAGCACCTCTGTTTTCTGCAGAATCATTTGTGTTACGCGTATATTGACCGCTTCTTCCATTTGTGAGTTGATATGCTTCTGTGTTTGCTGTTGAATAAAAGCCCCCATCACGTTTAATTTGTCCTTGTTACTTAGGATTTCTATATTTTCATTGTCAATTAGCTTTATTTTATCTCTGTCATTTATATCAATAGAGAATTTATTTTGGAAATTTAATAATGTGGTTTCCTCACTATTTTTTATATTAATGTTCAGATTATCAATACTGATTTTATGTTTAGGCCTAAATATTTGATTAATATTTCTAAAGACATTATTATTTTTCTTTATTTGAATTTTTTTAATTTTATTTTGCCACACTTTATTAATTTGTATTTTTATGTTTTGTGTTATTAAGTTTTTTATGGTCGGCGATTGGAAAGACGTGTTTTTGTCTCTCCTCGAAATAAATAAATTATTTAATTTAAATTTGTTATAGTTAACTAATAAATAACTAATAATTTTATATGTGTTAAATAAATAAATAAATAATAATAATAATATAATAATAATTTGTATAAATTGATAAGTAAAGTGAAAAGTTGTACATATTGTATGTTTATATAAATTTGTGTGTGGTGTGTTTGCATTGGTGTAGAATATGTACGTAACAATTTGCACTTATATTACATATTTTAATACCGTTGCTTGAATGCATCACACGCGCTATATGTAAACCTTCAATATGTATGACTTTTTTGATTCCAAAGGATGCTAAGATAAGTGTTGTCCATTTATTCATTGTTTCAATACATATTTTAATTATTATATGTACTTTTTCCAAATAAATTTTAAGTATATAAACCTTTTAACTGTATTTTATAACTCATAAAGGTATAGAGTACTAGTATTCTCATCTAGTGGGTCAATCGTCGTATAGTTTGCGCGAGAAAGGGATTTTTAATACCGTTTTTCTGTTTTTGTTACACTCGCTTAACATTTTTTGTTCTTGTTTTGCTACGATTATTTTTCGTTTTTTTGCCGGTAATTTTGAATTCTACGTTTTGTTTGGTATACATATATATTTACTCGTACATTATATATTTTGCATGGAGATTAGTATTGGAGGTGTATAGCGGGGTATACATACATTTCAATATCCACTAAAAATGTGGTTTTGCGACGTATACCTATACATAGCTTTTTTATATGCTTTTAGCTTTGGCTAATTGGTCGTTGGGTATATATGTGTTGGTTTGGTTACGATGAAACAATTTACAAGATCAGGGTTGTTTTTGTTTTCATATTATTTTATTTATATTCATTACATAATTATTATATATTTGTTATATGCATAGGTATTTACTTTTTGTGCTTGTGTGTGTAAATGTTTTTCGATATGAAAAGACACAAAAAAACAGAAGATCAAATCATAGATTTTAGTTGTTGTTTTCCTTATTGTTCGCCTTTTCATTGATTTCATTTGTGTGATCAATTTTCACAGAGGCGGCGAGGATATGGTGGAGCCGTATTGCAATAAATTATTTGTGGTAGAGTGCTTTGAATAGATTTCGTTCATGATGAGTGGTTGGTCGGTGCCTGTGGTTTATGATGATTGTTCATTGAACATTGTGTTTCTCAACTTACTGAGGGTTATATCCATATAGCATGCTCTGTCGTTACCTGTATTTGTAAGCTATTTTGGGCTATTTTAATCGTTTTGTTTGGGAGTTGATGTCAATCAATTATCAATCAATTGTTGGTATAAAAAGGCAAATTTGCAGTTTTGCATGGAACCCTTGTCTTAGGTTTGGATTTGTATATCCAGGTTGGTATCTTTGCTGAATATTATAGATGTTTTTCTTAAAGTTTACCGTCGGTTTCGCGGGAGTTGAGTCTTTGTGTGTTGCAGTGTGTTTTTTGTTTATAGAGGGGGTGGGTAACGAGTACTCTTGGATAAACATAACATATTCTTTGGTACATTTTACTATGACTATTTATAAAATAATTCTTTTCACAATGTGATTTCAGAGATTATTAGAATTTTACTAATATTCCTTCATCCAATTATTCTGCGTTTAACTATTAAATCATTATACATATTTTAATTTGGTGAGAAATTTAAAGTTATCGAGGTTTACCAGGTGTTTATTATTAATACTATTATTCAATCCAGTTCCTGATTTAGATCATTTATTTAGTTATTTCTAATGAAGATTTTTGATTACAGGATGTTGAAGATCATTGAACTTTGAAGTCGTAATATTTTCTAATTAAAAATAAAATTTTAATTTAAAAGTCAGAAGAGCAGACAATAGGAATCATAATGGCTATCGGGTTTCTAATAAATTTGTCATTTCAGCGAATTCTTTTTGGAATTGCATATATCTTGGAAGCTACAGATAGATAGTTTTTCAGGGATTATGGCTTTTTTTAATTAAATTATTTTCTAGGTTGTTTCGGGAGACTGTCATGAAGAGGTTGTTTGGGAGACAGTAAATTGGTGAAGGTTTTGATTAGCTTGTTCTAGGTTTGAAAAACAATTATCGCTGGTTGTTCTTTTTATGATTTGTTTAATACAATTGGGTTATTTGGAAAATGGATCCTACAGTTGTGCTAGCTACTTATTAATTCTGCCATCTTACAGATTCCTGATTGCTTTAAAATAACTATTCAATTCTGGTCTAATTTGTTTAGGTATTGGGGTTCTAAAACTGTGCCAAATATACATTATTGATATTACCTTACATATATCAGATTAGCTGTTTTTGAAACCAGTTTTCATTTGGCCATTAGGGATGGCAAGGACAAGTGATCTTCACATTATATAAATTTTTTATTTAACTATTTTTTTATAAATAAATCCATTAATTCAACAGATTCACAAAGATTCTACCAGTTGAAGATAAAGAGAAGGTCGTCCGTTCCTTTCGTGCTTTGATACTAGTACTGCAATATTTAGTGATTTCTGGATTCGATTTGTTTTAATTTATTTTGATCTAACTTGTTTTAAGAGAAATTTAGTTAATACTAATCATAACATTACATTTATTTCATTCAAGCTAATTTGACTCTTAATAACATTTTATTTCAGGAAATTTACTGCAACTTAATTAATAAAGATTTTTAATTATAATTATATTTTTTTTAGGATGCTGAGTTCTGAATATATCGAAAAAAATCAAAAATAATTGTGTTGTCTTGTGCTAACCGTCTTATATTACATTTCCACTAACAATTTACTAACTATTGACTACTTAGGTGTCTGAAACCGGGTCAATTTCCATAATAATTAACAAACCTTTCCTATCCCTCCATCTTGTTATATGTAAAAGAGTGTGCGGATGGGCCCGGCGTCAACCGGGAATCTTACTTAGGTTTGGTCGCACATTCCAATCAATCAATCAATCAATCAATCAATTGTGTTATTAAGTTTTTTATGTTGTTTAATATCGCATGAAATCTGTTTATCAAAACTCTGTTATCATTGTTTGTCCTTTTCATCTTTTTTATTTGGGATATTATTCTACTTTTCTCTTTATATAACTTAGATAATTATTTTGTTTCCATAAACATCTTTTAAATAAAGCTTTATAGCGCTGTTTTTAACTGTTGTTTCATGCATTGCCTTTATAATCATTGAATCTATATTTAGAAGATGTTTATCTATTTCAATATTGCTCAGATTTTGATTATTAGGAATCGAAGTCATGGTTTCATTTTGAAGCCTTTCCTTATGTATTTGTTCCAGTTTGCTTCTATATCTATTCCAATCAATTCCTCTCGTCATTGGTAGATTTATTTGATCATCCATTCCCATTGTAATTAATGAATCAATGAGTCTTTGATTGATAATGTTAATTTCTAACCCTCGATGGTCACTATCGAATGTAATGGTATTTATATAAGACTCGTTTAGCAACTTTATTCTATTATCCATGAAGGCCAGATCTATTGTTGAGTTGGTTCTATGAAACGTTGGTTTATTTGGAGGAATAAATTTTAGTTTGGAAAATTGTGAATTGTGGTTAAGCCAATTTCTTAGCTTCTTTCCTCGCGGATCTTCTACTGTATTGTTCCACGTACTGTGCTTTGCATTTACGTCTCCCGCCAATATATAATAAACATTTGGACTCCCACATTTCAGGTGTTTGAATATATGATTAAAGTCTTTAATAAATTCCATATTTGATTGGTTTGAGGCCGAATACAAAGCTCCTATGATCAATTTATTGTTATTGTTTACTTTGATTTCAATTAATGTGCTTTCGATTGGCCCTTTCAGGTACCCTATCATGATTACTAAAATCATCGCCAATTTGATTTAAAAATTTCATAGTCCCAAAATTTCCATAGCGTTGGCTGCGATTTTACTCAACATGTTCCCAACTGTTGGATGCCCTGAAAGCGCCCAATGGCACTTAAATTGTGATAAATATGATCAATATGTTTAAATTTAAATTTATTTTTAAATATTACCGCCGTACCACCCCCTTCTTTATTTCTATCGTTTCTAATCATTTTGTATCCTTTTATTTCAATTTTACACGTTTTGTCAATTTTTGTTTCTGATAATAATAAAATATCAGGATTGTGTTTATCCATAAAGTCTATAAGGTTTAACCTTCTTTCTATCGATAATATAGAATTTACATTTAGAGCAATTATTTTCAACTTTTTAATATTTACCATGAATATTTCTAATACTTATAATAAAGTTATTATTTTCATTACCAATCCGAATTGATAATGCAAATAATAACTTAAACTCTTTTTTTTTTAGATTAAATACCGAAGTTGAACACCATTTCCCACATTTATTCAAATTATTGTTACTTATTATTTTGGTGGTAATTTTTGGATGCTTATCCATTCATAATTGATTTTATTTTTATTGAATAATACTTCCATTTTTTTATCATTTTCAATTATATAGGCTTGGAAGGCATTCAACTTCTGTAATATTTTTTCGTTTAAATCGTTAGTGTATTTTTGTTTATTAGTAGTTGTTAGTATATTACCCGTTTTCAATATGTCGCTGTTATCCAGAACATCTGCAAAGTTGACTCCCTCTTTAACGTAGTTTGATTTAAAAGTTCTAGTCTGAGCCTTTTGTTGGCTTTGAAGTTTAGCTTCTTGTATCTTTTTTATTATTTTCTTGTAAATCGGGCATCCACGGAATGACGCAGGGTGTCCCATTTCTTGACAGTTTGAGCAGTACGCAATAGTTCCCTCTTCTTGTTTTAGTTTGCATTGTTGAGGTTGGTGTTCTTTATCACATTTTACACATCGATATGGCAGATTACAATTTATTGCTGAATGTCCAAATCTTTGGCAGTTCCTACATTGTGTAATGTGTCCTTTTGCTTTAACTTTTTCCCATTTGATACGTTGATGTCTTAAGTATTTCAGTTTATATACTTCATTCATGTTCGAATCAGCCACAATTTGAATCAAATAGATTGCAAGTTTGTTTTTATCAGCTTTGGATTTATATTTTGTTTCAAAATGTACACAATTTATAAATTTTAATTCGTCCGTTTCGTGTTGTTTTAGCTCCAACTGCAGTTCTTTTGTATCCTCATCATTTGATAAACCTTTAAGTAGGATGTTTCTTGGTTTATTCGCTTTAGGTGTGTATGTATAGTATTGTGTGCATACTTCATTTAACTGCTTTTTTGCCTTATTATAGCTTTCTATAGACTCCGTATAGAGTACGTGTTTGTTGTGATTAACTCTTTGGATTGTGAAGTCATTAATAGCCGACATTTCTAGTACCGTTGTAGTTTGACTTGGTGTTTGTACATATATATTTATTGGCGGTATTTTTGCCTTTCTTTTATTATTATTATTATCGTCATTGCTAGTATTATGGTTTTTATTATCTTTATTGTTTGAGTCTTTTGTGCTCGGTTTTTTAATATTATTTCTCTTACGGTTTTGTCGTCGTAAAACTGGTATAAAACCTTCATTCTCGTCATCTATCGAGCTGTTATCTGCTGTTGATTGCATGCTGACTTCGTTTAACGGTAGCGCATTAAACTGGCTACTCGTATCCACATTATAATGTGGTTTTGTATTATCCACATTACTACACCGCTTTGTAATCTCGAAAAGTTGTCGTTCAAGTGTGTCTATCTCTTTTTGCATGTTAATATTGACTTTTAGCAATTCTTCATTTTGTTGCATCACTTGACCCATTTTGCTATCTGTTTCGGAAATGGTTTCGATTGCTGCCTCAGGTGTTTTTATTAACTTTGGAGGTTTAATAGTTGTTAGCTGCCTACTACTTTCGGCTATTTGCTCATTATCCGAGTTGATCACTATACTTTCATATTCATACATTTCGTTCAACTTTTTACGCTGATTTCACTTCACAATATATTTTTGTGTCACTTTATGCAGTTCGATTCCAACTGGTGCTCTCTCTAGAAAGCCCCGGTATTAATAACTTTTATGTTGGGCTGATAATATGTTTTTTATATTTTTAACACTAAGATAACAGTAACTTTTATTTATTTTTTAATTAAATCACTTTTTTTTGTTCGTCCTATTTGATGTGTATCATTCAACGATCATTGAAAGACTTCCCAAAGTGCGACCTTCATTACGTCCGGTGCTATCTATTAATTAGTTGAAAAAAAGGGAAAAAGAAAAAAAATATATCTAGTGAAATGGTGATTCGTAATCAGAAGTTTTCTTTACGGGTTAAATATTCGAAAAATTTAAATTCATTAAATATTTTTTTTTGTTTAATCGATTTGCTATTAAGTTAAATTAAGTTTAGTGACGTTCCTAAGAGAGCAAAAGAACTTGGTTTGTGGTTTTTTTTAATAATTCCGGATCCAAAGTGGTTAGCGAAACTTAGTGTCAAAATATAATAATTGTTTTTTTTTATTTAATTAATGACGTAAGATTAAACTGGCCTTATAATTGCGTACGTGTGGTTTGTTGGACCAGATATGTTCCGAGACCTAACACCCTCCCAGCCGCGTAAACTATTCCAAGATTGAAACGGTCCGTAACATAATGGCAGGGTTAGCGATGGTGGTGTCCTGCAAAGGTCAACATTTATGCATGTGCTGGACTAGCAGTATAAATATTTGCCGAAAAATGCATACAATTAAAAAGCAAGGTTAATGACGTATCTGTTTAATGCGGACAATGCATTCCCTTTGTTACAAAACATGATAACACCATACTCTTTTACAACGGTAGAAGAAAACAAAAAAAAACCTTTACCCTCATATTAAGTAGGGCAAGACGGACAATCGAGCGCGCTTTTGGCCATAGATATAAATTTACCCGTTACAAATTTACAATACAGGACACTGATCTATTCTAAGAAACAGAAACATTAAAAATATTACGGTCTATACCATCCCGTCATCATCTTTAGATGAAAGGTTTAGGAGTGACATTCCTAACAAAGAGGACTGATTGAGAGAAGCATTTCTGAATACTAAAGTTGTTAATTTCGTCACTGATGGTTCAAAGATGGATTGGAAGTTGTAAGAGGCTTTTCTGTGAAGAATTTAATGTTAACCATTCTTTTCGTCTCTCGGACTACTGCAGAGTTTTGCAAACTGAACTAATGGCGATAAGGGAAGCCGTTGTCTTGTTAACGTATAATGAAATATATTCAGAAGATATTCTCTTACGGACAGTCGGGCCTTAATTTAGACGCTCAAATCATATTTCCCTACGTCGAAAGTAGCAAAGAATTATCTCAAAGAGAACGCAAACCACTTTGACATCCACTTGATGTGGGTGTCAGGGCGTTTTAATATTACGGTGAATGAAAAAGCAGATGAACTCGCGCGACAAGACACGACCTGCGTAATTTTACGTGCATATTATTACAGGGGAAGGAGGAAGCTATAAGAACAACGAAACACAGATGGTTTAGAAAACTAGACCTTCCCAGAGATCCAGGCAGCTGGTGCAGCTGCGATGGCGGCTTGTTAGTGGCGGTGGTATGAGTACTATTACGAGACACTTGTAACGAAATTATTACCTTTCCATCCTTAAATAAATTTGTTTCAATAAAATAATTGGATCGCCTGAACATTAAACGGTTAATTCTGTTAACAGTTAAGGATTTCATTGGATATGTAATGTCATTCGTATTCTTTCTCATACACATGACCTCCGGTCTTGTTACACTATAGGTAAGCATGTAAGCAGAATGGGGGTCTCTTCTCATGATGCTGTGATAGTTGCGAAGAAGAAGAGGAGGAAGAAACTGTACTCTGTTTGCTTTGCAGCTCTCGTCGTGTAGGGCTTAGCAGACTGAATTTCCTGAGAGCTATATCATCCTCCCCCTCCTCCTTAGGTGTGGAGCCCAAATTACTTGGTGAACCTCAGTAAAAGGGACGTCAACGATATCCAAGCGCTTCGTTGGGAGTTCAAGATGTTTCGATGAGTAAGTGAGGTGGGAAAATAATGTTGCACGGATAAGGGTATATGCCAATCCCTTAGGGTAACCACCCTAATTTAAGTTACAAGATTGTATGTAATGCTGTAAGGAATTATATTTTTAAGACGTATGCATTTAAAATGCAACCAAATTTTATTAGGCCAAACAAGAAAATATTTTTATGTAAATGTGTTTACCTGACCAAAGCCTTGCATGCTGGAGTCACCTACTTCAAATTGTTCCATAAAATAATTAAATTTCACATAAAAATGCTCAGTTAAAATAATATTTGGTTCCACCCTCCAAATTCCTGAGTTATAATTACAACTCCAATACAATGTTTTCCACTTTGCATTGCGCATTCCAAAACAATTTCTTTCCCTGAATGCAATTGATTTAATTTTCCATACCCGTCCTATGTGTGTTGTCATGCCAATTCATATAATTTTTTTTTTTTGTTTTTACCTTAAATATTTGAAAAGTAGTCGGATTTGTGGCAAGGGGCGACGACAGTTTTAATCAAACGTGGAAAATATATTTTTAATAAACAATTTTTTTGTTGTGTAATTAAATTAATAATTAACAATGGAAGCAGAAGATGCTGCTGATGCGGAGGCATTGGATAACGAGGGAGAGGAAGAGCCTTTGGTACCGGAAGAAATAACCGATGAATATTATGAAGGGCTCTGCGTCAAAATACAAGGCGTAAGGAAATTTATTTTAATTTTGTACAAAATTAATTTAATTTTTCTTAATTAGATAATTAAAGATTTGCAATCGGAACAAAAGTATACGTTAGCCGAAGAATTTCAAAGGGTTATGGGTGTAAGTCAAAAACTTAAGGAAAATTTAGGTGATCAACTGAAAAAGATGCAGGAAATGAAAGAAGAAATTGCTGCGGCAGAGGGACGAGTAGCGGCTGCTGTGAGGATATCACAAACTGATAATGAAACAATTAATCGATTAAAAGTTGAAATTGATGGTGCATGGAAGCAGTCTGATATAGCGCGGACCCGAGAACAGGCTGCACAAGAAACGATGACAATGCTACGGCAAAAATTAGAAAAATTACAAATCGACAATGACAAAATGAACGACAAAAAGGAAGCAGCGGATGATGTAAGTGCGGCAGTTAGTAAACAAAAGGAAGGAATACAAAAAGAAGCCGAACGATTAAAAGCCGAACTAGATGAATATAAAAATCGGTTAGCAATACAACGTGCTTATACCGAGGAAGTGGAGACAAAGCGATCGGAGACCGAGCAAAAATTAAATGACATGTATAAGGTGCTTGATCAAACGTCGGACGAGGCATTTAAAGAGAAAAAATTACTAGAGCTGGTTAAGGTGCAACTATCTGATTGCACAGAAGAGCGGGATAGTAAAGATGCCGAGGCCAAACATTATAAATTCCAGGCTGATAACCATTACAAAACTACACTTGCATTGACAGCAAATTTGGCAAGTCAAAAGGCAACACACGAAAAGCTTTTGAACCAATACAAAATTCAAACTGAAAAACTGACCAAATTACAATCCGATATGGAATCGTTAATTCAGTTTAAAGAAAAACTGGTGCGTGAATTGAGCCAAAAGAGTAACATTTTGAAGCTGCGTGAAGATGAAAACAATAAATATAGGCTTGAGTCTACCACCTTGATAAAACGAAGTGAAATGCTGATGAAAAAATTAATGAAGGTTGAAACTCAAAAAAGTATGCTGGAACAGGACGTACTTAAATATCAGTGAGTGCCTTTATCGAATTTTATTTGCATATTTTAATCGGGGTTTGAATTTTTATTTATAGAGCTCACATTGTGACATTTGAGAAGGAACAGGACGCGACTAAACGTGCCTTCGATGGCTTGAGAAAAGACATTGAAAAAGTTGCGCGTGATCGTGACCTGGTCCGCAAAGATCTCATGAAATCAAACCGAGTGATTGGGGAGCATTTGGATACAATTATGTTGCACGAACAGCATATCAAAACATTAGATAACGATATACGATCACATCTGCAGCTGGAACATAAATTACGGGCATCAATCACAAAAGTAGAGAAGGAGCGGGATCGAAATGCCGAAGAAATTCAAGTATTGGCCGATAAGGTGGAATCGCTTAACGAAGATTTGACAGCGAAAATCAATCAGATCGCCGAATTAAAAGATACGGTGGCCGAGATCCAAACTAAAATGGCACATGTTCAATTACTTTTCGAGACAGCCCGGTCAGAGCGTAACGCCTTCCAACGTGATCTTCAGGCATGCATTGAAGATCGAGACGATTTGAAAGAACGATTACGGGTACGATTTATAAGTTTTGTAATTTTTCTGCCTTTATACAATTTTTAACAATTTTAGATTGCAACACGCCAAACAGAACAATTAAAGGAAGATATTGCGACAAAAGAAGCTGAATTGCTGCGTGCAGAAAAGGCCATCGATAAGCTGGAAAAAGAAAAACAAGCGTTAAAAATTGAAAATCAAAATATATTGGTGGCACTGCAACACACTAAAACTGAGCTCAAAGAAAAGAAAATCGAGAACGAACGATTATATAAAACGTTATCGGACGATGAAGTTCGGCTTACAAAATTGCGGGCTGATTTGGATACGGCTCTAAATGAAAAAGATTTGATTGGTACACAAATGATTAGGCGCAACGATGAAATTGGTCTGTTAAACGAGAAATTGCACATCATTCAAATGGCGCTTGATCGTGGTGAGAGTCAATACAATAAACGATTGGATGATATTCGGTTGCTCAAAATTGAAATTGCTAATTTACGATCGCAACGTAATTTATTGACTCGAGGTTTGGCGAACACGGCCGATATGCGGCAAGAGGTGTTACAACTTCATCGCATTTTAACGCAGGAGCGGGTTAAAGCTAAAGCTCTAGAACAGGAAATGACCACACCGATGAACATACATCGATGGCGTAAATTGGAAGGAAAAGATCCGGACAAGCTTGATTTAATTACAAAAGTCCAAGTACTTCAAAAGTATGCAACCTTCTATAATTTTAAATAGCTTAGCATTATTAACAGTAAAAATGTTTCATTTTAGGCGACTACTAGCCCAGACCGTGCAAGCAACGCAGCGTGAGAAATCGCTGCAAGAAACTCATAAGCTGTACATTTCGTTGAAAGATTACGTACTCAAATTGCCAACATACGAAGTTAAAGAACGTCTGACCGTCACGCAACGAATTTTAACTGCCAAAACCAAAAAACTTAAAGCAGTGACGGCTGAATTAAATGCCAAAGAGATCGATGAGAAAACAAAGGAATGCCAAATAGACGAATTGAAATCATCCCTGCTCGATACCAAACGCGAACTGATCAAACAGAAGAAGGAAAAATCTAAAATTTTGGATGATCGCGAAATTGCCGCTCTCAACAATATGACCGCGTGCCAATCAGGTTTAGGATATCGAACGCTCGGATCCGGTTTTAAAGTACCCAGTTAATTCTAATGGATACATAGGAGGCCGAATACCTATATTTTATAGATTTTTATCAATTTTAATTTTTGGGAAATTTATTGTAAAATTTATTTATTTTGATACAACTGTATGAATTTATGAAATTCAAGTTTTATTTCAATTTATTTTCGGCTGGGCAAAGAATATTTAAAATGGTTTGACAACGAAGTTTTTGCCACTGGCCACTTATTATACACATTGGTGATGATGATGGTAGTGATTGGTCTTGTAGAGAATCCTGAAACTCCGCGATATCGTGTAATGAGCTGTCCGTTGGAGCTGGTATATTATTGTCGGTGCAACGAAGTCTTAATTGATTGAAGCACGATTCGTGCCACTAAGGCGTACTGAATAGATATCCGCATTCCCAAAATTGTTTGTAGCGGCGATACACTTTTTCGTATTCATTGTCGCATGGGAATTACGATGTTGAGTGGTGTCGGTTGAACTATTGCTATTGTTGAATAGTCTGGAACAGCCTGGAGTAGGTTTCAATATTTTGAGCTCCATTCTATGCATCAATGAATTTAGTAAGTTTTTCTTTGTTGGTTTCTTCCCGTTCCGCCTTTTCAGTTCTCTTTTTAGTGAGATCATAAATCGTTTGGCTCGCTCTTTCGACATCGTGTGATACGCAGGCATTAAGATATGGTTAATCCCTTGAGCACGACAGAAATCATTGAATTGTTTGCTGACAAAAAAATTCGTCCCGTTGTCGGTGGTTACCAATGTTTAAGTCGTTGAAGTGATGTTAGTGAAACATTGAATGGGAATTAACCCTGACTAGGTACTATTTTCCATTAAGTGGTCCTGCGATATCGGCATGTACTAGTGATTTTGGCGTTCTTGGGGAATTGAACTGGGAATTTAGGCCAATACTCATTTTCTCGAGCAGCGTACCAGTTCTCTCACCAACGCTCGTTCACGAAATATCCAAAGTACTCCCCCTTCAGTAACAACGCTACTTTTCGTCGCCGTACCCTGATATAAATGTCTCAATGTACCTCTTGGGGAAGTGCACGTGTCGCTCCGTTCTAGTTTTTACTGGTACAGGTCCTCCCAGCACTGATGATGACATTTCGTCGAATTTAACATCTTCTGTTTTTGAAAATTCCTGGTTTAACGGCATCTTGTTTTTGCTTGATATAACGCGTCAGGTTCAGTTTTCTGCGAATTTTGCATCGGGCGTGATTCAACTTCTGCATCCTGAAATAAGAACGCTGGCTTTAATCGATCTATAGAAAATACGGCTTCTTTTCCTCTTAGTCCTAATTAAAAATATTTCTCCTGCCGGTTGAGGACAGGAAATGGTCCTTCATACGGTGGCTGTAGCGGACTTTGAATCGCAGCGATCCTTACAAACACATTAGAACATTTTTTGAGTTCAGTATATACGAACGGTGTTTCTCTCGTATACCTTTCAGTTTGAACCGATTGTAATTTCTGGATCCTGTCTCGCAGACTGGAAATGAATTCTTGGTCGTTGATATTGTTAGCTGATGCGTGCTAAAAAATTCTCCTCTTCTGCTTTTTTTAAATCGCGATGCCATCTCTGTCCAATTCCTTAAAGAGCGAGGATTTTTAACTGGCGTTCTTGATCCGCAGAAATTTTTCGTGGCACTCCAAACAGACAAATCCAATTTTCATAAATTGCTCGTGCTACACTTTCCGATGTTATATCCGTCATTGGTGTTGCCTCTATCCATCGCGAGAATCGATCTATACCTGTTAGCAAGTAACTGTAACCTTGTGTTCTAGGCAGTGGACCTACTATATCTATTTTGATGTGCTGAAAGCGACTGTCCGGCAGGACATATAGAAGCCTTTACCCCTGGATGGGCTATATAGTGAAAATTGTTGAACATCTCTAGTCGTAAGCTCTTCGGCAGATACGGTCGTATTCTGTTTTCCTTTACTTCGCAAAATACGTTTCTATCACTACAGCATTATTGGTGTTAATTTCAAACTGATCTGGTTTTGCGAGTCCAAAATTAGTTTAAGCTCGTCGTCTACCATTTGCAGATCCGCTAATTCATCGAGATCCACCAGCATTGGAGTTGAAATTGTTTCGGCTTATGATCCGTGTATATTATAAAATTCCGTCCTTTCAGCATTAATTAAAAATGTTTTACTGCCGAATATGCAGCCAACAATTCGCGGTCGTAGGCGCTATATTTTTGTTGTGTCACCGTCAGCTTTCTGGAAAAAAAAACTAAGCGGTAGCCAATTTGTACCTAACACTTGCTGGCCTACGGCTCCCATAACATGGTCGGACGCGTCGACCATTAACGATAGTGGTTAGCTAGCTCTTCCTTGCATTTTTCGAACGCATTTCTTGCTTCGGCGGTACACTTGATCTTTGTTTTATCATTCTTCTTGTTGCCCTTCATGTACTCCAAAAATTATATCTGAATTTTTGCAGCGTCGCGAATAAATCGACGATAAAAATTACCCACTGCTAGAAATTGTCGCAAACCTCAGACATCCTGTTGGTTTCTTATATTCCGCAATGGCAGCAACCTTATCAGGCATACCTAAAAGCTTTACCGTACTCTTACCACAAACAGATTTGTGTTCACTAAATCGATCGAATACTTGGCGTAGGTGATCCATATGTTATTCTGTGCTATCGGAATAAATCAACAGATCGTTCAGAAACGGCAAAACGAAATCGAGGGCTCGCAACACAGCATGGATGACCTTTGAACGGTTTGATCAGCGTTGCACAAAAATAAAGGTCATCCGCGGAAACTCAAATAATCCGAATGGCGTTATTATCGCTGTTTTCTCTATGTCCTCTGGCTCGATGGGTATCTGATGGTATGCCTTTACCAATCGATTGTGGAAAATATTTTGCCATGCAATCCGTATGTTTAATCCTGTGTATTGATGTGTAGTAATTGGTGTCGGTCCGCTACTTCTGCATAATTAAGTCGGCGGTAGTCTTCGCATGGTCGCCATTCCTCGTTTTCCTTCTTAACCAAGTGCAGAGGGTTGTTTCACAGACTTTTGAAGGGCGTGCAAATTCCCAGCTTCATCATGTTGTCGAACTCACGTTTTGCGATAATGAGTTTTTCGGCTGTTAGCCGACTTTTACTTTGAATATAACGGACTTTGTTTCAATAACGGTGGCATGACACAAACGTCGGCTCCCGTATCAATTAAAAAATGACAATTTATGGAGTTGTCAAACAAAATAAGGCGACTATTTAATAAATTCCGACCGCTAGTCGCCATGGGCGATCGTCTCTCTAGTTTTCCGAGTTATTTGCGAATTCACAAGGCGGGCGGCGTTTAGTAGCCCTACTTCCAAACCTTATCAGCAATTTTTGTACTAAGCAAGGTTGCGAGATGTTGACTGCGAACTGCTGTCATTTTGCACTCTACCTTGCAATCTATTTCAGTCATTTTGCTAGTCAGCTCGTCGATTTTCGCTTCCAACGATGATATAATAGAGTTTTCGGAATTTGGTCGTTTCATTTTGCCTCGTCGTTCTTGTTTTCGTTTCCATCAACCATTTTACAGTCACTTAAATTTACGTGGTAATAAATAATTTATGTGATGAGCACGTGGATTTTTTTACTTGAAGATTTTTAATTCATTTAATACTGTGACGTCTGTTCCGTAACGTCTGATCCGTCGAAATCGAAGATGAAGAATAATTTTCTTTTTATTTTATTTTCTGTTTTTTCGTAGATGCCGGAACTGCGATGTCAAATTTTCCTTTTTTTTATTTAATTTGGCCAACGCCGCATTTTAATCAGTTCTCTCACCAACGCTAGTTCACGGAATATCCACAAAGTCACATCTCGTTAAAATTAATGGTCACCGTCGACGTCGATTTGCGGAGTGAGGTTTTTGGTCGGTTACCGCAGTATCAATTTTCTCCGGAGTACCGATGAAGCTTCTTGATTGCGTAAATAAAAGCAAAACCTTCTTTCTCCATACCACTTGACCGTAAATTTCCTTAGCTATCGTTAGAGTTCACGACACATGCGTAATCATTTTCTCCGTTCCGGCTACATAGACTTTGTTAGGAAGTGCTGGGTCGTAAAGAGTTAGGAATGAATAGAATGAATTTGTCCAAATTATTGACATTCGCATGACCATTTCGCATTTGATAATTGTATTCAAGAGACGGTCCAATGGAGATGGTAACTCATGCACTCGGACAATCTTTCCATAGAAGTTTATTGCTCCTAAAATGATCGAATTTGTTTGACGTTTTCAGGGGCCGGAATAAAAGTTATTGAAGCAAATTTTCATGGCTATTTACGATCATCCCTAAATAATTAACTTCATTCAAAAGTCGATTTTGCCGAACTTTTTACTGCAGGAATTAAATCGTTGTGCGTTGGTCTCGATGCCAGAATTCATTCCGTGACCGTGATAAAAAAACTTTAAACTTTTTCCGGGTGTCTCACTGAAGATGGATTGAAATGTCAATTTCGTAATAAAGGCGTCATGTTGGACGATCCCAATTGCCAAAACGATCGATCCAATAGATGCCTAACACATCAAGCTCTGTAATATTTGGGACTAAACATTTAAGGCCGATGTTGTTGATCCTCATTTCACATTTAAATTTTGCAATAATGCAGTTTTACGAGAATGTGTGGTTATGTGGATGCCAACTTGGTTGGCTGTTCCGACAAAATTGAAGGACCTGGTTGCATATGTTTCGTGACGTTGATGACTGTTTGAGACTTGTATCTTCCACCAATAATCACTGTGCCGCGCTTAAATTTATGGTGCGTTGAGTTTTGTCGATTTGGTTCTCCAGTGACTGTTCGTTTGCATCCTCCCCTTTTGTCAGAAGGCGCGTCCAAAGCTCATCATCTTGAGATGTTTGTAAACCTTATCTTTTGATGACACTTTGGATCGTGTAACAACATTCGGGCGTTCGATAAAATATCCAGAAAAGCTATTTCGACAGCATTGGAATTTCTCGAAATTCCGGAAATAATCGTAAACCCAATCCGTGAATTATATACAGATTCCGCCTGCAGCGTTCGCTTTAACGACAAGAATTGCGACAATTTCACCATCTCCAAAGGAGTCAGGCACAGATGTGTCCTCTCACCTACACTTTATTTTTGTTATTCTGGATCAGGTTACGGTGCAAAACAACATTGATGCACCAAACGGCATTGAATGGCTCCAGAATGAAAGGCTCAACGATCTCGACTACGCTGACGACATCAGAATGATGACTCACAGATTAGACGATATGACGCGTAAGCTTGAGAGGCTGATTTTAAACGCTGAAAAAGTTGGCTTAAGGCTTAACTACTCAAAAACGAAGTTTCTAATAACCGCGAATTATCCATAATCACCAACGAAGCAACGATAGTCATTGAAGACATGTAGAAATTTAGCTTCTTAGGGAGCCTATTTACTAAGACGGGCGGGTCCGAAACGGACGTGACATTCCGCATAAATAAGGCGTGCCTTGCTTACTATTCATTAAACACAGTGTGGCGAGAGTATAACACTTCCAGGAGCACCAAGCTATGAATCTCCAACTCTAGCGTTCAATCGGTCCTCAATGTTTGGTAAAACATAAGGTCAAAAATTAAAAATCACATATGTCATCGCTAATTACAAGAAGTCGATGGTTATAAAAACACTGCAGTTCCTTGCGGATTTCGGGCATTTTGGGAGTGTAATTTTGGAGGCAATGGAAAAATTTGAAATTGTTTTAGCGAGTAAATCCCGTATTTAATGGACCCCGATTTAACGGACGCTCGATTTGACGGACCCTCGATCTAACGGACAATTATTTATTTTCCATTTTGCGGTTACCGATTATGATGGATGGATTCGGGTATAAAAAATTGAATCCTTGTAAAAATTGAATGTTAAAACATCCCTCGTAGCCATATTCCAAAATTTCTTCCCAAAATCATTTAAGAATTCCATTTCCATCCAAAATACACAATCTCCTCAAAATCGGTTAAGAATTGATCGAGTTCCGTCCCAGGTGACCATATTCCAGAATTCCTTCCCATAATCGTTTAAAAATCCTTTTTCAATCCGGGTATGCTGGAATCCCATCATAATCTATTTAAAAATTGATCGAGTTCTGTCCCAAGTGGCCATGTTCCAAAATTTCCCAAAATCATTTAGGAATCCCATTTCCATCCACCATACCCAATCTCATCAAAGTCTGTTAATAATTGATCGAGTTCCGGAACAAGTAGCCATATTCCAGAACTTCTCCCAAAAATCATTTTAGAATTCCATTTCCATCCAGCATAACCAACCCCATCATAATCGGTTAAGAATTGATCAAGTTCCGTCCCAAGTGGCCATATCCCAGAATTTCTTCCCATAATCGATTAAGAATAGAATGAGTTCCGTCCCAGGTGGCTATATTCCAGAACTTCTTCCAAAAATCATTTAAGAATCCCATTTCCATCCACCATACCCAATCCCATCATAATCGATTAAGAATAGATTGAGTTCCATCCCAGGTGGTCATATTTCAGGATTCCTTCTCAAAATGATTTAAGAACCCCATTTCCATCCAGCATACCCAATCCATCATAATCGAGTAACGTCTTCTGATCAGCTATCATTTTACATACTTTGCTTCGATCTTGTCAGAACCGCATACGGCTTCCATTTATTTCTGCATCATCCTTCCTTATTCCTGAAGTTAATTGTTGTCTTCAATAGACATTAAAAAACGCAACCTCCATACGGCGTTTAGAGAGTTCAAGTTACAGGGCTTAGATTATCGAAATAATGTAAATTCCAAAATTAAATCCAAACTTGACGTAGTTTTTACCGAAAGTAGAACGAGAGAGTTCGTATCTCATTTTACATCAATCAAAATGAAGAAATTTCTCATATTAACCGTGGCATAGCAACAACAAACGAATTTTCCACAAAGCATAAGCGTTTATCTCAATTATTTCTTCGTTGCCAGAGTTTGACGTTAGACTTTATATTATTGTGAATTAAACCGTTCAACGCACTGTTTTACAGCGAGTCGAATGTAAAAATTCTTGACAAGGACTAAACCTTCCATAAGTTAAATTAAATTGTCAAAAATCCTGGGGTCGATGAAGTTCAAGCCGATTCAGTTGAACCAATATCTTGAACCAAAATCGATCAAGCTTGTGATGAGGAGCTCATACGGCATGGCGAATTGTATCGATAATTCATCTCCAAATAAGCGGAAGTCTTCCAACCAATTTGTGTAAATTGTATCCGTGCTACCAACACATTGAATTCCGTCAAGTTATGTGTAATTTACGTTCAACGATGTTCTGCAGATGCAGTTAACCTCAAAAATATTCAAAATTGTACGACAACCCTTCAAAAATTTTTAGGAAATCCGCTTAAGCGAAACCACATCGAACCATTAGCCTGGAATATTGGAGCGATCCCTTAAATTTTAGAACCGAGAGTAAATTTCATGAGGCATTTATCATCATGAAACCGACAGTAAACTTGATTATCTTTCATAATTTGTTGAATGAAATACCTTGAATTAGTAAGACAAACAGACAAACCGCATTTAATTTATGTGATTACTTGCACTTACCAAATGATAACTTTCTGTGGTAATCGCAACTTTACGATTCAAATAATACTGAATGGATAAAAAAAAATTACTTTCACTTTTTGTGGCTGCCAATTTAAGATACACAATGATTCTTTTAAAATAAAATTGATAGTTGTCGTTTAAGTTGCATAAACTTGCTAATACAAGCAGCGCAATGGTCTCGCTTTGGGTGCAACAGGTCCCGGCTTCAAATCTCGGCTTAACTTAATATTTTAAAATTTAGGTTAAAACATTCAATCGTGCAAAACAAACGATCGAAAATTGTCTTTTAAATTATTTCCTAACGTATAGTGGTTTACAACGTAATTTATGTAAGTGACATTTTTTAATAATAAAATAATTACTGCATGTAAATAGATGTACTCGTATGTACATTGTCTGATATAAATGAAAAATTAACCAACGAAACGAGAACAGCATAATTTGTCATATCACCTTCCTATTGTTTTCGTATGGAAACTCGTTACATAAACTTGATGAATAAAATTGGGAAATTGCGCTATTATGCAAATATAAAGGTTAGAAAATTTAAAATCATGATGAACTGACAAATACGTGTAAACTGTTTACAAGAAACACTGCAAATGTTTGTATACAAATACAGTGTTCTAGTTCAATATAGGTCTAAGATTTGTCAATTATTCCAAATATTGCAAATAATACCTGAAACAAATAAAATATTTTATTCCGTGCGTTACGTAAGTATCGTATTTTGAAATCCGGTTATATTTTGTAATCGAACCGGGATTGCAGGCGAACCAGATGATATATTGCGACAACTTAAACGCGGTTCTACTCAACATTACATCCCTAACTCTAGCTAACCGAATCAAACAGGATCTGTGACAATGAATTTTATCCGTTCAAAATCGGCAAGGCTAACCATCAGGGATTTTCGCAAAAAACCGAAAATATTTTATTGTCGAATTTCCGGTTCAAAATGATTATAGGTATTGGAAACAATGTGTTAAGTAAGAAACTAACGGTAAGTTGCATATGTAAAGCCCGGTTATTGTAAGAATCGTATTTTGAAATCCGGTTATATTTTGTAATCGAACCGGGATTGCAGGCGAACCAGATGACATATTGCGACAACTTAAACGCGGTTCTACTCAAAATTACATCCCTAACTCTAGCTAACCGAATCAAACAGGATCTGTGACAATGAATTTTATCCGTTCAAAATCGGCAAGGCTAACCATCAGGGATTTTCGCAAAAAACCGAAAATATTTTATTGTCGAATTTCCGGTTCAAAATGATTATAGGTATTGGAAACAATGTGTTAAGTAAGAAACTAACGGTAAGTTGCATATGTAAAGCCCGGTTATGACATATTGCGACAACTTAAACGCGGTTCTACTCAAAATTACATCCCTAACTCTAGCTAACCGAATCAAACAGGATCTGTGACAATGAATTTTATCCGTTCAAAATCGGCAAGGCTAACCATCAGGGATTTTCGCAAAAAATCGAAAATATTTTATTGTCGAATTTCCGGTTCAAAATGATTATAGGTATTGGAAACAATGTGTTAAGTAAGAAACTAACGGTAAGTTGCATATGTAAAGCCCGGTTATTGTAAGAATCGTATTTTGAAATCCGGTTATATTTTGTAATCGAACCAAAATTGCAGGCGAACCAGATGACATATTGTGACAACTTAAACGCAGTTCTACTCAAAATTACATCCCTAACTCTAGCTAACCGAATCAAACAGGATCTGTGGCAATGAATTTTATCCGTTCAAAATCGGCAAGGCTAACCATCAGGGATTTTCGCAAAAAATCGAAAATATTTTATTGTCGAATTTCCGGTTCAAAATGATTATAGGTATTGGAAACAATGTGTTAAGTAAGAAACTAACGGTAAGTTGCATATGTAAAGCCCGGTTATTGTAAGAATCGTATTTTGAAATCCGGTTATATTTTGTAATCGAACCGGGATTGCAGGCGAACCAGATGACATATTGCGACAACTTAAACGCGGTTCTACTCAAAATTACATCCCTAACTCTAGCTAACCGAATCAAACAGGATCTGTGGCAATGAATTTTATCCGTTCAAAATCGACAAGGCTAACCATCAGGGATTTTCGCAAAAAATCGAAAATATTTTATTGTCGAATTTCCGGTTCAAAATGATTATAGGTATTGGAAACAATGTGTTAAGTAAGAAACTAACGGTAAGTTGCATATGTAAAGCCCGGTTATTGTAAGAATCGTATTTTGAAATCCGGTTATATTTTGTAATCGAACCGGGATTGCAGGCGAACCAGATGACATATTGCGACAACTTAAACGCGGTTCTACTCAAAATTACATCCCTAACTCTAGCTAACCGAATCAAACAGGATCTGTGGCAATGAATTTTATCCGTTCAAAATCGGCAAGGCTAACCATCAGGGATTTTCGCAAAAAATCGAAAATATCTTATTGTCGAATTTCCGGTTCAAAATGAATATAGGTATTGGAAACAATGTGTTAAGTAAGAAACTAACGGTAAGTTGCATATGTAAAGCCCGGTTATTGTAAGAATCGTATTTTGAAATCCGGTTATATTTTGTAATCGAACCGGGATTGCAGGCGAACCAGATGACATATTGCGACAACTTAAACGCGGTTCTACTCAAAATTACATCCCTAACTCTAGCTAACCGAATCAAACAGGATCTGTGACAACGAATTTTATCCGTTCAAAATCGGCAAGGCTAACCATCAGGGATTTTCGCAAAAAACCGAAAATATTTTATTGTCGAATTTCCGGTTCAAAATGATTATAGGTAATGGGAACAATGTGTTAAGCAAGAAACTAACGGTAAGTTGCATATGTAAAGCCCGGTTATTGTAAGAATCGTATTTTGAAATCCGGTTATATTTTGTAATCGAACCAAAATTGCAGGCGAACCAGATGACATTTTGCGACAACTTAAACGCAGTTCTACTCAAAATTATATCCCTAACTCTAGCTAACCGAATCAAATAGGATCTGTGACAATGAATTTTATCCGTTCAAAATAACCGGGCTTTCCATATGCAACTTACCGTTAGTTTCTTGCTTGACACATTGTTCCCATTACCTATAATCATTTTGAACCGGAAATTCAACAATAAAATATTTTCGATTTTTTGCGAAAATCCCTGATGGTTAGCCTTGCCGATTTTGAACGGATAAAATCCATTGTAGCAGATCCTGTTTGATTCGGTTAACTAGAGTTAGGGATATAATTTTGAGTATAACTGCGTTTAAGTTGTCGCAAAATTTCATCTGGTTCGCCTGCAATCCCGGTTCGATTACACAATATAACCGGATTTCAAAATACGATTCTTACAATAACCGGGCTTTCCATATGCAACTTACCGTTAGTTTCTTACTTAACACATTGTTTCCAATACCTATAATCATTTTGAACCGGAAATTCGACAATAAAATATTTTCGATTTTTTGCGAAAATCCCTGATGGTTAGCCTTGCCGATTTTGAACGGATAAAATTCATTGCCACAGATCCTGTTTGATTCGGTTAGCTAGAGTTAGGGATGTAATTTTGAGTAGAACTGCGTTTAAGTTGTCGCAATATGTCATCTGGTTCGCCTGCAATCCCGGTTCGATTACAAAATATAACCGGATTTCAAAATACGATTCTTACAATAAGCAGGCTTTTCATATGCAACTTACCGTTAGTTTCTTACTTAACACATTGTTTCCAATACCTATAATCATTTTGAACCGGAAATTCGACAGTAAAATATTTTCGATTTTATGCGAAAATCCCTGATGGTTAGCCTTGCCGATTTTGAACGGATAAAATTCATTGTCACAGATCCTGTTTGATTCGGTTAGCTAGAGTTAGGGATGTAATTTTGAGTAGAACCGCGTTTAAGTTGTCGCAATATGTCATCTGGTTCGCCTGCAATCCTGGTTCGATTACAAAATATAACCGGATTTCAAAATACGATTCTTACAATAACCGGGCTTTTCATATGCAACTTACCGTTAGTTTCTTACTTAACACATTGTTTCCAATACCTATAATCATTTTGAACCGGAAATTCGACAGTAAAATATTTTCGATTTTATGCGAAAATCCCTGATGGTGCCTTGCCGATTTTGAACGGATAAAATTCATTGTCACAGATCCTGTTTGATTCGGTTAGCTAGAGTTAGGGATGTAATTTTGAGTAGAACCGCGTTTAAGTTGTCGCAATATGTCATCTGGTTCGCCTGCAATCCCGGTTCGATTACAAAATATAACCGGATTTCAAAATCCGATTCTTACAATAAGCGGGCTTCACATATGCAACTTACCGTTAGTTTCTTACTTAACACATTGTTTTCAATACCTATAATCATTTTGAACCGGAAATTCGACAATAAAATGTTTTCGATTTTTTGCGAAAATCCCTGATGGCCTTGCCGATTTTGAACGGATAAAATTCATTGTCACAGATCCTGTTTGATTCGGTTAGCTAGAGTTAGGGATGTAATTTTGAGTAGAACCGCGTTTAAGTTGTCGCAATATGTCATCTGGTTCGCCTGCAATCCCGGTTCGATTACAAAATATAACCGAATTTCAAAATACGATTCTTACAATAACCGGGCTTCACATATGCAACTTACCGTTAGTTTCTTACTTAACACATTGTTTCCAATACCTATAATCATTTTGAACCGGAAATTCGACAATAAAATATTTTCGATTTTTTGCGAAAATCCTTGATGGTTAGCCTAGCCGATTTTGAAAGGATAAAATTCATTGTCACAGATCCTGTTTGATTCAGTTAGCTAGAGTTAGGGATGTAATTTTGAGTAGAACCGCGTTTAAGTTGTCGCAATATGTCATCTGGTTCGCCTGCAATCCCGGTTCGATTACAAAATATAACCGGATTTCAAAATACGATTCTTACAATAACCGGGCTTCACATATGCAACTTACCGTTAGTTTCTTACTTAACACATTGTTTCCAATACCTATAATCATTTTGAACCGGAAATTCGACAATAAAATGTTTTCGATTTTTTGCGAAAATCCCTGATGGCCTTGCCGATTTTGAACGGATAAAATTCATTGTCACAGATCCTGTTTGATTCGGTTAGCTAGAGTTAGGGATGTAATTTTGAGTAGAACCGCGTTTAAGTTGTCGCAATATGTCATCTGGTTCGCCTGCAATCCCGGTTCGATTACAAAATATAACCGGATTTCAAAATACGATTCTTACAATAACCGGGCTTTACATATGCAACTTACCGTTAGTTTCTTACTTAACACATTGTTTCCAATACTTATAATCATTTTGAACCGGAAATTCGACAATAAAATATTTTCGGTTTTTTGCGAAAATCCCTGATGGTTAGCCTTGCCGATTTTGAACGGATAAAATTCATTGTCACAGATCCTGTTTGATTCGGTTAGCTAGAGTTAGGAATGTAATTTTGAGTAGAACTGCGTTTAAGTTGTCGCAATATGTCATCTGGTTCGCCTGCAATCCTGGTTCGATTACAAAATATAACCGGATTTCAAAATACGATTCTTACAATAACCGGGCTTTTCATATGCAACTTACCGTTAGTTTCTTGCTTAACACATTGTTTCCAATACCTATAATCATTTTGAACCGGAAATTCAACAATAAAATATTTTCGATTTTTTGCGAAAATCCCTGATGGCTAGCCTTGCCGATTTTGAACGGATAAAATTCATTGTCACAGATCCTGTTTGATTCGGTTAGCTAGAGCTAGGGATGTAATTTTGAGTAGAACCGCGTTTAAGTTGTCGCAATATGTCATCTGGTTCGCCTGCAATCCTGGTTCGATTACAAAATATAACCGGATTTCAAAATACGATTCTTACAATAAGCGGGCTTTTCATATGCAACTTACCGTTAGTTTCTTACTTAACACATTGTTTCCAATACCTATAATCATTTTGAACCGGAAATTCGACAATAAAATATTTTCGATTTTTTGCGAAAATCCTTGATGGTTAGCCTTGCCGATTTTGAAAGGATAAAATTCATTGTCACAGATCCTGTTTGATTCGGTTAGCTAGAGTTAGGGATGTAATTTTGAGTAGAACCGCGTTTAAGTTGTCGCAATATGTCATCTGGTTCGCCTGCAATCCCGGTTCGATTACAAAATATAACCGGATTTCAAAATACGATTCTTACAATAACCGGGCTTTACATATGCAACTTACCGTTAGTTTCTTACTTAACACATTGTTTCCAATACCTATAATCATTTTGAACCGGAAATTCGACAATAAAATATTTTCGATTTTATGCGAAAATCCCTGATGGTTAGCCTTGCCGATTTTGAACGGATAAAATTCATTGTCACAGATCCTGTTTGATTCGGTTAGCTAGAGTTAGGGATGTAATTTTGAGTAGAACCGCGTTTAAGTTGTCGCAATATGTCATCTGGTTCGCCTGCAATCCCGGTTCGATTACAAAATATAACCGGATTTCAAAATCCGATTCTTACAATAAGCGGGCTTCACATATGCAACTTACCGTTAGTTTCTTACTTAACACATTGTTTTCAATACCTATAATCATTTTGAACCGGAAATTCGACAATAAAATGTTTTCGATTTTTTGCGAAAATCCCTGATGGCCTTGCCGATTTTGAACGGATAAAATTCATTGTCACAGATCCTGTTTGATTCGGTTAGCTAGAGTTAGGGATGTAATTTTGAGTAGAACCGCGTTTAAGTTGTCGCAATATGTCATCTGGTTCGCCTGCAATCCCGGTTCGATTACAAAATATAACCGGATTTCAAAATACGATTCTTACAATAACCGGGCTTTACATATGCAACTTACCGTTAGTTTCTTACTTAACACATTGTTTCCAATACCTATAATCATTTTGAACCGGAAATTCGACAATAAAATATTTTCGATTTTTTGCGAAAATCCTTGATGGTTAGCCTTGCCGATTTTGAAAGGATAAAATTCATTGTCACAGATCCTGTTTGATTCGGTTAGCTAGAGTTAGGGATGTAATTTTGAGTAGAACCGCGTTTAAGTTGTCGCAATATGTCATCTGGTTCGCCTGCAATCCCGGTTCGATTACAAAATATAACCGAATTTCAAAATACGATTCTTACAATAACCGGGCTTCACATATGCAACTTACCGTTAGTTTCTTACTTAACACATTGTTTCCAATACCTATAATCATTTTGAACCGGAAATTCGACAATAAAATATTTTCGATTTTTTGCGAAAATCCTTGATGGTTAGCCTAGCCGATTTTGAAAGGATAAAATTCATTGTCACAGATCCTGTTTGATTCAGTTAGCTAGAGTTAGGGATGTAATTTTGAGTAGAACCGCGTTTAAGTTGTCGCAATATGTCATCTGGTTCGCCTGCAATCCCGGTTCGATTACAAAATATAACCGGATTTCAAAATACGATTCTTACAATAACCGGGCTTCACATATGCAACTTACAGTTAGTTTCTTACTTAACACATTGTTTTCAATACCTATAATCATTTTGAACCGGAAATTCGACAATAAAATGTTTTCGATTTTTTGCGAAAATCCCTGATGGCCTTGCCGATTTTGAACGGATAAAATTCATTGTCACAGATCCTGTTTGATTCGGTTAGCTAGAGTTAGGGATGTAATTTTGAGTAGAACCGCGTTTAAGTTGTCGCAATATGTCATCTGGTTCGCCTGCAATCCCGGTTCGATTACAAAATATAACCGGATTTCAAAATACGATTCTTACAATAACCGGGCTTTACATATGCAACTTACCGTTAGTTTCTTACTTAACACATTGTTTCCAATACTTATAATCATTTTGAACCGGAAATTCGACAATAAAATATTTTCGGTTTTTTGCGAAAATCCCTGATGGTTAGCCTTGCCGATTTTGAACGGATAAAATTCATTGTCACAGATCCTGTTTGATTCGGTTAGCTAGAGTTAGGGATGTAATTTTGAGTAGAACTGCGTTTAAGTTGTCGCAATATGTCATCTGGTTCGCCTGCAATCCTGGTTCGATTACAAAATATAACCGGATTTCAAAATACGATTCTTACAATAAGCGGGCTTTTCATATGCAACTTACCGTTAGTTTCTTGCTTAACACATTGTTTCCAATACCTATAATCATTTTGAACCGGAAATTCAACAATAAAATATTTTCGATTTTTTGCGAAAATCCCTGATGGCTAGCCTTGCCGATTTTGAACGGATAAAATTCATTGTCACAGATCCTGTTTGATTCGGTTAGCTAGAGCTAGGGATGTAATTTTGAGTAGAACCGCGTTTAAGTTGTCGCAATATGTCATCTGGTTCGCCTGCAATCCTGGTTCGATTACAAAATATAACCGGATTTCAAAATACGATTCTTACAATAACCGGGCTTTTCATATGCAACTTACCGTTAGTTTCTTGCTTAACACATTGTTTCCAATACCTATAATCATTTTGAACCGGAAATTCAACAATAAAATATTTTCGATTTTTTCCGAAAATCCCTGATGGTTAGCCTTGCCGATTTTGAACGGATAAAATTCATTGTCACAGATCCTGTTTGATTCGGTTAGCTAGAGTTAGGGATGTAATTTTGAGTAGAACTGCGTTTAAGTTGTCGCAATATGTCATCTGGTTCGCCTGCAATCCTGGTTCGATTACAAAATATAACCGGATTTCAAAATACGATTCTTACAATAACCGGGCTTTTCATATGCAACTTACCGTTAGTTTCTTGCTTAACACATTGTTTCCAATACCTATAATCATTTTGAACCGGAAATTCAACAATAAAATATTTTCGATTTTTTGCGAAAATCCCTGATGGCTAGCCTTGCCGATTTTGAACGGATAAAATTCATTGTCACAGATCCTGTTTGATTCGGTTAGCTAGAGTTAGGGATGTAATTTTGAGTAGAACTGCGTTTAAGTTGTCGCAATATGTCATCTGGTTCGCCTGCAATCCTGGTTCGATTACAAAATATAACCGGATTTCAAAATACGATTCTTACAATAACCGGTCTTTTCATATGCAACTTACCGTTAGTTTCTTGCGTAACACATTGTTTCCAATACCTATAATCATTTTGAACCGGAAATTCAACAATAAAATATTTTCGATTTTTTGCGAAAATCCCTGATAGTTAGCCTTGTCGATTTTGAACGGATAAAATTCATTGTCACAGATCCTGTTTGATTCGGTTAGCTAGAGTTAGGGATGTAATTTTGAGTAGAACTGCGTTTAAGTTGTCGCAATATGTCATCTGGTTCGCCTGCAATCCTGGTTCGATTACAAAATATAACCGGATTTCAAAATACGATTCTTACAATAACCGGTCTTTTCATATGCAACTTACCGTTAGTTTCTTGCGTAACACATTGTTTCCAATACCTATAATCATTTTGAACCGGAAATTCAACAATAAAATATTTTCGATTTTTTGCGAAAATCCTTGATAGTTAGCCTTGTCGATTTTGAACGGATAAAATTCATTGTCACAGATCCTGTTTGATTCGGTTAGCTAGAGTTAGGGATGTAATTTTGAGTAGAACTGCGTTTAAGTTGTCGCAATATGTCATCTGGTTCGCCTGCAATCCTGGTTCGATTACAAAATATAACCGGATTTCAAAATACGATTCTTACAATAACCGGGCTTTTCATATGCAACTTACCATTAGTTTCTTGCTTAACACATTGTTTCCAATACCTATAATCATTTTGAACCGGAAATTCAACAATAAAATATTTTCGATTTTTTCCGAAAATCCCTGATGGTTAGCCTTGCCGATTTTGAACGGATAAAATCCATTGTCACAGATCCTGTTTGATTCGGTTAGCTAGAGTTAGGGATGTAATTTTGAGTAGAACTGCGTTTAAGTTGTCGCAATATGTCATCTGGTTCGCCTGCAATCCTGGTTCGATTACAAAATATAACCGGATTTCAAAATACGATTCTTACAATAACCGGGCTTTTCATATGCAACTTACCGTTAGTTTCTTGCTTAACACATTGTTTCCAATACCTATAATCATTTTGAACCGGAAATTCGACAATAAAATATTTTCGATTTTTTGCGAAAATCCCTGATGGTAAGCCTTGCCGATTTTGAAAGGATAAAATTCATTGTCACAGATCCTGTTTGATTCGGTTAGCTAGAGTTAGGGATGTAATTTTGAGTAGAACCGCGTTTAAGTTGTCGCAATATGTCATCTGGTTCGCCTGCAATCCTGGTTCGATTACAAAATATAACCGGATTTCAAAATACGATTCTTACAATAACCGGGCTTTTCATATGCAACTTACCGTTAGTTTCTTACTTAACACATTGTTTCCAATACCTATAATCATTTTGAACCGGAAATTCGACAATAAAATATTTTCGATTTTTTGCGAAAATCCTTGATGGTTAGCCTAGCCGATTTTGAAAGGATAAAATTCATTGTCACAGATCCTGTTTGATTCAGTTAGCTAGAGTTAGGGATGTAATTTTGAGTAGAACCGCGTTTAAGTTGTCGCAATATGTCATCTGGTTCGCCTGCAATCCCGGTTCGATTACAAAATATAACCGGATTTCAAAATACGATTCTTACAATAACCGGGCTTCACATATGCAACTTACCGTTAGTTTCTTACTTAACACATTGTTTTCAATACCTATAATCATTTTGAACCGGAAATTCGACAATAAAATGTTTTCGATTTTTTGCGAAAATCCCTGATGGCCTTGCCGATTTTGAACGGATAAAATTCATTGTCACAGATCCTGTTTGATTCGGTTAGCTAGAGTTAGGGATGTAATTTTGAGTAGAACCGCGTTTAAGTTGTCGCAATATGTCATCTGGTTCGCCTGCAATCCCGGTTCGATTACAAAATATAACCGGATTTCAAAATACGATTCTTACAATAACCGGGCTTTACATATGCAACTTACCGTTAGTTTCTTACTTAACACATTGTTTCCAATACTTATAATCATTTTGAACCGGAAATTCGACAATAAAATATTTTCGGTTTTTTGCGAAAATCCCTGATGGTTAGCCTTGCCGATTTTGAACGGATAAAATTCATTGTCACAGATCCTGTTTGATTCGGTTAGCTAGAGTTAGGGATGTAATTTTGAGTAGAACTGCGTTTAAGTTGTCGCAATATGTCATCTGGTTCGCCTGCAATCCTGGTTCGATTACAAAATATAACCGGATTTCAAAATACGATTCTTACAATAACCGGGCTTTTCATATGCAACTTACCGTTAGTTTCTTGCTTAACACATTGTTTCCAATACCTATAATCATTTTGAACCGGAAATTCAACAATAAAATATTTTCGATTTTTTGCGAAAATCCCTGATGCTAGCCTTGCCGATTTTGAACGGATAAAATTCATTGTCACAGATCCTGTTTGATTCGGTTAGCTAGAGCTAGGGATGTAATTTTGAGTAGAACCGCGTTTAAGTTGTCGCAATATGTCATCTGGTTCGCCTGCAATCCTGGTTCGATTACAAAATATAACCGGATTTCAAAATACGATTCTTACAATAACCGGGCTTTTCATATGCAACTTACCGTTAGTTTCTTGCTTAACACATTGTTTCCAATACCTATAATCATTTTGAACCGGAAATTCAACAATAAAATATTTTCGATTTTTTCCGAAAATCCCTGATGGTTAGCCTTGCCGATTTTGAACGGATAAAATTCATTGTCACAGATCCTGTTTGATTCGGTTAGCTAGAGTTAGGGATGTAATTTTGAGTAGAACTGCGTTTAAGTTGTCGCAATATGTCATCTGGTTCGCCTGCAATCCTGATTCGATTACAAAATATAACCGGATTTCAAAATACGATTCTTACAATAACCGGGCTTTTCATATGCAACTTACCGTTAGTTTCTTGCTTAACACATTGTTTCCAATACCTATAATCATTTTGAACCGGAAATTCAACAATAAAATATTTTCGATTTTTTGCGAAAATCCCTGATGGCTAGCCTTGCCGATTTTGAACGGATAAAATTCATTGTCACAGATCCTGTTTGATTCGGTTAGCTAGAGTTAGGGATGTAATTTTGAGTAGAACTGCGTTTAAGTTGTCGCAATATGTCATCTGGTTCGCCTGCAATCCTGGTTCGATTACAAAATATAACCGGATTTCAAAATACGATTCTTACAATAACCGGTCTTTTCATATGCAACTTACCGTTAGTTTCTTGCGTAACACATTGTTTCCAATACCTATAATCATTTTGAACCGGAAATTCAACAATAAAATATTTTCGATTTTTTGCGAAAATCCCTGATAGTTAGCCTTGTCGATTTTGAACGGATAAAATTCATTGTCACAGATCCTGTTTGATTCGGTTAGCTAGAGTTAGGGATGTAATTTTGAGTAGAACTGCGTTTAAGTTGTCGCAATATGTCATCTGGTTCGCCTGCAATCCTGGTTCGATTACAAAATATAACCGGATTTCAAAATACGATTCTTACAATAACCGGTCTTTTCATATGCAACTTACCGTTAGTTTCTTGCGTAACACATTGTTTCCAATACCTATAATCATTTTGAACCGGAAATTCAACAATAAAATATTTTCGATTTTTTGCGAAAATCCCTGATAGTTAGCCTTGTCGATTTTGAACGGATAAAATTCATTGTCACAGATCCTGTTTGATTCGGTTAGCTAGAGTTAAGGATGTAATTTTGAGTAGAACTGCGTTTAAGTTGTCGCAAAATATCATCTGGTTCACCTGCAATTTTGGTTCGATTACAAAATATAACCGGATTTCAAAATACGATTCTTACAATAACCGGTCTTTTCATATGCAACTTACCGTTAGTTTCTTGCGTAACACATTGTTTCCAATACCTATAATCATTTTGAACCGGAAATTCAACAATAAAATATTTTCGATTTTTTGCGAAAATCCTTGATAGTTAGCCTTGTCGATTTTGAACGGATAAAATTCATTGTCACAGATCCTGTTTGATTCGGTTAGCTAGAGTTAGGGATGTAATTTTGAGTAGAACTGCGTTTAAGTTGTCGCAATATGTCATCTGGTTCGCCTGCAATCCTGGTTCGATTACAAAATATAACCGGATTTCAAAATACGATTCTTACAATAACCGGGCTTTTCATATGCAACTTACCGTTAGTTTCTTGCTTAACACATTGTTTCCAATACCTATAATCATTTTGAACCGGAAATTCAACAATAAAATATTTTCGATTTTTTGCGAAAATCCCTGATGGCTAGCCTTGCCGATTTTGAACGGATAAAATTCATTGTCACAGATCCTGTTTGATTCGGTTAGCTAGAGCTAGGGATGTAATTTTGAGTAGAAGCGCGTTTAAGTTGTCGCAATATGTCATCTGGTTCGCCTGCAATCCTGGTTCGATTACAAAATATAACCGGATTTCAAAATACGATTCTTACAATAACCGGGCTTTTCATATGCAACTTACCGTTAGTTTCTTGCTTAACACATTGTTTCCAATACCTATAATCATTTTGAACCGGAAATTCAACAATAAAATATTTTCGATTTTTTCCGAAAATCCCTGATGGCTAGCCTTGCCGATTTTGAACGGATAAAATTCATTGTCACAGATCCTGTTTGATTCGGTTAGCTAGAGCTAGGGATGTAATTTTGAGTAGAAGCGCGTTTAAGTTGTCGCAATATGTCATCTGGTTCGCCTGCAATCCTGGTTCGATTACAAAATATAACCGGATTTCAAAATACGATTCTTACAATAACCGGGCTTTCCGTATATGCATCTAACCTTAAGTTTCTTGCTTGACACATTGTTCCCAATACCTATAATCATTTTGAACCGGAAATTCGACAGTTAAATGTTTTCGATTTTTTTTGCTAAAATCCTTGATGTTAAGAAAAGTTTAAACTAGCCATATAGAAAGACATAAGGTTTCCTAGCTTTTAGACTCTAAACCTGACGTTTATTTATTCGGTTGTTTAAATCGGAATGCACCGTCAAAACCAATTAGTATGGTTTATAATAAAATTTTTTAAATTACCCGCCTAACCTTAGTCATAGCTACTAATCATAAACCTTAATGATAGGCTTAAGTCAAACCAGACTCGTTGAATATATTTGATTTTGATAGTTTAGATAACAATGGTAACGAGTGCGGAGATAGAGATTTAATGACAATGGAATTATAGTCACAAATCTGCAATGATTTTTTCTGCATATACATACAACGAAACACGCACGCTTAAGGTTAAGTTTTAACAGACCGGAAAATTTGTATAACACAATGCGATTAAGTGCAAAAATATTTCCGGCTGTTTACTTTAGCAAAAAGGGTTTAATAATAATTACAGTTGTTGAAAATCCTTGGCAATTTACTAAACGACATACATTATCGGATATATTTAATTTATATTTTGTTTGTTTACCTTTCACTGTTTTCTTAACACTCTTGTTTATTATTGTGGTTATAGTTAATTGACCTTTTCTCAAAATTCTTTCGGTTTGTCGTTTAAGTGGCTTCAACATCAAACTGGTTTTGAAAAGGAATCATTGTGAATTTGATAGATTTATAAATCTTCCAAGACAAGAACTATTTATTAGTGATATTTATTAGTAAGCAAACTATCTGACCTGCCAAAAATTTTAACGTAAACAAGTTCAAGGATAATTTGGTATCAAAGTTCTATCTTCTAGTTGTGCAATACAAACATAATTTATCTTATAGTCAGAGAGAGGGTAATTTTTATAACACCCAGTATACGAGAAAACTACAAAATAGATAGTCATCATAATTAAATATATGGTACGACATGATAAAAAAAATTGATGCTAAGTGCATGCTCAATGGTATTCTTCTCCAATACCATGACGATCAGCAACTACATATTATATAAAGACATATATAAGAACTATATCCTATGTGGTTAAATCTACTTGTTCTCGAAGCGAAAATATGTTCTTTAATAAACTTATAACTTATCTTTGCAAGTGATTTGCTACAATATTTGCTCAAAATTTGATTATGTTTCCAGTAGCCTTCAAAAAATTATGTTAACAAATCAATATGCTAATTTGACAAAGTGTATAAATGGAGAGCAAATTTTAACATAATACACTATGTTGACGATAGGCTCCGCGAAAAATTAATTAAATTTTTTTTAACATGTGGGTACTTCTTATTTCCCAATTGTGTTTGGCCTTTTACGCAAGTAAATACATTAAATACATACGACCATGGAAAAATTACTTCATATAGTAAAATCAAAAAATACCTTGGAAGCACGGATTAAGTGGCATCAGAAAATGCGGTACAATTAGAAATAATAAATGTTTGCAATAATCTGTGGTGGTGTTTTGTAAATATCGCGAACAAATTAACCACAGTATCGTTCTTTTAGGATTTCATAACTTTTATACAAACATTTTCTTTTGGTAATTTATCTAACGTATTTAATGTGTGGGTATTTGGTGTGAAACGATTTATTATATAAATTGAATCATTATTTTATATTTTACTAGCAGGTAGAGCGCGCTTTTCGCCCCTTCAGGTTATTATTTATATTTAAGGTGTTTTAGATAATTGTTGTTGTAATTTATTAGGTGTGCAAGTAGAAACTCTGCTTTTTTTTTGGTTTATCAGGTATATGATGAATGCCTTCGCGATAGAAGCTGGGTGATTTCGAAGCAAATTAGTTATCGAGTTAATTTTGCACGTCTTCAATTTTTGGATCCGCTGGTTCTTCAAATGTGATGTCAAGTGGTTATTAAAGGGAGCCAAGACTGGAGAATACTCCGCATTTGTAAAACTTCTCGCAGCCTATGAGGAGAATATGAGCTCCTGGGTTGTTTTTGCAATATATGTGGACGAACGTTGTCATGCAGCAATATCACCTTCAGCCTTCCTTGGCCCGTAAATGGTATTTTCTCCAGAAAATGGGCCTCGTAACGTTAAGCTGTAACAGTTTGACTATGCTCCACAAAGTTGTAGTAAATGACTCCTTTCCAATCCTACCAGACACACAGTAACCCTTTCTTGGCTCATTTTTGCAACTGATGTTGATGTCGGGCCTGAAACATCCCATGGTATTATGCGTTAAGGATTATCGTACAAAATCCACTTTTCATAGCACGTAATAATTTTGTGCTTTCTTTTCTACCTAGAAAGCAAATTAATGCAGCTATCAACTCTTCGGTTTTTGTTTTCTTCGGTCAGTTTATGAGGAATCCATTTTCCTTCTTTCTTTATTTTTCCCATTGCATGCAATCGAAGTAATATTGCTGGGTGAGTAAGTCTTAACTGTTCTGCAAGTTTTTTTTGAGTTTGACACAGATTTTCACCCAGAAAAACTTTAAGATCTTTCTCTTCAAATTGTTTTACTGCACCTGGACGTGGTTCGTCCTCAAAACTAACATTATCATCACGAAAACTTATGCGAATCACTTTTTTACTGTTGATTGACTCATAGAATGAATGTTCACTGAAAGTCGAATTTGTAAATTCCATCTGTAAAAATTGATACACACGGAACGACAAATTGTAAATGACTGAAATTGATGTCATGTACAAATAGCAATGACTAAGCTACATATTTTCAAAATAGAGACCCGAGAGGAATATGTCCCAAAAAAATCCGAAATTTGTTGCAAGCAATAAACGTTTCAAAATCAATAGGTTGTTGCAACAAGTTTCTATTAACCAATATGTTCAACAAATTTCAAAAAATCGACATGTGGGTTGGTTTTCTAGAACGCTCGTGATACATTCTCTTACCAAGACCAACGAATCGAACGATTCCTTGGGTCGGCGATATAAATAACTGGTCTTTGACAAAGGGGCTACCCACATGTCAATGTGAGTCAAAAAACCTACCCACATGTCAATCTTTGTAACGGTTGCCTGGTAGTGGTAGATGGTTAAGTGTTGATAACGAACGGTAGCGCGGGTTTGATCCAGCACTCGCCAATCGGATTCGTACAATCGCATGAACCGGCGTCGGATTCACCTTTTAACTCTCCATTCCTCATTCTCCTATCCGGCCTCGATCTTATAAAATTCCGATCGCACCAAAGATTTGTCTGTTGTCAAATAAACAAAGTCGCTATTATACCAATTGGTTGTTGTTGCTAGAGATTGCATTTGGATGGATGCAATTTTGTTTATTGTCCAACATCAAAGATCATAAAACAATAAAATTGTCAATTTTTATTTTTATTTTTTTTTATGATTCAATAAAATACCTAGCACCTATCATAAATTCAGAAGATGTGAGCAGCATACATCTAGGCGAGGAAAATGATTAAAATCGTAAAGCTTTCTACGATCATCATGAGGGGGAATGAGATGTCGTTAAGAAGGTATTTCGGTAATACATATAAGATGATATATAGAAAAATTTGATTAAATTCTACGTGACTGATGTTTATTGTATTGTTGGTGCAATTTATGATGAATCAATTTAATGAAATGAACTAAAAAGTTTGAAGGGCCGTATTTTTTTTTGTGAAATAAACATATCTCGTTCGAGTGCGAGATATATTGGTAGTACAAATTAATTCGGTCCGTTTGTTTAATTTGAAAATAAAATGAATGAACAGATTAATTAAAATATGGTCCATCGCTGCTTGCGACCTTTTCAACCTGCCAGGGAATTTTCGAATCCCATCTCGGAAAAACGTTTCGGCTTTTAGGGTGATCCAAGTTTGAAGCCAATTTCTAATTTCTTCGAAAGAAGTGAACCGGTGACCTGACAAATCGTGTTGCATTCGTCGGAACAACCAGTAATCAGAAGGAGCAATGTCCGGAGAATACGGCGGGTGCGGTAAAATATCCTACATGAGCGTTTCCAAATTTTATTTTTACCACTTTTGCAACGTACGGCCGAGCATTGTCATGCAGAAGAATAACTTTGTCATGCCTTTCCTCATATTCCGGTTATAATGCACGGGTCAAACGAATTAATTGTACTCTTTACCGGTCGACCGTAATGGTATCGCCAAGTTGTAGTAGCTCGTAGTACACAACGCCTCTCTGGTCCCACCAGATACACAGCATAACCTTCGAACCATGAATGTTCGTCTTTGGTGTTGATGTTTAGGTCGATGGCAAAGATTGGTCGGGCAATGATCAACTTCTCGTCACTACTCACTACCCGATGCAAAAACCGTTTCTTGTTTGTGTTTCGAGCAGCTGCTCACAAGAAAAAAATCGCCTTTCCACGTCTCTTCGTTTCAATTCATAAAGGGCCCAATTGGCTTGCTTTTATAAATAACGCGCTGAAAGTCTATAATTTATTTTTATTCCAAATCAATCATTATATTTTTTGAGATTTCGAGGCAACAAATCTGGGATTTACATGTAACAAATATGGGATAGGATTTTTGAGACGTATTTCACTCGTGCAACATTGGTTGCATGCAGCAAATTTTCAATTTTTGGTGATGTGGTTGCGTTCAAGCACAAATTATAACAAATTATATTATAGATCTTTCGAGATGGTTACTTATCGAACTTATTGAAAATTGTGTCTCTTTTTACTAGAACAAATTTGCTTACTCTTTCGCATTTCAATTGGGTGACGGTCTCTTTATCGTAAACAATTTATCGTGTTTCAATTTAACGTGAACATTTAATCGTAGAACAGTTTTTCGTGGACAATTTATCGTAGAAAGGTTTTATGCGTAGTATCAAAAAATTAGTGGGATTCTTTAATGATTTTTGGAAGAAGTTCTGGAATATATTGCCATGTGGGACGGAACTCGGTAGATTCTTAACCGATTATGATGGGATTGGGTATGTTGGATGGAAATGGGATTATTGAATGATTTTGGAAAGAAGTTCTGGAATATGGCCATGTGGGACGGAACTCGGGAGTTTCTTAACTGATTTTGATGGGATTGGGTATGTTGGATGGAAATGGGATTATTGAATGATTTTTAGAAAAAGTTCTGGAATATGGCCATTTGGGACGGAACTCGGTAGTTTCTTAACCGATTATGATGAGATTGGGTATGTTGGATGGAAATGGCATTATTGAATGATTTTTGGAAGAAGTTCTGGAATATGGCCATGTGGGACGGAACTCGGTAGTTTCTCAGCCGATTATGATAGGATTGGGTATGTTGGATGGAAATGGGTTTATTAAATGATTTTTGGAAAAAGTTCTGGAATATGGAAACGTGGGACGGAACTCGGTAGTTGCTTAAACGATTATGATGGGTTTGGGTAATTTGGATGGAAATGGGATTATTGAATGATTTTTGGAAGAAGTTCTGGAATATGGCCATGTGGGACGGAACTCGGTAGTTTCTTAACCGATTATGATGGGATTGGGTATGTTAGATGGAAATGGGATTATTGAATGATTTTTGGAAGAAGTTCTGGAATATTGCCATGTGGGATAGAACTCGGTAGTTTCTTAACCGATTATGATGGGATTGGGTATGTTGGATGGAAATGAGATTATTGAATGATTTTTGGAAGAAGTTCTAGAATATTGCCATGTGGGACGGAACTCGGTAGTTTCTTAACAGATTATGATGGGATTGGGTATGTTGGATGGAAATGGGATTATTGAATGAGTTTTGGAAGAAGTTCTGGAATATGGCCATGTGGGGCGGAACTCGGTAGTTTCTTAACCGATTAAAGATCCCGGCTCCTATGCCCCCCGAAATTAAAATCTAAAGAGCCCCGCAGGGCTACGGGGAGGAGTGTAGTTGTCATTAATAGATTCTATATAATCCGCTCCTACGTGCGACAGGCAGTGCGACATGTTTGAAGATCCCGGCTCCTACGCCCCCCGAAATTAAAATCTAAAGAGCCCTGCAGGGCTACGAGGAGGAGCGTAGGTGTCATTAATAGATTCTATATAATCTGCTCCTACGTGCGGCACGCAGTGCGACTCCCACTCTTAATTTTATATTCATAAAAAAATATTAAATTTCATTTATTTTTAAATGAGATTCAATATTTTTTTATTAAATTTTTTTTAGCACGCCTTAACGTATTTTTTAAAAATTTTAGTTCGTTTTTATTCCAATAGATGGCGCTAGGTCCAAAATGCTAAGTAAAGACACATTTTTAGTTATAAACAATTCCGCTCTTGGTCAAAGTGGCGCTACCGTCGCTCAGACTGTCAAAAAAAATTGACTGCGATACTAAAGCTGTTCCAAACTGTTATACGATAAATTATCCACGATAAACTGTTATACGATAAATTGCTCACGATAAACTGTTCTACGATAAATTGTTTCACGATAAATTGATCCCACGATAAATTGTTTCCACGATAAAGTGTTCTACGATAAATTGTTCTACGATAAATTGCTCACGATAAATTGTTCACGATAAACTGACAGTAAATCATTTCAATTATCCTTTCTATTGCGATCGCAGTCAACAAGACCAATTATGTTGCTTGTCTCAATTTCTTTTTTCGATAAAGTATCACATATAAAACAAATAGATGATAGAAACAGCGCAATTGAAACATGAAAAAACTTTCAATTTTAGTCGTGATAAAAGAGACGTAAATTTATTGACGTAAATCTATCGAAAAACGTGATGTTACAAAATTTCACCCCTGGTTTCTACGTCTACAAAGGAGACGATAATTGTCAAATTCTTTGTTTTGACATTTCTGATCCCCCTTGCTTCTTAGCAAACTACGATTTTCGTTCACCAGATGTCAGCTACTTTGTTTGAAATCGCGAATACGGTTAGCGATAGAAACTATACGAGAGAAAGGGTTCGTCAATTGAGTCAGCTGCGAAACAATAAATATTCCTAGAGGGACGTTGCAAAATAGGATCGATAATCGCTTTACCAACAGTTGGATCTTTGAGAACCAAACAATAGGCTTTCCTCGAAGAAAACACGAATTTCGAGGGGTTATCAAAGAATTATTGGATGTATGCTAGTGATACAGTCGGTATCTCAAGAATCCAGTACCAGTACCAGTACCAGAACCAGTTATGAACTAAAGTGCCGCCGTTTCGGAGAAAGATATTAAAGGATGGTTTCAGCAGTTTGACGAATATTTTCAAAAAATTTAAGTGATGACAAGACCCATATTGAATTCTTAATGGGGATAAGTCCGCTTTTTTATTGTGTCCAAAGAGTGGAGCAGTTTTGGCTCCGAAGGGAGTAAGCATAATGTTTACGAAACCAACAAAAAGAGTGTAACAGTCATGTTTATATTTTGGGCTAATGGTCTTATTGTACATCTATGACCGTTTTCCATTATAAACGAATACCAAAAGACGTTTTGGGCTCGATACCGGAAGGATCATACAAATTTATTTTCGGCTTATTCGGTTAAAAACTCGTAGAATTGATTAACAAAATTCAAGACGTCGACATTCCATTAAATTCAAAACTAGTTTCGTTTGACGTTGCCAGTCTTTCTCGCCGTTTTCTATTCTCACGTTCGTAATAATTTGACTAATACGTCGGGTAATTAAATGTAGTTCAATACACCTTGAATTTTGTTACTCAGCCGATGACTAATCGCTTACCTGCTATCCACCTTCCCTACTTTTTTATTAATATTTCTGTGTAACTAACAGCTAGTATATTAATTTTTATTGCCTATTTTTTGTCCCTCCTTCGTTTATTTATTTTTTGCTTTTGTCTGCTATATGCTATAAATTTTTACTTTTACAAATCAGTAGATACTCCTAATGATGACCTAACAAGTCGAAATCGATCGAGTGATTTTTTAAACTTTTTGAACAAATCTTTTAATTAAAATACTCGTAGTCTCCAAGTCGGTTGTGATGTGGCTGACACAACGACAAAACGACGATTCTAAAATTTAAATCACTTCCCGACATAGTAGATGACAAACACGTGAAGTTAGCCCAGTTTTTCAACCCAGAAAAAAAAATCTCAAACAATACTATTTCATCTCATCCCAGTTTTTTCTATTTAAACTTGTATAAGAACAAAATATTCTTTGAACTTTGATTTATAGATGGAAAATGTGTAAGAATCCCAACAATCAGTTTCATAGAAACGTTATTTGCTTATAATAACCTATGTACGGACTAATTATGGCCAGTCTAACAGTACCAGCCGTATGGTAGAATTCCCGCATTCTACCAGCTTCCATATGGCCCAATATTATTTAAAAACTTGTTTACTGTAATATTTTGCAATACTTTATTTAAACGATATTTTTATGGTATTTGAATTTAAGTCCTTGTTGAGTAGCGTTCAACTGATTTAAAATGTAAATTCAAAAAATAATTATTTTAATTGGTGCATGGCGTCTTAGAAGAAGTTTTTTATCTAGGAATCAATTTAGTCCACCAACAGGTGATAAAAGCGAAGAAGATATTCCACGCCAATCGAAGGATATTCTTCACACCATCCATCAGCACGAGAGTGAAACATATATGTTACAAATCTTTGTTACTTCTAATATTAACATACGGTTGTCCTATATGGTGAAACGTCGGACCAAACACAATGGAAAAAGTAAGAGTGTTCGAAAGGAAGTGCCTACGATACTGCCACGGAGCATTCCGCAAGGCCAACACAAACTACAGACATTATATTATTAAAACCATTACAACCAATTTGAAGAAGATACAATTGATTTGCACATATCAACATTGGCCCGTAACCATATTAGGAGATCTTCGGCGAACACAGAAAACTCGTTAATATTTGCATCATATTTTACAGAAGGTAGCATCAACAAGACGAGCTGTGAGAGAAACGTTCACTTACCTCTACAGGATCGGATACATCGACCAGGAGACGACCAGATACCTGCTGATTTACCATCTGAAAAGACGAGAAAATGAAAAAGGCTTTAATGACCAAATATTCGCATGTTCGAAATCGGAATACAATTTGCTATCCAATTCTTTATATTACTATAATGTTTTCGCTGGCTTTATTTAGTCATTTTTCTAAATTTCTTATATTTTTTTAAATTAAGACACATAATTTTTTCCCCCTACTATAAGGAAAAAATTCAGACGTAAATCAATAAGGAATTATTCGCTTACTAGGTAAATAAATAAAGGAAACTTGTATACAAATTTGAAAAAATGATTAAAGTAGCCGGCGAAAAATTTTGGTAATATAAAGAATTTCATAGCAAATTGTATTCCGATTACGGAAATTTCCATCGATTTCAAGAATAGGGCCCCAGATGAGTAACTCCTACATAACCGAAATAACTTTTCAAATGTATTTTTAGATTGCCCAAGAAGAAACCGAGATAAATATTGGTGGCTAAACCAATTGCCATACCCACTACCCCAACCTTGTAACCGAGATCTACACAAACACCCGCCCTCGATAGCATAGTAAGTTGCTATGTAATTCGGGGGTCCCGGGTTTGATTTCTGGTGGTAACAAAAAACAAAGTTACGACTGAGCGTTTCTAATCTCAAGCCATAGTTATCGGCTTTCTCCATAAATATATTTTAAACACATAGATGCAACACAACACTAAAAAATCTCGATAAAGAATAATGAGCCGTAAGTAAGAGTGGCGGAGGGTTGCGAGCCCTGAAGCCAGCAGCCCAAAACCACTTCATCATCACCTTCGCCCTTATTCCCTTAGCATTGGTTTTTTAGTATTGGTTTTTTCCAATTTTTGGCCCACACACAATAAGTGAAATTTCATAGTATAAACACACTAAAGTAACTGACCGATTCATTTATATAAAACTAATAATAGCACGCAGGCGAGACTCCAAGGAGCATAACGCGAATTAAATTTGTAAATGTAATGGGCATTTTCATGTTTGGAATAAATTATAATGGTTTGCAATAAAATAAAGATTGATTTGAAAAAAAGTACCAATGGAGGCCACCAAAACTCAACCAGAACATAATGTTGCTTCATGAAGAGTCAAATTTAATTTGGATGTTCAAAATTCACCGGAAGAACCACACATGTCAACTAGCAAAACCACCACAATTCTTTTCAGAATCATTAAACTACCGAATCGTTTAAACTACCGTCCCTGAGGAGGTGATGTGACTGACACAACTTCAAAACGACAATTCTAAAATTCAAATCACTTCTCGACATAGTAGATGACAAAATAAATATTATATATATTTAGAGACATCTAGTTGTCAGCACTTTTATTAAATTTTTTAGAATGTCATTTTAAATTCTAGTTTTCATGTCCAAAATAGAATATAAAAATTGCCAAACCAATTTACGACTTGGGTGCAAAAAAATCGCACATTGCTCAATTTTCCACAAAAAGTTAAAAATATCAAAAAATCCAATATTTGTTTAATTTTTTTAAAGCGGATTCAAAGTCTATTTCAATACCTATCAAGTGGTACCTTGTACTTGTACCATGCCAACAAAGTGATTTTTTGTCAAATCCATATAGCAGGCTTTGGCATTAAATTCTAAAAATAATTCAACAAGATCAATACCAATATCTCGCTCGGAGTTGTGATCATTCGCATATCGAAGTTTAGCCTGAACGATCCTCTATTACGTCTTACAACTAAATTTGAGCCGATTCTCCGTTCATCGAGTATATCTCTGCCATACTCATCAGGAAAGTGGTGGCTTCAGACGGCGACAAGAATCTGGCCAACCTCATGCTACAGCACAGTGTGATGACCGCTTTCTTGTAACAACTTCGTTGCGAAATCGCCGTATAAATCAGGTTCAACTGAGACGGCGGCTCCAAGAAGTTCGTGAAGTCGAAGTCAGTCGGTGGACAGTTAGAAGACGGCTTCGAAAAGTTAATCTGACTAGACACAGACCAGCAAACGGGCCGAAATTGACCGCAGCCCACCGACGAGCCCGTCGTGAGTTTGCTGGAGAGCATTTGAATTGGACAGAAGAAGAATGGAGAAGTGTCCTATTATCTAACGAGTGCAGGATATGTTTATATGGCACAGATGGACGCGGAAGAGTATACAGAAGACAAGGAGAGTAATATGCAGTTGCATTGAAGAACGTGTCTCGTATGGCGGTGGATCGTGTACGTTCTGGGGAGGCATATCATTAGTTCGCCTCTAATGATGACAGATTTGTATTCATCACACGAGCCAATACTGGCTGTTGATCAAGAGGAATGAATTCTCAACGGTACCTTGAGCAAGTACTCGAGGAGTACGTCGTACCTTTTGCCGGGTTTATTGGTGAAAACTTTCTGTTTATTTAGGGTAATGCGAAACCGCATACGGCTGGTGTAGTATACCAGTACCTTCAAGTGTTGGATGTGCCTGTTATGGAGTGGGCAGCTTGAAGCCCGAACAGGTAGAGGGAGTACTTCTTATTAATAAAACTGTTTTTTTGTTTATTCCCATGTTTTAATTCGATTTTTACCTCTAATTTTCATGCTGACAAATGCACAAAAACGTGTATCTCAGATGTTTACCCCCAAAAATCAGTTTGATGGCACATATAAGTACCACTGGATAGGTATTGAAATATACTTTGAATCTGCATTAAACAAATTAAACAAATATTAGATTGTTTTGATATTTTTGAACTTTTGTGGAAATTTGAGCAATGTGTGATTTTTTCGACAGCAGTTCGACAGAACACAACGAGTCTTGCTATAATAGGCATATAAGGGTTATCAACTCACACATAATAGATTTAATTCCTAACCATTTCCAAAATATTGTCAAATAAATTATATAAAATAGAAAGAAATATATTTGACATGTATGTACAAATCATTTCAAAAATTGAGTTGGGTACAAAATACCGTTACATGGCTACCACTGTCGTTTATCAGTCACAAATTAAAACCACCTTCGCGAACTAATAAAAAAAACCTGCTGGGAGAAATTCCAGAAACTAATTGAGGATTATTATATATTTATCTTCAGGTGCCAATTAAAAATCCGATACAGCTAGAAGTAGACTAGAACAGCTTAACAACAGTTTTCTAGAAGCGGCGTGGCGTAGTACCTCCTCGAGTTCAAAGGAAATGCGCCGAAATGATATTTACAATCTGGAAGTTAGGAAACTTTTTGCAGCAAAACGAAAAGCAAGAAAGGTATAGTAAATAAGTCGAGCGCCAGAGTATAAAATAACTCTAAATTTTTTGTCCAATAAGCTAAAGTTGCTAATTAAAGAAATCAAAAACGAATCCATTAATAAACACCTAAGTGGCCTTACTGGGGAAAAAGATACCGAATACTCCCTTTGGAAAGCGACAAAAAGTTTAAAACGGCCTATACTTCAAATTACACCAGTTAAAAATGAAGATGGAATAAGGGCTGTAAGTGCAAAGTAAAAAGCTTCGTTGTTTGCAACCCACCTCGAGAACACGTTTTAGCCTCTACCAAGACAAACTGCAGAAGAAAACATACCACCAGTAACTAAAATGGATAACTGCAATATATCTCTGTAACATTACAATAATAAAAGAGGAAATCAATTTTAACCTAAATCCAAAGAAATCTCCAGGATTTGACTTAATTGCAGGTCAAGTTAGTAAAAGCTCTTCCTGAAAAAGGACTACTTAAACTACTACAGATAATTAACGCAGTGTTCATACTTAAACAAGTTCCAAATAAACGGAAAGTCGCAGAAGTAACCATGATACCTAAACCATACAAACCACTTAATAACAAAAATTCGTATAGGCCGATTTCCTTAATCCCAATAAATTCACAAATTTTCGAGAAACTACTCGTAAAGAGACTCGAACCAATAATAGAAAAAAGACATTTGATTTTTCCACATCAATTTGGCTTCAGAGAAAACCATTCAACAATAGAACAAGTACCTACACCTAATTACAAACTGGAAAGTAAGAAAATATGTTCAAGCGTCTTCTTGGATGTTGCACAGGCCTTTGACATTATGTCACACAGGGTTGGAATATAAATTGCGAAAGCAGTTTTATGAAATTCTGAAATCTTACATATCTAACCGACACTTTCGTGTTAAATTATAAATGGCGAATACTCAGGTATAAAGAAAATATCAGCAGGAGTACCACAAGGTAGCGGTTCTGGGAATAACTTTATATGTTCTATAACACACCTCGGACCTGCCAACGACAGAGGATACTAAAATAGCAACGTTTGTGGATGATACGGCCATCTTAGCAGTCGCTGATAGCATAGAAGAATCCACAAGCAAATTGCAAAGGGTTACAATAAATATTGCCAGCACCTGGCCGAAGAGATGGTGAATAAAACTCAATGAAACAAAATCTGTTCACGTAAAGTTTACCAACAAAAAGGTCAACTGGATACCAGTAGAACTGTACTCGCAGGGAATTTAACTATGCAAACACGGCAAAATATCTAGGAATGACTCTAGACGCAAAACTAAAATGGGAAAAAGCATGTGAAAAAGAAAAAAGAAGAGTTAAACATCAAATACAGAAATATGGATTGGCTATTAGGAAGAAATTCTGAGCTAACTCTACATAAAAAATTGCTACTATACCGGCAAATCCTAAAAACTATGTGACTTACGGTATTCAGCCATGGGGCTCTACAAAGAAATCCAATGTCAATATGATCCAGTCATTCCAAAGCAAAGTGCTAAGTGGAATAGTAAATGCACCGTGATACATAAGAAATGACAACCTCCATAGAGTTCTGAAGATGGAGATACGTCGTATGTTGGATGATCTAAACCCAGTTAGACGGCTGCGAAGGCAGAAACCGCTTGATCTACTAAATCGAATCAGGATCTACTAAAAATATAATAAAACTGTAAAGGGGACTACATAGCCAAAGGGATACAACCCTCCAAACAAGAATATAATTGATGTAAGATAAATTACTAGATGATTAATATCAGTTGTAATAAATAAATAAAAAAAAACATATTAAAACCATAGTGGTCCGGCCATAGGTGTTTTAAAGATAATTATATCTGCCACACCACCCCAATCGTAAAAATATTTCATTTTGTTCCAGTTGGGCGTAAAGTTTTTATTACAATGAAAAACATTCACTTTTCACAATTGTCCTACGGTTGTAGATTCTAAACCAATTTTACAATATTAAGAAATCATATCCCGCAACCGACAATAAATTTGACTCAACCACATACTCGATTACAATAATTATTATACAAACGATGAGAACGAAAACAACACTGAAGATTTTAATGATTGTCATTGTTTTTTAGTGTCTTAACCAAAGTTAACCAATCCATAATATATCGTAGATTCAACTTTATAAAAAATATAAATAATTTTTGTTGTTGTTAAGTTTAAATAATATATGAATAAAAAAAAAAATATTTCAAACCAACATTTTCTTTATAAATATTATTTTACTATTCACTCTCCAACTATCAATGAGTGTACGCGCCGCAAGACGATCTAAATTTTGTATTTCTTGTATTTCTTTATTGTGTTTCGTATTTCGCGGTCTACCGTAAATATTTCTACTTTCTTTGAAGTGTTTTATTTTTTAATATTTTTTGTTTTTGTGTCAACTGAAAAAATTTATTCAATTAATTTCATTTTTAATTTAAAAGTTAATTGTAAAGTGATTTTATGTATTTATGTACAAGTGAAATTTGTTGCAATTTTAATTGAAAATTTGTAATAATTTTTTCTTTAGGAAAAATAATTTGTGTGAAAAGTGTGCATTTAGAGAATAAGATAAAAGTGAAGTGTTCCAAATTTTTATAAACAAACAGGATTAATTTAACAAGCGACATCATTATGGATCGAAATACGGATGATGCTAAACCGCCAATGCCGGATAAAAAGCGGCTCAAGAAAATGTTTTCCTGGACCGATGATACAATAGTGTAAGTTTTTCTTTTGTTTTCATCTCATATACATCTTATACACGAGTATAACGTAAAATTTTGATTGTAAGTCGATCAAGGCTTTTCATTCAAAATGTTCAACACCAATGAAGACATAACGTAAAAATTTCTTAAAGATTCTTTACCGTACATATATAAATTTTTTTGAAATAATAAAAAGAGAAACCAAAATGGAACTGACCTCCAAATTGAATAGGTTGAAGAAATACAAATATAAATATAGTGTAAGTGTATAAGAAACATATTGTTACATGAATGTGTAATTTGTGAGCGCATCTTTCGTATATCAAACTGTATAAACAAATTAAGACGGTTCGCGGAGTGTTAACAAAAATTAGATACAGATTTGTCGCAATCAGAACTGAGTATAATGAATAACTAGCGCTTTACTAATCAATTTTTTTATGTATGCACTGTAATTAGTTTTGGTTTGGCAACTGTAATATAAAACAAAACTCATTAACTCTAAAATATCTTACGGTCAGTGTTTTACAATCAACAAGGCCATCGTAATCGAATTATAATCTGCTAGGTAACCTTAAGAGTAAACTCAATTTTGAGCTACATCGGTTGTCTGCAAATATTGTGCGAACTTTAAATCTACGTAGTTGTGTCAATATCAATATTGATGGTAAACAGAACAATTAACATATTCCATGATTTTGTATTTATTAAGTGATAATACTACAAGATATTACTACAAAATATTATATTGCTTTATTTATGGTATCGTAAGTAAGATGTTATAAGAAGCTAAAAAATACATAAAGCACATCATTGAGTAATATTCGAGTGTAACGTGTATAGAAATTTAGGCGCACACGATCAGCAATCTCCAAAATTCAAATATTCCAACATGTAATTAAGTCGGTGACCTTGAAATAATAAAAAATGATGAAGAGCATTGGAATTTTATAGAACTAGTCATCGCCACCAAAATCATATAGTTAAAATGTAATGATGACTTTCAAATTATAAAATTATTGACTGTCACACAATATATGACTATGTGGATTTTGCAACCAAATTTAAATATGAAGTATCTAAATAGTTACTGGGATTTCCTAATCTTCCTCTCCTCGTTAAGCCAAATATGGGATAATGGGCTCAAAGGGTTGCCATACTGTTCAAATGTATTACACTGCGACTTTTAAATCAATGTTGCTCTATTAAGTGTAGATTCAGAATTAAATTTTTAACCCTTTGTGTGCCAACATGATTTTTAGAGAATTAGCTAAAAGTGACACGCTGCTATAGAGGAACGTATAAATTTAAAAATATATTCCTTTTCCGGACAGAAAAAGATTTTTTTTGGTCCTATTTAAGTCCACCACACACAAATGTGACAAATACAATTGTGATCGCGGGCCGAAAAAGGAATATCTCATTTTTCGAAGCGTTTTATTTACGAAAATAGTTTCAAAAACAATTTTATTTTTCGAATGTGTACTAATAAAAATATGAAACAAATTTTCGTGATATATCGACAAGTATGAAATAGAGATCATATTAGTTGGTGCGGGAGCAAAAACGCGATCGCAATCATGGTATTTTCTGCTAGTGTATTGAGGAACGCGATCGCACTCCTTTGCACTCAAATGGTTAATAAACGGTGTGTTCAGTACAAACAAAAATTATCATGATATTTTTTGTGACTCTTACCTCACTCCGTATAATTTTTGTCAAATTCGAGTGCAGAACCACATTGCTCAAAACATTGCTTCTGCTGGCATGACAAAGATTTAATATGTACACTAATTTCTAAGTGTTTTCACAATAAAAACACTTCACATCTTATCTTATGTAAAACAACAAACCAGGGCAGACAACAGACACACACACTTGTGAGCAACTAAATCTATTCAAACTTTCAGCGCTCACAAAAAGGCGAATTTTTTTAAAACGGCTTTGCCGATTTTTCAAGACATTCAGCGTTGTTTTGGTTGTCGTTTCGACGTAAATTTGGGAATGACTGTGAAAATTTGCATTATGAATGTCGTTTGCGGTACGACATTTGTCGTAAATCCGCCATGTTTTAGTCTATGACATTTTAGTACGCGGCTCTAGTGTATTTGTATACGACGTTAATAAAAATGTAAAGTTTTAACATTTTCTTAAAATTATGAAAAATTGCAATAAAAATGCGTATTTTATTTTTAAGAAAATAACAAATTAAATCAGTTTGAGTGGTTAGTGGAAAATCCAGGAAAAGTCCTTCAACGGTTTAATGTACGAAGTTCGAACCGAGTCTCAATACAAGACATTGAACATCAACAAATAATACTTGAAATATTACGCTTAGCGCTGGATTTACGCCACGGCCCAGTATTCGACGATCGAAATATATTTCAGCCGTAAAATCAAAATCGGAAATTCATCCAAAATTACAACCATTACCACTGTGTCATTAAAAACTTGACACAGTGGTCGACCGACCGCTATTCTTGAAATCGGTGGATATTTTCGTCGACGGATTATAATTTGTATTAAAATTCTTTATATTATTCGAATTTTTCGAAAGCTACTTGAATGATTTTTTTCAAATTTGCTTGCAAGTTTTCTATTGTTTGGGGGAATAAACCCGCATTGATTTACCCGTTTAGTAGTGAAATAATTTTGGTGAATTCGGGCTGAATTCGTTCAATAGCATTGTTATGATTCGAGAAATTGTGGTTCTAAATTGGTGTTAAATAGCCGATTATATGTACTTCTAAGAACGTATGTCTCGTAAAAGCCAATGTGACATGGACATCTATAGTTGGTAAAGTTGGCCATCATCCTTCTAGAGTAACCTACCATAGTATGGGATTTTTCACATTTTCACGCACGCATTATGCTTATAACTAAATCTACTACAATAGACTTTGCAGCTTGAACACACATTATCGATGCAGTACTCGAAAGTAAAATAAAAACCTTTTGGTTAATTTTTAAACTGGTATAAAACTGTTACAAACAGTCTTGAAGCAAAATAACTAAGAATTACTAAATTATTCGCAAATAACAGTGACCTACTTTGCATTACGTTGGTAATGGCATTAACAAACAAAAGAAACAACATGTTTACCTAATATTGATCCCCGGGGCACTTCAGAGATTCAAATAAATTTCCAATTTAATTTATTAGATATGAATCATAACCATAGGTGGTGGTTAGTGTCGATAAAGCCATAACTACGCAGTTTGATCAGCAGGAGAGGACGATTGACTTTATCGAGAGCTTAAGATAAGCCGGAATTCATTACATTAATACTAAAACCAGAATTCAAGGAGTTGGTAACATATTCTGCAAAACAAATAAGATAATTATTTCCACGATTCCGGAAGTAGACCTTACCGGACCGACTTGTTGAAAATAAGAGTGAAGTGAGCGGAATTAGAAGATGCTACATTTTTTTAAAAGCACAGATGCATTAAATCAGTCCCAGACCTTTTTTTTTATATCAATATTGCTCAGTTCAGCAAATGGTTTATTTCTCTGCGTGTGTTTCGCACACAGGCATTGAACATTCGTAGCTCTGTAGTTCGTGACAGGACGGACGCATTCCAGATTGTGGATACGTGGGTTCATATCCTCTTCAGTTCCACCTGTTTTCGCTGTAGTACAACGAAGGTATACGAATATGTCAACATCCTCGTTTCATGGTTGATGGTAATGGTTCGTGTTTATTGAGTCGATTTATTGGGCCCCACTGAATGCCATTTGGGGATGTGTTATCTTACTTTCGTATTACTTTATCTAGTTCTATTAAGAACAGTATTGAAGGGGGAATACATTCTTTCAGATTCCTCGGGTGTTGTAATATTTATCACCCATCGAATTCTATTTCCGGTATACTTGTACATTTCCCTAATTAGTTCAATTACGTTTTCCGGGATGTCCATGCGCATTTTCTAGATCGCGCATCTATTGATGGAATCGAATGCACAATCAAAGTCCGCAAAGAGTATATATAGCGGTGAGCTACATCCGTTTCCAGCTCCAGGAAAGCCAGCTTGTTCATTACCTTACACGGTTGGTGATCTCTAGTATTGAAAAATGTACAAGGGTACTAAGGAATATTGAATGTCTTTAAATTCACCTGTCCATCTTTTAACAAACCCAAACATGGCATTCGCTTTCGCAATACAATTTTTAATATGCTATTGCAGCTGTCATTTTCGGCAAATGTCATACCTTAGCCTATAGTCTCATTGTCTCTTTGCAATACTTCTCTGTTAACTGTGTATGAAGCAATTAACGGATTCCTTTTTCGATAAAAAGACATGATTTTGCATTCCTTAGTGAGTTTTGATCACACCACTCACTCAGTCTATCTAGGTCTTCTTGAAGTTTTTCTTTCCCTATTGTGTATTTATATGTTTTGCTTCTGGCGTGGCCTGTTCTGGCCAGTCTGATCAGTTGTCTTAGTTTTTATGTTTCAATTTTGATATTTTTGAACTAGGGAGATTTTAGAGGTGTTTTGCTTATCAGTTTGTTATATTTTCCGGCTGTATTCGTCCATGTTTCATATTTTATTGTGCAGTCGTTAATTATAACATTTTTTATGATATGTATACCGATACTTCAACCGCTTCATTGATTTTGTGTTACTTCGTTTGCATTTTTTGCTAATAGGTCAGGTTTTTCGTTCCCTGATAGTCCTGAGTATCCCAGTATCCGATTACGATTTTTTCTGTAGGATATTGGTTTGCCAAATTCAAAATTTCACTTTCAAAATGTTTGTCGTGTTTTTTCTTTCTATCTGATATCATAGTTACGCACAGTTTATCAGTTTTTGTGTGCAAATATGAGCACGTTTGAATTTTTGATTATCTCGGTTATTCGGTCTATGAAAATGATAAAAATCCAGAGCCCGATGTGTGATCCTTGGGGAACACCAGATGTTACTTCAATAACGTTGTAGTTCTAATTTCCCATTAAGAATCGTTACAGGTTTGATACATAAGACTTGAACCAATTTATGTAATCGAGTGAAAGTCCAAATGCAAATAAACTCTGGAGTGCTTTTTGATGGCAGATGGAATCAAATGCTTTACTGAAATCCGTGTGCACTACATCAACTTGATGGTTCGACCAGAGTAGTCGATGTAGATCGGCCAGGCATAAATCCATGCTGGTTTATTGATATATGACGTGAAATTGTCGAAAAATTGGAGTATTTTTTGAAATTTTTCATTTTTAAGGAAATACGCCCGCGGTGATTAAGGATTGATTGAATCTAAGCGAATTCCTCCAGAATAGAAGAGGGTATATTGTCCAGATCACAACCATCTCCAAACTCTCCAAAGCCGATAAAATGTTGTCCTCAAAAATAATGGATTGAGTTATTGGTGTGTTATTATTGCTGAGTTGTTTGTAAAATTCACTAGTAACGCTTGGTTTATAAACTGATTGAAAAATCGACGCGAACATGTCAGCTATATTTTAGGCGTTTGAAGAGTAGGTGCTGTCGTACGTCATATTAGCCAGGTATCCTTCAATTTAGCGTTTAGTCCTAAAGTATTTCCAAAATTGTTTTGGATTTACTTTCAAACCAATGAGAGTGAAGATTGTGTGGTTTACAGCATATAGATACATAACGTTCGAAGCCTTGCAGCACAATGTCATGAAATTTATCAACATTTTCGTTTATATCATTGGAATTAAGAGTTCCGAGATGATGAATTCTATAGGTAACTTTGCAGCCCCACACGGTTGGTTTTTTGAAGTTATATTTGATTGGTTGTACGTGATCCGAACTCGCCATTTTAGTTAAGCCAAATACAATATCCAAAGATTTGTGATTGATATCAGAAGACAAACGGTAATAGGGATTCAGAAATTTTAAAGGTGTCATTGTCGTTGCTGAAGACAAGAACCAATAATCTATTACGATTATTAGCATTTGTGATTTCACATCTGTTGTTATATTGCATGATAAAATACAATTTAGTTCCGGGTCCAAATTCCAGATTATATTTGGAAAAATAAAATCACCAAGCACAAAAACTAAATCTGACGAGTTTCTTGTATTAATAACTTCATCAATCGCATCGACGCAGGTGCTGCTATTAGGTCAGCTTTTTCGTTCCCTGATAGTCCTGAGTGTCCCGGTATCCACTTGATTACGATTTTTTCTGTAGGATATTGGTTTGCCAAATTAAAAATTTCACTTTCAAAATGTTTGTCGTGTTTTTTCTTTCTAGCTGATATCAGCGATGTACAGTTTATCGTTTTTTAGATCCCGCATTCCATTAATAGTACGAATTTTCACGTCATCTGCAAATATGAGCACGTTTGAATTTTTGATTATCTCGGTTATTCGGTCTATAAAAATGATAAAAATCCAGAGCTCGATTTGTGGTCCTTGGGGAAATACCAGATGTTAATGATCACTATTTGATTGAGGTGGTATATATGCTGCGTAGATGATTAGGTTAGTTTGGTTGATTTTGATTTTTACACCAATTTGTTCGATTGTTGATCCCAATATCGACATTTTTTAATGTAGTAATTTCTTCTAGCGTTTTCGTAAGCATTATCGGCACTTTCATTAAGTACAGCGAAAAACTCGTTGGCAGTCTTACCAACAAAATCTAAAGGTGACTTGTTTTGGAGCACGATTTTGTTTTCTCCTAAATCGTTTATCATGTTATTCTGCTCCTTTACATCAAGGTTCAAAGCTATTATTTGAGACACAATAATACCGCAGTGCTTTAAAGTATTCCAGTATGCATGCTTGCAAGCTCTTCAAGATAGTGAATCGCTGCCCAACCAATATAGTGTAAGATAAATTTAATTTATAATCTTCGATTCCAATTATACCAAAATAGATTCCTGGATGGATGTAAATCGTGATATGCTATGCTTCATTGTTGTACCTGCTATCTGCTTCCAAAGTTTCAACATACAGATTTTTAGCCTACACTATTAGTGGTCTGGTATTTATTCTGTTTAAAAATTAAATTGTCTTCTATTAAAAAAACAAGATGAAGCATTTTCATTGGTGCCTTTGAATGCAACTATTTTGAGTTTTCGAATATTTGAAGTTGTTAGATCTCATTCGGAAATGGCCGAGTGTGAATACTTTTAGATTGTATATGTCATGAGATATTGGGCATAAGGCTTTAGAATTTAACACAAACCCTGTTTGTTTTAGAACTGTTGCCAACTCGTCATAGGTCACTGTATTGTTTCCCATGATCTTCTTTAGACAGATTTTAACTGACTTTACGCCAGTTTCCCCTTATTCACTAAAAAGAAATTATGCTGGTTGAAAATGCCCGATTCAAGGTTCCAACACTAATTTGTTAAATTCCGCTATTGCATCTTTATTGAATTCTCTTTAGTTGGTTGTTGGCTCCAATAAAGTTCGTTGAATTGTCAATATACATATCACAATCTTCTTCTTAAGATAAATCTTTTAAAATAGGTAATCAATATATCTTCGAAGAGTACAACAACGCCCAAAATGGGTATACATTGTACATAGTGACAAATCGACGCTGGGGACCCCATTCTTCTATTAGATAACAATTTACCTCATTCTAAATGGGTGCGAGGCAGAACAGTTGAAACGCATACAGAAACACGTGCCCCTGTATGAGACATTGCAGTACGTGATCCGGGAAATTTTCCGTATACAAAAGAGCCATCACAAAAATCTCGGTTTTGCCAAAAGAAAATCCACAAACAACAGAGATCAATTTGGATAGATTTGAGTGCTTTCTGTTCAGATATAAACTCGTCGAATACATAAGTTGTGGTGATTACAAATACAAAATGTTCATACTCAGCGATATTTATGTGGAAAACTATACTCAACAAACGAAGGCGTATGCCATTGTGTATTTGTAAATAGATTTTTATAATAACAACTTTAAAAAACCACTTTTTACTTGTTTTGTACTTTTCGCGTGATTTCACAAAATGTCAAAAATAACTTCCGTAAAATATTTATGTCTTTTCTGCTATATTGCAATTTTGTTGAATCTATAAAGTTTTTCCAGTTTTGGTGTTTCTTTTCTTTATTTCCTTTATATGGAATGGACTTGTTGTGTATACGTACAGTACGACGTTAAAATAGTTTCAACATCATTATTATTTGTGTATAGCAAAAGACATTACAAAATCTCCTTGAACCATTTAAAAATGCCTACTTAATCGATGGACATATTTCTGTTCGTTATCCGCCATAATCATATTTAATTAAATTATCATATTTTGCGACTGTAAGTACTTCGAACATCAGTAATGTCTAGTCGAAAAATTGTATTTCATTACTGAGACGAGATTCAAACATAATATGTAAATATGTATGTATGCACATATTTACATTACAATATGCTAGATATGCTAATTTATTAAAGTTGACATTCAATTTATAATGCGACGTGCGGATATTGATTTGGCTAAATAATTATTTGATTTTGTCATACAACGTATTTTGAATTTCATAATTCAATTTGCTCATTAGAAATTTTGTCATCTTGTTACAGATATATTTTGAATATTCGATGACATAGCAAATAACATCGATACAATGTCTTCATTGATGGAATAGTCAAACAATTAGTAAATTAATTACATGTTTATATTGATGTCAGTGATGGGCAACCAAAAAGTTTGGTTCGTGCCATATTTGTTCCATTTATGATTTTCAAAATTTTCCCTCATGAAAGCTTTATTATCCTAAAATCTTTATTGGTGACGATTATTAATATTTCGATCCAACTGTTAACCGTGGGTTATGTGGTTGACTTGCATTAGCACCTATCCAGAAATTCTTGCTGGATCAGAAAAAATTGAACATTTCATATTTTGTGGACTATTCTATTGTGCTTCGCACAAGCCACAGACAACTGCATAAATTGGAACCAAAGTAAAATAGAAAATCTAAACAGATCGGTCTAAAGATTATCAAAAGCTGGACATGGCATATAAATCAGCTATGACTCGGCTCGACCAAGATACGACACTGCTCTGACCTATTTAGACAATATCTAATGGACATACATCAAATTAGCCACGAAGATGAACAGTTTTGCGGTCGTTAGACAAATCATATGTTCTGGAATGAACCTTTGTACAAAGATAGTGGAATTGCAGGCGCAGAACCCACAAACGGCCTTAGCACCATAACCCTAACTCCGTTGAACAAAACAACTATTTAATAATATTTTTGCAGTTCTCGAAGTTTTGAAACGATTATGGGATTTTTTTGCGAATAAAATGCGTACCTTGTAAGCACAATAAATTCCTGGTGAGCATGTGTTACTGTAATAGGGCTGCCTGAAGAACGAAGATTGTAGGCAGGAAGCAAATATTTTTTTCGATCGATAACCAAAAATAATCACTTAAGTTGAACACAGTAGACACTTTATCAATGACCATGTCGTTTTCTGGTATTGTATAACAACTTCGGCAAACAGTTACCTGAACGAAGGTCCTGGATGCCATGGACGCATGGCATCCTGGAAGGACCAGCGATTTTTAAACGAAAGTTAGATTTCTAGGGGGGGAAGGGAAAATTTCATGTGTTTTTTTGTTCGGGGTAACTAGCTACCCAAGATAACGCTCAGATGCTCAATATTGTCTATCAAATATAGTGAAACAATAGTAACGACATACTGTTAAAGTAAGCCGAAAGTTTTCAGCCGAAATGTGGTAATGCAGATATTAATTTTGTTAAAATATTTTAAAAGGTCGGTCATGCAGATTGTACCGACAAAGAAGATTTACTTCAATATTCAAACCGAAAAATGCCAGCAATACAGATTTAAAAGTTACAAATGAATCATTAATTTTCTAAAAGAAAATGTCAATCACAGACATCTATACTGTAGCTATGAGACGCAGTCACGTTTAGCTGATGTATGGTTTGTATATCAAGATTTTGACAGATGAACGACTATCTGACTATATTAATTTGATGAAACAAGACCCTAAGTAGAATTTGATTATATGTTTGGAGTGAGTTATATTTGTGAAATGTTCCCGTTTTTCGTTGTTCGGACGATATAATTGTCCATCACTCGAAAATTTGCCAGATGGACACAGATCTGACTGCCGATTCGATAGCCTATAATCATAGATAGATTTTGATTATAGGTTAGGGATCGGTCTGGTGAAGTTATAGGGATGAAGTGTGATAAAAAAAATAAAAATTATTAAGCATTAAAAGGTTTCTAATTATCGTTAAAATTTTTTGCTACTCAAGATTATGCCAGCCAGTCACCGATCTGACTATTCCTATTCAATAGCCTATGACTATAGGTAGATTTTGATTGTAGGTTAGGGGTGGGTCTGATGAGATTATAGGGATGAAATTTTGATTTCCCCTATTTTTCAACGATAAAACCGTTGGTCATTCGAGATTTTTCCAGATGAACACCAATCTGACTATGCCGATTCGATACCCCATGAAGAGAGGAAGATTTTGATTTTAGGTTAGGGTTGAGTCATAACCTCATCATTATAGGAGTGAAATTTTTATATTTTTGTCTTCTTACGTTAAAATTGCCTATCATTCGAGATTTTGAAAGATGGACCCCAATCTGACTATGCCGATTCGATAGACCATGATCATAGGTAGATTTTTATTATGGGTTAGGCGTGGGTCTATCCGGGGGGTAGACCGATTATATTATAGGGTGAAATTTTGAATTTCCCGTTCGTCACTCGGGATTTTGGCATATATCTGACAGCTATCTGATTATGTCGATTCGATAGCCCATGATGAGGTTATAGGGATGAAATGGCATATCTGCTTCATACAGCCGAAAGTAGTCGATCAAGTAGTCGTCAAGCATCGTCAAGAATCGTTCGTCATTCGAGATTTTGCCATATGAACACTAACCTGACTATGCCGATTCAATAGCCCATGACCATTTTTCATATAGTCTCTGTATGACCTAAGTTATTAGAAAACCAACCAAAAGTATTGGTTGCTAGTGGAAGTTTTTGAGATATTGGCCAAAAACTGAAAATAACTTATATGGCCGCAGAAAATCAAAAAATTCTGGTGAAAATTCTAGTTCATGAATTTTCCCCAATTTTTCCATATAGTCTCAGTATGACCTAAGCTAATAGATAACCTACCAAAACTGTTAGTTACAAGTGGAAGTTTTTGAGATATTGGCCAAAAACTGAAAATAACTTATATGGCAGCAGAAAATCAGAAAGTTTTAGTCCATGAATTTTCCCCATATTTTACATATAGTATCAGTATGACCTAAGCTATTAGAATAATTAACCGAAATCAATGGTGACTAGTGGAAGAAATGTCGGAAAGACGGAATATTGTTAAATTTCAACATTTCATATACCGAGTTCCTTTACTTCTGAGATCAATCAATTTGCCATTTTAAGGATCACTTCTAATATTTTATTCCGCTGAGATGTTTTATTTAGTGAAAAAAATATGTACATAATGAATAAAAAACTTCCGCTGGTAATTACATTACAAGATAAATTCTCTTTGGCGATAGTGCTGCCACTTGCGGCGAGTAGCGTAATCTCCTATTTTCCGCTGTCAAAATTCCGCTATCTTATACAGCATCGATTACACGCATGTTTAGATTTTGAATCATCGATCATTTTCACCATTGGCTCTTCCTTTCCCTTTTTTAAGTTTGGAAGTTGTGATTTACTTAGCAGAATTTGATAGTTTTTTAGCACGCATTCGTCTTTTACAATTTCCACTTCGAAATTAATCATTGTTATAAATATTAAAATAATATAAATATTATTATATATGCAAATTATCACTGTATTTTTAATAATAAAAAAATATGTTGTACTGGTATGTCACTTCAGTCACAATATTTTTGAGATTAAATTTCACTAAAACAATTTTAAGTATTAAAATGTCTAAAAAGAATATATGTATGTACTTTGAATATTTCCCAGTTGATACTTTAAAGTAAATGTAAAAGATTATTCACACAAATCTGGTCATTTACTTTTACTTAATAATGAAACCTTTGAAGTAAATACATTTTTTATTCACTTTGCCCAATAAAAGAGTTCCTAATTTTATTTCACTAACTCACTCATACATCGCTCTGTACGTGCAAACAGAGTAAATACACAGTTGTACATATACGCGCAAAACAGAAACCTGACAAACTTTTTTGACGAGGCAAGTGAAATTAACGTTTTGGTTACTTTACCAGTTTGGCATGACAAAACACCGCTTACAATTTGGTTTACCCGTTCGAAATGACGAAATTGGGTATTACCTATAAGACAACAATTATACAATAGATATACATATATCAAATTTGCTGTTTTGACAGAAAATTGAGCAATAAGAAAAAACATGCAAAGCGAGTTTAAATAATTGAACGAGTATGCGGTCAACTTTACATGCGGTCTCATTTTTCGCCCGACCTGATCAGACGAGCGCTAGATATACTGGACCAAAATTAAAACACGTGCAAGAGTTATAGGGAGAGGGAGGGCGGTTTAAATGCAATATTTCTATTTAAAATAACAAACGATATGAATATCAAAAAATTAACATGAAACGATATACCAAAGTATTTAAGTCAGGAAACAAACAAACGGTTTTCCAATCAACCACTTTAATTAAACGTATTAAACGTCTATACGTTTTTTTAAAAATCCATAAAAACCGGAAATTAACAATTTTAACAAACGGAACCCTACAACCTTTGTATCGACATCATCGCGCCTTGCATAGTGTTTTGAGTTCATTTTTATTTAACCCCAGACATTAGAATCAAAAACTTTACAAATTATTTAATTTCAAAATCGAAACCGAACTATAAATTTAATGATCATGACAGCTATACTGAAATCAAAATTTGTCTAGCGTCTTCTTTTTAATGCCACCAACATGAATATATAATTTTACAAAAATTTATAAAAGTTTAGAGTTAGAAATAGACAAAACAAAACAGGTTAAGCAACATTATATTTTTATTGATAATGCAGACCTGAAGAGGAGACGTAAAATAATAGAAACAAATTCGATAAATTCTTTATTTTGTTACGAGTATATAAATTTTCCTATTTAACAAGAAAAGTATAAAACCGGCGAGATCTCTTTAACAAATCCATCTATAATCGTATTGGTCTTCTTTATGTTATTTGAACAGGTTTTCTGTAATGGAATTTCTTTATATACGACAAATAGGTACTCATGAGTACAAGAAGAAATTTTTTTAATTCACTTTCTACTAACTGGTATATAAGCGATTAGCGAAAAAGAAATGAAAATGGTTTTACTACCTACCTATACAATTTGTTATTGTGATTAACAATGGTTAACAAGAAATAATCACAAATTGAATTATTCCGGTATAAAATTCCGTTTTCAAAAATGTAATTAAAAGATTCATCATTAATTCGCCTCAACGTTTCGTTAATTTACGTTTCCGGAGCCTTACTACATGATTCTGAACTGCTTTGCTTTCTTCGCTGGTGACTGTTTCCATCGCAGCATCCCTTTGGAGGTTGCTAGAATCTAAATTCGGAGGATATTTATCAATATTCATCAGTACATCGCGTTGGGTCGAAATTGCATCTCAAAGCGTCACCGTTAAAAGTTATTGGCCGCAGTGGCACTCGCTGAGAATAGATGACGGAGTACTAGTAAGAATATGGGGATGAAGCAATGTTCGGTTTATTAAATTTTTTTGTTATGAATGGTTAGTAACACAATTACTAAATTAGCAACTTCGAAAACAAATGACAAATAAAAATAAATGGATTAATACGAAATCCGAAATGTTGTATACTTACATTTCATTATAAATTGGAAAAATATTTTATTACGAAACCCAAACATGCGGGTTTTAAAACCAAAAATTACTCAAGAGTACATCTAATTTCTTATACTATCGAAATATATTTGGTAATAGATTTCGAAAAAGATAATTATACGTCGCAAAAATCAAAAACAAATCAAAATAAATGTTTAAAGTGCGTATACACATGTTTTTAAACGAGAAATTAAAAAAATTAAAAATCTAATTAATCTCAGAGATGTCTAAGAGAAACGGTATATGTGGCTAGATTGCCTAATATAAGAGCTATCAGACGACACCACCCTTATAATATTAAGATGACCAGAACCCATTTAACGTTGACGATGAATATGACTGTCTTAATAACCAAGGGGATGATCACTGTAAAAAAATGGCCCAAATCTCAGAGATGTCTAAGAGAAACGGTATATGTAGCTAGATGGCTTAAGATAAGAGCTATCAAACCTCCCTTATATCAATACGATGACCAGAACCCATTTGGCGTTGACGATGAATATGACTGTCTTAATAACCAAGGGGATGATCACTGTAAAAAAAATTGTCGAAATCTCAGAGATGTCTAAGAGAAACGGTATATGTGGCTAGATTTGGCTAGATTTTGACAGTTTTTTTACACTGATCATCCCCTTGGTTATTTAAACAGTCAAATTCATCATTAACGCCAAATGGGTTCTGGTCATCGTATTGACATAAGGGAGGTGTCGTTTCGTTCGTCAAACACGCTTTTTTAAAAACACGCAACTAAAATTTCTGACTAACTAAATTAACGGTCAGTTTATGCTAGTCATTGATAGATGTCTCTAATATTCAGAAATCAATTTATGTTTGATATATAATTCTTCCAGACTATAAAACTAGTTCAGATTTAGCAATCTTCAATTAAAAATAGTTTGGTGGTTTATTAATCTTAATTTATTTAGCAAATTTTAATTATAACACAGATACGATTTGTTTTCTGTTATCTGTAAGCTAAATAATTAAGCTAAAGCTAAATAATTTGGTTAGTCGAAAATTTGACCAAAAATATTGGCGTGATGCCCGCAGTATGAACGTTAATTTCAGACTAAATACAAATTTTTATTCAACATAGCCTCATAACATAATTAGGAATTCACCAACCATAATTAGGAATTGACTATTTTGAATTGAATTGAACTAGAAATGTTTTGTTCATTGAACTGACAAATATTTTTGTTATGCCTAAGTTACCTGATATATTTCTTCCTTAAATATTGTGAGCCAATTAAATATGAACCAGGTACATTAGGGATGAGACCGAATTGGATGATGTAAATGGGTTCTTAAATTAAAATTTTTATTTGTGATGGAATTTTAGGTGTGTTGTCCAAGTTGACAATGTACTCACTATACCGGGTGAGTTTTTTAAGCTGAAACTTTCAAATACCTCGGAAAATAACCACTCTACGATAAAATGACCATTATCAAAATTGAATCATTCTGGAGAGGAAATACATTAGTGCTAAAATTAGGACCTCCGCCCCTGTTTGTAAGGGGGGTGGGGGGCAACTTGGAAACTAAGCTAGGAACCCCTCTTTTTTATTGCAGATTTGGATTCTACGGCCAAAAGTACGTAAGATTTCCTTGAAACATTTTTTTCGATTCATGATAGATGGTGCTGTAATAGGCGATATTTATTTTTTTTCGATTTCTCCTACTGAGAACATTATGCATACGATTCTGTAATATGTTTGCATTAAAATTAACACATTTTCAATGTAAACACTTGAAACTACTTTTAAACAAATTGTATTTCTTAAATTTAAAAAAAAACTACTTTTAGCGTAACACAGGAACAACGACGTGGACATCATCTTTTAATTAAATGAAGTGCTCAAAATGATGGCCTTCGACTTCAATGCACTTATTAATAAACATTTCAAATGAATATACACAACTTAGAAGCGTGTATGCTGGAATTTCAGCACAAGCATTTCTTGTTCGCTCAATCATATTCTCACGTGTTGTTGGTACTTGTTGGTATACTTTGTCATTGAGGTAGCTGGTGATCTGTCAGGCCAATTTACCGGACCAGCTCTACCAATCCAGCGACCATTAAAATCACGATGAAGTACTTCACGTGCTACCGACGAATAGTGTGCTGGACATCCATCATATTGAAACGACATGTTCTGTCGCAATTCTATGCTCAAGTTTTCAAATAATGTTGGCAGTTCATTTTCCAAAATGTCTCGGTACATTTGACCATTCAAGTTGCCTTCAATAATATGGGGGCCGATGAGTTGGTTGCCAATTATTCCACACCACACGTTGACAGTCCAAGGGCGCTGATGTTCAACCTGGCGAACTCCAGTAATGCATGTTGTGTCGATAAACCGTTCCATGGTTTGTAAAAGACGACTCATCGGAGAACTAGACATAGCGAAAAAAATTGGGATTTTGCTGTATTTGTTCTACTGCCCTCTAACAAAATGTTACACGATTTTCAAAATCAACGCCATAAAGATCTTGGTGTAAACTCATATGAAACGGATGATATTTATGTCGTTCCAAAATTTTGCAACATTGGTCTGCGATAATCCGGATTCGCTAGCTATTTCTCGTTTGAGGATTATAATCTACTGCAGCCAATACAGCAATTTCGTTATTTTCCTCAGTGCCTGTTGCTCGACGGGTCCTTTTCTTCGGCCGAACACTTCCATCAGCAGTGAATTGTTTGATAGTCCGGTAAATGATAGTCCATATCTGGAAAACGCGAAGCGTAGAGACTGACCACATTATCAAGACTACGGCCAGCTTCTCCATAAACCAGGACCATTTCAATTTTTTCTTGTACAGTTAAATACTCCATTTTGAATTGTAATAGCCTTACGCAAACAGGTCTTATTGTTTTCGAAATAATCTTTGAACTGAATCGATATTTTTAAAACAAAAAATGTCATTTATTTGAAAACAAATTTAGTCGCATGTTCCTATGCAAAATCATCGCGGTCATTGTTCCTGTGTTACGCTAAAAGTAGTTTTTTTTTTAAATTTAAGAAATAAAATTTGTTTAAAACTAATTTCAAGTATTTACTTTGAAAACGTGTTAATTTTAGTGCAAACATATTGCAGAATCGTATGCAAAATGTTCTCAGTAGGAGAAATCGAAAAAAATTTAATATCACCTATTACAGCGCCATCTATCATGAATCGAAAAAAATGTTAAGGAAATCCTACGTACTTTTAGCCGTAGAATCCGAATCTGCAATAAAAAAGAGGGGTTCTTATCTTAGTTTCCAAGTTGCCTCCCACTCCCTTACAAACAAGGGCGAGGGTCCTAATTTTAGCACTAATGTATTTCCCGTCCAGAATGATTTAATTTTGATAATGGTCATTTTTATCGTAGAGGGCCTATTTTCCGGGATATTTGAAAGTTTCAGCTTAAAAAACTCACCCGATATAATGAACATTTAACGGCGACTGTTGTAAAATCGCATTTTTTCACGCACAATGAAAATTTGTTTAGGTCAGGGTATGAAATGTATGTGAAGCTGGCACGAAATTTTAAGATGACCTTCTTATATGACTTGGTTATCACCAATGGATGGACCCAACTTTTAAACTTAATATAACGATGGGGTTATCTCCAGGATTTCCACAAGGTACATTGATGCCATAAGAACAAATTAGATTAGGATCTTGAAAATGAGCTTATGATATAACTTAGTTGATGAACCCAACTTTTATACTTATCAAAATATAAATATATTTTGTCCCTTGGATAATAAGAGAATTACCTATTAATTTTTTGTATATGTGGACCCATCTTTAGCTACACAGCAACTTTGTCAGACTAACTAACGTTAGTTTACGTTTACAGAAAATGATGAGAAAATTTAGATTTTTACATCATTTCTTAGGTTGTTGACGTTGTCTACATTGTCAATGTCAGGGACCGAAAAAATCGCTATGTAATATACGTGATAGATTACATTTCGACATTTCTCGCCCAACCATGGTGTGCTGCGAAGGGACAGTAAGCTCAGGCGAAAGGAAGAATGCAGCAATATAATGTTGGAGTACCATTCGAACGAACAGCAATGGTCATCACCGGCCCGTTTCCAGAAACAAAAGATGGTAATCGTATGATTAAATAGAATTATTTCCTTAATTTCTTATTTTTAAAATTTGAAAAGGCCCAGTTTCTACCAAACTATTTTTAAATTGAATTTCCCCAATATCTTTGGTATATCGTTACCATCCCACGTTAAGCCATGCAAAGGAGTAACCTTCTAAATTTGAAAGATATAAAAATATAAAGGGTGTCCCTAAAGTAGCTGACACGAATAGTACCGTCACCATAAAATAAAGAACGCATTACAGAAGCTTCAACGACCACTGAAAAATGGGCGATTATTCGGTTTGCTCCAAAATCATACTTACCAGCGGAAAAAGGCAAAAACTGGAGTCAAAGCCAGCTTATCAACGGTTCGGCGGCATTCACGCAACCCGATCTAAAGAATCTATTTGAGAGAAGAATCAAATAGAGATTTAGCAAGAACCATCGACACCTTAACAGAGGTATTTTTTTACGTGTGCCATCAGCCATACGCACGAAACTGACACAAACACTCATTTTGTTTCACACATTTTGAGACAAAATCGATATACTGGATAGACGTCTAATGTGGAAAGAACATAGTGAAGCAAAGCGCAACCAAATAAAAAAAACATTTTTAAAAATGTATTGGCTGATAGGAAGAAAATCCAAGTTATCATTAGACAATAAGGTCTTACTATACAAAGCGTTATTCAAGCCAATATGGACATATGGTATTCAGTCAGTTATGGGGATCTACCGGTGCATCAAATAGAGAACTCCTGTAACAAAGTCAAGTGAAAATACTCCGATGTATTGCTAAAATATATCCGAAATACTAACATACACGACGACCTTGGTATTAAAATCATTAAAGAAATAATAAAGGAATCCAGTTCGAAATACTATACTATAAACTTCAGGGACATCCCAACGAATAAGCCAGGGATATACTAAAACTGCCACAATTTAAATAAAACTGTCACAATTTAAACGACCTGTCACAATTTAACCAGTTTTTGACACGTCAGGAAATATGGGTTGCTCGTCGTTGGGTGGGTTCGTCGGTCAAAAACTATAATAAATTTGGTAAAGCTTGGTATTTAATTCCTGACTTGAGTTGACTCGCGCATCTTTGCTCACATACTCACATCACTACTATATTAATTTTAATGTGGCATATTACCGATTACATTCACTCGCAAAAAAAAATTTAATTGAGAAAATTAGGAAAACTTTTCTTATCATTCAGCGACCAAAAAAAAAAATTATAACCGGCTATTAATTAACCAAAATATTAAACAAAATAAATTTGTCGACCACTACAATACTAATAACAATTGTAAAGATAACCTTCTTGCACGTATATATATATATATATAAAAAATTATCAACCTAAAATTGGCGGACACAAAAACTTAAATTAGAAATTGATTACCTTAAACTATATAACTGTTGATACCGCTGACCATCTTTGAACGTTCAAAATTCCCACAACCTTTACTCCTGGATCCTGGATACACACTTGTGCTGTCCCCAAATTTTCCGTGTGCTGGTTGGCACATAAGTATATTTGAAAGTATTATTATTTCAATACTTCGTGGTGTATATAATGTAATGCACGGAGTTAAAGCTGAAGCTGCTTTTGATACAGCATAAAATCTGCTTTGTCATATGACGATCACAATTTAATAATACACTTTTTGTGTAAATAATAATATTAAATTTTTTTATTAATAAAAACGGATTTATTTCATTCATGGAATCACAATATCACGATTATGGTACTATTTTTGTGCATTGCACCATCACATATAAACATGTTCGTTTATCTATCGGTCACAACAACCAATTTCTTTATTTATTTTATTTATATAATACACAGATTTTATTATTCTAAATATTATTAAGTTTTTATATTTCTAAAGTAACTTTAATGACAAGTTTCATTATCTTTATTAAGAATTTATACAAATTATATAAAGTATCTATACATAGAGGTTCTTGATTTTAAAAATTCACAACATTTTTGTTTTCTTTTTTTCCTTTACTGATCGACCTATTTATTTTCACTTATCTGGTCTGATCTAATTTTTATTTTCGACTGATCATCTGTCTTCCGATTTCTCGGTCGTTGACCCAAAAAAAAATATGTAAATGTATGCGAAATGATAGAGGAGGGGAACCGGATTACAAGGTATACAAAAAAAGTGTACATATTTCCAAATGAATTTTGTTTCCCCTAATATTATCGTTTATCGATATACTACCGCGTGTCCATTTACAATCGTTACAGTAAGAGCAGATTCACTCGGACTAATGACCCTGTAAAATCATTAAATGTGTATAGATTACGCTTATAAGTAGGAGCAAAATTAAATTGAGATCTAAAAAAAATGATCTACGGAAAGAGGAAACATTTATGAACAGAAACCATAGTAGACAGGGTGGCGTAATGATTTGGGGAGCCATTTCGTACTACCGAACAATTGACTTATTTTTTACTAGCACGATAATTGCTGCACTTTCGTACAGAGCTGACTATAAAATTAGTCTAAAGTATTTGAACAGCTCTATACGATTCGATGCGTTGCATCCGTGAAAAGTTATATTTTTTTACTAGTACACCAGATTTGTAACGTATAACACAGGAACAGTCTTACTGTTAGTATTTGTTGTACCGTTATTTCAATAAGCGACAATGGAAGTTACTGACATTTGTAATCAATATAATAGGTGGTCATAATTGGAGTGTTTATTGGGGTTTACTCAGCTGTTTATTATTCGATTTTGCTAAAAATTGTTTGCTTATTTGCTTTTAATCTTAACAATCTGTTCTCGAGCCGATGCACTCCCAACACTTTTGAGCTTCGCATTTCATGTAATACGTTGTGCAGGAGCCTAATTGAGGACATAGAGCTATATAGGTCCAACATACTTAGAACCATCTGCACATTGCATATGGAAAATCGGTCGACCTATCAGTTCCGCAATCTGGCAGGGTGTTAAAAATTGGTTTGAATAATTATGTTGTTTTAAATACATTGAATACAGTATAATGTAAACGAATACTAAAACAGGCCTCGCGCCAGCTTTGTTCAATTGAACTTTCAGAATAAATTAAATACCACATAATAAAGCTCAACATTTCTTAAGAGTTACCATGTTCACTTGCCTCAAGCTTCATTGATTTTGGAAGAGTTTAACAAGCTTAATATCCTGTGTTTTTTATTTTCATTCAAGCGCAAAGCAAGCGTAGACGCCCTATTTCTGAGTACATTATGAAAACGGGAGTATTATTAGGTTCGCTTTTGATTTGTCAGATTCATATAGGATTCTTTTTTAAAATTAAATAGGAATTTAGAAATTTGATGTACTTAAGTACAGAAATGGATATACTCGTAAAGCTCACACCACAACGCCAAAATGGTATTTTAACTGGCTATGTTTCTTGTTATTGCTCTGAGCTATGTTTATTGTTTTTAAATAATCTCTAATACAGTAATAAATATTACGAGCACGTTACTTCTGGGATTAATACGTGACCAAATTTGCACGCAGCTTTATTTATTCAAATATTTTTCTCACGACAATTTTCGTATCGCGGTCCTTTAGCAATTTGTGCATAAAATTACTTGAAACAAATATTTTTGAATTTGTAATGATCAAAACAACATAATAAAATCCAAAAGTGTTAGCAAATACTTTAGTGACCTCTCTTTAAGCAGACGAAGCGCGCAGCAAAAACCAATAAGAATATTTAGTTTACAAGGTGATTTAAGCTATTAACTGTGAATAATTTTGACATCACCAGAATGTAATATTTTTTAAAATATGTATATCTTAGTTTTAATAGTATGCCTGTTTTATTATTTTGCGTGCTTTTTTTCTGATTAGTAAGAACAGTCCGGATGCAAGATGTGTAAATATGCACGCGCTATCTTATACCTCAAAACTAAATTGGATTGGAGACAGTGAAGAAGATTCGCATGAACAAGATTTTGGTCACTGCTTTCGGGTAATTCTGTAAATCGGAATGTTATGTTTTAGCGGAAGGTTACCACAGCTCTTTTGCGGTGTTAATTATTACACGTAAAGAAAAGCCGTGTGTTAAAAATAAAGCTTACATTTGTCATAACTTTACGGTAAACCAAAAAAAAAGAAAGCGAATCAAATTAAATTGTTATAGATACTAACGAATAAATCACGCGCCCTAATTCGTTTTGGTATACCGCACATTTCAAGTTTAAGGTTATATGTGATGTATTCTTGTTTCAAAGTGTGAACATAAAAAATAAATAAGCTCGTTTCATATTTTAGTTTATGCTGTACGGGTGACAGCACATCATAATATTCCTTCTGTATTATAACTTATTCTAGTACGATTTCCAAATAAGTAAAACTATTACATTCAAAGAATACAATTGCGCAAAAAATTCTTTCTTAGAAAAGCAATAAAAGTTGACGATTGAAAGAGAAACTGAACATAAAAACTATAAACTTAAAGTCGACGAACCACACACAATTTTATGCTTTCTCGAAATAATAATGCTCTCGTATAAATATAGGATTTCCTTGAAACGGATAGTGCAATTGAAATAAATCTAATCCAAGAGCTTTACTTATTTGCCACGCCGATATTTCTATACTCAACTTTTACACAAATGTTTATAATATTACGAGATCTAATCCTATTTATATTAAAAAATAAAAAATCCTATCTGAGTGATTATTCAAAATTATCCGGATTAATCGATTCTAAAATCTTTTCGGCTTGCTTGTAAATCATAAAATCAAAAGCTTTTTGTATAAAGCTGAGTTTTGAGTAATATCAGAGTAATCTATGATTTTAAAGAGCCGTAATATTAAAAAGAGAGAACTTTAAATAGAGGGGAAGCTTTTATTGAGCTACTATAAGAACCCGTGGTAATTGGCAAATTTTTGAACATAAATTTATGCATAAAAAATTATACAAACCATCTAAATTTTAATTTTATATTTTTAATAAAATATTCAACAAACACATATTTAAAAATCTGCCATCATAATGTAGTTTTTAATTATCAAATTTAAACTAAAACGGAGCATAAATTTAAAATTTTTCCATAAAAATGAGCTTTCCGTTTAGTTGTGTAGGTTACTAAAGTAAGATAATACAGGGTGCTGCCACGGATTCCTCTTAAATCCAATTTAAAATTTAGTTTTATAAAAATTTAACGTATTTAGCAAATTCTGGTCCCTTGCACATCAGGATTTTCGAGATGAACGATGGATTTAATAGCAGATTTATAACAAAACGATCACATTTATAACAAAATTAAAGAAAGAAAACGTGAGGTGAAACGAGATTTTATGAATCACCATGTAGAACTAATAATTATTATTCATATAATAAAATTTTTTCATCAAAATTTATTTATTGGAATTGTATACAATACAATATCGTTGACATTGTTCATTTTCTTAATTAAATATATTATTACAAAAAACAACAAAACGTAGAAAACTTCAATTTTATGCGATTGTAAAATCGAGCTTTCTGTAATTTCTAAATCCGTTTACAGATATCTCTATAATAAATTTACTTGAAATTACAGAAAAGAACAAAATAATTAAACAAGTATTTACGACATAAACGATTATTATGTTAAGCGCGAAATCTTTAATATAATAATTTAACATAATTAATAAAACTCAAAGCAATTATAATTTTTATTTATAATACGGTTGGCGTAAAAAAAACTTTTCGTAGTAAAATATTCACCATCATAGTTGCTGTGCGCTTTAAAACAATAATAGAAAAGTGTCAGAATTTTTCCAAATTTTTTCTTTTTTTATTTCAATCCAATTCGCTCGTGTTGGGCTATTTTCAGTTCTAGAAGATCTCCATAATCTATTGAACCAAACAGTATTCATAATAAATTGTTAAATTTGCTAAACAAACATTTGGGTTTTATTGCTTAGCTTTAATTTATACTTAGCGACATCTTTTGATTGGTTTAGTAATTGCGAAAAGCTTTATCAAATTTCAATGTTTATATTTTGTGAAGCTCTATTTTGTTTATACTAACAGGATGAAACAATATAGGCTGCGAATTTGTTGCGATAAAAAATCAAATTTTTAACAAGTAACGAAAAAACAGTTTTCGAGGTTTGTTCATCAATAATGTTGAAATAGAATCCAAAATACAAAAACTCCCATACTTCATTGTTACTCAAAAAGCATTTTTTAACGAACGTTTGTTTTGGAAAAATAATGCTCAAATTTTTGATGGAACACTCTATACTAATTTCTTATTTTCTGTACATACACATATAAACAAATTCTTGTTTCTACAAAAAAAAAAACTGTGTTAGACTAAATTCACGTTATCTCAACATAATATGATTCAATTTTAAAATATGTTTTTCCTGAATATTGAATTAACCATTCTTTCATATCTGGTTGATATGAAAATGTACAAAAAGCTTCTCCTCTATTGAAAGCTCATGAGAAAAAATGATGGAATCTTACGGCTCTTATATTTAGGAGGCTCTGGTAATATCCAAATTGAATTTTGAGCTTAAACTTTTCGATATAATATTATGTTAGAATACCTGGTAAATCGTTTCGTAATAGTAAATTAACCAACAACATTGCATTAATTAATTCATCAATCGAAATCCCTATCAATATAGATTTCGAAGTGGTTACGGCTGCTTTTCAACTTTATTTTACCGACCAAATGTCACCGTAGTTAAAGCTTTGGCGTTTGGATCGGGCGGTACCTCCCGATCCAAACGCCAAAGCTTTAACTACGGTGACATTTGGTCGGTAAAATAAAGTTGAAAAGCAGCCGTAACCACTTTCGTTCGAATCTCGATAGGGGTTGGATGCAAAAGGAAATTTTCGTCAACAGATCACGATCTTTGATTAAAAGGAACATAACTACGACTCCCTATAGGCGTGCAACGTCTATTAGATTTTCTACATGATGCGTAAAGTAAGACAGAAAAATAACCGCGAAGGATCAGGGAGTGCTTAGGCCGCAAAACAGATGACTTTGAAAAAAAAAACAAATAAAAATATTTCTTTTCTGACTAACATAAACACTAATAATAAATCTGTTTGGGGTTCTAACCTAAACATATACGAAAAATAGCTAAGAGACTAAAAGCTAAATCTAAAATGCGGTCAAAAGTATTTAAAAATATCTTTAATCCGTTCACAGAAATTCGTACATTTAACTATAACTAAAACTGTTTCCTGTAGGTTCGAGACGTTTGGACTATCTGATGATACGAACACCTTAACCTCTGACAAACAGAAATTTTTCAAGATCCTTCGTTTCTTTAATTTTCCTCAAATCGTATATAATAGCACCTTCGTTGAGACTCTACATTGGGAACTAATTTGCCCATTGATCACATACGATGTCTTGCATTGCAGTATCTTCTCTGTTGGGCCGAAAAAATTTGAAGTTCTTAACAAAATATTCCTGCCGAACTTCACAAGGTGTCTATCGTATTCTCATGTCGATTTACTTCAGGTAAACTTTACGTTTAGCATTTTCCCACTAAACAGTGGGGAAAATGCAAAAGCCATTTTTCTTAATCAAAATAAATTTATATCGCTATAGAGGTACTCCTACTATCGACCACTTTGTACCTTATGTCTAATTTACATTCGGCATTATGCCAACCTGGCGAAGAAGCAAACTCTATAACCCAAGTATAACAAGACGAAACTCAAAATTGAGCTATCGTATTTGCCTTCGAAATATTAGAAAAAAGTCGAAGAATCAATACTTTAGTGTTGGTGCGTATATGTATACTGTCCAAAGTATAAAGAAAGAAATTTTATTGTAAACTAAGAATGGAGACGTCATCATAATTATAAGTGATGTGAAAGGCGACGTGCAGGTTTAACATTTTAATTTAAAATGTAAGTATTACAAAATTAAATACTTATTAAGTAATCAATTGTCTGGATATTAATGGTTTAAATTATGTTCATCAAAATTTCAGCACATAACTTAATTCAATTGGTGGGCCTGTAAACTAAACTTTCATATTATTGTGGAAATAATGAAATTGTTATCAGGAATGAACGAAAATTGTGTATAATACAGCACATAAAGTGTATACTCTCTCTCTCTCTCTCTGGCACTATATCCCATCAAGGGATTTGGCCGCCTCAAACGAGGTTTCATAATCATTATTTCATTTCGGATAATGAGTGATTAATTCATTGATCCTAAACCAACCGTGAAATTTTTCCTTGTCACCACCGGGAATCGAACCCGGGACCTCCGGTCGCTGGAGCAAGCATGCTGACCACTTTTGCCACCGGGGCGGCAAGTGTATACGTCGTGTTATAATATATCAAAACAAAAAATATGGAAAAAACAAATAGATAATATTTTTCATCAATCAAGAGATTTATGTTAGTCGTATGGTCAATTTTCGTTTGAATTTTAATAAAATTCTGAAATCAAAATAGTAGTTTTTTAATTCCGCCAGCATCTCATTCCCTAATACGTTTCGGTTGTGACGTTTCACACACATACTTACACCAAATTGTCCCACCAATTTTTATTTACACACATACATAAGCACAATTGTATTGTATCGAGCTTCGTCCAGTTTCGAATAATCGCGACACTTTTCATACAGGATCTTATTCTAAGTCGAAAGCAAAACTAAGTCAAAGTCTAAACTAAATATAAGTTTTTACTTCGAGAAATGACAAAAAAGTCGAATTTTGTTATAAGTGGGAACCGATATCGATCAACCACGGACCAGTGTTTTACCATGAGGATGATCTTGGAAAAATGTTGGGAGTACAACATAACCATACATCAACTATATATAGACTTCCGGCAGGCATATGACAGTATAAACCGCGACAACCTATGGGCCGCGCTCATATGCCTAGGAATCCCAGAGAAACTCGTTTCGCTGTGTAAATTAACAACGTCTGGGTCTGTATGTAGAATCGTAATTGAAGGAACTGTGTCAGACTCCTTTGAAATAACATCTGGCGTTCGACAAGGTGATGCACTCGCGCCTTTGCTGTTCAATTTGGCGCTTGAGTACGTAGTGAGAAAAAGCAACATCGAAACTTCGCGCTGTATATTTAATAAATCCGGCCAAATTCTTGGATATGCAGATGATATCGTGCTTCTTGGCCGAAGACCAAGCGATATCAAAGACAGTTTCATACCGCTCGATCGCTGCGCAAGAAGACTTGGTTTGGAGGTGAACAGCAGTAAAACCAAATATCTAACAACACCCAGGAACATCTCTAGTGCAAATCTCGGAATTGGCGACCACAATTTTGATGGTGTCGAAAACTTTAAATACCTCGGGTCAGTTATAACATCACTGAATGAAATCCAGGCAGAAATAAAAGCCCGAATCGCTGCCGGACAACGAGTTTTCTACGCCCAATCAAGATTATTGCGTTCGAAACATCTATCGCACTCGTGCAAGCTCGCACTTTATAAAGCACTAATAAGACCTGTGCTGACTTTCGGAAGCGAGAGCTGGACCATGACCTCTAACGATTGTAGATTGTTATCTACATTCGAAAGGAAGGTCATCCGTTCAATTTTTGGTCCAATTAAAGTTGCGAACAACGAATTTCGGATTCGTATGAATCACGAAATAAAGCAGCTCCTCGGCGATATCATCGGATTCATTAAATCCAATCGAGTGAGATGGCTCGGCCACGTTACAAGGTCCCCACAACAACGGATGATAAATAAAGTGTTTCACCAACAACCAGCCGGAGTACATCGTAGAGGAAGACCCCGACTACGCTGGCGTGACGACATTGAACAAGATCTGCAAGCATTAGGATGTCGAAACTGGAGGACGAGAGCAATGGATCGGGATGGATGGAGGGCCATTGTGCGGGCGGCGAAATCCCTTCATGGGATGTGAAAGCCAGAGAGAGAGAGGGAACCGACATTTTGAAAACCAAATTAATATTCTACAGTTGTTTTTTCAGTATTGAACAATTTTCTAGACAGGATTTGGAAGTGTTAAATTTTTAAATTTCCACAATTTCGTAATTTGCGTGGGGGGGATGACTGACGGGGATGACTGTAGGTACATCCAAAGTGTTAAATGCACTTTGTTCACAACTCAACGTTGGTAAAGAGCGTCAACACCTTAGATTTCGTATTAAATATTTTATTAAAGTAATTAAACTGCGATAGAGCTTTATAGTCTCAGTAGTGGCTCACCATCGACGACAAACCAGGAATTTTTAGTCGGCAAACAACAACATTCAGCCGAATGCTGAAGCAGGAATACATTAAAATGAGGAAATTATATAAAGAAATAAGATTCATACAAAACAAGCTGCAAAATGAAGAAGCTGAGGCATCGTTAAACTTATCATTAACTCACATTGAGAGAATGATAAACTATATTATAGATCTTCACGAAACCATAAGCCTGGAAGCGTCAGAATATGAAGAATCGGTAACTAAATATTTCACAGATGAGTACTACGATGATATATGGAAAGCGTATGATGACATAGTAATAGAGGTCATCAGAAAAAATAGGCAGCATAGAGTCGGTAGCAAAATTTTAGTGGAGAACACATTAAATGGATAGAATTTCATGACGTATTCAGCAATTCTTGCACAATTCACACATTAGTGTAAGTGTGTGTGTCTGAGTTGTTCAATGCTTCGATTGAATAACTCATACAGTCACACCCACACATAAGTTTAATTACTTGAACACCCCCAAATCACCTATAATCTGTGGTTGAAAACTATGCAACCGTACGGAACATAATTAAACAACGGTACGACAATCGAACATAATGAAATACATTCGCATCTTGAAGTCGTAACCGATTATAAATATTGAATCCACATCAGCCACAAGAACGTTATAAGACACCACTAGAGGGACAGTGTAGAATCACTTTCAGAAATTAACTCGATAGATGAAACTGATGCTCGTGTGGAGCTGTTCTCAACACAGTTATCCAGTGTCTGCAACAACTCAATTCCTCGGAAGAGAGTAGCAAAGAGACGAAATAGTTGGTGCAACTCTAATCTGGGGAAGCTTAGATGTTCCATGCACAAGCTCAGAAGAGCATACCAGACGGAGAAGAACAAAACAGCAAAAGAGTTGAAATTGTCTCTTTTTAGAGAGGCAAGAAATAAATACTTCCATGAAAGTAGTTAAAGCGTAGCATGTTTACTGAAGATGCGATAGTCCGCCTAATAAACACTGTCAAAACCCAAAGCTCAAAATATGTTGTGGAGTATATTTTTGAACATTACCGGATCATTTGATAACTTAACGTGGCCTGTGTCATCGCTAGCTTATCATTCTATAATCTCCCTCGAAACATTATGAATGGTTTTAAGAGCTACTCCAGCAATCGATCCGCAGTAATCAGTGACATGTATGTTTCTGTATCAAAACAAATTACAAAAGGATGTCCTCAGGGCTCTAGCCTATAGGTCCTCTAATCTGAAACATCGTGTTTAACACGAGCATGATGAATAACGTGGACGACATTCTATTCGCAGATGACAAAGTCATTCTGGTGCATGGCAACTCGAGGCTTCAGGACCAGGGTCAAATCGTAATTAATAATATGATACAATGGTGTGATACAAATAAAATGACACTATCTGCAGAGAAAACAGCAATGCTGCAGCTAAAATGCAAATTTGACTCTAGTCGACCTCCATAACAATATCGTTAAAGATGAAAATGGTCAAGTGCGTTAGATATCTAGCATCTCACGTTCTAAGAGAAGCTGTTCCCCTCCTTGGCGAGAGTGTCAAAAGAGAGATGGGAACTTAATTTACAAAAATGTGGCGGAGGAGCTCTTGACGTAAGCCATGGCTGGTTTGTATAATAGCTTAAACTGCCACCACATCAGATAACTGGAAAGTTCTCAGACGAATATCTTGCTAAGAGTAACAAAGGCCTACCGAGTACTGTCTAAAGATGCTGTTGTGGCCTGGCCGGCGTACACCAGGTAGATATTCTAATCATGACGCCAGCGCACATTTATCACCTAAGAAAAAGTGCCCAAAATGATGTATGTAGCCAGGTGCAGATAGTAGGCATGCTGCGAATAGTAGGCATAATCAATTCAATAACAAAAATCAAATAGAGATGGCGATTAGCCTATCGCAAAGAAGGTGGAATGAGTCAGCCAATGGAATTCATACATTTGGCTTTATCCCAGACATAAAAGAACGACTCAAAATGAAATTACCACTGACGAGCTCGAGAAGCGAAGTTATCTCTGGACATGGTAAGTTTAAAGCCTACCTACATAGATTCAAGATAACAAGCCAATGTCAATGTTTATGCGGTTCAGAAGTAGAAGACGTAAATCACCTACTTTTCGTATGTAACTAGGTGGCTGTCATGTCACTAAAACAAAAGTGGTTGGGTAACAGAAACTTGCACGAATTACCATTGCCCAGCATTACTAAGTGACGAAGTTCTCCCGCAGTTTCGGCCATATCGTGTTGAGCTGGTCAATGTCTTAAAAGAACGGAATAGTGCGCCGTAGTAGACCGGTAGCCCGGACGGTACCTGTATCCACGCGACTAGGGATGTAGATGTTACAATTCCGGAATTGTATCACAAAATTTTGATGTACATCACAATTTTTTGATGTAAATCACATTTTCGCGTTCTTTTAGCGGATAAAATAGCAAAATAATTTGATATAAAAAATGGAAATAGATTTTTACTTTCATTTTAACTACCACATACACATTTTTATATACATATAATACGTCAATAGTAAATATTGTCAAATACGTCAAACGCATCATTTGAAATTTTTTCAAAATGGTTTGTTATTGGTTTTGCATCTCTTTTGGGTTTATGCACACTACGATAAAAACACATCAAGTTTTTTTCGTACTCTTTTTAACTATCGGAAATTTAATTTTCATCAAAAACGTAAAAGAATTCGCTCTTCTTCAAAGGGGAGGCTTCAATTTAATAAATGGACATAGTGAAGCAACCAAACAGAGCTAATCAACGTATACCAAAAAGCATTTACAGAATCACATAAAATTGAAATCGACCAAAACATAAAAGCTCTGAGACTTTCAGGAAACCTCGTGCGGATAATTTGAGTTTAATATAGACCTTTCAATGGTCAGTGGCTCGATTTCGGAGCGAAATATCTTCTCCCAACCAATTAAAATTTCTCAACAAACATAAAATTCCGAGATGAAGAAATTCCTCACGTGAATCACAAATTGGAGTTCACGGCTTGAGGAAAGCTTCAGAACAAGCATATGACACTTGCGTTTATCTAAAACTAACGAACAAAGATTGTGAGGTTATAACATCAGCCTTATAGCAGCCAAAAGAAGAGTTGCGCCCGCAAAATTTAAAGTAACATTACCAAGGCTAGAACTGAACGACACTCTTGTGTTGGCCATGATACTAAAAGAAGTAATACAAGCATTAGAAGTACAGCAAGCACCTACTTCAATATCGATTCAACCATAGTGTTGTCATGGATACAAGGAGATATCCAGAAATATAAAGCGTATGTTGCCAACAGAGTATCATCAATTAGGAAACTTACTTTAACCACAGCAATGGCGACACACCAAATCAGGAGATATTCCGGCTGATTGCGCCAGCCGCGGAATAACGGTTAGTGAATTAAACAATCATAAACTCTGGCCGTCAGGACCTTATTGGCTCAAAACAAAGTATGACCAACTGGTCTGACACACAACTGAACATTTTCAAAAATATGAACTTAAAATTACATTTTAGAACTTTTACCTCAGGGAACAAAAAAATAGCGTGGGGCTATATCTGGTGAGTAAGGGGCATGGCCAAGCAGTTCAAAACGTAATTCGTGGATTTATTGCGTCTAAACTGCGGCAACAGAGCGTTGCAAATGCATGCGAGCAAACACGGTGCCCAACGAGAGGATAGCTTTTTCATGCCCAAATATTGATTCAATATGTGACAAACACGATCATTCGGATTTTCTAAGAGATGGCGTTGCTTTAGCATTTACAATGACACCTACGGCATTTTAAAGTGTTGATATTCCACATTAATATTTAGTTTGTCATTATTCGTGAAAGAGTAAACAACAAATTTTTTAATCCCGTTAAAACATTTCGAATTTCTTACCAAAAAAACAGCGTTTGCGGGAAGCATTACTTTTTTACTTTAATCAAAAGAAAAAAGCTACTGAAAGTTTTTGATTGCTTCAAGAAACTTATGGTGAACATGGACCAACTCAACAGACTTGCGACAACCGGTTTAAATGATTCAAAAGTGGTGATTTTGATGTCAGTGACAAATAACATTTCAACCAAAAAAAAATTCGAAAAAGAAGAATTGGAAGCATTATTGAAGGAAAACTCAGCTCACACAGAAAAAGAACTTGCAGAATAATTAATGTCACTCAAGCAGCCGTAAGCAAACGTTTTTTGCCATGAAAATGAAAAATGGGTACCACATAAACTGACTGAATCCAACATTGAAAATCGTTTAATGGTTTGCATACTTACAAGATACCGACGATGATATTTTTTGTCTCAAATAGGGACTGGAGATAAAAAATTGATTTAACACATTAACCCTTAAATGCAATAAATCATGAGTTCATCCAGGCGAACAGCAAAACGAAAGATTCATGGAAGTGAGGTTATGTTGTGCATTTTGTGGGATCAGAGAGGAATGATGTACTGAGCTGCTAAAACCGAACGAAACTATTACTTGTGGACGTTACCAATAACGATAGATTTGAACCATGCATTGAACGAAAACCGTCCGATTCCAGCCAACAGACAGCGTGAAGTGATTTTGCTGCACGACAAAGCTCGATCACATGTAAAAACTGCGACACAAGTAAAAAACACGCTGGAAGTACTTAAATGGGAAACTCTACCGCATGCTCCCTATTCACCAGATTGTGCCCCATCAGATCACTATTTGTTCCGATCAATACAAAGCGATCTTCAAGATCGGCACTTCAGAAGCCACGAAGAAATCAAAAAATGGCTCGAGGAATGGATCGCATAAAAAAACAAACAATTTGTTTTAGATAGAATCCATAAATTGCCGGAAAGATGATCGAAAGTCATAGATAACGATGAAAATAATTTTGATTAAAACAAAATTTACCATTTCTTAGAAATAAACGAGTTTTTTCTGCAAAAAAAAAATGCAAAAAACTAAGTTATTCTCCCAATATTAATAGCTTCTTCTATCTATCTTTAATTTGATCGTTGTCTAGCAACATTTGGTGAACTAAAGCGATGTTAACGTCAATGGTTACAGTCTTTGGACGTGCCGAATGTCCAATGTTACTCAAGCTGGTACGGTGACGTTAAAATTTAGCAGCCCAAAATTTCACTATCGCAAATGATTGTGAAGAGTCCTCGAACAGAGCGTTCAACTCGTCTTTGATTTGCCTAAGCGTTTGCCTTTTAAAAATAAATATTTAATGAAGAATATACTCCATTTTTTCCATTTTCACAAAAACATTCACATCGACTCATTCAAACAACAACTGCGTGTCGAAAATGGCTGATATTTCGGTGAGTATCTTTCATTCAACGCACGCACACTCTTGCTGACGAATGCTGCCATTTTCATGTTGAGGTCGGAAACTTTTCAGACAACCCTCCTCGTATGTTCCTTTTAGTTTACAAAAGTTTTTAAACAAAATATAATTCGTGCCCGCTGTGAATAAAATTTAGGGAACATATTCGCAACCTTTTATTAAATTATTTTAGTTTAATATTTTGACATAATGTTTTTAGATCTTAAAGAGTTAGTTATGCTAACTTTTATATGAATTATCAATTAGGATGATATTGTAAAAATCAAATCCTTTGCCGAATCCTTGCATGAAGTAGAATCATACGCAACTATTGAGGAAGTTTTATATTCTGGAGGATTTCAACACAGTAAAACAGATGAAGAAATGCTACATATACATTTCACAGAAAAACGTTATAAAAGTTCTCCATATTACTTCTCCATATTACGAAAATAATTATTACTGTAAGGATTATCTTGTTTTCATCATTGATGAAAACCGTAGCTAGCTAGCTCCGTAGTTAGCTTCGTAAATGCAATCAAGGAAACGAAAAGCAATACAATCCAAAATTATCCCACATCATTTAGTTTAAATTTAAAACAAAACGGAAGGAATGATGAGCAACGTTCATTTGATAATAATTTGGAAGAAACATGTGATAAGGCTAAACAAAAAAAGAAGTATTCATAGTTCAAAGAAATCCATTACGATTCAAAACCCTCCCACCTACACGACATCCAAGGCGAGGTTGATTATGACTTGATCGTTGTTCAAGTCAAAATTAGTCTTATCATCATTAGTTGGAAATTGAGCAAAATAAACGGTTAGTAAACTTTCAAATGGTTCAAATCCAAAGAAAATCTTTAACATTCAAAAGTGTTTTTAATTTTTTAAAATTTTTTTTATTATACCTGCAACCTGTTATGGAGCCAATGCTCTTCCAAATTTTTCGTGGGTTACTTTTTCCGTCCTCACTTTTACGCCGTTGCCAGCCAATGTTGTTTAATAAATACAATTTTTAATTTAGTAAAAACTTTCAACACCTGTATAGGTGCGTAAATATTTTACTAAATGTTTACTAAAATTAATTATTTCATTTAGTATTAATTTAGTAAACACATTTAGTGGCATAATTTTTAAATATCTTTGAAGTAAATAATTTTGCATCTCCACGACAACTCTCCAGTTGAAAAAGCGAGAATTGCGAGATTTACCCTACCGCTCATAAGTGTTTAGGCTCCTTTTTTCATGTATATTGTACAGTATTTTGTTTACGAAAAACATTTGAATAAAATGACATACTTGGTTGGATTGCCGTTAACTGTTTAAATTGTTTTTTTGAAAAGATTTTAGTGAAATGCGTCAAATACGATCAGTTTAGTCCGATATTTGCACTGTTAACATCGTAAGCGAAATATCGAGCGACAATTATTTAAAATGCCTCCAAGAAGAGAACTTAGTACTGAAATACATGCGCTTATAATACTCGTAGCTGGCTTAAGTAATCAACAGATTGCCAAAAAAATTATTTTTATTTCCGCGCTACGGTCGATAATAATGTTAAAAAATATCGGGAAAGTGGCTGTTTTCTTAATAAAAGACATAGTGGAAGACCAAGAGCGACAACATCTCTGCAGATGATCCTAGAATAGTGATTACTAGCAAGATGAATAAACGCAAAACAGCTCCACAAATAACCGCAGAATAAATGTTGGTCGCCCAAACCAGTTCTTCTCGTACTTTGTTTCAATCGTTAAAGATCGCCTACAGAAAGCCGGACTCAATGGCCGTATTGCTATGAAGAAAACATTACTACTAGAAAATAGTGTATTGCGGTTACCATAAAGCATGTAGGTAGTTCATTTACGATTTGGGGCTGTTTTACTCCTACTAGTAGGCGATGTTATGAAAATTGACGGACTACTAAAAAACGAAGGATACCGAAAAATTTTGGAGAACCACGCAATACCTTCAGGAATTCGACTTTTGGGTCAAAATTTTATCTTTCAACTAGATAATGACCCAAAACATACATCTAAATTATGTAATAATAATAAGATTTAGAGGGAGGAGGACGATTAAAATTATGGAATGGCCTCCCCAGAGTCCTGACTTGAACCCTAGTGAGTTACTGTGGAAAGACTGAACCGGGAAGCATAGCAACCAGCTCCAACATCAGCTCCTGTTATACGGAACAAACTTCAATTAATTTAGAACACAATAACGCCAGAAACTTTGGCAAAACTTATTGCGAGAATGCCTCGAGTGTGCGCTACGATTGTTCAATAAAGAGGAGGTCACATAGATGAAAGTAAAATTTAAATTACGCGTTTTAATTTTGACATTTATTTAATATATTGCCATCCATATATTTGTGTAGGTATACCTATAAAACAAATATTTTCACATTTTTACTGATATTTTATATGTTTTATGCTATTTCTGACAGTGCCTAAATACTTATAAGCGGTAGTGTACATGAATAAGTCTTGTGAATGTGTAAATGTGTATTAGATTGTCCATTAATTCAGATTTGGTGTTCAAGTAGCGGTAAGTTGAAAAATTAGTTGAAATGAGGAGACTTCTTTAATTCACAAGTAATTTCTCAACTATTTTCCCCACAATCTGCACGAGTACTTCTGGTTAGTATAATGTTAATAAGACATATGTAATGATCGGAAATGTCAAAAATGAAAAAGAAAAAAAAATGAAAGTTACGAGGTTTATACCAAATTCTCACTATTCGAATCTAAAATAATATATGATGTGCAAACTTCCGTATAGTTGCGTTCATCATGACATGGTTCTTACTATAAATATCCATAAACATTCTATATAATTTACATCGTGATTTAGTAAATTTAATTCACTTGTGTATATTAATTTATTGTTCCAAATTTAATACGTCAATGTATGTACATACGTGACATTAAAAAGTATTCTAACATAACTGTTTTCATTCATTCAATCTTACTCGTATACGAATATATATACGGAGTCTTATAAAACCACTTCAACATTAAACGAAAGAACGCAAAACAAATTTCTATTTTCAATTTATTAAAAAAATCGTCAAATCCGCTAAATTAAAATACGCTAATAGAATTAACCACACGTAATGATAAAAGTAGCTATATGATTAAGTATATGTGAATATAGGGCTAATCAAAATGAATATATATATATATATATATATATATATATATATATATATATATATATATATATATATATATATATATATATATATATATATATATATATATATATATATATATATATATATATATATATATATATAATTACTTGTTAATAGTTTTTTGATTTCATTGACATGTATGTATATAGAATTAAAGTAGATTCACATATGATTTCGACATGCGTCGTGAACATATCTTTACAAATTGCACAATGTGCATTATTGTATTGTAAATAAAGATCACGTGCTGTATATGAATTATAGCGGAAATAACGTGCTAGTCGTATCATACATTTTACAAAAATACTAGACAATACGTGATATTTATAACGAGGCATCAGCAAAATAGACTAGTGAGAGAGAATAATAAGAAGTATTTACAATCTTATTGAACTCGTATTGCCTAGGGAACAAAAAAGGGTTTAATATGAAACTTGTGCTACCGATCTTGATAAAAAGCATCTATATTTAGAACGAAAACTATTGTGCGACTATCAATACGCCTCCGTGGCGCAATCGGTTAGCGCGTTCGGCTGTTAACCGAAAGGTTGGTGGTTCGAGTCCACCCGGGGGCGTTCATTTTTTGCTGTTTTATGATTTAAGCGATACAGCTAGTTTGGTGCCGTTGAATAAATTTAAATTGGGTATTAAAATTATATACATATTTATGTTTCCAATTTTATGATATTAATATAAAGAGCAATGTTCTTGTAAGCGTGACTTAATTTGTGATATGGCAACTGAAAATTGTGGGCACTTCAACTCTGATGTTATTAGAGGTATTCTAGAACCAACACTATATTCACACTTACCGCACCCAATTTATTTAATGCTTCGAGCATGTACTCGTAAGGCTGTGTAATTAATCTGCTACCGTTACAAAGTTAGGCTGAGCTAAATTTCATTGAAACATAATCGGTGGTCCTACCTAAACATTTATTGATGAGCGCAACCTGGAACTTCCAATAAATTTACAAACTACGTTCGACAGTTGACAATTTCGTTTTGATCAACAAATGAATGATTAGGTGAAATATTTTGTAACAGTTGTTGGTGGATAAATTTAGATGTTACATTTTTCAATACAAATATCTTTCTTTCATACTGATAACTAACATCGATAAAATGACAACTAAATTATAGCTTTTCTATTAAAATATCAACACTTCATACATCTGTACATCTACAATCAGAGAACGATTTTTATTACATTTTTCATGAATAGGAAAGCTAACTACTCTCCAAAACGTCTCCTTACCGTAAGTTACACCCTTGTTAATATATTAATTTTAGGCAACCGTTAATTTTTATTTGGTATAAGTTTTTTCGGCTTTTCGGTCGTAATTTTTTAGTTTTTTAAAATAAAATATTTAAAATATAAATGATTTATGCTGAAAAATATTTCTTTTTATTTTGCCATACGTTTCGGTATTTTTAATACCATTGTCAATGGCTAGAATCTATGGGAAATATACAAACGTTATAAACATTTAGGCACGCACTATAGGTGTTATTAACAAAAATTATAATTAAAAAACTTTTAACTTACAAGTTTCAGTCATAAAAAATTGAAAAAATTGTTAACTCATTTTAGTACATAAATAAAAACTTTTAATGTAAAATTAATTTGAAGTACAAACAACAAAAACGAAATTCATGTATTACGTCAACACCGGCAGAAGTACAATGAAATAGGAAGTAAAAGGTAAAATTATTGAACTAATTAAGTCTCCTACGTTTGTGTGGGTGTAGTGTATTGTTTGTTGTCATGTTTGTATTGTGGTCTGACAACTGACCGTTGTGTTGTGCAAATGATTGTGTACGTTGCCTTTTTTATTATTTATTGTGACAGAAAAATCATCTATAAGTGAACAATAGACGGGGGCTAAACCGTCCGTATCCCGTTTTATGTTATATGTGTTCTTTATGTATATATGGAGTGCTTCGATGGTTAATTTTTTGGAGTAATTAGGTTGACGGGCTAGAATGGATGCCGATTCAAAATCAGGACGATGACCCAAGTTAAGGCAAATCCATCAAAGCCGTGCTCTGTGTTCAAGGGTTCAAAGCCCTACCTAGATCACGTCGGCGGTTTTGTAGTTTTTTTTCCAGATATTGTTTGGTTTACCCAACATAATTTTGTCCGCAGGGTCCTGTGGACCCAGACAAGGGATCAAATATACGACGTCAGTAGTTTTTAAAACCGGTATAGGATCTTTCAGTTTGGTAAACATTTGATGCAAGGTCTTACCATTTCGGTATGCTAACGTTATGTTATAGGTATGAAAAAATTAACAATCCTTTCGATTCTTTCAGATACTCCACCAACAAACGTCATGCTCCTAAATTTACGAATTGGAGCTTCAAATGTTTAATTGTTTTCTATAGGTGGAAGATGGATTCTGTTTTGAGTTTAAAATATTACTTTCTCAATGATGTTGTGTGGGTAGTTGTTATGTTGAAGAATATTGTAGACGATTTGTCGATTTTTATTATGGAAAATAGGCGAACTTAAATGTAAAACCCTATGGGCTAAATTATCACAGTGTTGATTTTTTGGGTGTTATGGTGATGTGTGTAGTAGTTTAAAATGCGATCAGAGCATATAGCTTTTCGATACCAATCAGTGTGTAATTTTTCATTATTAATGTTTCGTATCACTAACACATCTAGGTAAGGAATTCTACCGTCGACTTCCTCGAACCATCGAAGCACTCCATATATACACAAAGAACACATATAACATAAAACGGGATACGGACGGCTTAGCCCCCGTCTATGGTTCACTTATAGATGATTTTTCTGTCACAATAAATAATAAAAAAAGGCAACGTACACAATCATTTGCACAACACAACGGTCAGTTGTCAGACCACAATACAAACATGACAACAAACAATACACTACACCCACACAAACGTAGGAGACTTAATTAGTTCAATAATTTTACCTTTTACTTAATATTTCATTGTACTTCTGCCGGTGTTGATGTAATACACGAATTTCAATTTTGTTGTTTGTACTTCAAATTAATTTTACATTAAAAGTTTTTATTTATGTACTAAAATGTTTTAAAATTTTTTTCAAATTTTTATGACTGAAACTTGTAAGTTAAAAGTTTTTTAATTATAATTTTTGTTAATAACACCTATAGTGAGTGCATAAATGTTTATAACGTTTGTATATTTTCCATAGATTCTGGCCATATTGACAATGGTATTAAAAATACCGAAACGTATGGCAAAATAAAAAGAAATATTTTCAGCCTAAATCATTTATGTTTTAAATATTTTATTTTAAAAAACTAAAAAATTAAGACCGAAAAGCTGAAAAAACCTATACCAAACCTTGTAAATATTTTTTCACTTAATCATGTAAAATTAAATAGGGAAATCTGAACCTTGTTAACATAATTGGAGACATATTTGATAGCCTGCACAAAATTACGAAATTCTACATTAATACGAGCTTTAGATGTTTTAGTCGTGAGAGAAAGAGCAGTAAAGAATCTCATTATAAATTAGCCATGATTAGGCTTTCTTATAACCAGTCTAACCTAGTTTATTAGTTTACTAATCAAAATAATTTTATCCGGAACACCTTATAGCTAAAATATCATATGTGTGAATGAAAGTTTACGCAGAAAGCTACTTATCATGAAGTTATTTACACTTAGCATTGCACGTTATTGTGAAAAACAGGTGAAACCGACCGTATGTGCGAACATATGTCGTCATTGTGTCTGGTATTCTTTGATGTATGTAGCTTGGACCAAGTGTAAAAGATGATGGTACATCTCTAAGATGTTTATATAAATAGAACATTAATTCTGTTTGTTGAGTTCAAATGTAACATAACTTTTTTGATTTATTTTCATATTTTAACAGCAGATTCATGTTTCTTGTCAATGCCTTAGAAACCAATACAGGTTACAATTTTTCTAGAATGTAAACCTACTTGAGGTATACCAAAGTGATATCAATGAACAACCATGGGTAAATTATCATGTGTTCTGGTAAAGTATCATATGTTCTATCTATAAATTGCAGGGAATTGTTCTGTTTTAATTACAATAATTATGTGCCGTGTTCTTAACCAATAATTATTACAGCCACTTCCATGTATTTCGGAAGATTAAATCTTTTTCGTAAATATCCAATAAAATACAACTGAAGATACAATCAGTAACGAAAATGTCATAGACATACTGAGTTTTGAAATTTTTTCAGATTTTAAAGATTATAGAATTTATTTTGCAGTTTTTTATTAAATTAAATAATTTTACAAATTAACTAACAATCCCAAAAATAGAAAATCAAAAATCATTTGCGGTTTATAATAAAAAAAAAAAATCCAGAATTTTTTGCAACGAAAATGATCATACACTTATATTATGATCCTTGATTTTTTTTAAAAATCTTTTACATAAATTATGTTTTAAAATTATTTTAATATCGAGTTGATGCTCCTTTATATTTTATAGTCCCTTTCAGTCTTCTAGGTATTGATTCTACTAAATTCCTGGTAGCTTCCTGTGAAATTTTATTCATTTCTTTCATTATTGTATCTTGCTACGTTTTTTTTTGCTGCTAATGCTGTATTTTCTAATTTGGCGTTCCAGGTGATTACATAAATGTTCATTGGGGTTCAGGTCAGGCGATCTGGGTGGCGAATGTAACTCTCTCTCTCTCTGGCTTTCACATCCCATGAAGGGATTTCGCCGCCCGCACAATGGCCCTCCATCCATCCCGATCCATTGCTCTCGTCCTCCAGTTTCGACATCCTAATGCTTGCAGATCTTGTTCAATGTCGTCACGCCAGCGTAGTCGGGGTCTTCCTCTACGACGTACTCCGGCTGGTTGTTGGTGAAACACTTTATATATCATCCGTTGTTGTGGGGACCTTGCAACGTGGCCGAGCCATCTCACTCGATTGGATTTAATGAATCCGATGATATCGCTGCCTCCGAGGAGTTGCTTTATTTCGTGATTCATACGAATCCGATATTCGTTGTTCGCAACTTTAATTGGACCAAAAATTGAACGTATGACCTTCCTTTCGAATGTAGATAACAATCTACAATCGTTAGAGGTCATGGTCCAGCTCTCGCTTCCGAAAGTCAGCACAGGTCTTATTAGTGCTTTATAAAGTGCGAGCTTGCACGACTGCGATAGATGTTTCGAACGCAATAATCTTGATTGGGCGTAGAAAACTTGTTGTCCGGCAGCGATTCGGGCTTTTATTTCTGCCTGGATTTCATTCAGTGATGTTATAACTGACCCGAGGTATTTAAAGTTTTCGACACCATCAAAATTGTGGTCGCCAATTCCGAGATTTGCACTAGAGATGTTCCTGGGTGTTGTTAGATATTTGGTTTTACTGCTGTTCACCTCCAAACCAAGTCTTCTTGCGCAGCGATCGAGCGGTATGAAACTGTCTTTGATATCGCTTGGTCTTCGGCCAAGAAGCACGATATCATCTGCATATCCAAGAATTTGGCCGGATTTATTAAATATACAGCGCGAAGTTTCGATGTTGCTTTTTCTCACTACGTACTCAAGCGCCAAATTGAACAGCAAAGGCGCGAGTGCATCACCTTGTCGAACGCCAGATGTTATTTCAAAGGAGTCTGACACAGTTCCTTCAATTACGATTCTACATACAGACCCAGACGTTGTTAATTTACACAGCGAAACGAGTTTCTCTGGGATTCCTAGGCATATGAGCGCGGCCCATAGGTTGTCGCGGTTTATACTGTCATATGCCTGCCGGAAGTCTATATATAGTTGATGTATGGTTATGTTGTACTCCCAACATTTTTCCAAGATCATCCTCATGGTAAAACACTGGTCCGTGGTTGATCGGTTGGGTCGAAAACCACATTGATAGTCGCCAATGATGTTTTCGGCGAAAGGGATGAGTCTGGCAAGTACAACATTAGCCAACACTTTGTAAGCAGCGTTCAATAAAGCTATGCCACGATAGTTTTCACATTTGAGACGGTCGCCTTTTTTATGCAGCGGACATATGAGCGCGGTCTTCCAATTCTCAGGCAGCTCTTCTTGATCCCAAATACAGACGACGAGGTCGTATAGACTTGTTGCAAGAGTAGCGCCTCCGAGTTTAATCAATTCTGCGGGGATTCCATCGAGACCGGGTGCCTTTCCGTTTTTCAATCGACTAATAGCTGCGTCTACTTCCTCCACTGTGGGATATTCGACAAAGACCTCGTCACCTGGAGGAGCTATTGCTCTAATGGGGGTCACGTCGTCATTCCGATTTAGCAGATTTTGAAAGTAGGTTTGCCATACTGAGAGAACATCAGCCACGTTTGTTCTCAACTCTCCATTCCCGTCTTTGATGGCTGTACTTCTTGGGTGGAAGTCTTTAGTGAGATTCCTGGCGTTGGCAAAACAGTCCCTTGAGTTTCCTAGTTCCGCTTGGAAGCTGATGTTTTCGATGCATAGTCTCATATGTTCGCGTTTTTTTTGTCGAAGGTATTTAGTCGTGGCTTTCCTAGCGCGGAGATATTCTGCTAGAGTGCTTCTAGTGTTGCGAGCCAACCATTTTTCACGAAGCGTTCGTTTATTTTCGACGACCCTACGGCATTGGTCATCGAACCAATCATTGCGGGCTCTCGGAGGTCTTCTTCCGATGGTATTTTGCGCCGCGGTGGTTATGGCTGACTGTATAGCGTGCCACTGCTCCTCGATGTTAGAGGGAGCTTCTTCGTTGTTGCTGGGCCGCTCTAAATAGTTAGTGACAGCTGATTGGTAACTCTGCAATGACGTTTGGTATTTTAGAGCATTGATATTCCATCGAACGGTCTTTTGTGCTTGTCTGTCAAACGTAGATGACAGTTTGCACTTATATTTAAATATGACAAGCATATGATCGCTGTCCATGTCTGCACCTCTGTAAGATCTAACGTCAGATATGCTGGTGGAGTGCCTCTTAGACACCATGACGTGATCGATTTGATTTTTCGTTCTCCCATCATTCGATCTCCACGTTACTTTGTGGATTCTCTTATGTGGGAAAAACGTACTTGATACAACTAAGTTGTACGTTATTGCCAGGTCGGTGACTCGTTGGCCGTTGTTATTACTAGTTAGGTGCAGGCTGTTAGGACCGATGTGCGATGTATTTTCTGCACTCCTACCGATTTTTGCATTAAAGTCGCCCACGATGATTTTAATGTCGTGGTCCGGTATGTTATTGATGACTTCCTCCAGTTCGACAAAGAAAAGATCTTTGATGTCATCTGATTTATCTTCGGTGGGTGCATGCACATTGACGATCGTGATGTTAAATTTCCTAGTGCGAAGTCTGACCGTGCATATCCGCATGTTGATAGGGCGGAAATCGATGATATGATGCTTCACGCGCCGATGGATGAGGAAGCCAACTCCAAATTCTCCTCCGTTCTGATGGCCGCTGTAATGAAGAGTGTAACCATTGGTGGTGTCATGCATCCCACTCCCAGACCATCTAAGCTCTTGTAGTGCAAGTACGTCTAATGTGTAACTCTTTGCTTGGTTCGATAGGTTCTGGAGATCTCCAGGTCTTAAGAGGCTAAGCACGTTCCATGTTCCCATTTTTAAAGCGTTGTCCGTGTACAATTTCCGAGGTCGAGTTTGTAATGAATCCGATATGGTTATCCGAGGCCTTTGTTTAGGGTTCATAACTTGGTGAGTTTTTATGAGGGGAGGTTGTTGGCCTTCCGCTCAACCCGCTTGTTACGTGTGTGGGTCACGTACTGGTGAGAATCTTGAGGCATCCAGTCCTACCTTGAACACATTTATATAGCGAGCCGCTTGATACAAGACAGACGCCCGCTTCAGCCGCTCCTAACCTGGAAAACAGACGCTGGTTTGGCATTGGTTTTGAGGCGCCAATGGCTCGCCCTGACATGTAGTGTCCATGACTATAAACAGGATTTAGCTGCTCGTCTCCACTACACCGCCTGATTCATTTAGCGTTACCCAGAGAGCACCGCGAGGAGGTATGAATCTCGGACTTCGCCCCCCTTCGCGAATGTAACTGGTTTGGGACATTATTCAGAATCCATTCTTTCACAATGTGTACAGTATGCTTAGGCTCGTTGTCTTGATGGAAGATCAATAATGATGACACGGGCCTCAATTGTTTCATGGATGGTTTCAAATTGTCCATACCTAGGTATTTCCAGCGATCTAAATTTCCATTTAAAACCTAACTCACCGAAATTGAGCCTCGTAGCATAACCGAACCACCATCATGTTTAATAGCTTGGATGTTGTGCTTTAGTTCCAGCTCTGTAGCAGGTCCAAATTTTACGTCTCGTAGCTCGTCTCCACCGGCTCTGAAAATGTTGAACTAATGTTACTTTCATCCAGAAGTTGAAGTCTTTTGTTTATTTTTCTGCAAATTAAATTCTTTTTTTCAACTAACATTCGAAATTAATGGCTTCTTGCGTGGCACACGGCCATGATATCCATGTCTCCGCAAAACCCTTCTGATATTTTGAGGGTAGGTAGCTTTATTAAATACCTTCTTCACTCCTGAAGCTAGTTTTGGAGCGCTTGTTTTTGGATTTTCCCTCATCAAATCCAAAATCTTTTCGCCCTGTTCGTTGCCCGTTTTCAACCGATTGTGTGACGTTGAATCTGGATATTATTTGGGCCACTAGTAGAATGACTTCGGCAAATTAATTTTCCAATTTCGCGCACAGATTTCCCAGTGCGTTTCATATTAATTATTATTTGACGTTCTTCGTTGGTAGCTTCCTTTCTAACACCAGCCGAACGCCTCGCAATTGTTACATTTTAGTTTGTATACGCCTGTATTCAATATGAAAAACGTTATAAATATAAACGAGTACCAACACGGTATTAAAATAATTATGAAACAAAATTTATGTAAATGATTTTAAAAAAATCAAGGATCATACTGTAAGTGATCATTTTCATTGCAAAAAATCATTTTTTTTATTATAAACGGTAAATGAATTTTTATTTTGTATTTTTGGATTTGTTAATTTGTAAAATAATTTAATCTAATAAAAAACTGCAGAATAAGTTCCATAATCCTTATATTTAGTAAATGTTTCTCAAAAATCAGTGTGTATGTCATTTTCGTTACTGACTGTACATTGGTTCTTCGGTATGTAAACGATGTAGTGGAACAGGTATATTTGATATTTGACCATGCGCTTATCATCATACAAAAGTTTGATTGACTCCAAATGAGGTCATTTGAAAGGCGGGATTGAATGGTTGCATATTTTTCAAAAAGTTGTTTGATTTGGATGTATTGGTGAGAAAAAACCATCCCGGCAATTCTGTAAACCAAGCAACAAACGTAGATTCAATAATAATTATTTTATCAAATGCATAAACTGTGAAATATAATTAAAACCACTTAAATTCCATTATTTTCCAAAACTCGACTATAACCTTAGTAAAAGCACCAAACCAGGTGCTTCAGTGTACCCAATTTACTAATTCTAAATTTAAAAAAACAGAGGTAGATGGTACACAAAAAAACAAACAAACTGTTTTTTTGTAAGAAATGTAGATGAGTGCGTTTCGAGACTAACCTGATACATACGGAATAATTGTTTTGTTTTATGTTTAATTATTCAAGATCATGGAAATTAATTTAGCATTCGTAGTATGATACGAACTCAGCACCTTTCGCACCACCATCTATCACGTATGCTACCGAGATTGATGATAGTGTAATGTGGATAAAGAATTATATAAAATAAATTGACAAAACAATTGTGTTTTGTTCGAAAAGCGCACGTAAAAGAGAGCGTTTCTAGACTAAACTGATTCATAAGAAAAAAATATTTTGTTCTATGTTTAATTTTTAAAAAAAAAAAAATAATTCTGCTTTAATAGTATATTCCATATAAGTATTAAAGTTTTATGTAAGTTTGGAACAAATCCAATAAAAGTTTTGCAGCTACCATTGAGGATGGCCGTGCCGTACATTTAGATTTAACGAATGCTTACCAAAATGTACGTATTTTCGGCTATCCAAAATAAGTTCGGAAAATTGCCGGTTTTCCAGATAATTGATCTCGTACTGCATCTTTGCAATACACCGTCCAAATGCAGTAAAATATTGCACAAAACCCTATATCAGCTACTAATCTTAAGTTGAATTTTATTTAATACTGGTAGAAGTTACACAAATTGTGAAATGCAATCGACGATTGCAGGTTCGATCATATTTTCTAAACAATACATGTAATTCTTTATAGGACGAAATTTAAACCTATAGTTTCCGAAAACTGTTTTAATGCGAAGTGGCTAAGTTTATAACCATAGGAAAATAGTAATTTACCGAAACCAAGTAATTTAGAAAATTCAGGATTATAGACTAATGGACTGGGTAGTAGGTTATATACTAGATCATAAATATTGGACCACAATTTAAACGGTAAGGAAATTTGATTGAGAAAAAAACAGCAATTTGCCGGTTTTGTTTCATTGTTAAAATTTCTAATTATCGGAAGTCCGATATAACCTTGTACAAGCTCAATGAGTTGACCCTGAAGTTTTGATGGCCACTAACTGGCAAATGATCAAAGTCGAGCAAAACTTAAGCTCTTAAGAACTGACTGGTTCAGCATTTATAATTATCGATCGAATATCCTTAAATATGTTTGAAATAATCCAGTAAAATTATTTTTGCTTCTCTTTAAAAAATCTATAAAGTCTATTTTCTTGTTTATGATTCTGCCTCTAATCCATCAAACTGTTTGTAAAAAGGACATTGTCCACAAGTGAATCGCCATTAAAAGCGATAGCTCCACGAGTATATCTTGAAAGATTTTTCCAGAAAAAATTAATCATACACAAACAAATTTAAGTCGAGAAGGAATCGTTTAAACGGTCACAATCCAGACGTAATGACCTTTCGCGCCATTGGCCTTTGATTGCGAGTTTCTCACACAACAATGCCTCGGGTGTGTTTAGCGTTTTACCGAAACAAATATCCACACCTGAAGATATGAACAAGGAAGACTGAAAAATAATTGCACGAATTTAGGACCGTTTATTTACAGAACTGAATTAACATGTAAATCACCTGCAAAAGTCCCTTCATTAAGAGCGGTCCTTACTAAATTAAATTTGTTGTTGTAACCTAACCTAAAAATTTAATTTCAATGAGTCTATTTATACATTTTTTTCTTTACCATTCGAACGTACCTAGTAGAAAAACTCCGTATTTGCATACAAAACAATTCCTGCCCCTTTATCGGCAATTTTCTGAGTATTTTTTTTGGAAATTATGGGTAATCAAACAGTTTTTGTTTAAATTTTTTCTATGATGTAAAATTAAAATATTTAAAAACAAACAAACGAGATTACGAATTTAAATTTGTTATTGCGAAAATAATTTGAGTCTATTGTTGTTGTATATTCCGACCGAGCATCCAGAACTTCTTCAAGTTTGAGAGCTAATAACAAAATATTAAAAGAAAATTTCGAGAGAAGGAAAAACTAAGCCCGAGTTTTTCATAATAGTTATTGAATATTAAAAAAACCCCTATAAAGAAGTGTTCACACAGATGCTTATTGAACCTGCGCAACTTACGCTTACTTTAGTAAAGAATACTCTTAAAACACCGATCGAGAGGAAGACTGCAATTTGCGAGACAACATGTTTTTTCGAATATTGAGAATTAGCTGTGCGTTTTGTTTATCGATAAGTCTGAGCACCGTGTGTAAGGCGGTATGTTTAAAACGTGAATTTTTTATATTTCTATATATTATACATTATATGAACTATTTTCAAAATTTTTGTATTGGAATATATACGGATTATCCTATTCGTTATACATAAGGTGTTCATGTGTGTTTAACTTCCTGTTAATTTTTTCTTTGAGAATTATGTCAATTGTGTTCGCAATATCTCATTTGATGTGAATCCAATACCTAATACGATATTCCGACTAGGAATTTGTAACCTAGATTTGTGAGGTTATCTAGGTTTTTTTGTAGCCTGACCAAAATCCATATAAACTTGAAGCTTACCCTAATCCTTAAAAAATTTAGACATTTAGTAAAAAATCTTGATTATGTGATAAAATCGCCTCAGATTATGGGCGGATGATGAGCGAAACAGAGTTTACTTCTTTTATTTGATACCTACTTCAAATTTTTTATTTAGTAATTTGAAAGCAACATCCTACATATGTACATTTTTTTATTATTCTCTCTCTTGACGTGATTAATTGATTTCTGACCGTTGGTAGTCATAAATGCAACTAAATTAAGACCGACTGCGCAAATGTTTTACCGTTTCTTTACAAGAGCTACCGTAATTTTCTTATAAATGCCCAACGAGACAAAAAATTCATATACCGCTAAATGAGAATTTTACCTATAAAAAGATCAATGCATGACGCAACCATTTTTTATCATTTCGTCTATGCCAATTGCCACGCAGCTTGCTGCAACAAAAATCGGAACAAAATATCGTTGCTGGATAATATATCCTAGGGATAGGGCTGCGACAATAGCAACCCGCAAAATAAACGGAGAGGAAAAGCTCTCCAACATATTTTAATGAAGAAGCAAACCATTATTTCTTCAAAGAGAATCAAATCCGAAATTACATACCATTCCTAGCCAAGATTTTATTGAGCCTAGTGACAGCTGACAGATTGTTAATTTCCTCAAAAAATGTATTCCGAGAAGATGATCGCAGGTCTTAAGATTTTTTTTAAGCCTTTCGTGTCATTTAGAAGTTATTTAAAAGTTAGTTTTCCTATGTTTTATTAATATCCTAGCCGTTTTCCTTAACCTTTTCAAAGCAAAACATCAAAAAAGTGTATTATGAGTATTAAGAGAAATCGAAGATGCTGGAGGTACCTAACATACACCTATCTTATATTAGTAGATGTCTATAGTCGAAACGGTAGCGAATTTGAGAAATTTTCTCAGATTGCTAATTTCTGATTACGATACAGCGGTGGACTCGTACAATTAAGATTAAATGAGATACACAAGTAAAGTAGATATTTTGTCCGAAAACTGAGACTTGAGAGTTGGGAGTTTTACTGCTGTTTTACTAACCTACTAGATGCACAAAATTAATATTATTGTTGATTGATGCAAATAATAACTAAATTTTATATTTACATCTAGTGTGCTGATGAAACAATATAAAAACTCCCAAATCTCAATTCGCGTTTTTTGAAATTGGAGAGAAATGAAAACTTATCTGACTTCTTATAAATTTGTATATGAAGTCAGATAAGCTTTCATTACTTTCCAATGACAAATTTGTAATAGACATGGAACCAGAACTGATATCATTTCCTTCGTTGCAAGCAAACTCGATAAACGTAACCAACCATGGTTCAGAAGTTCAACTTCGGTGTAGCATAGAAAGATAACAAAAAAGTACTATTGGAATTAGAAATTCCCCAAATTGAGTGCTGTAAATTAGACTAGCATCCAACCACGGAATTTTTTTATTCTTACTCCAATTTACAAGTAATATAAATATCAATGCATGCTCTGCTTTTCGTGGCAGAGATCATCAGAATTAGCACCAACAAGGATGTATGGTTCCTGAATTAGGTAAATATCTGGTTGCGAGATAAGAAGGTCAAACTTAGTTTATTGCTTGATTAAAAGGCATTATTTTAGAAAATACAAATGGTAGTTATATTAACACTATATACTTCTACGCCTTGCATCTAAAATGGTATCAAAAATTAACCCTCTTGCCTCTTGAACAATTTTTTTCTCAAAATGAGTCAATGAATAACTCCGTAACGGATTACCATATCAAACTGGTACACTCTGTCTATAGGTAAATAATTTTAAAGCAAAATTTATTTTTCGTTTAGAAGCGACATTAATCATTTTTTTGACAATTAAAACTTACTTGAATCAATAGTCTTACAGTTTGTTATATATCTAAAAGGGGTTGACTATTTTGAAACTGCCAAAGGAGTGAATAGCCAAAAATTACACTCGACCAAAACAGTTGTAACGAAACATGTGTGATCGTATGGATTTTTCCTCGGTGAAGGATCTCTCAGAACGTCGTTTCGTGTTCAGAAAATAGAATATTGATTCATTGCCCTTGCGCGGTCAGTTGAAGCACGGCTAATGCTCAGGAGTTTAGGGGTGGGCTTTGCAAGGGTTGAATACAATCTTGTCAGACCGCTGGTTGAAGGAACCATTTGATAAAAAAAAATCAACAATAAAAGGTTAAATTAAGTTGGGAAAATTAAATTAAGGTATGCAATACCAAGAAGATTTAAAGGAAACAAAATGTTAAAGAACCTGTTTAATTATGACCGAAAGGTATATTTAGGAATCACGGAAATGGAAATAACAGGGGGGAGGGAACATCACGACAGAATTTTAATTTTGCAAACGGTAATTATGAGCAAAAGTAAAGTAAAAAAAACTATATTTGATTACGGTAAGTCGAGTAGAAAGAACGCTGTATAAAAGTGTACCCGCCATTGTACTACCTACCTGATCTCACAATAATGCTTTAAAATCTCATGTTAATTATCACTAATAATAAGAAAATTATTTAAATTTTTCACCAAATCCAAAAATTAACATAATGATACTTTATTTAATCAATAAAAGGAAATCAATACCGAAATTATAATTTAAAAGTAATTTATATGGAATTATCATAATAAAATTATAGGCGCAAAATTAAATTTCAATGAACACCCTATTCTGTTGCTAACTAAACTAGCTAAACTTAAACTAGCCCTAATCTATTTAATAATTAACTAAGCCTAAGGAAATTAATTTTAAAAAAAAAATTAAGTATATAAGAAAAATGAAATTATGATTTAAATAAAAATAAAAAATTAATAAAAATAAAACAATTTTTTTTACTTGGTTTCGCAGAACATAATCCGTATGAAATGTTGATGAAGCTGTTGCTAATGTTGATTGTTGTTTCTTCGAGATGAATGTCGCCGATTTTTTTTCTCTTGGAGGTAAAATTGAAGGTCAACGATAATAATGACGTCATTCACCTCAATTCCATTATTTTCAAACGATTATTAGGTTGGTGTTATTACTGATTTACGGTTTATTAAAATATTTTTATTATAATCAGAATATTATTAACAATGGAAAGTTCGTTTTAGTTATAGTTTTATGTATAGATTTATATTACATAGGTTTTTGTTTAACAATTTTTATTATATTATGATTTTAGTTTGATATTCAATCAAACGAGTTTTACACTAATTTTACGGATCACTGAACTAACGCTCGAATTTGGCAACATTTATATGCCGGTTATAATCACACGTCAGTTTACTCTTCGAGCGTATTATCACGAAAGTTGCATAATGGTAACTGTTCACACAATTCTATGATTGCAAAATATATATATTATTTTAATTTTGGTCTTGCAACAATTTAATTAATTTACGCACAATGATTAACCAGAGTTTATAATTTTATGGTTTATGCTTTCGTTTTTTAGCATTCGTAAATTACCAAAATTTATCACAAGAGGCACACACTATTAACTGTCGCTTAATTTTCACAATGTCCTTGCGACCACATTTTTTCCCAATTTACGAGTAATACGTAAATCACAGTTTTGGGATCGCCTCACAATTTTAGTTACATTAATCGAACTGAACTATTATACTAACTAGAGTCCTTATATTATACAATACACAATTATAACTAGTAATTTGGGTTCATTTGTCTAAATTTTGCTGGGACATATAATTTTTCACACGCGCGATATTCATACGCGAAATTAGCGGTATATCGTCCCGTTCACAGACAAAATAAAAACTGATTATTAAAGTACCATAACTTCGTACTAACTATAAATTTTAACTTCATAATGTTTAATGGTTTAACTTATTAAGTGCACTATGTATACAACAAAACATTTTAATATAATTCTTTAATAAAGTTTATATTGACCGACAATATAATATAATTAGGTGGATCCAACCGATCCAAAATTAAAAGATTGACTGTCTTTTCCAAAACCAATTACCGACCACCTCAAATTGATAACCAAAAGCAAAAAAAACCGAATTTTTATATATAAGCACACGAATATGCATTCGTGTAGGTGTATTGTATGACAATTAATTACGTGACTACTTCGAGCACTGTATTTGTTGAATGTTGTAACCCAGTGGTGGACAGCGCTGCGTTACAATCGTGGGGACGACCCTCACCTGAGACGAGTCTCAAAGCCGGGCAATATACGAAACTATTCTTAATTTTTATTTTACGGGTTTGATGTTCATAGTTTCAAATCTTTAAGATGAAATATTCCTAATGATTTTCCATTCTCATCTGCAACTTCACATGCAACTTTGCCTACCATCCGTATGACCTGGCCTTTCACGTACTTCGGCGCAAGTTTCGCCGCAAATTGGTCGGATGCCTTACTCTGAACAAAATTACGGACGTAAATATCTTGACCCAAGCTAACTGTAGGTACTCTAGTTCTTAAATTAATGGACCGATTATTTATTTTAGATGCATTTTCGAGGTTCATGCGTACTTTAGAGAATATGTGTAGTAGGTTATCGGGCTTATCGTCGAAGGAAAGATGGGTACCACCAATCGATTGAAGTTGTTGCCATAAAGGATACAAGGAGCCATGAAGAATGGGGTGTTGTCCGAATACTATAAAGTGAGGAGAGTAGCCAGTCGATTCATGGGTAGTATTTCGCAACGCAAATGTTACGGCATTCAGATGTAAATCCCATGACCGGTGATCATCTTTTATGTATGCCCGTAAGGCGGCAAGTAGGGACCTGTTCACTCTTTCACTAGCATTTGCCTGGGGTGAGTACTAGGGTGTGAAGATATGCTTCACTCCATACTTTTGACATAATTGTTGTAACACGTGTGAGTCAAATTGTTTTCCATTGTCAGTCACAATCACCTCGGGAACCCCAAACATAAAAAATACATGATTTTCCAAGAATTTTACCACGTCCGCTGCGGTTGCTTGTCGCAAAGGCACAGTCATCACGAATTTAGAAAAATGATCTAAAATTATCAGAATACATGTATTACCAGCACGTGTTCGTGGATACGGCCCTAGAAAATCAAGGTACAGTCTCTGCCAGGGTCTCGAAGTGATTGGGAGTGACGATAGTGGTGGTTGCGTACAATAATTTACTGCTTTGTTCGTTTTACACTCTTCACATTTACTTACAAATAAACGAACATCGTGTGTCAGGTTAGGCCAGTAAAAGTAACGTCTCAATAAGTCACAGGTTTTATGAATGCCCGGATGACCACCTGTAGGAGGCGAGTGCGTTTTAGTTATGAGATCCGACCGTAGTTCTTTAGGAACAACTAATTTCCATGATGACATATTAGAACTAGGCTCGTAGGATAGTTGAGGTTTAAGGTTTATATATATTTTACCATCCTTATCGACAAGGTTAGTTTGGTTAGACGATGCCCGGATATTATCTAACTGGGAACGATATTCAGGTGTCGTAAAATGTTCAGAACTGAGGTCGATTCCAGGAGATTCTGGAGTTAAGGTAAGAGCGTCCATATACACTCTTGAAAGAGCGTCGGGGACTGTGTTTTGACTTCCCTTGCAATATTCCACATCGAAATTAAATCCCTGCAGAGATAAACTCCAGCGAGCCAATTTGCCGTGGGCATCTTTGAGAGACATGAGCCAGGTTAAGCTGGCGTGGTCAGTGATGACGATGAAGGGTAGACCCTCCACATATGCTCGGAATTTCTTAATCGCCAAAAACGCCGCCAGGCACTCCAGTTCAGTGACCGAGTAATTGCGCTGTGCTCCATTCAGTTTTCGGGACATAAACGATATGGGATGGTCTAACCCTTCCGCGTCTCTTTGGAACAGAACTGCTCCAATACCTGTTGAACTGGCGTCACACTGAATATAAAACCTTTTTGTAAAATCGGGTGGAACCAGCACAGGGCATGAGATAAGGCAGGATTTTAGCTGGTCGAATGAAATTTGAACTACAGGAGTCCACTGAAAACGTTTACCCTTTTTGAGCAGATCCGTGAGAGGAGCTGACAGTTCCGCATAGTTCCTAACAAAACGGCGATACCAACCCGCCATGCCCAGGAATCGGCGCACTTGACGGACAGTCTTTGGCCTCGGGAACTCACTAATACCCCTCACTCTGGCCGGATCAGGCCGCAATCCTCCCACACCAACGACATGACCAAGGTAGTCCGTCTCCTTGAGAAGGAATTGGCATTTGTCCACGTTGATGGTCAACCCTGCTTCTGAAAGCCGCCTTGCGACATCCTTCAAAAGCAAGAGATGCTCATCAAAAGTAGCGGTAGCAATCAATAGGTCGTCAAGGTAGACGAATACCTTGTCCTGTAGTTGGTGGGGAATCACTTTACTCATTAATCGGCACAGAGATTGAGGAGCATTACAAAGCCCGAATGGCATAACTTTAAATTGATAAAGCGGCCGTCCTGGGATTGCGAACGCTGTTTTCTCCTTGGAAGCTGGGTCTAAGGCAATTTGCCAAAAGGCATCTTTTAAGTCCAACTTTGATATGTATTCAGTTTTGTCAAGCCGCCCCAAGAGACCATCAACAATAGGCAAAGGAAACGCGTCTTTTTTTGTGACACTATTAAGTTTACGTGCGTCTAGGCAAAGACGCACCTTCCCGTTTTTCTTGCGCACAAGTGTCATTGGTGAGCTCCATGGGCTAGAGCTTTCTTCGATCACATCGAGCAGCAACATACGATCAATTTCCGTGTACATTTCTTTTTGCACCGCAGGCGATACGGCGTAATATTTTTGTTTGATCGGGGCTGCATCTCCGGTATCAATGACGTGATAAAGCAATGTGGTACGACCGAGTCCAAGATTTTGGAAATCAGGGAGTGCGTGAATGACAGCATTAAGTTGTGAACGTTGTTCATCAGTTAACACGTGATGTTTAGCATTATTCATTGACGATTTACGTTCACTTTTGGACGATGTATCGGAATAATTTTCTCCGGCCTTTAAAATTTGCTCCTGGTCCGTTAAGGTAAGCTTTGATGGTGCTCCTAACTCAGAGATAATAGTAGGCTTTAAATTGAACGCGTTCCAAAAATCACATCCAAGGTAAAGTGGTTGTTGGAGAGTTGGAACCACGCTAATTTTTAAAATTTTAATTTCATTATTGAATTCCACAGGGGTCTTAACATATCCTAGAATGCGTTGTTTCGATCCATCCGCGGTTTGCACACATCCTGACAGATTAATCAATTTAAGATTGTGTTTCCGAATAAACTCTTCAGCTCCACAACCCAAAGCACTGATATTAGCACCACTATCCAACAAGCCCTTGAGTGGAATTCCGTTAAGAGAAACCACTGCATAGGGCCTATTATCTTCAAAATGATCAGATGAACCATATATGGATTCTGAAATTTGTGCTCGAAGTTTGCGGCGAAATTTAAAGTGACAAATGGATCGAAGTTTATGCTTTCTCGATGAAGTTACCCTAGTTTCCGGAGTATGGCTATCTAGTTGATTGGAGGGTGATTTGTTTAGTGAACATTTGAGGATCACTTCTCTTGTGGTGGGGTGAATTGTCCTAAAGATGGATTGGGTTTCGGAAACTGACTTTGGGAATGGTGGAACCCACGCCGTCCCATTCCCGGTCTCCAGTTTCCCTCCCGGTTGCAAGAAATACAGTGTGGTAACATAACGTCAGACATTCCACAACCAAAACAGAAAATTCGTAGTGGAATATCACAGTTCCACCAACTATGGCCAGTTTTCTTACAATTCCAACATTTTACTGAAGAGTGGCTTGACATATCTTGAGCCGAAGCATATATTAGAGGCTTCGTAGACTGCATAGCCGAAATATTTTGATCGGTAAAATTCCCAGATTGCCTTATTTCGTCCAGATCTTCTACGTCGTTATAAACCGCATGTATTTGTGGAGGTCTGAACCGAGGCCTTTCAGGAATGTAGTTAGCGTTTTTCCAAACATCTTCAACGTTCGTGCAAATACTGAGTAGCTCGGAAACAGAGTTGATGAATCTACCAGCAAGGTGAATTTTCAGGTCTCGCCGCATGTTCTTTTTCAATATTTCTAACATCTCCAGATCGCTGAACGGATTGGTTAGGGGCTGAGATAATTCATAGATTGCGTAGTAAAATTCGATAAAATTCTCTCCAAATTTTTGTTTTCTGTTTTCTATGCTTTGTCGAATTTCAATATCCGAACGTCGAATTTTAAACCTATGCAGTAATGAGTCCTTAAGGTGTTGCCAAGTACATTGTGAATTTTGTTGTAACATTATCCAATAGTGATTCCGTGCGAGTCCCTTTAAGAACAAATGTAGTTCATTAACCAATTGATGTTCGGAGACATTATTGGTGTTTGATAGATGTTCCACTTGAAATATGAACTTTTCTACTGGCATATCAGTTCCATCGTACGACAACTTCCATTTATACATTTGGGTATTTGGGTACACTACGGAATCTTTTATCGGGCCAAAATGGGGTGTGTACTGAGGTTGAGGTATTGCGTCATTAAGGAAGGGTTTATTATACGGGAGTCTGGTGTTTATGTGGTTATGTATGCTCACTGGAATTTGATTAGCTTGTTGGTTAGGTGAATATGGTTGTGGAAATTGAGTTGGTACAACTCCATAGCCTAACTGTGGTTGATAATTCGGTGGCATTTTATTAAATGAGGATATGGGAAGCATGGTTGGTTTCTGATATGTGGTATTAACATAAGATCGCATGATCGGAAACTGACTAGGGGCTACAGGACCTGTATTAATGAATGGGGCGGAACCAGGCATCGCGTAATTACATATGTTGGGATATTGAGAGTTTGAACTAGCCTTTAATATACCTTCCTGCGTAAATGCTGGATTATTCAGAGTATTGTACGTGGACGTTCCAGGCACCGAATGTATGTGGGCATTTGTAGTCACAACAGTCGTATCCGTTGTGATGGCCTTGTCCTGGCCAACAATCGCGGTCTCTATCAAGTTTGGAGCTCGCTGTATCTCTTGAGTAACTATACCAGCGACTGAGCCCTCTTTTGAAGTATTATCTATTAATTCATCAGACCCGAGAGACTGTACAGCTAAACTTGAATGTACGATCGTTGTTGGGTGACTCTTCATAAGATTGTCTAATATTTCCGATGCATCAATGTTGATAGAACTGAGTTCAGTTATGGTATCGTCTAACGATTGTGATTTATCGGAAAATTTTCCGCATGCATTTACTAAATTAGAAATATGTTGTTTTAGATTATTAGATTTAGTTTGTACTGTGGGAATAGCCGTGAGGCGTATCACACGACCCAATAAATGAAGGAGTCGAGTATACACAATGCTAATATCTTCGGAGACGCTAATGTCTGATTTAGCCAGGTTAAGAAGTCTGGTCTGCAAATTTTGTGACTTAAGAACGCAGATGGACAATTCAGCTTCAGGAAACGAAGATGCCAAAGAGTGTAAGCCTTGAGGAACTAATGAGGGATTCTCTTGTTCTTGTACTAAACGTTCATCTAAGATACGATATCTATCGCTAACATCACCCGTTATTTGTCGCAGTTCACATTCAACGTTAAATTCATCGTTTTCCAGATCTTCAGATTTCATCGGAGATGGGTACATTTTGGTTACGGTTTTGGTTATAATTTAAGTTCTAATTCGATTACCTCAGTTAAATTTAGAGAGTAAGGTTAATTGATTTTTTTGTTTTTTTATTTATGATTAAAGAAATTGTTTAAATTTTAAAATGTTACTCTAATCGCTCGATTTAATTTTAAAGTTTGATTATTCTGTCAAATGGCAAAAATTAAAATATTTGTTGCTTTCGTAATTATTATTTAACATGACTAATGGTGAGATCAAGCAGGCAATGCAATACAGGTACTTAAACTATTAAGTGTTTTCTAATCGTGATGAAAAGGGTAATCGATCCATTAATCCACAACTGAGTCAACATTCACTAAGGATCAGATTCAGTGGTGAATAAATCAATTTTATAAAGGGTTAGGATTGCTATACTACGCTCAGACAAACAACTCAACATAATAAAAGAAATGTTTGCGAATATAGCGAGGATTTTGAAGAATTACTGCGATCGTTATACTGTCAGTGAAATCAACAAAGAAAATTAATTTCAATAGAATTCATTGGACAAACGTTACACTTTCGCAATCAGTTTAAGAATTTCATTCGAGGCTAGTGTAGCTACATTAATCATGAAAATGCATCGAGTGGAACTCCTAGACAGACTGGGGATTTGACTAGAGTTATTTCAGAGGTTAACCGAACAATTTAATCAACAATTTATAAAACAAATTAGAATTAATTGCGAATCTGAAATAATGAGTCAAGTATGGATAGGGTACAGGGAATAGGGAATCGGTCAGAATTAAAAAACTTGGGAAACGAGGTTAATAACTGGAAAGAAATTAACTAAAATAATATAAAAGGAAATGTATGGGTTATAGCCTATTTTAGTCAAACTTGGGCGCCACTGTAACGAAACATGTGTGATCGTATGGATTTTTCCTCGGTGAAGGATCTCTCAGAACGTCGTTTCGTGTTCAGAAAATAGAATATTGATTCATTGCCCTTGCGCGGTCAGTTGAAGCACGGCTAATGCTCAGGAGTTTAGGGGTGGGCTTTGCAAGGGTTGAATACAATCTTGTCAGACCGCTGGTTGAAGGAACCATTTGATAAAAAAAAATCAACAATAAAAGGTTAAATTAAGTTGGGAAAATTAAATTAAGGTATGCAATACCAAGAAGATTTAAAGGAAACAAAATGTTAAAGAACCTGTTTAATTATGACCGAAAGGTATATTTAGGAATCACGGAAATGGAAATAACAGGGGGGAGGGAACATCACGACAGAATTTTAATTTTGCAAACGGTAATTATGAGCAAAAGTAAAGTAAAAAAAACTATATTTGATTACGGTAAGTCGAGTAGAAAGAACGCTGTATAAAAGTGTACCCGCCATTGTACTACCTACCTGATCTCACAATAATGCTTTAAAATCTCATGTTAATTATCACTAATAATAAGAAAATTATTTAAATTTTTCACCAAATCCAAAAATTAACATAATGATACTTTATTTAATCAATAAAAGGAAATCAATACCGAAATTATAATTTAAAAGTAATTTATATGGAATTATCATAATAAAATTATAGGCGCAAAATTAAATTTCAATGAACACCCTATTCTGTTGCTAACTAAACTAGCTAAACTTAAACTAGCCCTAATCTATTTAATAATTAACTAAGCCTAAGGAAATTAATTTTAAAAAAAAAATTAAGTATATAAGAAAAATGAAATTATGATTTAAATAAAAATAAAAAATTAATAAAAATAAAACAATTTTTTTTACTTGGTTTCGCAGAACATAATCCGTATGAAATGTTGATGAAGCTGTTGCTAATGTTGATTGTTGTTTCTTCGAGATGAATGTCGCCGATTTTTTTTCTCTTGGAGGTAAAATTGAAGGTCAACGATAATAATGACGTCATTCACCTCAATTCCATTATTTTCAAACGATTATTAGGTTGGTGTTATTACTGATTTACGGTTTATTAAAATATTTTTATTATAATCAGAATATTATTAACAATGGAAAGTTCGTTTTAGTTATAGTTTTATGTATAGATTTATATTACATAGGTTTTTGTTTAACAATTTTTATTATATTATGATTTTAGTTTGATATTCAATCAAACGAGTTTTACACTAATTTTACGGATCACTGAACTAACGCTCGAATTTGGCAACATTTATATGCCGGTTATAATCACACGTCAGTTTACTCTTCGAGCGTATTATCACGAAAGTTGCATAATGGTAACTGTTCACACAATTCTATGATTGCAAAATATATATATTATTTTAATTTTGGTCTTGCAACAATTTAATTAATTTACGCACAATGATTAACCAGAGTTTATAATTTTATGGTTTATGCTTTCGTTTTTTAGCATTCGTAAATTACCAAAATTTATCACAAGAGGCACACACTATTAACTGTCGCTTAATTTTCACAATGTCCTTGCGACCACATTTTTTCCCAATTTACGAGTAATACGTAAATCACAGTTTTGGGATCGCCTCACAATTTTAGTTACATTAATCGAACTGAACTATTATACTAACTAGAGTCCTTATATTATACAATACACAATTATAACTAGTAATTTGGGTTCATTTGTCTAAATTTTGCTGGGACATATAATTTTTCACACGCGCGATATTCATACGCGAAATTAGCGGTATATCGTCCCGTTCACAGACAAAATAAAAACTGATTATTAAAGTACCATAACTTCGTACTAACTATAAATTTTAACTTCATAATGTTTAATGGTTTAACTTATTAAGTGCACTATGTATACAACAAAACATTTTAATATAATTCTTTAATAAAGTTTATATTGACCGACAATATAATATAATTAGGTGGATCCAACCGATCCAAAATTAAAAGATTGACTGTCTTTTCCAAAACCAATTACCGACCACCTCAAATTGATAACCAAAAGCAAAAAAAAACCGAATTTTTATATATAAGCACACGAATATGCATTCGTGTAGGTGTATTGTATGACAATTAATTACGTGACTACTTCGAGCACTGTATTTGTTGAATGTTGTAACCCAGTGGTGGACAGCGCTGCGTTACACAGTCTTTGGATGCTTTTGAAACAACTATTGCTAACTTATTTATTCCATGACAATGTATCCCCTATGATACAAAATTTGCAACTTAAAAAAAACGTAAAATAGAAAAAAAGTCTGACAGCAGCCACATCAGCCTATAATAAGTCATTGCGAAAAACATTCTATCGAAAACTATGCAAAGTCACTCGTAATTTGTCCGAACCAAATAATTTAATCAAGCACTTGTTATAAATCATAAAACGGCTAAACGGACGGACATTGACCCATATAGCATTATAAAAATTGACATTACTTCACAAATTATTTGCACATATACAAAATAATAACTATCTCACGATTATGAATAATATAACAACATTTTAACAATGACTCAATTTTTAATAAATCACATTCTATCGTGCGTCGAACTCTTGTCCATTTTCAAAAGCATAAAACTGCCAGCGCCTGAATCGACTGAATTAAATTAAGACATAATAAAGGTTTGTGAAAGTAAAAGCAGATGTCAGTAAAATAATATTTTTAACATGCATCTTTTAATTATTCACCTTTTGTTTGAAACAAATAATTAGTGATAATAGTAGTAATAAAATAACAAAACTATAAAAATTAAATCAACAGTCATCATTAATTTCGTCGACTCAGCAATTGATTAGATTGGTGTTGCGATTAGAGCTTTCTGATTCACCTTAGAATATCATTATCATTTAGTTTTTAAATTCAGTTCAAAAGTACAACGATAATTAGTTAGATCGTTTCCCATTGTAGATCTGTATTTTATGAAAATAATCACCAAATAATAGACAATTATTAATTAATAGATGGAATTGTATAAAACTATAAAAATAACCTTGGCTAATTTTTACTAACGAAACATCACGTATCGCGTGGTTATAACCACTCGTCTGTTACTTGCTTTAACTACATATACACTACACTACAATGTTCACATGACATTAGCTTTACTAACCAAACTGTTTTACACCGTTAAAAATAATAACAATAAGCTTAACAAAAAGCTTGTTGTGCTTTTCTAAATATATTTGTTATTCAGCATGATGCTATGGTAGCATAAGCTTCAGGGGAAATAAACTGCATTACCAGTGTCAGCTTAAAGTTTGCTTAATTTTTCTACTCGAATATAGATGTCACGTCGTGCGAAAGTTTATCAAATACACAATTTCAATTCAACAAAATTTTAATTTTATAAACTTTTATACAGTAATCAGCGCATTGTAAGCTTTCATTATTTAGATGTGTGCGTGTGTTTTTTTAAGAAACTAAATTTAAATATTCGAATTATGATAGATTTGCATTAGCAAATTTAAAAAGTGATTATTAAAAATCAATATTTAAACTACGAGTGGTGCGATTTTTTTTATTGACTTGGTATAAATTCATAATACTGATTTAGCACGAGAGGTTTTTATGATATAGGGAACGAATGATATTGATTTTCCATATTATGTGTTTTACAAATCAATAACTGACGCCACGATAGTGAATAACTCGTATTTTTCCAAGTTAAACTATGGGATTTCCCTAAATAAGTATGATACATAACACAGTGTTCGCACTGGATCCGGTTTATAAATGTTTGCCCACTGTCGTCCTTCACGCGCATTTAAATATGTAATGTTAGTTAATTACATCAGTATTATTATTGGGAACAGTATTGGGTTGGTACTAAAACTAATTTAACGCAGTTAGTAATTTTTTACAGAACACTGAAAATTTGTCAATATTTCAAATCTGTTTTTTAATAATTTAAGCACCAACATCTTTTTTAGGAGTTGTGCATCTTATTTATTTTCTTCAGTAAGTCAAGGAGGGTAACCCAAATTATTTTAACGTTAATGAGTTGGCATATTAGTAAATTTTTGATCATTGTATATTATGGCTGCCATATCTGATTTGCAATTACTTGTGTTTAAAAATTAGTTTGTGTTTTTCCCAGTGTTGTGCCGTCGACTATGTAGAGAATAGCGTAGAGAAAATTACTTTTTCCGTTAATAATCAGCCAAATTCTGTGTTTTCTCTGTTAATAAAAACGATTTCAAGGTGGAAAGCTTCATTGTTACCCCACATTTGATAAATCTTTAGTTGTTTTAGAACATTTTGAAAAAAATAGACACTTTTGTTAAAAAGTAGAACTTGATACACAGTTATGTTTTATATCAAACAAACAGGTGTAAAACTGTTAATGTACTACAATCAACAACAAAGTTAAAAAATGTTAAAACACAAAAATTACTTATAAACGTAATAGTTTGACTATAGGCTCGCTATTTCAGGCAATAAAACTCCAATGAAAAAAAATAGCAATGATGTTTCTCTCGACCAAATGTAAATGGATTTTTATGGTTGAAATGTGAAGTTGGATTTAAAGCAGGAAAAACGAAATTGGTTGGACAAAGTCAAAATGTGTGCGCTCTATCTGTATGCCGTCCGTGTTAAGTGAATACAGTATATCGAAGATGTATGTTAGTCCAAATATTACCGAAGCAATAATAACATTTAAAACGGGTTTTGTTAATGATCTTGGATTTGTCAACAAAATAATTTAATTTTGCGATCGGTATAATACTACCACTTATAGTTGTTCTAAAATCGGTTAGCCAAATCGCCGGAGGACTATACTTGACAAATATTTTAGATTATATACAATTCCGGATTAATACAATTTCGGAAAGTCGACGTATATATGAGCTATGGTAATGCACTAATTTTAAAATCATTATCATTATCCCGTATTATCAATATTCTGCTTGCTTTTGTCCCGCTTTTTAAGATCCCGCTTTTGCTGAAATCTTAAAATACCCTGCCAAAAAGCGGGAATTGTTTAAAACATTAAAATTGCAATTTATACCTTTTTATTAAGACCTAGGCCATTTCTTGACCGATCATTGTTACATTTGCTCAATGGTACTTGGCCATTCCTCAATCAATAATTGCCAAATTCGGCATGCAGAATTGGATTGGAATTCGAATTTGAATTGTGAATGCAGTTTTGGAAGGGAACGCAAAAATTCTTATTTATTTAATTTAATTAATTTAAACAATTTTTTTTGTGATTCTACAGTGTTTACTTTTTTGAAATGCCGAACCGTTCCCGTACAAACCAAATTAAAATAAATCGTTGGTTAAAACTTAATCGTAGATTTCTTAAATATAAATTGTAATAAAGTTCCAACAACAATCCGCCTTTCTTATTTCCAGGGGCGTGAAATGGGAAGTATTTTGGTTTTTGGTATACATATAGGAATTTTGAAATTTGGTATTTTGCATGGGAATTTTGTATTTTTCTAATTATTTTTTATTGGAATTTTTGTTTCTGAAAATTTATGGTTTACAATTTTTATTTTGGTTTTGGCGGATCATAGCCAACCGGTTCTGGAATTCGGCCGTGCTGAATGTATAAAGGCAATTCTGACCAAGTAATGGTTGGGTTTGGTATGTAAAAATTGATTGGGATTTTAACGTGAATTTGGATTGAAGTTCTGGGATTCGACCATTCTGTTCGAAATTTAATTCCTAACCAATTATTGTCAAATTAAGTATTCTAAAGTGGATCTGGATTCTAACACTAATTAAATTCAACAATGCTGAATAGAACTCAATGAATTACTTCACTATATTATAGTTAAATTTGATTTAGTATAATTGGAAATCTAACATCTATTTTATATGAAATACTAAATGTTGGCCATTTTGAAACTAATTAATGATGTAAATTTAAAACCACATTTCATTAAAAAATAGCCGTTCTTTTAAACACGACCAAAAAAAGTACCTTTGATAAACCGTTCGTATTAAACCACAAATTAAGATCAAAAATTCGAATTATTCCGCAAGTCATTGGATCTATAGTATTTAAAAACCTATGGCTGTTTATTGTATTCATTTAAATCAAAAAATGTAATAAATATAAAAAAAATTAATGGAACTGCCTGGTTTCATTTAGCATGGCCAGAATCTAGAATATTTTCCGCTCTACAAACTCTTTTCAATTAGAAAATTGGCATTACAGCTGAGTGCTTTACAAACCTAATTTGACCTTAATTTGTAGTTCATTTTATTTCGACCAAAATCCAAAAAGTTTTCAAAGATTCATGTTTAGAATTCCAATTCACAAGTGCTGAAATTTGCGCCTACTAAAGAGTGTTTCAATTTTGGCGGGTCAATGTGCAGAATGTCCATGTAGCCCCGTCCTGCTGAAAACACAGGTCGTCTACCTCCAGATCGTTCAATTTGGACCACAAGAAATCGATTAGCATCGTTATGTAGCGCTCGCCCGTTCGCCGCGCGCAACATTTGTACTAATGATGATTCATTTATTTAATAAAGTTTTCTTATTTGGACACACTGCTCAATCGTGCAACTTATCATGGTGATTTGGCATCAGTGACTGAAAAAAAAACACCAGATTAGATAGACGCCACCAAAACAACATGGCCGCCACAGGTTGCCAACTTCGAACCGCCAAAATTTGAAAACCCTATATTAGAAGGATCGGACAAACAAGAAAAGTATTGTACTAAATTCTGTTTAGGAAGCGATTATAAAAATTTATATACGATAGCTTTAATTTAAATTACTAGAGCTGTAATGTAATACTTACTTTAGTTTAGTTCGAATATTTTTTTTTTTGAAATTATTATGTTTTCGGTATGAAAAAAAGTTACACATTTGTCCTGTAATACTACGTAATATAAAGTTTGTTGTATGCTTAAAACAGATTGCGTTCAGATTTTTTGTTTAAATATTTGAAAATTCATATTTATAATACCTTAAAATATTTTACACGTACTTATCTCACTCATTTTTGTTTTGTAAAAATTGAATGTTAACTTCCAAAACTTTGGAAAACGCCAATTTGAACTAGAAAAAACAACGAGAATAGCTCAAAAACAATATTCTACATTTTCTACGAATTATCTAAATACTCTACTAATAATTGACATTGCATACCCAAAAATCAATTATCTACACTACCTTCGACACCAACATGTAAATAATTCCAAAATTCGCGTATACGCACAACACTGGTTTTTCCATATGCTTTTCTGGATTACATCGCTAACAATGTTTTCATATTTTTACTATCAAATGCCACATCCGAGACGGTTTTCAGAAATTTATCATAGTTGTGGAATGGCCAAACATGGCTATGCTTTAAATTACTATTCATTATTGTTTAAAGAGTGTTTACGACTTCATCGGAATATCATTTCATGGGTATGAGCAATTGATAGATCTAACATAAAAACATAGTAAGATCGGTGATCACCTCGCAAAATCTCGACTGGTGTTAGGATGAAGTAGTAAGAAACTGTTTAAACAGTAGTGATATGCTTCTGGGCCATGTTTGGCCAGTCCACAACTATGAAAAATTCTAAAAATCGTCATAGATATGAACATTTGATAGATCTAACATAAAAGCACAGTGAGATCGATGATCACCTCCCAAAATCTCGACTAGTATTCTGATGAAGTTAAATTTTTTAAACCATATTTTAATTTCAAGTTTAAGTTCAAATATTTTAATCTTTTTTACATTTTAAATGTAGTTTCGCCTAAATGTTTTCTATTTTAGGTTTCTAATCACTAACACAAATCACAATGTTTACTTAGGATTTTTTTGTAGGAATTATTTCACTCCGGTGACTTTACTATGTAATAGTTGTTAGCGCGCAAGAATATACAATTAACTTTCATAATAAAAACAAAAAAAAAATCGTATTTTTATTTTTACTTAGTTTTTTGCCGTACACGCTCTTGTTGCGCATACTGTAGATGAACTGAAGAGCTTGAAAATTTATCTACGCTCTGCAATCAAAACTAGGTTGTGCCACACTCCAACGTACTTTAGCCGAAGAAGAAACTCGAGTTGTAATTAAGCAGGATCCCATGAGGACCTCCTACATTATACGGCGCAAAGAAAAAATACTTAGCGCAAGACTTCGAGAATGACTGGCTTGTGAGCTAAGTTTTCCGGAATCATTCAGTAGTAATTCCGTAATTTGCCCATTGAAGCAGGTCATTCTGCCCAATAGTCGCAGTATATTCGGTCTGCAAAAAACCAGTCTTATAGACAGAGACCAGTTAGTCTAGCGATGCGGAAAGGACTATTACTATCTTAACAGAAGCTAATCCAAAAAGTCCTACGAGCGGATTTCTAACTTTTCTATATTCTGTTTTCTTAAGTTTTCTCGTAGTTTTCCTTACTGCTTTAAGATTGAAATATCAGAAAAGCTTATTCCGGGTCGTTTGTTTGGTAATGAGATGACGATTTTTCGAAAGCTTATTTGATTACTTGCGTCAAAGACGACGCTAGTAATTTAATATTGTCAGCAGAGGTTGGAGCCCAAAAGCGAGTTTCCCAGTTTGTTAGCTTCTTACGGTACGGTTTAAGAGGTGGTCATTGCTTTATATTAAAAGTATCGCTGTGGTCTGAGTAAGGAATACCCATATTTACCTCCACAGTTGAATACTAAATCAATAATTGACATAGAGCACAAACTAATGCCAAGCACTTTCCTCCTTATAGAATTCACAAAAGTTGGTTCACACCCTTTATTGAGGATTTCAAGTTCAAGGGCGGTATTCTTGAAATCGGTGGAAATTTCCCCAATCGGAATACAATTTGCTTTGAAATTCTCTATATTATGGCCATTAAATGGTAGTGTCTACGAGTTACAGAAATCCCAATAGTCGCACTATATGCTGCACTCCCATCAGATGGCTGGTTATCACTGATAACACGAAAAATATGATTTTTTGAGCTAATACGTTGAGCAAACAAATGAAACGTTTCATTTCAACAAACGATTTCAGAATTTCGGGATTTGGAATTTCGACGAATGGCGCATTATGGATATTCACTGCTCTGGATGTGATAGAACTGTGTTTGTTAATTCACTGGAATTTCATTTAACTGTAAAGAAATTTAGTAATCCATAAATGCTGGACTGGTTACTGATAAGATAACGTTCAGATTGCATCACTTTAATGCGCAATAACTGCTTCATAAGATTACATTGATTTTAATACTTTTGACCATTTCCTTGGGAAAACGAGTATTTCCACATTTAACATGAACTTGATGTAATTTTTTTACCCAAATACAAATTGGCGCAATTTAAGTATTTTTGACACACTATTGATTATGTTATCTTGCTGGATAAGCTTAATTTTACATCACTAGACTTAGAATTTAGTTATCATGATTATGTTCAATAAAATGAGTTTACTTGAAAATTAGAGTACTAGTCACATTGACAACCGACAATAAATTGATTTTGTGACGTTTGATGTGATATATTACTACTATAATCATGTTCAGGTATTTTTGCAAACAACTAACACTACGTCATTTGCATTAGTGACCACATTTTTTTCTCTCCCTCTTTTTTTAACAAAAACCCACCTCCACTTCCGTTTGAATGTAAACATTTAGCAACCTTTCTGTAATTTTCAGAGCTGGTATTGATAGTGTTAACTCTTAAATCCTTTGGGTACCATGGCTACCAGTTTTACGGGAAACACCATCTATTAACTTTAGTCCACTTAGTAAAATTTTATAATTTATAATTTACTTTTTTGAAATTCACTTCCAACCAGGCCCTGAAGCCGTTTACCGCTCATTATTCGTTTTTAATATAAAGTACATACTAATTATATACATTTTACACCTCGACAATTTGAAAGATTTTTTATTTCCTTTATCCGTAGAGTCGGACAACGTATCGTTCGTATGTAATATTGGTTTGTACCGAACTTGAGAATTGTTTATAAGTTGGTACGAACGTTTAGTTTGTTCTTACAGCTTCCTTTAATACTATTGAGTTCAGTGTATGTTTTTGATTTTGTAATAAGAATATTATTTATTTTACCACTTTCTCACAATTTGCGACGAGTTGTAAATGGTTAAATTTGAATCAATAAAAATATATTCTAAACTAATTTTTCATCAATACCGGTCAAGATCAGTTTAAAAAAAACTAAAGTAGGAATGACTACTTTTTATAAAAAATGTTTTACAACCAAAAATTTCACCCCTGTGCAGCCCAGATGGATTTACTGATCATAAATTGTAAAAGTCATTGATGTTTGAACAAAATAGATTCGCCTACCATATAGGACCTTTGTCATTCTTTGTAAATATTTTGAAAAGTATAAAGCTTTTACGAAAATACGATTAAAAACAAAAGATAGTAACTTAAGTTTCAAACAAAATTTGTTCAGATCTGATTTTTGTTCAGATCTGGATTGACTATTCGGGATAAAACGGGTATTGGCTATTACATATTCACACCCAATATGAAGCCTCTTTGAACAGATTTTTATACTGGTGGTTCTGATTCTATTAAAGGCTTTTTTTATAAACTTCATGTGAGGTTCGTAGACTACTACCAGGTCAAGTATCGGTAGTGAAAATTTTGTTTTGGTCTCCAACTCTCCAACTCAACAACATCGGAAGCAAGGGTCAGATTTAAAACCTCTCGCCTATTTTTAATAATAAATGTGGGCTTTTGTCCAATGATATAAACTATAGGAGATTAGTATTTATTTAATAAGTACTCAAAAACGACTCACCCGTGCTGTTGATGTCCGTATTTTTACCTCTTTACTTCGAAAGATATCTCCTCCATTTCGATGGACAAGAACGCAATCTTCTCCCGATTTAACAAGTCTGAAAAGAAAAAATGTCAAAAATTAGTGTGTAATGAGCAATAATGATTTATTGAAATTTTAGTAGAAAATTTGTGTTGTCCACATATCATTTGTGATCAAACCACACAATAACACTAATATCACAACTGATTACAAACTAATTCTGATTTTACAATTACCTTGAAATTTTTGACCAAAATTCATTCCAAATTAATTACACTTCATTAATTAGTTGAAGAACACTCCTATGGTTTGCCGAAGGATAAATTCACCCCAAAATGAATAATGTGATTAATTGCTCATTAAAATCCATTAAGTAATTGTTTTAATTTATAAAATGCGTTCTAAAAATATTGTACAAAATTTAACAGAATTATATCAGTTTTGACCAGCTAATAAATATCAATTTTATCACCTACATCTTGTGTTAAATGTTCCACTATCAGCCCTATCTTATCTCGATTTATTGTTTGCTATATGCCGAGCTACATAACGTCATAGATGAAAATAATATTTGTAGAGTATTGAGAGAATGCTGCTAGACGGTTAAGTCGTTTTATTTTAAAGTTTACTGAAACTAAACTAACTAACTACATACTGAAATAGTAATTGGGAAATAATAGGATATATTTGTTAATTCAGCCCTTGAATAATATGAGTCAGGTGTGCCAATGTATTAGAAAAAATAAAAAAAAAATGTAAATATGTATCAATTTCGGTATATAGAAAAAAAAATTATCGAGCTACACTAATCAATAAAAACCCCATTTGCTCTTGTGTGAAGTTAGCTCAGACAAGAATTTATTAAAAATCACGTTATATCAATAGAACATGCGTATTTGTACAAAATAAGCTTTCATTAGACATGATAAAGATACTTGGCACGCTAAAAGTATAAATTTGTCGGATTAAGGCTATGTGGTTTTGAGATCGTCATACTTCTGCCTTACTTTTAGAAAAGTTAGAAAAAAATCGTTCAGTGGCAACTTTCCATACAACTCGTATTTGAACAAAAATTACATTTAAGTTTGCCATGGTAAAATAATTAAACGGAACTTCAAAACAAGATAATTTTTGAGAGTTGGCAAACGATTATAGTAAACCTTGAGTCTACCACCTGGTGACAGGAATTATAAGTGGTGATTCCATGTACATTTTGACATTTTAACATTTTGATTTGATAAATCAAGGCGTTTATTGTTTTAATAATTTGAAAAGAACGAGTAGAAATTAATTAAAGTGAAAAATAGTGAAAAACTAGTGAACTATTATAATTTGAAGCTAGTTTTATTTAATTCCCAAAATATTGGGAAAACAAAATATTTTGTTGTTATAGAATTGAATAAATCATATTAAAGATAGTATTCAAAATCATAATGGATAATGGTAAAGCTAAGTGTTCAAGAGTATCGTTGGATTATTGTGGAGTACCCTAATGTAACTCTTGTTGGTAAACAAAAATTTCTATGCACCGTGTTCCCAAACAAGGCGTAGAATTACGATCAGAGTTAATAAAATGGCAAATAGCGTTGAAAATAGGAAAGACATTTCCCAAAAAATTTCTTTAATTTAATTTCATAAAAATCGGTGTGGTTAATTAATCCAAACTATATTTAACTTCGTCTTCGTCGTATTACAGAAATCCATCCCACAATATTTAACAAATACCAGGTTTATCAATCAACTTGAATTGACTAAAAACCGATTGAAAAATGGACAGTTAATAGTCTTAAGCTTTTGGAGTTTTAACTCGAAATGCAAAGGCTTCTCAGAGCAAAGCACTTGGTAGCCAAACTATATTATACATTTATCAAGCGACCTGCTCAGCTTCTTTAAATCGATCAATTTACACAGATCTGATTCTCGATAATTTCTGTAAAAATTGATTAGCTCCAAGAGGATATAGTTTAACACTTTTAAATGTAACACCTGAAGACCAGTGTTGTGCCGTATTGTCTACATGGCGTAATTAACACATTGTCTACACTTGTAGGCAATGTATGTCGAAAATTAAATAATTCACGTCGTCAATGTCGAAAATGTCGACAATGTCAAAAATTAGTCATAAACATTAGATATTAACAATACAATAACAATATTTATTAATTATTCTTTGGTTTTTTGTTTTTATAAAATCTTTAAATGTAAATAATGCCTAATTAAAAATAATAGTAGCTTCCCAAACAATTTTGATTCAAGATGTGTCTAGATTTAAATTCAAGCACATACATATATGTAGAATCTAACTTTCCTTTATTGAATTTTCGTTTTAGAAAAGACATTGCAAGACAATTTTATAAAATTCCGGATATTATCGTGCTTACTTTATACATTGGAATTATTCAAATGATATACTTAGCTGTGTGTCTCTGGTCGATTTTTTCGGCTAAATTATAAAGGTGATGCCACATTACAATTTCTACGAACGTTTTCTGAAAACGTTTTTTTCATTTACGAATAAATTATTGCATATATTTTATTTAAATCAATGAGTGAGATATAATGTAAAATAACTTTATTTATTAGCCAAAGTAATAAATTTACAATTATTGAACAATTTTAATTGAAAAATAGTCATTTTTCTATTTTGCCATTCCTAGAAACATTTTTTTTTTTCAATTAAAATTGTTCAATAATTGTAAATTTATTGTTTCGGCTAATAATAATTTATTAGTAAATGAAAAAAACGTTTTCAGAAAACGTTCGTAGAAATTGTGATGTGGCATCGCCTCAAGCTAGACTTTTAGAGGTGACCTTACGCTATTCGCCGCCAGGTTTAAAAAAAAGTCTCCTAGCGAGGTAACTTTTCATTTTAGTAGTCAAATGTGTTATTTGGTATTTAATGCAAATGTGTTATTGTTTACTAATTTTTACATAACACTTTTTTTATTTTTAAACATTTCGTATATTTTATAATAACATTTGCAAACAATGCAACTGCCATACCACCTCCCATTATTTTAATTTATTTTTATATTTCGTTTATCCACCACCAAGCACACAATTTAGAATTCCGAATAGTTAGGCACAGCTTGTTTTATTGATGTTACTGCCACCTATGAACATTTATAGTGAATTACTGAGCAATTTAGTTTAGTTCATAATTTAGTCGAAAATTCTGACCTGAGGTAGCATTATATTTGATAAGGAACAAAAAGTGACGAAATGATAAATTAATTTACACTGATTGATAGCTGCCACTGTATTTATAAAACATTAAAACTTACAGTACGTTTTAATGTTTTATAAACACAGTGGCAGCTATCTAATATTTTTATCATAAATTGCGTAATAAATTGTTAATTATCCATTATTGTTAATACATTATTTGACAATCGAAAAAATTCAAAGTAAATTAGCGAATTTGAATAAAAATTTGAGTGTAGCGTGATTTTGCTCGTTATGAAATTTTCAAGCTTCTGCTATTCATCACTACGCTGCGAATGAATAGTTAATTTATGATTTATGATGACTTTTTATTTAATGTTCATAATTTTGCTTTATTGTAGTAATACATAAATAAAAGACACTAGTAAAATATTTCATTTTACTGGCAGTTTTTTCTTCTCTATAAAAATATTAAAAAAATATTAATTTAACAGTGCAAGTAATGTCAAAATATTGACAGATATTTTCTGTTTATATTATTTGCATTTGTGAATCACCAAAACTTTTGAAAGAAATTTTTGAGGTTGATATTCATAATATTGGCCCTTACAATTCAGACAAAAAACCCTTTGTAGAAAATTCCGAGGAATTTTTGGAAAAAATTTGGTGAAAAATCTGCAAAATACGAGGATAAAATATTTGAAATTTTCGCTGAATACAACCAAGAACTTCTAGATAAATATAAATTAAAGGTACACTGATATACTCACGGAATTACATGCTGAATAAGATAGCGGAAATTTCACATCGAAAAATAAGAGAGTATGCTACCCGCCGCAAGCGGCAGCACTATCACTAAAGAGAATTTATTTTGTTAATTTTTTTATGCATTATGTATCACATTTTTCACTAAATAAAACATCTGTGATCCTTAAAATGACAAATTGATCGATCTCCGAAGTAAAAGAACTCGGTAAATGAAGTCTTGAATTTAACAATATTCCGTCTTTCCGCCATTTCTTAACGAATTACGATGAAATTTGGATAGTGGTATTGATCAGGGATTTTAAAGTAAGTTTTGGACAAAATTCTGGGATCTGTTCGTGCTAGACTAAACTAGCCATTTCATAATCAGTCCTTATGAAAAAGCTATCTGTAAATTTTACACGATATAAATAAATTTTAAACTGGAAGGAACTCGGCTATTTCTTAATTAAATTTTGTAAAATTTGGAAAATTCGGAAAAAATATGGATTACAATTTTCAGTATAATTTTTAGATTTTCTGCGGCTATATAAGTTATTTTCAGTTTTTGGCAAATATCTCAAAAACTTCCACTTGTAACCGCAGAAAATCAAAAAGTTCTAGTGAAAATTCTAATTTATAAATTTTCCATATGGTCTCAGTATGATCTAAGCTATCAGATAAACAACCGAAAGTATTGGTCATTAGTGAAAGTTTTTGACTTATTGACCAAAAACTGAAAATAACTTATATGACCGCAGAAAATCAAAAAATTCTTGTGAAAATTACAGTCCATAAATTTTCCCCAAATTTTCCACATAATCTCACTATAACCTAAACTATTGGAAAAACAACCGAAAGTATTGGTTACTAGTGGAAGTTTTTGATATATTAGCCAACAACTGAAAATAGCTTATAGGCCGCAGAAAATCAAAAAATTGTACTGAAAATTGTAACCCATATTTTTCCGAATTGTCCCTGTATGCGATGCAAATTTTACAAAATTCAATTAAGAAATAGCCAAGTTCCTTCTAGTTTAAAATTTATTTATATCGTGTAAAATGTACACGTACCTTTTTCCATAAGGACTGGTTTTGAACTGGCCAGCACGAACAAATCCTAGAATTGTGTCCAAAATTTACTTTAAAATCCCTGATCAATACTACTATCCAAATATCATCGTTTCAAGCCGGATCATTTTGTTAAATTTCATATATCGAGTTCCTTTGCTTCGAAGATCGATCAATTTGTCATTTTAAGGATCATTTTTAATATTTTATTAAATAAAACAAAAATTTGCGATGGTAATTACATAATAAAATAAATTCTCTTTAGTGATAGCTGCCACTTACGCCGAGTACCTTAATCTCTTATTTTCCGCTGTCAAATTTCCGCTATCTTAAACAGCATCGGAAATACAACATCTTATCGTGGATGAATTACAATTCAAAATTTTATAATACGTGGTGCTGATTAGGGTAGAGAGAAGCCTCTTGCTGTTGAGCACTAGAATATAGCCCATGTTGACATTCCAAACAGATTTAGAATCGCAGGTAAAGTAAAACTTAAAAGGCTGTACTCCCTAGTGCAGCTAAGCAAATTTGTAGATCGAAAAAGTGCAAATGGTGGAAGACCGAAGTTCAGAAATTTTGCAATTTGCTTAATTTGTTAGAATATATTAAATCTGAACATTATGACGATCCATCTTACGATGGTTTTCCTAATTCAGCACTGTTGTTATTCGAAAGAGAAACATTAGAGGACCGTACTTTTGACTATATTTTTCATTCTTCATGGCGAAGTTAGGCTTGATGAATTGAACGTGGCAGCGATACGCCTCATCTTCAAGAAGGAAGACCGCTTGAAACGTGTACTATCGAGCTATCGCTATGCGGTGGCTCAAGCTGAAGTAAAAAATGTTCATGTCCACTTTCTATTTATTTATTGCACAACCTACTTTTTGTAATAAGTTTCCTATTTTTAGGCACAAAGCAACAGTATAGATTTGTAGGCCTAGGGCATCGTATCGTAATTCGATTATGCTTGAGGCATACAGGAAACTCAGATGCTTAATAACCCAATACTCATCAATTTAATTTGTTCTGAATTCATCAACAATTTAACTTGGACTTAAGTATTCAAAATAATACGGGCAATGCTAGTGCATTGTCATTGTTATACGGCCAACTTATAACAAACGCCTTTCCTTATTTTAATATTATAAAATACAAGTACAAACATAAATCAATATAATATTGTATAATTATCTACATTGTCGACGCCAAAAGCAATTGTCGACAAATTATCAACGCCATGACGTCGAAAATTCCAAAATACGCGTACACGCACAACACTGACATCAGTGATGACCACAAGGAAACCTGCGGCTATTTTGTAACATAATTGAAAATTAACGATTACAGGGAACATTAAAACGTATATCCGGAAAAATATTGTTTTTGTGTTGTTTGTTAAGTTATGGATATTATAAAATGCGTGACCTTGGACTCTTAACTGTTGATTTAAAATATTCTCAGTACGGTGTCTCTGACGAATACAGTCGTCCTTCAAACGAGTTAGAAATGTTTTTTAAATATATTTTATTTGGAATGAAATTCTCTTAACTGCGATTTTTAATTTTTTGTTTTTTATATGCACAAAGTTAAAAAAAAACTATTTTCATCCAAAAGTAATTATGATTTATTTTGATTGTGGCATACAATTTTACGATTTTAAAATAGTTTTCTTCCAACGTTTTGCTCCGTGAGCTTCTTTTTATCAACATTCAACATACGATGTGGGGTAATTTAACTTTTTGCAACCAAATCTACATTGTACATAATAAATCGGTACTGTGCTACAAGCAGAAACTAAAACTGGAACAGTATGTCAATAAATAGTGTATTGCAGAATATTACGAATTACATATAAACTTTCCTATTATACCAACTGGATGTGATATAACCGTGTCTTCAACTAAAAAAATTATCAAATACCCAATAATTCACATAACATGTCTGTGTTATAGAGTTATTTAGCGTAAATGAAGGTCAACAAAAATAAAAGATTTGTGAAACTTTTCGTGTACATACGACAATAATATATACTAAAAGAAATCAACATTTGTTTTGCAACGTCCATTTTACAATTGCGGTAATGCTTTTTGTTGTAATTGTACGATCCCATATATCATAAGTACAATGTTCATATGTGTGCACTTTAAAATCAATATCGTAATATAGATAATATTTTTCATATAAGGTCGTTCGTTATAGGTATTTATTTAATATTAATAACATTTCTTCTCGACGACGATTTAGGTTTGTGCTAATATTGGTTTAAATCCAAAGTATTTTAAAGTTATGGGTTTTTCTTACATTCAATGATGATGGCCATTATCAAATAGAATAGTTCTCGGATGTGGTTATTCTTTAAAATAGTTTACATAATTGGAAGTTTTACAACGACTTCCGTTTTTAGGTTCAGTAATTTCTCGGTAATTTAGATAATGTGCAAATTTCGAAATCCACCCCAGGGCGCGTAACAGATCGAGATCAGTATGACCTGGCTGATGACCTTCTTGAAACCACAAATTAACTTTAAAGCAATTGTTGCTATTCAATTAATTTTTTACTCAATTAACGTTTTCGATCACTGAGTCATCTTCCGATTTAATTTACAACTGAAGTTACAACTGAAGTTGTAAATTAAATCGGAAGATGATCACTCAGTGATCGAAAAAGTTAATTGAGTAAAAATAAAATTAATTGAATAGCAACAATTGCTTTAAAGTTAATTTGTGGTTTCAAGAAGGTCATTACAGCGCACATTTAGTTATATCAATTATTAATCTGAAAAAATAAGATGATAGTGTAACCTCAGTAATGCGGCCAAATCCCTGTATATAGTCAAGTTTCAATAATTTAATCAAAAATATACCGGGTGACCTTTTTAAATTGAAACTCGGAAAATTAGCACTGTAAGAAAAAAATGTCCGAAATCAAATTTAATCATTCCAAAGGGGGGGGAGAGGGGTCTCATACCTTAGTACCCCTCCTCCCTTGTGGGCGAGGCGGGGACAACTTTGAAATTAAAATAGGAACCCCTATTTTTGATTGCAGATTAGTATTCTACGACTTCAGGTACGGCTAAAGTTTTCAAGATTACTTTAGGTAAGGAGTATACATTTTTAAATACAGGAGGGTTTTTTAACAGTTTTTAGAGGGAGGGGAGGAGGGAAGCTAAACTTTTCTGGAAAATTACCTTATTTTCTGAGAAAATGTTCACTTAAAAAATTGCGTATTATTTCATTCAAAATACGTACAAATGCGTAATTTTTATAAAAATTTTGTTATTAGGATTGTATCTTAATAGTTTTTCGACAGCAAGAGTAATTTTTCCGGGAAAATTTTGCAATTTTTCCAGGAAAATTTTGAAATATTTTCAATTTTTTTTTTACTTAGTTTAAAATTATAAATAAAATTTGACACTTGAAGAATTGTATAAATTCTGAGAAAGCGGGGGTTCTTGGGGTGGCAGCCTCTATCCTCTGAAGGTACGAATTAAAATTACATTAAAAAAATGTGTCTGTACAAAAGATGATTTTTTTAACATTTGTGGCACTATCAAAAGAATCAATAAGAGTGATAAAAACTCTTTGATCTGTGTCTGCAAGGTTGACGAAGCAATTACTATTAATAAAAATAAGAAAAAATATTGAAAAAATAAAAAAAGTGAAAATTTTTATGGAAAGCCAAAAAATTTTCCGGAAAAATTTAGTTTTCCCTCCTAACAAAACAACTGATAGTAAACTATTGTGCATTTAAAAATTTCCAAAATTTATACTCCTTACCTGATTTTCTTGTTGTATATGTAAAGTAATCGATTAAATCCGCTTTCAAATAAATGTTTTTTTTTGTTTTTTGCGTTAGGCTATTGATATAATACAAAATGGAGTATTTAACTGTACAAAAAAAAATTAAAATGGTCCTGGTTTATGGGGAAGAAGCTGGCTTGATAATGCTGTCACTCTCTACGCTTCACATTTTCCAGATAGGATTCGGTTACGTGCTGCATTTTACCCGACTGTTAAACAATTTACTACTGATGGGAGTGTTCAACCGAAAAAAAGAACAAGTTGAGCAACAATCACTTAGTAAAGTAATGAAATTGCTTTAATGGCTGCAGTAACTCATAATCCTCATATTAGTACACGAGAAATAGTCAGCGATTCCGGATTGTCCCAAACCAGTTGTTAATTGTCCCAAATTTAATAAATATAGTTTGTTTCAGACTAATTACGAGTATTTACATTGAAAACGTGTTAATTTTTATTCAATATGAATACACAATGAACAATTTTTTTCAACATTTATGAAATCGAAAATCCATCCAGCCAACTATCATGAATCGAAAAAATTTTTTCAAAGAAATCCTATGTACTTTAAGCCGTAGAATCAGAATTTGCAATAAAAAATAAGGGTTCCTATTTTAATTTCAAAGTTGCCTCCGCCCCACCTATAAGAAGGTACTAATGTTAGCTCTAATATATGCCCTCCCCTTCCCCTCGGAGATATTAATTTTTGATTTCGGACATTTTTATTTCTAGAGTGCTTATTTTCCGAGATATTTGAAAGTTTCAGCTTAAAAAATCACCTGGTATAGTGTCAAAATTTTGTTAAATATTATGTATACAAGTAGAAACTCTGCTTTTTTGGTCCATTTCAACTTTATTGAAAATATAGTTGTTCGTTATTAATATCTATGGTCTTTTGCCATTTATCAGGTAGATGATGAATGCCTTCGCGATAGAAATTTGCCGGTTTCAAAGCAAAATAGTCATCGAGCCATTTTTGCACATTTTCATCTTTCGTGAACCGCTGGTCTTTCAAATATGATGACTTCGATCTCAATAAGTTGTAATCAGAGGGAGCCAAGTCTGGAGAATACTCCACATGCTGTAAAACTTCTCAGCTTAAGAAGAAGATGAGTTCCATGGATTGATTTTGCTGTATATGGACGAGCGTTCTCATTTTTATCTCCAGAGCATCACTTAATTGGATCAATTAGGCGTTTGAAATAGTTTCCTCGGTCAGCTTCAACAGTTTGACCAGGTTCCAGAAGCTCGTACCAGATAGACAGTAACACTTTCTCGGCATGAATATTCATTTTTGCTACTGATGTTGATGGGTGGCCTGGATTAATCCTTGGCTTTCTGCATTTAGGATTATCGTACAAAATCTACTTTTCATCACCCTGTCCCGTAATGATTTTTTGAAACAAATCTTTTTTTTTGTACCGAGAAAGCAAATTCATGCAGATTTCAACTCTTCGGTTTTTGTTTTCTTTGGACAGTTTTGAGGAACCCATTCTTTTTCCTTCTTTATTTTTCCCATTGCATGCAATTGATTTGATATTGTTTGGTGAGTAACTCGTAACTGTCTTGCAAGCTCTTTTTAAGTTTGACACGGATTTTCATCCAGTAAAACTTTAAGTTCTTCGTCTTAAAATTGTTTTACAGCAACTTCCACTGATCGTTCTCAAGACTCCCCTCACGAAATTTTGCAAACCTCTTTTTTACTGTTGAATGACTCACAGAATGTTCACTGAAAGTCGAATTAATCAATTATGCGTGGATTCCACACTGAAACATTTTTTTTCCGAAAAATATACTGGGAAACTGAATAGAGGAGAGTATACATATTAAAATTACGTTAGAGTGATAAAGACAAACAAATGCTGCCATAAAAAGTATTGAGTTTCATACTTTTTATGGCAACATTTTCCCCGCTTACTGCCAGTAAATTTTACTGAACATTTTTTTTGTTTCTCTCTAACAAGTAAAGGATTTATATTTTTATCTCGTGTTAATTTTACTAAAAAAATTATTTCACTGTGGAAATCAGGCATAAATTTTACTGAAAATTTGTTTTGTTTCTTTCTAACAAGTAAAGGATTTATATTTTTATCTCGTGTTAATTTTACTGAAAAAATTGTTTCACTGAGGAACTCAAGCATTACATAGCTCGAGCAGCATTTTGTTTCATTTGACAAAACAATAGAATGCAAGGACGTAATAAGTGTTGTTAATCGACATCCATCTTTGTCGATTAACAACACTTATTACGACAGCTCGTAAATGATTGAAACTTATGTCATAAAAACAGCAATAACTAAGCTAAATATATCCAAATTGGAGGGCGATTTTGGGTTCAATACTTTATTTTTATGCAATCAACTTTAGAGCCGAGTTTCTACTTGCCCACCTAATAATATAAAAAAAAAGTTTGACTGAAATTCTGTAGCTGCTTTCATTTTGAAATGTCATTGAATATGTGATATCAACTTTGAAGCAGACATCGACGAATCTTCATTTGTGAACGTTCAAAAAAATTCACGAATTAAAAAGAATGAAAAATAATCCCGATAATAATTTCTTTTATTTTTTATGTACATAAATATTCTTCTACGAGATATGTTTTCTGCAATCGTAAAAAAATATTCATTCTATTGCTTTGTATTAAGAATGTCAAGTAAAAATTACACAAATTAATTAAATGATAATAAATACTTGACGGATCAACGTTTAGTGAAAAATAGAAAAATGAATGTGATAAAGATGTTTGATTCACGAAATTGACGATTTTGTTTTTTAATGAATCTGTTTCTATTGATGTAAATAATTTATCAAAAAAATTATTTTGCATTTTTGGTTATGATTTTTGTGCATACTCCGTTATGTAGGTAGTTTTTCTATTAAAGCAATTCCTCTAAACTTGGCGAATCGAAAACGAATCGCAAGCTCGAAAATTTATATATGAAACATTTCGCAAATGTATCGCCTTAGCGAAGCGCAAGCGATTCGTTAGTATTTCGATTGGCGGATGAAAATTAATATGAAAGCAAATTGATTTGTATGTATTAATAGTTCGCATTTCTCTTCAAATTGGATTCATTTACGAAATGTTACGGAATCAGAAACAAAATGCAGGTGATATAAAAAGTAACACTAGCGAACTACTTTTTATCACGTGGTTGCTTCGTTTGAATATACATACTTACAATGGCTTGTAATGCACTACAACCTATTATATGTAATAATTGATATTATGTACTTTATTACTTTTAATATTATTATTGTTATGAATTACTTTAAATAACTAATATTCAGTGTTTTTATCACTGTACTCTTATTATTGTTATTAAACAGGATTTATTTTAATTTTTCAAAAAGCAAAATCAACTTATATATGAACGTGTGGTATAGTGTTGGTTTCATATAAAAAACGATGTACTTGCGTTTCGTTTTCGGTTCGCTTTGGTGAGGCCTCGAAAATTTATTTAGAGGGATGTTAATTAAATTTGTATTTAAAAAAAATATACAGAGTAAAACGACGTTTTAAAAATTAATATTTTTCGTTTTTCTATTTTTTCAAATCTAATATATTTAATTCCGTTATTTTATATAATATTGCCTGTATATTTGTATAATCAATAAAAATTAACATTATTATAGTAACATATTTATTCATAGTATACAGGGTGGTCTCATTTGGGATGCTAATTCCAAAAAAGTTAAATCAAACGTTAGAAACAAAATATTTTTGCCATTTTCAAGAAAAATTGAATTTAACCACTTGAACGTAAAATGAAGCGGTTACCAGTTGGATGGGAACATGTTTGCTTATACTTAAATGTTTTGGGTGTTATACTTTAGTAGTTATGTGTCTATTTCTTCTGAACATAATTTTGATCCGCACTCAGTAATTCGGAGCGTATCAAAAATGCATACCTCTTTTCAGGCGGCTTGTTCCTCAGGACCAACCAAGGAATTAGGTTTGCCCTGAGGAACAAGCCGCCGGAAAAGGGTATGCATTTATGATATGCATCCAGAGTTTCTTCAACGAGTGGATCATTCGCCGTCAGTTGGTATGGTATTTCAGAACTTATGAATTCTTTGTTACCATTACCATAACCGATCGTTACATTTCACGATAAGTTTTCCGCATTTTGAATTTCATCAATTATTTCGAACATCAGGTCGAACGGTTGATACTTCAGCGATCATTTTTCCTCAGTTTGCTCGATTTCGGTTCTTTGTTTAGGTTTTGGTTTTTTATAGAACTACTTTTGGAAATGGTATCAAAATTGAAAAAGACACTGGGCTCTTCATCTTCATCCATACCATCAGGATCGTCACTTCCATTTAGAAAAACAAAAAGTCCTTCTTTGCTGATATATTTACGAGCCTGTTTAAACTAACTTTTAACTATACATATGTAACTATTTTTCTTTTACTAAAATATACAAAATTTTAAAACCAGTATAGTAGTACATTAATAGGCCGTTTATGAAAAATTATGGTAATTGGCTAACTTTGTACATATACTGTAAATGTACCTTAACGTATCCATATCTATATCCACCTTTACGAAAGAAAAAATAAGTTGACTTACAACATGCACCAGCGAATTTTTGAAAATAAAATTAACGTGGTGGAGATATTTCCTAACATAAAAAAATACGTTCGGTTTTTTTTTTAAGAAAAACTGCACGCGTGTCTGGTCGGTTGTGAAAATTTTCCTAAGCTTTCGAGTTATTACTAGAGAACAACAACAACTAAAAACTTCAGAGTATTGGTAAAACTGCGAACTAACGAATAAATTAAACTGCGCATTAAGAAATAATAAAATTTTATTAATACAATTGAAATTTGTGAGGAGTAGAATTATAAGTTAAAAATATACCATACCCAACTATTAAATTTCTGAAATCAGTTAAAACTACGCTTTCAGGTACAAAGGATTGACGATTTTTGAATATTCTATATAGAATTATCGAATATCGAGTTTCCCTGAATTTTCATGGTTTTCCTAAACGCCGGTTATCTTAACGGAAACTTGTTTTGAGTAAGTCACGTTCTACAGAAAATCGAAGAATTCAGGGAAACTCGATATATACGATAATTCTCTCTAGAATATTCAAAAATCGTTAAACTTATCCAAAAACCGTCAAACCTAAGTGCCTCGGACCATAGATTTTTTTAAAAATGATTTATTTTCTGTTGGAGTAGATCGTGACTAACCCAAAACAAGTTTCCGTTAGGATAGCGGAATAGGTGTTTAGGAAAACCAGGAGAATTCAGGGAATCTCGATGTACGATAATTCTCTATAGAATATCCAAAAATAGTTAAACTATTCAAAAATCGTCAACCCGAAAGCGTAGTTTTAAGTGATTACAGAAATTTTATAGTTGTTTTATGATAATTTTTAACTTATAACTCTACTGCACCTCACAAATTACGATTGTATTAATAAAATTTTATTATTTCTCAATGTGTAGTTTGAAAATTATTCGTTAGTTTGTAGTTTTACCAATACTCTGAAATATTTAGTAGTTGTTGTTTTTTAGGACTAACTCGGAAGCTTAGGAAAATTTTCACAACCGTTAATTATGACATAACATTTGTACTTTTAGTTTTCGTTTTTTCGTATAGAATTGATAAAGAGAGTTACGAAACCAAAACAAAACATACATGAGAGAAGAAAGTCAAAATCTGCATAAAATACAGCTCCGGAAAGCCTATGTACATACGGATCTACAAGAGAAGCGAAAGGGTTAATCATAATAATAATTCTCCAATGAAACGATAATTAATTTCGTACTTTCCTACTGGGTTGTGGTCTAGCCTAGTTGACATTGGCAAACAAGTCTTTCGAGTTTTTAAAAGAAAATATTTTAAAACTCATTTTAAATAGTTTGTTTATTTATTTTAATTTATTGAAAAAAAAAATATCAAAAAGTATCTCGATATTTTATACATTTTACAATGTAATATAAGTGTAATAATTTAAAAAAAAAACCTTTAACAATCATAAATAAACAATAAGATAACATAAAACATTAAAACAAATATAAATTATAAATGAGTAGAAAAAATGTCATTGTGACGACACAATTTAGCTCAGAATTGAGAACATAAGTAGTTCATTAACGCAGTGTAATTTAACGATTCAAAATAAAGACATTATAAAATCTTTGTACCTAACGTGATAAAGATCATTTCTTATAACACAGTGCGTGTTTTCTACGATTTGTACGTACATGCATTCGACTTTTGTTCGATTAAATCATTCTTTAACAATTTATTAATACAAGTTTTTATTTTTCTTCTTTTACAGATCTGTTGGACAAAAGTAAGTACATAAATACATTTTATATAAGCTCGAAGTTCATCTTATACAGGGTGTCCGGGTTTGGGATTCTAATCTGAAAAAAATCGTATGGGACGGGAGGGGGTCAAATGTTGTTATTATTTGAGATACAAGGTATTTAAAAACCCTGGTGTTTAAAGACCCCCACTGATGATTGTATAGGCTTATTTAAAATCTAAGTGATTATCGGATATAGTAAAAGATAAGTATTTTTTTTATAAAACAATAAAATAAAAAATAAATTTTAATTCATCATATGGTCTCCCCTGCAATCCTTCAATAGTTAGTTACTCGCCGTAAAATATTTCGGAAGTTACTGTTTAATATTGTGTGTGTATTTTTTTTCTGAAACAAATTTATTAAACAACCTGTATCTCAAAGAATATCAAAAATTGACCCCTCTAGCCCTCCCATACGATTATTTTTCACAGAATGAACCAAGAAATTACCCTTAACGGATTAGTATCCCAAACCCGGACACCCTGTATATGTTCAAATATTGTGATCATGAACTTTGGTAAGCGTTAAACTGTAAAATATGTTATATTCCATTTACTTGACAACTATGTATAGGCGCGTATATAGTTAATAAATGTCTGTTTATGGTACTCATTAAACGCGGAAAGTGACATGCGTCTTTATAATTTGAACTTACAAAACGAACTGTAGGATGAAATTATTAACATACTAAAAAGCTTTATATACTGGACGCCTCGGCTTGCAGCTTTGAACATTTGTTATTGAACTTTTAACAACACATTTTATTTGACTTAGTTAAAACGGTCGTCTTTTACGAAATTCATTGAATTGCACATAACAATAGAGAATTTTTAGTTTTTGAATTGAGAAAATAGAAATTTTTTGCAACGAAGTTGGCTTAACAACCTAAACAGGAAAAAAACAATTGTTACGAAATTTCAACAAAAAACTCGGGTAATTAACTCGGATTTACAAAAACTCGAAATAACTACAACGTTTAAAAATTTGGAACATGAAATGCATTCAGCTTAAACCGCCCGAAGAGCCTCCACCAACTCTTCGATCCGGCATCTCAGTACAAGCCCGATCTAATTGCACTACACGAGACTAGATTTACACTCTCTCAAAACAACAACTTCGATAGGCACGAGTTTGGATTTGGTTTTCTAATCAGTAATCGTTTACTTCAATTCGTAACAGATTTAGCAGTAGCACAATTAGCGATCTGGTGAGTTTCAAATCGACACAATCACAAACCTAACAGTGTGGCAAAATTATTGCTGGTCACTTTAAAAAGACAGATGTTACGTTCTAGCAAGCAACCAACATCACTGTATCAGTCTGATATCAATGGACAAATGACACCTCCATCTTGACACCTCTCTCAAACCCTCTTACGATGCAGTGTGGAGCGTCATACCAAAAATGGAAAACTAAAGACACCTGGTGAGAGTATGGCATCTATAACGGAGCGCTGAAGAGCGATTACCTCTTCTATCGCATGTTTGAGCTGCTTTCAACGATTTGGTTCGCAGAGAGAATCCCAGGCGAGTGGAAAATAGCCCTAATTTGTACACTACATAAAAAGAGATACTGACTGAATTGTATCAACTACCGCAGAATAGCTTTGCTCAACACCGGTGATAAGGTTTTGGGCAACGTTACTGTCCAGTTATCAATTTACAACGAGCACATGTTGGGCACCTATTAGTGTGGTTTTTGCCGGCACATCGACAACCGATCAAACTTATTCTCTAATGATAGTGATAGAAAAGTGCTATAAAAGGATATCCCCGTATATTTTGGACTCATAGATTTTCGACGGATGTATGATAGCAACCAGAGGAACTGACATATGATAGTCGAAGGCTAACTCCCGAAGACTTTTGAAATAACGTCAGTAGTGCCGCAATGAGATTCAATAGTATCAAACTCCGTTCAACCTTTCAGCGCAGCTGTTTATATTATAAATCAAGTCAGATATTAGCTTACGCGGACGACATATGCATCCTGGGTCATACATCATGTCTCTTAAGCAAGCGTGTGACGTTGCTTCATGAATTCACACTTTTATTGTTGCATTAATTTAATACTGTTAAATTAAAATCTAATTAGGAAACATGACTGTTTCTATACGAAAATCAGTACTAAAACCAATTACATTAGGGTGTACTAAAATTTTATCCAATTGAACGTAATGTAATAAAATATAGATACAAAATTAACTATATCGATTCTTCGAAAAAAATTCGTGAACACTTTGGAACCCGGGTTGGAGGATGATATATAGGCTGATGAGATGAAGAATTTACACCCCTATTCCCCTAGTCGCATCACTTCAAGCACAGACAATCATATAAGATTTTTCATTTGAACTAAAAAATGAAAACAAAATATATTTCTGATAATTCCAATGTCATCGTTATAGCTGTGATTTTTCGTTAAACTGCGTATACGTATACGCAAAAAAACAAAATATGTTTGATTGTATGCAGCTATTTACAGAAAATGAAATCACAATTTCAATTTTTGCGTTTACATAGGTTTACATATTTCAATTTTTACGTTTACTCTTTTAGGTTGTCTCTGCTTCAAGTGATGTGACTACTCATCTTCCTGGTTACTAGATCATTAAATCCAAACTTACAAAATAATTGTTCAATAATGTCGTTCTGGCTGCTTTTTTTAATCTTTATATATATTTCCTTGCGATTGCTATCACTCCAAATGACAATTTCTATCACTTGAAATTTTGACGTGACAAATAAATAAAAAACATTTCAAACTATTGAAGCCAACTATGATTTAAAAATTTTTCATTGAGAGTTTTGCTCAAAATTATTTAGTAAATTTTGATTTTAAAATCTAGTAACCATGAAGAACCATAGTGACGTCGCATGAAGTGATACGTCTAAGGGAATTGAGCTGTTAATTAGCTTTTAAACCTACTATCGGAACTTCAGTCAAAGATCTCTGGTAAGGAGTTTTAATGGCCATTTTCAGTTCCAAGACAAATTAGATATTCTTCGAGAACAATTCGTGAACACTTTGGAACCCGGGTTGGTAGGATGTTCAGTAGTAGGATGTAGTATGTAGGATGTTTAGATGAAGAATTTAGCTAGCTTTTACAAACATTATCGAAACCTGAGCTAAGATTTCTGATAAGGAGTGTTAATGGCCATTTTCAGTTCCAAGGTAATTTTGATTTTCTCCCTAAAAAAAAATCGTTGTACACTTTGGAACCCGGGTTGGGGACTCCCTATATATATGCTCATCGGATGAGAAATTTAATTATCTATTAGACACACTATCGGAACCTGAGTCGTAAGTAAGGAGTGTTAATGTTCATTTTCACTTCCAAAACAATTTTCAAGAAAATCAAAATTGTCTTGGAACTGAAAATAGCCATTAACACTCCTTACCAGAGATCTAGACTCAGGTTCCGATAGTGCATCTAAAAGATAATTAAATTCCTTATATGATGAGCTCAAACACTGCCCCTCAACTAATTAAAGCAACCGTTTAACGTAACATCTGAAATGCTTCATCATATAAAAAATATATTCGTTTTCTATGTAAATTTATATTTAAATTTTACGTAAAAAATCTTAGTTAATTTTATTGACATTTTTCCTGAAAAAATAATTAATTTCATAACAGTATACACAAGCACTAATACATTAATAAATCAATTAGAATCCAATTTTGCTGAACGTATTCCAATATTCGTATACGTATACGTGTGAAATAAAGTGTATACAGCTTCTTAAACACATTCTGTTTTTGTCGGAAAAAACATCCCAACAAACCGTTGGAAGCCGGATCAACGAAGCGAAAACCAAATAGCCAATTATCGCGTGAAGGCAAATACGAAGATAGTTTTTAACAAGCGACACACAATACGAAAAGCTGATGAATTTAAATACTTTGGATCGATGGTAAATGAGCAACACTCATTCTCTGCTGATATAAACTCGCGGATCGATGCAAGTGACCGAACATTTTACCTTATATTAACTCTTTTAAATCTGTTAATATATCGCGCAAATCAAAATTAAATATCTACAAAGCGTTGACAAGACCAGTATTACCTTTTGGGTAACGAATCTTGAATGCTAACAACCCTGGAGGATCAGTAGCTTGCCAACAGAAGCAAAACTGATCTGAGCATCATCGACATAATTGGAATAATCAAATTTTCAAGGCTTAGATTGTTCGAGAACATTCTACGTTTCAAAAATCGTACCATAGAAAAGGTCATGGGGTCGGCACCAATGAAGACAGGACCTCGCAGCAGCCCGCTCCCTATTCATGGACGACCTTCAAGCTCTAGGTTATCGTGTCTGGCGCCTTTTTTTGCGGATCGAGTTATCTGGCAGAGCATGGTTGACGTGGCCAAATCGCTTCGTAGACTGCGATAAAGTGATATAGTTTACGTTAATGTGTAAATCCCAGATTTGACACGTCATTCCTATATAAAAGCAACCGCCTACAGGTATTAAAGTGTCGCAGCTTCGTATTACGTGAATGACTTTTCCGAAAAATTGTCTAATATTATTTTTAACTTCTCCCCGCTTTGAATTTTTTTTAAACCATTTTACGAATAAACAGTTAAACATCGTTCCTAAAGATATTCTAGATTTAGTACTTTAAATAGTTTAGGTAGGTGACTCGTTATACTCATCGCTTGAGTTTGAGGTATATTTTTGGTAAAGCCCTACAAAAAATATAAACATCGAATTTGATGGTAAGGCACATTTGAACTAATCACACAAAATGTACCAATTCTAAATTTTTGCCATTTTGTATGCTAAATGAAAATTTTGTATGCTAGAAGAAAATTTACTTAAATATTTTATTGTTCTGAAACGTTCGATGCGATCGAAACAATAACCTATTTTCAACATTGTTTCATTTTCATACCTTTCGTGCCTCCAAAATTTCGGATGTCTTCTCAGATGTCTTCGGATTCTCATAATTCGGCTTTACAAAATTCTGTTTGCCAAAATTCTGTTTTAAATAATTTAATTCACATTAAAACTTTAGCTATAACATCAGAAAATAAATCATCACGCGTCCAACGTGCGATTTTTAGAGTTTTTTTTACTAACAAAAGAAGCCCAAAACACGAAGATTCATCAGATAAGAAAGAATATAATTGCTGAGTCTTGCCTTATTTAGATTCGTGAAGAATTATGTCAATTGGAAGGAGAATTGTTTGTCTTGTGTGAGTCTGAAGTCGACGAAGAAAATATTATCATAATGGGTACTAGATCATCTCAACGCCTTAATAAAAGTGAAGTTATACCACTAGTATTTTGTTTAATGAGCCAAAAACTTTAAAGTTATACGACCACTTCTCTTTTGAATTAAAAACAAATATTTTTATAATTCGAAATTGAACCAAATCCACAAAGAATCTTGTGTGATTTTGAAACGGCCATTATCTCTTGGGCGAAATATTTTTCCAAATGCAAATGTAAATGGATGCTTGTTCCACTTCGGGCAAATTTTATGGCGTAAAATCCAAAAGGAGAGGATGGAAAAATTCTGCATCATTTTCGTTGGAAATTAGGATAAAGAGCCTAGCCTTTGTTCCGGAAGACGAAGTATATTCATTTTACTTAAAATTAAAAGAAAAGTTTAACACAGAGAATCTGCAAAGTTTGGAGACTGGTTTGAAAAAATTTTTTTAAGGAAACAAATCAGTATGTATATTCTCCGATATTTTGTACAGTGTACCAAATCAAACTCGGGAGGTAGTATTCCCCAAGAACGCAAAACTGTGTTGAAGCGTGGCACCGACGTTTGAAAGTGGTAGTCGAGAAACGCCATGCGGAACTTTTTAAATTGATAGGTGCTTTGTCAAAGGAGATAATAATATCAAAAAAGCAGCTGGAGAAAATAAAATCTGGGAGTTATATTACGAGTAGAAAGAAAAAGTCTATCATACAAAAAAGAAATAAAATTGCAAAACATATAAAAAAAACGTCGGAAGATGGACAAATTTGATTTTCTTAAAATAATTGTAATTAGTTTATAAAAAAAATGTAAACCTAAATAAAAAATATTCCCAATATACCTATTATTTTTTGGCCTCTGTCTTGATTTTATAAGTAAACTAGTATAAGTTAAATATTACAAATTATGTTTAAAATTACAGAACTTCTTAAACAGATTTACGTATAAAGGAATTTAGTAAAACAGAACTTTTCAGGAAAACGAAATTTCGAAAAAACAAGTTTGTAAAAACAGTATTTTGTAAAATAGAATTACATATGTACCGATCCCATTATTTTTATTTTGGTTCAAATTATTTGAATTACAGTAGGACACCTTTTTCAAAATTTGTAAACTAAAATGTTGGCTGATTAATTCAATCAATACATTAAATATAAATAAATTATGAAAATATTTAACAATTTAACAAATTTAGTTTGTAGTGGTTCTACGACCACAGTAAATTGAGAATTTGAGCAAATCGTACTTCTTTATTCGTATCAGAAATTTGAAGTTTAATTTTGCGCTATATTTACGACACTTCAAGATTTTCAAATTTCCGTAAAATGCTGCGCTTGATGTTGTGTCTGAGTAAATTCACTTACGGACCATAGATTTATAAACTCCTTAACCTTCTTATGTTGTACGCCACCAAAAAGAAACACGTTTTAAATGCGGGTTCAACTGGAACTGCGGCTTCAAGAAGTTCGTGAACTCGAAGTCAGTCGGTGAACAACTAGAAGACGACTTCGGGAAGGTGATCTGACTGTACACAGACCAGTAAACGGGCCAAAATTGGTTCTAGCCCACCGACGAGCAAAATGTGTGCGGAGAATATGGTTATTAAACGTTTCATTGGTTTAGCGCACGATTCGCTTCTTAACGGAATTAATATTTCGCAAATTCCATCGTTTGGTGCTGATATCCTATTTGCCAGTTAAATGTCGTGTGGACACAAAAGGCTGGTCAATTTGGTTAATCGTTAAGCCATCGTTTTGATTTACATGTGACTCTATGGATGCAGTTATTTTAAAACATGACTAACTCAGTGGTTTGTATCTCATTTTTGTTGAACCGAAGGCGCCACGTATGTTCCATGGTCCAAGTCATAAAATATTGTCATGGATTCATGTTCAATGTTGAGATTTCTTGACAATTATCTTTCCCTGGTTGACCCAACATCAACTCTCCGTAAAAGGCAACTGAAGCACTAGCTGAAGTTATAAATGGAGATGACACAGGGGCTGAGTCCTATGTTAGTCACTCTGCTTCAATTTCAACCTGACCGGAAAATTAATTACACAACTCCATTCAATCTCAGCATAAACATTTCAAATAAAACGTGACTGCTTACTTTTAAATTGGATTGTAAATTTTGTTAAATATCAATATGATACGAGTGGCATGTCTTTACCCTTCTAAACCTTATTCAGCATTTCCATTCTTGTTGTATACATATATTTCCCCATTTCAGAACACACCTATTCATTTTTACCATTCTATTTTTCTAAAAAAAAAACAAAATGTACTTTTGTTAATCTATTTGTACATAATTTTATCGCAATATAGATTCCAAAAAATAGTTTTTAGACCCAAATCTATATATTATAAACCTTTATTGAAAGCAAACATTGTGGTATGTCAATTTGAATTGCAACATCGCTCAATGTAATTTTTTTTTATATCACAACAGAAATATTTAAACCTCGGTTTCCAATCGCAAGTGTTGTTATACCACAGTATATAGTTTTATAACAAGAAAGTATTTAAAACGTATAAAGTGGAAATGGAATCGAAACGTATAAATTGGAAATGAAAAAGCAAATTGGAAATGGAAGAAATACAATATTCACACAAGAGCAAAAGCTCGCTTAATAGGAACAAACAAACAAACAAAAATAAAACCGAAACGAAAGAGAAATTAAACAACAACACAAATAAAAATATTTAAGTCAAACAACGAACTAAAGATTAAAAAAGCGACATAGAAATATACAATTGACCTACATACCCACAAATTATATAATCGACTACAATCTGTTATACAAGTAAAAACAACAATATAGTCAAATAAGATATTTCTTGCATGCGCTAATATTAATAATTCGATCGTGATAATTTTTTTGTCGCGCGATCGCGATATTATCAAATGATTCGCGCGTCTGCGTTGTGGTGAAAAATACGCAGCTGCTTTGTTATCAGATCATATACATATTACATTAAAGTAATACGGAAGTGCTTAATTTTGGGGCCATATACAAATCGAAAATCAATTTTACATAAATATTTGACGATTTTGATTGTTGATATATAAGTTACTCAAGTATTGTATATAAAATGATTTTTTATTAGTATGCAGCGCGTTTATTATTAAATTTTTGGTTTCTTCTTACACCAATGTATGTATATATGATATCTTTCGTATAAATCTCGTATCGATCGTTGAAACAAAAAAAAAGTTGCATCACTTGCACTATACGAAATACTTTCACAAAACTACTTTACTGAATCTTCTAATTTTGCGCTTAATTATATGCGGAAGTAAACTTGTTAACATACATAAATTATAAAATGCGCGTCTAACAATCGAATGATTTGTACATTCGATGAATTGTGTATATACATACATACATGTAAGTCAATGGGTCATAATATGAATGCATTGCAACATAATGTATGAAGCGTTTATAATTACAAAAAAGTTTTTAAACAAATTATGGTATTGTTCATTTTTGTGCATCACGTATAACTTTTAAATGCCATGTCATTTAACAGCTTTTCGTTTTCAGCGGAGAATATGATCCAGGTTGTATATCCGAGGTGTTATACAAACATTAATGAATAGATTAGTAACAATACTACCTCAGGGTATTTTTAGTAGAATTGTACTGGGTCAGCGAGATAGTAAGATCTACTCCAGTAAATTGAAAAATCTAAATTTTTTGTTTAATTTTAAATGAGTTTCTCTAGAGATAAAATGCCCGTAGTAAAGCGTATTCTCATAACTAGAAAGTTATATACAGCATGTTGCATAACTATATAGCCATCCGAATTTTTGACTTTTTAAAATAACGTATTAAAAAAATTTGTAACTTTTAATGCAAAATGTAAGCAAAATATAAAAAAGCCTCTACAAAATTCAATTGTTTTAAACAAAAAAGATATATTTTTTCCCCACTCGTGGGTTGGTTAAAGCCGCGAGAAATTCTTTTAAAAGCCTTAAACTCCTTAAAAGCGAGCTTAAATTAAATTTGTTTCGAAATACAATCAGCCGGTGTTTCAAAGTTGCTGGGCATCTGAAATACAGGAAAATGAAGTCAGCACCCGAGTTATTGCCACGGCACAAAAACTCTCGTCGTGAATTTGTTAGGAACTGGTCAGATTACAAAGTGGAAGTGATTACAAAATTACTGGTTTCGTTTCTATGATAACTATCCGATTTTATCATAACTAACCATTGGTCAATTATAGGTGATTTTCTACGATGAAAAAAATTAATCTTGATGGACCAGATGGCATTCAAACTATTAGAGAGATCTTTGAAAAGAACTAAAATATTTTTCAAAACGGAATTTTGTGGGTGGTAGTTTAATGGTTTGGAGGGGCGGCTTTCTGTTCGTCGAGGACCCTTATCTTACCGTTTCCATCCACAAAAATGGGAAATCTGCTACCGTTTTTATACATACATCAAGAAGCTGGATTTTCCAGCAACATAATGTTCCAGTACATACGGGCCGGAGTACAAAATCTTGGATTGCTTAAAGCACTTGTTACGGATGGCCCTCAGCCAACCCGCACATCCTTCACTAGGCACGCAGAGACCTCTTTGAAGGTGGTTTGCCGACGATATCTAAGGGTTTTCGGCGTGAGGAAGTTGAGGCTTGCATGCTCCAGGCCTACACCGTGGAACAGAAATATAATTAAAAATCAAACTAAAATGAACGGAACTAAAAACTGATACTAAATTAAGAGATACCAGATTTCGTCGCACGAAATTTGAGGAACCATAATAAATTAATAATAACCGGGTGTGTCCATCCGTTGACACATATGCTGGACTCGCCACTCCAACCCTGTGGAGGTCCTGCCAAGGAGATAACGGGGAGTTACAAGCCCAGCCTGTAGAAATGGCATCGACACGAAATGGTAATCCCCCTCTCATTATTCAAAACGAAGGAAATGAAAAGAAAATACTAAACCTAAAAAAAATTAGGTAAACTGACAAAACAATCAATGACTGAAATACAACCAAATGCCGGAAGTGACTCTCCGGGCTGTATTTTTTGTAAAAAGAAGCAAAATGATTTTCGCAGAAAAAAAATTATCTTGATAGAACCATTCCTGTTCGAGAATGCGACTGGCAAGGCGGCTACTGTCAACGGCTCGTTACCGTAAACAACTTCTACTGACCTCAAATTACTGAAATGGATCTCGAAGGCATGTGGTTTCAACAGAAATTCGACGCCTGCCACAGAGCAAACGAAAAAATGATATTGTGGAGACGAAATTTAAAATAGGCGATCCAAATGAGGTACCCTAAAAAAAGTTTTAATATTTACTATATGCAATGTTCAATTTAAATTTTTTTAAAATTGTTTTTTTTGTTCGTCCTTCAACAAGTCGATCTTAATTTTAATTTAATATGATCTAATTATTATTATGGTTGGTTTTTGAAAATTGAGATCGAGGAAAAGGTGCTATTGAATATGTTATAATAGCTGATTTTGGCAAATCGGTTAAATATAATTTTGTTGTAAGTAAAAGTAAAAGCAAATTTTAAGAATTGTTTTAAATTTTTTATCTATCCTGTTTCTCTTCTTGTTGCCGTTAAATTTTCTTTAATTTTAAATTTAAATGAAAAGTGAGAATATCGTGTTTCTTTATGTGATAATTTTTATGTATGTTTATTTTGGACTAGTTTCAAGAGTTTTCTCTTCGTCAGCTATTTCTCTATTCTCAAGAACTATCGAAACTAGTCCAAAATTTATCACATACAGAAAAACGATATTCTAACTTTTGCACAACAAAATAATAGAAGAAGCTTTTAATCTTAACGGTTGGTTCGTTTGGTAACTCTTTCTTGATGGTGCTGTACTAATTTTGATTCGTATTGAGTTTAGATTTAGTTGCTTAATAAATAAATTTGTTACACAAGCATCTGATTTGATTTGATTTAACTTGTATTGAGGATCGGAACATATTTGTATAAATTAGATTTGTTGATTAAACGTCTTGGTTTGCTTGATTTTGGTGAGATAACTGAATGATTTGAATTGCTTGATTAATGAGTAACTGGATTCATTGGCTTCTTCACTAGATTTGATCATGGCTTCTTAAATAGAGTTGCATGACCTTATGTGACTTGAGTGTTCTTGTATACCTTCAATTATTGAAAAAACGAGTGATGTTGGTTTGTTTAGCTGTCTTGTTGGTATGCCTATTATCGAATAGAACATATCCTCAGTTTCTTCTGTTTCGATTATAATTTGGGGCATAATTTCTTGGAAGTTGAATTTGTGATATACCTTACTTCAATATACCTTGAATTTTGTTACTCAGCCAATGACAAATCGCCTACCTGCATCCTCCTCCGCCCTTTTTTATTATTATTTTCGTATGACTAACAGTTAGATTAATTTTTATTGCCTATTTTTTGTCCCTCCTTCTAAAATTATCTAAACATAAATATAATGAAAGAGATTCCATTTATAACGACATTCACACGATTAAAATGTCCCTGGAATCACTAGGGAAACATCAATCGTGCGATAATAAAGCAAAACTAGTGACGCCGTCATTCGCGGAAGTAGTTCGAAACACAATTAAAAGAACTCCGTCTAAAAAGACTGAACACCAGAAAAAGCAATATATTATTGTTAAGCAAAAAGACGCTTCCAAATTTGGAAGCAGCAATGAAGTTAAAAAAACTAAAAGAAATAGTAAAACCGGCTGAGCTGGAAATAAAAATTAAAAAGATTAGATCGATAAAGGAAAATGGAATAATCATCGAAGTTGCAAAAGACTCTAATCTAAATGAATTAACTAGCAACGGGAAAACAACAAACGCTGGGCTAGAAACTAGTGTCCCAACTAAAAGATCACCTAGAATGATGATATATGATGTTAGCAGAGCACTAAAGCAGGAAGAGCTTCAATCGCTTAAAGTCAAACAAAATCTGCCGGTAGTGGATCTAAAAACGATAAAACCTTGTTTTAAAACTGGTCCTAGAGTCCAAGATACGTGACATTGGGTCATTAAGGTTGAACCAGAGATACGCAAAAAGCTGCTACAAAAGAAAAAAATATACCTGGAGTGGTCCTCTTTTAACATCGCTGTTTTCCTATTGCCTACTACGTGTTTCAGATGTCATATGTTTAGGCACATAGGAAAGCACTGCAAGTCAGAGATGGTAGTTTGTGGCCATTGTTCTGAAACGGGACATAGGTAGAGTGGATGCCCTAAGAAAAATGAAATTGTATTAAAACCAAAAAGCCATATTCGCACAGTGTTAAAAACAGAAACTGCCCTGCTTACTTGGGACCTATAACAGCACTTATGAAACGTATTAATTATGGTTAATATATTTCCAAGAAATTTAGGTATGCAAGAAATTGCAATATTGCAAATAAACATGCAAGGTGCGATTGCAGTTGGAAATGGAGTAAGGGAGACAGTCGACTCGCAGTAGAGGTTATATTTAATGCGCTAAAAGGAACGCAAATTATGATATGTGGTGATATTAACGCCAAGCCAGCTCAGCCTTTGACACCACAACAAATGATCGTGTGCGTGAAGTTGAATATTTTATATATAACCATAGATTACACTTCCTGAATAAAGAAGGCGAAGCAAGTACACACTGCCACAATGGCGACTCAAATATTGATCTCACCGTAGTGACCAGTGCGCTAGTAAACAAAATTACAAGTTGGAGTGTCAAAACACGTTGAACATCTAGTGATCACAAGGCGATCTTGATTAAGATATCTGGAAAACAAGCGAATTTTAGTAACGGAGAAATAAATAAAAGGTTTGCTCTGAAGAGTGCAAATTGGACCCTTCTGAAAAACTATCTTTCTGGACAATGGGATCGTATAAATTTGGAAGACAGGTAAGTAAGCAAAGTTTGGAAGCAAAGTAATATAAGGGTATTGATGCAGCAGGCTCTTGCGACTGGAAGCGACCCGTATTTCAGTGAAGAGGAGGTTGAATTAGCACTGATGAGTAGGAAAATGGCAAGATGCCTGAACCTGACCTCGTCGAAACAGACGTGCTGAAGGTAGTATGGCCCATTGTGTTTAGATCTGGGTGTGTTTCCTCAAATTTGGAAAACAGGTAAAGTTGTTGTGATCAGAAAATGAGGTATAGAAACGAAGCTGACCCGAAAGCCATTGGTCCTTCTTTCCATTACGGGCAAACTGTTAGAAAAATTAAAAACAAACAGGGTTATAGAAAAATTTAATGCCAACGGGCTCTACTCTGCCAAACAATTCGGGTTCCACAAAAATAGTTCAACGGATTCAAGGACTATTGCTGGATATTGAAGGAGCCTTCAACAATGTCGGGTGGCCTTGTTTCATAAAATTGAGGTGATTTATCTATTGTCACCTCAAAAACATTTATAAAAAAATATTAGATTATTTGAAAGATCGGACAGCGATAATTGAGGACAGTCATGGAACAATTCAGAAAAATTTAACAAAAGGAGGCCCACAAGGCTCAACGATAGTTTCTGCAGCGAGAAAGACGAAATTGCCTATGCTGACGATAAAGTTATAATCATATATGGGCAGGATCTTGAAAATAAAACTCAGTTGGCACTAAATATCATGTGGGAATGGTGTATGAAAAATAAAGTAGCTCTATCACCTGGAAAAACAGTAATGATGTTACTAAAAGGTAAATTCGACAATAATAAACCGCCTATAGTAAAATTAAATAAGTGTGAATAAAACTAGCCATAAGTATCAAATATCTGGGCGTTAGTATTGATGAGCGGCTTGGAATTATAAGTCATGTCAAAACTATCGCTGAGAAGGCCAAAAAAGTCTTACATACAATTGCATGAATTTCGTACGAGGATTAAGGACGTAATAACCGTACGCTGATAATCTTATATAAAAGAGTAATAGAGCCTGAACTAGCGTGTGCGAGCGCAAGTTGGGTGGACAAGTTAAACGTACACCACATAAGGACTTTGGGAGGTGCACAAAAACATGCTCTGCTGAAAATAACGGGTTGTTGTTAAAGGACTACCACCAAGCTTGCACTAAATGTTATTGCCCATAGATATCAAGTTAAAACAGACTGCAACTCACCTTGCGAACATAGACGCTAGATGCATATAGAAAATCCAATATAGGTTAGTTAGCTCGGTGTGGCGTTTCAGTCTGATAGCTTAATTTAACAAATGACTGATTTGATTATGAAATGTTTTACATTTGTTGATTTAATATTTTCGACCGGTGAAGAGCTGATACTAATGATTTTCTGGATCTCCTTTTATGGTATTTAGCTCTAGATTTGCTCTCAATGACAAAGTTGATCTAGTGGTGGCATTTATTTTCGACGTTAAAAATCAGCAAGGCTTGTTCGGTAATGTTGACATGTTAGTTTTTCGATAGCGTAGTTAGATTCTGCTTTGACGATCGTGGTTTCGTTTGAAAATTATGTTTTATTCACAAACCTACGAGTTTTGATTGTTTGCACAGACAGTATCTTGTGAAAAGTAAACGTGTTCACCCCTAAATAAAATAAAATATTTATGGAGAAAGGCCGATAACTATGGCTTGAGATATATAAGACAATGCACAATGTAACACATAATACATTAAAAACGCCCAGTCGTAACTTTTTGTCACCACCAGGAATCGAACCCGGGACCCCCGAATTACATAGCAAGCGCTCTACTTACTATGCTATCGAGGGCGACAAATATAAATGTTCATCTTATATGCTAAAATGTAGAGGGAATGAAAATGTTATAAACAAATCGCGATTTTCTGAGGTTGCAAAGTTGCAATTATATATTTTCGATGCCACTGTGTTTATTTTAGTAAAGTTTCATGACCTTACATAACAATGCGGAAAACAAATAAATGGATCTACGTTATAGCTTTTCCGGTAAATTATACAACAATATGTTTGCATTCCTGTCTTTAGTATTTCACACTACAAACAGATTCACGTTTACAGAGTAGATGAAAAGGAAGGTACTCAGACAGATAGAAGCTCGTAATATTTGAACTTTGAACCGTTTATGCTGAGTTACTGATTATAATATTGCAACTTTGGTTTCACTAATCGCAGTATTAGCATAATATAATTTATTTATTTATATTTTATTATTAATTTCTTATAGAGATTAGAAAATGATTCTTATATGTACACACAAAAATCAAATATCAAGACCATACTACGCAAAACCTGTAATTAAAAAATTAAATAAATGCGAAAAGGAACTAATTATAATTAAGTAAAGTAGCAAAAGTATCAGAATTCAACAACAATCACGACACCCATCCCATAAGAATTCTGTTTAAGTCATTCTTCATTCGTTTTTTGTACAATAAATAGTCTCCGATCGACGCAGTTTTTAAGTTCAATGCCATGTAAGATATGAAATAAATGTACTTCAATTTAAACAATTTAGCAAATAAACCTCTAAAATTCTGATTCATACAAAAAGAAACCTGCACCAACTATATACTGTAGGTCATCATTCATTATTCTTCACAACGCTTCGTATTATGACGCAAACCAGCTTCATAATGTTTAAATTGCAAGTCATATGTTGCAAACACGATCATATACGAGGAGATGGAACTTTTTAGAATCGCTGTTGAAATTTCGATGACTCAACAAATTTTTTTCTTGTAAATTACTTAATGCTTAATATAAGTTTAATTTAAAATTTTAAAAAGTTTTCAAAAATGAACAAGGTTAACATAATATTCATTTTCGGCTATTCGTTAATGACCAAACAAACTGCATTATACATTTTAAAATATTAATTAGGTCCGTCTATTTGCAATACATTAAGACTTGCGTTAATCTAATCATAAAATAAACCTTGATAGAGATGTTTTTTTATGCTTGGGAGCAACAAACTCCTTTAATTTTTAAAAATACAACACCCGAAAGTGTAAAATTATGATTTAAATGAAAATGTCACGTAATCTCGAACTACATAAAAAAGTGACTAATTTTACGCAAATATAAAGAAGCGTTATAACCCCGTATAATTTCGATGACATAAGTGTCAAATACAAGAGATTGATTACGCCCACTAGAATTTCCTATATAGTTAACATATTGTGGTATTATATAAAACCGACCAAAATTTACATAAAAATCACAAAAAATTAGAATGCTTTCGTCCAAGATTATTTAATCATAATTTACAATCATCATAACCATCCGTCTGTTCCACCGACGAGTGCGCACTTCAAACAAATTATATAGCCAGCCGTATATGTGCGTCTTATGTCATAAATAAAATATTTTTGAACTTAACTCAGCAACAAGTACATAGCAATTAATAACGTACATATATACCTAGGTATTTCCCTTAGACGTTAAAAATGTTACCATAAAAATTTATTTAGTGATCGTATATGTTGAAGATCATGATTGTTAAGCGGACCGCGCGCACATAATCAACCAATTATGATTTTACAGAAACAAATTACGAAATAATTAAATACACAAAAATGAAAGTTAATCAAATAAAAAAATTGTAACACAATATGGTTATATTCTTGTTTCGAAAAATTTATCGTAAAATTATATAATTATTTCGCCGACTGTATACTTTTCTTAATATTTTTCACACATATACACATTTATTTATACATTTAACTATGTAGTCGTATATATAAAGCTTAGTAATCATGACTTTGGGTTTTTCTATTCATCGTGAGTGTGAGGTCTATGAGATTTACATAACCGCACATTAAAAATGTGACATAATTGAATTATACCACAAATTGTATAATGTTTAAGAAATGAAATTATGTTTGTGTGTTAATAAAGAAAAAACTTTTATTTTTAGAATTAGTTAGATATACACAATAACTTTATTATTTTTGGAATTTAATAAAATTATAAAATTATTTTTTGTATCTTTATTATGTTTAGCATCGTAATGAATAAGACTTTGGTTGTTAAGATACAAAACAGCCCCCACTAATAAAATGGTGAGCCTCAAGAAACTGTTATGGAATTCACTTGGAATTAACAATCAGAAGAACTTATGCTTATCGTCTCACTATGTCATCCTTATTCTGTTGTCAGTCCCTGTTTGGTATAATTATAGGCTATAAACTATACTCATTAAGCATAGCCATACGGAATGCAAACGGATTAACACAACACCTAGCAGGACTTAATATCAGTAATACAATTTACCAGCAGCTCCTATGCATCGAACCGGAGATATACTTACCACACATCCAGCAGAATGGGCAAGGGATAAAATTAATCATTATGAAGCATTAAAAATAGAAAAAGAATCCATGTAAGTAACCACTGACCCGGTTAAATTTGGTAATATATCTGTAATAAATTGTCCAACGGTATAACCTAAAGAAAGAAGACTACATTAACTTGTTCCAGAAATTAGGAAGCAACTTCATTATCGGAGGTGACTTTAATGCAAGAAATACCTTCCGGGGTTCAAGAATCTCTCGAAAAGGCAAAGAATTACTTGCAGCTGGTCTATATACTCAAACTATGAATTTTACTCAGGAGGAAAACCAACGTAGTGGCCAACTGATCCTAACAAAATTCCAAACCTTATAAATATCTTCATCACTAAAGGCATGTCGAACCACACATCTTAGAAAATGATCAAAGTTTAATATCTGATCATTCTTCTATTATTATGACGGTAGTAGAGGAAAAAATGGAACTTCAAGTGCCAATCAAAAATTAAAAAGAAATAGAAGAGGAAATAGACAGGATCCTTGATGTCATAAAATAGTCGGCTTGGGAATGCACCCCCAAATTATCATCCAGGAGAGAAAACTCATTTACCCAAAAGAAGTAAGAGAGCTAGTGCAAGAAAAACGAAAAGCCCAAAAGTAATGGCAGACTTAAACAACTTGTACATCAAACTTAAAGCACTCATAAAATCAGCACGCATAAATGGAATAATTGAAAAAAACGTTTGGTCTCTAGCTGCAACTAAAGATACCGAATACTCCCTCTGGGAAGCAACAAAAGGGTTAAAACGGTTACGCAAACACTACTGATCCGCGCAGAACATCTGACTTCGAAGATATCGGACCTGCAACATTGAAAGAACTAAAAGCTCAAATTAAGAACATAAAAGCAAAGAAAGCTCATGATAACGATCTGATAAAATGGTTGCCTGAAAAAGGCACCCGTAAATTATTGCACATAATCAATGCGATCCTCAGGAAAAATTATATGCCAATGCAGTGGAAAGTAGCAGAAGTAATATAATGATTCCGAAATCGGGCAAGCCACCGAATGATAGAAAATCTTACCGAAGAATTTCACTTCTACCAAAGTGTGTGTAACGAAATCCCGGTTTTCAAAATCCCGGTTTGTCAAACTCCCGGTTTTCAAAATCCCGGTTTTCAAAATACTGGTAGATATACCGTATATCCGTTATCCAGTTCATCCCACGAGGAAAATCTACCGTATATCCAGAATCCAGTTTATCACACGAGGTAAATATACCGTATCACTGTACTTTAGAATAACATACCGTTACTCGGGTAAACCATATTTTAAGCCTCGAACAATCTAAGCCTCGTAAACTCGTATTATTATTCACTGTCAATTATTTCGACCAAATTACTGGAAGTTTTACCACTGATCGAAGTTGAGTGTATCGTAACCGCGTGCTGATTTTGCGTGACAACGGAATCATAACCTAACAAATCAAGAAGCGTATTTCCTATCATCTCGAGCAATTATCATTGATAAGGGCTTACTACATACCGTAGTCCTAAGCAATAACGAAAACCTCAATAAAAGTTTGCAAATCACCACATCGGTTTCGCGAAGGTATTAAACAGAATATCTAAATACGTCACGGTTAATTAGTGAAAATATTGTGTATCAGATTACAGTGAGTTACAGTGAATTTCGTGAATAATGCCACCAATAGACGGCGCCATCAAACGTCGTGCTAATATCAAGGGGTCGATGACAAAATTATCCAATTACGCTAGAACATGTAAAGGCATGGAGGCATCTCAATTGGATCTTGAACAATTAAAAGTCCGATTACGACGTGTAGAGGGATTATTATCAGAATTTTATGAAGCCGAGAATGCGATCAATGCACTGGACCCTCAAGATGAAAGCCATCAAGACGACTTCGAGGAAAAATATTATTCCACTGTCGCAGAGTTAAACAAGCTAATTCGAAAAGCAAACTTGGCTGCCGGAAATATGTCAGTCGAACTAAACGATACTCAAGGAGACCAAACGAAAAGCGCAAATATCGAAGTCAAATTACCAAAGATTAGTATAGCTCCATTTCATGGTAGTTATACAGAGTGGCAATCATTTTATGATCTGTTTTCGTCAACGATCAATGAAAACATAAATTTAAATCCAGCGCAGAAATTCCAATATTTAAAGGGATTTTTGAGAGACGAAGCCGCTAACCTTTTAAAACATCTCCCTATTTCCGACGCAAACTACATCGAAGCGCTACATAAATTGAAATCCAGGTACGATAGGAAAAGGTACACGGTGCAGTCGTTCATTAAAAGTTTTATTGATCTACCATCCATCAATTCAACATCGCAACATATTCGAAAGTTAATGGATACAGCCGATGAAGTGATCCGAGGATTAAAGGCTATCGGCCCTGAAGCCGAATCTAGAGATCCGTGGTTAGTTTTCCTACTGACCCAAAAATTAGATGAGGAAACAAGGGACAAATGGGCTACCGAGACATCGGATATTGAGTTCCCAACCTGCCAATCACTAATCGACTTTTTGATGAAAAGAGCAGATGCTCTGGATTCAGTGAAAAGCTTCTCTCGGAAACCAGTGGCACATATGAAATCAATACCGAAAACGCTTACCAATGCGGTGACCAATGCAGTGATGTTGTGTTCCGTGTGCAAGAAAGATGCTCATCCTTTATTTACGTGTCCGAAATTCAAGGAATGGACCGTTGAGAAGCGTAGAGAGTTAGTGAAAACTGAAAATCGGTGTTTTAATTGTTTTGGCGAATCTCATACCGTATATCACTGTAGATCAAAAGCAAGCTGTCATTATTGCCGAAGAAGGCATAATTCGCTGTTACACCTACCCAGCGATGCGGTGTGTCCTACTGGTAAACAACCACTACCAGCCAGCAGCTTAAATGCAACCAATACATCTTCAGTAGCCGATCTTCAACCACAAACATCATCATGTCTTCATTCCAGTAATCCGATAAATCCAGCTATATTACCAACTGCGACCGTGAGAGTGCAAGATATAAGTGGTCAGTCGCAACTATGTCGGGTTTTACTCGATTCAGGATCTCAGAATTCATTCATAATGGAAGCCTTGGTACAAAATCTGGGATTGAAACGTTCATACGGAAGAATAAACATTCAAGGCATAACCAATCAAAAACTCGTGACTACTCGAGGAATAGTAAAGGTCGTCGTATCGCCACATTTCAAATCCAATTTCACATCTCAGATTGCTGCATATGTAGTGCCCTCCATTACCAAAATTAACCCAGTGAGAAAAAACGAGTGGCTAGAGTATCAATGTGTTTCCTCAATAACATTTGCTGATATAAGTCCAAATTCAACAACCAAAATCGACTTACTAATCGGAGCAGACAAGTTCTTCAACATTTTGAAACCAGAGCAGATAAGAGATTTAAATGACAAAGTCTGTGCTCATAATACACATCTCGGATGGATATTTACGGGAAATACACCACACCCGGAAGACGCAAGTCAATGTAATACCATTATAGTGGATAATAATATGTTGGACAAGAATTTGAAAAGTTTCTGGGAATCGGAAGAAGTTTTTCGGTCCACTCCATCAAGATATCGGACCTGCAACATTGAAAGAACTAAAAGCTCAAATTAAGAACATAAAAGCAAAGAAAGCTCATGATAACGATCTGATAAAATGGTTGCCTGAAAAAGGCACCCGTAAATTATTGCACATAATCAATGCGATCCTCAGGAAAAATTATATGCCAATGCAGTGGAAAGTAGCAGAAGTAATATAATGATTCCGAAATCGGGCAAGCCACCGAATGATAGAAAATCTTACCGAAGAATTTCACTTCTACCAAAGTGTGTGTAACGAAATCCCGGTTTTCAAAATCCCGGTTTGTCAAACTCCCGGTTTTCAAAATCCCGGTTTTCAAAGTACTTGTTTTCCAAATCCAGGGGGCGGAATCATGAAATACGACCGGAAAAAAATAAACGGATTCAAAAATATTTTCAAATTTATTAGATTAAAAGTATTCAAATTTACTATGATGGATGCAGACTGATGTATAAATGCAACTTCTATAATGTTTTAAGAGCAATGGCTAATATCCTAGAAGATTTTCGAAATTCATTTTTCTCGTCCCAGGTTCGTCGCCGTTTCATTTTATGAGATGGCATTGAAGTCTTTTGTATTTTAAAATTGTAAAAATTCCGGAAATATATAATTATTTTAATGTATACAGAGGCAAGATCATGAAATCTGACAGGAAAAAAGAATTGTTAGAAAATATTTCAGTGGACAAACACAAAAAAATTCGAAAAATGGTAAAGTTGGCATAGATATTTTGTATGAAAACACAAATAAATGAAAGTTTAGCCTAAAAATTGTATTCGACAACTATTTATGCGTACAATTCCACACTTTTCTTGTATGTGTTAGTTTCACACTGTTAAATCGAAACCTAATTAGAAAACATGGCCATTCCAATTGGAATTTCAGTTCTAAAAGATAATCTAATTGTAGTTTCGTGCATGTTAAACTTAAATTTTCTTTGTACGGTTTAACAAATTAAATTAAAATTATATTTGGAGGAACGAAAAATATTGTATTTATAAAGAACATTTCTTTTTAAAGAAAGTACAATAAGATTCATTTAAGAATTGTTATATTTTACTTTACTCAAATATGTATTTGTCAGATACTTAACTGATATAATATTTAATATACTTTAAATTTATCGATAGATTAACGCCAAATTATAAATTTATTTCGGCTTGTAATATAATATATAAATTTTATCATGTAAATTGTCAATTGCTATTTTAATGGCCGTTTACCATTTTCGTCCAAACGGCCGTTTACCATTTTCGTCCACTTCCTGGTTAGGAAGTGGCAATGAAGCCGGCTGGACGAGTAATTTAGCCACCTAATAGAAGTGCTCTCGCAACCTCTGGGAAAGGGTGTTAATGGCCGTTTACCATTTTCGTCCAAACTCAAATTAAAAATACAAAAATTCGTTACAAGCTTGCTGATCTGGTTAGGAAGTGGCAATGAGGCTGGCTGGACGAGCAATTCAGCTAATAGAAGCCCAAATAAGTTTGAATATATTTTTAAATCCGTTTACATTTTCCGGTCGTATTTCATGATTCCGCCCCAGGTTTTTAAAATATCCTGTATACGGATTTTGTCTCAAAATGTGTGAACGAAATGAACGAAATGAGTGAAACATCATTCCGTATAGTGTAGTAGCATTTGTGTTTGTGTTAGTTTCGTGCGTATGTTTATTTTACTCCATATGCAAGCCACGTGTCATTCTTGTTTGTTTATTTATATTAAACCTTTGAGTGCCGACATAATTTCGGCTAATGTATTGAGGAGCACAATTGCGCTTTTCTGCACTCCATATTTTTGTGTCTTTTATGTATTTTCGATTGTATTTTATTTATATTTAACATTTTATTTTTAAAATTTATGGAATTTAAAATAAATTTACTTATAAAATTTTATTAAAACATATAAAATTAATTTATGATTAAAAAAATGTTAAATATAAAATATATTAGCATGTTAAATAATGACACTCCACAGCTCGAAAGCAGACGTTATGTGCTGAGAAAAGGATATAAGCACCATAACAATTAAACCGATTCGCCCGGATCGCGTTATTTTGATATTTTCATCATACAAATGACACAAATACGAAGAAAAGAAAAAAACAAATACAAAGACATAATTGTGTATTATACACAGTATACGTATTCGATTTTTTTTGCTTCACTCATTTTAAATGAGTAACTCACGAGACAAAATCGATATACTGGTTTCAAAATCCCGGTTTTGTATAAAAAAAATCCGGATTTTTAGGAAATCCCGGTTTGAAAATTTTGTTTTCCTAAATACATAATTGTTTTGATTATTTTATAATGAAATAATGAATATTTAGTGAAATAGTTTTCGTGGGATCGATATAAAATATTGCATTTCAAAATGTTGCATTAACAAAGTAGTGCAATTGTTTTCTTTTTAGTATGTGTCATTAATAGATTCTATATAAGCCGCTCCTATGTGCGGCACGCAGTGCGACATGTTTGCTGATCCCGGCTGCTACGTCCCCTGAAGTTCAAACCTAAAGCCCCTCAGAGAGTTATCGAAGGCTAAAAATTTAAAAAAAAAAAAATTTTTATTTTAAAATCAAGACTTTAGAACTAGAAGAAACGAAAACCGGAAATTTGAATACTATGATTTCGAAAACCGAGATTTTAGAAACCTGCGGATTTGAAAACCGGGATTTTAAAAACCAGGATTTTGAAACTGGGGTTTTGAAAACAGGGATTTTTGAAACCGGGATTTTGAAAACCAGGATTTCATATTACACCCCTACCAATACTACCGAAATTGTTTGAGAGGCTGTTACTCAAAAGATTGAAAAGAACCATAGAACAAAGAAACCGTATCCCTGCGGCTACTAGACGTACACATAAGTTTATCAACTATTCACCGATTGAAGGAGACCAACTATATGCATTCTTTGATTCGAATAGTATTAACTGCTTGCGAAAAAAATCTTCGTTACAAATCCCGAATGTAATAATGACACCTCCCTTGCAACCACGCTTGGTCGCACATGCTTTCTTGGTTTTTTCCCAACATTCAGGTGCTTTTTTTATTTTTTTTTTAATCCGGTGTCGATCTCTATCGGTATATTTATTTACACTCCAATTAGTATCCATCACAACCACTTAACATTCCTTTGACGGAAAATCATCACTTCCCTAATATTTTTAACAAATCAGCCAATCATTTCTTTTTTAATGGACCAACCGACCTGAATAAATAACCAAAAGTGGAAAATTATGCACAACTCATAAAACAACAAAATTAGCTAGATTATATTGTATTGAATATTTATATCAAAATTAAAGAAAACTAAGCGTCAAAACATTACATCAAATTATTTTTCTTATCTTGTTGGTGTGAAAATTTTGTTTTTCAATTTTTCTTTTGGACAAAGATTTACGGCAAGAATATATAAATGTATTTAAAAAAATGTAGATATAATAAATTTTGTTTAGAGAAAAACTCACCCGATTTTGCCATTTCCACGTCCCATGAAAGCTTTTGTGTTACTAAACTAAAACTAAACTAACACTAATTACTATACTACAAGGCAAACAAATATGGCTAAACGAAATATTTCTATTTCTTTTTTCGCTTTATTTTGTAGCCATAAAACACACAATACACAACCATTCTGCACAAAATTTAGATTACACTACTACACCGTATAGCAACGCTATTGTGTTTGTAGATCTTCACTCGATGCTAAGGAAACCGTTATCCAGCAATATTTAATTTTCTCGAATGTATTGGTGTGCAAAAATACTCAGCTTGAGTTAATTGAGCGCATGATTTTGTATGATTTGATTTTACCTTCGTTACTTTTTATTTTAACTCAACCGGTGCTCCCAACACGTATTTTGTTTGGGCGTGTTGTAGGGGTTGTCACCTCTATTTACAATCGTACGATTTTTGTGGTCGACGATATATTTTTGTACGTATAGATTCCCGTTATTTCCTCCGATTTTGAGCCGGCCTGAGACCACGCGCCAAGGGATGCGAACCAGGTGGTACCGATTAAAGAAGTCGCGTCACGATAAAGAATTAACCAATTTAAAGAAACAAGGCAAGATAGAATCGTTAGAATTAAAATATAAACCGCACTAAGGCACTGATTATATTATTTAAGAAATGCTCTTACCTCGCCAAATATGTGACAACAAAAAAAATGTTATGACCGCTGGCAGTATCTGACTCAGAAGTACGACCAACAGTGTTCAACTTTTTTGTATATGAACTGTTTTTAATTTTTTTGGATGGTTTTCTATTGCGTGATGAAATTGAAATGAAAGTACGAGTAATTTGTCATAATTCTTTAGCCCAACCGAACAAAAAGATTATTTATTTAAGTTTCGTCACAGTGTTACACTTTATAACACTCAAAAATTGTATTAGAAGACTTTATCGTCGACATTCTGCCGTACTCTGAAATAGAGAAAAGAAACATTCAATACCATTTGTTCACGCCGCACCATTTTAAAATCATACCGACGGTTACACAATCTTGTCACATTCACAAAAGACTATGAAACCGACGTCTTACTTTCAAAATGTGAATAAAATGTCTTGAAAGCCAGCTCAATTTCAACACTCTTCCCGATACTGCCAAATGAATTTGTTGATTTAACGAATCCAGCAATCGAGCAGGGGGTATTAAAATAGCCATCAATATTTATTTATTTATTTTTATATATCCCAAACACTTTTGAAGATTTGTTAAAACCAAACGCAAAATTGATGGTAAACAAGCGTGGATGCGCTTTAAAGATAAAAAGTGGTGTGATCCACCAGATCATAACCACGTGTTTGGTTATCTTTTCAAATCTGTTTATAAAGCAGAAAACCTAACCCCTAGTGAATATAGTATATTCATATTTACTCCACATTTGAGCCAAAAAACATCCAGTGAGCACTGGGAGGATTTGGGAAGGATGTAGCCCTGATGGTATTCCTGAATCATTTTTGAAAAATTCTGGAAACTTGGTAATTCCTCTAAGCATTTTGTTTAATTAGTCATTAAAATTGGCAACCCTTCCACATGGAAAATAACTAGAGTGACGTCTATTTTCAAAATATGATCTACAAATCATGATTCGTGCTACAGAAGTACATATCTGTATCTGTCATATGCAAGTCATTCAAAGCAGTGCTTCCGCCATATTTATCACAATACCAATATGGTCTTATGGCCAAAAGATTAGTATCGAACAATCTCATAAAGTTGACCAGCTCTATTAAAGAAATAGCGAAGCACAACCAAGTTGACTTAGTATACAAGACTTTGCAAACACTTTCGGCTCCGTCAGCCACTGCAGAACAAACAAATTTTCAAGTTCGGTTTTTCCAGCAAGTTCGTAGCCTGATTCAAGTTTTATTTGAGTAATCCCATCCAATATATTAAAGTAGGAGATAAAAAGTCGATTACAATACAAGCACCATTCGTTGTATCACAAGGCTCTTAAGTGGGCATTGCCAAATCCTGAGGTTCGCAGGTGACCTCAAAACCTACAGAGCCATCGATTCAGCGGACGATGCAAATTAACTACTTAACTTATTTTGTTGTAGTTGCTGATTTTTATTTTAATTTTTGTAATGTTTTTAAAAAAATATATAACACTTTGCTCAGCTTCTGTTTTAATTATACTTTTATTTTTAAACTTAATATTTCGCCATCATTGGCATCACCAGAATATTTGAGAAATTTTTAATTATTAATTATTTATTGTTTTAGAACAATAAATAATTAATTAATTAAAAATTTCTCAAATATTCTGATGATGCCAATGATGGCGATATATTAAGTTTAAAAATAAAAGTATGTATAATTAAAACAGAAGCTGAGCAAAGTGTTATATATATTTATTTTTTTTAAACATTACAAAAACCAAATTAACTACAAGAATAATTTGCGATATGGGGCAGGTTTTATTTTTTGAGTCTCAACATTGAAAAGTGCAAATCTCTTATCAATTCATCGAAAAGCCCTTGTTACACAATAATATAATTTAAATGGTGTACTTCTTCAGGTAATACTTGAAACTAAACACGTTACTTTTGATTTGGAGACAATTAAGATCCTGTGGTTACGTTGGATCCTAGCTGAAATATGATGTAAACGTGTGGTGTCCGTTCTAAGAAGAATATATTCAAAGTATTAAGAAAATTCAAAAGAAGTTTATACGCTTGACCTGGAAAGTCGGAAAGATGTATGACCATAATCTACCATACCACGTAAACATACAGGCACAACCACAATACTGCTCTTCGGATTTTTTGCGTCAGTATATGTGGTAATGGATGAAACATAGATCCACAACCACGCTGTGGAATCAAAAAATCAGTCAGCTGACTACGCCGTTTGCTACGATAACAGATTTATACGAGCTGAAATTCGAATTGCTTCCCGTAAACCTCAAAATATATGCCAGGGAAAAAGATTTCCTTCAATTTTGAGGCCAAAGATATATGGTTCTGCTTAAAAGACGACGAAATATTAGGAACTTATTGACCGACAAGTTAGGTTCCCATCATACATTATCTACTAATGTTCTGGGTACTTAAATATTTTAAGTAGCCACATGCTGAATTTATTATACGAGAAGCCCCTACGCAAGACTACTTGTTACTTACTTTAACATTACCAAAACAATGGCTTAAAATTAAAATAAAGAAAAAACGTCGATTTCAGTTTGTTTTGGATGAATGAAATTTTTTGAATAATATTATTCTTATGAATAAATGTATTACTACTACACTTTAGTATTAGCGCGACAAAATTTCGCGGAAATAATTTACCTCATAGCTATAAATTTATAATTTTTTTACGATCGATGTTTGGGAGGAATGTGAGAATTTAAGTATTTTTTAATGAATGAATGGGTTTGTTTTATTCTTTATATTGATTGATCCGGATATTTTGATTTCAGCTTTCTCCAATTCACGTCCTAACTTTATATTATTTATTGCTCCATGTTCGCACATTAAATTAATTTATGTTTGAATTTGTTCACAACCATCAAGCTATTTTTGTATTATCATGGTCATATTGCACAAAGCATTTTGATAGGAAAAACACAGTACATGATTCACTTAGTACGTAATTCGAGTTGGATGAATCAAAATCAACATTACAATTACATAAATCATGAAATATATATGTAAACAAATCTTGGATTGAGCCTCGAAATTGGTTGGTATTGTATAAGTCTTTGTTATTATAATTTACATTTTATACAATAATTGTGAAAAAGCGTATATAAATTTTGTATACACTTTACTAATTTTCTAAGCTAAATTAATTGATTACGCTCGTTAAGGTTCCTGGTTCGATTTTTCAAGCATGCGTTCAAGCAGCGTTATTCTCCTTTAAAAGTATACCATGTTTTCGAGCTGGATAAAACCAACCTATAAAGGTTGTCTTCGGTTTAAGCACAGTAATTATCAAAAGTTTAGCAAAGAAAACAGACCCGATCAGTTTAGTGACATTTCATTCTCGATCAGAAGGCACAGAGACAAAATCTATTTATCATATTCTTTAGAATGAAAGGACCTATGGAATCAGAGAGGATGATTTTGATTTGATTGTTATATGGACTAATGAAAGCGGACGAAAAAGTAGATGACTTTGTCTAGGGGTGACCTCTTCATAAAAAAGAAGCAGGGAAACCCACAGACGTTATCGTCAAATGGGATCTCCAATATTGACCTAGCAATAGTCAATGGAGCCTTGTATGACTCGATATATAGTTGAGTGGTGAATGAGAGAAAGTTGGACATCTATAGTGATTACAGAATTATCACGTACGGATTATCAATCTCGCCACAGAATAGGTAACTGGGGCCCTATTCTAGAAATCGGTGGCTATTTACCCAACCGGAATACGATTTGCTTCGAAATTCTACATTATTCGAATTTTTTTCCGACTACTTAAATCATTTTTTCAAAATTGTTTTCAAGTTAACTAATAATTATCTCCCTAAGCAAATAATTTCGAATCAATTTACCCAATCGGAATTTTTTCCTTAGTAGGAGGAAAAATATTGTTTCGTAATTTAGAAAAAGAAAATAAATTTGAAAAAATGATTAAAGTAGTCGGTGAAAAATTCGAATACTATAGAGAATTTCAAAGCAAATTGTATCAGATTGGAGAAATTTCCACCGATTTACGGTCCCTGTGGCACTATTTTGGTAATTCCCTGGGAATAGGGAATTGGGAAAAGATTTATATGTAATTTGTATTTTAAAATTTTTTTTCTGGCATACTGAGGTAAAAATCTAGTGGTAATTTTTTTAAAAACAAAATAAAATTGGGAATAATATTCCCTGCCAATTTAGATATGGAAAAATTATTCCCAATTTATAAATATTTACATCAAACTTTTCTCCTTAGTAGGCTGAAAAAAAATTTTTGAACTGAAATTACATATAAAATCTTTCCCCAATTCCCTATTCCCAGGGAATTACCAGAATAGTGCCACTGGGATCTATTTTCTAGACACTTGATCGGCTCCTGTGATTCGATCGATGAAATTGATGCTTGTGTGGAGCTGATCTCCACAAAGTTAACCAGTATCTGCAATAACTCAATGTTTAAGAAACGGGTTCCTTTTTAAAATGCAATTTTCCGTATTGAGCCACACAAGGGTTAGAACGTTAAACGGATGTCCTCTATGTATATACATTCAGAATCAAACACGTTTAACAACTACGTTGTACAAAGGTATGCCATTCATAATCACATCCTAGCCCAAGATTTATTTAGTTTTGAAGTAGTAAGAAGCTCGACTAGGTTAGCTGTTATGTTAATAATAATAATAATAGCCCTGATTTGTGTTGCCTTTTTTGCAAATCTGGAAGAGGCTTGAATAATATATCAAATAGTCACCAAATCTTTTAAGTAAGGCAACTTGAAACTCGTTACTAAGTTGTCTTGAATGTTGTTTATTATAAAGTCAAAAAGGAGTATGCCGAACGTAGTGTGGTATAAGGTACGCAATGATTCCATTCCTAATTTAATTAGAAATAATATTGTCACTACCGCAGGAAATACCAGAATTGAGGTCTACGAAAGCTTTCAAATATTTTCATGTATATATCGCTAATAATGAAGTTTCATTATTTAAAAAACGTATGATATTTTTGTATTCGGTATACCGGTATTGCAATCCTTAATCCTGATCATGAAGCTGTTTGAGCTGTAGAGTTTGGTGTAAATACAAATTTTTCAATAATCTCCACTTCCGCTTAATTTAGAAAAATGATCTGAACCAATGTGGTTTCAAATTTAATTTAGAATCATTTTATCTTTGATCGATTTTATCGGAAAAGTTCTTATATGGATTTTAAGTGAAGCCAAATAAAAAAGCTTAGAATAAAATTTAGATAGTTGTAGCTCTTTCAATCGATTTAATTTAATAAAATCTGAATAGAGTAAAGTTTACGCTAAAAACCACATTGTGAAAATATTACATTAGGGTAACTTGTAAGACAGGAAAGGTTAAATCTGAGTTTTTCTTCTGATAAATCAAATCGATTCTTTCGGAGATAATAGTTTTAGTTATAAATATATTGTGGATAGAATAGCGTTTGTCGATAAATGCCACTATATGGAAATGATAGTCGGTCCTATCGGTTCGAATGTTTTAATTAAGCGATAAACTTTGCATATCGTTGAATTTGTCCCGAGTTCCATTTTTTAACAGAAACTAACAAGTTACAAAAACTGCTCCGAAAGACATTAAATACATTTTTTTGTAAAACCGCTCGTATCTTCTTACAGCGCTCGTCAATTAGTTATAAGTTAGTCTTCACGGTAAGTAATAATTTAAAAAATGCTGAAGCAACAAGCGGAAAAAAATATTTGTATTGTATTAAATAACGAGCTAGTAAAATTAAATAAAAGCCAATAAGGCCTAGGTTTTCTTAATTATAAAAAAATTAACAAACAACATTATACGTTAAAAAAGTTTAAAGTTTTTATGAGTTCTACCTACCCTAATGGTGCCTAGAGTGTATACCACTCCATAATTCTTTAAGCCGTTTGGTTACCACGTAATACTAAACGGGGTTGCAGTCCATTGGTATCGGTTTCTTTAATAATTTTTTCATGCTATATACACTCCAAGCTAAATTACGGTATGTACAATTTATTAGAACTTCATGAAACCTGCCGAACTGATAAATTAGACCTAGATTTAATTCCTTTGTCAAGGAAACCGATGCCAGAACCTTGCAACTCTATTGGTGGCTATCGTTATCAAGGAGTTCGATGCTAAAACCCTGTAACTCTGTTTCGTATTGCGCTCAATTAGAGTATAAAACCTAAATCTGACTCCATTATCAAGCAATCCGATGCCGAAATTTTGTAACCTTGCTTAGTATTACGTGCTAACCGAACGGCTTAAAAAATTATGGAGTATTATACAGTACCATAAGGTTACGTTAGAACTGAGTGAAACTTGTTGAGATTGCAAATTAGATCTGTATCTGCCTCTATTATCATAGCCTCAGGGGATGCAGAATTCAATATAGATAGATAGATTGGACCTAAATCCTATTTTATTATCAAGGAACCCGTTGCAATTAAAATGGGTCTGATTTGTTAACTAACATCTTGTTGATTATCTGATATTATTAATATATCCGTTAAAAGAAAAAAAAACTTATTGTTTTAGAAGTTATTTGGTATAAACCTCCCATCACTTTATATGTAAATTTTTCCTAAGTTACTCCTAAATTTTTATTTTGCTTTGTTTTAGGGTAAATTTACCCAAGTAGAACAATGATTTTTTTTAACTTTTCAGCTAATCAATGAGAGTTATTATTGCTCATAATTTGTTTTTGTTTTTTATTATGTTGGATGCTTGCGATCAAAATTTGCCCAAAGTTAAAACTATTTCATCTCGGCCAGGAAAATTTGTATATATTTCTAATGATTTGATTGGATTTTGATTCGCGAATCATTTTTTGATCGCATACGTGAACCTGCCCTTATAGCAATATTTTGTCACTTTTTTGGCCACACTGACCAGTTTCTATGACTAAATAGTTAATAGCCATTTAGCATTATTCATATGTCAGGAAATCATTTTTTTGACCAAAAATATAGGTAATTTTCGAATATTGGTATGATATTAAAGGGCCGAATGTCGAAGGGCCGAATTTCAAAGGGCCGAATATGTCGAAGGGGCGAATGTCAAAGGGCTCAATGTGTCGAAGGGCCGAATGTGTCAAGGATGCATGTCGAATGGCCAATGTATCTAATGGCCAAATGGGTCAAAAGGCCGAATGGTTCGAAGGGCCGATTTTTTTTTTATTTTTAGAAATATATTTTTTTAAATTTGTTGGCTTAAGGAATATTTTATTAATTTTTTTATAAAATATAAATAAATTTCTTAAGAATTATCAGAAGGCTGACTATTATCAGAAAGCTAACATAGGACCGAACGTCTCAGGTCGCGCATGACAAAATTTGCCTTCATCAAAATGTATCGTGGGATTTCGACATAATTCTTTCACCTCTCTAATCAAACAAATGCGAAAATAATAGCAGAGATACCAAAGTAAACAGTAAATAAAATAGAACTAAATTCTAAATAATATTTTAAACATAATTATTTTATTTATTCTCCATTTTATAAGGTCATTGTTCTACATTTAAATATACTACCCTTTTCAAATGGCAATTATAGGCTGGCTGTTCCGTGAGCCTTATATATCGAACTGATATAAGGCTCACGGAACAGCCAGCCCAAAGTTTCTGCATTTTAAAGCAATTTTATAACATGTCATCGTAATTGATGCCGTCTACAATACAAAACGTAACGACTGTTAAACGATTTTATAAGCACGTATATCGTAGAACGAATTTATATTATCTTAAAAATTTAACCGAATTCGACGTGCTCGCGCCCGTTGTAATTGAAACGGGTACACATTCTATCTTAAAACAAAAACGCAATTAATTTTAAAGATCAGACAAAAAGAATCTCTATGTGTAAAAATTAATCTCTATTTTCCTTGGTCACGCCATAACTTGAGAACGATTTTACCGAATTCATTAATTTTTTTAGAAGGTTTTTACAGGATGAAAAATTAAGAAAATTGCTCACAAAATCGGAAAATTTCAGAAAAATAACTCGACTAAATTAATGTACTTGCACCATTAAGGATAGTTGGGTACAAATTAAGTAGCCTGTGGTTTACAATTTATTATGTATGTAAGCACAGCAACTGTAAAAAAACAGTCAGTTTTTTGCTTACTTCAAAAAGCTTTCTTATGTTTAATTTTTCATATTTCTAAAAACAAAAAAAAATCGGCCCTTCCACCTATTCGGTCCTTCAACATTCGGCCCTTTGTACCCATTCCGCAAAAATGACTATATAGCGTTGATAGAAATTAATTGGTTATTTCAGAAAATTAGAGATCATAACGAAGAACGATAAGTTTAAGAACTTTTTTTGACATCAATTGCAAGTTGTATTTCAACATTTTTAATATTAGCAAATTAAATACTGACAGTACGAGATGTAGAAGAGAAGAAAAGCTAAAAGGCAAATCTCGTGACAAAATAGCAATTCTGTCATCAGTCAATTAGCTATATTAACTATATAATGACTAGTTAGCATTCTACGTAACCATCTAGCGTATTTTGTAAAATTAATTGTTTAATGACAATTTAGTGGTGTGGATAGCCATTTAGGCATAAGGAAAAGCTATATATTTTGCTGTTCCGACGACTAATTTGCTACAACTGCTATTGGTAATTCTTTGGTGACAAAATAGTATTTTTTCATGGCATTTTTGACTTCAGAATAAATAATAAGCTGTAGAATAAATATTTAGCAATCCACGTGAATATAATAACATATTTATTTATTTATCAATAATAATGACATTTTTTAATCTTATTATTATCTTGAATTAATTAAATATTGACATTATTGATTCTGCTAAAGCTATAATGTCGTGGCTACCATCTTTTTCCGCTATTATTTTCCGCATTTTTTACATTATTTAGTTTCGTAATTTTCTCTGTCGTTTATCGTTTTCATTCTTATCTTTCAATTTCCTACCATCAATTTCCTCTTCTCTCTACATGTCCTACGTGTAGAACCGAATTGCGACGCAAAGCGGGACCTTGGTTTAGTACTCACTTCCATGCATGTACTACTAGTACTAGCTTTTAATTTTTTGTTGATGTGCTACAATAAACAAGATCGTAATAAAATATTTATTTATAATTTTTTTTGTGGGAAAATGTTATTTTTTTAATTGTTAATGTCTTATATCTATTTTCACCACTTTTTCGCAAATATTAATTTTTTTTAAAACGGTATGACTTAGCAAAATTTTGAACCTAGATTCAAATAAAAGAATGATTAAACGAACGAAAAAAATTAACATCTACTTGAAATTGTACTGCAAACCAAGTTAAAAAATTGATTTTCCAAAAATTTTACAAGTGGCGTAAAGGACACTTTAATATTCACACGACGAAATCTGTAGTTTATACATTATTAGTGATTCCTAGATTTGTAATATAACAATAGTAAAAAAAATTGTAAAAAAATGTTCCGGAAAAAGAACTGAAAAAGTATTACCACAAAAATCCTAATCCAGGCGACATGTACAATTTCAATGAACACTCATTTAAGTAAATTGTAATTAAAAGCTTAACGTACGCCATTTATTAACGAATGTTTATTATAGTGTTCTGCGTATTGGTGTACATAATCTGCCTATAAATCTGCTGTAAACTTTAGACTTCCTAAACGAACTTTGATTTCAAGAAAGAAATGACGCTAAATTATTTACGCAAATAACTTAGAAAATATTTTTAATCTTGTAATTCTGGTTCTAATGTACCAACTTGTTGCCCACCTTGTAAAATAGAAAAATTCACATTTTGTTTAAATATAAGAACAACGATAATTGTTTGTTCAAAGTTAAATTTAATTACTAAATATACTCCGGCATAGAATAATTAAAATTACTAGTTCCAAAGTACGACACTAAACGCTAACTGTTTAATTAAAATAGAATTTGGGTGATTCTAAATTATCTATATATTTTTTGAATTTAAATACCACAAGATTTCTGTCATTATTTATCTGGCGTTTATCACCGTTCATGATCTATAATCATAAATTATGAGGCGCATCGTAATTTTAATTCGAATCACATATGTAACATGATCATATATACGACAAATACGATCATCATGATATAATTAAGATAATCCATTACAAGTTGAATAATTTTTTTCTACTTACTTTATACATATACGATATGGAAAGACGATGGAATAACCGTATATAAATACATAAATACCCTGTCTACCGACTGCATACATAAATGAAAGGAAAATCTGTTACCAGGTTATTCACATTGGATGAGTTTTATATTGTATTTACTAGGCCGTCGGATATATTATTGTAATTAGTTGTACCGCATATCTTTTTTCCACTTACTACGCCTCTATATAGGTACAGTGCAGCGCACGAAAAAGTATGCAAACTATGGAGTTTATAATTTGTAGTAGCTCGCGCCAATAATAATCCATTGGATCATAAATTTAATTGTAGCATACACATTTTATATATTATGCATATATGATTAATAACATCTTGTATATATACACAAATATATTTGTTAATAAAAATGTGCAATGAAAAAACATTTTAAATATACTATACAAAAAAAATGAAAGAAGTTAAAAAAAAAAAACTTTCACCTTCGAAGTATAACGCGCGAAAAACTTTTTATATAAAGTGTGTGTATATCCAACTTACTATTTCTTTGCGATGATATAATCATGATTACAACAAAAATCATTTTTATATGGTTTTATAACTGATTAAGCAAAAGTTTTAATTTTTTTTAAAGTGTATACGAGTTGATTTAGGAGTATACACGAGGCACAATTAGGTGATTTATTTACCATGATCCAATCGTTAGCGCTGTCAAAATGTAAATTGTTCATATCCAAAATTGGAATACGAGCGTAATTTTGCTACGACAACATATCTAACCCAATTAAATCGTTATGAGTATAGTAATAAAACAATCACATGTCAAGGGCATATTACAAAATTTGCATGTGATTTGCATAATGAGAATGGTGCTGATTGGCGAGAAGAAAAGTGACAAACTCGTTATCTATAGAAGATTTGAGAAACGTTTTCTTAACAATATATAAGTATAAAATGCCAGAAACTATAAAATACAATCTATTATGACATTTTAACACATTTACTTTCGTTATGAAAGAGTGTCTTGTAATAATTTAAAATAATTAGTTCCCATAATTGGACAAGACTAAACGTCTCATTATGTAATTTAATATGGTATAGTTAATATTATGTAGCCTACAATTCATATTACAAAACTAATAATTAGTAAATAGTTAGTAATAAATTTATTAACAAATTACACTGTTAAATTTTGTTATTTTTGGAATTTATTTTCAAAAGGAAATTATTAAATTGGGCACAATTCCTAAGTGTTGTGCCGTCGAATCTAGAAAAATCTACAGAGTCTAGTTGACATTTTTCGAAAGGTATAAAGCATAGAGCTACATTCAGTAACGAAAATGCTCATACACACTGAGTTTTGAAATTTTTTTACAAATTACAAGGTTTATAGAATTTATAATACAGATTTTTATTAAATTAAATAATTTTACTGATTAACAAATCGAAAAATACAAAATCGAAATTCATTTACCCTAATAATAAAAATAAAAAAAAGTTCAAGAATTTTTTGGAACGAAAATGATCATTTGTATGATACTCGATTTTTTTTAAATCATTTACATAAATTATATTTCATTTATATTTCATTTTAATATCGAGTTGGGCCCTCCTTTATTTTTATAACCTCTTTCAGACTTCTAGGCATTGATTCTACTAACTTCTTCATAACTTCCTTTTAAATTTTATCCCATTCTTTCATTATTGTATCTTGCAACGTTTTCTTTGCTGGTAATCCTGTATTTTCTAAATTGGCTCTCCAGGTGATCCCATAAATGTTCCTTGGGGTTCAGGTCAGGTGATTGGGGTGGCGAATGTAACTGGTTTGGGACATTATTCATAATACGTTTTCTTTTTACCGCTTCCATCAGATCTTAGAAAATTGAATTTACGTTCATCCTTAAAAACAACCGCCCTCCAGAAGTTGAATTCTTTTGCTTTTACTTTTTCTTCAAATTCATTTATTTTTTTGGAATTGACATTCAAAATTAATGGCTCCTTGCATTGCACACGGTCATGATATTCATGTTTCCACAAAACTCTTCTAATATTTTGGAGTGGGTAGCTTTATTAAGTATCTTCTCCACTTTTGAAGTTAGTTTTGGAGCGTTTGTTTTTAGATTTTCTCTTAATCTTTCGTTTGTTTCATACGTTTCATATTTATTATTATTTGACGTTCTTCGATGGTAGATTATTTTCTAACACCGACCGAACGCCTCGCTATCGTTACATTTTACTTTGTATACGCCTGTATAAAATAGGTTATAAATATACAGGAGGAGCAACTCGATGATCCTTTTCGTTGCAAAAAATTCTTGATTTTTTTTTTATTTTTTTTTAAATTATAAATGAATTTCCATTTTGTATTTTTCGATTTGTTGATTTGTAAATTAATTTAATCTAATAAAAAACTGCAAAATAAGTTATATACTCCCTATATTTTGTAAATTTTTCTTTAAAATCAGTGTGTACGATCATTTTCATTACTAACTGTATTTCTTATATTTAAGTTAGGTAACTTTTTGCAATTCGTTCTATTAAAAATTATAAATTCAGAAATTGAGCATTTCAAACAATATTCCCGCCAATTTTAGATAGGTCCAAGAGTTTTCGAATGGGATATAATTAAGATTGATTTTACTAGGTTTTATAGATGTTAGAAACATTACAATTTTGATAAATATTTCAAGTTTGAAAATGAGCGGGCTAAGTAAAGGGTAAATTTTAGACACGGAGAACTTTAAATTGAAATAAAACACAGAAAAATCTTTTTAATATCCATGAAATTGTCTTTGACAGATAATTTTGTGGCATTAATATTTAAATATGATTTCAGGCATGCGGCCGCCGTGGCTTACTTGTCGTAATCTGGATGTCAAATTTCCACACATTCTTCGCAGTAAATCAGACTGCATTTCAGCAATAATGCGTCGAATATTGCCTTCAAGCGCTCAATTGTCTCTGGTTTATCGGCGAAGACATGCGAACCCAGAGAAAATAATATAATGGCGTCAAATTGCACGAAAGAGGTGGCCATCCTAATTGAGACACGAAAAATTAGGAATCATGTCTCTCCGCTCACCGTAAGTCATATGGATCAATGATTCCACCGGCCCATAAAACAGTGACTTTTCTGGATGTAATGGTGTTTTGACAATGGCTTGTGGATTCTCATTGCTCAAGTTGAACCTTGTAAGCATGTAAACCAAGATGTTTACACCAAATTTTCCGTAGAATAGATGGACACAAGTTTAATTGTTGAGCACGATGACGAATTTACACATTTGGATCCTCATCAACACTACGCTGTATACCATCAATCGCTAGTTGTATGCACACTGTACGGCGTCTAACGGGATGCGTAGTATCGTTTATAGTAGACGCATCGTGAAAACGATCCATAGTTGCTCGAATTAATCACTCTGATGGAGATTATGATCACCATAAAATGCACGTAATGCCCGATGATTTTCTCAAATGGAACTATGTTTTTCAAAGTACATTTGATTGCCCACATTGCTCGGCGTGTGGACATATGGATTATTTTTAATAATGTGTACCGCCAATCTTGGAGATGTTCACAGGGTATGGCCTATTGTTTTGTAGTGAACGTTACCGGTTCTGATGAGCCTTGCTTCGGTTAATACAATTTTAAAATTTTTAATTTTAAAAGTTATGGTGATTGGCATCAAAGTCTAATGAACTTTGCTACGTCTATAATAGTATTCATGTTCTCTTTTTTGTTTAGTGCCATTACCCGAAATCTCCATGGAATCTCATCTTCATTTTTCGACAATTTGTAATATTTTCTATCTATGGGGGAATTTTAAAGTTCCCTGATTTTGAAAAAAAAAATATTATTTCCTTCTACAAAATTTTAGCAATTTCTTGTTATGTATTTTACAAATGTCTACTAAAGCTCCTAGAGTTATCCACGTATACTGGCCAATATTTTCTGGCATTTGAGATCGGTTTCTTTACATGTAAAGACTGGGATGCATTTCTGGTGATTAGATAACTAATGTTTGAATGATTTAGGAATTTTTCGATTTTCGATAATTTCAAAGTTTTTTATCGAGGGTCGTGGCCTATGATTTCAGACAACATCCAGTTTTAATTGAAAACTGCCAATCTTAGACGTGTTTAAAGGTTCACTCAATTTTTCGTAAACGACACTTTATTTTAATGAACTTTACTTCAATGAGTACCGGACAAGTGGGGCCACTTGGACCGAGAGGTACTGGGTTCGAATCCCATCAGAGGCTAGATGCAAATTGAATTTTCGCCATAAATTTTTCCAAATTCAAAAATCAAACCGCAAAGAAAAAGGTTGAAACTGTAATATGAAAAAATATAACCCTATTGTGTTCATAATTTACGATATAAAAATAATTGTCATTACTGTTTTTGATTTTTTAATTTAAAAAATTCAACTTTTCCTTAGTTCGAAACCAAACTTCCAACATCTTGGAATAAGCCAAAATTTCATATAGAAGTTTACAATATAAATCGAGGCTAAGAGAGGGTTAACATATATGTATTAGATTAGTGGTAGCAATAGCTTTATATTTTTTTTTTTTTTAATTTAACTTTAAACCCAATTAAATCAACAGATTCACAACGCTCGTTGAAGAAAGAAAGGTGCACCGTATTCCTGCTTTATATTTTTTTTTGGTGATTTTTGAATTCGTTTAATTTTATTTTGATTTAATTTGTTTAGGGAGAACCAGATTCATTTAGTTAATATACTAATCATTACATTACATTTATTTTAGTTAATTGTGCGTAAATATCCTGGTCGTACAATCAATCAATATTTCATAAAATTAAAGTATAGAAACACGATTCAAATATATGTATGTACTAAATAAAAGCAACAACTAAGTCTTTATTGTAAAATATTTCGTTTGTGCTTTTTGTGATAATTCAAACTAAGTGATAAAATCATAAAGATTTGTGTAGTGGGTACAAATTTTAGTGTTTCACACATAACACCATAAGATTGATTTCTACATTATATTAGTATCGATTATGTCACAAGATAAATTCGGAATTTTTGGAGTTTTATTGATTATATTTTACTCAAGCTCATTTTTATAGTACACCTAATGGGATAAGTTTATATTTCGGTTAACCAGAAATCTAGAATTCACACACAATTAACTGCTTCGTTCAAATTACCTCAACTTACAATTTTTGAAATACAGCCATAAAATCGACAGCAGCATCATAAATTCCAATACATAATTTAAAAAAAACACTAATAAAACTAACATTTGTGTTTTTATACACAAATATAAATTTTATTATACCAAAATATTAATAAAAGCTTGGTATCCTATTCGAGTATCTATTTATGATCGAGTTGGCCTCGAACTCTAAACATATTAGCAATCGACAAAGTTATACAAATACCAGAGGTTGAATTATAGATAAAATTTAGTTATAAACATAAACCGTATACGACTATAAATCCAAAAGCATTATGCACTAATAACAATGTACATATTTCTAACTAAAACTTAAATTGGTGATACACAGATTATTCCTAAGGGTTAAGGCAGAGAAGCAAAACTTCATATCACAGAAAAAAATGATTCTTTAATATTAAACAAAATGTAGTCAGATATCAACAAATATTTTCTATGATTTTTAGCCATACATTAAGTTTCTTAATAATACCAAACAAGATTCTTTATTTTCGCATCGAGCCGGTTTGCTGAATCGAGGAATTTTTTTATGATTTTATATAAGAGATTTTATATATAATTATGATTTTAAAGAATATAAAATTATCGGATTCAAACAATTTATGTTCAACTTTCCCTAATTTATTAAATTAATTCATTGCATATGTGAATTATGATTTGCAATATCAGATAATTTATTTACAGAAATTTAGATTTTTTTATTTAATTCATCTAAATTATTCCATGATTATGTCAATTACGATTTTCCATATTAGTTATTTAATTACCAAAAACAAAGATTTTTTTATTAATTTCATATAAAGCATTTAAAATTATATACAATTAAAATTGTCCGATTTAATGAATTTGAGGGCAAGATTTATTGATTTTCAATAAATTAGAATCCCCCCCCCCTCATTTTAACCCCAAGGTTAAACTACTAAGGTTAAAGAATATATTTTCAAGATCGAAGAAAACTTTTTCTGATATTGGGAAACTAAAGCACACAAAATAATAAATCAATTTGGAGAATCAAGAGCGAATAGGTAACATAATAATAGCACAATTTGGGAAATTTAAGAATACGTATTTGCAAATTCAAACATTTGTATTCTATATTTCTAAAACTACATTGTTCAAATTAAAGAAAGAGTAATTATCGAAAACATAGAATGGGTGTTCACAAATTTAAAAAATTGTATTGTATGATGCGTGTAATATATTATTTAAAATCAAGAAAGTTTTCTTTAATACTTCAAAATAAAAATCAAAGAATGTAGATTCTTTGACTTTACCAATTTTGTTTTTTCAGTGAATTTTGATTAAGAATCAAAAAATATTTTTGGCTCAGAATATTATAAAGTACTGCCAAATTGACTTCTAGCAGGTTTATAAAATTTTAAGTCACTACTTTTCGTTTCTGTCTAATGGTATTTAAATCTGGTGCTCCGTTCCCAAAAACCTAAAATTCAAGTTCAAAGAATGCTTACCTGTTGGCTGTTGTTGAGAGATTGAATATGTAAATTTCACCAGTAACTTTACTTCCCCGAGAATTTATTTTCCATTTTTTTTTCAATAAAGCGTTATTACCTGTTGCAATTTTTTGCAAAAATTACAGGACCTATCTATGAACATAGTAAAACATCAAAACAAAATTATAATTTTACAACAACAAATCTATTTGCAAGACTTCGCTCTTGTTTATAATATCTGTTACTTGATTAGAATTAAAAACTGCCTTGTTTATCATTGGGTTCCAGTTACGAATGCTAAATAATTAGTATGATGTTCTAATAATTAAGAAAAGAGGTGCGCATTGATTGCGGCTGGATCATGAGAAACGATCTCATTACAAGGATATTAAAATCTATTCGACTGATTTGTTGGGGGCAGGACATCTTTCTCGATCACAAAACCCGAAAGCAGGCCACGAGTCAGCACCAATGAAAGTAGTAGGGTGGTTTTGGATAGCGGAGTATACTTCGATTGATTAAAATTTTTAAAGTGTCGCCAATCTTTAAATCTGGAAATGCCAAACTAGTTAATAATTATCGTCCAATTTCAGTTTTGTCGGTGTTAGACAAAATTTTAGAAGAAATTTTCTTATCTGATGATGGATTTTCTAAATAAATCAATTTTTTCCTATTCTCATCAGTATGAATTTCGACAAGGTGGTTCTGGTCCACAGGCAAAACTATATATCTGGTCTATTTTTTGATCTTCGTAAAGCTTTACTGTAAAGATCATAGTTCACTTCTCCAGAAATTACAAATTTATAGCTTCCGTGGCCTGTGATATGGTAATAAATATAAATGAAGTTTAGTTTGTTTTGGGAACTAAGGGCCAATAATTTCTTTATAAACAATATGTTTTGTGAATACATAAAATTGTCCATGAGTAAACACTCATGTTGTCGTAATAAAATCCCTTACTTTTTCAAAAGTTCGTCGTTGCGATTTATTTATAGGCTTTGCAAACGCTGGAAATTTGAAATTTAATAATAATCAATAGTATTTGTATGCCCTTTTTTGAAACCCATTCGAATTCCATTCAGCAATGCATTCTTTGAATTTAAATTACGTATAAGTAACAATACAAGTCTCTTTCAAACCCAACTTGTGTGGCGGTAAACCACTAATAGTCTAAAGGTTTAAAAATTCAACCGGATAATTGCTTTGTTCCCGGATACCATCGCAAATAATCGTATCAAAACTGAAATATACTTTTTTAACTCCTGGTATACGATTCATAATTTGTAAAATGGTATTCAACATTTTTTGGGGCTAAAATAACAGTATAACAGAAGGTAGAATGTTTTCTGAAATATTGAAAAAAATATGTTGTACATATAATATTTGAAAGAACAGACAGCAGATGCGTTGGAATTTCAACGACATATTGACCGCACTCAGCGTTACTAATAGATTTAAGGAATTCAACAAACCCAATTCGCATATCTTATGTTAAAGTAACACGATGAAAAGTTGAAAATTCAAACCAAGATATAATACAATTCTCAATTAGCGTGACACGCGATCCATGAGGTCTTACTGGATAAATTTACCGAAAGCCACCACACAGCAGAATTGTCTTACCTCCAAATAATTTTACTCTACTTTCATTCAGTCAAATCTCTCAAAAATCTATCACTCATTTTCATCGCATGTAACGGAGATATTGATACTTCAGCGCTTACTGACCCATCTCATCAAACAGGGTTTCTTCTTCAATAGGTGTTTGAGGAATATCATCATATCCTCCACATCACCAATAAAGAGATCTATTATATGAAATGTTTTCATTATAATCCTTAAGAAAATTTTCACTCGTGCATATTTTAAACTCTTCCCATATAAGTAAGGTGTTCGTTGGAACATTTAAACCACAAATAAATCCAAATATTTCATGTAATTCGTACACACTTTTAAACTCGTCGCACGATTTAAATGACAATTGAATTTTGCTAAAAGATATGTGTTGTATGGAACCACGAATCGATTATCAACAGAATAGCCACGAACGTTAACATTCGTACCATTATCACGTCATCTATAAACAGGATATTCATTCACGCTATCACGCGTATAATCACAAAAATCTTTTGGAAAATTTTTGTTAAAAATTTTGTTGCCCGATTTCCAAAAAAGTCAAATCGATAAGTTCCTTAAGTTTGTTTTTAAATACACGAACGACAATATCAGGACGAACATTTACACTACAATCTTCGAGAGCTTCAATAATGTCAGGCCCATTGTGGATTGCATATCGTAGTTATAAATAATGGAGGTTTGCCGAAATATTGTGTGAGTGACATTTCTATATTGACCATAGCGAATATGACCGCTTGGGAACAATAATGGATAAGCTAATAGATGTAACGAAGAATTATGTAAAACACAAATAATACAAGCTGTGTTTGACAATTTTGAAAAAACCGAGGTTGTTGAGCGACGCGAATTTGACCGAAGAAGAGGCCGAAATTTTTCAATTTCGGTTTTTTTCAATTTCGATTTTTTTTGATATCGAAAAAATTCGATTCGACGCGGATTTGCCCTATTATAAAATTTTTCGATATCGAGAAAATTCGATGTCGAGAAACATTTGTTACTTCGTTTTTACGTTATAGTGTGTGATTAAAATTAATTAAAATAGAAAACTATTTTCTTTCATTTGTGTGAAACATTTCAACAATTCATTAAAGATTGATTATGGACATTATCGGTTTTTTGCCCATTCAAATTCATAAAACTTACATCGTATTTTTTTTTTATAAAACCAATATCGGTAATTTCTATATTTCTTTAAATTCTATTCGAGTGGGGTGCGATTACCCCAGTCTTTGTCAAAACCCTAATAAAGTCAATGGGGAACCGCATGCGAACCGTTGTAGATGCAAGGGGACAATACTATTGTAAGTATTGTCAAATAATTTTTTTTTTGTTTTGGTTGAATTTTTTGTTGTAATTTAAGTTTGAATATCCCCAATATTTTTTTCATAATCATCAATTGCAGTTGCGGTTTCATTCAAAATTCATTATAAAAAAAGTACTGAACCAATTTCCATGAAAATAGTGTCATTTTAAAGTAAAAATATCAGGCTTTTAGGCCAGAAAAAAATAATGCCTTGTGGAAATCGGTTAAGCGGTTTTAAAAAATTCGCTTTTCTGTGAACGCTGACGGTTTAAGTCGATTTAGTTGCTCGCGAGTGTATAATGATTAAAACAAAATAAATAAAATTACCTTAATCTAAAATCATATCGCTAAACGTATTAGGCTAAATCCTGCTTGAAATAAATTCCCTGTGCAATGTGCCGCCTGTCACGTAAAACTACGAAACGAATACTGGATACATACCATCAATTCCAAATTTAAAGTCCGACAAGTGGAATGCGGACATGATACAGACATGGCCACTGGCCACAAGACAAGGTGCCGGTAAATCTTATTCTTTTCCTTAATTGTTTGGTTTATTCAGATTAAAGTTTATTACAGAGTGATAGCTATGATTAGTCGTTCTATGAATTGGTTTCCAGGCAGGGTTTTTTTAATGAGAGTGATTTGAATTTTTTAGGGATTAATCAATTGCAAGTCAGATGGGTTTCTGTGTTTCTTTTTCAATGAAGATATATGACCTGAGATGGCTCGAATTAAGAAAAGTAAGTTAGAAAAAATGATATTTGTACGAAACATTTCCACTTTTTTTAATTCGTATTTTAACAAATTCTCTGAATTTAAAATAGTAATTTCAAGAAATAAAAACTAAATTCAAAATGAATTAAAAAATGTACATTTTATTTCATTTTTTTTCGTAAATTTATCGTAATTCATTTTCAAATTGATTTAAAATACATTTATTTTATTTCATGGTTTGCCCACTTTTCAAAATGAATGGAAAATGATTATTTATATTATCTCGTTGTTTAATGGGAGAAGAAAATATACGTACTCATACCTGTGACTATTTTATTTTTATTAGGGACAAACGCTGTAACTACTATTATTGAAAATTTTGAAAATGCTAACATATGACACTTTAATGTGAATTATTTTATAGAGAGAAGTTTGAAAAATAATATTACATTAAATTTTACCTTTTCGTATTACCTTTTCAAAATTTATACAAAATTATATATTTTTGAATATTTTTCTAAAATCATTTCCTAAACAATTTTAAAGAAACATATTTTAATTCAGTTGTTTTTTACTTTTCTTAAAATATTTTGAAATGCACATATTTCGATCAACTTTTCTTAAATCATTTTCATAATGAATTCAAAACACTAAGGTAATTAAATTCAGAAAAAAAAACTTTCCTTATTTCAACTTTTCTTAATCACAATACTTATTATATATGCACCACTGCCATATAAAAAATTCTGTTAAAATTTTTAAAATATGAGGTAAGAATGAAGTTGCTAATTTTGAAATTCTTCCAGTGAGAAAGTAATCATAGACATATGCTGATTGCTGACAGAAACAATATTTTTTGACATTCTCTACATTGGCCACACCATTTTTTAAATTATCTATATAGAGTGTCTACATGTGTCAAATTACTACACCATGCAGACAATACGACAAAACACTGGTGGTTGACGTTGAACGGGATTTATTAATATTGGAAAAAATATTTCTATGGTACGACAACATCTTTTAATGCGGGATATCCCAAACAGAGCAATCTAGAGACTTTTTTTAATTAGACCCGAAAAATGTGGGTTTAGTTACAAGCTAGAAATTTTATCTGAAATGATTTGTGATTAACTTAGAAATGTTTAGCTTCAGCAAGTGATTGAGAGTAATTAACGTCATATGTTAACTTTGTTAAATTTATAAAAGAAAAAACCGAGAAATTAAGAAGCTGCTGTGAACTAGTTTTGTCTCATACGAAAACGTTAATTTATCCAAAACAAAAATATAATTCACCAGACCTGCACAATTTAACACAAAACTAAAAAAAACAAAAAATTTTGAAATATTTAAGACTTCCTAGCTTTATATAACTTTTTTATTTACATTAATAAGTATGCAAAGTAATATCGGAAAAACATTTTATCGCTTTGACTATAATCGGACATAGCTGATGAATGACAAGTCTTGCTGCGGTGCTCAAAACCGCTTCTATATTTGTCTAACATAAGCTCATCCCCTAGTATCTCCTTAATAGACACCCTACCGCAACCGAACTCGATGTGAATACGACAGAATCAAATGGTAAATGATGAGAATGTAACATATTGCCATATTATGAAATATTACAACATTATTATTAAGAATAATTAAAACATGCCTCATAAATAAAATTTTACATAATAACGTAATCGTATACAAGCACGTACATATATGTATATGTGGTATATATATATATATGTATATACCTTCGCTCATCGTTCAAAGTGTAAGATGTGTATGATCATAAAACGTAATCGCTGTTAAGATCATTAAAAGAGTAAATATATAATAATATGATGATTAAATTATAAAGTGTGTTATTTCTGTCTGGTAAAGATATTTAAGTACACGTGTACAACCAATCAAGATGTAAAATAAATTATAAATTGAAAGTTTGGTATTTAATTATGTATCGAACGAAATGAAAGTTCTATTAGGTTATTAACAGAAGTGTATGTAGTCCAAAGTGCAAAACGATTATCTACCAATTTATCAACATAAAAATTCGTACATAATTTATATTTTAGATAGTAAGTTTATTATTCGAACACCCATCCGCTTATTTTTATAAATGACATATTGATAAAATCAATACTTTTGTAATGAATATGTATCGGCTAAATATTTAAAAAGGACTTCCAGATATTAAAAATTTATCATCAAATTAACTTAATTGACTTATTATAAATAATAAACGTAATTATAAGTTGATACTTTGATAGGTGGTATGTAGGAAAAAAACAACTTTAGTTTGGTTTCGTGGAAAATTTATCGATTTACTGTGAAGAGAACATTTCAGAAAAAAATCATAGCACTTTTTATAGTTCCAGTATTAAACAGGAAATTTATTTGTAAATCATGATTTTTTAATGATACGATACACTATTAAACTATTTATAATATGACGTATGTATGTACAAGGTGCTTTTTTTTGTTTCAGGTCGTTTTTGTTTGGCCGACATTTTGTTTTGTACAATTACATTTGTCAATTCGCATTTGGCAGGCGTAGATTGGTTGATAACAATTTATTGGAGTCTCCATCATAACTTCTTTTTTATATGGATTTCTTTCGACTCGAATATTTGACCTTCTACATCAAAATAGGAGTCGTAAAAATAGTTTAAATAGGTAGATAATAGGTAGCGCTAGTAGTTTTAAAAAAAAATAAAATCGATTATAAAATCTTCGAAGTGTACAACTAAAATTCCCTCTCAATTAGCTCTCTCAATTTCAAATGTCATTTTGACTTTGGCTGCATCAACCCTATTTCTGTTATTGGTAAATTAAGACTTGCTATAAATTTAAATCTGATGAAACTATGATCTATACGCAATCAATATTTAATAACAACTTCGAATCAACCTGTATGCTTCATTTTTAAATTACATATATGCATATTATAAAGGGAAGTGACAAAATTACAACAAATGTTTCAGCACAGTGACAATATCAAAGGAAGCGATCGGAAATTGTTTTAGATCTATAGGATGTGGCTCCTCCATTCTCTCAATGTTCTCGTCACAGGCTGGAGTTGAAAATTCTGATATTATTTATCTGGCCTTGGTTATTAAACAACGAAATAAATTTAAGAAAATATTAAATTGATGAAGGGTTGGATTGAGGATTGTGATCTTCCTATAGGTAAGCTTGATATAATTGTGTCGGAGGGGATGGGATATGTTATAGAATAGATGTTACATTACTATTTTGGGATACGGTTATACAAATCGATACAGAGAATTTATCGATTATTGGCACAATGTTTACCCCAGTCCTTTGATATGTCATGCATGAGAAGTTCTAAAGGAGTCGACCATACAATTCTGTAAATCAGAATGTGTTCTTACCTCATCGAATGTTATAGCGGATTTTGATTTAATGGTGGTCGATACAAACTGCTCTAATTTCATATACGATTTTAAATTAATTATTACAAAGGGTGGAAAATTAACCGCAATCGTTGGATATTTTGGTACATTTTTTGAGTTTCCGAATCCGTTGAAATCCATTGGATACAAATCGTATCCTATATGAAGTAGGTGATTGAGGTGAAAGAGAGGATTCCATCATTGGGAAGTTTATATGCCAGCGAAATATCAAGGATGTTCTGTCACTTGCAATTACTATTGAAATATTGGGCCACTTTTAAAATATAGTTTAAATTAAACATTTATTTAATTAGTGCATTAAAATAACTTCCTTTTTATCTAAAATAAATAGAAATGTTTACATTTTATGGCACTGTATTCACTGATCGCTTACTGTTTAGTGACAAATGATGACATAAACAATTTTGACAGATAGTCGATTTTTCTTTTCAAATTTAGAGCCATCTATCGGCGAATGTGGGACTATTTTAGGAGTATTGCCAAAAAAATGGTCTATAACTGTCCTTTCTGTAGTATTCTATGTCTAAACGCCGCAACAATGTGTTGAAATTATTAAAATATTTTATTTTTGGCAAAAGAACATTATGAGCAACGAAGCACATTTCAAATTAGCTGGCTTTGTTAATTTGCTTTGACTGTTAGTAATCCGCAAACAATCACTAATTGCAGCATTTTTTTTAAATGTTTATGTCCCTGATTTTGATTTTAGAAATTCACCATTCAACATTCAATTTCAATTTACGATCGATGACGTTCTGTATGCTCTTGAATGTAAATGTGAACACGAGTTGTGGCCCGTTAATGTCATCATGACTATATCAAGTCATCATTATGTTAATTTACAATTAAAAATGATTCCAACATATTTATGCAATAAAACCTCCCTATAGTTAAACAAGAAATAATTCTTATAAAATTTCTTATAAAAAAATTAATTATAAAATTAAAAATCAACAAATTAAACTATTTTTCTATATATCGTAATTCACATGAAAGAAAAAACAAATTGAAATTCTTACGACGCCTTCATCAACTTTTAAATACCCCATTGATGTGATTGTGTTAACCGAAACGTGGATGTACGATTAGGAACAAACAATAACAAATAAACTGCAGTTCATTCAACTAAAGAAATCATAACATGGGGTGGTGGTGTATCTCTTTTTATTCGAAATGGTATCATTGGCAATACAATATTTTGCTCATCAATCTTGTCTGAATATTGTGTTTTAAATAAATTAATTTACATAAATTGATTTTGATAAATTAGAAAATTCTGTCGCTTTTAGAAATATTATAAAATTATAATCCATTTGAAGAGTTTGTGGAAAGTCGTTGAAGTTAGCCCGAAAAAATTGGTGCGTTTCTCGGATAAAGTGTAGCTATCCCGAAAAAGTGTAAATGTAAGTATAAAATGTAGCTCCAACCCGAATTAAAATTACATCACGAATAATAAGATAATTTTGTAGTTGAAGAAAATTGAACGCTAATTTTTTATTTAAAAAACTACGTAGAAAATCAGCTCTCATTATTAAAATAAAAAATTAAGATTTAATAACTTGTAGATTGACAAGTACGTTAAGTTTATTAATAAACGATATAAATTCTCATCAATCGTAATTCATGATTCTGCGTAAGCAATATTTTGGTATTATAATGCATCTAATCAATATAGAAAACTGTATGTTTAATATTTCAGCAAATATTTAAAATAAAATTCAATTATAATGTATAATTCGAACAAAAATGGAATCTTAAATTTGCTTGTGCCTATACAGAGATAATCGTGTGTAGTGGCATATACGGCCCGATAGGCCTGAGTCACACCAAGATACCATGATAACTACTGGTCCATATCATAACCAAAAAGCATAATTTTTTAACCCTTTCCACAAGACATTTACAAAATAATGAATAGTTCGAACAAAAATGGAATCTTAAATTCGCTTGTGCCTGTACTAGAGATAATCGTGTGTAGTGGCATATACGGCCAGATAGGCCTGAGTCACACCAAGATACCATGATAACCACTGGTCCATATCATAACCAGAAAGCAAAATTTTTTAACCCTTTCTACAAGACATTTACAAAATAATGAATATTTCGAACAAAAATGGAATCTTAAATTCGCTTGTGTGAGATAATCGCATAGTGTGAGATAATCGCATAGTGTAGTGGCATATACGGCCAGATATGCCTTGGTCACACCAAGATACCTTGATCACCACTGGTTCATATCATGACCAAATGTTCGGATGAAATTGTTGGGATGATTGCCCGATTTTATTTATTTTTTTATTTATAAAACGGGTATAAGCAATAGCTTTTGCACCCTAAGAAGTTTTTATACAATAGTTTTGATTAAAAAAAGAAAAAATTAATAATATTAAAAATTATTATGTACATACTACATCATTATACTAAACACATCATTATACTAAAACTGTACATCATTATACTAAAATTAAAAAAAATTGTAGCCTGGTATTGCAACATGACATGAAAGAATTTTGGAATGAAGCCCGATTGCCAGCTAGTTGCCAGGAAACAGATTAAAAGTTCTGTGTTTAAAGTGGGCTACAATTAGTACCAGTGGTTTGTTGCTACATAACAGATATATGATTAATTTTTTAAATGTTTATTGTTTATATTAAAATAAATCAGTCAAATAATATCAATCAAAAAAAATAAAATTGGTTGTTATGAAATATATCGCATATTTTCTGATGATTAAAACACTACATTTTTTATTAGTCAGTTATTCCTATTTAGCACCGCATAAGATCGCTAAATACTTGAAACTAATCGGATTATCGAATTTGAAATAGTAATGAACGTCTGATTTCTTGTCATATTTATTAACGTGACCCATCCATCTAACAAGGTTGGATTTATTGAATCCGATAATGTCGTCAGTCTCCAAGGAAATGTTTTATTTCGTGATTCATTCGAAACCGATATTCAAAACGTTAATTGGATCATAAATGGATGGGTGAGCTTTTCTACAAATACATAATACATACCAATAAAAATGCTGTAAGATAGCGGAATTTTGACAGAGGAAAATAATAGATTAAGTTACTCGCCGCAAGTGGTAGCACTATCACTAAAAAGAATATATTTTGTAGTGTAATTACGAGCGGAAATTTTTTATTCATTATGTATATATTTTTTCACTAAATAAAAAATCTCAGCGGAATAAAATATAAGAAGTGATCCTTAAAATTGGGTGATCTCCGAAGTAAAGGAACTCGGTATATGAAATGTAAAAAATTAACAATATTCCGTCTTTCCAGCATTTCTTCCACTAGTAACCAATATTTTCGGTTGTTTTTCTAAGCTATTAGAAGTTATTAGCTAAGAGCTCATACTGAGACTATATGAAAAATTTGGGGAAAATTCATGCACTAGAATTTTCACTAAATTTTTTTCATTTTCTGCGGCCATATAAGTTATTTTCAGTTTTCGACCAATATCTCAAAATCTTCCACTAGTAACCAATACTTTCGGTTGGTTTTCTAATAGCTTAGCTCATACTGAGACTACAAAAAAAATTTGGAGAAAATCCATGGACTAGAATTTTCACTAGAATTTTTTGATTTTCTGCGGCCAAATACATATGTTATTTTCAGTTTCTGACCAAAATCTGAAAAACTTAAGGGTTAAAAAATTATGCTTTCTGATTATGATATGGACCAGTGGTTATCATGGTATCTTGGTGTGACTCAGGCCTATCTGGCCGTATATTCCACTACACACGATTATCTCTAGTATAGGCACAAGCGAATTTAATATTCCATTTTTGTTCGAGATATTCATTATTTTGTAAATGTCTTGTGGAAAGGGTTAAAAAAATATGCTTTCTGGTTATGATATGGACCAGTGGTTATCATGGTATCTTGGTGTGACTCAGGCCTATCTGGCCGTATATGCCACTACACACGATTATCTCTGTATAGGCACAAGCAAATTTAAGATTCCATTTTTGTTCGAAATATTCATTATTTTGTAAATGTCTTGTGGAGAGGGTTAAAAAATTATGCTTTCTGGTTATGATATGGACCAGTGGTTATCATGATATCTTGGTGTGACTCAGGTCTATCTGGCCGTATATGCCACTACACACGATAATCTCTGTATAGGCACAAGCAAATTTAAGATTCCATTTTTGTTCGAAATGTTCATTATTTTGTAAATGTCTTGTGGAAAGGGTTACAAAATTATACTTTCTGGTTATGATATGGACCAGTGGTTATCCTTGTATCTTGGTGTGACTCAGGCCTATCTGACCGTATATGCCACTACACACGATTATCTCTGTATAGGCACAAGCAAATTTAAGATTCCATTTTTGTTCGAATTATACATTATAATTGAATTTTATTTTAAATATTTGCTGAAATATTAAACATACAGTTTTCTATATTGATTAGATGCATTATAATACCAAAATATTGCTTACGCAGAATCATGAATTACGATTGATGAGAATTTATATCGTTTATTAATAAACTTAACGTACTTGTCAATCTACAAGTTATTAAATCTTAATTTTTTATTTTAATAATGAGAGCTGATTTTCTACGAAAGTGCTAGATACAGAAAAAAGTTTTTTTAATAAAAAATTAGCGTTCAATTTTCTTCAACTACAAAATTACCTTATTATTCGTGATGTAATTTTAATTCGGGTTGGAGCTACATTTTCTACTTACATTTACACTTTTTCGGGATAGCTACACTTTATCCGAGAAACGAACCAATTTTTTCGGGCTGACAAATTTCAGGCTAACTCCAACGACTTTTTGTGGATATGATATCCAGATTAATCGAAGTAAATAAAAAAATAATAAAACAAAATGATACAAATAGATATAAAAATGAATGGATGAATTCAGGAACTTTTCATGAAACGAAAAACTGGGATTATTATCTAAGTAAACTGCATAAATTTCCAAGATATCTTTATTTAAGACAACAATTTCTATATATCATAGAAGTAAGGTATGCAATATGAGATAATAAGCAAAGAGGCAATATAACATGCGGTGGGATTATTAAACACTTTGGAGGATCCAAAAAATTTTTGGGCACTAATTAACGAACTAATTTTTAATCGAAGAACAAACCGAATACAAATTCACATATTATGCAATAATAATGAAATGATAAGTGATAGTGATAAATTGCAAACAAATCAGATCGTTATTTTGTAAATTCGGGCAACGAATTGGTTAAAAGTCTTCCGGAAACGGACAAATACAGGAATATCTAAATTATGAGGTTAATGAAGGATTTTCTTTGGAACCTATTACAGTAGAAGAAATCAAAGAAGTGGTAAACAACTGAAATCTCAATGCGGCAAATGGTCTTGATGACATTTCAGCTCGTTTTTTAAAAAATTTATTAATGTTATCGTAACCCAACTTTGCATTTTTTTAATAATTACATTAGGGCAGAAAATTTCCCAAAAATTTTAAAATTGCAAAGGTAGCTCCAATTTACAAATCCGGGGATAAATTTTCATGTTCCAATTACCGTCCAATATCATGGATTTGTAATGAAATGTGATATAATTAATAAGAACCAATTTCGATTCACAAAATCTTCAAATACTCTTGCAGGTGTTACCCAATTTATTTCTTCGATTCAAAAAGGTCTTGATAGTGGTTATTTCTTGGTAACAAATTTATTGATCTTAGGACGGTTTTTGATTTTGGTGATATTCGAATTTCATTAGGAAAACTAGATGCTCTAGTTTTCCTAATAAAATATTCTTTAAATCATAATTAAATAATCGTAGGCAGTTCGGTGCAATTAATGGCACTAAAAGTAATTTACTTGATATAGGTCAAGGTGTACCACACAGCTCAAATTTAGGGCCAATTTTCTTTAATATTTTTGTTAATGATATTTTTCATTTGACACTTGTTGGTAAAATGCAACTTTACGCAGACGGTATTGCCATTGTATACAGAAAAGTCAACGACGGTCATTTATGATCTAATCTATCAAGATCTTGTGATATACTGATAACAATTGGTATACTGATAACATATTGAAAATAAATTTTGACAAAACCAGTGTCATAGTTTTCAGCAAACCTACTCTTCCAACAATACCGGAAGAAATTAGTTTTCAAAGCAATAACATTAAACGTTTATCCTCGGTTAGATATATGGGACTGGAAATATACTGAAAGCTGAATTGGAATTCTCAGATTAATGCTATTAAACCCACAATTTTACCTTATATATTTGCCATTAGATGGACTTCTAACATTGTTAAGGAAACGACTTTATGGGCTATTTATTTTGCATATATTTATCCCAGGTTATACTGTATGGTATCTTAACCATGTTTCGAGTTCTGCGGGAGTAACAAAATTAAAAGAATTACAGGTGCTTCAAAACAAGGTCTTTAAGATACTTTACCGATTTCCGCAATTACATCTAACGAAGTTGCTGCTACTTTTTAAAATCAAATGGGGAATTATCAAACATAACCAAATCATCATCCTTGTAAGTGATATCAATACTTACACGACGAGAGCAAATTCAAACTTTTTTGTCGAAAGCTATAGAACAAACAAAGGTTTTAATAATGGCCATAGATTATTGTTGTTTAATACGTTTTTGTGTTTCAATCGACACGCGTCTTTTAATGGCAAATGTTCATCATCTTGTAATTTTGGTTCTAAAACAGACTTTGATAAATACAATTACGACAGCCCGGAGAAATTTATCATCAATTTTTTTTTTTTTTTTTTTTTGATGAAAATTACTTTATTAGTGTTTATGAACGAATTTTCATACTCATATGATAGAACACGCTTAACGTGTTTATGAATACACAAAAATCAATTATTTGACCCTATTAACTCCTTAATCACCTGTTACTATAATTCCAAATTAATTATACTCGAAACAAAGGTTAGAGATATATTTATATTTTTTCAAGGACGACATGTTATAACATCACGTTTTGATATTTTATTGAAGTACATAGTTGTCTCGTCGTCCAAGAACCCAGCAACACGACATAAACCCCCTTTTATGTGCAGTTTTGACATTGTTTATCTCTGATGCAAAATAACCTTGGTAGTTTAACTGTTAACATGTGCCTGGTTCATTATTTGAACAATCTCCTTTCGTTGCTAAATGAATATTAATTTTGTGTTAAAATCTCCAGGGTTCGCTTCACATACATGTGACGTATTTTCTTGAAATTGGACAACTTTCACAATTTGCACTATGTTGGTGGCTATGTGCTACAATCTCCAGAATTCGCTCCACAGAATTTCTATTTATATGAAAAGAGGATGGACCAAGTTGGGGCACTCTGACGGTTCGCAAAGACATGTGGCCTTTTTTACGAAGTAGGAAAGCGTCGATCGATTGCAGATGGCCATGTGGCAAAATTTCCAGGATTCAACGGAATTCCAGGAAACATCGTATTCACCTGACATGGTTCCGGCTGACTTTTATCTCTTTCTTTTCTTTGTTCTCAATTTGTATTCATTATAAAATGCGGGAAACAGACTTGAGTAGAATGGATAAAATAGAGCACTATGTACTCAGCTTGAACTACGATAAAATAAGGTAATCATGCTAATATTGATCCTGAAAAGCATTTAAGCAATTTGTACACCTGTGTTATAAAGTAAACAATTGGCGAAAACAATAGAAACCGTTTTCATTTTTGGGCGTGTTCAGCAAGCTGAGATCTGACTAAAAAATTTAAATCTAATTTGCCAAAACTGTTGAATAACTACGCCCGCTTAATGGAATTTATACCCGTACGTAGCTAATTTTTGGTTTCTAACTAGATTTTTTTTATTAGACTAATCTGTAAATGTAATTAAATTATGTAAATGTAATTAAACTTTCGGACCAACCGGAGAATTAAAATAAAAACTTGAATATCTACTCAAATGTATAGACAAGAAAATTTGGTCTCACAAAAACGTGAGATTACTTGATTTTTTTTGTTGAAATATTTTGTATCCAGCAGGTGAGATTTAAATTTTTAATAAGATAACAGCCCGCTGAATATGCCTAATGCATTTATAATTAATATTGCACGATTAAAGATTTGTTGCTTCCCTTAACACGTTTACTGCCATATGACCCACCGGTGGGTCTTACTTTCATTATGACGCCATTTATTTATTGATCCGCATTTTTCTAATACATTTTTTATTCCTATTGTAGCAGTAAACGTGTTAGAGCAGGAAATAATTCAAAGGGCAGATCAATGGACAGATCTAAACAAACGATCTTAACAGTCGTAAATAAACATATGTAGGTAATAATTAATTTCACGAATAAATTAACGAACGTGCCATCATGTCATTCTTAATTAATTATATTTATCTGGTTTAGGCAAAATTTTTGAACTTTGGAAGTACATAATTTAAAAGCTTGTTATTCTGTTGTCTGATAAATTCGCCAAAATATTTAAACAGCGTATTTGTAATAAATTAATTATAAAGTTAAGGGAAAAGACGACAGAGGACCTGTTTACCAAGATTCGTGTGATTACGCATGAACGTTTTTTTATATGTTTTTATTAGTCAAATAACCTTAAGCTACTAGTTCCAGTTTAAGGATCTAATAATTGGTTTAGGAAAACAAGTTCGTTGTCGATTTAAATTGAGTCATTAGTACAACTCAAAATATTTACATATTTTGATGTTTTGGTCAAAACCAAGACTAAACAATTTGACCAGTTGGTTTATATCTAAAAAAACAGTAAAATATTCATTCGAGTATGTAATACATAGTTCGAGGGGTAAAGGCGTATACTATAATACAATTTTCTCACGGTCTTCTAGTTCACAAACACCATACTTCCGTATTAGTTAATTCATAAATTATTAAAACACATAAGTGTTGGTTTTTTTGGATCTTTAAACCTCAATCAATTAAGTCGAGTCCAATAACTAGCAATTAACAACCGAGTGCGGTAATTAATGAACTACATATATAAAAACGTGATTCCAGAAATTATGGGTTAAAGCGCGTGGACGATCTGTGTAATGTCATTTACTCGATTATAAAATGTCACTATATATACCAGTAAACGGGTAGTTAATCTAAATGGTTGTATAGCAGCACGGAATCACGTGTCACCGTCAAATTATAATTATTAAAAGTTAAATACACGTGCGCTTGTCATTTGATCGCGCACAGATAATTTATTAATTGAATATTATGTTCATCTAAATTGTGCATGCAACATAAATAAGAATTGATCTTGAATTTATTTTAATCGCGCGGTTGTAAAAAAAAAAATAAGGCTCAAGTATACATAACAAAAACTTGTGGAACGCATGATAATAATTAACTTAATAATTATTTAGATTTAGAATGACTCGTGTACTTGAAAAAATTTCTGGTTTTCTTCATATTAAGCGTATGTGCGATTACAAAGTTCGTCGTGCGGTATTCCAAAGTACACCACAATTTAACTACATATGTGTAATTAAAAAGTACCATTTATATAACACATCTTTATGAAATGTTGTCGTACCGGTACATTTGGTAAATTGACGTAATAAAACCGCACAATTTATATAAACACGTCAGTGACGAAAGAAAACACGCGACATATAAATTTCAATTTACTATTTCGGATTGTTCATGAAAAATAAAAATTAAACTGTTAAACTGGAAATGGTGGAAGCCATGCGTGTATTTTTTTCTTATTTAACATCATAATTTGTCTATCAAATGTAAATTAAGCAAATTAGTTTTCAAGAAGATTACACGTTTGTAAATATAAACTCATATGTATATGTCTAAGCGCTGATTGACTATTTTCATGAATGATGTTTGATTTTAAACTGGTATCTATACATAAAGATTGAAAGTAGTTTTCCTTGCACATTGATCAGGTGTATATCGATTAAGTTTGTTTCACCGACATGTGTATGCAGTTGGTAGCAACATTCCAATATTTACTTACAATAATTATATCAATTTTAATAAATATCCAATAATTTACAGTAATATTAAAAATTATTTAATATTGAATGATTTTGCTGTACGTGACCATACTGAGAAATAATTCTAATTTGTTTGGATAGTTTGGACTTGAACACAGATTGAAATACACATAGTAAACAAAATTAGTTTGTTTTGTAAGGGAATTTGAGATGGACGATATGGTGTTAACATGGAAACATGCTGTTTCACTTGATCTACAATCCTGGACGAATAAATTTGTTTTTGTAATCGCACAATGGTTTTACCGATACCTAAGTGAACAGAAGTTGAAGGAGAGTGAGCCCTGCCACTAACATCCAACTAGAGAGATCTTGTTGCTGTTCACACTATTCTGCAGATGTCACTAAATAGGCAGAGGCCTCATTTACGGTGATTCTCTCGGCTCATTCTCAGGGTGAATGGGGGTCTTAAGTTGTGGGGATGTTGAAGCTTGGTTATTCCTGGCCTACAACGTGGAATAATAATAGAATAAAAATAAAAAGAAAGCAAACTAAATAAACGGAAATTAATTTAATGGACAGCAGGATTCGTCATATACATAACATTATTCAGGAACGACTGGATCTCCCCGAGCGACAAATACGATGTCTGCTAAAGAAACCCCAAATGACCCATCGACCCCTAGAGACATTGCCAGCTACAATGAAGCAGCATAAGAGAGTAGGGACGTTTATCCATCAGACAAAGCCTCTTTTCACCCGAAGAGACCTCTAGGTATTTCACCACAATTCACACACTGACAGCTTAAAACTAGCGGCGTGCCACGGGGAGACCGTGTACATTTTATGGTCGTCCCCGGATGGCGACACATATGCTGGACTTTCAACTCTGACCCTGTGTATGTCCTGCCAAGGGGATGATGGAGTGTGACAAGTCCAGCATGTAAATATGGAACTGACACAGAATGGAAACCCAACCCCTCCACCACACCAAAAATTATTTAACATTTCATCTTATGCAATTTAAGACAAAAAATAAATAAATAAAATAACCAGGTGAAATAAAAAAAAGAAAAACAAAAGGCCGAATACAACCGTTAAAGAAAAAATTAAAATTTTAAAATTGAAAAACAAAATCGAATTTACGTTAAATAAAAAGTAACATATAAAATGAAAAAATTGAAAAAAATAAGAACGCGTCCCACCTAAATGGATCGCGACGTCCTTAGCGCCGAAATAGGTTGCGGTAGCTCCACATAGCTCTCAAAAAAGCCATACAACTGCAGTGGCCATGGCCACGTGGTTGGCCACCCGTAACCATAACTGTAATCGTTGGGCGTCGTCCCATCTTTTGTACAAATAAAACGTTGGGCGTCTTCCCGCCAAATTCAACACTGCCGGTGTGCACGCCGGGCATAGGTGCCAAACTGACTGTATATATGTTTTTCAATGCACCGATGGGCCAACCGTTGCGGTGTATGTTGTTTTCATCGTAATCCCAAAACAGCGAATGGCCACCCGTATGTGAATATCGTAAATATCGAGCCTCCGTAGAATGTGGCGGTGTCCTTGCCGCTTAAAATTAGTGTTGGCGTTCACTCGCCAAAATTCGTATTTGCAAATGGCCACGTTGTTGGCCACCCATTATAACTACTAAAATTATGCCCACAATGAACGTATTGCAGTATCCGTTGGTAAACTTTGGTACCGTTGACCATGTGGTATTCGTCGAATGTTTTCGGCCCCCGTTGAAATTAAAACGCGGTATCCGTAAAACAAAAATCAGTACTCGTAAAAAATGGGGTAACCGCTAATAAAATGTGTACACCAAGAAAATATAAATGGCGGCACCCGTTAAAAATTCACACACACACAAACACACAAATATGCCTCCTCCGAAAATTCCAACAAATATATTTATTGCTAATACGGTCACAAACTGTTACTGCCGTTGATATTGCCGAACCAAATTTGTTGCACTCGGCGTGATATGTGGCACTGATAATATTTAAATTGTTTTCCGCGCCAACAAAAATCAAAACAAAATTTTAATGATGGTGGTCTCCCAAAGTAATATGAAAATCGGAATACACTTAAAATCTCAAAAATTTAAAAATTTGACCTTGTCACTTCAAATAGTATATTTCTTTTTCTATTTTTAACAGTTATTTATATATAATACTAACAAAACGTATGTTATTTAATATTTTCTGTTTTATTTTGGTCACAAAAAATACCATTTTTTCAAAAAAAAATAATTTTAACGTCTTTCAAACTAGACTTCTGATTACCAAAAATTAAATTTTATTCAACACACAAAATTCCAAGAATAAACTTCACTGTCTTTAACACAATCAAAACGAGGCAACTCTTGTCTAATACAATATTCAAAGCTCGACTCAAAATTCTCGCACCAAAAATCTAGAAGAATATTCTCCGCTGTTCTCTTTTTGTTTTTCTTTTTGTGTGTGTCAAATCAATCGCACGTACCAAAAAAGAAACCACAAAAAAAATATTCCTCTACATCTTACTCGTCACACACACGCACAAGATATACGTTGGTCTCGCTCTCAAAATTATTCGAAGTTTATGTAATACTTTTGTGGGTGGGGACGGTAAAAAAAACATAGAACGGAATATTAAGGCCCACATCACAACAATTTTAATATTAATGTCATAATACAGATGGAATTGCCATCAGTTAAATGCATTAATCAAATGACTATAATGAAATTAAAACTTCAAAAATAAAACTGGAAAGAGGCAATGTAAGGACCGTGGAGTCGTAACAATCTGTATCCAAATATCGTTAGTCATAAGAATGAGGAGCTATTTAGGTGGTCCAGGGAATGAATTCGGTTGATTATAATATGATCATATTCGGTTGATTAATCCCTTTGTTCTGGCGCATATTTGGTGACCCTCTTCGATAATATTATACGGTTTTTTTTCGAATTTCCCGGATTCCCACAAAATTTCCCGGTTTTCCTCCGGATTTCCCCCGAATTTCCCGGATTATTCTGAATTTCCCGGATTTCCACCAGAATTCCTCCCGATTTTCCGAATTTCTCCCGATTATACCAAGAAGTCACCGGTTTTTCTCGGGTTTCTTCAGGATTTCCTCCGGATTTCCCACAGATTTCCCTCGGATAGTTCCGGATTTCCCGGTTTTCTTCCAGATTTCCCGGAATCTGAAGGAAACCTGGTGGAAATTCAGTGGAAATCCGGGATAAATCCAAATCGGGTGAAATCAGGAGAAAATCTGGGAAATTCGAGGGAAATCCGAATAATAATATTTAAAATTAATAAAAAAAATTATTTTATTCATTTTGTTTTATTTCTGACAAAGGATCTATTATAGAACTAGAAATTTTGTTAAGTGCGTTTTTTAATAATCACGAATTGCTTTATGAAAAAAAATTGATAAAAAACATTCTATTGTGAATAGCCATTTTAAAATATGCATTAGTGTCACATATTTTTCTGATAGTAGGTCAACTTTCTGTAGTGCATTTTTTCCCCGCTGGCGTCACTTAAACATCAACAAAAACTTTTGAGAAATGAAAAAAGTTTACAAAACCAAAATTTTTATTTGACAGAAGATAATGCAGCTTATACATGAATGGTGAGTTCCGCTTTAACAAATAACCGTGTGGCTTGCTCTAGGCGAATAAAGTGTTCTTCCAGTGAAGGAGACGTTACTTATCAATCATTAATATATACAACTATCTTGTCATATAGTTGATATGGAACCACTTATGGGCAAGGCGACATACAATTTGTGGAGAATTACACAGCCTGAATTTTGAAATCGTACAAGAGACGTTCAGATACAGTAAAAGCGGTTTTATCACGAGATTGCGGGTCGAGCGGAGTTTGCAAGAATTTGCCCGACTTCTAAATCAATCGTAGAAATAAATCAGGTTTCATCCCGATTAAGAATTAACTGCGATTATTTCTCTAGTGTCGAAACAAAGTGAAACGTGGGAAAGTACGCCCATTTCTCTGCGGTGAACACAAGGAACCTTGACTTGCTTTGATCACGTCTAATGATAACATTCGATTCAACTCGTTCATTAATCTCTGTTTTACGAATGCAGCGTAAAACCGTAGTTTTTAGGTTTCGCATTACCAACATCGATAACGTGGGTATGCTACAACTATAGTCGACGAAACATAAAGATTATTCTAGAAATGGTACCGTATAGAGTAACAAGGATTGAATTTGATTATTGAATTTAATCCGTGCCTGGAAGTAATCAAATACTGTAAGGAAAGAGCTTATGAGAAATTATAAAATTTAACGCGCGGGTCCTACATACCTCTAATTTGTTGACGCTAGTCCAGCCATCTAGAAGGCCTTTATAAAAAATTGGAAAAGGAAATGAAGAAATGATCGTAGAAAGAACACCGACCTTTCTAATGCAACGACTTTCCCAATATTTCCTCGATTTATTTTTCCGACTTATACTAGAAGGTCTTCGAGATCTTGATATACATTCTGTAAAAAAAGTAATGGGAAAGCGTTACCACTTAAAGACTTCAATGATGTACTAGATCTAGTACATTTTTATTTCAAAGTGTACCAGATGGGTAAATTTTTTCAAAAACATGTATCAGTCGTTAAGTTCTCCAAATGCTTGATAAATAACAAAAGATTGTTATGGAGCATAAATGCGTTTTTATTTACCATGTTTCCGTGTACCGAGTTAAACCGGGTTTATGTTTTGCTGAGTTGAAAATTTGTAGAAGTTAACTTGTGCCGTTTCCATGAAATTGGGTTAAGTTGACAGCTATGTTACATTTTATTTCGATAGTTTACCAATTTATAATAAAAATTTACTCTTAAACTATATTTTAATAGTTTACAATGAGCAAATTTCTTGAACAATGACAGAAAATGTAGACATATGGAACATGACCCAACCGAACTAGTTTCGAATTAACTCAGCGGGTTTAAAAACTAGGAAAAAAATATTGACTCAACTGATACGTGGTTATTGACATTTTTCACGTCCACATTAATATTAATTTTGTCCAAAATTATAAAGGTCTTAAGAATAAGACCTTTAAGAAACAAATTAATTTAACGGTGGAATATAAATTTTGAATTTCAGGATTTTCCGACTGAAAATTTTTATTAACAGCATTAACCGTATTTGCACAAATGACAGCAGAAACACTAAATATAATTTGAAACTCTATTTACTAAAAAACTCGATAATTTCGTGGGCGTTTTGATCTTTGGATGCGTTCACCTCCAAACAATAAAGGATAAAATAATTTTTAACGCATCCCATTTTTCAAGAATTCGTTGAATAACTGCTTCTTATGAAAGCCAACGAGTTTTTCACAACCGTACAATTTTATGATTTTTTACATTAAATTCGAGTTGGAAAAACGGAAAGTATTTTAACCGTTTGGGACTATGTGAAAAATGATTATATATATTTTTGATAGTCTTCTTTCGAAATTTTCAGCCATGACTGACGCGTTGTCGCTAGCTCCTATTATGTTCTGTAAATCGATATTGTATTTATAAAATCTTTAATGGCTTGGAAAATTTGCGACGCTGTAGAGCCCTGCAATTTGATTAATCTGAAAAAATGTCAGTGACTCTTTCAGTAAATAGGTCAAAATACCTACAAATTATAACAAGACATTTGTCAGATGTTAAGTCTGTGCTTTCGTCAATTATGATAGAAAATTTTTGAGTTCGGAGGATTTTGAATATTTTTTCGGACCCATCTGAACCAATTACCACGTTTATGTATTCCGTTGATTTTGCGCCCCCACATTTAATTTGTTGCTTGAATGGATAGAGGCAAAATTATTTGTAATAAATTGGGCAAAGAATCCATAATTCTAAACGATAAACCGTGTTGAGCTAATAATAATTTATTAACACGCTATTTCGTGTAACAAATACCCAACAATGTCAATACTTTTAAAGTGACCCGAAAGATTTCAGCCGAAAGATATTACAGATAGTGCCTTTGCTGTCCCAGCTGAAAGATGGTACTGCAGATAGTGTCTTTGCTATCCCGGCCGAAAAAGCAGTTTATAGCCGAAAGATATATTACTTGATATACCTAGTTCTACTATCATCTTCAAACAATCAGAATACAGCAGAAATCTGTCAGGAGCTGTATAATTTTACCTAATTGGTCCAAATCGTATGACGCAAGTTACTATAAATTAAGAAATTTCCGAAACTAAATTAATTTTCTAATTTTTTTAAACTAATTTTCTGTAATTTTTGAGCTACCTACTTTCCCATCTTTCGGGCATAATTAGGTAAGCCCACGCGAGATTTGGGGAAAGACCAAACTGCACCCCCCCTAGCCTCTTCAAACTTTCACCTAATTTCGCGTAGGCTTACCTAGGATTATGCCCTATCTAATAAACATAGTGGCATCGATGGGAAATTAGGTAACTCAAAACATACAGAAAATTTTATTTAGTTTCGAAAATTTCTCATTTTCTAGCTTATTATACCAAGTTGCACCCACCTAGCCTCTTCAGACTTTCCCCAAATTTCGCGTGGGCTTACCTAGGATGCCCTATCTAATAAACATAGTAGTGTCGATGGAAAAGTGGGTAACTCAAAAGTTACAGAATATTTTATTAATTTATTTTCGGAACATTCTCATTTTCTAGCATATTATACCAAATTGCACCCGCTAGCCTTTTCAGACTTTCCCCAAATTTTGCGTGGTTTTACCTAGGATTATGCCCTATCTAATAAACATAGTGGGATCGATGGGAAAACGGTAACTCAAAAGTTACAGAATATTTTATTAATTTAGTTTCGGAAATATTTCATTTTCAAGCATATTATACCAAATTGCACCCACCTAGTCTCTTCAGATTTAGAATTTAGTTTCGGAAATTTCTTAACTTGCGTTATTTGGACCAATTTGGTAAAATTATACAGCTCGTAACAGATGTATGCTGTATTCTGATTGTTTGGTGTTGATAATAGAACTGGGTATATCAAGTATCTTTCGGCTATAAAATATTTTTTCGGCTGGGATAGCAAAGACACTATCTAGGGATAGCAAAGACACAATCTTAAAAGTTAAAGTTAGCCGAAAGCTTCCAGCCGAGGCATTACCAGCTTTCGGCTAGAAGCTTTCAGCTAACTTTAACAGGGTAAAATGTCAGAAATTAAAAGAAAAATTGAATTACATTTACATACCAAAGAACAGTACTAGAAATCAAAAAGTACGTACTGAAATTTTTGAGTGATGAAATTGTACTACTTATAGTCTAGTACAATTGTACTAAAGTGGCAACATTGTAATGTTCATTTAAAAAGCACGCTTAAAGGGATTGTATTTTTTTTGCTAATTTGGTACAACTGTCTTCTATATTGACGTGAATAATGAGCGCGTTCTCTCATTTAGGGTCTAGTTTTTAATTCAATCCGAGCAAGCAGGCTTGCCTTGGGTGTTGTACACCGAGCACAGGTTGTACAGTGCCAAATGAGCAAGTGTGCATAGAGTAATAATTTGTTTTTTACTTTGCATACTCCTCGTACACTGGCTTTCTGTTCAGAGTAAAATTTGAAGAACCGGATATGTGCGGTGTAAGCACACTTCAAAAATAAATACTCGGTGTGCAGAGTAAAATTAGTCAGCAGCTCGATTCTGGTTGTTCCTATAGGAAAAGGAATTAGGAAAAATATTTTTATAATATTTTTGTCAAAAATATCAATTTCTGGCCTACTGAGAAATAATGTTTGATCTAAAATTTTATAATTTAGGAATTATTTTTTCCGTATCGAAATAGGATAGGAAAAATATTTCCAATTTAATTTTGTTTTTGAAAAAATTTACACTAACTGTTTACCATAGTATGCCAGAATAAACATTTTTGTGACAAAACTCTATGAAAAAATTTTTCCTAATTCCTTTTCCTATAGGAAAAACCAGAATTGAGGTGCTGGTTGAATAAAAAAACAGAGTATTTTTTGACAGTGCACTGCTTGCTCAGGCTGAATTAAAATAAGAGGCCAGTGTACGAAGAGTATGCAAAGTAAAATCAAATTATTACTCTATGCACACTGTATCATTTGGCACTGCACAACCTGTGCTGGGTGTACAATACCCAGGGAAAGCGTGCAAAATGCAAAATAATTGTGAATAATTGTTACCAATCGGCGAAATTCTAAGCTTTCGTTTTTAATATGTGAAAGATTTATGGAGAAAACCATAGGCGGTTTGAGAGATATAAAGACCAACAATTGAACCCGGAACCCTCGAATTAATGGAACAATTTCAAAGTCAAGAGCAGTATTCTTTCGTCACATTTAGAATATTTGATGATGATTTTATATGAAGGTTATGTATTACGGTGACAGTGCGAAATCGGTAAACATACGAAAATATTTTTTTTTAAATCGTTTGCACGATTTACAATCGGTTGTATATGGGAAGCCTATACTAAAAAAATTAACAGGTCTTTGCGTTAAAAAGTAACTATTGGTAATATATTATTTTATAGATTCTGGATTATTGAGGGTGGGCCATCTGTGGATTCTTTTTTCAATCGATGCATTTTGGCACTTAATGTTATCTGTTCTAAAAAATTTTTTGGCATATGAAAAGTCAAAAATATACCATTTAATCGTTTAAAACCAACCAACATTTCGCAAATATCGTGAGAGTTTCGGTCGACATGGACGTCCTACTGAGCGTGCAATTGGTAAAATTATTGATCGTTTTGAAGAAACTGGTTCAGTAGAATGTCGCACACCATTCAATGGTTCATCTAATTCGTACTCCTGATGTATGGCAACTGCTAGTGAAAGTGTTCGTAATGAACCAAGCACATCAACCAGACATCGTTCACAAGAATTAAACATTTCACGAACCACATTACGACGCATTTTGCATGTTGATCTTTATTTGCATCCATAAAAAATTCATCTAACCCAAAAATTGAAGTTACCAGACCATTTATATTTCTTCGTTTTATTAATTGGATGCTGGAAAGAAATGAAGGTTTTTCATCAAAAATCATATTTAGCTCATTTTCATTTTAATGGGTACGTCAATAAGCAAAATTGTCGAATTTGGAGAGCGGAGAATCCTCATGTTATTCACGAAGCAGAAATTCATCCTCCAAGAGTCACTGTTTGTTGTGGTTTATGGGCTAGTGGCATCAGTGAATCATTTTTCTTTGAAAACGAACAGGAAAACGCCTTTACAGTGAATGAGAAACGTAATCGCAACATGGTTTTTCGTGCTACAAATTGAATGAATTGCGTATTCAATAAATTGTGGATGGTCCCCAAGAAGCCTGGATTTAACACCCCTTGATTATTTTTGGTGGATTTATTTGAAAGGTCAGATGTATGCTAATCATCCACAAAAAAATGTTTGATGTTCGGATGCAGGCCTGTTGGCGAAGCCGTGGTATGCATATTATGAACGATATTGTTTTTTATACATCTATGGCATAGCTACCTCTCCTTATCAATAAAAAATTTTGACTTTGAGAGCCTGATAAATGGTTTAGGTTGTGTGCTGCTCCACCAATTGTCTAATAAATAGGGACTTTAGGGTAATACAAGTCTGCAAATTAAACGGATAAACTAAACATTACAGCACCTGATACTAAAATGTCCAATCAAATCAAGTCAACAGGTCATCAAGTTCCGAAATAATAATTTAGCAAATAATAGGATATTCTTAGAGGAAAAAAACAAAACAACGGTTGAATCAGCTCCATAGGTGATATAAATGATCGAAAACGTATCAAGTTTCAAGGGTTCGACTTCTACATACCAACTGGCCGTACTCAAGGCGTGTTTGGCTGTGTACATCTGCTGGATTGTAGCACATTGGGAAATTCGCTGGCATCTGTTAAACCACGGAGTTCCATTAAGTCAATGCCCCTACTCAAATAGCTGTCGTGGGATGGATAGTTGATTCAGACTATTTAAACTAGTTCTGAACGTTTGCTAGAGGAGGATAGTAGTTTGATGCTAGAATGCCAAGAATTGATACACTCGTGGACAAAATTAACGCATATTTTTGTTCGCAATAAAAAAAAATCCCGCTGGCATTTATATTTTTCACAAAGGAGCACAAATTATGGAATTATACCGGCTATTTTTCATTGCAAAATGTTAAAATGTGTCAAAATATTTTTTTTTAAATCTTCGAAAGCGGTTTATAAACATTAAAAACAGCATTATTACAATTTAGTTTGATTAATTTAGTAATGAGTATTTCCCCTCGTGCCCTTATTACAGCTTCTTCCCTTCTGGGCATACTAAGTAGAATGCTTTGTATGATTTCTTGCTGAATGGAATTCCACTCTCCTTACGCTGCAACACTCAGCTCTGCTATCGAATCTGGGATTTCTAGCTCCGGCGTTTTAGAATGTACCATACGTGTTCGATCGGATTTAGATCTGGGCTCATTGATAGCCACCTTAGTACACGAATTCCGACGTCTTAGTCCGAGTATATAGGAAAAACAAGCCAACGGATTAGCAACATCGTGTCCAATAATACCAATAATAGTTTTGCTTTTTATAATAATAATACAATAAAGAAAATGATTTTTAACAATAAACCTAGTGTTGATCGCCTTTCCAAGTCTGGTGTTTATAGGATTAATTGCATTGATTGTAGTTTCTCCTATATTGGCCAGACTGGGTGCAATGTTGGAGTTAGAGCTAAAGCAAGCTAGCTATTTGGTTGCAATCAATCAACTTTCCATAACGATTTAACTTTAGAAAATCATACAGCTAGCTTGAGCAATTTAGACATTATACATATACAACCTTAGAGTCTTCGAAATTCAAAAATCAATATTTCTTAACCAAAATATCGTTAACGAACAGAGAGAAATTCGTTTCTCACCTATTACAGACCCCACCCTTTTCTATAATTTGACTAATACGTCGAGTAATTAAATGTATACTTCAATATACCTTGAATTTTGTTACTCAGCCGAAGACTAATCGCCCACCTGCGCGATCAATAGATTAATTTTTATTGCTTATTTTTTGTCCCTCCTTCTTTTGTTTATTTTATGTTTTTTTTTCTGCTATATATAACAAATTTTTACATTTACAAATCAGTAGATATGGCAAAACGTAATCGCCAAGAATGTTGCGAACATACCAGTTTGCATTCATCCTAAAACCAATCTCCACCAGCTCCGTACGGCCCTCCAACAACTGATTCCACCCCAAAACATTATTGAACCTCCACCAAAGCTTACACTTTGCACTATGTTACATAGTGCGTAGCGTTCTTTACGTTTACGTCTATCTGGTTTCTTTAATTGGATTATGGTCTCATCTGAAAACAGAACAGTGTCCCATTGATCAGTTCCCCGGTTTGCATGAGTATGAGTAAATTCTGAACGGCTGGATTTGTAACGGGGAGAAGCCGTGGAACTTTTACGGGCCGTTTTGGAGTTAGGTTCACTTCTTTTAATCTTCGTCTAATTGTTCTAGCACTAATATTCACTTGACGGGCACTAAGCAACTCATTTTTCAGTTGAGTAGCAGTACGCTTTCGATCTCGTAACGAATTAATTTTTGAAAATCGGTTGTCATGCTCGATCATTGCGTTGAATTTCAAATAACATGCACTTTTTATTATGCATTTTTGAAAAATTTAATTGATTGGCTTGCGGTAGGCTTTATTCATAGGTAGTTTCTGGTAAAAATATAAATTTGGGATTATTTGATACCGGTTCCACTGAAATCGGCCAGCGGGATTTTTTTTTTATTGTAAAAAAAATATACACATACAGCTACATACTTGTTTATAAACGGACTGTGGCCAGGACGAAGTAATTTATCGTAATACAGCCTTTCTCCAAATAAGAATCATGAAGAATCACCGGAGGGTCACTCTCGAAGAAGCGCCCAAAATGAAAAATGAAACGAAAAATGAAAGTCTAACGGCCACACAGAAATTAAGAACCAGTAACCGGTCGATACAATTTAATTGAAGAAACCAATTTGTGTACATGGTAGAATGAAAATTTTAAGTAAAGTCGAAATCGAAAGTAAATGATTGCTAAAATCAATGTCACACAATATAACCAACTAAAAAAATAATAAACTGCCGAAAGTCTAAATTATATACATTAAAATTTTTACATTAACGATAGATTTATTTTTAAATATACCGGTATTTCTATTTGTTGCACGTGACAATTGACATTATCATTTCAACAACGAACTTTTTAACAGTTTAGTTTCTTAGAATTATACTTATCTACGAGCTAAGTACAAAAAAACTACCCATTTGACCAGCAATACTATGTAATGTGCCTCGCTACGGTTTGTTTATGATAAAACCAGATGTTAATGCAAATTAAAAATTTGAATATGATTTGGAATATGTTGAATTACTTAAAGTATATACTAATCTCACCATTTGTTTAATAAAATTTTAACTTCCAAAATATCACCAATTAAAATTGATAAACTCTAAGTTGACGAGACTCCATACGACAAAAACATTGAAAAAACAACAAAAAATAATAATCTGTCTACGCTATTTTTGACACCGAATGTCTATGCATATATTTTGCCATATCTTCCCGTTCCAAACACCTCGAACATTTAGGAGTAATCGTACCCTTTAATTCACCACGGTAACGGAAAAATCCGGTTGGTGGTACTTTATAATCAACAAACGTATGCCCAATGTCAGAATAATTATAACAAATTGGATTATTCTTCGAATTACTATAGACGGAATCGTAAAATTCGGTAACTTAATCGGAGTGTGACTCACTAATGGTACGACGATTAGCTGTCGGACCATCACAAGGAACACGAAAGTGCGTTGCAAGTATCCTCCCACGCGATACAACCTTTTTCAATAGCGAGTTTCATTATAGACGTCATATTAATTGTATAAATTTTGCGTCTCGATACGGGGTACGACACTGTAGTGTCAAAGACCACATATGGTGGTAAAAGCCTATGAAGCTTTCGTCCGCCTGTTGCTTTCTTTAAGATACTGGAGCGGAAACTAGTAAATGTAAGAATAACAATGAAAAAAATGTTAATGGATAAAAATCAAGTGCTTAAAATTTTCGGAATATTTCACAAATTTTCTCATTTAATTTTTGAAGTAAATTACATTTTAATTTGCTAAAAAATCGTACCGTTGCAACTTAATCAAAATGCAAGTCCCCCGCAAGTAAATAGTTATATGAATATATCTGGGCCAGGTTAACGGTCTTGTGATGCAAATCGGTGTCATAATAAATTAGGAGTAATTTGTCTTTGATATATTGTTTCAAGTTATAACTCTCGATGACCAGAAATAAATATGTAAATACAAACAAGTATATTAAGTGTTTTTTGAAAAGTGGTAGATACGTCAGTGTACAATATTTGGCACGTATAAAAAACTACATTAATGCATAAAATATTAAGTTTGCAGACATTTGCGTAAACAATTTTTTTTTGTGATTTATGTGCACGGTTACACTGTTTAATCATATTTGAAATATAATAAAAATAAAAGACTTAGATCGTCGAACTTAGCGCATTATGTCTCCATTTAATAATGTAGTGCTGTTTAAAACGGTGTGAGGTCTTTATGTACTTTGAACCAGGGTGTCGTCAATATTTATTTAAGAAACACAATGTTAATAGTTTATTTTATATATTATCGGCATTTTAGCTACGTTCAATGTACCAGACTTTCAATGTTTATTTTCCTCAATAATTTATTATATGCCATGGTGGTATAGCGGTATTAAGGAATATGCTACCTCGATGATTGAAGATAAAGCACAATATACAAAAATTAATATCAAAGAATTTAGTCTTCAAATAGACTCTGGCTTGGGACGATCCATACTTTAGATCCATTATTATACTACGATTGCCAAAATGTTTTACTTTACATGTAAATCAAAAATGTTTAAACGTGGCCTTGAAGAAATAAATTTGTTAATTAATTAATTGAGTGAAACCATTTTTAATTATATATTTTAATTTTTATTGGTTTATTTATCTCTACAAAGATAATATAGCATAAATTATCGTTGCGCAGTTTTTAATAATGTCACCGAGTGAATGTTGAAAGCGCAAGCAAAATTAAAAGGTTTTGTTAAAAAGTGTTAAATTATAACGTTGATCAATTTTCACTGTGCTCAAGGGCCTAACTATTGGATTCGACGTTCATTTTCGAAGGCTATCGTTTTCCTATACTAGACAAAAGAAGAAAAGCGAAAAATGTATAAAATTAAATTTATATTTTTCTTTTTATTTGGTTCTAAGTTTTTCAATTGTAAAAGTTGGAAAACCCAGTTAGCGGAAAAAATAAATATTAAATTAGCTACCCAATGACATTTCGTAATGACACAAATCACGCGTATTTTCAAATTGACAAAGCTGGATTATTTTCGAATTGTCAAATTGGCATATAGCTCGTTGAGTTTCAAATTTTTCCGCTACTTGCCCCCCGTGATACTCAAATCGTCAATAGCGAGGCCCCATAGGATTTTATCCACTACTAAAAAGTTTTTTGTAAAAGAAAAAGTCTAAGGACTTGTAGCAACTCAATTATTCGGAAAATAATTAATTCTACAAGCATCGACGAATACGACATAAAATACTCGAAATACAACCGTGCAACATACACTCCCAATCATATGAATAGGTTCACCGCAATTTTTCAATTTTTTTAAAAACGGTGAATCTATTAACTATTTTTTCAATCAAAGAGTGCCATGGTTACGTAGTTTAAGAACAAAATTTGGTATACTGAGAGAGCCTCTAGCTTTTGTTTTAGATTTAAAAAGAAATTATCAATAAAAAATGCGTTATTAGAATAGGTAGAGTTCTATTTTGACTTCGTTCGATGTAAGCCATTAATATTGTACCATTTTTTTTATAATTTAAAAAATTTATGAAAATACTTCAAATTAATTACAAAAAATTCATTGTGGCAATAAAATGGGCAGAGAAAAAGTTTTGAGCATGGTGAAAGAATCAAAAATTGATTTTTTTTAATTGCAAGAAGAAGGATATTCCGGTCAAAATTATTGAAACTAAAATAGGTCGAAGTTGCAACATCGACAATTCTTATATAAAAGACAAAGAAAATTATGGAGGACGCATGGAAGGGAAGACTTTTAGAGTAACAACGGAGCGGAAAATCGGTTGATGCTTAAAAAAGACTGTATGGGCTATAGAGAATGTAGGTTGTTCCGTCAGCCATTCGACGGTTCGAAGAGTCATCAAACAATGCCCTTATCTAATTAGGGGAAAAACGAAGAAACAACCACTATTAAATGACAAGCATCGAGAACGTAGTTTAATATTTGCAAAAGAAGTGATAGGTTAGGTTAGGTTAGGTTAGAGTGGCTGCTATCGCACACTTAGGCCAATAATAGCCCATTGTGATACCACAGGATCCAATCTCCCCTTACTCCCGCTGAAACCAACCAGAGCTACTGATGTAGCGTAAAATATCTCGCACCCCAAAGTCCGCGAGCTCAGAAAGGCTGTCTATGTTGTACACACCCAAGTACTTAAGTCTTTTGTATGATAGTGCTGGACATGAGCATGAAGTGACCTAACGTCTCTTCCTCCTCTTCGTTCATACAACTTCTACAAAAGTCATTCGTCTCTAGACCCAGCCTTCTCGCATGTTCCCCAAAAAGGCAGTGTCCTGTCAGTATCCCTACGACCAATCCTAAATCTCGTTTTCCCAGGGATACAAGAAGTGATAAACTGGTCTAAAAAGTGGGGACAAGTAATTTTTATGTGCTATGATATGGGGTGCAACCACTTATTATGGGACCATCGAATTACAATTTATAAAAGGTACAATGAAAGCAGAGTCATACAAAACCACATTGAAAGTGCAGGTCCAAAGATCGACACCATTTTTAATGGTAAAGCGCCTGTCCCTACGGCTCGTATAATTAAAAGTTGGTTCCAAGCGGAGCATAATGAAGTTTTGACATGGCCACCATATTCACCTGTTCGAAATATTTATTATTGGAAAGGTGTGGGGATGGATGACAAGAAAGGTTTATGAAGGTGGAAGACAATTTGAGGGAGGACCAATCAGTCTCAGGATGCCTGGAAGTACCTGTCCTTAAATTACTTAAAATCTTTATACGATTCAATCCCAAATAGGATTTTTGAAGTGATTTCAAATAATGAAGGTAACACTCACTACTAAATAATAAAAATCATTGTTTCCCCAACACATAAACACTGTTTTATTTGTCGTTTTTTAAGCGATCCTATTCTAATGACGCATTTTTTATTGATACATTTTTTTAAATCTAAAACAAAAGCTAAATACTAAATTACGTAACCAAGGCACTCTTTGATTTCACAATTGCTAATCCGATAAAAGTTTTACCTTTTTTTAAAAAATTGGAAAATTTCGGTCATATGATTGGGAGTGCACAACTAAATCGATAATTAATTAATTAATATAAAATAAAATAAATCAACCTCCATAATCGACCGCGCACGACATCAACTGGCCACGTATACACGCATTTCGATACAATGTTGACAAAAAACGACGTAAAAATGTTTTTATTATTAAAATTTAATAAAAAGTTAATTAATAACCCGGGGTGAAAATATAATAATAAATAATAGTATTAAATAAATATTATAACGAACAAAACTAGAAGTGGAAAATTAAACGAATTGTATGAAACATAAATCGAACATAAAATGACAGACTTTATATCTAACGTGATTTTGTTCGCAAAATTTGGTAGTTCGATCATTAGACGTAACTTTTCAAACGCAATGCACTTCACTAGTATTTCCTTTTGTGGTCTAACAGTAAGATCTGTTCTGTCACCTAACTACTCAATGCATTTCTTTCATTTGTATTCTAAATCGGTATTTCCGTTTTATATGTAGCCTAATGTAGCTTCCAAAATGGAAAAATCTTAGTTAGTCAATTGAAGCCATATCTATAAAATAGCGGAATTTTTTCAACAATTATTTAGTAAACTTAATTTTAATTTGTTGTGTGAATATGTTTACGTTATCGCTTGCATTTTTATAGGGTGACTGAAGTGTGTAAGTCAATGTATAGCGGCCAAACGAATAATTGGTCTCTACATTCAGATGAAGGAACTGAATCTCTACATTCAGATGAAGAAATTTGTTAACTTCCGCAACACACATGCAATAAAATAAAAATTATATAAACGCTTTCGTTAATAATTGTCAATAGAAATTGATGATTACCGTTGACATTTACGACCAAAACTTTACGAAATCGTCGAAGTACTTCAAAAGGACCTCCAATGGGAGGTTCTAAGCCGACACGTGTTTAAATCATATGGAACATAAGTTAATATGGAATGCGGGGCGGTTGATGTTTAGGTATATACTCTCATTTTTCAACCACGTTTGATCGATTATTTATGTATTTCAGCTATTTGAGATTGTACTATACGAGTTGACCGGAAACTTTTAACACTTCAACACTTCTTTTTAGAATAAAACTGCTTCTAAACATTTTACATCGTTTGTAAAATGAGATAATTTGTCAGTTCAATTAACCATGTTCCACCATCGGTGTGAAATATTTAACGTTAATAAAGAGTATAGCACACATGTTAACGAAACGTGCAGACTAGGCATTCCAATTATTTGGTGAAGTGAGCTATTCGAATATCGAATAGTAAAATTGAAATTATTCGATTATTCGAATTATTTCTCCAAGTGAAAAAAGAATTTATTGGCAACAAAAATCAATAAAATCGTTTTCTTTCAAAATTTAACAAAAAATAAACATTAATTTAATAATAATTAATACATGTACATATACACATGGGTGCAAAAAATTCGCACATTAATCAATTTTCAACAAAAGTTCAAAAATATCGAAAAATCCAACAAGCCCAGTTTTTTGTGATTTTGCCAGTGGTAAAAATCGCATTAAAACATGGAAATCAGTAAAAACATTTTTATTAAGAAGTATTCCCTCCCATAGCCCGAATGAGCTTCCATTCGATGTTTGGTTGATTTCACCAAAGTTTTGAACAAATCTAGAGGTATCGCCTCCCATTTCTCTACGATCGCCTGTTGCAGCTTCTGGAGACTCGTTGGAGCAATATCTCTGGCGCGATTTCATTTTTCAGTCCATCCAGAGATAAATTGCACTAGCGGTATATACGGCTATTTAGGTCTTGGCTGTGCTAATAAACGCTGCGAATTTCATTTTCATATCAGGTGGAAAAATGATGTATATGATGTGTATTTGTGTGGATAAAGACTTCTCGAGTGAGAATTTCTAGCAAACTTTAAAACTCTATGGAGCAAATACCAGAGATAAATTGCACTATTGGTTTCTTAGCACAGCCAAGACCTAAATGCCGTATATACCGCTAGTGCAATTTATCTCTGGTGTTATGGTTTGCTTATTTTATTGTCATGAATTGCCAATGCGCTTTTCGATTTAGCTTAATTTTTTAATTTTAATTTTTTTTTATGTTTTATTCCCATATTTTTTTTAAAATTTTAAGAATTTTTTTATTAAATTATAATATTGCACGGTTAGTCCACAATAAGATGTTCCAACAATTTTTGACAGTTTTCAAAAAATGTTTATTAAAAATGTGTAAATTAAAATTAAATTTGTATTAGATTTTAATTTCGGGATAATCCTACATTTTTATGTAACGATTGCTTTTATGCAAGAAATACTCAAATAGTTCGGGGTTTCGGGATAGCACTACATTTTTGTAACGACTACATTTTTTTCGGCTTGACTACACTTTAGCCAAGAAATGCACCAAAAAATTCGGGATGGAATTTCGGGCTAACTTCACCGACTTATAATAAGTGTCCTTAATGTTTCATCCCTTCGTTCATTCATTCGTTTCTTTAATTCAAAGTGCTCTTTTACTTATTTCTGATTCCATTTCAGAAAGTTTATTGAACAAAAAATTTATAGACGCCTTCTGCTATGATTAGTCCCACTATTTTTGCTGAGTTCCATAACAGCAGCGTCTACCGGCATGAGAACTTCTAGTATGTTTTGTAAGACCAATATTTTACTTTCAGAAACTGTTTGTTGCTTACACTATCGGTCGGTTAACCTCAAAAATCACCTAAGCATAATACTCAACGGATTCCAGCGCGTTTTTATGTCCAATTTAAGCCTAACTTTTTCTCACTTTGTTGTGGAACGTTTGGTTGCAAAATTGAGTATTTTGTAGGAGCTACATTAAACATTCTGATAATAGTTCTGACTTTTATAAGTTGCACCAAATCACGGGTTTTAATATTTTGCTTGAGTACACAGAGTACGATTAAATTTTTTTTGTATTTGAAATTAAATCAAAAATTAAAAATCGAATATTCGTTACAAAATATTCGAATATCAAATAGTGCAAAACAAGCCGAATATATTCGGATATCGAATATTCTAATATTCGCTTGGAATGTCTAGTGCAGACTCAAAATGTGAAGATACACAAATTATCAAAAAGTGTAGCTGCAAAAGAAAAAATGTTTGGAATTTCAAAATAAACAATAAATATTGAGATTCACAATACTACAAAAATAAGTTTATGCATCTTCTTTACAAACAATTTTGTGAAAGTATTTTAATTCAGAAAATCTTCGAAACCATAAGTACCGAGTGTGGGATTTAGCATTATCTTCTTGGAATGATGTCTAGAACTAGAAGAAAAAACTCTGAAACCATCTGAATATTGTGATTAGCGATATACATTTGGAAGCGTTTTTGGCCAAATTCACTTAATTCTTTAAAAATTCGAAAAAAACATCGGAACGGTAATTTATCGTAATACAGCCTTTCTCCAAATAAGAATCATGAAGAATCACCGGAGGGTCACTCTCGAAGAAGCGCCCAAAATGAAAAATGAAACGAAAAATGAAAGTCTAACGGCCACACAGAAATTAAGAACCAGTAACCGGTCGATACAATTTAATTGAAGAAACCAATTTGTGTACATGGTAGAATGAAAATTTTAAGTAAAGTCGAAATCGAAAGTAAATGATTGCTAAAATCAATGTCACACAATATAACCAACTAAAAAAATAATAAACTGCCGAAAGTCTAAATTATATACATTAAAATTTTTACATTAACGATAGATTTATTTTTAAATATACCGGTATTTCTATTTGTTGCACGTGACAATTGATATTATCATTTCAACAACGAACTTTTTAACAGTTTAGTTTCTTAGAATTATACTTATCTACGAGCTAAGTACAAAAAAACTACCCATTTGACCAGCAATACTATGTAATGTGCCTCGCTACGGTTTGTTTATGATAAAACCAGATGTTAATGCAAATTAAAAATTTGAATATGATTTGGAATATGTTGAATTACTTAAAGTATATACTAATCTCACCATTTGTTTAATAAAATTTTAACTTCCAAAATATCACCAATTAAAATTGATAAACTCTAAGTTGACGAGACTCCATACGACAAAAACATTGAAAAAACAACAAAAAATAATAATCTGTCTACGCTATTTTTGACACCGAATGTCTATGCATATATTTTGCCATATCTTCCCGTTCCAAACACCTCGAACATTTAGGAGTAATCGTACCCTTTAATTCACCACGGTAACGGAAAAATCCGGTTGGTGGTACTTTATAATCAACAAACGTATGCCCAATGTCAGAATAATTATAACAAATTGGATTATTCTTCGAATTACTATAGACGGAATCGTAAAATTCGGTAACTTAATCGGAGTGTGACTCACTAATGGTACGACGATTAGCTGTCGGACCATCACAAGGAACACGAAAGTGCGTTGCAAGTATCCTCCCACGCGATACAACCTTTTTCAATAGCGAGTTTCATTATAGACGTCATATTAATTGTATAAATTTTGCGTCTCGATACGGGGTACGACACTGTAGTGTCAAAGACCACATATGGTGGTAAAAGCCTATGAAGCTTTCGTCCGCCTGTTGCTTTCTTTAAGATACTGGAGCGGAAACTAGTAAATGTAAGAATAACAATGAAAAAAATGTTAATGGATAAAAATCAAGTGCTTAAAATTTTCGGAATATTTCACAAATTTTCTCATTTAATTTTTGAAGTAAATTACATTTTAATTTGCTAAAAAATCGTACCGTTGCAACTTAATCAAAATGCAAGTCCCCCGCAAGTAAATAGTTATATGAATATATCTGGGCCAGGTTAACGGTCTTGTGATGCAAATCGGTGTCATAATAAATTAGGAGTAATTTGTCTTTGATATATTGTTTCAAGTTATAACTCTCGATGACCAGAAATAAATATGTAAATACAAACAAGTATATTAAGTGTTTTTTGAAAAGTGGTAGATACGTCAGTGTACAATATTTGGCACGTATAAAAAACTACATTAATGCATAAAATATTAAGTTTGCAGACATTTGCGTAAACAATTTTTTTTTGTGATTTATGTGCACGGTTACACTGTTTAATCATATTTGAAATATAATAAAAATAAAAGACTTAGATCGTCGAACTTAGCGCATTATGTCTCCATTTAATAATGTAGTGCTGTTTAAAACGGTGTGAGGTCTTTATGTACTTTGAACCAGGGTGTCGTCAATATTTATTTAAGAAACACAATGTTAATAGTTTATTTTATATATTATCGGCATTTTAGCTACGTTCAATGTACCAGACTTTCAATGTTTATTTTCCTCAATAATTTATTATATGCCATGGTGGTATAGCGGTATTAAGGAATATGCTACCTCGATGATTGAAGATAAAGCACAATATACAAAAATTAATATCAAAGAATTTAGTCTTCAAATAGACTCTGGCTTGGGACGATCCATACTTTAGATCCATTATTATACTACGATTGCCAAAATGTTTTACTTTACATGTAAATCAAAAATGTTTAAACGTGGCCTTGAAGAAATAAATTTGTTAATTAATTAATTGAGTGAAACCATTTTTAATTATATATTTTAATTTTTATTGGTTTATTTATCTCTACAAAGATAATATAGCATAAATTATCGTTGCGCAGTTTTTAATAATGTCACCGAGTGAATGTTGAAAGCGCAAGCAAAATTAAAAGGTTTTGTTAAAAAGTGTTAAATTATAACGTTGATCAATTTTCACTGTGCTCAAGGGCCTAACTATTGGATTCGACGTTCATTTTCGAAGGCTATCGTTTTCCTATACTAGACAAAAGAAGAAAAGCGAAAAATGTATAAAATTAAATTTATATTTTTCTTTTTATTTGGTTCTAAGTTTTTCAATTGTAAAAGTTGGAAAACCCAGTTAGCGGAAAAAATAAATATTAAATTAGCTACCCAATGACATTTCGTAATGACACAAATCACGCGTATTTTCAAATTGACAAAGCTGGATTATTTTCGAATTGTCAAATTGGCATATAGCTCGTTGAGTTTCAAATTTTTCCGCTACTTGCCCCCCGTGATACTCAAATCGTCAATAGCGAGGCCCCATAGGATTTTATCCACTACTAAAAAGTTTTTTGTAAAAGAAAAAGTCTAAGGACTTGTAGCAACTCAATTATTCGGAAAATAATTAATTCTACAAGCATCGACGAATACGACATAAAATACTCGAAATACAACCGTGCAACATACACTCCCAATCATATGAATAGGTTCACCGCAATTTTTCAATTTTTTTAAAAACGGTGAATCTATTAACTATTTTTTCAATCAAAGAGTGCCATGGTTACGTAGTTTAAGAACAAAATTTGGTATACTGAGAGAGCCTCTAGCTTTTGTTTTAGATTTAAAAAGAAATTATCAATAAAAAATGCGTTATTAGAATAGGTAGAGTTCTATTTTGACTTCGTTCGATGTAAGCCATTAATATTGTACCATTTTTTTTATAATTTAAAAAATTTATGAAAATACTTCAAATTAATTACAAAAAATTCATTGTGGCAATAAAATGGGCAGAGAAAAAGTTTTGAGCATGGTGAAAGAATCAAAAATTGATTTTTTTTAATTGCAAGAAGAAGGATATTCCGGTCAAAATTATTGAAACTAAAATAGGTCGAAGTTGCAACATCGACAATTCTTATATAAAAGACAAAGAAAATTATGGAGGACGCATGGAAGGGAAGACTTTTAGAGTAACAACGGAGCGGAAAATCGGTTGATGCTTAAAAAAGACTGTATGGGCTATAGAGAATGTAGGTTGTTCCGTCAGCCATTCGACGGTTCGAAGAGTCATCAAACAATGCCCTTATCTAATTAGGGGAAAAACGAAGAAACAACCACTATTAAATGACAAGCATCGAGAACGTAGTTTAATATTTGCAAAAGAAGTGATAGGTTAGGTTAGGTTAGGTTAGAGTGGCTGCTATCGCACACTTAGGCCAATAATAGCCCATTGTGATACCACAGGATCCAATCTCCCCTTACTCCCGCTGAAACCAACCAGAGCTACTGATGTAGCGTAAAATATCTCGCACCCCAAAGTCCGCGAGCTCAGAAAGGCTGTCTATGTTGTACACACCCAAGTACTTAAGTCTTTTGTATGATAGTGCTGGACATGAGCATGAAGTGACCTAACGTCTCTTCCTCCTCTTCGTTCATACAACTTCTACAAAAGTCATTCGTCTCTAGACCCAGCCTTCTCGCATGTTCCCCAAAAAGGCAGTGTCCTGTCAGTATCCCTACGACCAATCCTAAATCTCGTTTTCCCAGGGATACAAGAAGTGATAAACTGGTCTAAAAAGTGGGGACAAGTAATTTTTATGTGCTATGATATGGGGTGCAACCACTTATTATGGGACCATCGAATTACAATTTATAAAAGGTACAATGAAAGCAGAGTCATACAAAACCACATTGAAAGTGCAGGTCCAAAGATCGACACCATTTTTAATGGTAAAGCGCCTGTCCCTACGGCTCGTATAATTAAAAGTTGGTTCCAAGCGGAGCATAATGAAGTTTTGACATGGCCACCATATTCACCTGTTCGAAATATTTATTATTGGAAAGGTGTGGGGATGGATGACAAGAAAGGTTTATGAAGGTGGAAGACAATTTGAGGGAGGACCAATCAGTCTCAGGATGCCTGGAAGTACCTGTCCTTAAATTACTTAAAATCTTTATACGATTCAATCCCAAATAGGATTTTTGAAGTGATTTCAAATAATGAAGGTAACACTCACTACTAAATAATAAAAATCATTGTTTCCCCAACACATAAACACTGTTTTATTTGTCGTTTTTTAAGCGATCCTATTCTAATGACGCATTTTTTATTGATACATTTTTTTAAATCTAAAACAAAAGCTAAATACTAAATTACGTAACCAAGGCACTCTTTGATTTCACAATTGCTAATCCGATAAAAGTTTTACCTTTTTTTAAAAAATTGGAAAATTTCGGTCATATGATTGGGAGTGCACAACTAAATCGATAATTAATTAATTAATATAAAATAAAATAAATCAACCTCCATAATCGACCGCGCACGACATCAACTGGCCACGTATACACGCATTTCGATACAATGTTGACAAAAAACGACGTAAAAATGTTTTTATTATTAAAATTTAATAAAAAGTTAATTAATAACCCGGGGTGAAAATATAATAATAAATAATAGTATTAAATAAATATTATAACGAACAAAACTAGAAGTGGAAAATTAAACGAATTGTATGAAACATAAATCGAACATAAAATGACAGACTTTATATCTAACGTGATTTTGTTCGCAAAATTTGGTAGTTCGATCATTAGACGTAACTTTTCAAACGCAATGCACTTCACTAGTATTTCCTTTTGTGGTCTAACAGTAAGATCTGTTCTGTCACCTAACTACTCAATGCATTTCTTTCATTTGTATTCTAAATCGGTATTTCCGTTTTATATGTAGCCTAATGTAGCTTCCAAAATGGAAAAATCTTAGTTAGTCAATTGAAGCCATATCTATAAAATAGCGGAATTTTTTCAACAATTATTTAGTAAACTTAATTTTAATTTGTTGTGTGAATATGTTTACGTTATCGCTTGCATTTTTATAGGGTGACTGAAGTGTGTAAGTCAATGTATAGCGGCCAAACGAATAATTGGTCTCTACATTCAGATGAAGGAACTGAATCTCTACATTCAGATGAAGAAATTTGTTAACTTCCGCAACACACATGCAATAAAATAAAAATTATATAAACGCTTTCGTTAATAATTGTCAATAGAAATTGATGATTACCGTTGACATTTACGACCAAAACTTTACGAAATCGTCGAAGTACTTCAAAAGGACCTCCAATGGGAGGTTCTAAGCCGACACGTGTTTAAATCATATGGAACATAAGTTAATATGGAATGCGGGGCGGTTGATGTTTAGGTATATACTCTCATTTTTCAACCACGTTTGATCGATTATTTATGTATTTCAGCTATTTGAGATTGTACTATACGAGTTGACCGGAAACTTTTAACACTTCAACACTTCTTTTTAGAATAAAACTGCTTCTAAACATTTTACATCGTTTGTAAAATGAGATAATTTGTCAGTTCAATTAACCATGTTCCACCATCGGTGTGAAATATTTAACGTTAATAAAGAGTATAGCACACATGTTAACGAAACGTGCAGACTAGGCATTCCAATTATTTGGTGAAGTGAGCTATTCGAATATCGAATAGTAAAATTGAAATTATTCGATTATTCGAATTATTTCTCCAAGTGAAAAAAGAATTTATTGGCAACAAAAATCAATAAAATCGTTTTCTTTCAAAATTTAACAAAAAATAAACATTAATTTAATAATAATTAATACATGTACATATACACATGGGTGCAAAAAATTCGCACATTAATCAATTTTCAACAAAAGTTCAAAAATATCGAAAAATCCAACAAGCCCAGTTTTTTGTGATTTTGCCAGTGGTAAAAATCGCATTAAAACATGGAAATCAGTAAAAACATTTTTATTAAGAAGTATTCCCTCCCATAGCCCGAATGAGCTTCCATTCGATGTTTGGTTGATTTCACCAAAGTTTTGAACAAATCTAGAGGTATCGCCTCCCATTTCTCTACGATCGCCTGTTGCAGCTTCTGGAGACTCGTTGGAGCAATATCTCTGGCGCGATTTCATTTTTCAGTCCATCCAGAGATAAATTGCACTAGCGGTATATACGGCTATTTAGGTCTTGGCTGTGCTAATAAACGCTGCGAATTTCATTTTCATATCAGGTGGAAAAATGATGTATATGATGTGTATTTGTGTGGATAAAGACTTCTCGAGTGAGAATTTCTAGCAAACTTTAAAACTCTATGGAGCAAATACCAGAGATAAATTGCACTATTGGTTTCTTAGCACAGCCAAGACCTAAATGCCGTATATACCGCTAGTGCAATTTATCTCTGGTGTTATGGTTTGCTTATTTTATTGTCATGAATTGCCAATGCGCTTTTCGATTTAGCTTAATTTTTTAATTTTAATTTTTTTTTATGTTTTATTCCCATATTTTTTTTAAAATTTTAAGAATTTTTTTATTAAATTATAATATTGCACGGTTAGTCCACAATAAGATGTTCCAACAATTTTTGACAGTTTTCAAAAAATGTTTATTAAAAATGTGTAAATTAAAATTAAATTTGTATTAAAATTTAATTTCGGGATAATCCTACATTTTTATGTAACGATTGCTTTTATGCAAGAAATACTCAAATAGTTCGGGGTTTCGGGATAGCACTACATTTTTGTAACGACTACATTTTTTTCGGCTTGACTACACTTTAGCCAAGAAATGCACCAAAAAATTCGGGATGGAATTTCGGGCTAACTTCACCGACTTATAATAAGTGTCCTTAATGTTTCATCCCTTCGTTCATTCATTCGTTTCTTTAATTCAAAGTGCTCTTTTACTTATTTCTGATTCCATTTCAGAAAGTTTATTGAACAAAAAATTTATAGACGCCTTCTGCTATGATTAGTCCCACTATTTTTGCTGAGTTCCATAACAGCAGCGTCTACCGGCATGAGAACTTCTAGTATGTTTTGTAAGACCAATATTTTACTTTCAGAAACTGTTTGTTGCTTACACTATCGGTCGGTTAACCTCAAAAATCACCTAAGCATAATACTCAACGGATTCCAGCGCGTTTTTATGTCCAATTTAAGCCTAACTTTTTCTCACTTTGTTGTGGAACGTTTGGTTGCAAAATTGAGTATTTTGTAGGAGCTACATTAAACATTCTGATAATAGTTCTGACTTTTATAAGTTGCACCAAATCACGGGTTTTAATATTTTGCTTGAGTACACAGAGTACGATTAAATTTTTTTTGTATTTGAAATTAAATCAAAAATTAAAAATCGAATATTCGTTACAAAATATTCGAATATCAAATAGTGCAAAACAAGCCGAATATATTCGGATATCGAATATTCTAATATTCGCTTGGAATGTCTAGTGCAGACTCAAAATGTGAAGATACACAAATTATCAAAAAGTGTAGCTGCAAAAGAAAAAATGTTTGGAATTTCAAAATAAACAATAAATATTGAGATTCACAATACTACAAAAATAAGTTTATGCATCTTCTTTACAAACAATTTTGTGAAAGTATTTTAATTCAGAAAATCTTCGAAACCATAAGTACCGAGTGTGGGATTTAGCATTATCTTCTTGGAATGATGTCTAGAACTAGAAGAAAAAACTCTGAAACCATCTGAATATTGTGATTAGCGATATACATTTGGAAGCGTTTTTGGCCAAATTCACTTAATTCTTTAAAAATTCGAAAAAAACATCGGAACAATGAGTGCCAAGTGTGGAATATGGTGTTTTCACCTTGAAATGGTGTTTTGTAAAAAAAAAAATCAAGACAATTTGCATATTGCGATTGGCGGTATGACCCTTCACGTGGAAGCATCTTTGGTCAAATTCACTTAATTCGGAGATTGGAATTTAGCGTTTTCAACTTAGGATGGTCTCTAGAATTTGCAAAATCAATTTCACTCCGCGCTTATTATTCCGATGATTTTTTGTATTAATAAAGATTTAAATGTATTTGGCCGAAGACGCTTCCAACTATAGGGCCATATAACCAATCAAAACATGCAAATATGTTCAGAATTTTTTCTACTAATTTTAGACATCATCCCAAATTGCGCACTAAACGCCACATTCGGTATTTATGGTTCATCTTGAAAATATCTCAATAGTTAATAGATGAATGCAACCGTTTGACGGAGGAAGAGGACCTACTAAATATATGTGGATATGTCCAAAGCGACCTTCGGGAAGAACGATCTCATCACTTGGTGAGGAAATATCTTTCGTGTCGTCCTAAATCCGGGGTGCGACAAATTGTGTAAATTATTAAAAATTACTTTTCTCATTGAACGTGGAACGTATATGGGCGGTCCTTTCCCAATAAAGTGTCGCACCAAATACTATTGTTCGATCTTGCCAGGATAATGCTTTATTTATTTTTCAGTAAGTTAGAAGCTTGATTAAATGATTGATTTCGGTTCATCGTCATTATATTTTCCGACTAGACGTTTCTCGTGATCCGTTCCAGTATACTCCATTACTGCGTTTTCAGTAACCCAAGATAGAGAAATATAGTCAGCTATTAACTATTTATGTGATGAATGTTGTTAGTGAATTATGCTAAGTGCTAACGTTTTTGCTACGATTGTTAAGAGTATTTTGTGGCCAGTGAACACACAAAATTCTAGGCGCTTTATTAAATGTCTAAAATGTTTTATAGTTGAGTATATCGCTAGAAGTTTAAGTTCAAACGCAGAATACCGAGTTTCCGGTTATGCAAGTTTTCGCGAGTAAACCAACTATCTGTTGTTATACTAATATCTGCATCACTAATTGAATGCGCCAGTATAGTAATCGAAACAAATACGAATTTCCTCTTTTAAATGCACCATGACAATTAAACATTTTAGTATGTTTAGAGTCTGTTCAACTCAGCTAAATATTTATTTATGGGAGTTAGAATCTCTGCAATGTTTGAAATGAACCTGTAATAATAATTTATCACACCCATAAATTTCTGAAGTTCTTTGATTGATTTCGGTGGTGAAGAGTAAATATTGTATTAACTCAATCCTAAGAAGGTCGATCCATTTTTCGAAATCATGTAAGATAGTAATTCGAGGGTTTGCGTTCCCAACTCGCTTTCTAAACACTTAACCGTTTACACACTAGTTCTAAACGATACAGACGTTCCTCTTCGATATATGGCTGTCTAACCATAGACAATATCTAAATTCATAATACTTCATCGATAAATCTTTGGTTCCATTTCGAAACGGTTTCCTATTGATTATTTATTCGATTGTCGAAATTATTGAGGTATCTGATTTTGTTTAAATCTCCTTTACAGCTTCCGATCGTTCAACTTCGTTGATTTTATTTTCCTTATATTTATAACAAATTGGCAATATCGTCCTGGTTCAACCACAAATGTTTTTTGTTGCTGTTGGTGCCTCTTTCGGCCCAGAAATATTTTTAACCTTATTTAATAAGCTTGAAAGCATATTTCAAGCAATATTGTGGAGTTTTGTCACCCCACTTTTGTTAAAATTTTGATTTCGCTTTCCTTCACTAATCATATTCCGAGTCATTATAATCGATTTAATATGGTTATATTTCTGATTTTTGGGAGTTGAATGACAAATCCGTATGTAAATTGATTATGTTCTCTGCAAGAGTCGTGAACATATGGAAGTCTTATCTTTTAACAAATTTCAATCATTTAGAGTATGCAATATTTTTAGGCCAAGGCTAAGGCATTGACTATTTCTAGATTTTGGAATGTCATTTATTTTATATTTTTGAAATATGTGATACTTTTACAAAAAAAGGTAAAATACAAAAATGAATTAAAATTGACGCGATAGCTTTAATCGAACCTATTTACTGTAAAGGTTTATAACTAACTGCGTTTAGATTTAATATAAATATACCGGCAAAAACCTAGGATAAATGAAATGGATTAACTTCCCACGGTAATCTCCGCAAGTTTTCTAGCTTTCTATAAAATTAAATTAGGCTTTTTTAATTTATTTTAAAGTCAATTAAATTTAGGTTGCTAGTTCCAAATTAGTTTCGAACGTAAGATCATCTGGCGCAAATTCCGCCATCTATTCAAATTATAAGATATAATTTACTTAAAAGTTTTAATGAATGTACATATCGCTGCCTTGAAAGAATACTGGCACAATTCAAAATTTTTAAAATTTTATATAATAAAATGTCACAATTGTGGTTCACATGAAAAACCAGTAGTTATGCAATTATGGCTCTATTGAAAATTATAAATTTTTGCATTCTTCGCTCCAACACTGGTACAAATTTAGTTATTATAAATTATTTATCACTATAGAAAGACTGAAAAATAGAATATACCTATATTGCTCAAAAGCAGTCAAAATTACTGCTTTGTGAAAGAATAACTAGTGCGTAACAAAATTTATTTAAAAATAATTAATATTCTTTTATAATATTTAAAATTATATATTATATTATTATAAATATTAAGTAATAAAGAAAATGCAGTAAGTGCAGTGAACTTGGAAAACAAACAAAAGCACTTTATGCATTATTATGTGTACATTTTTTGCAAATAAAAGTGAAAATTTTTTCATATGTACATTTTCCACAAACATAATTTTTACATTTTTCACAAATATTATTTGTTTAGGATGGTTCGCATTTGAGGTTGTTGCAGCTGACCTTTGTGGGTTTGGTGAAATTTTCTGTCTTCAAACACGAACTCTTTTCGTTGTACTTTTATTCCTGACGTTTATTTGTAAAGGATCCAAGCATTTTATAGCGCCCAAATCGTTGACATTGAAAAATATGTGTGGGATCTACGAGAACTAGGTTACTGTATATTTTCTGGCCATTTGATCGGCCATATCAACTTCGGTAAAAGGTTTTTTTATTATTTTTATCAATTTTCTCAAATTTATACTTGGAAAAACCACTCTTTTATTTGGTTTGCTTTTATATATTATAATAGCACTCTTATTAACTGTAGTTACCAGAAAAAGTCACCAGAAAACTGCATTATCGACCTCCTTTATGTACATTGGTAGAGAAAGCCAGCAGACATTTTTTATTGTTTTGGACCTTTTTTTGTAGAAAAACAGTATTATTGACGTAATTTAAATAGTCGTAGAGAAATTGACTAAATTTTCTATATGCTATCATGTTTCGGCCAAAATTCGTGTAAATTTCAATTGTTTACTATAAAACTGCATTCACATAAGCACAAGAACTGTTTTAATAATAAATAAGAAGTAGAAAAAAAAATGTTCCAGCCTTAGGGTTTGAAAGGTCCGCAAATTTCTTGATTTATATAAGTTGTGGACCGTATTTACCGAGCGAGTATGACGACCCGCTGATCGTGTAAATTCCGATTATTCGAGTATACGTGACACGGAAGATGTATTGGTCGTTTATAGGAGTTATATTGGAGGTCGATAATGCAGTTTCTCCTACTGAATTTTTCTGTTAACTTCAGTAGCAAATTGTAAGAACACAACTCTTTTAATTACATAGCAGAGTGGGAAAACCAGACATGTTATCCTTCTTTTGTTTTGCTGTTTTTGGTAGTTCCTTTTTGTTTCCTCTAATAGTTCCAACTATGGTTGTTTTCATGCTAGTGAAAAAGTTATCGGTCGTAAAAGTTCTTTCACATCCTGTATATGGCTGGACAAGTTTCAGAATAACGTATTCACTTAGAAGCATTGACGATGGTCGTTGTTCATTTTTCCCTAAATAAGGAAAACCATTCAAAACATATTTGCTGCTGATATCTGCTGCAAGCCAGGATTTAATGCCAAATTTATTGAGTTGGGGAACTTATTCCATATTTCTGAAACCCAGACAAATACATTTGTTTTTACGCACTTACTTCTTTCAGTTCTGTCAAAACGAATAAATCGAAGGATTTGCTTAAACTTTCTGTCTGGCCATTTTTCTAAAAAATTCGGGACCCCTCTTTGACAACAAATAGCTCAATTTTAAATATTTGCCTCGTAAGCTCCACGAGCATATAAAATTTCAATAAAAGCACTTATTCCCGGTAATGAAACGATATTATCCAATCATTTTTCAAAATTCCGCGTCCTTTTTTAATGCAGATAAAATTATTTGCCTTAATAATCCTTTTTGCGTAGCTTGTTGGTCTTCCCACATCCTTGAAAATTCAAGGAGATGGTAGTCAAATTTTGACAACACAGTACCATCAGTAGCTGTTACGATCTCGTCAGAGGCGTTTCCAGTTTCGTGAGCAGAGACTGAAAAAATTTGCATCCTACACCTTTTTCTGGGCATATTGATGACATTTACATTTTCATAATCACCGGTCGATTCTTCATCGCTATCTTCAGTTTCAGATGCTCCTGCGTTCACTTTGAATGTGAATCGTTTCATCTTCACATGATAGCTCAGAACTTATTGCATCTCATTCTATATCAGAGCCACTCTTCACTTGATTCGTTAGATTTTTCAATAAATCACTTCTATTCGACATTGCTTTCATGAATTTAGAGCGCAAATGATATAAAATAAACAATTGTATCTTTTTAGAATAAGTATCACTGTATAGAGATAAGAATATCAAGTACTACTTTTAGCTTACTGAGCAGTTCAACTCATCATGTGCACGTTCAAGTCGATAATTTGCCATGTAACGGGAATTCAAAAAATTAAAAATGTTAGTTCAATACTGCACTCGTCATATAAGAAATCTACTGAATTCTTTATTATCGATTTAATTTTTTTCAATTTCCCAAGCAGTCAAAATGACTGATTTTGGGCAAAACAGGTATAATACAATACATACATATATCAGCAATAAAAAGAGTTAGTTTTTCAAGAGATTTTTTTTACACAAAATGAAATTAAAAACGTGGGCAACCTCTTTGGGCAATCTAAAGTATCGCACATATAGAAAAAAGCAGTTTCTACTAAGATTTTGCTTGTGAATTAAAACTTTTTAGTTTCGTTTTCTCAAAATTACTATTTTTTGAGTTGTGCTTCCAAGGCTGCGATATGTACACCATTCGGTTCTCATTTCGCCGTGGAATATTATGCATATGTTAAGTCAGTTACAAGTTTTAGTATATTTCGACACTTCCGTTGTTTTAATCCACATCGTATATATATGCATTAGCATGCAACTCTTTTAGCCATGATTTCAATATCGATACTTTAGAACTCATATATAACAGTTTATACTAAACCAAATAGTTGAATTTGGCCAGCAAAATTTTTACTAGTATTTCCACTTAATTGTAGTGTAGGTTTTGGTTTACTTGAAAGTATAGGTTTAAAAAAAATGCTTATTAAGTTTCAGATAATCATTCAGAATCGGTCTATTATAATTTTCACAAACTAGCTCTTGATTTGAGCTTTGTAACCTAATATGTACTACATATATGTTCTGACTAGGGAGTAGTAATCTAGAATTGTGAGCTAATAAAGATTTTCTTATAGTTTGAACAAGTCAGACTACACTAATCCAATTTAATAAGAAGCATAACGCAATCTTCCAAAAATTTTGAGATTTGTTGGAAAATCTATCACGTTTGGCGAAATATTTATTTATTTATTAATATAAATAAATAAATATTTGTTTCATTCAACAATTTGTAGACTACATAAACCATTGTGAGCTTAAAGCTCATTTATATGGTTGTGCATAGTCCATGGAATTAAAAAAAATTACTTTCAGCTTCCATTGTGTTTTCCGTGTTGAATTGTTTTCTCTTCGTTTCGTCTAGATAAAACGAATTGATGAACGAAACGACTTTTATTTCGTTTGCTAGGAACTTCAAATTTTTGTTTGATAATTTTATCACGAGTCATAATTTACAATTAACACTGCGGTCCAATTCGTGACTTATTTTGTGAAGACTGACTTTCCTGTCGCCTAGACTTATTCTAAACTTATTTGACTTTTATGCGGGGCTTGCACCAAAACTGGTAATTCATCAAATTAATTCTAACAAGTTTCCAATAAGTATATTCGACAGGAGGCTTTTGTAGACTTTCAAATAAGTCAGTCTCCATAAAATAAGTCAAGAATTAGACCTCAGTCTCAGGCGATGATTCATGTAGAAATTTTGTCTGGCAGACTTAAATGATAATCGCTCCGATTGGTTAATATTTTCTTTGTCTTTTACGATAAAAAAGAAGTTCGCACTTAAGCGATATATGTATAAATTTTTGTCGTATGGATATTTTGTGACATTTTATAAAGCAAGTCACCTAAAAAGTATTTTTATTTTTGTTCTTTTCAATTGTTTTTTGTTTTTATATTAGAATATGTACTCTTTTGTTCACACTGCCGTCGAATCTTATAGCAAATTCTTTCGAAACAAAATTTTGATCTTAGATCAAAAAAAGGACTGGCAATGCGATGTATTTCAATGACATTTCGATCAAATTTATTGTATTGCCAATCATTTTTTTGATCTAAGATCAAACTTTTGTTTCGAAAGAATTTGTTATTATACAAAATTGAGCAATGTTCAATTTTTAATTTTTTTCGTACGATAAAAAAATATGGCCGACGTTCAACCAATCAGAGCGATTATTATTTATGTCTGTCAGATAAAATTTATACATGAACCACCGCCTTTAAACGAAAATTAATATAAATGTAAATATGTAGAGATATTGAATGTTGACACAGAACACTTGTTCAGAATTCTTTTTTATTGGTTTGATTTTCGGGTCAAATAGTCACATCTATTTTTATTCCACATTTTCCAAATTTCATATTTTAAGACAATTTTGGTTCATGTTATTTTTTGAAACAATGTGCAGCTAGTTTTTTTTTTGTTCAAAAACGATGCACTTCGAACAGGTACCCCTTTATCCAAATGCCAAAGCTCGAACCACTGTGTCGTTTGGTCAGTGAAAACGAAGATACTTACGACGTACATTTCAAAACTTGACGAATTTTGATATAAGGAGCTATTATAAATTTTAGATTTAACAATGAGGTGGAATAGCTTGTCAGAAATGGCCGAATGGTTGGTGTTACAAGTGCGACTCGTTCTTAGTCAGGCGGCACGTTTATTTTTATGTTAAAAGAGCTTAGGACTCTAAGATCTTTATAAAGATACTAATTCGATATTTCAAAACGAGATATGACAAAACGAGATATGGTACAAAACGCGATATGGTACAAAACGCCATATGGTACAGAATGTGCATTGCGAAACGATGGGAGCGCAGCGACCCGCCTGATATAACCTAGTCCTATACTCCTATCGATTTTTAAATTTCTAAAAATAGAAAATTTTGTTTCAACTAAGGAGCGAAACAACGAGAGTGTAGAGATCTGCTTGATATAACCCGATCCTATATATTCTCGCTGCTATCGATTTTTAAATTCCAATAAACTGAACTTAAATTTCCTCTTCACCCGCCTGATATAACCCTATCATAAACTCCCGCTCCAATCGATTTTTAAATTTTAAATTTTTAAAATATCGCGTTTTGTACCATATCGCGTTGCAAATGGGACCGTATAATAGAACAACTTCAACAATCTTCTAATAAATCTGGGCTGCGTGGAATTGTTGCTGAAGTTAAATTATACAATCATCACTTAATTCACCGTTAAGATTTGGCACCAGAAAAATAAATCTTTAGTCAAATCATTAAATCGGTAAGACTAGAATTGCCGAAAATATTAATCGATAAACCGGTAAATATACATTTCCGCCAAGAATTACATCCTTAACGTCTATGGTAAAAATGTGTGACAATCAACTTCCACTATCAGTTCACTAGTTTCATACCAAATAATTTTCATTTAATCTACTCTTAAACGAGTTCTGTGAAAATTCCACTGAACCAATTTGATAACGATCAAATTATAAGAAAAAAATACACGCGAGTATTACAAATTTTATGAAATTCCCAATTATGCAACATAATTATCTCATAAATGTCTTCTCTATACATATGAATGTTGCATGTGTATTTATATGCGGTTTAAATCACTTACACCATAATTTTCTTCTGTATAGTTTATGTATTTAAACTGCGGTAATCAACCTATTGAAAGAGAAAGTTTATCTCTTCTGTTGAATATTGAAAATGTACAAGAAAATTCACATACTTCTTACAGAAGGTGTGTATTTAATATAAACACAAATGGCATGTACTCGTATTGTATTTCAGCGCACGCAACACATCAACATAATTGAGCGGAAATTTTAAATATTGGTCGTGTGATTGTACCGAAACAGCACCATTCATTTTATAATACTGAATAAATCTTTATCGGCAGTGTATCGTCAATTTTATGTTTATCATCTTATTGTACATAAGTCGGTCACTATTGTATTTGTTTATTTGAAAATAATACGTTACGAAACAAATCGAGGTTCGTTGGCATAATATTGTGCAATCGCGTATACACTTTACCTAATATCAAACCACTAGTGGTACAGAAGAGGTTAGTTTATATTTTGTATCTCTCATTCATATCGCGCGGCATTGTGTCTCTATTGTGCGTAATTTTTTAATAAATTTGCATATTACATATTTCCGAATTTGTAAAAAATGGTTATTAATTTTGCGCTTTTATTAATAATAAAAAGGCAAATTCATAAGAAACGTGATGTAATTGTTTAGTTACGCACTTTCAATATTTGTAGATTTCTGGATTCTTCTAAATAAATATAAGTATTGATAAATGGGTGATATTTACATGATTACCGTACATATTCGGATCATAGTCTGGGAAATAAAGCTAGAAACTGCTGGGAAACAATAATTTAGCAATTATAGAATGTGCGTAGAATCTTCAAAATATTATGCAAAATTTGTTTACCAAGGTAATTTCCAAAAAAAAAATTGTTTGTCAAATAAATGCCATATTCGTAATTAATTATTTTTTACAACAAAGGTTGTAATCGAATTTGTAAATCTTTTGTGTGATTGATTAATTAGGCAGATACGTAAATTCCCTAGTCTTGATCTTCCTAAATTGATAAATTATCGGCCTTTTATTAAATTCTTCATTTACGTCATTGATCTGAAGAGCTTTTTGAAAACTATTAATAAATTATTTTAAGCTTCACCCGCTGTAATTTAAAAATTTGCATAAATACCAGAGAATATAATCACTTTGATTTGAATAACTTCAAAATTTACGAATAAATCAAAAATCATCATCATTTATAACATTTTTCTTATACCTGTAACTTCTATCACAACATTCCAATTATTATCACTTATATCGATCGTCTTGGAATTAAAAAATTTACAATTACAAGGGATGCAAAAACATTATTGCATCCCTTGTAATTGTAAATATTTATCACCTGATTGCACTTTTTTCAATAATTCATCATTTTGGAGAATGAATTTATAAAATTATCTGAACGTCATACTAAAATTGGTTTTTACTAAAATTTCAGCTTCGAAATTTTTAACTAAGAATCAATTTCTTTCGGCCTCCAAGCCTGAAACATTAAAACTGAACATAAGTTCGGACATTGCTATTCACTGCGATAAAATGTTTCATCCGATTTTGATTTTAAAGAATTTTGCAAATTTTGCATCAAATCAAACATCAAGGTAACTTTCCTCAAGTGGTTTGGTGTAAATACTAATTGAAAGAAAATTGATTGGAAAATCTTTGTTCCCAAAAATTTTTATAGGGACAAATAATTCCCAATATATTTTTGTTTCAAAAATATTTGCCCCCAATTAATTCCAACAGTAGGCCAATAATATATAATTTAGACAAAAATGTTATGAAAATATTTTTCCCAATTCCTTATTCCGAGCTATCGGAAACGTTGAAACGTGTCGTAGCATTTCACTCAATTGGTCTATTTTTTTTATTGTATCTGAGATATCAGATAAATCAGAGAGATAATTTATCTGACAAATCAGAAAATATTTTATCTGAAATGGCTTTTTACCTAGTTTTATACTGTAGATATGTAATTTGGGTATCTATACCACAAACCAATAATAAATTAGCGTATTATTAATTTTACAATTAATTTAATAAAAATAAGATAAAAATAATTACAAATTAATTTATTTATTACCATTTTCCATAGTGTCCGCAATATTTTCTGTCAAAATATTTCAAATATGTTTTTTCTCTGAACTATCTATCGGAAAAAAAATTCAGATGGAAAAATGACGATCTGTGAATTTTTAAAAAAACGGAAGTCTTTCTTTTTATCTCTCTGATCTCTCCGATCTAATAAAAAACAGGTCACATGTCGCAAAATTCATAAAATTCGATTAAGGTTTGCTAACGTTTTGTGTAAGATTCCTCATTGTAAATTGGGGCACATGTGGGTGGCAGACACATCCAATATCAATTAACTCAAGATTTATTTTTCGGAATTCCGTGAAAACACTTTGACGGCGACCAAAATTCACATTGGCATTGACAGCACAATAACTAGAAATTATGTTTAGGTTCAGTCCAACTTTTATTGTTACAAGCACTTGCGATATCTATTGAAGTTGACTTATTGAAGTTGACTTGCGATATCTATTGAAGTTTCGGTTTTCGATATTTATTCACTTTATTCCTTTTCAAAATACCGTATATTTTTATATTTTCTTTACTAGAAGCATCCAGAGTATGGAATGCTATTTGTATTTAAATCGGCGATAATCCGAAGTTGACTTTCTTTTGCTAATATTTTTGAGACAATTTTTCCGCATTTTGTTTGGCCACACGTCAAATCGGTTGCTATTTTTGTATCCGGAAAAATTGCTGTGATATGGCATGTAGAATGGTGCGATAAATAATCTCTTTGCTGTACTAATTTGAAAAATGCTGGGAGATAGAGTTCGATAAAAAATTGGAGAGATTTTTATTACCTGCAGTGAATTTTGCATTGGCTAGATATCTTGTGGTTTTTGTTTTAATATCTCGAATAGTGATTGGCGATAACTAAATTGAGCAGTAGCTCCAGTTACCGAAACTGATTTTGTCTGGTACATTGTACCAAGGATACTGTTTTAACCACTCAACGTTAAAATTGTTTTTTCCGCGCACTGTACGTATTTCCGTTTCGGCTGTTGCTTCTTTTGGTTTCTCTTCTTATGTTACGTATTTTCGTTTTCTGTTGAGTAATCTTAAAAAAATATCTATCCCGTCTCAATAAATCCATTTCATTCTGGAACAGATTTAACTGTGGAGGCGGCTGCGGTAAGATGAACGGTTGTTCACAACGATTTGTTGCGTGTGCTGTAGTGGTACGTTGGTTCACAATGTTTCACGGTAATTCAAGCAATTCAAGCGTAGAGTGCTTACAGGGGAAAATATTCCTGCTGTAGCAGCTATAGCGTTGATGAAGACACAAATGTTCATCCACCGCAGGGCACAGCCATTGGGATTGTGTTATTCAACTAGCTGGAACGTTTTACGCAAGGATCTTGGTCTGAGGCGAATAAAATGTAGATCGTGCAACAACTGAAGCGGATATTGTACGAGTGGACATTAGAACATTTTGAGGAAAATCTGTTTTTTTACTGAAATTTGTTTTTTGTGATGTGACGCCTCTCGACTATTTTTTATGGTGCTAAGTGAAATCCCTCGCCTATGCCAATAAACCAACAACAGTTGCATAATTGTCAACCACATTAAAAGTGTCAAGGAGTAAAAGCATCTCGCATGGACCACTTAAGACGTAGTTTTGGCCACATGAAATAATCTTTGAAAAGTAAATGGCAAACATTGATTTATCGATTCAAATAAAATTTAATACATTTTTGCAATTTCACTGTGCTTGTTCGACAATTATAAATCGAACGTTCAAAAAATCAAAAAGATTGGGCGCTTTCAAGGCGGATTCAGTCTTGCGTTCTTTCGTTCCTGCTTTCCTTCTGGAATTTTTTTAAACCAATTTCATTGGTTACTATAATGACATTTTTTTCTTGTGAATTTTTTTCAGCAGCTTGGATTGATTTAAAAAAAATCAGACGGCAGGAAAGAACCAACGAAAGCATAACAATGAATCCGCCTTCAGGTACCCTATCATGAATAGTGAAATCGTCGCCCATTTTCATGGCGTTGGCTTCGATTTTACTCAACATGTTCCTAACGGTTATGTGTCCTGAAAGTGCCCAATATCGACAAAAGTCGTATTAATATTCGAATGGTGATGAAAATCCTGGTCAGGTCGATGAAATTTTATGACTATACTGCCAGGTCATCATTTTCACTATTTGCTGATTTTATTTTATTATACATATTGACCGTAAATCTTTAATTATGATCCCACTTCTGATGTGTAAACTTATTATAACAATTTACTGTTTTATTAAATCTTATTTTAGCGGTGATAATGTTAGGACTGTTTTTCAATTTTCCTTTAAAAAATATAAAAATAATAACGGTTTTTGTTTACATTATATTTCATTAACCAAATAACATTACAACAGTAATATTTTCCAAAGGGAATCTGCCAGTTTGATAATAACTTATTAAAAGTTACTATATGCAGAAGAAACAGCCTTCTAGAGTAGTCTCTCATAAAATTTCAAAGAATTCAAAGATATTTGGTCTTCAGCGCCGGTTAATGCCCGACTATTACTGTAATGGAGCAGGAGATATTTTTTGTATAAACTAATTTGTGTAGTTACTATGGGTCCAAATTAAATTCTACGCCACATACCTGGAGATAAAGCCACCATGCGGCATATAAGGCCAGACAGGCCACGATACTAGCTAATATGTAGAATCTGCTGTAATTCCATATCAGAGGGAATTAACCTTTATTTATTTAACTCGAATAGCGATAATTTGTGTAGTTACTATGGGTCTATATTAAATTCCATACCGAAATACCTGGAGATAAAACCACCAAGCGGCATATATGGCCAGATGGGCCACGATACTAGCTAAGATGTAGAAGCTGCCTCAAGTTCATATTAGGTGAAAATAACCTTTTTTTTAATTTATTTATTTAACTCGAATAGCGATAATTTGTGTAGTTACTATGGGTCCACATTAAATTCTACGCCGCAATAATTGGAGATAAAGCCACCAAGCGGCATATAGCGGCATATACAGGCCACGATACTAGTTAAGATGTAGATGCTTCCCCAATTCCTTATATGGTGGAATTAACCTTTTTTAATTTTATTTATTTAACCCGAATAGCAATAATTTGAGTAGTTACTATGGAACCAAATAATTAAATTAAAAAAATTTAAATTATGTATATTTAGATATTTCATTTTATGCCAAAAAGCGGCATATATGGCCTAGACAGGCCACGATAGTAGCTCTAGATATTATCGCTATTCGAGTTAAATAAATAAGTGGTATAGAATTTAATGTGGACCCAACTACACAAATTATCGCTATTCGGGTTAAATAAATTTACACTTTTTCGGGATGGCACCAAGATTCAAGAAATCTACCAAAAAATTTGAGACCGGGCTAACTTCATCGACTTTTTTTCGCAACACTAGTTTTTTTTGTTACAAAAATGTATATTACCTAAGTTAATTTTAATTGGGTTCTTCAAACCGCAGTTAATCCTAAATATTTTGTAGGCACATTGATTACAACGTTTTAACGAAATTATAATTAAAAATACATTAGGCCAATACATAATCTATAGTAAACTACTTCGAATATCTATGTGTTACTTTATTAAACATGTTGTTAGCCAAGCTAAATTTCTACCAAATCTGGGATTACAATATCACAACTCAACCCAAAAAATTTAACGTCTGACATTTTTATTAACATCATTTAAAATTCTCACTTCCCCAAGCACACAATTAAGTATATTATGTTTCATTATATTTATTGTTAGTTGAATTCGTTGTGTAAGCATCACTGCCTTAATCTATATGTATAACCGCATATAATATATTAATTTATTCTAATGTCATGGATTTTTTTTTACAAACGAATTGTCCAATAAAATCGAACAAGTGTTTTAATATTCGTTTCCCCAGTAAATATCAAAAGTTAATTATAATTTCTCAGTGTGCATTCCGTACTTAAGCACCAAAAGATCACAAATTATGGATTATTTGAGCAGAAATTTGCAATCTCACGTCACACAAATTATTATTTTATTAGTTCACTTAACGATTAATACTCTTTATATGCGCTCATATACTTAGTTAGTAGAGGAAAATTATAATGGAAAAACTCCCTACCAATATAATAAACTACCGTGTTGTACAACCACAAGTCAAAATAAAGTCGAATGCTTTTTTTTTTTATTCGAATACACATAAGTTTTGTTGTATCGTATATAGTTTTTACTTTTTTATAGTTTTAAATTATTTTAGTTTGCTTTTCCACCTCTTTCTACCCCGAAGCAAAAACTACTCACCAAAAAGCGCAAACACATTAAAGATATTGGAAATAAAATTTATAATAATAAAATATCGTATTAGTTACTCCTGGACATTCACTCATTTAGGATGTCCAATATTTTATTTTAAAAACAACTATTCGTTAACAATTTTTTTTATTGACTCCGGTAAATATATTATTTATATTGCGGTTAAATAAATAATAAACAAGTATATAGTGAGAGTGAATTTGGATTTATTCTATTTTAAAATTAATAAAAATAATTGTGTAAGTGATTTGAGTTTAAGTGAAAAATAATTTTTTGAGTGAAATTTGTATACGTTATACAAAAAAAAAATAGAAATTTTACGTGAATTATTTTGATGCGCAAATTTTGAAAATTAATGATTTATATATTTAAAATTAATTTGTTAACTTTTATATTTATTTTATTTTAATCGATTTCACCTATATATTCTTTATGTGTGTATCTGAAAATTGAAAGTTAAGCATTTTTTGGAAAAACACATTTTCATTTTTTCACGGTCAACTGTACAAAATTATATTTTGTCGGTGGTCAGTTATTTTTATAAAAATCATTCATTTTCTAATAATTAAAATTTTTACGATAGTGCAACTATTTTAAATGAGATTTTATAACAAAAAAAAGTGATTAAAGTGAATTTTTGTTGTTGTTTGTTTTATTGTAGCGAGCAGAATAGTATTTTATTATAAATGTTAGTTGGTGTGCCAACAATTTAATAAATTACCAAAGCGTAGACAATTATCTACATATACAATATATTCAATAAACAAAGTAAAGTTTGGTGGAATCACACGGATTAAATAAAAAAATTTATATATTTTATAAATAAAATGTTAATAACGTAAGTATTTTAATACTGATTTAATTTTTCGCACTTTACAGAACATTTTGATGGATTAGGTTCCTTAAATTTTTGAACTAAAACAACCTTCAAATATTATTTTATTTTTTGTCAAAAGAAAAATAATTTTGACCACAACATAAAATTTACATTTAAATTACATGATTCATGATTCATTCGTACATGATTCAATCAATGTCAACCAACTCATTTATCATCGATTAACTATTTTTAGTTAGGTCGTTAGTTTAAGCCCATTCCGTATAATAAGTATCTGCACGCATTTACAAACTCACTTTTGGGCTAAAAACCACAAAATTCAAAAGCTAATTTCATTAACAAATGTTGTTTGTAATTTTAATAAAACTTTTGTAAAATTTATGTATATTGCTGCATAGTGCTGCTCATGACGTATGTATAGTGCTGCTCATGACATATGTTTTGCAAAATTGTCGCTTTAATTTTTAATTTATCCTAATGATCCGTTTTCGATTCGATTAATCATCGATTTGTTCCGTAATCAAAGCGAAATTTATAGTTTTTAAAAAGAAGCTAGGACATATTTTCAAATTACATAAATAAAAGTCCACTCACTGCTACAAGATTTAATTAAATTGCAAAATAAAGTAGTACTTTCCGTATTCTTTATCATAATTAAAATTTCACAGATAGGATCGGATATAGTAAAAGCTTAATAAACTGATGATATATATATATATATATATATATATATATATATATATATATATATATATATATATATACAATATATATATATACCGTACATATACATGTAGTAGTATTAATTAAAGAAATTTTTTATGTGTTAATTTTATATGTTATACTCCTAAAGCGTTTATGTTGAATATTTATAAATTTCTGTAGAAAAAATATAAATAATTGGATTTGCAAAATATGGAATAATTTACTATAGCAAGCAATGGAATGAAATTTGACAAAACTAAAACCTTGTCGCATAATTTCATTTCATAAACATTTGAAAATTTTTAAAAGCATTTCTGTTAACCTTTTAACAATTTTAATTTTAAACACCGTAAAATATTGTTGACCGCAATTAGAACTTTGGAATCAGTTATTTTAACGTTCTAAATTTAATTAATGGTAGAAGTAATTAAAATGTCAAAATGAAACAACATAAGTTGTATTTAAAGTGGCGTGTTTTGTAATTTTGTTATTAGATGAATCAAAGCTTTAAAGTGAGGCTTTTTAATGCCCAAACAGTTGGATACAACACAATAAATACTTAATTTAACGAAAATAAATATTCAGAGCAAGCCTAGAACTTAGTATATTCTGACTACGGTCGGACATACTGGAAAATAAGCTTGACTGATTTCGATTTTAATAGATTCACAAAAATCTAAATCAGAGAGAGTTTCTATCCTATTTCTCTATATGTTCAAAGTCTTCGATCGGGTTTTATAAACCTTCAATTTTGATTGTAGCAGAAAAAATTTGCTTAAAATTTTCTAGTTTATCCTAGAATACAGCTGAATAAAATTTTTGATTGTAAAATTATAGTGCACGTCGCCGCTAATCTTGTAATTTATATAAAATAAACCTAAATTCAACTTCAGACAACACCAAACAAAACATTTTAATCACTTTTCATACATAAATACGGGTTTTCGCTGCTACCGCAAACTGCTCATGCTATTTTTCATTTTTCCAATAAGAGATCTCGCCACTTTCGCTTATAAAACTTATGGCTCAAAATTCACGCAAATCAAAAGAGAATGTTGATATACCGCCAAATTTTTGATGAACATCTCTGGCTTTATAAGTGTTAAGTGTAAACCTTGCAAAAATGCTCAAAATCCATAAATTAAAATTGTCTAAAATTTTGTTCGTTCATAATTCGCTTCATAATGCTATAAGTGTTTACAAATACTTAAATAATACTTTCACGACGCATTTATTAAGACAATTCACATTTACGGTATTAAAATTTAAGATAACCAAAATAATTTTCTAAGTACTCGTAAATAACCGGAGAAAACTATTTACCTATATTTGATTAGTATTAAACATAAGCTCCGACTAATTTTTTGAACTTATGCTTCTGTTTTACGGATGTTCGCTATCGGTTCGATTGATAATTACCAGAATTGAAAATATTTTACGCAGATTAGTTGCAGAAAAAAACGAAAATTTCATAACAAGTTAGTGTATAGCCGTTTTTATGTATACAGTTGGTTTTTAGTTTATTAGTTATAGAAAAAATTTGAAATTTCATCTGTAGTAAGCACTTATTCGTATTCTTATTTTTACAGCTGTGTTCCTAATATTTAGCGTAGAGAGTAAAGCCATGCTGTATTTAGAACAAAAAATTTTGTTTTAATGTTACAAGAATCTTGAAATTTGTTTCTTTTAGCCTTACTCTTGAGATATACTCGACGCGAATGATGTGACTCAAAAGTAAAATGATTTCAAACTACAGTGATTACAACCGATTACGACGCGATTAACGAGTCTTCAGCAGTCTATGGAGAACAACGTTTTTGACATTTAGAAACGTTGCAGTCACGTCTAGTATATCTCAGGGGTTACACACCCACCCACCCAATATCGATACCAAAAAGTTACTAGTTCGTTTATAGCTAGTTTTCCTAGTTTAGCTAGCGTACAACTTCGTATCGTTTTGGAATCCAAATCATACACAAATTTTGTTTTAACTGAAATAAGCTTTGGTAGGGACCGAGACCTTGATTCTAATGAATTGAACATTTTTGTAACATTTTTATTAGCATAAATATTTGCTATTACAAAGTCGTGGGAGTTTTCGTGATAATTTATAAATGGCTCCACCAATATCATTCTTAAATCTCACAATTTGATTGCGATTTTACAGTAGTAAACATTTTAGCAAAATGTTAAAGAATTTGGATAGCTATACTTGATTCGAAGCTAGCCCCGGGTATACCTTCAACTCTAAGTGACCTGGTTCTAACAACCGCTTGTATTGTTTTTAGAATATCAAAGATCATTTTAGTTTCCGAGAAATTGTACCCCTTCATTTACACTTTTACGCTTTACACTTTTACTTATACACTTTTTAGTGATGAAACATAATTATTCTTACTCCTCTTTATGAGATGAAATGGTATAATTTGAGACAAACGTTTTTAAAACAGGTACTTTGCTTAAACGCCTGCCTCTTTTGACTCGGGTCACACATCGAAAAAGACCAAAACGTCAAAACGACCAAATGATTTGAATTAACGATTAACATTTCAGAAAAACGGTTGAAAAAATAATAAAGCGGGAGAATGTTTCATCTGTAAAAATGACATTGAAACCAGAGAAACAAACCTTACAATCGTCGTGTGATCTGGCACATGAAAACGTGCCAAGCTTCGTTTTTTGGTACTAACAAGACCTCGATAATTCAAAAAAAAAAAATATCTGATAAATTTTATCATAACACAACAGAACATAATAACATATCATAAAAGGATTCTCAATTTCAAGAAAGTAGGGACATTTTAAAGACAAAATTTAAATTGCAATGTAAGTTTTTTGCGTGAAAATGGTTTCCTTATGTAAATACTTTTAATGAAATCTCTATGTTAGGCCCATCGTTATACGTGTTTTAACCTATAGTTACGTCGATTATAGAACTCACCGGATTTCCTGCGGCGGGAGTCCAAACGCCATATAAAAAAAATTAAAATCATGAATTTCGATCAAGGTTGCATGTAAAACTGGTTTTATTTTTACACAAATCAAACAAAAACGTTCATTCAGAATCTGCAGCTAAAACATTACGAATGGTTTGCGAATCATAAAAACTGAATTATATGAAAATAAACCTGTTTTTCAACGCAACATTGATTGAAATTAATGATTTTTATTTTTTTTATATGGAGTTTGGACCCCCGCCGTAGTAAATCCGGCGAGTTCTATAATCGAAGGGATTATAGCGTTAACAAGCACAATTTTGTTTGTCAATAAGCGAGTTCATCAACATTATTTCCTTCTAGAGCGATACAATCAGTCCAACGCCTTTCTAAGATTTCGATGTTTTTTTTGTATAACGATTTATCTTTGTCTTGAAAATAAGCTTCAGTTTCGGCAATCACTTCTTAATTGGTAGCATAATCTCTTTCCCTGGAGCTGTTTTATATTTTGAAATTAACAAAAGTAGCGCCATGAGAACAACTGTCATGAAATTTTACAGGTATCATTTGAAGGTTGGTAGTATTTAAAAATCAAATGAATTTTAACGAACTTTTAAGGCGATATAATATATATAACCGGTTCAAATCACGTGAAAGTATATTTACATCGTAACTTCCAACGTTTTGGTAACCTCGTCTCGATGTAAAAATAATATCTGGCTATAATTCGTTATAGAATCATTTGAAACCCTTGCCGATATTGTTTTTTGCACTACCGAATTATGCGGTTTTTAATTATTTCAAAAGTTTCATAATGTCATCGCGCTTTCCAAGAAAAAAGCTAACATCTGCCGGAAAAACATGAATCGCAGATTTGTTTTTGATGAAAATCGCGAATGCTAGGAAAAAATGTACTGACGTTAAAAAATCGAGAAGAGTAAAAAATATATTCCAGTGACACTATTTCTGTTTTCTCTGGGAATAGGAAATTGGGAAAAATATTTTCATAGCATTTTTGTTTGAATTAATATTTACGAAACAAGGTTAATTGGAAAATTATTTTTCCCTATAAAATTTTTATGGAACAAATGTTTCCCATTCCTTTTTGTTTCCTAAAATATATACACCACCATACCATCAGTAGGCCAGAAATATACAATTCAAACAAGCAAGCCAGAATAGTGCCAAAGGTAAAAGTTTCTTTTTTTTGTTGACATTTAATCAAAAAAAAAATGTTTTCTGTAAAATGATAATATTTTTTTCGATTTTTTTTTACTAATAGCAAATTCTTTCGAAACAAAATTTTGATCTTAGATCAAAAAAATGACTGGCAATGCGATGTATTTCAATGACATTTCGATCAAATTTATTGTATTGTCAATCATTTTGTTGATCTAAGATCAAAATTTTGTTTCGAAAGAATTTGCTATAAGTTTGTTTTGTAATTAAACTCGAGCAGTCAACCCCTGCCAGTTAATTTTTCTGGTGGAATAGCACTTGAAAGAAAAATTTGTGTATGGTTTCTAGCTAACTAAATAAGCCAAGAAAAAAGCTGTTTTATCCAAAGGCCTATTATACCAAAATAAAAAACTTGAGATAAATGACATTTCAAATTTGCTTGTAACAACGAATTAAGTAGATAATTCAGACTCATGCACTTAATTTTAAACCGCGATACATGATAAATATCACGTTTACCAGTATAACGTAAAATACAACGGTTTTTTAATTATCATTCAAGAATATATGTTTTGCATGCATTAAATTAACCTTAGAAGTTAACAAATGACGATCAATAATTTTTCATGGACAGCACAACCTGTTTTTCATTACCATCCGAATAAAATGAATAAAATCAGACTATAGGTAACAGAAGTTTAATAGGACAATCTTGGGATGATATATTGGTTAGATATGGACAACAATTATTTATATTTTCAATTAGTAAGAGCGGAATTAAAAATTACTGTACTACCTCTCAAGAAACTAAGAAAACTAGCATCGCTAGGCTAGTAGCTTTTAAAAGATAAGCGGTAGATGCATTTGCATTTTATTTGAAAATTGTCTATGAGGAATATGATATCTATAGATAATGATCTTTTTATTGGCGTTGATTACTGGCAAATTCTATCTGCAGTTGGGTATGATGTTATGATCTCTTGGCGTTTAATTAATTTAATAGCAAAACCCGCATACTATACTAAAAACGTTTAAGTGAAATTTTTGAAAATTATGAAACAGATTGAATCTAGTCAATTGAAAGATCAAGTCTTACAGATATTTGAGTCAAAAATAAATTTTAAGCAAATTGACAGTTTTCTTCCGATATAGTCGATACATTTCATCAATTTTTTTTGTTAATGCTGGAAGAGTTTTATTTAATGCCAGAACATGACAGCATTAACACATTTCCGGTAAGGTCTACATTAGAGCTTGTAAAGAATGCTTAAATTTAAAGCAAAACAAAATCTACGCGAAAAAGTATGTTAGAATTTTTTATCTAACGAAAACGCATAGTAGTATATATTTTAATTTTGTTTACGAAGTAAAATGGTAAAAACGATCGACATTAAGAATTCGCTATAACCGCCGAAATACGCTCTAAAAGAATTCGCTATAAAAAGTTGTTTTGGTGAGGTGATGTTGGTGTCTGTCTGCCGGTTTTTATATTATATACAAACCAGACGGATTGGCCCATTTTCATAAACTGGGAAGTCCCAATGAATTTTGGCGAAAACAACCCACCAGAAGTGGCAGCCTCCATATATGAGCTTTTATTTTTTGAACAATTTAATAAATATTATCACTAACCAGCACTATAGCAATATTAAAAAACTGTGCTGGAACATTTTTATACCGATATAGAGCTATTAATTTTATTTATGAATCGACTTTCTAGCTAATTCAGTTAATAGCTCTAATATCGAAAATATAACGTTATTTGTTCTTTATAAACTGCAAACGATAACGAATTATACTCATCCCCCAACGAAAATGAATTACACACATTTAAGAACTAAACTTTTAGCATGCAGCTGTTAAAGTAGATCTAAGAGCGTTTAAGAGCGCTATAAGTTAGATCAAAATTGTTATTTGTGATTGTTTTATTTGAAATTACAGATTTGATCTAACGAGCTTTGATTCTTTAGTGAAAATGAAGCTGGTACAGATTGAACAGTTTACCCCGCAATGTCAGCAAATATTGCTTTTACAGGAGCCTTTGTAGATCTGGCTATTTTTCCCTTACATTTAGTTAGAATAATAGAATTTTTATATTTTAGGAGCTGTATATTTTATTACTACAATTAAAATACGATCAAGAGGAATTGGGCCCCTCTTTAGGCCGAATCTCTCTATTTGTTTGATCAGCTGTTATTACTGCACAATTATGTAGTATAGTGTAAATTTTGGTGATTGTATTTGGCACAACGCATTACTGTGCCAAATACAATCACCAAAATTTACACTTAACCATTAAAGAAACCATTAAATCTATCAAACTACAGATATCCCATTAATAAATCAAAATATAGAAACCTCGCCCAAGCAATCGAAAAATGATCAGAAGTTTGAAGTTGTGCTGTATTGGCCTGACAAACTGCTAAATTCAAATTAAGTTTTCATCGAATAATCAGTGTTGTACCGTATTGTCTACACCGTGCGTAGTTAATATTCCGCGTTCACCGCGTAATAATATTCTACATGTGAAGACAATTTATGTAGACAATTTAAAAAATGGTGTCAACAATGTAGAGAATATGTAGAATGTCAAAAATTTTAATTACGGCCAGCAATCAGCAGGTTAAAGGTTAATGTTACGGGTAAAGTTCGAAATCGGTAACTGTTTGAAATTAAAAAATTTCCAAAACGTTCACACGATTAAAAATTGATTTGTTGATATAGAACATACTACCGACAGGATTGCTGATTCCTTCACCTAACTAACCGTAATGAAGGAAAAACCAGACAAATAATGATCATACAAGTTCATCCTGATAAATGCCAAAATATCACCAACGGCTCTCTGGATATTTCAAGCACCATACCTCCAATTAAACTGAGGAGAAACATGCGTCGATTAATCACAGCTATCAGACAAATTCATTCTGATAAAACAGGGTTGCAAAACAATTTTTTTTTTTTAATTTAAAACAAAAAGCACGTTTTTCTGGGGATTAAAACATGTTTAAAACAAACCAAATAAAACGTTGTTTTAAACATATTTAACTTAATTTTGTGTCGGGTTTCTTATAATTTCTCAATACAAAATATAAGAGAACTAGACGAATGTCTAGTCTAAACGTGAAGCACGTTTACCAAAAGCCGTTTTTAGTACAGGCGTATTAGCTAAAACGATGACATAACGTTATATCGACAGTTTAAAAAAATTTAGTCTCCTTTAATTGATCGAAGTAGCCGCACGTTCATTTTCTTCGAAATACTTGTGGCAGACTATGGATTAATAAAACGCGATTAGTGATTTTCGAGTTAGTGTGTCAAGTAGACGATTAGCTAATCTCGTTTTAGTTTGAGGTTTAGTAACTAAATTGGTTTAGTCAACTTATCTTCGAAATTTTTGAAGATCTATCATATTTATGATAATTTAGGGACTACAAGTAGCGCCATTACGCGTCGGAGATATATTAACTTCTATGGTATTTCATTGTCTGTGTGCATTTATTGTGTGCATATTCCAACAAATCCAAGAACTTAATGATGGAGGTCGACATTTGGAAATCTTGGTACGAGACGCAGAAGAAAAGCTATTATTTCATTTTGACCGCAATAAAAAATTGGCCGCTTTGTTTTTGGCATTAAATTAAAAAAAAACTGTTGACCGTAAAATGTGCGGAAACTGGTAACGTTATAAATATTTAAAAAATACAAACAAAAAAAATGTCACAATTTATTTTTCATAAATCCGCGATAGTTTGTTTTTGGAGGTTGAGGTACCGTTATTCAATTGCAGACTACCACGATATGAAATAATAAATGGAACAAACCAAAATTTTGAACTAAATTTTTTTATTTTAATTGTAACTTCTCCAACCGATTCCATTATACATTCATATCTTTGTGATTGTTAGAAATACCCTCATAAACAGAAGAATTTCTTTTGTTTCATCGTAGATCAATGTGAATACTCCAGGATTCAATTAAATTTAAAATAAAAATGATATATTGTCCTTGTCATTATAATATGTCATTCGTCATAATAATGATACCATGCAATCGCGGCGCCACTATAGTATTTTACATTTGCACTGCGGTTAGCTAACCTGCATTATGTCAACGCAAGAGGATTTACTATCGATTAGCTAAATGAGTTTAACTAATCTCGTTTTATTAATCGTTAGTCTGTCACAGGTATAAATTGCTTTAGACGTGGATTTTACTTTTCTCTTCATTAATTCATGTGCTCAATTTTCAACGAATAAACTCGATCACTTATTTGTGTTGCTGTATTTAACAAAAATAGTAAAAGAGAAGTTATCGACATTTGTGAGGTTATTAGCAAAAAACCAATGTTGTGACTGGACATAGTTGAAGATGGCTCTGGGTTACCACATACATAATTATACAAAATAATAAAATACTAATTCAATTTAATTTGTATTTTATATATGTAGGTGGTTATTTATATGTAAAGGGTTTTCCAATAAGAGGTTTCAATTTTATATTAAAAAACGAGTATTTTTTAAGAGAACCCAATGAATGTTTATTTCATTGTATGCCATTAACATTTGAAAACGATATCAGCAAAATTGCCGCCACTAAAAATAAACGTCGTCTAAAAACCGCACCAAACAGTGACACGTTGAGGATTGAGAGGCTTTTCAACAATAATTCTTGGATTTTCTGAGCCCCAAATGCGACAATTCTGTTTATTAACGTGGCCTCCGAGGTCAAAATGGGCCTCATCACTGAAGATGATTTTTCGATGAAAATCCGAACCATTTTTATTTCAAAATTTGTACATTGACGAATATACTAATAACTTCATAAATAAACTCTGAAATAACCGATTTGTGAGTTCTGACGTAAGAGCAAAAAATTTCCCATTTGTCCTATTAGACATACTAATACTGTAATAAGTGACGTTATGGTTTGATAGTTATTTACTTTAAAATATCTTGAATTATTTTAAACATACTGTAGCTCACTAAATAAACTTAAATTTAAACTGAAAAACTATAAGATTACAACTTCGAAAAAAATTAATCAAATTAAAAAATTTTAAAAAATGAAAAAAAAACAATAATCTACTGCGAATTATAGAGTAATTTTACCAATTCTCGACATTGTCTTTACTCGAAAATCAATTTTTCGCTACTTTCAACACCAGCATGTAGACAATTCCGAAATATGCGTAGACCGTAACACTGAATAATTACCAAAATCTGTCCAGAAAAAAAAATTAATTATAACATTAGTAAAATTAATTTGAGAACTGATTAGAATGTGAAAGTATTATTACAACAATGTTTTGAATTAAATTGATAAATAGATTGACTACGACTATAATTTTTAAGAAAAATATTAAAGTTGTATAATTTTGTGTATATAGAATTTGACAGAAAAATGCTTAAAATTCCACTCTCTGTATATATGTAATAAAACTCAAATTCTACCGAGAAAGTGAAAAAGATCCGTTAACCTCTATCATTTTATATCGATTAATTGTTGTTTCTTATGTAAATTTACACGCCCGTGATTAATGAACAAAAAAGCTTTCAATTTCTTGCCAAATAAACAACAAAAACGACAAATCAAAATTCTTAAAATAAAATTGAAAGTATTTTTTTTTTTTTTTTTTGGATTCAATAACCGTGTGACATGCTTCGTCTCTCGATTTCTTGATAATTAAATTATTATTATTATTAATTTTTTTTTATTATGAACACACAGTTATATAGATTGTAATTTTATAAGAGTTAAACGCTCAATCGCGCGATTATAACGATATTTTTTATAAGATTTTTTTTTTTTTTTTTTTTTATTGAAAGTGAAATGAGATTTGCTTACTAGGTAGGCTGATTACGAATATTGTTCACAATTTATGTTCATATAATATCTTATTAAATGCGTGACGTTTGATTATAAGAAAAATAAATAAATAAATAATTCCAACTTTATATATACGATGGCCTAAATTCGGACGCAACGAAGGTCGCTCATACTTATAAATACATGAATTATTGTACAATCATTAAATCGGTTGTATTCGTAATTCGTATATATATGTAAAAATACATATGAGAGAGAGTAAATTGTAAAATAATATAAAAACTATTTTGTAATTACGTATATTAGACGTTATACGAAATCGTTCGACCAATTTCGGGGGGGTATTTTTTATTTGCTTTTTGTTGTTCAGTGAAACCTTTGAGTTATTTTGGTTAAAAAATCGCGATATTATTTAAACGTGATACGACTTTATAACTTTAAATATTTTGATAGTTTTATTCATATATACATAAAGTATTATTATATTTATATATAGTGGCGTCCCAAAAACTTAAAAATTTACCATGCTTGCGCGATATTATGCAAGATAAACGTAAACATGTTTTGGTATGCTGTATATACAAAAATACTATTAACACTGAAATTGATTGTGATTTAATTTATGTAATACAAAGTTAAACCAAATAGTTTTATGTAATTTATAATAAAATTAAAAAAATTTATTATTATGTATTGTCCAAGTACAAAATAGGTTTGTCAGGTTACGGGTTTAGTCTGTAAGTCATTTGTATAATTTTAATGTATATACATAATTTTCTTATTTTGAAAGAGCGCGGAATGCAATAATGTGGGAAATTTATATAGTTTTTGAGAAGCTGATGGTTGTTAAATTTAATGTTTTAAATTAGATAATGTTTTTATTAGATTTTTCACTTTCTCGCAGGTTCGTCACTTACTCCGCGTTTTTTTAGGTATATAGTCTTTTGTATATATTTCTGTGAAAGTTTAATTTTAATTCAACTAAAATAGACTGAGTCTACAGATCGAGTCCCTACAGATACGATTAGTGTCAAACCGATGTTATCGGTTTAATCTTATAATGATTAATTGACATTAAGTTTACAACTAATTATAGATCAGCTTGATATAATTGATATTTGGTCCGCCAAATCCGAAACGCTTTATTAAATCTACATTTTTCTTTGCTCTTTTACCAACAACAAATTCATTCATATGTTATGTAAACAACTACCTCCTTCCTTTTACCATGAAAGCAGGTTAATCGAAGATAAGTAAATTGTTTATGACGGATTATATGTCTCTCTCACGCGCCTGATTTAATCTTTTAAAGTCAACACAAGTAAATTTTCACAACTTGTAATCATTAAAACTAAATTTGTCACAAGGTATAATCGAACGAAATGGTAATTATAGTTTTCCGATGATGGGAAGGGGGAGGGGCAGAAGTTCTAGTGTACAATATGAGGCGGAAGTAGAGACATGATGGGGATAATGATTGGGCGTTTTAACCGGGAGATAATGACCGGAGGCTAATGACAAGGATAATCAAGAAAAAAATTGAAATACCAATCTCGTTATTTTAGGCAACTTTAATATTGAAATTTGGAATTTTTTTCACTAAGCTATGATTTGCTACACCAACGTCAAACAGTCATTGCTTGTGATAGTACAGTGACCGCTTGTAAACATCATATAAGAAAACTTAAAGATGGAATAGAACAAAACCTTCCTCCTGGGATGCCAATATGCCTTACTCAGCAGCTCTAGTAGCTCACTAGGATTCAATGAACTAATCATTCATTAATTCGAAATCTGAACTGTTTATAGAGACGAATTTAAAGAAGTAACAGAAACCGACAAACACAAACAACGATCCTCGGTTACCGTTCAACGAGACGAATCGTAAAGACAGAAGTATCAGAACTGAAGTTTAACAGATACATCAAACGCCCGCCATTGAAGGCAGTAGAGCAGTAAATTGTCACACAAAAATATACACAAATACACACGGACATTGATGTCGGAACAAAGAATCCAATAGATCACGTAATCCGTCTCCCGTCTAATAAGACGTCTTTTCGGCGGTGCGGTTACTTCCCTAAGAAGGCGAATTGGGTACAGCTTCCACGGATACTGTAGGATAGAGTAGAAATAAGATACTACCCACGGATCCCGCAAAAACCAAACAAATGGAAAGCAGACCGAAAGGTAACATTAGACATTACCCCAGTGGCCCTATTCTGGTAATTCCCTGGAATAGAGAGTTGGGGGAAGGATTTACATATAAATTATATTTAAATAATTTTTTTCTGGCATACTAAGGTTAAAAGTTAGTGGTAATTTTTTTAGGAAAAGAAACTAAAACTGGGAAAAATTTTCACTGCCAGTGTCGCTATGGAAATATTATTCCCAATTTATAAAGATTTACATCAAACTTGTTTTCTCAGTTGGCCAGAAAATACTGATTTATAGATAAAATCTATAAAATCATTCCCCAGTTCCCTATATTTCCTGGGAATCACCGGAATAGGGCAAATATTATTAAGAGCAGTAAAAAAACTGCAAAAAATAACTTTAAAGGCTTTTTGTTGACTTAATTATTAATTAATTTCTAAAAATTAGTCAAAAATTTATATTAATATCATAAAACTATAAAAATCTTGAAAAATAGAAATATGTAAGAAAAATAGAAATATTCTAGAATCTTTGATACCTAAATAAATTAATAAATATTAATTTAATCTTATATGTTAAGTAAAACTCCGTTACTCAGTTATCTGTAAAATGATGGAATTACAAATAAGTAACAAGAATTGTGTAGAATCATTGGGCGCTTTCAGGGCACCCTACAGTTGGAAACTCGTTGAGTAAAATCGAATTCAACGTTATATGAGAATGTTTAGTGCTGCGTAATTTTCAAACCAAATTCGCGAAAATTTCATTAATCATAATAGGGCACTGAAAGCGTGGGATGATATGACATTGATACCTAAATAATTTAATATATAATTACACTCTTTAATTAAATAACTAATTATACCGGGAAAAATTAAAAAACAGTTAAAGATAATCTATGATAATATATCTAACATGGAATGTGCAATAAAGATAGAAAGGATGGCTAAAGTGTAGATAACGTATACATCGCGGAAATCGGGTAAGATGAAAATTTTTGAAAAAATTTTCTTTGTAGGATTGTGAATTTATCGGTTTTAGGAGGTACAAGCCAAAAACTAAGGAAAATTTATCACATTTTCCGGGAAAATTTTGACATTTTCATTTTTTTTGGCGACAAGTTAAAAAATAATAAATAATGATAAGTTTTTTCACTTAGGGGCTATCCTAGCGCGAAGAAAATGAAAGCTAAGCGGCTTTAGGGAGTTCCCAATTTTAGTATATGATATACCTACATAAAACATACATTTTTTAAAATATTTTGCAATCTTAGTATTTGCCGTTTTAATATGAAAGCAGTTGCTTTAATTCTTCTAGAGAAGCGGGGGTTTGGGAGCAGCCTCCATCTTCTAATGTATAAGACGAATTAAAATAACAAAAATGTAATTTTTACCTGTTTCATTATAGTATACTTCGATTTTTTATAATTAAAACTAAGATTTGATAAATAAAATCCGCCGATTTTGGATTTTTGAATGAAAAAAAAAACAAAAAATATTTTTGGAAAAACTGAAAATTTTCCGGGACAATGTGATTTTTCCGAAATTTTTGGCTTGCACCTCCTAAAAAAGATATAAAATCTTATACAAATTTTTTTAACAATTTTCATCTTACCCGATTTCGGCGATGTACATATACATCCTCTACACTTACGCCGAAATGATTTTATTACTGAGAGTCACAGCTTTTAAATCTTGAATTTAAATCGAATATTAAAATCTTTAGGACAAAGAGATCCCATAAGAACTTTTCCGATACGATTGGACTCCCAATGAATCTTTGAAAATTCTCGACCATTATAGCAAAGTAGTTAGTGTCTGCTAACACATTTTTTTTTTTAATATTATATGTTTAATTTATTCAAATTTTGGTTAAACACGTTAGTTAATGTATTTCTTACACGTTAGTTAATGTAGTTAATGTATTTCAAGTCGCATTTATGATTGCGTTCGTTCGTTCATTGAAACAAATTTTTTCGACCTATAATCTTGATCTAAAATGACGTTTTTTTTTTTCTTCTGCATTTTTTCACAAGAGATGATGGGTTAAATGAATGAACGAACGCAACCATAAAGGTAAAGGCGCCATCTCTGGTTTTGTTTCAGAAAATGGAAGATGAAAACTAAAATTAAAGCGTTAACTGGTATGAGTTCTCTTTGTGAGACTACTAAACCAGTGGAACTGTTCTGGCTTTCACTGGGATAAGGGAATTGGGAAAAATATTTTCATAGAATTTTTGATTAAATTTTCTGGCCTACTGGGGGAATAAGTTTGGTGTAAATATTTTCGAAACAAAGTTGAATGGGAAAATATTTTTCCCTATAAGAATGTTTGGCCAAAAAGTTTCCCAATTCACTTTGTTTTGAAAATTTTTGCACTAAATTTATTCCTTCAGTATTTTTCCCAATTCCCTATCCCTATATGGAAAACCAGAATAGTGCCTCTGCTAACAATTATGAGTTCTGAGGTTCTGGAAATATATACAGTTGTTTGCATTAATTCTCCATTGCCCAAAGACTTACCAATTTAAAATCTAATTAACAATTGTAGTTCCCTTTTTATTAAAACAAAACCTGCGATTAAGCCATGTTAACAGAATGAAATCGATACACAATTATAATTGATCTTAAATTATGGTAAAATGTCAGAATTTAGAATCAATTATAAATTTACAAATCTATTGATTTCATAATGTTCGAATATGTTCAATAAGTTTATTACATAAAAGCATACGACGACATAATGTAGTTCACTACCGCACATCGACATCCGAATTCTAGACAAAATAATTTTTTTAATTAGATATCAAAGTGGGCTTGCTTCCAATGTCTATTGCTTGCCAAACAATGACGATTGTAATAATCTTGTTTAATAAACTAATAATCTTGTTTCAACGAAAATCGTGATATAATAGACCCGGGAGGCCTATTATGAAATTTTATTTGCTTTCGCAAAATTCGGAAATCATAAAATTTGCCCTATTATGAACCAAAAAAATCGAACTCGAATTTTACAAAAATGAAATGTCAAAATGCGACTGCTCTAGGTGACGGATATCGTATTTACGAAAACAAAAATATATACTTAATATTTTTTTATTAAAATAAAATAAATACTTTAATAACTTTTTAATATGTAAGACAGTTACTCAATTATTTTATAAAAATTGACAAGTTTAATTTATTACAATTAATTTGAAACTTTTTATTATTTAGCTAAACCCAACACAAAATAGCATATTTCGTCTTAAATTTTACGACAGTAAAAAAAGTTACATAACTGTTTCAATCGTAGCGGATCGAGTTTACGATTTCGTATTTTACGAAATCGAAAAAATTTCACAATGGCCCCCGGAGAAATATCGGAGTAATCATGAATTCATGATTATCTAGTTTGCGTCTCTCTACGGTATAAGATAAATCCACATTAATGGCCGTTTTAAAATATTACGTTATTTCCTTGTTTTTGGAAAGTGCGTTTACAAACGTTTCCCCTGGCTGAATCATTTTTATTCAAGTGGTGTAGAATTACCGATATAATTAAGGCATCCGCAAAGAAGTATAAAAATCTACTAATGATGTTAACTCAAATTCAGTTTTATCTTTTCGAATTTCAAGGACTCTTCAACTGCTAAATTGTAACGATTTATGATAAAACAAAAACTTGGTTGTAAAATTTATGCTAACTGATTTTTTTACAAGAAAATAATAATCGGTTATGGTATAGGTTTGACGAACAACTCACTAAATTAATTGTAACGTGAAAGAAACTTATCTGTTCTGAGAAACGAAATTTTTTTGAAAACTATAGTTAATCCATACAAACAATACGATTGACAGAAAATTTTTCGACAAGTTTCGACAAGACATACAATTTCGAACAAAATTTTATTATTAGAGAATTTAATCCTGAATTTAATCTCTAATTGCATTCAAATAATAACGCTTATCCTATATAGTAACACAATCATGGTATGATTTCTGCTAATTTTAAAGATCAAGAATAGATGGGGTCATAAATAAAGCATTTAATTAGCCTATAACGAACCTGTACCAGTAGATTTAACGCATCAACCAGCGAATACGTAAAATCTTATTTTTACTCTATTTGGACACTTTGACGCGAAACCTATAAAAGTTTGACAGAAATGGTCAGAGCAAGAGTGAAGACGTCAACAGTCCCATTGTCGACGTATCTGCATTTGTGATTTAGTTCAGTTTCAGCTTGTGTGTTGACGGCTTTAAAACCTTATGGTTTTTACAAAACTGATATTTCTTGAAGGCAATGTTATGTTGGCGTAGGTCAAATTTGGCTGAGAGTACTGAAAGAGAGTAAAACTAGACTTTATATAGCCAAACTTTCAACAACTGAAATCAGAGGACAAACAACAACTGATATCAGAAAAATAATTTTATTTTAAATGACAACTAATTGGTCCATATCGGCGATCAAACTCGCAGATTGTATAAGTTCAAAATCTAGTTTTTCAAGAAGCGAAAAATACTTCATGAAACTTTAATTTATAATGAACATTTATAAAACATAACTCCTTACAAATCAATAGTTATTAGATAATTTATAAAATTTTAATTAAATTTATAAAGAACTCAATTTTTTGGATTTATGTAAAACGCAGCGAATTTTTGAAAAATGTAGTGGACATACGCAATTTTGGTTAACCCTACATAACTTAGAAATAAATATAAACTTATTGATGTTGCCAATCAAATCCCTTAATCATCAGAAAAACCATTTTAAATTTTGTTTCGTTAAAGTTATATATTTCAAAATTAACGGTAAAACAAGTAATAAATAAAAATTGACATATTTCAATCTTAACAAAATTTCACTCGTAATGTCTCGTAAAAAAAAAACATTTTGAAAATTAATTCACATTCCATCGATTGTGTAAATAATAAATTATTTAATTAATCGAACGAATGATAATCTTGAGGCATCATACTCTTAAGAGACTAAAGATGGTCAAATTTATTTATTTTTATTAATTGGTATAATTTGTCGATTTAATCGTTGTGGCAAATCAAAACATTCTTCATTAAAATTTAATTTCAGTTGTTTTCTTCCATCTGTGTTGAATTTAATGCATCGAATCTGATTAACATTTGCATCCCCTACGGTTTTTCCTGCGGTCTGATAGATTTATAATATTGAGTTGAACTGAAATTTTTAAAGAAGGTGTGATCCCAATATTTGACGGCGTCGGCGAACATAATTAGCTGGGACATAAATTGTTCCGGTTTTGATTTGCTTTTCAATGACAGAATGCATGAAGTCGACTTCCATTTGAGTGTTGCTTTTTTCACGAATTTTTTGGACAAGTATAACGTGAGACGTCACGGCGATATCAAAAAGTGCATTCCTATTTTGGTTTGCGCATCCATCACTGTAAAATATAATTTCTTCTTCGGGATTTTTTACATTTAGTAGTACTTCGGTCAAAATAAATTGCGGTAAAATGGTAGAAAATTCATTTGATCCAACGCCGCCTTCTCCTTCGTGCCAGATAAAACAAAAATTGGCCATTTCTTTTCAAGTTATAAATCGTGAAATTGTGCACCATTAACTTGGTTTCATAACAGAGGGATGATACATTCGATTTCGGACATAGCCAAATACTCTGCGTGGCCCATTTGAGTACAGGCTGTTTCCTGATGTATTGAAGTATTTTTATAAATGGATGTATTTTTAACGTTCTGGCAGTTCTGTAATGTCTCATGTGTTTCTAAATATTTGAGAATTATTATTTAGCTGAGTGTTATTTGCGATTGCCAACGATCCATCTGCTTGAAGCATGTTAAAATCGATTGATTTTCCCGAGCTGTATTAAATTTTCGATGATTAAATTTTGTACCAGGGTCATGTTTATCATTTTCAAACCAAGTGAAATTATTCCATGAAGTATAAGATTTCATTGTTAGTACGCTTTAAGACCGTTTAATAAAGATGAAAATAAAAAAGTTTTTAAAATATAGAAAAATGCGTAAGTCCAAAATTATAATGTTATAAATAAACTCGCGTATTGCCTTAGTCCATTAGAAATTGACATTGGACATTTTAATTTATAAAAAACATATAATAAACATAAAAAAATATGACATTTAACAAATTACAGTACGAAATTAGATTATAACTTACCAAATTAATAATTGCACGTAATTTTAATACTGAACTACTCACTACGATAGCCAACACTGTGTTACACTGTGGACTTACACGAAATTCTAATTGTATTTTGACTTAATCAAATTTCTAATTTTGACATAAAAAGAGAACGCGGAGAATATATTAAACAATTAGTATTACCAAATTCCGAATTTCCTTCTCTTCAAAATGATACCAAACAAACAAAATGTCCGAAAATGGACTAGCAGTGTGCGAGTTTGGTTGACGATATGTAATTTTGAATTTTCCGTACATTATTTTAACGCTTTTCTTTATGTGTTTTCTTAACTTTAGGACAAATTTATTTATTTATAAGTTTAAAAAAAAAAACAAAATTATTAGAATTAATTTCTATTTCTTCGTTATTCTCACGATTTGAATTCCTATTTCTTGAAACTTTTGATTTAACATTGAGTTTGTCAGGAATTGTGTAAGGGTAGACTAAGCAAAATACTACTACATCTCGAACTATCGATTAGCTGGGGTTCTATTATGGAATTTAGTTTTTTTTTGTTAGAAAATCACTAAAATGAATTTTTTATTTTCTCGAAAATGCAAAAGTCTAAAATTTATTTAAAATAAAAATCATTAAATTTAGATAATTAAAATTATTTAATCCAATACTTAATAATTTTATGAATATCTGACGTGTCGTAAATTTTCGATAATATTAAGAACGGTAGCGAAAAATTTCGTTAAGCGCATATTTTCGATATAATATCGAATAAAAAAGTGTATGTATTATGAGTTCTGATAAGTGATTACATATTTTTGTATTATTATTATTATTATGAAATTGAAATTGTAAGAAAATTGAATAAAAATGAGATTTTTGTAGTTAACATATTGACATGTGATATATTTTGTAGCTATTTCCGATACAACTATTTTTTTAGTGTAAAATTTGTTCGATGAGAACATTCTAAAATGAAAACAACAAATTGTTAACAGAATGTTATGAATGATCTTTGGCCTATAAGAAATACAAAATACCTAGTCAGTCACAAATAACGTTGTGATGTTAGTGGAAGTGTAATCAAACACAGTAATAAATTATCATTGACATTTTGACCGGTAGTGTATAAAAAGTCATACGCTAAATCAAAAGAATGCGTCAGTTGATACTAAAATTTAAAATAGCTTACACCAACATTCACTTAGCATGGATTTTTGGGAAGCTTATCGCAGTAGACGTATAAGTTTGAATGGTAAATGTGCCTTTTATAATTTTGATGAGTCACTGGCACTTTATGAATTACATAAAAAATATGGCTTTACAAAAGAATAGAGGTCAAAGGTAAAAAAAAATCTTACGAGGTAATTTTGCATAGAACAGTAAAATCTTTTCTGAGCTTAGTAAACTACATACTAATATTTCAGTATTCAAGTATTTGTTGTCTACGGTTGTCTTCAACCAATGTTACAATATTTGCGATCGCTACTGTTGTTTATTGCAAAACCGCGAAATTATTAAAAATCTTAATTACTTGCTTTATTTATTTTTATAACATTGAATGAGAATCACCTTCGATCCAAGTTGATCAATAAATTAACGTGACATGAATTTTTATTAATCATACAAAGCACGTGAATTCCTTCACTTTGATTGACTACATAGCTCCCTGCCATAAAATTTCTGATGAACTCTAAATATTCTTTATCTGCGATATTCGAGAATAACAGACATTGTTTGTTTTTAAGGCGAAAAAAAAGCATTTGGCAATTGGATTACCACAAATGAATCATATATACATATATTGATTGATTTCCAAACGTGTAGACTAAACAAAGATTTTACATTTCTTTTGTGTCCAGCTCAGCAATATACAAGGGAATTTCAAAAACCTCATTAATTATTAATTTAACTAATTTTATATGAGATAGTTGTCACATAACTAATACATATTTAATTACACAAATTAGAAATAGAAACAAGTTTTGTTGTTAATTTAACATAAATTCCTCAAATTACTTAAAATGAATAAATTGTTTTGGTAGATAATATATTATAATATACATATACTCCTATATATTATAAATTGTTTATTGCATTAAATTATAATGAAATTATGGAGCTCAACTAAATGCCGTGAATGATTGCAAGCTTACACCAAATGTACATGTGGTGAATGTATGTAGCATTGAAATGTTCTTGGAAATTGTGTATCATTTTTAAAAGTGTTCGAAAAAACTTTATTTACCCAATTAGATCAACAACTTATACAAATTTAATTACAAGTTTGAGTTCCGTAGAATAAAGTACGAAGTTACACACCTAGTGTATAATATCTACAAAGTAGAATCTCTTTAAAGGCATGATTCACTAAAAAACGAAATAAAAATTTACGTAAAGTGAAAGTATTTTTTTTAATATCATGCAAATATTAAAAAATCATGTAACAAATAATCGGATGATATAACAACAATTATGCCATCTTTAAAAACTCGTCGAGTTGACCGTATATTTTATTCCTATATAGGACGTCGTGATGATGAAACGTTTTGTTTTATTTTCACATTAAAGTGGTGGAATTTCTTATTTTTAATATTTCATGGTCAGCTACGAAAAAAGAAATTTGTATCACTTAATAATAATAATTCAAGGTGCGGGTTTAACGTGATGAACAAACGAAATAATAATTTAACTCTAGAAATTTGTTTGGAATTACAATTTCAGTTTTTATGATTTATTTCTATAAAAAGAGATCCCGTCGATGTTAAACTGAAAGTTTATGTTTATTAAATTTGACGTTCCATGACGTGTAAAGATCAAGGTAATTTTATGATAGTATCTATATATTATATACTTTCTTTGTAGATATAATGGACTGAAATAGATTTTAAATTTCAAATTGATAATCTATTTGGACATATTGTAAAGTCATCAATTACAATATTAAAATGGGTACTGACATTAAACATGAATTCAATCGCGTGCATTTGATTATAACGAAAACAATTTTAGATAAGAATCGACTTGATTGATGTAATATGTTGGAGTACATATTTGGTTCTGAAATATGACGTATGTTTTGATTGATTCATGTATGATCGGCCATTTCCCGCTATCATTCACACATCATCACTATAAAAAAAACCTGTTATGCAAAAGAAACCTTTGAAAATTATAATAAAAGTACATTAGTTACTTCAACTTATGTTAATCGCTTAGGTAATTGATAAGGCCAATTCGGCGGCCCTATATTTAGTAACTAACTTCCTAGACCGATTGTCTAAAACTAAAATAAGCCAATATCTTGAAATTTAATGCCATCGGAATTCTAGTCATTTCACTAAAACAGGTATTGTTTTAATAATAGAATTTCACGAACGAATTTATTTTGGTTTAACATAAATAAAGTTACCAAGGATGACCAATAACTATAAAGACATATGTGCGTTTAAAAATAATACGTGCGTTACAATTGATAAACAAATCAATTGAAAACAAATTAGATGGCTTGACGTGTTATAAACAGAACGTGCGGAAACGCACATGAAAACTACATAGCATATAGATTTTCAAGCACCTTCGCACGTTAATCAATTTATGTACACCAAGGTTCTGAGCTTCTTTATTCAGTATTTTTCTGAATTATTTCGAATACTCGAATTCTTTTGTGCGAGTTCTAGTAATCTTGCTCTGTGGACAATATGGACTATTTTGCAAGTACTTTTAAGTCCACTAAATTGCAATTATTCTAATAGCAAATACTTTCGAAACAAAATTTTGATCTTAGATCAAAAAAATGACTGGCAATGCGATGTATTTCAATGACATTTCGATCAAATTTATTGTATTGCCAATCATTTTTTTGATCTAAGATCAAAATTTTTTTTCGAAAGAATTTGCTATAACTGTGTTTAATGTTCCGATCAACTTTTTTTTTTTATAACACGTCTGAGTTATTTTAATTACTACGCTGGTTTCCAAGTTTACACGGTTGCCTTGTTACAATTGCAATTTGCCTTTAGCATAACTATTTTACCAATATAATGAATCAATTGCGGTGTACAGGGGTGTACTGATCAATGTTTATAATAACACCATCTATGAGTCACTAGTAACAACTTTTTTTTTTAATTTGGGCAATTACTAGATGGAATATAATAAATTTAACAACGCAAGCCAGTTGCTCGAACCTAAGAAGGTTATAATGCAACTTTTTAGTAGTATATGCTTACAGCTTAGCTAGGCGTAAACTTCATTTTAACAATGATAAATTGTAGTTAAATAATAAGTTACTTCTACTATTCAATTTCTTATTATTATTATTTTTGCAAAGTAAAATAATTTAAAGCAAAGTAAAAAACATTTTAGTAATTCATAATTTTCATACGTCTTAAGGTATTCAGTTATTTTCTTTTAAAACTTTGTAGAGTTTGTAATGCTTTTAAGCTCCGAAGACAGAGTATTATATTTCAAGAGTCCTCGATACAATATATTATTATTTGACGCAGTTTATTTTCTTCTTTGTTTTAAAGATTTTCGGCTTTTTTAGAAAAACAAATGTTATTTACTATAGAATTCACAATGTTTGTAATTTTTCGAACCAGCAAAAAAAAGAGGCCATTACCTCATAATATACTACCACAAAAAGTAGAAAATTAATCCCCTCCCCATTTTTAACCCCCAGAGCGATTGTGTAAAATACATCCAACCCTTATAAAAATTGAGAAACTCCTCAGGTTTTTTCTTGGTAGTTTGGTTTCGTACTGATAAAAAGTTGGTCTACTCATCAGGTTGCAATGAGCGAAATGCAAAAATTTGTACATCTTGCATTATATCTATAGCATAAAACAAGAACAAATCGATTTAGCGAATTATACCACCAAATCAGAACTTTTGGAGACTCTCATTATGTGTGTGTGTGTATTACGCCCACACGAATATAAATTAAGAAGTTTAAATTCATCTGTATTATTAATTTAAAGATTTTCAGCTTTTTTATAGACAAATATTATTTACTACAATACCACATTCACAATGTTTGCGACATTTCGAGCCAGCAAAAAAGAGGCCATTAACTCATAATATACTATCACAGAAAGTGTAAGGCTTGTGTGTATTTTACACAATTTTTTTTTCTAAGGGTTGTGTGTATTTTACACAATGACCCTGTGGGTTAAAAATGGAGAGGAGGGAGGGCTTATTTTTCTACGTTTTTTGGTAGTATTTTGAGTTAATGGCTTATTTTTTTTACTGGCTCGAAAAGTCGCATACATTGTGAATGTCATAGTAAATAACATTATTTGTCTATAAAAAAGCCGAAAATCTTTAAATTAATAATACAGACGGGTTTAAACTTCTTGATCTTCTTCTTGTATTATAATCATGCTGATTGATTTGGTTATTATATATTTCATTTATCAAAATTAGTAGCGTAATTAGGAGCGTAGTAATTAAAAACCTATTGATGGAAACTCATCACAAAGTTTCTTAGTTAATTACCCCATTTTCCGGGAAAATTTTCACTTAAAAAAAAGTTTTTATTATTTTATTCAAAATACGTACAAATGTGTAGTTTTTATAAACATTTTGATATTAGGATTGTGAATTAAAATTACATTAAAAAAAATTTATATTTACAAAAGTTGGTTTTTTTAACATTTGTGGCACTATCAGAAGAAGCGATAAGAGTGATAGAAACTCTTTGATCTGCGTATGTACGGTTGACAAAGCAATGATCATTAAATTAAAAATAATTATTGAAAAAATAAAAAAAAATGAAAATTTTTCAGGAAAATGAAAAAATTTTCCGGAAAAATTTAACTTGCCCCTCCTAAAAACTGATAGTAAACAGTCCTGCATTTAAAAATTTCCAAAAAAGGTATCAACACCAGAAATCGTCGAAAAAGTATATAAAATCATTATGAATGACCGTCGTATAAAGTTGCGCGTGATTATAAACATCGCATTTTGACGAGTACCCAGCATCATATACGAAGAATTGCATATGAAAAAGCTGTCAGCAAGAAAGGGGGCGCATTTGTATCCAAATGTTCAAAAAATGAATTGAATAAGCAAAATTTAGAAATCTTTCAGCGTAATCCATCTGAATTTTTGCGTTGATTCATAAAGGTTGATGAAACAAGGATCCATCACTATACGCCAAAGTTTGGTCATCACAGGTGAATATTATGCATCACTATCAAGCCCTTTGAATGAAAATATTAAGGAAAAATGGTCGCATGAAATGACAATGCACCATCACATTCATCACACAGTAACAATCAGAGGAATTGGGCTTCGAATTACTTACGAAACATTAAGAAATGGCTAGGTGTGAAGAGATTTGGATCAAATGATGAAATATTAGGTAAAACGAACACTTATGCGGTGTGCCTCAGGTCAATTTTTACGACTAAATTATGAACTAAACTTTTTTGATGTGAACTTACGCCATTCGCCACCAGGTTACAAACGAAGTCTTCTCGCGATGTAACTTTTCAATTTAGTTGTCAAATGTCATTTTTAAACATTTCTTAAGCCGCTTTTATGGTTGCTGATTTTCTTTCGTTCGTTGGTTCTGATTATTTTTTTGTCCAATCATAATGCTAACATCGTTATTTTTGAGCAATACGATTGGACAAAAAAATAATCAGAACGAGCAAATGAAAGAAAATCAGCAACCATAGAAGCAGCTTTAATTTCATTTCTTTCATTTTTCTATTTTTAAACATTTCGTAGTTTGCTAATAATGCAACATTTGCTAATAATGCAACTTCCATACCAATATTTCCAGTCGACAATTTAGTATTTCGATTAGTCAAGCACAGCTTGTTTTGTTGATCTTAGTGCCACCTATGGATGTTAATTATGAATTATTGCGTAATTTAGTTTAGTTTATAATTTAGTCGAAAAAACCGACCTAAGGCACACAACATTATTTTAAGGAGTTTGATAAATCATATTTTAAAGAAGGTGAAATTGAAAGAACTTTAGAGAAAGTGTATCGAGCTAAATGACGATTAAAATTTTACTTAAAAAAATTATGTTAACAGTTTCATTCTAAAAATTTTAGCAATCCACTATCGTAAGTTACGATGATGATTAACTCTGAATAGGCCTTAAAATTAGAATAGAGTAAGTGTCGATGTGCTTCTTTTATTTAACTTTAAGCATAAATTTAATTTTTTTATTTGTCTAAGCTTTCATAATAAGTTCCTTCTCTTCCAGGAGCTTATATCTATTTGTTAACTTATGTACATATAAATGACGCAGTTGAATCGGTAATTGCGAAAGCTTTAGTCATAGTTTTGTCCAATGATTAATTAGATTTTCTCTTTCTGATTGATTAAAAAATCTTGTTTTGAAGAATACGACATATACAGAGAGTGTAAATATATTGTTCAGCGAAACAAAATGGAAATTTTAACTTACCAAAAATCATCTCTAAATTCAACACAATAATGAACGAAAAGTAAAAAGATTTCACATTTCAGGTATTAATAAAAATGATAAATATTTACTACTCCATGATAAATATTTGGTATGAAATTCTATTCTTGTACATCGATACCTAGGAGATCACCAACATTTGAAGCGTTGAAGGTTGCGAAACAAATAAATTAAAAATGTTAAAAAAACCCAAACTTATAGGGCGTATTATAGGAGTACGTTAAACTGTATAATTTTAAAATTAATTGAGAATTTATTCTTTCATTAATACGAAACTGGTTTAATGAAACCCGGAAAAGCACTTAACCTGGTCTAAAGCTATTCATTTCAATTTACTCCGATTGGAGATGTTGTTCTACAACGTACTCATTTTACTAAATTCGAAAAAAATATGAAACAATTTGTGGCACGTGTCTGATAAAGTGATGATAGGTTAGAAACATATAGTTTAAATCGTTGATGTAATGGCCACCCTTTTTCTAATAGGCTTTTAAGTGGTTATTATAATATAACTACTTTCATGAAAATTGTTATAAGCTCAATTAAAACTAGATAAGCATTAGCTACGGATTACAAGCTAATCCATTCAATTTTATACGAAGTTGTTTACTTACTTTTTTGTCATGTTTCATTTATAAGCCATACAATGTATTTGTCCATTAAATTAAGCAATCATAAATCACAAATAATTGACATTCCATTTACGGTAAAGCTAGATTACTCTAAAACCTTTATTAAAAAATGGCAAATCTGTAATCTAATTTTCTGTTTGCAATTTAAAGACAAATGCTGCTAAAGTATAACGTTACGCAACACGGTCTGCTGTTTTTTTAGGGCTTTTACTGTTTGTCGTATTGTAAAATAATTATTGCCACCTACCGAATTTATGTTTATTTAGGCATTTCCTCAGTTTTAAATAAATCCAGTTGATTAATATCGAACCGTATTATATCTAATAAAATGTTTTGGCTTATATCCTTCTCGATTATATATTATCTATACTATATAAACATATAAGATAGCAGAAAATTGCCGTCAGAAAAAATGCGATTTTGATATTTACCGCTAGATGCAGCATTATCACAAAAAGAAATTTGTCTACTGATATTTTTGGAAACCAGTAGAAACTTTATGAAATTTTTAAGCAAACCAATAATTCTCATCAGAAAGTTTATGAAAAATCAAAGAACTTATGAAACAGAAGAGAAAACATACATATGTATGTGTAAACGTTTTGAAACGAGAAAAGTTAATTGTTAAACACTCTTAAATTATACAAATACGTGGCAAAACAAAAATAAATCACCTGAGTCGGTAGAACTCCATGATCATTTTAATCAGAAATATTTTCAGAGTTTAACAAAAAAATGTGTTAGAAAATCCCCATGTAACTACCCTGGGTTTACGTTTTTATGACAGCTGGGATTATAATCAACAGTATAGAGGAAAAAAGTAAACAAAAATAGTATCCTAGAATTTTCAGCTATAAATCCCTAACATCTCGTAAATGTTGCATTTTTATCTTAAACCGTGGTCTGTTTCCTCAATGTATTGTTTTTAGGGCAGGCGGCAATAAAACATTTTTTTACATTTCATAAATAATGTTTTAAACCGTATTGTTAAAAAAAATTGAACAGACGCACGCGCGTTATACAAACTTGAAATATTTTTAAATTAATAATTTTTTTTAATAATACTGAGATTATTTAGTATTAATTGGCAATTAAAGAGTAATAATTACTGAGTATTACCTCCCGGAAAGTAGAAAATTGAATTCAGTTTGAAGATGATGGGACAAAAAGTATTGAAGTTCGAAAATGAATAATAAATGCAAGAAAAATACAAAATTTCGTTGTGCAATATATCTAAAAGTGTGCAAAGATTTAATAAAACCGGAACTGTTAAATAAGTTAAAGGAAGTGGTTGAACACGGAAAACATCACATCACAGTGATCGAATGTATCTAAAGGAACAGTTTAAAGAAATTGGGTTCTATAGCTGTTTTAGGGTAAAAAAACACTGGTCTGGTCAGGTAAGAGCAAATTTGAATTAAAAACCCCAAAAAAGCGGAGTCGCGTGTGGGTTCCCAAAGAAAAACAATTAAACTTAAAATATACTCGAGCAACAGTTAAACATGAAGGTGGACCATTGTTAGTGTAGAGGTGTTTTTCTTGGCATGGTGTGGATAATTTAGTCAAAATTAACGGGAAAATGATGGGACATTTTTACGTTCAAACCCTAACAGAAAATCTTACTGAATCCGCTAAGAAAATGAAATGTAATCGTTGACATGATGTGGGTAATTTAGTACGGGAAAATGAAGGGAAATTCTTACGTTCAGATTCTACAAGAAAATCTTGCTGAATCCGATAAGAACATAAAATTAAATCTTTCGTGCTTCAACAACAGAACGATCCGAAACATACGCTAAGAGTCGCAAAATCGTGTTTTATTCGAAAAAGATAAAAAATTTTAGAGCGGCTACCACAGTCATCCGAACTAAACCCTGTTAAATACCTCTGGATGATTTTGGATGATAAAATCCCGATGCATACAAGATTAACTTACAGAATTACAACAAGAGTGGTACAACAAAGTGGGCTTCCATTTCAAGCAACAACTTACCTCGAAAATTTAGTTGAAAATATGCCGCAGCAATTACAGATGGTCATTGATAATAAAGGAGGACATAATAAATATTGAATAATTTAAAAGTTTTTCAATTTAAAAAAAAATAATCAATTTGTTTACTTTTTCTACAACATAAAAAAATTAACCATTGAATTTTTTTTATTTTCTGGTATTACTAGTAATTGTTTTTCAAAGTTCCTGCTATAATTATTTCAAATAAAAGTATATTTTTTTCTAATTTAATAGTTTTTGCCATTTAAAACTCTTATAATAAAACAAATGGAAATTAGGTTGCCAGATTATAATGTTTACTTATCAGAAATATAAGAATCATCTACTGACTCGTTACTGACTCTCACTGACGTTTTGAAGAAACTGGATTGCTCGCAGCTGTAAGTGACAGTAACAGTAAATAGTGTGTGCTATCGTGGCACATTAACTAGATTTTTGTGATCAATTGGATAAAATTTATTCAGATGATCTTTGCTTTCAGCATGCCACATGTCACACAAATCGTGAAACACTAGAATTATTGTCCGCCAAGTTCGATGATTGCAAAATTTCAAGAAGTTCTAATGTAACAATTTTGATATTCGGATGCAGGCCTATAACAGAAGCCGTGGTGGTTACATGAATGGGGTTGTATTCCATACGTAAGTGGCATAGAACCAACTTTCATATTCAATAAAAAAAATTGAATTTCCGACATATATTGTGTTTTTTTTTAATATAAAAAAAAATATCAGATGGGACACCTTTTATTATCTCAGCATGTTCTCTATAATTATAAAAGTATAAATATAATATTGAAGTAATATTTATTAAATTTTTATTAGACAAAATGTGATTTTATGTTATTTTCCAAATTTTATAAACTTATCATATCAAATTCTAATAGTCGATATTCACTTTTTACTAGGGAAAAATCGAATATATTACAAATCAACCAGCATTATTTTAATTGTATGTAGGGTGCGATAAAAATTCCCAGTTTTATTTCAATTAAAAAGCAACAGTTAATAATTTTAATTAAAAAATTAACAATAAAATTAATCAAAAAAATCGATCACGACAAAGTCTTAAAATCGCTCTTCAAAACACCACGGAGGCTAGAAAGGGGCTATAAGTGATATTTTGCCATCATCTGACCTTTCCGCAGCAATTACTTTGTGTTTGATGATTATGACCCGGCTCGATGCTAAAAAACTTCTCGTACGTTAAACCGCTTTGTTGAAGAGGTCACGAGCGATCAGTCTTCGGTCGCTGACCTTCATCTAGTCGTTGTGTGGCGACAGTCAAGTTTGTAACCGCGAATAAGAGCAGGGGCCTATTATGAAATTTTTCCGACATCGTAAAATCCGTCTTGCGTCGATTATTCATATTATGAAATTATAAAAATCCGATCCGCGCGGATATTATACTATTTTAAAATAAAAATCCGAGTTAGCGGGATTTACGACAAAATTCAATTGTCAAGTTCGACAGCTAGTTAGGTCACGGATATCTTAAAATACGCACGAAAAATAAATTAAATAATAAAATATAAATAATTAAATAAATTTAAAAATGTTAGCACATATCTTTATTAAATTATTTTTAACAAATATAAATAATCGGACACTTATACACTGAAAATTTTGATTTTATAAGTCTTCAACAAATGAACAATAATTCGAAATACTTATCTCTGTTATGACAAGGAACGAAGGCTTATTTTGATTCATTCAAGTTTGACAGTTGAAATACTTAGTTTTATAATAGGAATATCCGCCGCGGATCGAATTTTACGACAACGTTACGTTCCGACGATGTCGTATTTTCCATTCAATTTCATATTAGGCGACCAGGCTTCATCTTAATGATGTGGCGGACGCTAAACTCGCTCATTCAGATTTCATTCCGAAACTTACCCTTTTCTAGGGTGTAGCTATAGCCTTTAAAGATCCTCTGTTCTGAAGGCCCACCAGTTTCCTTAAAACTCTTTATGAAATTATATTTATTGAAAAATGTCGACTGTTTTTATTCACGGCTGGTACAATGAACGACTCAATCGTTTATGAATTATTTCTTTCCTATTGCTGTAAACATATGTGAACAAGGTGTCGTTCTCTAATTTCGTTGAAATATCTAAAACAAATTATTTAGAAATGTGACGTTACAACATGTCAGCCCACAGTTTGTAAAAGAAAATTTGGATGAAGTTCCCAGCCACGGTGGTGTGGCTGTATTTACTCTATAGCTGTTTTGCTTTGGCAAAGTCCGCTTAGCTTAAATAATCAATTGTTAGTGGCAAAAATTGAATTGTGGTTTCAGCAATATTTGGTGGTGAATTTCCAGTATCGGAAAATAATGGTTCATCATAGTTAGCGTATTTATTAGTAGTAATTAAAGAAGGGTTGGCTTTAAATAAAACCAAAAAAAAAAGATTTTCATAAAACTGATTCAGCTTACAATTATTACTGACATGAAAGCCAACTATGATGAAAAATTATTTTCCGTTATTGGAAATTTACAAGGAAATATTGCTGAAACCAAAATTGGCCGCTAATATTTTTAAAGCTAAGCGGACTTTTTTCAAAGCAAAACAGTATATATAATTTTGTATTTTTTATTTGCAAAACGTAAAATACCAAATTTTCTGCTAAAGCATTCCGCTGTTCTTCGCCAGAAGTCGTACACGGCCAAACATCGAATGTGCTGTGATGTGTCTTGTATTGTTGTCGAATTAACGACGATTTGATATATCAAATATAAAATGTTGATATCGATTAGACTTGAAATTATTTTAAATTTTTATAGGCCATTGAATGTATGTTTTAGCTCAAACTTGTTTAGAGCTGCTTGTAGAATTAGCGAAAAAAGTATAAACAATGCACCGCCAGTCTGCACTCTCTAATATATTAAAAAGTGGAATATATATTTTAATACGTTGACAAAGGGCGTATGTGCCTGAAACTATATTACTTAAAATAAAGTAAATTATCACTTAAAGAAAATAAATAATTTATTCTCATAAAACAAATATAACGTAGTGATAAAAGTGCATCAAAACTGGATATTTTCTAAAGTTCCAAAATAATAGTATAAATTTAACAAATTAAACATAAAATGAAACTGGTCGTTTTTAAAAGTAGGGGCCTTCTTTTTTGTAGAGAAATATTATATTAGAGGCTAGTTTTCGAATAATATTGTGGATTGAGAAATTAGTGTTTGTTTTAGAATTTATCATAGCATAACAAAATAGTCGGCGTACGAGGGACGTTCAATAAGTTCGGTAAATCCATATCAATTACAGTAATAGAAAATTTTATTTTATTCTATTTATATGAGTAATTTAATGATCACTCGTTAACTTTTACGCAGTTAACGCGATACTGCGGTTAAAAATTACATTCAGATGGTACCTGACAGTAATTTCGAATCGTAAGATCGCGTTTTAAAATATAGGTAAATTAAATAGAGGAGTAAAAAAATCAGAACAAAAAGTTTCTATTACCCTCGAATTTAAGTGATAATTACTACTGATACTAATATGCCCACGATGGTGAATAATTTTCATTTTTGATGATAAATTTAAAAACAAGCTCTGCTAATTCTAAATCTGTGCCCTTACGATAGTCGTTCATAGACGACTGTCTTTGTATTTAAAATATTCAAATTTTCAAACTAGTTTCGCTCAACATTCAAGTTAAGTTACGTATCGCATTTTATACATAACCAATTCTGTGACGTAAAGTTTAAAAGCAGGTACTGTTCCCAACGTACGATATATAGTTTACATTTATGTGTATTTTTTCGCTGATTATGCTTTTACTGAGTGTTCGAACATTAATTAATATTAGCAATCCAAATGGTAAATATCTAATCTAATCGTGACACACAGTGTCTATAAAAGCTAGTACCGCAAGCTTCGCTCGAAAAAGAATCGTAAGAGGTTTGGATCAATTCGCATCGCGCTGTTTCTAATGGGTCAAGGCAAACATCGAGTCCAGATAAAATCAGTCCTTTAGTTTGGTTTTTTATTTAACTAGTATACACCCTATACTATAAACCATAATTAAATTAAACAGACTGAATTAATAAAAAAAAACATTAGAAATATGTATTCAAGAGTAATTTGTATTCAACACAGTCTGTAAAAATATATGTCTGCAGTCCTCTACTGTACCATTTTGAAAATGGTAGAACTTTTTGGCGTAAAAAATGCGAATTTGGGCGGATGATATTTATAAGTAGAGAAAAGGCGTTATTGGCTTCTGTAAGAACGTTATTATTTATATATTTTGCAAATATAGTTATATTGTTTCAGTAAATCAGAAATAGACATGTTATCTGGGAGGTTAAAATTGCCAGCTAGCATGTTTCAAACTTACTACAAACGTAATCAACACCGCACATAAACGAGCAAAAAATAACGGACAAAACAAAAATTGCCCTTTTGTGTATCTAAATTAAGCTACCTCACAAAGATGTGAGTATAGCATATAATATTTAAAAATTTATCACGTTTTCCTTTCTCACTTTATCTAGTCTCGATCTATCGCTCTCGCCCTCTAGTTTCGATCGTACTATTATACGTATGTTTTATTAGACGTAGTCACACCCGCGTAGTCAGAGTATTCCTCTAAGATGCACAGCGGCTGGTTGTTGTTGGAACACTTTATTAATCATACGTTGTTGTGGGGGGACCTTACAACGTGGCCCAGCAATTTAACTCGAACGATACCTCCGACAAGTTGCTTTATCTTGTGGATTATACCAATCCGGTATTCGTTTTGCGCAACTTTAATTAGACCAAACATGGAACGAATTACCTTCCTTTCTAAGGTAGATAGCAGTCTACAATCGCTGGAGGTCAGGGTTCAGCTCTCTCTTCCAAAAGCCGGCACCGTTGATTGCTCATAGAAAACTCGTTGTTCGACAGCGGTTCAGGCTTTTATTTAAAGTTTTCAACCCTATCAAAATTTTGGTCACCGATTCCAGAATTTGATATAGAATATACTCCTGAGTGTTGCTAAAAATTTGGTTTTGCTACTGTTCACCTGCACACCAAGTCATCTTGCCTAGCGATATGAACCTGTGATTGATATCGCTAGGTTCTGCCAAGAATTACGATATCATCTTCATACCCAATAATTTGATTGATTTTTCAATTCGAATTTATAAACCATTGTTACTTATCTAAAAACTTAAAACTGCTTCAAGATTAAATTTGGCCGAAAATCAATAAAATTTATTGAACTAAACCTAATACATATAATATACTTGAACTTATTTAGATTGCAAATTTAAGTTTAAGAACATGATTAAATTACATGTCTCATAATCCGCTGAAGAATAATATTAACCACAATTAAATCTGAAATTAATGACAAAATCATTATAATTGGTATAATTTGTATAATATAACAATGACTGATTAATTGTCAGAGACTTCCTTATTTCAAGTTTACAAATTTCAGTGATAACAGTGTGTCAAATAATCTTATACCAACATGATGGCAAGACTTGGTGGAAGAATCTCATCATTCCATTCAATAATTAATAAAACGAAATTGTTGCGCAAACAAACTGCTTTCCACTTCCATGCGACATTGTCAGTATTAAAGCAAATTTGCTTCATTAATCCCATCTTTATTTTACTTAATACGAGAGAAGCCACTTTATTATACATCAGATAATTAATTTAAATTAATCAGAATTCATTATTTACGAAATGACAAATATGCTAATTTTTATACGCTTCAGAATTTGATTAATGGACATTGCTAAACAATTAAAAAATATTCACAAACATTTAATAATATACAGTAGAACCCACTGAAAATATTTTAAACCATTAATTACGTTAAGGGTCTTTCTTTGGTGCAAGCTCGTCCCATTCTGAATAGGAATAAGTATTGTGCTCAAAATAACAACCAAAAATTGTAATACTGTTAAAGTTAGCCGACTCGCTCCAGCCGAATAATGTCGATAATGCGGATTCGGCTGTAAGGATTAAAACATATCAGCCGAAAAATGTCGATAATGCAGATTCGGCTGTGACGATTAAAACACCAGCCGAAAAATGTCGATAATGCAGAATTAGCTATAATAACATAATTGCATCAGCCAAATGTCGATAATGCAGATGTAGCAATTTGTCTGTCAAACTCGGTAAAGTAGATTCATATAAATAGTCAGCCGAAAAATGTCGATAAAGCAGATAAATAATTTCGTGTTAAACAGTAATTTCATTTAAAGTCAAAAATATTTATTTCGATCCATTAACGTATACTCAAAATTAAATTTTTTTATTAAACGCATTACAACTATAATAAAAAAACTATTTTATTATTGACAAAACTAGATGGCACATATCAAGCAAAAATTTCAGGTCGATTTCCATGCGAAGAGTCCGGGAAAACTCGACTGGAAATATCGCACATACAAAATTTGAAAATTTATAAAAATTGACCGTTTAAAGTGTCATGGCTGGAAATAAATTTAAATGAAAGGTCTTATTAATGATGACACATGGAAAAAATTTCAGGTCGATTTCTATTTTGGAAGTCCGGGAAAACTCGATTGAATATATCGCACACACAAAATTTGAAAATTTCTAAAAACTGACCGATTAAAGTGGCATGACTGGAAATAGATTTAAATGAAAGGTCTTATTGATGATCACACCTGGAAAAAATTTCAGGCCGATTTCTATGTTGGAAGTCCGGGAAAACTCGATTGAATATATCGCACACACAAAATTTGAAAATTTCTAAAAATTGATCGTTTAAAGTGTCATGGCTAGATATAGATTCAAATGAAAGGTCTTATTGATGATCACACTTGGAAAAAATTTCAGGTCGATTTCTATGTTGGAAGTCCGGGAAAACTCGATTGAATATATCGCACACACAAAATTTGAAAATTTCTAAAAATTGACCGTTTAAAGTGTCATGGTTGGAAATAGATTTAAATGAAAGGTCTTATTGATGATCACACCTGGACAAAAATTCAGGTCGATTTCTATGTTGGAAGTCCGGGAAAACTCGATTGAATATATCGCACACACAAAATTTGAAAATTTCTAAAAATTGACCGTTTGAAGTGTCATGGCTGGAAATAGATTCAAATGAAAGGTCTTATTGATGATCACACCTGGAAAAAATTTCAGGTCGATTTCTATGTTGGAAGTCCGGGAAAACTCGATTGAATATATCGCACACACAAAATTTGAAAATTTCTAAAAATTGATCGTTTAAAGTGTCATGGCTCGAAATAGATTCAAATGAAATGTCTTATTGATGATCACACCTGGAAAAATTTCAGGTCGATTTCTATGTTGGAAGTCCGGGAAAACTCGATTGAATATATCGCACACACAAAATTTGAAAATTTGTAAAAATTGATTGTTTAAAGTGTCATGGCTGGAAATAGATTCAAATGAAAGGTCTTATTGATGATCACACCTGGAAAAAATTTCAGGTCGATTTCTATGTTGGAAGTCCGGAAAAACTCGATTGAATATATCGCACACACAAAATTTGAAAATTTCTAAAAATTGACCGTTTAAAGTGTCATGGCTGGAAATAAATTTAAATGAAAGGTCTTATTAATGATGACACATGGAAAAAATTGCAGGTCGATTTCTATGTTGGAAGTCCGGGAAAACTCGATTGAATATATCGCACACACAAAATTTGAAAATTTCTAAAAATTGACCGTTTAAAGTGTCATGGCTGGAAATAGATTTAAATGAAAGGTCTTATTGATGATCACACCTGGAAAAAATTTCAGGTCGATTTCTATGTTGGAAGTCCGGGAAAACTCGATTGAATATATCGCACACACAAAATTTGAAAATTTCTAAAAATTGATCGTTTAAAGTGTCATGGCTCGAAATAGATTCAAATGAAATGTCTTATTGATGATCACACCTGGAAAAATTTCAGGTCGATTTCTATGTTGGAAGTCCGGGAAAACTCGATTGAATATATCGCACACACAAAATTTGAAAATTTGTAAAAATTGATCGTTTAAAGTGTCATGGCTGGAAATAGATTCAAATGAAAGGTCTTATTGATGATCACACCTGGAAAAAATTTCAGGTCGATTTCTATGTTGGAAGTCCGGAAAAACTCGATTGAATATATCGCACACACAAAATTTGAAAATTTCTAAAAATTGACCGTTTAAAGTGTCATGGCTGGAAATAAATTTAAATGAAAGGTCTTATTAATGATGACACATGGAAAAAATTGCAGGTCGATTTCTATGTTGGAAGTCCGGGAAAACTCGATTGAATATATCGCACACACAAAATTTGAAAATTTCTAAAAATTGACCGTTTAAAGTGTCATGGTTGGAAATAGATTTAAATGAAAGGTCTTATTGATGATCACACCTGGAAAAAATTTCAGGTCGATTTCTATGTTGGAAGTCCGGAAAAACTCGATTGAATATATCGCACACACAAAATTTGAAAATTTCTAAAAATTGACCGTTTAAAGTGTCATGGCTGGAAATAAATTTAAATGAAAGGTCTTATTAATGATCACACCTGGAAAAATTTCAGGCCGATTTCTATGTTGGAAGTCCGGGAAAACTCGATTGAATATATCGCACACACAAAATTTGAAAATTTCTAAAAATTGATCGTTTAAAGTGTCATGGCAAGATATAGATTCAAATGAAAGGTCTTATTGATGGTCACACCTGGAAAAAGTTTCAGGTCGACTTCTATGTTGGAAGTCCGGGAAAACTCGATTGAATATATCGCACACACAAAATTTGAAAATTTCTTAAAATTGACCGTTTAAAGTGTCATGGCTGAAAATAGATTTAAATGAAAGGTCTTATTAATGATCACACCTGGAAAAAATTTCAGGTCGATTTCTATGTTGGAAGTCCGGGAAAACTCGATTGAATATATCGCACACACAAAATTTGAAAATTTGTAAAAATTGATCGTTTAAAGTGTCATGGCTGGAAATAGATTCAAATGAAAGGTCTTATTGATGATCACACCTGGAAAAGATTTCAGGTCGATTTCTATGTTGGAAGTCCGGGAAAACTCGATTGAATATATCGCACACACAAAATTTGAAAATTTCTAAAAATTGACCGTTTAAAGTGTCATGGCTCGAAATAAATTTAAATGAAAGGTCTTATTAATGATGATACATGGAAAAAATTTCAGGTCGATTTCTATGTTGGAAGTCCGGGGAAACTCGATTGAATATATCGCACACACAAAATTTGAAAATTTCTAAAAATTGACCGTTTAAAGTGTCATGGCTGGAAATAGATTTAAATGAAACGTCTTATTAATGAACACACCTGGAAAAAATTTCAGGTCGATTTCTATGTTGGAAGTCCGGGAAAACTTGATTGAATATATCGCACACACAAAATTTGAAAATTTCTAAAAATTGACCGTTTAAAGTGTCATGGCTGGAAATAGATTTAAATGAAAGGTCTTATTGATGATCACACCTGGAAAAAATTTCAGGTCGATTTCTATGTTGGAAGTCCGGGAAAACTCGATTGAATATATCGCACACACAAAATTTGAAAATTTCTAAAAATTGACCGTTTAAAGTGTCATGGCAAGATATAGATTCAAATGAAAGGTCTTATTGATGGTCACACCTGGAAAAAGTTTCAGGTCGACTTCTATGTTGGAAGTCCGGGAAAACTCGATTGAATATATCGCACACACAAAATTTGAAAATTTCTTAAAATTGACCGTTTAAAGTGTCATGGCTGGAAATAGATTTAAATGAAAGGTCTTATTGATGATCACACCTGGAAAAAACTTCAGGTCGATTTCTATGTTGGAAGTCCGGGAAAACTCGATTGAATGTATCGCACACACAAAATTTGAAAATTTCTAAAAATTGACCGTTTAAAGTGTCATGGCTGGAAATAGATTTAAATGAAACGTCTTATTAATGAACACACCTGGAAAAATTTTCAGGTCGATTTCTATGTTGGAAGTCCGGGAAAACTTGATTGAATATATCGCACACACAAAATTTGAAAATTTCTAAAAATTGACCGTTTAAAGTGTCATGGCTGGAAATAGATTTAAATGAAAGGTCTTATTGATGATCACACCTGGAAAAAATTTCAGGCCGATTTCTATGTTGGAAGTCCGGGAAAACTCGATTGAATATATCGCACACACAAAATTTGAAAATTTCTAAAAACTGACCGTTTAAAGTGTCATGGTTGGAAATAGATTTAAATGAAAGGTCTTATTGATGATCACACCTGGAAAAATTTCAGGCCGATTTCTATGTTGGAAGTCCGGGAAAACTCGATTGAATATATCGCACACACAAAATTTGAAAATTTCTAAAAATTGATCGTTTAAAGTGTCATGGCAAGATATAGATTCAAATGAAAGGTCTTATTGATGGTCACACCTGGAAAAAGTTTCAGGTCGACTTCTATGTTGGAAGTCCGGGAAAACTCGATTGAATATATCGCACACACAAAATTTGAAAATTTCTTAAAATTGACCGTTTAAAGTGTCATGGCTGAAAATAGATTTAAATGAAAGGTCTTATTAATGATCACACCTGGAAAAAATTTCAGGTCGATTTCTATGTTGGAAGTCCGGGAAAACTCGATTGAATATATCGCACACACAAAATTTGAAAATTTGTAAAAATTGATCGTTTAAAGTGTCATGGCTGGAAATAGATTCAAATGAAAGGTCTTATTGATGATCACACCTGGAAAAGATTTCAGGTCGATTTCTATGTTGGAAGTCCGGGAAAACTCGATTGAATATATCGCACACACAAAATTTGAAAATTTCTAAAAATTGACCGTTTAAAGTGTCATGGCTCGAAATAAATTTAAATGAAAGGTCTTATTAATGATGATACATGGAAAAAATTTCAGGTCGATTTCTATGTTGGAAGTCCGGGGAAACTCGATTGAATATATCGCACACACAAAATTTGAAAATTTCTAAAAATTGACCGTTTAAAGTGTCATGGCTGGAAATAGATTTAAATGAAACGTCTTATTAATGAACACACCTGGAAAAAATTTCAGGTCGATTTCTATGTTGGAAGTCCGGGAAAACTTGATTGAATATATCGCACACACAAAATTTGAAAATTTCTAAAAATTGACCGTTTAAAGTGTCATGGCTCGAAATAGATTCAAATGAAAGGTCTTATTGATGATCACACCTGGAAAAAATTTCAGGTCGGTTTCTATGTTGGAAGTCCGGGAAAACTCGATTGAATATATCGCACACACAAAATTTGAAAATTTCTAAAAATTGACCGTTTAAAGTGTCATGGTTGGAAATAGATTTAAATGAAAGGTCTTATTGATGATCACACCTGGAAAAAGTTTCAGGTCGACTTCTATGTTGGAAGTCCGGGAAAACTCGATTGAATATATCGCACACACAAAATTTGAAAATTTCTTAAAATTGACCGTTTAAAGTGTCATGGCTGGAAATAGATTTAAATGAAAGGTCTTATTGATGATCACACCTGGAAAAAACTTCAGGTCGATTTCTATGTTGGAAGTCCGGGAAAACTCGATTGAATGTATCGCACACACAAAATTTGAAAATTTCTAAAAATTGACCGTTTAAAGTGTCATGGCTGGAAATAGATTTAAATGAAACGTCTTATTAATGAACACACCTGGAAAAAATTTCAGGTCGATTTCTATGTTGGAAGTCCGGGAAAACTTGATTGAATATATCGCACACACAAAATTTGAAAATTTCTAAAAATTGACCGTTTAAAGTGTCATGGCTGGAAATAGATTTAAATGAAAGGTCTTATTGATGATCACACCTGGAAAAAATTTCAGGCCGATTTCTATGTTGGAAGTCCGGGAAAACTCGATTGAATATATCGCACACACAAAATTTGAAAATTTCTAAAAACTGACCGTTTAAAGTGTCATGGTTGGAAATAGATTTAAATGAAAGGTCTTATTGATGATCACACCTGGAAAAAATTTCAGGTCGACTTCTATGTTGGAAGTCCGGGAAAACTCGATTGAATATATCGCACACACAAAATTTGAAAATTTCTTAAAATTGACCGTTTAAAGTGTCATGGCTGGAAATAGATTTAAATGAAAGGTCTTATTGATGATCACACCTGGAAAAAATTTCAGGCCGATTTCTATGTTGGAAGTCCGGGAAAACTCGATTGAATATATCGCACACACAAAATTTGAAAATTTCTAAAAATTGACCGTTTAAAGTGTCATGGTTGGAAATAGATTTAAATGAAAGGTCTTATTGATGATCACACCTGGAAAAAGTTTCAGGTCGACTTCTATGTTGGAAGTCCGGGAAAACTCGATTGAATATATCGCACACACAAAATTTGAAAATTTCTTAAAATTGACCGTTTAAAGTGTCATGGCTGGAAATAGATTTAAATGAAAGGTCTTATTGATGATCACACCTGGAAAAAATTTCAGGTCGATTTCTATGTTGGAAGTCCGGGAAAACTCGATTGAATATATCGCACACACAAAATTTGAAAATTTGTAAAAATTGATCGTTTAAAGTGTCATGGCTGGAAATAGATTCAAATGAAACGTCTTATTGATGATCACACCTGGAAAAGATTTCAGGTCGATTTATATGTTGGAAGTCCGGGAAAACTCGATTGAATATATCGCACACACAAAATTTGAAAATTTCTAAAAATTGATCGTTTAAAGTGTCATGGCTAGATATAGATTCAAATCAAAGGTCTTATTGATGATCACACCTGGAAAAAATTTCAGGTCGACTTCTATGTTGGAAGTCCGGGAAAACTCGATTGAATATATCGCACACACAAAATTTGAAAATTTCTTAAAATTGACCGTTTGAAGTGTCATGGCTGGAAATAGATTTAAATGAAAGATCTTATTGATGATCACACCTGGAAAAAATTTCAGGCCGATTTCTATGTTGGAAGTCCGGGAAAACTCGATTGAATATATCGCACACACAAAATTTGAAAATTTCTAAAAATTGACCGTTTAAAGTGTCATGGTTGGAAATAGATTTAAATGAAAGGTCTTATTGATGATCACACCTGGAAAAAGTTTCAGGTCGACTTCTATGTTGGAAGTCCGGGAAAACTCGATTGAATATATCGCACACACAAAATTTGAAAATTTCTTAAAATTGACCGTTAAAAGTGTCATGGCTGGAAATAGATTTAAATGAAAGGTCTTATTGATGATCACACCTGGAAAAAATTTCAGGTCGATTTCTATGTTGGAAGTCCGGGAAAACTCGATTGAATATATCGCACACACAAAATTTGAAAATTTGTAAAAATTGATCGTTTAAAGTGTCATGGCTGGAAATAGATTCAAATGAAAGGTCTTATTGATGATCACACCTGGAAAAGATTTCAGGTCGATTTATATGTTGGAAGTCCGGGAAAACTCGATTGAATATATCGCACACACAAAATTTGAAAATTTCTAAAAATTGACCGTTTAAAGTGTCATGGCTGGAAATAAATTTAAATGAAAGGTCTTATTAATGATGATACATGGAAAAAATTTCAGGTCGATTTCTATGTTGGAAGTCCGGGAAAACTCGATTGAATATATCGCACACACAAAATTTGAAAATTTCTTAAAATTGACCGTTTAAAGTGTCATGGCTGGAAATAGATTTAAATGAAAGGTCTTATTAATGAACACACCTGGAAAAAATTTCAGGTCGATTTCTATGTTGGAAGCCCGGGAAAACTCGATTGAATATATCGCACACACAAAATTTGAAAATTTCTAAAAATTGACCGTTTAAAGTGTCATGGCTGGAAATAAATTTAAATGAAAGGTCTTATTGATAATCACACCTGGAAAAAGTTTCAGGTCGATTTCTATGTTGGAAGTCCGGGAAAACTCGATTGAATATATCGCATACACAAAATTTGAAAATTTCTAAAAATTGACCGTTTAAAGTGTCATGGCTAAAAACAGATTCAAATATAAGGTCTTATTGATGATCACACCTGGAAAAAATTTCAGGTCGATTTCTATGTTGGAAGTCCGGGAAAACTCAATTGAATATATCGCACACACAAAATTTGAAAATTTCTAAAAATTGACCGTTTAAAGTGTCATGGCTGGAAATAGATTCAAATGAAAGGTCTTAATGGTGATGACACATGGAAAAAATTTCAGGTCGATTTCTATGTTGGAAGTCCGGGAAAACTCGATTGAATATATCGCACACACAAAATTTGAAAATTTGTAAAAATTGACCGTTTAAAGTGTCATGGCTGAATATAGATTCAAATGAAAGGACTTATTAATGATCACCTCTGAACAAAATTTTAGGTCGATTTCTATGTTGGAAGTCCGGGAAAACTCGATCGAATATATCGCACACACAAAATTTGAAAATTTCTAAAAATTGACCGTTTAAAGTGTCATGGCTGGAAATAGATTTAAATGAAAGGTCTTATTGATGATCACACCTGGAAAAAATTTCAGGTCGATTTCTATGTTGGAAGTCCGGGAAAACTCGATTGAATATATCGCACACACAAAATTTGAAAATTTCTAAAAATTGATCGTTTAAAGTGTCATGGCTTGAAATAGATTCAAATGAAAGGTCTTATTGATGATCACACCTGGAAAAAATATCAGATCGATTTCTATGTTGGAAGTCCGGGAAAACTCGATTGAATATATCGCACACACAAAATTTGAAAATTTCTAAAAATTGACCGTTTAAAGTGGCATGGCTAATCATTTAAATGATCATTTAAATGATAAAACAACCACTGAGGGTTGCGTTAACATTGTTATATTTAGAATTACACTTTTTCACCGATTTATTGGGCAGCATGTAACTTATAATTTTATTTTTTTTTTCTTGATTAGGTTAGTCGTCTGCGAATATTTTGCTTAAACATAAAAATATTTTATCTTATATGCGGGCGTAATTTGATTAGTGGAAAAATATGCTTCTAAATATTCGCACGAAAATTCGCACTCAATCAGTTGCTTTGAGAGTCGCATTAATATTTATTTATTTATTTATTTATTTATTTAATATAAATGTTTGAAGTTCTTATGAACTTATTACATTAGTGGCAACTACTTATTTTAATTTATTTCTAATTTATTAATTGAATTAACCTATAGGTGTGCAGCAACATTTTAGCGATTCATCAACTTGAAATTGGCAAAAAAAAATAGAATTGTGATTTTATTAAGGTGAAGAAAAGTATTTTTTCCGAAACACGGCAGGGGATTTAGATTTCTTAACGTTATTACTTAACGAATTCCACATGCTAACTCCCCTCACGAAAAATGATGAATTCATCAGATTACATTTATTAATAGCCGGAGTCAAAAGATGAATGCGACGATTGGAAGACGAAACCAATTTCTCTACAATATAGGTGGGTTGTTTGTACTTTAAGAACTTGAAAATGTATAAACAAACTCGAAACTCATAGAATTCAGCAAAAGAACAACCAAGTAATGAATTACTAAAATTCGAGATGTGGTCGTACTTTCTTAGCCCGTATACATATCTCACACAAGAATTAAATATCAATCGAAGTTCATTAAAGTACTTCTTCTTTAATTCAAAGAAGACAATATCGCCGTACAAAAAATGTGGAAGGATGTAAGATTTCACTAATTGGAGTCTAAGATTGGTATTAAAACACTTCGTGGTAGCCCATAACATTCTTAATAAAAAAATTACTCGATTACAAACTGTTTCGATGTGGTAACTCCAGCATAAGCACTTGTCAAAAGTTAATCCTAAATTATTCACAGAATCAGAGAAATCAATCTCTTCTCCTAGTACGCTGATTTTAGGTAGGTTGTGTGTAATATGACAATTATCACATATAATAATGTTAACGCAACCCTCAGGGGTTGTTTTATCGACTTTACAGTATGCACTACACAAATACCCGTGATTTAAATGATTTAGTAGCCATTAGTTATCGTCGTATTGTGTAAGAAATAAGCAATATTCTATTTTGTTAGTTTATTAATTATGTATTAAACACAATTTTGTAATTTTACTCTCTGAGAGAGTAAACAATTTTTTTCGATTTAAAACAAAATAAAAATTTTTTTTTTCGTTTTAGTATATAAGAAAAAAATTTCCTCAATGTATTTAATGCTGATTTAGTTTTCGTGCTGTAAACGTCGTTTAGTGTTTTTCAAAAGTGATTTTAGTTTTTTTGTGCCGCTTACAAGTTTTTTTTAAAACTACCGACCCTCGCTTTGATTTTGGACATTCTACAACTGCCTTTTCTAAATATTGACCTTATTTGCTATTCTATTTTGGATATTCTTATTTGCCGGCTCTAGTATTTGTTTGTTATTTTTATTTTATTACATTTTTTGTAATTTTGATACTTTCGACCCCCGCTTTGATTTTGGACATTCTACAACTGCCTTTTCTAAATATTGACCTTATTTGCTATTTTATTTTGGATATTCTTATTTGTCGGTTCTAGTGTTTGATAGTGTTTAATAGATACTATTATTATTATTATTATTATTATTATATTATTCCTGGCCATCTTAACAAAATTAATAGAAATAATTTTTTTGTTAATTTTGAACAATTTACTTTGTATTAATATAAAATCGCATTTCTTCTATAATTACCATTTGTGTTTTAAAAAAATCAATATGCCAGTTAATTCGTTTACTGTAGATTCCAACAATATAGTAGTTCTTGCAGAAGCGATAGCTAAAGAAGTCGCTGTATTTGAAGATGTAAGGTTTGGATCCATAAATATTAATTCCTTATTTTATAAAGTATGTCAAAGTATTGTTGGCCTGAACTGTACCAATCCTAACAGATTAAAATTAAAAAGATTATTTGAACAAAATATTGATTTTCGAAATTTGATTATAGAAAAACTTGAGAGCAATGTTAAAGTTCAACCGATTAATATTAGTAATGATAATGGAAATATTATGCAGGAAACGGATGTAATGCTAAATGTTATTGAACCTGAAGTCGATTGTAGTTTAGGAAAAATTAACATTATTAGCGTAGAAATATTAAATAGTTCAAATAAATACTCCTATTTAATAAATGAAAATGAAGGCCTCAAGCTGTTAGATACTAATCCATTAGAAGCCCTTCAAACTAACGGAAACGGATTCCCCGCAAATAATAATTTTGATGTTTTTAATAGTGATTATGATGAACTGAAGGTTCCTGTCAAAAAACCTGAAAATAAACAAAAATTGATAAAATATAATTCAAAAAAAAATTTTTTTAATACCAAGTGTAATATGGAATTTACAGAGATTGAATGGCAAACCGAAATTTTAGATGAATATTCACAAAAATTAAAAACTAATTCATATATGGATATGATTAGATCAAAATTTGTATTGTTTTTCCCTTGCATTATTAATGTAAGGGACACCAAATTAACAGAGAATACTCTAACTATTTATACACGAAAATGTGCACACTTCCTTTGCCCAAGGTTTTATAAATTTACTTATAACCGAAAATCGGACGTAAAAATGTTTTCAATCCACTCTTATGGGGGTGAAATTCATCACACAAAAGAGTTAACCAACCAACTAAAAGGTAAAAGTAGAGATAACATTAAAAAAAGATTATCAACTAGTTATGCCACCGACCTGCAGAATGAGTTGCAAAAAGACTGCAATTTAGAATTAAAATCTAAAGGTAATCTGACCAGCTACAAAGGCCTTACTGTCCTTAATGTTGCGCGCTCTGAAGCTCTTGCAGCTCTAGATGATGACCGTGATGACATTAAAGATTTATTAAAAAAAATGAACAAAAATGATTCGTGTTTACAATATTTAATGATAAAGCCGTTTACAGTTTATTCGTTGTCAAATAGTCAAATAAAAGTGCTATCGAAGTTAGGTAGTCAAAATATTATTTTAGTAGCCCACATAGATGCTACTGGGTCCGTTGTACGTAAGCCACAAATAGTTGAACACCAAATTTTTTATTATGCGGGAGTAGTGAATATCAAAAATGTTGATGGCAAAACTGGTATGAATTTTCCATTTATGGAGATGATCACTAGTCTACAAACCTCGTTCAACATACGAATTTTTTTGGAATTTTTTAAAAATGAGTTTAAAAAAAAATCGAACATCCGTTGGCCTGTATTCCAACATGTAGTCACGGACTTTAGTCGTGCAATAATTAACGCCGTTTCCTTGGGATGGAATCAGATCGATTTATTAAATTATATAAATTTAAGTTACGAATGGTTGCATGGAAACAAATTAGAACAATTCAATTCATTTGTGCATATACATTTATGCTATGCTCATCTGAAAAAAAACTTTTCGCGTGTTATAAACAAACATTTTAATAACAGTAAGCATTCATTAAGCATCAAGTTTAAAGTTCTGGGTTGCCTAGATGCAATAATGAATGAACCTGATTTTAAAAGAATTAAGAAAATATGGACTTTATTATTTAACATCTGCGACGAAAAGGATGCAGCAGTTGCTGAAAATTCAATTGTTGATTTAGCCATAATGTTGGAAGAAAACCAATTTCATGAGCCAAACTACGAAACCTTTAATGTTGACGACATTCCCATTATCCCTAATTTTGACGTAGATGACGATCCAAAAATTAAGAGGTTATACGAAACCAGCAAATTTTATTTAGAATTTTCTTCAATTTCCATTTTTAAGCCACATGAGAACTCGGAGAGCATCACAAATATATTTTACCAACCGAAATTTTTACTTGAGATTTTAAAAGATTTTATACCTTTTCTTCCATTATGGACGCCAATTTTACGGTATTTAGAAAAGCGTGAGATCCCTACCGTACATTTTACAAATGCTGCCGTTGAAAGCTATTTTGGAGAAATGAAAAATAATCTTGATAAAAACGCAGTCAAAATAGGAAAACGTCCTCTTAAAGCAGGCAGGTTTTTAGAATTTACGAAAAAATCAATCAATTTCAAAATCGAAAGTTTTCTTAACGAGTTTCCTAGATCAGGTTTTACAAATACAAAACGAAAGAATCCTGTTATAGATGAACTTGATCCAATTGAATATTGGCGGCATTCAAAAAAAAATTCAGCCATGAAACATTTTTCAAAAGTTTCATTGTCTTCTAGAAATTCGCCGATTAGCCAATGTTCTGAGGATACAACGGTGGGAGATGACCATGATCCGCGCAACAAAAAATTTTCTAATAACTTATTAAAAGACGTTAAACATTATTATAAACATTATATAATAGATGATACGTACGTCAACTACGCAGTGGGGAAAATAAACAATAAAATTATACGTTTCGACAGCTTCAATTCTTTATCTGGGAAAAACTGGATCGAAAATGAAATTGCCGATATTTGGTTAAATTTAGTCGCAAAACAGTATTCGGATTGCCAAGTGGAATCCTACTCATTTTGTTCAATACTGTTTTTTTCGAATAACACATCTGAAGAGTTTAAAAATATGGCCAAAAATTTCATATTATGCAAGCAAATTTTGGTAATGCCAATTTTTGACGAAAATAAACGACACTTTCATTTAGTGATCGTAGATTGCAGAAAGAGTCAATATCTCGTATATGATTCGATTGAACTAGACGCAGATATGAAAACAAGTGCAAAAATATATTATGAAAATTGTTTCAACAACTTCATAAAATTTATTTCATTTTATAATGAAATGGAAAAAAATAATTACTTTCCACAAAAAATAAACCCCATATTTTTTCCTGATTGCTACAAGCAGACCGGAAACAATGATTGTGGTGTTTACATGATGGTCCACAGTGAACTATACATGAAGTATAAATTTGTACCCAAAAATTATTATATTAATATTTCGCGCAAAAGAATCCAGATTCAATATGACATTTTAAAAAATAGCGAATGTATGCAAGATATTTGCCTTATGTGTGGTGAAAATGTCAATTTAACTGGGAATTCTATTAGATGTTCGAAGTGCCAGCGTTATAGTCATGACATTGAAGTTGGTGTGGACGTTAACGATTTTAATTTAAACGACCCGTTTTATTGTCCACTTTGTTCTAAATAATCAACTATTTAATTAGAAAATATATTGAAAAATGAATTACATAAAAATTCCAAAAAACATAAAAAATATAAAATTAAAAAAAAACTAAAAAAAAAATATAAAATTAAAAAATAAAAAAAAGCAAAAAATTAAAAAAAACAAAAAAAAAAGATATAAAATTTAAAAAACTAAAAAAAAATGTAAAATATGGAGAGCGAAGTCCTAGATTCATACCTCCTCGTGGTGCTCTCTGGGTCACTCAAAATGAATCAGGCAGCGTAAGGGGGCGATGCAAGGGAATCCCAACGGCCTATAGTCATTGACACTACATGTCACGGCGAGATATTGGTGCCATAAAACCAATACCAAATGACCGCCTGTTCATGTGTTATCAAGCGGCTCGCTATATAAATGTGTTCTCGGTAGGACTGGATGCCATAAGGTTGCAAACGTAACTAGTAGGTTCAGTGGCAGACTAACAACCTTTTCTCGTAAAGACAAATAAGTTATGAATCACCGACCAAATGGCACAGTGGTTTGGCATTTGGATCGGGAGGTACCGGGTTCAAATCCCGATAGGGGCAGGATAAAAGGTAATTTTTATCAACAGATTACGATCTGTGGTGAAATGGAACACATCTATGACCCCTGATGGCGTGCAAAACTAATGGGCCGACCCATCTTCCATACCACTATAGGCTCGCATGGAGCTATGCAACGTGCAGGTGATAAAATCGGACATATAGCCGTACGTCAGCGATTTGGCAAGCAATGCGTAAAGTAAGACGTCAAAAGCGAACCGCGAAATAGTTGGGAATGCTGCGGCCCCAGAACAGATTGCATAGATTAAAAACATAAAAAAAAACATAAAAGTTATGAATCCTACTCAAAGACTCGATCTAAACGGTCGAATTTTTGAAATTTCCAAATTATATGTGAGTGATGTATTCAATCAAATTTTCCCGGTCTCACAACATGAAAATTGGCTTTAATATTTTTCCAGGTGTGAGCATAAATAAGACCTTTGATTTAAATCCTTTTCCAGCCATGACACTTTAAACGGTCAATTTTAGAGATTTTGAATCTTCATATGTGCGATATATTCAATCGAGTTTTCCCGGACTCTCAACATGAAAATTACCCTGACGTTTTTTTTAATTAATACATTATTAATGCACTTCATTTTAATATTTTCCGAATATGTCACTTTACATGCGTTTTACATCTTACCTTCGCACACATCTAATACAGCACTTACAGAAATTTGGTCTGTTATATTAGTTCTAATAGTTTCGTATAAAATTTATATTTTAATAGTTTTAGTTGATTTTAAGAAGTAATACAATCATAATTTATAATAAAAAAATTATTTTCCGACATAAAATTTGGATTTGCATTGTCGATATTAATCGGCTGTCATTTAATCTTTCTAATATTTAATCTGCATTATCGGCATTATTCGGCTGGATGTTTCTGTGGATTTTTGAACACTTTATATATTTTATTAAACCGAATTTTTCCGGACACCCCACATAGAAATAGACTTGAAATTTTTTCCAGAGGTGATCATTAATAAGTCCTTTCATTTGAATCTATTTCGAGCCATGACACTTTAAACGGTCAGTTTTTAGAAATTTTCAAATTTTGTATGTGCGATATATTCAATCGAGTTTTCCCGGACTTCCAACATAGAAATCGACCTGAAATTTTTTCCAGGTGTGATCATCAATAAGACCTCTCATTTGAATCTATATTCAGCCATGACACTTTAAACGGTCAATTTTTAGAAATTTTCAAATTTTGTGTGTGCGATATATTCGATCGAGTTTTCCCGGACTTCCAACATAGAAATCGACCTGAAATTTTTTTCAGGTGTCATCATCAGTAAGGCCTTTCATTTGAATCTATTTCCAGCCATGACACTTTAAACGATCAATTTTTAGAAATTTTCAAATTTTGTGTGTGCGATATATTCGATCGAGTTTTCCCGGACTTCCAACATAGAAATCGACCTAAACTTTTTTTCAGGTGTGATCATCAATAAGTCCTTTCATTTGAATCTATTTCGAGCCATGACACTTTAAACGGTCAGTTTTTAGAAATTTTCAAATTTTGTATGTGCGATATATTCGATCGAGTTTTCCCGGACTTCCAACATAGAAATCGACCTGAAATTTTTTTCAGGTGTCATCATCAGTAAGGCCTTTCATTTGAATCTATTTCCAGCCATGACACTTTAAACGATCAATTTTTAGAAATTTTCAAATTTTGTGTGTGCGATATATTCGATCGAGTTTTCCCGGACTTCCAACATAGAAATCGACCTGAAATTTTTTCAAGGTGTGAGCATCAATAAGACCTTTCATTTGAATCTATTTCCAGCCATGACACTTTAAACGGTCAATTTTTAGAAATTTTCAAATTTTGTGTGTGCGATATATTCGATTGAGTTTTCCCGGACTTCCAACATAGAAATCGACCTAAAATTTTGTTCAGAAGTGATCATTAATAAGTCCTTTCATTTGAATCTATTTCGAGCCATGACACTTTAAACGGTCAATTTTTAGAAATTTTCAAATTTTGTGTGTGCGATATATTCGATCGAGTTTTCCCGGACTTCCAACATAGAAATCGACCTGAATTTTTTTCCAGGTGTGAGCATCAATAAGACCATTCATTTGAATCTATTTCCAGCCATGACACTTTAAACGGTCAATTTTTAGAAATTTTCAAATTTTGTGTGTGCGATATATTCAATCGAGTTTTCCCGGACTTCCAACATAGAAATCGACCTGAAATTTTTTCAAGGTGTGAGCATCAATAAGACCTTTCATTTGAATCTATTTCCAGCCATGACACTTTAAACGGTCAATTTTTAGAAAGTTTCAAATTTTGTGTGTGCGATATATTCAATCGAGTATTCCCGGACTTCCAACATAGAAATCGACCTGAAACTTTTTCCATGTGTCATCATTAATAAGACCTTTCATTTGAATCTATTTCCAGCCATGACACTTTAAACGGTCAGTTTTTAGAAATTTTCAAATTTTGTGTGTGCGATATATTCGATCGAGTTTTCCCGGACTTCCAACATAGAAATCGACCTGAAATTTTTTCCATGTGTCATCACCATTAAGACCTTTCATTTGAATCTATTTCCAGCCATGACACTTTAAACGGTCAATTTTTAGAAATTTTCAAATTTTGTGTGTGCGATATATTCAATTGAGTTTTCCCGGACTTCCAACATAGAAATCGACCTGAAATTTTTTCCAGGTGTGATCATCAATAAGACCTTATATTTGAATCTGTTTTTAGCCATGACACTTTAAACGGTCAGTTTTTAGAAATTTTCAAATTTTGTGTGTGCGATATATTCAATCAAGTTTTCCCGGACTTCCAACATAGAAATCGACCTGAAATTTTTTCCAGGTGTGTTCATTAATAAGACCTTTCATTTAAATCTATTTCCAGCCATGACACTTTAAACGGTCAATTTTTAGAAATTTTCAAATTTTGTGTGTGCGATATATTCAATCGAGTTTTCCCGGACTTCCAACATAGAAATCGACCTGAAATTTTTTCCATGTGTCATCATTAATAAGACCTTTTATTTAAATTTATTTCCAGCCATGACACTTTAAACAGTCAATTTTTAGAAATTTTCAAATTTTGTGTGTGCGATATATTCAATCGAGTATTCCCGGACTTCCAACATAGAAATCGACCTGAAATTTTTTCCATGTGTCATCATCAATAAGACCTTTCATTTGAATCTATTTCCAGTCATGACACTTTAAACGGTCAGTTTTTAGAAATTTTCAAATTTTGTGTGTGCGATATATTCGATCGAGTTTTCCCGGACTTCCAACATAGAAATCGACCTAAACTTTTTTTCAGGTGTGATCATCAATAAGTCCTTTCATTTGAATCTATTTCGAGCCATGACACTTTAAACGGTCAGTTTTTAGAAATTTTCAAATTTTGTGTGTGCGATGCGATATATTCAATCGAGTATTCCCGGACTTCCAACATAGAAATCGACCTGAAATTTTTTCCATGTGTCATCATCAATAAGACCTTTCATTTGAATCTATTTCCAGCCATGACACTTTAAACGGTCAGTTTTTAGAAATTTTCAAATTTTGTGTGTGCGATATATTCAATCGAGTTTTCCCGGACTTCCAACATAGAAATCGACCTGAAATTTTTTCCATGTATCATCATTAATAAGTCCTTTCATATAAATTTATTTCCAGCCATGACACTTTAAACGGTCAATTTTTAGAAATTTTCAAATTTTGTGTGTGCGATATATTCGATCGAGTTTTCCCGGACTTCCAACATAGAAATCGACCTGAAATTTTTTCCAGGTGTGAGCAACAAAAAGACCTTTCATTTGAATTTATTTCCAGCCATGACACTTTAAACGGTAAATTTTTAGAAATTTTCAAATTTTGTGTGTGCGATATATTCGATCGAGTTTTCCCGGACTTCCAACATAGAAATCGACTTCAAATTTTGTTCAGAGGTGATCATTAATAAGTCCTTTCATTTGAATCTATTTCGAGCCATGACACTTTAAACGGTCAATTTTTAGAAATTTTCAAATTTTGTGTGTGCGATATATTCGATCGAGTTTTCCCGGACTTCCAACATAGAAATCGACCTGAAATTTTTTCCAGGTGTGAGCATCAATAAGACCATTCATTTGAATCTATTTCCAGCCATGACACTTTAAACGGTCAATTTTTAGAAATTTTCAAATTTTGTGTGTGCGATATATTCAATCGAGTTTTCCCGGACTTCCAACATAGAAATCGACCTGAAATTTTTTCCAGGTGTGAGCATCAATAAGACCTTTCATTTGAATCTATTTCCAGCCATGACACTTTAAACGGTCAATTTTTAGAAATTTTCAAATTTTGTGTGTGCGATATATTCAATAGAGTATTCCCGGACTTCCAACATAGAAATCGACCTGAAATTTTTTCCATATGTCATCATCAATAAGACCTTTCATTTGAATCTGTTTCCAGCCATGACACTTTAAACGGTCAGTTTTTAGAAATTTTCAAATTTTGTATGTGCGATATATTCAATCGAGTTTTCCCGGACTTCCAACATAGAAATTGACCTGAAATTTTTTCCAGGTGTGATCATCAATAGGACCTCTCATTTGAATCTATATTCAGCCATGACACTTTAAACGGTCAATTTTTAGAAATTTTCAAATTTTGTGTGTGCGATATATTCGATCGAGTTTTCCCGGACTTCCAACATAGAAATCGACCTGAAATTTTTTTCAGGTGTCATCATCAGTAAGGCCTTTCATTTGAATGTATTTCCAGCCATGACACTTTAAACGATCAATTTTTAGAAATTTTCAAATTTTGTGTGTGCGATATATTCGATCGAGTTTTCCCGGACTTCCAACATAGAAATCGACCTAAACTTTTTTTCAGGTGTGATCATCAATAAGTCCTTTCATTTGAATCTATTTCGAGCCATGACACTTTAAACGGTCAGTTTTTAGAAATTTTCAAATTTTGTATGTGCGATATATTCAATCGAGTTTTCCCGGACTTCCAACATAGAAATCGACCTGAAATTTTTTCCAGGTGTGATCATCAATAAGACCTCTCATTTGAATCTATATTCAGCCATGACACTTTAAACGGTCAATTTTTAGAAATTTTCAAATTTTGTGTGTGCGATATATTCGATCGAGTTTTCCCGGACTTCCAACATAGAAATCGACCTAAACTTTTTTTCAGGTGTGATCATCAATAAGTCCTTTCATTTGAATCTATTTCGAGCCATGACACTTTAAACGGTCAGTTTTTAGAAATTTTCAAATTTTGTGTGTGCGATATATTCGATCGAGTTTTCCCGGACTTCCAACATAGAAATCGACCTGAAATTTTTTTCAGGTGTCATCATCAGTAAGGCCTTTCATTTGAATCTATTTCCAGCCATGACACTTTAAACGATCAATTTTTAGAAATTTTCAAATTTTGTGTGTGCGATATATTCGATCGAGTTTTCCCGGACTTCCAACATAGAAATCGACTTGAAATTTTTTCCAGGTGTGATCATCTATAAGACCTTTCATTTGAATGTATTTCCAGCCATGACACTTTAAACGGTCAATTTTTAGAAATTTTCAAATTTTGTGTGTGCGATATATTCGATCGAGTTTTCCCGGACTTCCAACATAGAAATCGACCTGAAATTTTTTCCAGGTGTGATCATCAATAAGACCTCTCATTTGAATCTATATTCAGCCATGACACTTTAAACGGTCAATTTTTAGAAATTTTCAAATTTTGTGTGTGCGATATATTCGATCGAGTTTTCCCGGACTTCCAACATAGAAATCGACCTGAAATTTTTTTCAGGTGTCATCATCAGTAAGGCCTTTCATTTGAATCTATTTCCAGCCATGACACTTTAAACGATCAATTTTTAGAAATTTTCAAATTTTGTGTGTGCGATATATTCGATCGAGTTTTCCCGGACTTCCAACATAGAAATCGACTTGAAATTTTTTCCAGGTGTGATCATCTATAAGACCTTTCATTTGAATCTATTTCCAGCCATGACACTTTAAACGGTCAATTTTTAGAAATTTTCAAATTTTGTGTGTGCGATATATTCGATCGAGTTTTCCCGGACTTCCAACATAGAAATCGACCTGAAATTTTTTCAAGGTGTGAGCATCAATAAGACCTTTCATTTGAATCTATTTCCAGCCATGACACTTTAAACGGTCAATTTTTAGAAATTTTCAAATTTTGTGTGTGCGATATATTCGATCGAGTTTTCCCGGACTTCCAACATAGAAATCGACCTAAAATTTTGTTCAGAAGTGATCATTAATAAGTCCTTTCATTTGAATCTATTTCGAGCCATGACACTTTAAACGGTCAATTTTTAGAAATTTTCAAATTTTGTGTGTGCGATATATTCGATCGAGTTTTCCCGGACTTCCAACATAGAAATCGACCTGAAATTTTTTCCAGGTGTGAGCATCAATAAGACCATTCATTTGAATCTATTTCTAGCCATGACACTTTAAACGGTCAATTTTTAGAAATTTTCAAATTTTGTGTGTGCGATATATTCAATCGAGTTTTCCCGGACTTCCAACATAGAAATCGACCTGAAATTTTTTCAAGGTGTGAGCATCAATAAGACCTTTCATTTGAATCTATTTCCAGCCATGACACTTTAAACGGTCAATTTTTAGAAAGTTTCAAATTTTGTGTGTGCGATATATTCAATCGAGTATTCCCGGACTTCCAACATAGAAATCGACCTGAAATTTTTTCCATGTGTCATCATCAATAAGACCTTTCATTTGAATCTATTTCCAGCCATGACACTTTAAACGGTCAGTTTTTAGAAATTTTCAAATTTTGTGTGTGCGATATATTCGATCGAGTTTTCCCGGACTTCCAACATAGAAATCGACCTAAACTTTTTTTCAGGTGTGATCATCAATAAGTCCTTTCATTTGAATCTATTTCGAGCCATGACACTTTAAACGGTCAGTTTTTAGAAATTTTCAAATTTTGTGTGTGCGATATATTCAATCGAGTTTTCCCGGACTTCCAACATAGAAATCGACCTGAAACTTTTTCCAGGTGTGATCATCAATAAGACCTTTCATTCGAATCTATATCTAGCCATGACACTTTAAACGATCAATTTTTAGAAATTTTCAAATTTTGTGTGTGCGATATATTCAATCGAGTTTTCCCGAACTTCCAACATAGAAATCGGCCTGAAATTTTTTCCAGGTGTGATCATCAATAAGTCCTTTCATTTAAATCTATTTCCAACCATGACAATTTAAACGGTCAATTTTTAGAAATTTTCAAATTTTGTGTGTGCGATATATTCAATCGAGTTTTCCCGGACTTCCAACATAGAAATCGATCTGATATTTTTTCCAGGTGTGATCATCAATAAGACCTTTCATTTGAATCTATTTCAAGCCATGACACTTTAAACGATCAATTTTTAGAAATTTTCAAATTTTGTGTGTGCGATATATTCAATCGAGTTTTCCCGGACTTCCAACATAGAAATCGACCTGAAAATTTTTTCCATGTGTCATCATTAATAAGACCTTTCATTTAAATTTATTTCCAGCCATGACACTTTAAACGGTCAATTTTTAGAAATTTTCAAATTTTGTGTGTGCGATATATTCGATCGAGTTTTCCCGGACTTCCAACATAGAAATCGACCTAAAATTTTGTTCAGAGGTGATCATTAATAAGTCCTTTCATTTGAATCTATATTCAGCCATGACACTTTAAACGGTCAATTTTTAGAAATTTTCAAATTTTGTGTGTGCGATATATTCAATCGAGTTTTCCCGGACTTCCAACATAGAAATCGACCTGAAATTTTTTCCATGTGTCATCACCATTAAGACCTTTCATTTGAATCTATTTCCAGCCATGACACTTTAAACGGTCAATTTTTAGAAATTTTCAAATTTTGTATGTGCGATATATTCAATTGAGTTTTCCCGGACTTCCAACATAGAAATCGACCTGAAATTTTTTCCAGGTGTGATCATCAATAAGACCTTATATTTGAATCTGTTTTTAGCCATGACACTTTAAACGGTCAGTTTTTAGAAATTTTCAAATTTTGTGTGTGCGATATATTCGATCGAGTTTTCCCGGACTTCCAACATAGAAATCGACCTAAACTTTTTTTCAGGTGTGATCATCAATAAGTCCTTTCATTTGAATCTATTTCGAGCCATGACACTTTAAACGGTCAGTTTTTAGAAATTTTCAAATTTTGTGTGTGCGATGCGATATATTCAATCGAGTATTCCCGGACTTCCAACATAGAAATCGATCTGATATTTTTTCCAGGTGTGATCATCAATAAGACCTTTCATTTGAATCTATTTCAAGCCATGACACTTTAAACGATCAATTTTTAGAAATTTTCAAATTTTGTGTGTGCGATATATTCAATCGAGTTTTCCCGGACTTCCAACATAGAAATCGACCTGAAATTTTTTCCAGGTGTGGTCATCATTAAGACCTTTCATTTAAATCTATTTCCAGCCATGACACTTTAAACGGTCAATTTTTAGAAATTTTCAAATTTTGTGTGTGCGATATATTCAATCGAGTTTTCCCGGACTTCCAACATAGAAATCGACCTGAAAATTTTTTCCATGTGTCATCATTAATAAGACCTTTCATTTAAATTTATTTCCAGCCATGACACTTTAAACGGTCAATTTTTAGAAATTTTCAAATTTTGTGTGTGCGATATATTCGATCGAGTTTTCCCGGACTTCCAACATAGAAATCGACCTAAAATTTTGTTCAGAGGTGATCATTAATAAGTCCTTTCATTTGAATCTATATTCAGCCATGACACTTTAAACGGTCAATTTTTAGAAATTTTCAAATTTTGTGTGTGCGATATATTCAATCGAGTTTTCCCGGACTTCCAACATAGAAATCGACCTGAAATTTTTTCCATGTGTCATCACCATTAAGACCTTTCATTTGAATCTATTTCCAGCCATGACACTTTAAACGGTCAATTTTTAGAAATTTTCAAATTTTGTGTGTGCGATATATTCAATTGAGTTTTCCCGGACTTCCAACATAGAAATCGACCTGAAATTTTTTCCAGGTGTGATCATCAATAAGACCTTATATTTGAATCTGTTTTTAGCCATGACACTTTAAACGGTCAATTTTTAGAAATTTTCAAATTTTGTGTGTGCGATATATTCAATCAAGTTTTCCTGGACTTCCAACATAGAAATCGACCTGAAATTTTTTCCAGGTGTGTTCATTAATAAGACCTTTCATTTAAATCTATTTCCAGCCATGACACTTTAAACGGTCAATTTTTAGAAATTTTCAAATTTTGTGTGTGCGATATATTCAATCGAGTTTTCCCGGACTTCCAACATAGAAATCGACCTGAAATTTTTTCCATGTGTCATCATTAATAAGACCTTTCATTTAAATTTATTTCCAGCCATGACACTTTAAACGGTCAATTTTTAGAAATTTTCAAATTTTGTGTGTGCGATATATTCAATCGAGTTTTCCCGGACTTCCAACATATAAATCGACCTGAAATCTTTTCCAGGTGTGATCATAAATAAGACCTTTCATTTGAATCTATTTCCAGCCATGACACTTTAAACGATCAATTTTTACAAATTTTCAAATTTTGTGTGTGCGATATATTCAATCGAGTTTTCCCGGACTTCCAACATAGAAATCGATCTGAAATTTTTTCCATGTGTCATCATTAATAAGTCCTTTCATATAAATTTATTTCCAGCCATGACACTTTAAACGGTCAATTTTTAGAAATTTTCAAATTTTGTGTGTGCGATATATTCGATCGAGTTTTCCCGGACTTCCAACATAGAAATCGACCTGAAATTTTTTCCAGGTGTGAGCAACAAAAAGACCTTTCATTTGAATTTATTTCCAGCCATGACACTTTAAACGGTAAATTTTTAGAAATTTTCAAATTTTGTGTGTGCGATATATTCGATCGAGTTTTCCCGGACTTCCAACATAGAAATCGACTTCAAATTTTGTTCAGAGGTGATCATTAATAAGTCCTTTCATTTGAATCTATTTCGAGCCATGACACTTTAAACGGTCAATTTTTAGAAATTTTCAAATTTTGTGTGTGCGATATATTCGATCGAGTTTTCCCGGACTTCCAACATAGAAATCGACCTAAACTTTTTTTCAGGTGTGATCATCAATAATCATCTTTCATTTGAATCTATTTCGAGCCATGACACTTTAAACGGTCAGTTTTTAGAAATTTTCAAATTTTGTGTGTGCGATGCGATATATTCAATCGAGTATTCCCGGACTTCCAACATAGAAATCGATCTGATATTTTTTCCAGGTGTGATCATCAATAAGACCTTTCATTTGAATCTATTTCAAGCCATGACACTTTAAACGATCAATTTTTAGAAATTTTCAAATTTTGTGTGTGCGATATATTCAATCGAGTTTTCCCGGACTTCCAACATAGAAATCGACCTGAAATTTTTTCCATGTGTCATCATTAATAAGTCCTTTCATATAAATTTATTTCCAGCCATGACACTTTAAACGGTCAATTTTTAGAAATTTTCAAATTTTGTGTGTGCGATATATTCGATCGAGTTTTCCCGGACTTCCAACATAGAAATCGACCTGAAATTTTTTCCAGGTGTGAGCAACAAAAAGACCTTTCATTTGAATTTATTTCCAGCCATGACACTTTAAACGGTAAATTTTTAGAAATTTTCAATTAAATGTGTGCGATATATTCGATCGAGTTTTCCCGGACTTCCAACATAGAAATCGACTTCAAATTTTGTTCAGAGGTGATCATTAATAAGTCCTTTCATTTGAATCTATTTCGAGCCATGACACTTTAAACGGTCAATTTTTAGAAATTTTCAAATTTTGTGTGTGCGATATATTCGATCGAGTTTTCCCGGACTTCCAACATAGAAATCGACCTGAAATTTTTTCCAGGTGTGAGCATCAATAAGACCATTCATTTGAATCTATTTCCAGCCATGACACTTTAAACGGTCAATTTTTAGAAATTTTCAAATTTTGTGTGTGCGATATATTCAATCGAGTTTTCCCGGACTTCCAACATAGAAATCGACCTGAAATTTTTTCCATGTGTCATCATCAATAAGACCTTTCATTTGAATCTGTTTCCAGCCATGACACTTGAAACGGTCAGTTTTTAGAAATTTTCAAATTTTGTATGTGCGATATATTCAATCGAGTTTTCCCGGACTTCCAACATAGAAATCGACCTGAAATTTTTTCCAGGTGTGATCATCAATAAGACCTCTCATTTGAATTTATATTCAGCCATGACACTTTAAACGGTCAATTTTTAGAAATTTTCAAATTTTGTGTGTGCGATATATTCGATCGAGTTTTCCCGGACTTCCAACATAGAAATCGACCTGAAATTTTTTTCAGGTGTCATCATCAGTAAGGCCTTTCATTTGAATCTATTTCCAGCCATGACACTTTAAACGATCAATTTTTAGAAATTTTCAAATTTTGTGTGTGCGATATATTCGATCGACTTTTCCCGGACTTCCAACATAGAAATCGACCTGAAATTTTTTCCAGGTGTGAGCATCAATAAGACCTTTCATTTGAATCTATTTCCAGCTATGACACTTTAAACGGTCAGTTTTTAGAAATTTTCAAATTTTGTGTATGCGATATATTCAATTAAGTTTTCCCTAATTCTCCACACGAAAATTGACCTGTCCTTTTTAAATAATATTTATTAGATGAAGTGCTGTTTAAAATATTCTCCAAACTTGTTACTATAGAGGCATTTCACGCCTTACCTCCCCAAACATCTAATTCGGCACTTAGAAAATTTTGGATTCGTTTATTAGTTTTAATTGTTTCGAATGAAAATTTATTTTACATTTTGTTAGTTAACCAACCTTTTATGAATAACAAAATAAACATTTAAAACATTAAATTCGTATCTGTATTATCGACATTTTTCGGCTGGGATGTTACCGACAAAAATCGGCTGTCATTTTCGTTTGATTAGTTTGAATCTACATTATCGACATTTTTCGGCTGGAGTCGGCTAACTTTAATAGGGTAAAATTGTATCTTGTTATTTTTAATAGTTGGTAACAATTACATTTTAAACGTGAAAATGAAAATACAACTAAATACACTCCGCTTCATTTAATTACGACCACCAATTATATTGATTTCAAATGTCAATAACTTCCATATTTACCGATCAAACGGCACAGTGGTTAAGCTTTGGCGTTTGGATCGGGAGGTACCGGGTTCGAATCCAGATAGGGACAGGATGCAAAGCGGAAATTTCCTCATCAGATTACGACCGGCGATGAAAAGGAACTCAACTATGACAGCCTGTCGGAGTGCAGAGTTTAAGGGCCGACCCATTTTCCATGCTAGTACTGTAAGCTGGTATGGAGTTATGCAATGTGCAGGTGCGGAAATCTATAGACTACTACGAAAATCGGACCTACAGTCGTACGTCCTCGACTTGGCTAACAACGGCGTAAAAATAAGGACGGGAAGAGCGAACCGCGAAAGAGTTGGGACGGCCTCTGACCGAGAACAGATGGCAAAGATAAAAAAAACTTCCATATTTGTGAAACGGGAATATTAATTTTTACTTGTATTTAAGGGTAAATTATCGCTCATTGAAATAACGGTAAAACCAGATGAACAGGTTGGTGATTCTGGTAAGAACAGCCAAATTTTTTATCTTAATTAGTGTTGATTTGTTATTTATAATTAAACTTATTATTAAAACAAACACATTTTAGGAAAATGCGTAAGGTACTTTCACAAGGTGAAAAAACAAAAATCAAAATTTTAAAGTAAGAAGTAAGGATACTCAAATCGTGAAATAGAAAAAACTTAGTAGGAGGGAAAACTGTTCTAGGATTTTTCATCAATAATATTGAAAATTATTTTAGAAATAGAATGCCTTGCAGAGACCACAACATTCACGGATAAACGGGCAATTATTCAGTCGGCAAAAATTAAAGCAAAAAGCTGGAGTCAAAGGCAGCATCCTCGTATCAATGATTTAACGATTGATTAACTGTACTAAGCATCGTAATGCATCACGTAAAGCAAACCGAGTGGAATTTGTCAAAAAATCACATGACATGGCGGCAAGAATGGTTAGGTTTCAGTGGTTTGACACTTAGGCCATTTTTGGCCCATTGTGATACCACGCATTCACGCCACATCATTAACCCATTCACCTATTCACCTACTCACACAACTACAGTATACCACCTGCGCATTGCAAGCTCCATGTCAACCTGTACATTGACATGGACGGTGGGTCGGCGTTGAATTCTGCACTCCATCAGAGGGTCTTAGTTGTGTTTATCACCGATTGAAATCGATGATGAAAATTCGATTTGCATCTAGCCTCTGATGGGGTTCGAACCCAGTACCTCCCGGTCCAAATGCCGAAGCTTTAACCACTGCACCACTTGTCCGGTAGGCAAGAATGGTACCGAGATGTATTTTCGGATGAAAAAAATTTAATTTGGATGATCCTGATGGACATTAGTTTTATTTTTATGATCTAAGGAAAAAAGAAACACCAGAAATCATATTAGCGTAATGGTTTGGGGAGCCACTTCCAAACAATTTACTTGGTCTTTTTTTGCACAAAATGACTCCACTTTCGTACAAAGGTATCTTTGAAACGGCTTTTCTAAAATTTAAAGAGCTTGCCAGGAATTTACCAAACAAAATAATGCCACAATTCATACAGCAAGAATTATTGCGGGCTGGGTAAGAGGCGAACGTGTGTCAATACTGCCATGACTCATATACTCACCCGATTTTATAATCATGGAAACTATGTGGGCGTGGCTTTCAAGGGAAGTGTATGCAAGAGGCAAGTTATATGAATTATTGTCCAACCGTAGTGAGATGTAGTGCGAAATTATTCCAAGGAAGATCGGCGACAGTTTTGACTGATTTTGAATTGGAAAAGGCGTTTTTTCGGATCAAAAAATATTTAAATTAGATGTGCTAGATGGCTATAATTATTATTTTCATGACATTCGCAAAGAATAACATTTTTTGACTCGCTATCATGCCAGAAAAGTGAGGAGTAATGGGTGCAATTTCATATTGAAACGCTTGTAAATTGACTTTTGTTTCAAATAAAATAGCTGGAAATTCATATAAGGATATGCCGTAATCAGTTTTCCAGAAATTCAGGAGCTATTTGAGTCCCTTCAGTGGGCTTTCCAACAGGATAATGCGCCCATACAAAATGCTAAAACGTTGCAAAACGTAACAAAACGTTGAGTCATTACTATGTCCATCTTATTCTCTTGTTTTAAATATCATCGAAAACGTTTGGACAACACAAAAATTTTTCTTCTCTAGAAGAGGATGTTTGAAGTTATTTGAAAGATCGGGGTAGTACAACATTACTAAACATAGCTAGAAAGTTAAAGGATTTCTAAATAAAAAAAAAATATTAAAATAAAAATATATATGACTGTGTTTTCATTATATTTCTAAGTTACGTTTAATCAACTGAACTGAAAAATAACAATAAATTTGAACTTATCTTAAAGAAACATAAATGCAAGTTAATTTGCTTTCACAGAATAATTATTGATTGTGGATTTATTGAGCAGGAATTCTCCCTTCTCAAAAAAATATTTTCAGCGAGAAAGCACAGTAAAATTTACATTTAAAAGTAAAATCTAATCAAGTGGGCCGCAGTGTATCTGTTTCAAAAATATGGAAGTTATTATCCTTTAAAATCAATAAAATAGGAGATCGTAATTAAGTGAAGCGAAGTGTACGAGGGTTGCCTGAAAACTTTCCGACCTTCATTGTTAGGCACAATTTTTCTTCAAATTTATTTTTATTTCTCTATAACCTTCATGTAAGTCTAGACACTTCACCCAGCCATGCTCCCATCTCTTCAATTTGCTTACGAAGGTGATGGTCTCCTCATTCGACGAAAATCTATATCCTCCGAGCGCAACTTTTTTTTAGCTTAGGGAACAAAAAAACAGTTTGCCGCTTTCTGCAATACCTGTCTTCAATCCCAGAAAAAAGTCGTTATAACATTCTCAGCCGAAGTAACAGTCTGTATTTTTTGGTGCCAATTCCCCCTATAGCAGTCCGCTGTTTTGACTGTATTTTTGATTCTGGTGTGAAATGGTGTATCCAAGTTTCTTCAATAGTAATAAGCCGGTGCCAGAACTCATATCTATTATGCCCAAAATGAGCAAACACGCGGCACCCAAAGCACGGCCACCTTTCTCATGCTTTAATCTTGATTCAATATAATGAAAAACACGTTCTTTGGACGTATTCAAAGTCTCTTCATCTCTCTAACTTTAATTCGACGGTTGTCTAGAACAATTTGGTGAACTTGAGCGATGTTACCGTAAGTGCTTGCAATTTTTGGACGTCCCGAACGTTCATTGTCACAATGCCCAAAATTTCATGGTATTAAATGATGGTGTCGAGATTCCGTACGCAGCGTCCAAATCGTATAGCCTTTCAAAAGTAAATATTTAATCAGAGCTTGATACTCGATTTTTCCATTTTTTAAATGGCTTATATTTCGGTGAGTATCTTTGAACGCATGCGCAAACACATTCCTCCACTTTTGTTGACGACTGCTGCCATTTTCATGTTGAGGTCGGAAACTTTTCAGACAACCCTCGTATATTAAATAGTAATATGGTGGAAAATTATTGAATATTATTACAAATCGTAACTATTTTTTCTAGTAGTCAATCATGCGATTTATGAGGAATACACAATTGATATTTACAAGAGTTGTCTGAAAAGTTTCCGTCCTATTATCAACACACCATAACTTACAAAAATAATTGTTGCTATTATACTATTTTTATGCTTTATGTTAAATACTGAAGGAAAATTCAAATTACAGTTAAAATCGCACTAATAAATAAAAACGTTTGTATAAACATTCGAAGGCCATCAACTCGCTAATGCAAAAAACGTATATAACTAAATTTAGTTTCAATCAAGTTGCATCAACGGTTATAGTAGTTTGCATGCTTCTATATTTTACATTATTCTAACAAACCCAACAGGTAAATTAGCATCTAAATTATTAAAGATTAAAATATACGAGTATCAACAAAAAATTATTTCCGTATACCAATATTTAGCTAGATGGGCAATTATCGTCTATATTGTCCTAAATATACTCGATTACATGAACCAAACGAATGGCCAAGTTGCAAAAGTATCGTTTATTATAAAATATTTTTTGGATCGAAATCGACTTAAAAAAAGTACGTGCCAATTGTAATTTCTAAATATTATATCAATATTGGCTATCAATTGGTTTGTCGGTGATGTATAAATTACAAAATTATATCTATTCGATCATATAATAGCGAAAATAACCTTCAAAAATAAAATTACTACATAAAAAAGTGCTTAGCTTTTACATTTTTATTTATTTTGTTATATGATGAGTACATCACCGAGTTTTTTTCCGTTTTTGTAATATGAATATTATTATTATTATTATGTTACTACAGTAAACAATTACATATATACTCGTAATATATATATAATTATAACTCACTTGATTTTATTCGATACCATTTATATAGCTACGTATAAAACATATTTTGCGGAATGTTGCAAATTTTGTACACACACCTAGTATTTCTGGCTTTGGTCAGCAAACCGAAACTTCACATTATAAAATAATTTTTCTTGTTATATGTATATATACGAACATGACAACACATCTTATGTTGTGGTGTATGTCGATAAAGTATATAATTATGCAATAACGACAAGATATTAATGTTAATTATTTTTTTCTTTTACTTTTAGTGGGAGTGACAACGGTGTAGCACCTATTGATGATGGAGGGACAATATGGTCGAGGCAGCAGCAAGCTGTCTCAGTACGACATGCATTTAAACAATATGGCAGCAAATCGAAACCAAATCAAGTATTGCAAAATTTAAATATGACAGTGGCTAAGGGAACAATGTAAGTACAACATAAATATATACATTTTATTTAAATTAGATTATGTTTGACTTATATTGGTCAAATATTATATTACAAGCTATATTAAAGTGTATATGCAATGCAAACCATAACATTCATCCGAGAGCATCATAAATGTTTATGTAATACGAAATTTAACAATTTCAAAACAGTTCTTCAGATAAAACAAAATATTATTTGTTAATATTTTTTGACAGACTGTTTATTTATTTGGGCTTCCATAGTACGAGTAAATAATCTCAAATTTAAATTTAACTGATAATTCCCCACTTTAACAAAATCCATTAACAGAATTAATATCAATGTATTTCTGAGAAGAGTTATGTGCCATTGAAACATGTCGTTGAACTATGCATTTTTTTAAATCAAAATTAATTTTATTAAACAACCAGATATTATTTTCTCAATAACAAAAAAAATATTTAATTTTTAATGAGGTGCCTAAAATGAGTCAAATTTACGTCAGTCTTTTGGATCTTTCAACAACAGCTGGACAAGTTCTTGGATTTATTTGTAAAAAAGTGGAGCTGTGCAATTCAGTAGATCTTATGAGTGTCGATCTCACCGATGTGAAGTTCTAATCAATTATCAAAAGTGTAGCTACACAAATAATCATTTTTCAAAAGTGTATTTACACAATTTAATCAAAAGTGTAGTTATACACAGAAGAAAATGTGTTGATTTTTTTTATTTAATTAAACAAACCATTTTAGATACTTTAAAATTAAATATCATGATAAACAAAAATATATAAATTATCTAAACGTATATTTAAATATTTTAATAAATAATGTAAAGTTAAATTATATGTCTATTTAAACGTTTTAGCGTTACACTCGGAGGATCTTTCGTTGATCTTAGAAAACCGCTCCACTTGCGATATTTAATATGACAGAACCTACCCCTAGGTTCTAGGCCTTAATCAAGTAATTCTAGAGATGTCTATTCATATCTGTGAATACCCTCGGATTGTGTATACTTTAGTGGATTAATTATAATTTTGATAACCAGCAGATCACTGCGTCCCTCGGGGAATTTCTCACCGGTTTTAGAATAACGCTCCACTTGCAATATTTAATAAGAAAGTGTAGGTGTAGGTTGTACGCCATAATCAAGTAATTCTAGAGATATAACTTAAATAAGTTTAGATGACTTATATATTTTTGTTTATCATGATATTTAATATTAAATTACCTATGAAATGAGTTGTTTAATTAAATAAAAAAAATTCAACCCTGTTACATTTTCTTCTGTTGGAAACTACAATTTGGAAACTACAATTTGGATTAAATCGTGTAAATACACTTTTCAAAAATGATTATTTGTGTAGCTACACTTTTGATAATTTATTAGAACTTCAAACTGGTGTCGATCTTTGTTAAAGAAGGATCGTTCAAAAGAGGTAAGACTAACTTGTATTAGATTTAGTATCAATGTACCAAAGAAACTATTTTCTAAAGCATCAGATCCAACAATTAGGCTATACAAAAAGTTCTAGTTCGTGAGTTCGTTCAGCGATCTCAAAAATTTTGAGTAAGCTTTCCGACGTTGAAACGGCATCTAGTGCAACCTCAACCGATTATGTGCCTCTATCAACTCCGATGCAGCTGTCTGCATCTATTGCTCAGCCCACACTGTCAATCTCTGCCACAATCGACACATTGTCTATTTATTGTCACAACTCATCATTGCCTGTGATGATTTTGGCGGTTCCTTGGGTATTTTTCATACACCATTGAACATCCAATTAATTTTTGACAATTGTATCAATTTTAACGTAGTTTTTAATCCTTGTGAGTCTTTCAACGTTAAAAAACGAGACTATGATGCTTTAAATGTGTTTCTGAATTATGAGGATCGATAAAAACGAGTAGTGTGGACGCTTATATTGATCAGTTTTCCGTTCATTCATCCCTCATAAATTATGAAGTATTTCGTGCTCTCAAATCTCAATTTAAACTATTAAATCGTTTCTGGTATAATTCATATCTTGAAGTTGAATCGAACATTAGAAACAACCCTGTACATTCTTTGACTGTTAATAACCCGCAAATAATGACATGTTTGTAGCATTTTTTTAAAATGTATAATATGTCCCTTCTTCGAAAAAGAATGACGATTTAGATTTTAATAAAAAATCATACATTCAATTTCAGTTTACTGCCGATGACGTTCTGCATGCTCTGTTGAATGTAAATGTGAATATGAGTTGTGGCCCGAAAAGAGTTTGCTTGTGTCTTGGTTAAACCGCGGACGTACCTCATCAAACTGAGTTTCACGAGTGGAGTATTTCATTCAATTTGGAAATTCAATTTTCATTAACCCAATCTTCAAGAATGGACGAAGAAAGGACATGGAAAATTACCGCGGTATTTCTGTCTTACCGGCTATTCCTAAATTTTTTGAATCGATGGTCAAGAACCGTATCTTTTTCTTAATTAAAAATACCATCACTGTAAACCAGCGTCAGTCGTCGCGACCTGATGAGAAGACTGATTTTTTCAAATCAATAATCTCATCCGTTCGAAACTGATTGTTTGTTGGGATTCTTACACATTTTCCATCTATAAAATCAAAATTCAAATAAATGTTTTGTCTGGTGTCCCATATAATCACTATGTGAGCCGATCTCTGAGATTTTTCTCATAATCCTTTCGAGTTCCAGAAAAAAACGTTTTGTTTCAATGAATTTTGTATACACACTTGTATAAGGGCCGGAAAAGGGTTAACATAGTTACTTTGAGTAAATTTCTGAAATTGTTGCTACTTGGCTTATTGAGTTGCAGCATAAAATCATATACAACATATAAGAGTTTGTTCATCTCAAGCTTAACAATTTTCCAAATTTTAAAATACTTAAAAATGAACATGAGCACACATGAGCATGAGCATAATTTTTTGTGAAAAATCTCCAATTGTGTCTAGAAATTTTATATCTTTTTAAATATGGTGCACTTTACTTACCTGAATATTTCAAGTTTGGCTGAGGTTTTATTTTCAAGATATATATCGGTTTTAGTCGCTTGTTTCCAGATACACATAACATCAACTATAAAATCAGTTACCCGCAACCCAATTAATTATTGTTATTAACAACTAATTTTTAACAAATACGTGATTACATAATACATTTGTTTTGAAGTTAAAATTATCTTTCCTTAAAATTGACTGTTTAATAAAAATAAAACATGCTAACTTCATTTCTTATTGTAAATTTAAAATCAATGACCCCATAATCTTTCAAGCTAATTAACGCTTATTACGTCAATACCTCTAGTAAATAATGGAATCTGTAATTTGATTCGGTTATACCGAATGTTGGTATTGTATTGAAGACAATACCAACTGGAATGATTTGCCGAATTTTCGTTAATTTTAAAAGAAATAAAGAGTTTATTATAGGAAGGAACAAATGATTCGCATAAACTTTAAAATTTTATAATAAATTGGGTTAACAAAAAAAAAAATGCTATCCTACGTCACTTACCGAAAATTACTACTATTTATCTACTTATCAATCTACTGCTTATCAAAATCAACCTTCGTAATATTTCCGATTAATCGTGCCATTATTTAAATAAGCTACGATTCCTATTTGTTTCTATCAAAATCAAGATTCAATGTCAGCACACGCAGACTGCGCAAAACTTTTCGTTCAAGGCAATGCCATTTAGATGTGCTTTCTTGAAATGGATTTCTTTGGAAATTGTTGATCAAATTGTTTTCAATTTTGTGGTGAGAATATTTGTATTTAATTTTTCGCCAAAGTTTTTTATGATTCTCAATTTTCTTTCCACTATTACAAATACAAAATGCCAAAGCCATAATATTTTGCAAACAAATGAAATTAAAAAAGTGGTGTGAATGCTCATCCAAATGAGCCCAAAAGATGATATTTTAACTGGGCCGTATAATCACTGAGGAAATTTGGCAGTTATTCCAGAAAAGAAAAAAAAAATGTTCACAAAATCGTTTTCAAACACCGTAAAATGAAGAGATAGCTAGCCATGAGATAGCACTGTTCAAAGTGGGTTCCGCGCTCATATTAGATTAAAACAGCAACGCATCGATGATTCAGAGCGCTATTTGGACCCGTTTAACTGTAATAACCAGGTTTTTTTTTTGCGTCGGTATGTACCACTACACTGCGGGACCCAATCGTCAATCCAGCAGGTGAAAAGCATCCAAAACGACAAAAAACGATAAAAAACAACCCATAATGCAAAAGAAAAAATGTTATTTCTTGAAAACAACGGATGAATTGAAGTTTGAATTCTTTCTCCCACCGTTTTCCCCGGATCAAGCCCCTCAGTACCTACTACCCGTTCGCGGACCTCAGAAAATGGTCCAGGAGAAGAGATTTGCGTTTTTTTACAGCGTTATTAAATTCTACAAAAATGCATCGAAATGTGATAAAAGAATTCGAATGGATGTATCACTCTTAAAGGAAACTATGTTGATGAATAAAGTCGAATTTTGCAAAAAAAAAATGTTTTTTAGTAGCTGCCTGGGGAGTAATTGACCCTATTTGATACATATATATTTTTTATTAATAATTGAAAGGGATTTACACCTCGATTCTGAAGCACAATCACTGACTGAAAATGGTCTTAGGTAAGACTTTTTGTCTTTGTTTTGAGTTTAGTCTTAATTATGACACTTTTCGTATTCTGCACGTAGTCTGAGACCAATAAGACTACCAAATCTGTCTGTCTTACTTGTTTCAGAATCGGGGTGTAAAGTTCATTAAATGGATAACAGGACGGCTTTTCTGAATATCTTTCCAATCGGCTCCAATAATTTTATTTTTTTAAAGAAGATGTAAGTTCAGGGGTGTAGGATTTTATACCATCACTACTTTCGATACTTGTCAAACACTATCCCCTCCCCCTACACATGCCAGTATGCTTCATTCAGCAACAGTGGAAAAGTTTCAGCAGCCCTGTGACCTGGCTAGGATTCAATGAACTTATCAACCATTAATCTGAAAATAAATCTGATGATAATAATCTGAGGTTACACTCGTTGAGGAGGCCAAATCCCTATATGAGATTTAGCACCAGCGATATAAATAAAATCAAAGATTATTTCTTTTTTTTCCTAGAATAAATTTTAGAGTTTAGAGTAAATTTTGAAGTTTAACTTTTTCTTTATCTTTATCGAAAAAAATGCTGTTACAAAATCCCACCTCAGCACATGTATTCTGGTTTAGTAGAATTTTTGGCCATTTTTGGCCATTCCCGGAGATTGTGATACAGGTCTGGCTAGTACATGAACTTGATTATTAAATTACCTAGCATAAACCACACAAAGTTAGCAATGCTCGACTTCACGGTTTTTGCTACGAATTTTGGTGCACTACACTGATGGTATTTTAACTAAAATTTGGATGACTACTATTGACCCATTCTTATAAGAGATCGTGTTACAGGTCTGACTAGTACATCAAATTGATGATTGTGTTATTTAATTTTGATCAGTTAGTGCTCACAATACACGACTTCATTTTTTCTGCTTATCGTAGCGTTTTATAATTCAAAACTGGCTAGTAAATGCACAACTTCATGTTTTTGCCACGAATTTTCGTTTTTCAGATTTAATGTTGTTTAACTCAAATTTGAATGACGATTTTCGGCCAATTCTTGGAGATCATGATTCAGGTCAACATATCATTGGTCACGATCTCACGTTTTCTATTGCTGCAAATTTTCAACTTTTAGATGTACTGATAAAATTTAAACTCGAATTTAGATGGCCATAAATACCCATTCTAGAAGATCGCGATTGAGATCTGGTTAGTACATGAACTTGGTAATTGAGAAACCTAACTAAAAGCATCTAATGCTAACAATGTTCGACTTCAGATTTTTTTCTACAAATTTTGATCTTGAAGGTGTACTGATGAAATTTGAACTCAAGTTTGAACCAGCCATTTTCGAAAATCGTGATTCAAGTGTGGGTATAGTGAATGAACTTGGTTATTGAATCCCCTAACTTAAACCGTTAACTTGATCTTCTAAGTGTAATGTTATTTTAGCTCAAATTTGGATGGTAATTATTACAGGCCAATTCTCGGAGATCATTAATCAGGTTTGGCTAGTACATCACGTTGTTTAATGTGCCATCTACTCTAAAACCATCTACTGGTAGATACCCTTCATGCACGAGCATATTTTTTGCTGCGAGTTTTTAACTTTTGATGAACTGATGATATTTTAATTTGAATTTGGGTGACCACTATCTTCATATCCGGAGATAGTGATCTACGTCTAGCTTGTACATGTATAGTTGGACCTTGAATCACTTAGCTTAAACAACCTTCAAATTTTGATCGTTCGAGTGCTGTGATGCTATTATAACTCTAGTTTGAACAGCCAATTTAAGCCATTTTCGGAAATCTTGCTGGGGGGGGGGGTCTATCTTGTATATTAACTTGATCATTGAATCAACAAACTTAAACAACCTAAAAAATGTACTACTTCAGGTTGTTGATAAGAATTTGTATCTCCTAGATGATATTTTAACTCAAATTTGGTGGGCCAATATTGTCCATTCCTGGAGATCGTGATTCAGGTGTGACTATAGTACAAGAACTTCGTCATTGAATCTTAAACCACCTATAGTGTCAAGTTTTTAGTTACGAATTTTGATCTTCTAAGTGTACTGATAAAGTTTTTACTCAACTTGAACGGCCAATATAAACCATTCCCGGATGTCGTGTTTTAGGTTTACATGAAGTTGGTCAATTACATTACCTAACTCAAACCATCTGGTTCAATAATGATCGACTTCAAGTTTTTCTATCATTTTTATGACAATTATCGGCCGTTTTGGGAGATCGTGATTCAGGTCTGAATAGTACGTCTTCCAATACGATTTTTTATTTAAATTTTAAATTAAAAACATTGTTAAAAATATACTTGATTCTTATTCCCGAATGACGCATTTTATATTGTTGGCTTTGAAACATTGAATCTTTCACAAAGCCCTACAAAAAATAATCTAACGATGTTAGATCGCACATTCTTGGTGGCCAACTTACATATGCTCTTTACAAAATTAATTGTCCGTGAGATCTGTTTCTCAATAAACCGATTGTTTCATTGGTTGTACAACATGTAGTGCAGCGAAATTGAAGGAAACAGTCCTTAATATTCATAACATCAAGTATTGGCCATAAAAAAATTTATTATCATGTAGCTCTGTAGCAAACACCATTGATCAGCTACATTCTCGAAATAATACGGATCAGTGATGCCAACGGCTTAGCACAACATGATGATTAAAACTTCTAAAAGGGTTTTAAAAGTTTTAATAACCTAAATTGTCCTTCTTAATTAGCATAAATCGGGATGAAAAATAATAGACCGAAGTGAAATTGAACTACAAATTTGAAATAAAATTATATCTGTTTCCATGCGATAAACTTTTTATAATCGAAGCATTATATAGAAGTGGCATGATCTATACAATAAGTTCGTGGAATTATTGCAATAATCAAAATCCACTTGAAACGGACCAAAAATTATTTCTAATTGTAGAAATTGCATTTTCATCCACACACAAAAATATTTTAGCTTTATTTGAATTATACATATCGTCGCTTGGGTGCAACAGTGACACAACTGAAAATTGTTTGTAAAAAAAGGCGTTTTTCAAGAGTAAATATAAATACATTCTGATTAGTAAAATGATTTTTTTTCTGTTCCTACATCCTCCTCTGTCGGATCTTAATTTTTATAATTCTTTAGTATTTTGCAATTTTTTTTAAGATAGGTTCCAATATCGTGAAATGTTAATTGCTTTCGCGAATTGAGTGATTTTTTATATGGAATTTGCTCAAAATAACTATATAAGAAAGTACCTATGTTTTGATACTAAATAATTAAAAATATGAACTATTGGGTATCGTTTGATTCGAATATCTTAGAAATGAGTGAATTTTGAGTTGTGTTACTATTGCACCGACGATATATTAACATGTTTTTAAAATAACTAAACGTTAATTCGTTTTTGTAATTCGATTTAATATACAATTAAAATGCCATTATGTTCTCGAACAACAAACAAGAATTCAAATAAAGTTGAATGGAATTATTCATAGGGGCTTGTGCAAAAATCGAGATTAAAAATAATTCCATTTGATTCCATCTCGTCGAAACGGAATCTATATGTAACAATCATTGCTGATCACAATTTGTATTGAGTTTTCTAATTAGAATGTGAACAGTCCCAACTTTAAGAAATTGATAATTCATTTTTATCGATATTGGCATTTCAATATGTTTATGGAATTAACAAATTTAAGGTAATTCATTTTGCCAAACCACTATATTATAATGATAAAAAATTCTTCAAGCCCCAATTATGTCTCCAAAATGTAGAGAGAAATTCCGTAACATTTTCTAAGAACCTTTTATACGCAAAGATGTTATAATTTATATGATTACTGATTTACCACACTTACAGGTCCAACTATAGAGCACCCACTTTTTAATACCATCATAAATCACTCGTGCTGCCTAGGAAATAAAAATATTAAGATTGTTACTTTCCGCATAGGTGCAAAGTCGCCGTAAATAGTTGTCTGTCAACGCTACGTATAATTTAGTACCATGTATTTTTTATTAGCTCTACAGGAATTGTATAATAAAATTCAAGAACCCTTGTTCAAATTTATAAGCCTGTCGTACACAACATACGTAATAATTTATATTCAAAAATAAACGTGATATGTTTAATTAAAAAGTAGAATATAGTTTCTTATGGGTGAACTATACTCGTAGAAAAATAAGTTACCAAAGTCTAAAGCTAAGTAATCATAATCTATCACTAGTTTCCCTTGTTCTAGATATATCAAAAATTTACACTGGTCCCAAGTGCGATTATAATTTTTAATATTAGTTATATTATTTTTTTAATTTATATTCTATTAAAACAAAGCATATAGAGAATATTAACGACATTATTAATCTACAAACTGAAGTGAAAAATTCTGGGAGATTTTTAATATTCATGAAGGTAGTATATATCGCATTAATCATACCATGGAAATTCATATTGCTAATAAATGGGAATTATTATTGTACATTTTAACGCTTGCTGAATAATGTAAAATAATAATTACAGAAACAATTTTCTAATCTGATTTTCGTTAAAATTTGAGATATGCATTTTTAAGAGTACACCTCGATTATATGCCCTAGATAAATAGAAAGCTTCTTGTCGAAAAGTATAAGCATACACTATTATCTTAAAAGCTATTTCTATGAAATTCCAAAACATTCACCATGGGTAAACATCGCAAATATTTCAAAATTAATAATTACATAAAATTACAATTATTTTATATTGTAATAATTAAATATTTTAAACACGTTTTAGTTGTAACTTTATTGCTTAATTAGCATGCTAACTACTTTTATACATTCATACAATATATATTTAACAGCACTATTTATATTAAATTAAATATTTTAAAAGATTTTTTAAGTAGTGTCCAGTAGTTTAACTTTGATCATAAAATATTGAAAAATAGTTTGTATTGCTCGCATAATAGTAATAAGCACACACACACATAACAAGTATTGCAGAACCTCGAATTTAATTATGTTTACATCCTTGGGCTGATTGTACAGAGATTTATGTCAGCAATATATTTTAGTTTTAGGATGACGTATAGTGAAATTTTTTCATAGTAACATTAATATTTTATGGCAATGCAAACATATTAGGGGAAGTGTCGCTTTGAAATCTTAAAATTGTTTAAAGATTTGTTTATTCAACACACTAAACAAATAATTTTTTTTATACGTCTTAAGAATTCCATTTAACAATTTGTATTAAAACGAATTTTATTAATTGGATTTTAAGAGTTTAAGTTAATTTATTGATCTTTCGTGAGCTTAACGTTTGTGTCACATGCACTGTACATGCTATTTGCGTTATACATGCTTTCCAACTCATGACATTATTTATCTAATTACGCTAAATACCATTTAACGTTAACGTTTAAAATTTTATGTACAATCCGAAATGCTAATTTTACAAGTTTAAAATTTTTCTAGAAAGGGTTTACATGTGTAGATGTCTAAACCAGATTTTCCCTTTCTTATTAAGGAAACAAGTTATAATGTATATTTTTACAAGTAATTTGTATGGAGGTAGAAATTATTTATAAATAATTTACGAAATTCCCTATTCCAGAAACATGCAGATGCGAAATGCCCAATTATTGTGGCTCCGACGTTTTAGCCCTAATGGTTTTGACCAAAGTGATGATTGAATTCGTTTGGTCAGCGTTTGGTAAGGATTGGTCACTAGTTTTTATCGTTTGGTTACTTACGATTAAACGTTAAAAAAATAAAAATAAAAAATCCCGGGCTGCCGTTAGGTCAGAATTGATCGCCACATTTTGGCGTTTGGTCACCAATGGGTCAGTTTCTATTCTTTTACAAAATTAATAAAAAATCCAATTCGAATATACCATTCAGACAAAAATATTACTTTTTTTCAAAGAACTGTCATCTAAAGTGGAAGACATAAGATATAATCAATTCCATTTGTTGGTTCTTCATAACATCGTTAAGGATTGGTCACTAGTTGATCTCGTTATGGTCATACCTACGAAAATCGTTAAAAGCTCATTGGAATCCATTGGTCGACTGTCATTGAGGATTTACGATTCGGACTGTTCGGGGCTGGAAACTTGAGCAATACTTATAATTTTATAAATCCAATGATCGGAATCGTTTGGTCAATTGTAACTGAGGATTGGTCACTAGTTATTTTCGTTTGGTCATTCCTGCTTAATGATTTATTCCAATATTTCGTTAAAAACTCATAATTTTAAAAGAGATTTAACCAATTTTCGCAATAAATCATTAGAGATGACCAAATGAAATCAACTAGTGAGTAGTAGTACTCAACGAGTTATGAAAAATCAAAAAATTAAATTGATTATATCTTATGTCTTCTATTTTAGATACAATTCTTTAAAAAAAGAAAACGACAATATGTGGTGACCAATCCTGACCTAACCATTACCTAATGAAACTTGATAAAAACGGTCCTGAACCAATCCTGACCCAACGAAGATCAAACGAATACAATCATCACTTTTGTCAAAAGCTTTAAATGGTGGCTAAAAAGTTGGAGCTGATTATTGTTACGATAAAAAAAATCTACTATATCTAATATTTATTGCTTGAATTGAATTGCAGTCTGCCTTTTGTGGAAATTCTCAAGTTCAATTACCTCAAAAGAGTGCTAACTAAAATTTTATTATTTCTAAATGACAGAATTTATGATAAAAGACTAAAAATATAGTTACGATAACGATGCCTTATACACTTTCCGCCCAGAAAAACAAAATGGTGACAAAAAAATCACATTTTTAACATATAAATTAGGGACCTAATGCCCGTAGTAACAGACCTATCATTTATTCTTGAAGCACCCGTGAAGCAGCTCTTTTCAATTTTAGTTGTTAATCACAACCATCGTAAATTATGCCTTTTCTAAATGCAAAAAGACGGTTCTTGCTTTTTGCTAAATTTTAGATCAAAATATTTTAAAACAAATTAATTGTTGAACACAGTTGGAAAGATAATTTTACTTGATTTTTAGGACACGCTTTATAACTAACTTAAACAAAAGTATCTTAAATCAAACTAAAATATATAAATTTTTGAAATAACCAATCTGAAACGATTTAAGACTTTTAATGTGGAACACCCTTAAGGAATATCTCGAAAAAATACGCTAACGAGTAAGATAAATTTGATGCGAATGATTTGTTCTTTGAAATTGGATAATGGTGAAAACGTTGTGGATCATAAAATTTTATCATTTGTCTCGAAAGTGGACCGTTGCCATTTTTTTAAAAACAAACTGGATATAAAAAGCAAAATTTTACTAAAAATACAAGCAATGGATTTCAATCAGTGAAATTAGTTAGAGGAAGTAGCGACAATCCAGTCCAGAAATACAATTTTTTGTTTTTTCTTGGTAAATTACCGGTTTTCAAGTATGGTTATTAGCCTCAGCCACTACACGTCATATACGAAACAATACAGATTTAGCTGGATGAATCGTATCGAACCTTAGTTCAGGTTGGAACTGGTCAATTCACGTCACTCATTGGTATTGGAAATGGAAAGTTGAAACTCTTGCATCAAAATAGTAAAAAAAGAACAATAACAGCAAGTCAGGTTCAATATGCTCATGCAGTGGTCGGAGATATGCTTTCTGCGATATGCCATCGTGATCCAGAAGCTATTCTCAAAATGCATAGATTGGTTGAAGGTTTGGTGCGGAAGTGCGGAATTAAGGAAACGTGTAAAATACTTGTATGAAAAATGAAATCTGTAAATCGATTTTGTCTCAAAATGGGGCAAACGAAATGAGTGTAACTGAAAATATATAGTAGTAGCGTTTGTGTTTGTGTTAGTGACGTGCGTATGATTGTTTTGCTGCACATGCATGTTACGTGTCATTGTTTTTTGTTTATTCATATTAACCCTTTGAGTGCCAACTAATTTCGGCTATCTTATTATGGAGCACGAACTTGTCCATTGACACTCAAAGGGTTAACCATCGTAAACGCCATATTTTTTTGTTGTAAACCATCTCTTGTGAAAAAATGCAGAAGAAAGATTCGTCATTTTGGAGCAATATGATTGGTTGAAAAAATTGTTTGAATGAACGAACGCAAGACTGAATCTGCCTTTACGTGTTACTTTTCAAATAATTTATGTATTTTTGATTTTTTTTATAATTAAAATTTTATTTTTAAATTTTATGAAATTTATAAAATAAATTTATTTGTAAAATTGTATTAATACAAATAATGACACTCCGCAGCTCGAAAGCAGACGAAATGTATTGAGAAAAATAAATAAGCACTATAACAATTAAACCGATTCACCCGAATCGCCTTATTTTGGTACTTTCAATCATAAAAATGACACAAATACGAACAAAAGGAAAATACAAATGCAAAGACATAATTGTGTACTATGCGTAAATTCCACAGTGAAATAATTTTTTCAGTAAAAAATACGGGGAAACCGAAAAAAAAATGAGCAAAGCAAAATTTTTATTTAAAATAGTGGCAGATTGGGGGCAACATAACCTAAAAATTTGAAAATAAACGATTTTAACGCAACAAAAAATTTTCAAAATTTTATTTTACCCTATACAATGAACGTGTTATACATAGCGGTTTTGAAGGTGTGTTTTATACATTTTATGGCAACATTTTCCCCACCTACTCTATTATTTTGCCAGTAAATTTTTTTGTTTCTCTCTAACAAGTAAAGGATTAATATTTTTATCTCGTGTTAGTTTTAGTGAAAAAAAGTGTTTCACTGTCGAATTCACGCATTATACACTGTGTACGTATTCGATTTTTTTTTTTGCTTCACTCATTTTAACTGAGTAACTCACGGGACAAAATCGATACCCTCATTCATTGGACTTAACTGCGAGCGACTGTGTAGTTTACCAACAACTACACCGAATGGACTATTCACGCTTCGCAACTATTTTCTTACTTCGGCACAAATTAGCAGTTGAAATCAAGTTAAAGGAATTTGTTGAATTCGTACAAACAAATTTTGAACGTAAACGAAAGATTATGCGATCTGGGGCGGTATGTTGTACCATCACTTCGAATCGAAAAAAGTCGAATTCGAAAAAAGTCGAATCGAAAATGTGAAAGTTGTATCATTTTTGCTTTTCGAAAATGGTACAACATACCGCCATTCGACTTTTTTCGAATTTCGATTCGAAGTGATGGTGCAACATACCGCCTCTGATCGAGGCGATGAATATATTGGGAAAGACGTTGAACAATTCTTAAAATCGCATGGAGTTCACCACAGCAATGACACATTGGATATTAATTGATGGAGAGTTACCGAAAACGTTTTGGAACGAAGCAATAGCGAGTCACAACAGCAACTTAAGCAACACCATATGAATTGTGGAATAAAGTTAAACCAGGTATGAAATATTTTCATACATTTGGGTTTGAATGATTCGTTAAAGTCCCTAAGAAGAAGAGATAAACTGGATAACCCAACAATTGAAATGACTTTTCTCGGATATGATACCAAATCTAATGCATTCCGTTTCTATAATCCATTAACGGAAAAGGTGATTGTCAGTCATGAAGTGAAATTTAGTATCAAATCGCTTAAAGTAATTAGTATCGAGAAAGACTACAATGTTGATTTGAATGAGAGTTTCAGTAAAGGAAATAGCTGGTCAACCAAAGAGGAAAAACCGGGACGCTTCAAAGAAACAATTTTTGTTACAAAAGAAGTTTTATCAGCGATTCATCGAGCTATAATGCGTCAATTTTATATGAACAGGAGGAATTATGATTAAAACCTATGAAGGATGAAATGTGTCATATGTGATTTCACTTTGATATAAGGACAGCCTTCTTCTATGCTCAATTAATTGAAACAATCTACACGAAGCAATCATAGAGTTTTGCAACCTCCGCGCGCGTCAGCATATTGGTTCAAAAAGCAATCTTCAACTCAATACGATTGGGACCAGCTGAAACATGTCGTTAAATATTTTTGTGGTACACCAAACATAAAATTAAACTTAAGCAACGCCCCTGGTGACAAACAGGAATTAGTTGGATATGCAGATGCGAGTTTTGCGGAAAATAGAGTAACCAGATTATTAGATGCTGGCAGAGAACTAAGGTAAAGCTTTTACGTGGTATTTGTGAAGAGGCAAATCGATCATTATTTTCGAAGACAATCAAACTTGTCTTGCATGTATTAAAAAAGAAAAAAAATTCGTTGTGAATGAAAGCGTACATTCAAAATTCAGAAGTTTAACTGGTTTACAAGATTGAGGAGGAGTATTGAAATATTGAATCAAATCAATCTTATAATACCAATTATTTTTCTTAAAATTATTTATTTTTTATTCATTCTTAATAAAATCTTCTAATAGAAAACAACTAATTTTAGTTGCAATAAAACAGTTTTCAAAACAAGTTTGTTTTATATTGTCCTAGATTCTATACAATATCCTACATTTTTTACATGAGTAATACTCTTTGTCTAATCGCTAATCTAACAACAAGATAATGACCGAAGTCTTAATTGTACCACACATAACACATACATTTGATTTATTATTCCACCAGAAGTCATTCTTCTTACGTAAAAACGTTTGGTTTAAAACTGAGGCAAATATTTCACACACACACACAAAATTCAAAGTATTTAAGACAAGTCAAAGAAATTTTAAAATAACAAAAAAAAAATGTGCACAGAAGCAACTAATTAAGTTGCAGACCGTTTCCGAGTAAAAACCTGTTAGCGTACATTCTGCGGAATTTTGATGAAATATTTAACAACTTCCTGCTTGTGAAAAAAATTTCCAATAAATTATGCGAATAGACAATTTGATTAAAAATTTTCCTATATCAATTAACACTTAATTAGTCGATTCATGCGATCTAGTGTAATTTATAAAATTTGTATATTACATTTGAAATTCAAGGAAATGTCTTCATTACCATACGTTTCAAAAATATTTTTAATATCATTTCTAGATACTAGTTAAAAATTACAGCTCATCTCAAATTACAAAATCGGACCATTCATACCCACACCTTTATTGATTTTGATTTATAACAACCCCACAATGCAATAATTTTCAAGGAAACTGTTTAAATTTTCATATTATTATTTTTTGCGTTCAATAGAAATTATAAATTACTATTTGTTGATTATCTAATCATGTTATATGTTCATATATATATACAAGCGAACTTTGAATTCTCGATACACGTCAGACAAGGCAACAAAAGTAATTATTAATTGTATTTATTACGAAACTTGGCAATTTTTAATTACTATACACGCCAATAGTAAAATGCTGCCTATACATTCGTAAATATATTTATCGCTTAAAGATCGGATCTAAAATCAAAAATAGTTTAACTTTTTTTTTTTATTATTGATAGTTAATTACTTTTTAATTAGAAAACGAAAACATTATACTAATTAGTTTATGTGTCCAGGTTATATATTAATTACCTATGCTTTTCTCGCTTTAAGTGTACATGTATAGTGCACGCATTGACATTGTAATTTTGTATTTTCTATTTCTCTTTACAAAATTAAATTTAATTATACAGAATAAACATGACACTGTACTCAGTATATATTCATATATTATTAACCTCATTTGGTATTGGTACACGACTACAGTTTGGCAATAATATTGATTTACTGACGGATTTGCTAGAAAGCAAAAAAATATTGCTAAAACAAACTGTAATTTGCTAAATTAAATAAACAAAAAAATTTCGTTCACAACTATTTTTGGGTAGTTCTTTACTACATTTTGTCTTATTCAAGAATGTTTTGTTACTCAGCACATTTTCTGAAATTTTTGTACACTAGTCGTGGTGCTTAAGCATCATAAGATGATTATTTTCTAAATTTTTAAGACTACAGTTTCTGTAAACAAAATTTCCAATTAAAATCTGTAGTTTATATATTTATTTCATTAAATGTATAGCTGCTATATGTTGATGTGTTTTAAAGTTATGAAATTAGTCTCAGCTTTATAAATAGAATACAAAAATTACAGTACAGGTGCACTGGTTTTGGTATTTTGTATCCACTAGAGCTCATATAGACTTAACCTTCCGTATATACCTAAACCTGTTTTAAACGGTGATTTGCACAATTTTGAAATAACGTGCATCAACAAAAATAAAACATTCCTTTTTCCACGGTTGATTATTTTTACACGAAAAAATATGTTTCTTAAAGAGAGAATAGAGAGAAAATAGATCATTTTTCGATTATTTACTGGTCATCCCCAATGCAAAAATTTGTCCTTATTACTTTTGACTTTTACTTTTACCTTAAGAAGAATCCAATGGAAACTCAGGGAAGAGCATTACATTTTTCAATTAGAAAGAGTATACCCAGAGACCCAATTCCATAATATTCCTCCCTCATTACGATGTTTTTCACGGCATTAGGAAACATAGAAATCGTGGAAAGTAAGAGAAGAAACTAAAGAAACAGATTACTCTCAACACGAAAATAAATTCCTATAAAAAGTCTTGGTTTAATCCGGAACTTAAAAAATTGGCCAACTCAAGAGATTAATTTTATAAGCTACATAAAAATACCCTAATAATGGTTTCATCTTGAACTCGTTAAAAACGTCTAAAGCATTATTTAAACAAGTGTTTCTCAACCTTATTTTTTCATCTTAATTTCATATTTATATTAGTAATAAATACAATTTGGATGGCAAAATTTTCATGGTCTATTTAAGTCTAAGGGCCCCTAATTTATGAATTAAGCATATGGATTCTCAGATATATGGTACGCCTCCCTAGGGGGACGCTTGTTAGTCAAATTCTTGATAATTTCATTTATCTTAAAACATATTTAATTGAATTGAAAATGCATGACGTCATCACTAATGGTTCGTTGGTTGTGGCTAACCAATTTGCTGAATTTTTTAGTAATGTAAGTGTAAGTGCGTTGCGAAAGATTATCCAAAAAAATGTCAATACAGTGAACCCACCCAAAATATAAATAGTATACTCTTAGGTCATTAACATACATACATAACTGACAATGCGATTCAAAAATATAATTGATATCTTAGTTATATTTAAGACAAGGACAAATAATTCAATGGGTTATGGCCAAATCAATGTCCGGCTAATATAAAAGAATTCAAAATCACACCATTACTAACTAAATCAATAAACAATTGGATTGACGAGAAGCATTTATCAGCAGTGGGATTTTGTACGCTATTCTCACGAAATTCTATGGTAAACGCATACAAATTCTCATGAGAATTTCGCGAGAATAGCGTACAATCCCACTGCAGGAGGTTATGAAAATTGTAAAAGTAACACAAACTTTTAAAAGTGGAGGTTGGAGGTCAGTTCGAAATTATCAGCCCATTTCAGTTCCGCAAATTTTGAGTAAAATTTTTGAACGGATTATCTTAACCCGAATAGTAAGTTACTTAAATGGGAAGACAACAAAGCTACCAAAGTTACTTAATCTACCAATTGTTACCAACAAAGCTACTCGGAATTGTAATAATTACCGTCTTCCAAAATATAAACTATCACTAACCCCAGATAGCATTTTTTTATAGAGGTGTTGATTTTGAGTTGTTCAATAATTTACAAGAATTCGATAAAACGTTGTCTTTAGTGTTTTTCAAATCCACAGTTAAAAGGCAGCTGTACAATACATAAATTCAAGAATAAATTTACTACACGACTATTTATCTAAAAAAAGTTAATAGAAATAATAAAATTCCAACAGAACCATACTTCATTATTTGTATACAAAATTTTCACATATATTTTGCAACAAAATATGTTTTAATGCATGTCATGATGTTATATTTTTTTGGATACGCTCCGCTTTAATCATAATAAACAATTGGAATTAAATTTAAAACGCGGTTAACTTCATAGTATAAGGGAAAGCTTAAAAGTTTGATAACTTCCCATAAGGCAACCACCATTTTTTTCTCAAAATATTTTTCATACTATACTGTAAGTCAAAAATCATAAGTTTTCTATTGGAGATGCGCTTTTATGTTGCTTTGTTTAAAATCTCTCTGTGATACGAAAGATTAAATAGTATCAATACAAAACAGTCCTCATAAAATCGGGATCAAAAATGTTTTTCTTTAGGGCAATAATGAAGTTAGCTGTTTTAGTACAAGTGCAAAAAATAAACACAGCTTGTGAAAAAATAAAACTCAATTTAACTGTGTAGCTTAGTTGAACGAGTCGAATGGAGATTTTTCTTGGCCACATACACAGAATATTTTTTATAGATAAATAAAATATTTGAGAACTGAAATAACAACTGAACTTTCGAGTTGCGTCATTTTCGAGATGCATCGCGTTCTCATGGAACGCGTTAATGACGCAACTCGAGGCTTTAGTGTATATTGCTTAAGCATTGTTGAATAAAAGTATATACAAAGACCCCCATCAGTGAGACCGAATTCTAAGGTTGGCGAGTTTTTGGTTCCCTGAATAAATCCCATTCTGCCGCCTATCATCATGTATAAATGATAATGATGCTGGCAAGCTAAATAAGATGCGTCCACCACTTTCTCGGATTTCTTATGTTTACCGCCTTTCACTGACTTTAATTTTACTAAACGTTCAGACAGTAAAATTGTTATAATTATTACAATAAACTAAAAGAATATATGTTTATGTAATTACTTGGAAGTTGGCAGTTGACACTTAGATAACCAAAAATCATGAACTTGATTTACTTCGAATATTTTTTCGAAGTTAAAAGAAACGACAAAAGTGACACCGTGCCAAAAAATCTAATTACGACAAATAGGGTAAGAGAAAAAAGAACACGTCTGTAATAATTATTAGCTTAGGGAAATATATTTTCATTATTTTTACATTAATTTCGGGGCTCTATTTACGAGTAACATATGGTTACAATCATTCGCTTCGGCTCAAATATGCCACTTAGAAGGCAATTGCATTATACCGCTATATAATTGCATGATAACGCCTTGTTTACGCCTCTATTAGGAAAAAATAGAGATAACTAGTTTTCACAAGTCTCTCTTGAGGTCATTTTTATGCCACCATTTTAATACCAGGGCCGCACTAGAAGTTGGATGCGTAATAACTACCCAACCAAGCTCCCGGAGCTTCAGGTGGGTCATCATATACGTGTGTTGTTCTGGCGAAACACGACGCCTCTCATATTGGGTAACTCTGACCACTTCTATTCGATTGATACCTTCAGTTGGTTCAATTGCTGGCAGTAGAGGTCTAAATTGAGCGTTTGGTCACTGGACAGCAGATCATAGTAGATGATTTGCTGCCAATCCCATCAAACACACAGCTTAACCTTCCTGGTTGTCAATCCTGGTTTGGCTACCGTTTAGGCCACCTCACCGCCCTTCGACCATGATGGTTTTCGCTTGACATTGCAACCCATTTCTTGTCGCCAGCCACCATCTGCTTCAGAAATGGCGCGATTTCGTTCCGGCCAAGGATTCTCAGATGGACATACGGCCCATCAAGTTTTTTTGCGTCAACTCGTACGGTACATAAACAACAAGGTTATTTTTGAAGGCAGCTTTATGCAAATGGTTCGAAACTGTTTTGTGGTCGATCTTTATCTCTTGAGCGGTGCTACGACAGCTGACACGGCGGTCTACTTTGATAATTTCCAGGATTTTATTGACATTTTCGACGATAGGCTTTCCAGTGCGTGGTCCATCTTTGATATCGAAATTGCCGAAACGGAATTGACGAAAAAAAAATTGCACATGATTGGCTGTGACAGTATTGAGACCATAGATACCATTCACAATTTCAGCAGCCTGGCCTGCGAAACTGCAAAATATGGCAAATTTTCTCTTTGTTTACCTCCATCATTAGCACGCCATAACTCACAACTGGATCGATCAATCAAAATAATGACAAATGAATATTTTTTGTACATGAATCCTCCTTTCCAACCAGTATAATAAGTATGGTCCACTGCAACAAATACATCACGAGATATATGCCACTAAAGCCATCTATTCATTAATTTTTCTCTAATTTTTTATTGTTTCAATTCCACATTCGGTTGTTAAACATTTAATGTTATAGTCGATTTTTTCATTTTTTATATGAATTAACATGTAAAAATAAAAGTAGTTTAAAATTAATTTTAATAATCTTTTTAAAACAATTGTACTATGTTTCTCTAGCGCTGTTTTAGTGAAAAAAATTGAGATTTGTTTCATATTAGGTTAGCCGGAATTTTTCATAACGCAACCCAAAATTTTTGATTAATCCTTATAGAGATGACAAATAAGAAAATGTCATTTCTTTGGGAAGGAAAATATATATTTTGTAAAAGCTTTAAAGAACTAAGCTAAATTCGGGCAATTAAAAAAAGAGGCTATTCGTAATTCTGTGTCATATATAGGGCGAAATAATGTTCATATAGTATAGATGCAGCTACAGAAAAAATGGGAAAAGGACAATTTACATTCAGCTAGGAAGCTATAAAGAATATTCTTCCATACCGACATTTTCTAGATACAGTAGATTTCGCTTATAGCGACTACGGATATAACGACATTTCGGTTGTAACGACGCAAAATTTTGGTCCCAAGCATCAAAACATTATTTTAATATAAAAAGTTTCGTTTATAACGACCCGGCTATAACAACGATTTCGGATATAACGTTTAATTTTTTCTATTTTTTTGAAAACAAAATTGGTTATAGCGACCAAATATTTGTTTTTTCCTTACTATTTTCGGGAAATCACATTTTATTTTTATTGTTTGTGATTTTGTTGTACATTTTCAGTTAATAAGTGCATTTATTCGAGAACGGAGGTGCGGTTTAATATTAATAAATTATCTTTCTTAATTAGTTTTAAAAAATTAATAAATTATCTGTGACTTTATAACCGATATTGAACTCCATAATTAAAATGTAAAAACGAATTCTTATTCCATTGAAGAAAAGGCCAACATGGTAATGCGTTTAGAAAATGGAGAATCAAATTCAGATTTAATTAAAGAATTCAATTTATCACATTCTACTTTATCAACGATGTAGAAAAATCGAGATAAAATAAAAGAGCAATTCGAAGTGAATTCTTTAAAAACAAAAAAAGTAAGGAAAGCAGAACACGACGATATTGATAAACTATTGCTCGATTGGTTTATCAATTCCCGAAATCAAATTCCAATTTCCGGGCCTATTTTACAGCCAAAAGCTAACTAATTCGCTCAAAAAATTGATAAGTCAAATTTTACTTGTAGCGACAGCTGGGTGTACCGTTTTCGTCAGACACAATATAGTGGTTGGAAAAATTTCGGAAGAAGCGGTTGCTGTTTCAAAAAATGATTGTGAAAATTGGCTTAAAAATGTGTTTCCTAAATTACGCGAAGGATACCAAGATTCAGAAATATTTAACGCTGATGAGACCGGGTTATTTTTGTATGTACATATTTTTGTTGTTCTTACTCTGTAGTCTGTACACATGTTTATTTATTTTTTTATATTTTTAGTAAAGTACATACATTATTTCTATGTATTTATTTTATTTGTTTCTTTGTAATATGTTCTAAATATTAATTTACCTAATATGAATTGAATTGAAATAATAAAAATGCGTAAATTTATTACAAAAAATCAATTATTGGCTTAATAATCATTATGTTTAGTATTGGAGTTTGATTCTTCACTAACAGAAAAAATTCGTTTATAACGAAATTCGGATATAACGACCAAGTTTGATCGGTCCCTTGATGGTCGTTATAGGCGAATTCTACTGTATAATTTTAAGCAGCACTTTTGCAGCCAAAACGAAAAAGAGTGCTAATGGTTTCAAGGTGGCAAAAGATCGCGTTACGTGTTTGTTTTGGTAGCAACGCTTCAGAAAATTGTATTTTAAACTCTCTCTTAATTAATTGTTCAATCCGACCACAGGCATGAAAAGGTGTCAATGTAAACGAACGACCGGTTCATTGGATGACAAATAAGAAGGCCATGGTTACGGATGCAGTATTCAATGAGCGGTTCCAAAAATGTTTTATTCTAGAGATCAAGCAGTATTTAAAAGATAAAGGCATTCCTTTCAAAGTTCTGGTTTTAATCAACCACGCCCCAAGTGACAAGCTCTTTTAAGTTATCCTTGTCAATCCTGGATTGTAAGAAACACGCAGTTTTCTCCGTGTGAATGCTTGCTGGAAGAACGTTTGGCCCAAATGTGGCCGATGAAGTGCACATCGAGAAAATTTGGCACAAACAATTGGCGATGAGAGGTATTGCAATACCACCCTTGACGATATAAATGAAATAATTGCCGACAAAGCCCTTAATGACGAGGAGTTGCTAGAAAGAGCACAAGAGACAGTCGGCGTAAACGACAGCCGCGACGAAGATGAACAAATAACATTATATGCCAATTTATTTCTTCAACATCTTCATTTGGCAAATAAATTATGTAATCACTTTATGCTGAATGATCCAATGACTGAAAGATCTGTCAATTTTAAATTGGATTTGAATTCTTGTATATGGATCACGTTCTCACAAAGAACTTTATAAAGAACTATCGAAAACCACGACACAGCGAAGTATTACAGAATTTTCTGTAAAAATGAATACATAAATCCGTATATTTATACGAATAAAGTTACCATATGTTTGAAATTTCGCTAATTTGCGAGAAAGTGAAGTGACACAGAACACAAATGACACGCTCACAAAAATTTCATTTAATAATCCGAATTAATTTCCTTAGGATTAATAAAAATTGGCGTCTGAATTTAGATATTCTCTTTTACACATTAACTGGAAGGCAGTTAAATCATCCTGCGAATACCTCAAAATCATATGGTGCATACTGATCAAGTGATAAATGGTATTTTTGTAACATTGTACTAGAATTTAACAATATGACAACTTAGATGTAATAAAAGTGAAATGCTAATTGAGTTGTGAGTTTTAAAAATAGTTCCGATGAACTGACATTTTCAAAATATCGCAAACGATTTTGCGACAAATATTACAACATTTTTATACAAATTCTTATATAAATAAAATAAATGTACATAATTTTTGCACTGAATTATTTCTAAATTAAATACAACTTTAACCATTTTTAAGTAACCCTTGAGCTTTTAAGGTAAATATTTTAGAAATTGCAAAAAAAAAAAAATTAAACAAGGGTTGTTATTTTCGCGCTAGATTGGCAACTTGACCTCGCTTGTAGATGCTTCTAATTTATGTGTCTTATCCATTTTTTTGATAAAAAGGGAACGTAAATTTCGAAACAGAACGATTTTTGTAAGAAAATTGAAAAAATGTCAAACTGCGGAACTTAATGAAAAATTTTATTTAAATAAACTATTTATCAAAAATAAATAATTCTGTTGTCAAAAAGTAACGGTTCGTAGAATAAATTTTTTTATTCGTAAAAAAACATTGCACTTACCTTGGAAACGGAGGTAATTCTCTTTGTTCCTCCCGATAAACTGTAGGCTTGCTTAATTGATTAATAAATCGTAATAATCGTTGTCACTTCTTTCTTAATTTAGCAATACACATGTCTGTAATGAACATTCTGTAAGTAAACATATGTATATAGGTATAATAAGTATGTTTTATATCATATTTACCTCAATTACTGTGTTTAGCAGGCGATCGTCTTAAAGGGCATAGCTCTTTCAAATTGTAATAAAATTGTTAGCTTGGTTTAGGCCTCCTTCATCTTGCTCGTGTAAATTAATAATATTTACTGTCACTTAGAAAATAATAGTATTTATTTATTTATCATGTTCTGCCTTAAATGGTAGCCCAATTTGTAATTTTTTCTGTAACATTTGTTTATTGTTTTATTTTTCGTAAATATCGTAATATTTTTGATTTGATTACGGATTTCCAATTTCTTAAGCACCTGCGATAAATCTGTCAAAACATCTCCTTCAGCTGACACGAATCCTTTAAATATAAAATGGTAGCATTTTCTATATTAATAAACAGTAATAAATTCCTTATTAACAAAAAAAAATATAGAAAATTGCAATCACCTTGCAATGGTTTGAAATAGCATGCCAACATTTGTGATTCGAAATTGAAGGAAAACTTGATTGAGAAACAGCGCAGGTATTTAAATTTTCTGTTAGCTAAATTATTGTAGTATGCTTGTTTTCCTTGGACATTAACGGCATTGTTTTGCACTCTATCATCTAATAAATGGCAATAGCCAAAGCAAATAAAAATATAAATCATCTAAAACCGCAAAATTTTTAAATGTCTATATTAGGAAATATTTGTAGATAAGAAAGTTAATTTAAAACGAACTATTCGTAACATTTCACAGCGCAGTAAAGTCAAGTCTCTTTGAAAAGAGATGGAAGTATATCAAACCTACAAATCGCATACTTAATTCCTGTCAAGCAGTTTTTGTAAAACTTTTTTCCATGCAAACATTTTCTTACGAGAATCAGTTTTTTTAAGTGACATAATTTAAAATCAATAAATTGTCGGAAATTTGTAATCTTTAAAGAACAATGTTAGAAGGTAATACATTTAATTTTAAAGATTCTAGGCTTTGCAACGCAAATTAATATGCTCCCATAAATTCATACTCATGTGGTTCGTAAATTACTATAATCCTTACACAGAAATTGAACCAGTTTGCTTCAAAACCATCATGAATGAACTCAATACACCGTAAGTCTTGTCTCGTTAAACATTGTCCTCCAATAAATTGGTTTATCTTAATAAATTCATAATTTTAGTATATTTTTTGGATTCATTAGATCTTAATTTTAAGTTAAACGGATACACAATTTAACTTACCTAATTGTAATATATTGTTTGTCTCTGAGTATCCGATCTTTACTATCATCAAAATTTAAAAACGTTCGAATTAAAATTTTTTACCGCTTTTATCGTTACCCCAAATATACCTGTGGCAATTCAACAAAACCACTTATCTATATTTTAGCTACTTTTCTGGGGACCAAATTTAACTTTTAAATTAATTTCTGAAAAAATTTTGGGACATAACTAAACTATTTTTGGATACATAGTATCAGGGTTTTTAAACTGCGTTTATTGACACCTTCAAACACTTGTTACATGCTCTGGGTTCAACGGAAATTCCCAAAATTTTTAATTAGCATTTAGAAAAAACACTTATATCGATTAAGGTGAATACCAAACGTAAAATTAGATTAAAAAAACTTATTTCAAGATAAGTGTTTTTATAAATTTATTTGATTTTACAAATAAAATATTGTTTTAAATATAACTTATGTTATTCATGCTTCAATATCAAAAATTATCAATTAAGCGGTTTTCAATAAATACCAAACACCTATAACAAACATAAGTGGTTTTGTTTTTTGCTTATATCTCGGTCAAAAATAGTCGGATTTTCATGAAAAATTGAAGGGAAAGAAAAAACGGGAAATAATATCGATTAGAATACAGTTCAACATAACCACTTATCTCGACTTAAGTGATTATGTTAAATTGCCATAGAATTATAATTTAAAGTGTAAACAAAAAGAATGAGAAGAACGAAAATAGTGACCTCAAAATGATGTTAAGTTAGTTTATTCTTTGGCCAAAAGAGTTAAAAAGAAACTGTAAATGTTTCGAAGCACTTTGTGTATATGGTCTTAAAACTCCGATTTTAATCGATGAATGCTACTAAACTTCCCGATAATTGTATGACTTGTTTGGAAAGTCCCGGGTGTAATAAAGTAATAAAACAGTATCGTCATGAGAAAATTTACATTTATTTTTCAACATACTTAAGTCGCATTTAATTACCAATAGTTGCGCTCGATAGCGTTGCGGAGCGCATTTTCTAAATGAAAAACTAAAATGTATGCGCTATTTATAGGTAAAATATATTTATTTAATTGCAAACTATGATTTTTAATTCAATTTCTTATTTCAATTTGATTTAAAAAAATATTTAGCACCACATATTTATCGAGAGGTGCTATCGAGAGCCATGTATGATGTGAAATTTAAGAAAATTATTTTTTTTTGTTCACCCCTGGTAATTTACCTCGTTACATTTTAATGTGTGAAACTGTCAAATTAGACAAATCAAATTCAAAAATGGCACACAAATACCAAATTCGTATTTGCAATAAAAAAATTCATCCATGAATCTGTATTGTGGAAGACAACGGTACGTCGAAATTGAATCTCTTTTAAATCTAAAGTCTATTCCAAGCGCATCAAATCATTTTATAAAATATCTATCCCATTCCAGAAAGTCCGCAATAGTATGAGCGCTTCTTCTCTGCTTAATCAAATGGAATAGATCGCACTGTCGAGCTCAGAAAATTCCAGACAATCGTCTAGTAAAGATAAATTTATCGAGTACTGTATATGTCCCGGCCGGAAGCCAGAAATTTTACTACCTTGTACCTATATTGTTGCCCTTGCATCGAACAATGGAATATCAATAACAAAACTTGCCCAATATGCCAAGAGAAATTGAATAATACAGATGAGATATGGGTATTATCGGAATTACTTTGATATGCAAGAGATCAATTAAACAATTTATACAGAATTATTCAAGTTAACTATTAGCATTAGAGTTCATTTTACATTTGTAAAAAATCCTCAAATTAGCTTAAACATTTCCCTGGATAATCCTTACAAATTTTATGGGAGTTCTTAATTTTTACATATTTAAAACTGTTTCTTGAAATAAATGATCTTGAAAAAGATTCCATCGTTTTTTATTAAAATTTCAAGCAATAAAAACTTAAATAATTTTCACTTGTCACTGATACACAATTTGTCCCCAATCGTCGAGGCCACTTGGTGATACCACTCGTCAACATTATTTCAAGCCGGAAAAGGTTTCTTGAAAGCTTCGTAGCTATGTGTGCTCTGACTCGATTCTTTTCCAACCGTATGTGCACCTATTTATCCAATTCAAACTAACGAAAGTGTCCCAACAAGTAACGAAAGTAAAATGTCATGCAATCGCATGAAGTTAAGTAGATTTATATTTTTATGATTAGTAGCGACAAATGTGCGAAATAGCGTAAGTTTCAATATAAATTTTTATTTTATATGTAATTTATATTAAAAAAAAAAATTCTGGTATACTGAGGTAAAAAGCTAGTGGTAATTTTTTTGAAAACAAAATAAAATTGGGAATAATTTTCCCTCCCTATTTAGATATGGAAAAATTATTCTCAATTTATAAATATATATATACATCAAACTTTTCTCCTCAGTAGGCCGGAAAAAAATATTTGAGCTGAAATTACATATAAATTCTATCCTCAATTCCATATTCCCGGGGAATTACCAGGGTAGTGCCACAGAACGATGTTCGTCATTTGTGTTGGTACAACTAAATTTAAACTCTTACATTCACCGAGCAGATCTGCCATAATAATTATCAAGCTTTTCTTTCATTTCCTTAGTTGTTTTGCCTTTCGAATACGTATTTAATGAGAACAAGAAATTCGTTTTGTCTATTGATTGCAACATTATTGAGATGTTGACGCGGTTTTATATCTGAAACACACCCTACTTGACTGATTGTTATAAAACTTTGAATTTTTGTGTTAACATTAGTTTTCACAATCTAGTATTAAGGGGGACTTTTCTAAAAACTAAGATCAATCCAGGCCGAAAAATACATTGCCGAAATAAAATTTGTGAACTGAAATGCTGGGAATACCCTTCAGATATTTCGGACGATTTATTACCAGCCGCACAATTAAAATCACCTGGTTAAAAATTCTTTTCTGAATATAAAGGGTGTTCTTTTTAGAGGTTCACTATTTTAAATTAAAATAGGAGAAAGAAAAACATTTTGAATATCAGTAAATTTAGCTTTATTGGATAGATAATTTTATGCTATTAATGCTTGAATGTGATTTCAACCATGTGATCGCGGCGGATGGCGCGTAGGTGGCGCAATCCAGCTGACCAATTTTAAAAATTTTTGCAGCAATTGCAGCCGTACCTCACTAATAACTCACCGAATGTTGTGTTCCAAGTGTTCAATCGTAACTATATACCACCGTTGACTGTATTATTCAGCCCATCATCGTTTTTGAAGACATAATGGACCAATGATTCCACCGGCCCATAAAGCACACCAAACAGCGATTTTCTTTGGATGTAATGGTGTTTCGGCAAAGGCTTATGGATTTTCTTCATTCCAAATCTGACAATTTTGTATATTAAAGTTGGGTACCTACGAACCAAAAGTGAACTACATCGCTCAACAAAATTTTGTTTGTAAAATCAACATAAATGATAAAATCTTTTGACAAAAAATTTCAACAATTGGCAAGCACTGCTCTGGCGTGAGTATTCATTATGAAATGGCTAATCAAACTAACGAGAAAGCAAATGTCAGCTGTAAAATCGGTTGTCAAATAAAACAGTGTTGCCAATTTAAAAAGGAACCTCTAAAACCACTCTTTATTTTCCTTAAGGAATTTTTATTTCTCTAAAAATTGGTATATCACACTTAACAACGCATATCAAAATGTCGGGTCTTAAATTTGTTTATGTGACGTATATACCACAGCTTCCGCAAATGGTTTTTTGTTGGAGTTTTGTCTGATGAGCAATGTTTTGTTTAGCAATTAATCTTAGTATATGTCAATTTGTTAATTTATTCCTAAAAGTTCATAAGATTTATTTATTATACGAGTACGTTTGTATTTGACTTTGAGCTTGTGGGTCAACAAATTTTTCCTTGAAATAATTTATTGAATTTTTTAATATAGCGCTCATTGCAATATCCGTCTTATAAACCTGTGCAATAAAATTATCTCTTGGCTGGCTAATTTTCGTATCGTTTTACGCATAATAAACGGCATAAAATGTCAGCGTAATATATGCTCCCGTGGTAGTCGCATGAATACAGCTTGAATCCAGCTTGAAATTTAATAACTAGTTGGAATTGTAGAATTGGGATTTCAACACTTAGTAATTCAAAGCGCAAGTTCTACACATAAACAGCATGAAAAGTTCACTTTGTATACTAGTATACTTTAAAATGAAAGCCAGGGAAAAAACAGTAAAAGTTGTCTCTCTCTCTCTATCTGACCCACGTACGCATTTTAACGAAGATCGCAAATTAATGCATCTTACATAACTACGTAAAAAAAGTAAACTGTTTTTTGGCAAGTTGAGAGTGTGTCCGAAATGCGCAATTTTAATAAATATTCACTGTTGCTTTAATAATTCATTCATTATTCCGTTTCCTAAAATGAATTCATAAAATATAAATTGACGTCAAAAGTCGAAAATTAAATGGATCTTAAGACCTTGAATTTGAGCTTGGCTTGTACGAATCTAAATCGCATCGATTACGCAAGATGCGATGAATTTATTCAAAAGACTCAACGACATTTAACAATAATAACGTATATAAAACCAAATTATGTAATAAGGATTGGAGTACACAAATGCATGTTTTTCTTGCATTAACTGGAAATTAAACACTTCATTTTCATTTTGGCCTACCGAAACTATTTAAAAAATAAAACTTCCAGCCAAACCAATTAAGTGCATATAGTGCAGCAAAATAGATTTTTATGTTGGGGATGTAGTGGCAGAATTTTTCAATTACTAATTAAGTATTCGATTCGAAACAAGCCCAAAAAATCAGGGGCCTAACGATTGAAATCAACGATCATTTTCGAAGGATATCGTTTTCCTATAGTAGACAAGAGAAGAAACAAGAAGAATGTAGAAAATTTTTACTATACTTTTCTCTTTTGTTTCTACTCTTGCTGTAGAAAAACGATAGCCGTTGAAAATGTACGTCGAATTCAATTAGCTAGGTCTCAGGTTTTCATGTTGCTAAAAGTTGTAAACATATGACTTGTATAATACGTGCGAAACGCGCTACATACGTAACGTGACCAGTTAAAAGCAATTACGATTTATGCTCGTAGAACAAACAAAACAAAGGTAAAGTTGACTACTTTACTGTAACTGGAGGCGTTCATTGCTCCGGACCCCATTAAATCATTTGTTTTTTATATACTGTGTTCGTGTGTGACAATATGTTTAATTCTTTCAGAAACTGGAACTGCTAATATATTTTTGCTCCAATATAATATATGTGCTTTGAAGTGATTAAAATTTGAATGTTTTTGTTCAGTTTATGTTAAATTTGAAATGAACAGAAATTTGTGCTAATTGAACTAATGTCCATTAAACGCGTACTTTATAATTTTTTTAAGCAATTATATATTACCATTGGTTGGCTATTGCGATCCATCTATGTAGCCATACCAGAGATTATAAATATATACAGTCCCTGTCAATTGAATTATGAACACTATTAATATATAGTGAAAAACTCTAGTATTTTATCAAAATATAAAAAACAAAAACAAGCTTTTTTTCAATAATTTTTTTTTGTGGACACTGTATGATTGGGGATTTTATAAACTTTGGACTTAAGTAAGGCCCAACAATTCTCGATAGAGTTTAAATCAGGAGAATTGCCAGGTAGGATGTCAATATTTTGTTAGGGTTCTCTATGTAATTTTGCGGTATCACAAGGAGCTCTATCTTGCATAAAAGTGTAATACCATTGGCTTTGAGGTAATATACCTCATGTAAGTAAATAAGACGTCTGTTTATACCCTTTTATATTGTTCTTTTCTCATGGTTTCCTCTACGAAGTATTGGACCAGTTCCACTAATGCAGCTCCATATATTACTGATGGTGGATGTTTTATCCTACTATGTAAACCTCTCCCCTGGTCTCCTTCTGACGAATTGGGCCGATTCTTCCTGATCCCCTTACAGTTTCTTCTCTTGGTCTCATAAAATATACCCACAGATTGAAAGATCTTTGCCAAATTACTTACGTTTTTGCGTTTCCGCGGTATGAGTGGTTTGTGGTTTTTAATAATGCTCCAATAGCATGTTTTTTCACTGATTAGGTTCTTTTTTGAAAATAGATTTTCAAGTCTAGACTTTCCCAACACACACACGCTTTAACTTAAACACAAGTTTTTTAACTAACTAATAAAAATCACTCAACGTAGATTATTTCTTTCTTAAAACTCAGTCACAGAATTTCAAAAAACACCTAAACTAAACTAAAAGTAAAATATGCATGCTATTGATATTTTTAGTCCTTTTACATGTAATAATTTTATTTCGACCTTTTAAGAATGTCGTAAAATAATCTTAAAACAATAACAGATGTTATCCTAAATGCATTTTGTTACTTTGAAATATAGAAATTAGGAATTTCCAAAATACTGATATAGTGTCCATAACCCAATGAACAGGGACTTCATATATTATGTAGTATATATTTATTTCAATATTTACATGATTTTGTTTGACGCTCATTTATAAAGAGATTTTAGGTCTTCACAAAAATTTCGAAAATGATCATCTTTTTCGTGTAAAATTTAAATTTTTTATCTACCACCATGTAACAATTTCATTTCTGCTAAATTACGTACAATGGTTCAATGTTTCGATCCTTGTGAGTAATAATCTTCATCCCCAACTGTGAGTACAGCTCAATACGGTACCCCAATAGCGATATGAGCAGAAATAAACCAAAATAATAAATTAATTATTAATTAATAATTAATAATCAGGAACAAAACTAAATGTAACTATTTGACGCGAAAATCAAAGCCCAATAAATATCCATTGCGAAACTGATCATTAACAGCTGCACTACCAAAAACACCACTTTAATCAAATTTAAAAGGCACCAAGAGGTGATATTTTTACACAGTTGTCTGTGTTCCTTTCCGGTAAACCTAATTTGTATCAATTATAGCAGATGTGGTTTAACTAGGTAGGTGACGAAGTTAGTCTCGTCGTTCCTCTGTATACTATACTCACCATTCCAAGTTTTCCTTAACCAATCAGGTTTAAAACAGTTGGAATAAAAGAAACATGCAGGCACATACTTCGAACTGCATTTTTTGTTTGCTTCATAAGACTTCTAATATTCCCTAAAACTAAATTTATAAAATTTTAACAAATTTATCGAAATTGGTGTAATTTTCATTAAAGAAGTATTTCTAAATTTTGGTCCTCTTCCTTTGATTCTGCTTCAATAAAGCGGTCCAGATGATTTGAAATTTGGAAAAAAATAGAACTAATAATCGCAGCAGGTTATAGTACAAACAAATGTCCCCTTCCAAATAAATCAATACTATTGTCAATAGTACCGTTTCAGCGGAAAAAATGTATAAACTCCCACGTATATTTTTGGTGCTGGACTCTATGCTAATTAATTTCATTGCTGAAAAATCATGAACATTGTTGAAATTATATTTCGGTTACTACATCTTAACTAATTGCCACATGATAATAATTATGAAAAAAAATCTTAAGCAGAGCCATGGATGAATTATGATCGATTATACGGGAAAGAAAAATAATTTTACCGATTTTGTTCCACGTTTCACAAATAGTACAAATAACAAGCCATAGATTTTTTTAATTCGACTGCTCTATAGTAATTGTAAGAATTTGTGAGGTTTTTTAAACAATATGTATAAAACTGGCAGAATTATTGATGCATTTTTTATATAAAACTAGCTAAACGGGGCGCCAAACAGTCACTTAGTAATCTAAAAAATCAGTTTCACGTTGTTCTAATAATTTGATTTTTTTTGCTATAATATTAAATAGTTCCTTTTTGATAGCCATATTCTAGAACTTATACAAAAAATCAGTTTAGAATTCCATTGTCACCCACCATACCAAATTTCTTTATAATATTTATTCCGGAATATATTCTTCCAAGATCATTTTAAATTCTCATTTGCATCCACGACACCCAATTTCATTATTATCGTTTAGGAAATAGCTTAGCTCCATCCCAGTTGACCATATTCTAGAACTTCTTCTAAGAATTATTAAGGAATCCCATCTCTATCTAGCATAAACCACCTAATTTCGTCCCAGCATATTCCATAATTTCTTCCAAAAATTATGTTAGAACCCCATTTGTACCTACCATGCCCAATTTCATCATGATCAATTAAGAAATGGTTTAGTTCCGTCTCAGCTGAACAAATATCAGAACTTCGTATAAAAATCATTTCAGAATCCCATTTCCATCCACTATAAAAAAAACTTGATCATGATCTGTTCAAAAAAACCTAGTTCCGTCCCATCCAATACCCATACCTTATCCAATTTCATTACGATCTGTTAGAAAGTGGCAAAGATTTGTCCCAGGTGGCGACATTCCAGAATTTATTCTAAAAACCTTCTTAAAACCCCATCTCCTGTGTGTCAAATTGTCAACCCGTACATATTCAAATCACAAAGCCATCACCATTTCAACTTTTAGATTTTCTTTGGCTATATGATCAAAGTTCTACGTCACAATGTATTTGTGCTGGCAGCTACGTTGCCCTTTTTATGCAGAAAACAAAACAAATTTTGTGAAAATTGGCGAATTTGGTTTTTAGATCATCGAAAACAATCAAATATTTTCTCTTTATAATAAAAGGCTATAAAGATTTCACTACCACCTAAAATTTCGTTGCGCCATTCCAAATTTCTCATTCATGAATAAATAGCTGCAGATTTTTATAGGTCTTTATATATGTAAACAATTAGTCGGTTCACACACTGAATGTTCAAGTCAATACACCTGGAGTACCAGGCAGTACTGCCTACGTCATCAAATTTAAGTTTACAGTTCTTTTTTCTGAACTGTAGATGGCAGTAATGTTCGTAAAAGATATTTGACATTTAGGGGTTTGACGAAATGTTTAATGCATATTTTAATAATAATATAATAAACTAGCATTACCAATAGCCGTAATATAGTTTTAAATTAATATTATTGTAGAATTTACTGTTTTTCAGTATTAATTATTTACGATTCACGAAAAAAAATTATACAATAAAATCGATTCATTTATTTATTTTTATTTTTCCACTGTTGCTTTATGCAGACACCAATTATCTTCATTTTATTGATACAAACAATTTAAGTTTTGGTTAGGTTGTTCCATCTGTTAAGTTGATTTTTTTTTATTTCTGTTCAATTGGTTAAATTTACAACAGGCAGACCTATGCGAGAATCATGATTTCATAGTTTCATTATATTTAGTTCAAGTTAGTTCGCTGTCAACTTATTGAATTTATTTTGAAATTATGCCTACTCGCTCAATGTTATGAAACCTAAACATTTGAAAGTTGAATTGTTTCTGTTACTCGTAACCCCAATTACTAAAGTTTTTAACTACATTCCGCATCTGTAAAAAAATGAAAAACAGCATTGAAAAATCCATAAATTAAAAAAACACAGAAAGCTCGTGTGCTAAAAAATTAACACAACTGAAAATCAAACCCAAAAATTGTCATCAGCTTCACAAGAAATTTTTTAATTTCTACTTATTCTTATACTGAAAGGAGCGAATGATTATATGAAATCGGTACTTTGCACAATATTCCGAATATACACGTAAACGACCACAAGGTGTCCTTTATTGTAATGTTTTAAATTTATAAGATTATCATTGAAAAAAATCACACTTAAATTTTTAAATAATGACCAACTTGTTTGCTATCTGTAGTCTACAATCTAGATTATAGCTGTTAAAGGCTTAATATAGTATTTCTTGAAAATCAATCTGTTTCATGGAACCGTTGAGTGAGCAATACAAAAGTTTGTTCGGCGACTAAGTTGTGCAAGTAAATCAGAAATTTATTTCACATGAATGCTTGCATAGATATTATATTTCATATTGGTTCAGTAGTTAACAAAAACATATGTTGTTTATATACAAGCAGTGATGTTTAATTTACATCTAGTTGATTGACTCTACCAAATTAAAACCCATCATCAAAAAGTTAAAAAATCACAAGTATATTTTTAAAAGTATCTCTCGATTATTTGATCGTTACAAAAACAAACATCTATTGTCACATCGCAATTAAATTTATGATCTTGATCACCTATCCAAATCGCGTTTTACGTGCCGAATTTTTTATTATGCATAATTTCTCTTTCATAATAAGTACCCACGTCTTTTGTATCTTATTTCACAAAAAAATTAACTAATTTTTTGCATTCATTCTCGAATCGGGTTCACCCCGATCGCGTTAGATCTACTGATAATTCTTATTGCATATATTGTTGATACATTTTATATTTTTCAATTTTATGGTTTATTGATTCTAAATCTATAAGTTGTCGTTACGTAAAATACGAAAAAGTGAACGTACATAAATTGAACGATTTGTATTTAATTTGAACGGTATTTGGAAATTGTTCAATAGCAAACACTAAAACGAAACCACAACAAATGTATGTGAATGTAATATACCTACTGATCATTGACCGTATAATTATGTCTATATATATTATAAAATACGAGTAGTCGAATACATAAATCTTAGAATGAGACGTAAGAACTAATATTCATGTGCTTTTGTGGCATTCGCGAATATTCTACCCGGGTATTTCCAAAAATCTAAAAATAATTCCAATATACGCGTCGATTCTATATGTTCGATAGCATCATTGATTTCGCGCTATACGTGAATAGACTCGATGATTAGACATAGTTTTCTGTTTGGGCAGACCACATATTATAATAAATTTGTTTCGTATAATTAAATATTTTGTGTAGAGGCACTTAAATACGCCACTATAATATTACCTTGGGGCTAGGAATTAAGTCAAATTAACTCAAGGTAAAAAAATGTACCGATTCGATTTTGGGTCAGCATAATTCACTTTTTCTTATGATATCGAGATTGTATACACTAAATATACTTTCACTACAAATGTTTTTGGAATGGCTGTGTAATAATTTTGTATTTTTTTTTTTTATTTCTAGATATGGCCTTCTCGGTGCATCAGGTTGTGGTAAAACCACCCTACTTTCATGTATTGTCGGACGCCGTCGATTGAATTCCGGCGAAATATGGGTGCTTGGTGGAAAACCGGGCACAAAAGGATCCGGTGTACCTGGAAACCGAGTTGGTTACATGCCACAAGAAATCGCCTTGTACGGTGAATTCTCAATCAAAGAGACCATGATGTATTTTGGATGGATCTTTGGTATGCAGACCGCTGAAATTATGGAGCGTTTACAATTCTTGTTGAATTTTTTGGATTTACCATCCCAAAATCGATTGGTAAAAAATCTGAGCGGTGGTCAACAACGCCGTGTCTCATTTGCGGTCGCCCTCATGCACGATCCAGAACTTTTAATTCTTGACGAACCAACTGTAGGTGTTGATCCGCTATTGCGGCAAAGTATTTGGAATCACTTGGTACACATCACAAAAGCTGGACAAAAAACTGTTATTATCACAACACATTATATTGAAGAAGCACGGCAAGCACACACAATCGGTCTGATGAGATCTGGCAGATTATTAGCAGAAGAATCACCGCAAGCGCTGCTATCCATGTACCGGTGTCAAAGTTTAGAAGATGTCTTTTTAAAATTATCACGTAAACAAGGTCAATCACAAGCGCAACCTGCCGAATTAAATATAAGTAATAATATTTCATTAGCGGCGCTTGCGTTTGGCAGTAAAAAAGATAATCCCGTATATGTGAGTCAAGAGAGCGGGATTGTAGGTTTAAATTTTCATCAAAGTAAAGAGGTTCTAATTAATGAAACAAATGGTTCAGCATTAACATTAAATCACAAAGAAGTTGAAAGTGTGGTGGTGGAAGGTAATCCACAAGGTCCGCCTGCAGTCCAATATGATGATTGTAGTGATTGCTTTAAAATTACGTCGAAAGGAAAAATACGGGCGCTTCTTCAAAAGAATTTCTTGCGAATGTGGCGTAACGTTGGTATTATGTTATTTATTTTTGCGTTGCCTGTGATGCAAGTCATACTGTTCTGTTTAGCAATTGGGCGTGATCCGACCGGACTACGATTAGCAATTGTTAATGATGAAATGAATGATACAAACTGCAGTTTTGAAATGGGTTGCTCTTTTAAACAGCTTGGATGTCGTTATCTGTCGCATCTGAGGAATGACAGTGTGATAAAAGAGTTTTATCCGGATCCGGAGAGTGCGAAGCAAGCGGTGCGAAATGGTAACGCTTGGGGCGCTCTCTACTTCACGGATAACTTTACAGATGCGTTAGTGGCTCGAATTGCACTCGGTAAGCTTCAAACGATGAAATGACATATTAGTGTTATAATAATATACTAATTTTACAAAAATTTATTTTTTAGGTCGCGAAGCCGATGACGAAACCCTTGATCAATCTGAAATACGTGTCTGGTTGGACATGTCTAATCAACAGATTGGTATTATGCTTAATCGTGACCTTCAGTATGCATATCGAAGCTTTGCCCAAGATTTATTACGCCAATGCGATAATAATCCGAAACTGGGCGATATTCCGATCCAATTCAAGGACCCAATTTACGGTACAAGTGAACCATCATTCACAGACTTCGTTGCGCCTGGTGTCATTTTAACGTAAAATATAAATTATTTATAATTTTATTACATAAATTTAACAAAAACACTTTTTTCATTCCAGAATTGTATTCTTCTTGGCCGTGGCTCTCACCTCATCCGCACTCATTATCGAACGCACAGAAGGTTTACTCGATCGAGCTTGGGTAGCTGGTGTAACACCCGGTGAAGTGTTATTATCTCATGTTGTCACCCAATTTATAGTGATGTGTGGGCAAACTGCTCTCGTATTAATATTCATGATACTTGTATTCGGTGTCTCCTGTAATGGTAACATCGTTTTAGTCATAATGCTTACAATTCTACAAGGATTATGTGGAATGTGCTTCGGTTTTGTGATATCAGCGGTTTGTGAGCTAGAACGTACAGCCATTCAATTAGCATTAGGTTCATTTTATCCAACACTTCTATTATCGGGAGTCATTTGGCCAATTGAAGGAATGCCCATAGTGTTACGGTATGTTAATTAGAATGACAAACATCGTGAATTGTACGTCTTATAATTCTTTCATTTCATTTCACAGATACATTTCACAAGGGTTACCACTAACGATGGCCACAACAGCACTCCGATCTGTATTAACACGGGGTTGGGACATGTCCGAACGAGATGTGTATAGTGGTTTCATTTCAACAATAATATGGATAGTAGTATTTTTGGCGGGCACAATGGTTGCACTTAAGCTAAGACGAGGATGATCTCGTACTTAATTTTAGGCATCCTAATTTTTTATTTTTATATTTTAATAATTAATATTATAATTTATAATTTTATGTAGCTAGACAAAACTACTCTGATAAATTTATTATCAAATTTATACCTGGTTAAAGTGAACCACAACATAAAACACAATCAAATTGTAAATAAAGACAAATTTTTAATAAAATATAAAACGAAAAAAAAAAAAAATATAAGCAATATATAGGATAAGGTCAGTAGGATAAACCAATAAAGAAGGGATATTTTTGTACACAACACAAAATAATTACATATCATGTAGTGCAATGTGACTGTGAAAGATATTTTTTTTAATAAGCCAAAATTATAATAATTTTATTTTATATAATAAATATAATATTAAATTAATTATAAATGTAACATGCGATATAGTAATACACCAGATTTTGGTACTAATAATTCCAATTTTCATACGGTGTATTTTCTTAGTAGGTATATATAAATTTCAGCAATACACATCAACAATTTTATAAATAATTTCAAATGGTTTTAAGTGTTCTTCAAGTATTTTTATATTACATAGATAAATAAAAGATAAAAATTGTATAAATTTATAGTGCTTAAGAAAATATGTTTGAGATATTTTCAAATTTTTTATTTAAAAATTCCATCTTGAATAAAGTAAAATTGTATTTGTTTAAAAAAATTAATAATTAATTTTTATTTGATTTACATAATCAAGTTATGATTAGGTTTACAGTAATAGTTTACCACCTTCAAACAGTTCGATTTTCAAATGAATTGTAATTTGCTTGAGAAGTTTTAAGTTGTTCAATATTATCTGGTTTATTTGCATAAACCTTACTTTTAAGATAGTCCCACAAAAAAAAGTCGAGAGCAGTTAAATCGGGTGACCATGGAGGTCAATCCACATCACCAGATTTAGAAATTAACGGTTGTGGAAACATATCTCCCATGGTTTCTCTAGTAGTATGGCATGTGGCACCGTTCTGCTTGCACCACATGTTCACTAAACCATTGGCATGAAAGTCTGGTCTAAAAAAGTTGATAATGCGGTCGCCAGTGACTGTAACAGCTGAACCATTCGGATTTTCGCAAAAATATGATACAATGACCCCTCCAGCAGAAATTGCATACATTCACTCTCACAGAATGTAATTCATCAATCAACTATTTGTGGACTCTCTACTGCCCAACTGGTCGTTTTACGTCTATAAGTCCACTTAAGTGAAAATGAGCTTCGTCACTCATTATTAATTTTTTTTTTTAATCCGGATTATCTTTGTTAGGCAACAGCATCTTATTTGCATATACGTTCAGCGCAAATGATCTCTAGGTAGCAGCTCTTGTGTTAATTGAATTTTTTTATATGGTGAAAAATATTATGCAAAATATTGGTTAGTGTTGATCTTCGAGGTCCAAGTTGTTGCTCACTGATGTCGCTTCATTGTCTCGTACAGTTTCACTTACAGAAGTAATATTTTCTCATGATCTATGGCTATACGTTGTTGCACACACTTCGGTTTATTCGCCCCAATCCCTCTTTCTTCAAATTCTTTAGTAATCCGCCTTTGAAGCACCATATTCTTTCCGAAACTTTAACGAAATTTTCTTAATGTGGACGTTGTATGGATTTTGAAGGTACAAAAATATATAAACGAGCTAAATTTTGTTTTGGTTACATCAAGATACGGTTATATATTAAAAATACTAAACTTAAAATAACAAAAATATTTTTTTTATTGTCATTAATGGCGTTTTGTTGTTTTACAACAAAGTTCAAATAAAAAAAATAACTTTTTTGCCGTATAAACAAACAAGTCGCACTTGTATATAGTGTATATGGGTGTGTAACGAAATCACAGTTTTCAAAATCCCTCTCTCTCTCTCTGGGACTATATCCCATCAAGGGGTTTGGCCGCCTCAAATGAGGTTTCATAATCATATTTTCAGTTTGGATAATGAGTGTTAATTCATTAAATCTTAAACCATTAAATCTTAAACCATTAAATCTTAACCTAAATCGCGATTTTTAGGAAATCCCGGTTTGAATTTTTAAAATTTCACATGTGGGAAATGGGACTCCTAAATGATTTTTTGTCAAAATTCAGAAATGAGTTTGCGATAAAGTTCTTTGTCTAATAGAGATGGAATTTGGCTATTTCTTAACAGATTTTGTTGAAATTCGAGACGTGCGATGGAAATGGGATTCTGAATTGATTTTTCGATAAAGCGGTCAATAGAGTTTGAAATAGGCCATTTCTAAGCCGATTTTGTTGAAATTCTGCACGTGCGATGGAGATGGATTTCTAAAATGATGCAAGTACAAAATCTTGCATAACAAAATGGGGTTTCCCCTCTAAATCTTGGTTTTCAAAAGCCTGGTTGTACAAAAGCCTGGATTTTCAAAAGACCTGGTTTTCCAAAAGCCTGGTTTTCCAAAAGCCTGGTTTTCAAAGGCCTGGTTTTCCAAAAGCCTGGTTTTCAAAAGCCTGGTATACAAGAGCCTGGTTTCTCAACAAAAAAATGCCTGGTTATTAAAAAGCCTGGTTTTCTAAGACTAGTATTTTTTGTTCATAGAAATTTTCTTTTTTCTAATTTTGAATGCTACGGTTGTTCTGAAAAGAATATTTAATAATTCATCTTCAAAAAAATTGAATTAATTAAAATAATATTTCACGTATCCCATCAGAAATTATAAAACCAAATATTTTGTATAAAACTTATAATCCACTCTGCTTAAATTATCTTGCTAGTAATTATAAGAATTGAAAATTTTCTTATTTTCAATTGTCGTTCGTTTGGCTTTGATACTCCCGCTCTCATTTGCGCAATTTTCGTTTTGCCCATTATAAACTCTTTCCCCAATTCCGATATTAGTTGAAAAACGCCGATATGTTCTTGGTAATATCCTAGTACGTCTTCCGTCGGTAAAAAAACTAAACTTTTTAACATTCTGATCTGTGGCTAAAACTTTCGTTATTGCCGTAATTCACAGCGTATAGTCTAGTTTCTGTACCTGTCTCCAAATGATCTGAAGTGAAACAAGCAGCCTTTAAAAGTAGTTTCGGGGAAAAAATGCTTTGCAGCTCTCATTAACAATATAATAGGAAAAGTAACCTAAAAACTATAATCAAATTACAGAAATTATTATTTTGCCTTATCCAAAATAACTTAAAACATAAGATAACCTCCAATATCTCTGTAATCTATAATTTATGGGGCTTCAATCAATTCAGATTTCTTTTCAGTGTGCCTTTTCGAAATCCGATATTACGAATTTTGAATTCAAGCAATTCCCCCAATTACATGCCCATCTGCATACTTCGTAGAATAATTCAAAGTATGCCGCTTCAATTTTGCAGCTCATTATTCCGAACACCAAAGTTACAGTCTCCTTGCCAATTTTGCCATGAATAGGGAACAATTGACGCATAAACGCAGGAATTACATCAAACATACCGTCCATATGAGTCAATATTCTGCCAATAATTTCAAACTCGAAGGTGTTGCTAATACTATAATAGCTTGATCGCCAAAATCCTTTACAGACAAAACAAAAGGTTCTCCTTCGATATATAGCAGCTCCTCTGGAACGTTTATATTCTTAATACTACCTGGTTCCTTTATAACTGCACGTTTTATATGCGTTATTTTGTGTTGTGACGGCCGTAAAACTGAGTTTTTCGCTGCCGCTTTCAAATTTGTGTTGGCTTCAGAAATCGACTTATCATGAAGGTCCTTTTTAATCACATGCTCCTCTTCAACCTCTTTCGTAACAACTCTTCCTTTGCACAAAAGAGTCTTTATCTCGGCACACACCCACTGAACCGATTCTTTTTTCTCTCCAAATGGTACGCATAACCATATTCGTCGAAATAATTTTCATTTTAACATTATTTAAACAAACTGTTTCCACTTTATGAACCTGTTCTGACGTAGATGATGAAAAAAACGTAGATGATGAAGTCACTTAAGTAATTAGAATTAGAAGCGAGAAGTAAAAAATAAAATCAACACAATTTAAAATTCGGTTATTCCCCGGAACAATTTTATTATTATGTGTTTCCCCGAAAAGGGTTTAAAGTAAAAATGCAAAACTATATGTATGGTTTCAATGTAATTTTCATATTGTGTAACCACCCGTTGTACATTCGGCAAATCCCCGCAAATCAAACACCGTGATTCCCCGAAAATGATTTAAAATAGGAAAAAGGAGTAATTTTTCATCATGGTTTTCAAAATCCGGTTTTATGAAAATCGATTTATTTTTATTAATTCGGGCCGGCACGAATTATTAAAAATAAATCGGTTTTCAAAAAACAGGATTTGTTTTTTAAAACCAGGCTTTTGAAACCCAAGCTTTTGAAAACCATGCATTTGGAAAACCAGGCTTTTGAAACCAGGCTTCCGAAAACCAGGCTTGCCTACCAGACCCACAAAATGACAGAATTATTTTTCATTATAGGTGTCATTAATAGATTCTATATAATCCGCTCCTACGTGTGGCACGCAGTGCTACATTTTTGCTGATCCCAGCTCCTACATCTCCCGAAGTCCAAATCTAAAGCCCCTCGGAGGGTGAGAATTATCGAAGCCGTCAGCCTCTACAATTATTGCATTTCAAAATGTTATAGCCTAGATTTTTTTAGTAAATTTTTGGGCAAATAATATTTTAACATCAAAATAAGTTATGTTAAAATATTATTTGTCCGGCCGGCCCGAATTAACAAAAAATATTTTTTTCAAAATCAAGACTTTAGAACTAGAAGAAAAGAAAACCGGAATTTTGAAAACCGAGATTTTGAAAACCGGCATTTCGAAAATCGAGATTTGAAAAACCTTGATTTTGAAAACCGCGGGATTTTGAAAACCGGGATTTTGAAACCGGGTTTTTGAAAACCGGGATTTCGTAGTACACCCAGTGTATATATAGACAGATTAGACCAACTTGAAGGCGCCTATGAAATTGTGTTTTAGTTGAGTCGCTGGTTTAGGAATCTATTTTATGAAAAAATGTTTGGTTGTCATTTTTTGGTATGAGTCACGTCAGAAATATCATTTTGGAAATCCCACTGTTTTCTTATTTTGTCGAGTAGTATTTGATTGTACAATTTTGTGCGCCTAGCGATAAAATTTGTGCATAATGTACTTTGGGACGTGATTATCACATCAGAAATCCCATAGATCCGTTTAATGATTAAAGCATATGTTTTGCTTTAGTTTAATTGTGCAAAACTGTGCATGTCAAAACCTATAGTCTAAACATTTTGTCAAGAAAACAACGACATTTTCTTACGTGGTTGATCTACTTCAATAGACTTTGTACATATCGCATGTAAATAGGCAGATATAACCGTTCTAGGAAAAATCCTGACCAATTCTGGAGAAGAACTAAATTGGTTTTGACATGCACAGTTTTGCACAATTAAACTAAAGCAAAACATATGCTTTATAATCATTAAACGGATCTATGGGATTTCTAGTGTGATAATCACGTCAGAAATCCCACATTATCTCCCAAAGTACAATACATTATGCACAAATTTTACCGTTAGATGCCATGGAAGATGTGTTAATATTAATGACGGTGACATAGATTTTATGTTAAAAAACAAAAAATTATGGCGATGCAAAAGATGTGAGTGTGAAAACCGTAAACTGTTGTCATCCAATTTAACATCACCATCAACATCGGTAAACAAAAAATCGAACGATCAAAACGATAATAATCAGTCCAAGGTTAATTCAAATGTCATTGAAATACAGCAAAATATAACAACTGGTATATGCAGAAATTGTCAATCTAAAAAAATCAACCAAACTGCATTGGATCGTATTTCTATGCTGGAACGGGAAAATTTTGAACTTAAAAACAAAATTAATCAACTGGAATACAAACTCAACCAAATTGAACACATTAACTTCCGAAGCAAAATTGATATTGTTAATGTGCCTGATGTTAACAACGAGAATGCGGTTGGTAAAGTACTAAGTATTTGCAAAGAGATTGAGGTAGCTTTATCGCCTGAGGATATTGAATACTGCTCTATTAAAACAATAAATTCAAATTCGGGTAAATCTGCAATTGGACATGAAAAGGACCATTCACACAACCAAACTAGATTGCACCAAGAGAGCACCAACATTCTTTGCGTAAAATTTAAATCATCTACCATTCGGCAAAACATCTTGCATACAAAACGAAGAAATAAAACGAACCTTACTACTCAGATCTTTGGAACCAGCAACCACACTAGGAATACTTACATAAATGAAAGCTTATCTCTCTATACACGTCAGTTTTTTAACGCCGCTCGAAAATTGAAAGTTGCTAAGCAGTTTAAGTATGTTTGGGTAAAGGATTCAGTGGTGCTGATGCGCAGGGCTGAAGAGATTGTCCGTATAAGGCGAACTGAAGATTTATTGAACTTATAGTTCAATTCACGTCAATACTCTATTTTATAGATGAGTCTTACAACAAATATATATAACTTAAATAGTGACAACACTTCATCTTTAAATCCTGCTCTTAGCGCTTCTATTCCTAGTAAATCTCAATCAAGATTCGTTATACTTCTTCAAAATATACGTAGCTTGCGTAGCAACTTTCATTCACTAGTAGCACATCTAAATAGTTTTACACATTTTCCTGATTTAGTATTTCTTACAGAAATTTGGATATAAAGAATAGTTGAAAGAATATAGTTTGCCGGGTTACAATCTCTGGGTGTACTTTTTACGCGATTTGCCGTAGGCACTTGGCGAAACACACTAATACTTAATAAACACATTTTATTAACCACTTGTTTTTTATTTCGCAGAATTATTTAAGTTTAAGTGCTCTATGGGTGTTGCAATAATTCGTACGCTTCAGGTGGTGTGGCTGTTTTTTCTAAATCAATTTATACTTGCACGTCAAATAATTATAGCCTTTTAACTGCCGATGTTTAAAAATTAGAACTAACCTGGGAGAATGAAAATTACACTGTGCTTTGTATATATAGGTTTCATGAGTATGACCTTATGGAGGTCTTTTTAGAAAGTCTTTTTAGATGAATTAAGTAAACTTTTACAAAATATTAATGCTAAAAATCTTCTGGTTTTAGGTGACATAAACTTAGACTTATTAAATAAATGTTCCGATAATGATAATTATTTGTTCTTGTTAGCTTCTCATGGTTTAAAATCATATATCAGCGAGCCTACCCGTGTTACAGTTAACACAAAAACTTGCATTGACCATGTTTTTATTCGTCATCAAAAAAAAAGCAAATCGTTAATTGAATGTACAATATTAGACCATGGTATCACTGATCATTGCATGATCAATATTACTTTTTTTTTTTTTTTTTTTTTTTTTTTTTTTTTAAAGCACGCAGGCTTATCATTTATTTTCAAAACGATTTTTTACATATAATAATAATAATATACAAAATGAAAATAAATGAGTAGGGTAATCATCACCGATTTAACGGCAGTATTGATCTACCCTTTAACAAGAAAAATTTGAAAAAAATAAAGTTATGAATATTACAATAAAAATTTAACAAAAAAATATAAAAAATATAAACAATTGAAACTAAAATTAAAATTAAACTGCATCAGACTAAAACTCTAAATAAGAAATCGATATTAGGGTGCTCAAAAAGCCAAACTTTAAGTAATTTGAGAAATGATTTTGAATTTATTTGTTGCCGTATGCTAAGTGGAAGTTGGTTAAATAAGGAAGGAGCAGTTACAAGGAAATATTTTCTAAAATGTTCACTAAAAAAATGTGGAACAACAAATAAGAACTGATCATTGTTCCTAATGTTGTATCGCACATTTGATCTCAATAATCGGTGCCCACTTCGCAAATAAAATAAACGTAAAACCTTATAAACATATAGATGTTGTAATGGTAAAACTTTAAAACTCAAAAATAATGGCCATGCAGAAACCCGCGAAGACTTAAAACACATGATACGAATAGCATATTTCTGAACAATAATGAGAATTTTTAAAGTTGAATGATAGCAACCACCCCAACACGATAAAGCATATTCGAGCCTAGAGTTAATGCAGGCATAGTAGAATTTTAGCAATACCGATTTAGGAGCTACAGGTCTTAATAGATATAAGGTTCGTAATGCATTGCTGAGAGACTTTTTTAATTTATCGACATGATGCTTCCAACTCAGATTACAATCAACAATAATTCCAAGATACTTGAAACTCTCAACAGCTTCAATGGAAATGCACGAGCTGGAGCAATTAACGGCATTACAAAAACTGGAATGATACGTTAACGGTGAATGTAAAATACTGCCACTCAAACTAAAATGCATAATCTTAGTTTTGTCACTTAAAATTAAGAAATGCTGGTCAAACCATTTCCTTAAAACTAAAAGGTGCCAAATTTGTACTAAAAATTGAGTTAATGTAAATCAAAAATAAAAGGGGTCCCAGGACGGAACCTTGAGGAACACCAATGTTTAAAACATAAGGACAGCTCATAGTTCCATTCACCTTAACAACATGATTACGATTTGCAAGATATGATTTAAACCAATTATTAATGTTTCCTCTGAAACCGATTTTAGAAAGCTTATGCAATAGAAGATTATGATCAACCATGTCAAAGGCTTTTTTTATGTCTACAAAAAGCCCAGCGCAAGAGTCGGAATTATTTAGCGATGCATGCACGCCATTTAAAAATTCAATTAAAGCAGACTCAGTGGAAAACCCATTACGAAAACCGTGCTGATAACAACTTATAATACCATGCTTCTCTAAAAATACCACCATTCTAAATTTAATAATTTTCTCCATTATTTTTAACAAAACTGGTTGTAGTGCGATCGGCCGGTAATTATTTAAATCGCATCTGGAACCATTTTTATGAAGAGGTAGTACAATTGCTGACTTCAAAATTTCAGGAACAATACCGGTTTCAAAACAACAATTAAAAATATGACATAAAGGAGGACATATAAGACTAATGGAATTTTTAATTAAGTTATTGCTAAAACCGAACATATCGTAAGAGTTGCTTGATTTTAAAGAAGTAATTGCTTTAGAAACTTCAAGATCGTCAATAGGGTGGAAAAAAAATGATTGCTCAACGTAATCGCCGTCACGCTCCATAGAACTCCTATAAATAAAAGGAAGACTAGACTTCAGATTTGAAGCAATACTTCCGAAATAATTGCTGAACTCATTGGCAATATCAGAATTAATAGAATTAATGATCTTAATATTTGACGAATTTTTACTTAATATGTCATTGATAGTACGCCACATCAGTTTGGAATCTCCGGAACAGCTATCAAATCTCTTTTTATAATAAGCAACACGAGCAGCAATAGTTTTCTTTTTAACCTTAAGACAATAGGCTGTAACATATTGCTGGAAACGTTGATTGTTTCTAGCATATTTTGTTTTCCTCAATAACCATTTTTTTCGTTTAATCATGTTTAATAATGCCTCAGAGATCCATGGTTTAATAGGACGATTACTACGTGACTTTAGTGAATCTAGGCTAGCTGAGAAAACAACATTCCAAAGCGTTAGAAATACATCAACAGCTGCACACGGATCATCAATAGCATAAATAGGAACGCTTCAAATAACGCTTAACAAATAACGCTTCTACATTAAAATCCAAAGACAAATATATTCCATTTAAAGTTCGGCAAACCTTTAATTATTCAAAACTAAGTTGTCAACTCAAATTTGAATTTTGGGAACCGGTGTACTCTGTGAATGACCCATCAATAGCTTATGACCATTTTTCTAGTATTCTTTGTCAACTTTTAAATAATTGTAAAGAGGGAGTTCAAGTAAATAATAAACAGTTTAAGCGCTTACAACCTTGGATGTCTATTGCTTTGCTTAAGGAGATTAATATCAAAAATTCAGTACGTAAAAACTTAAAAAACATCCATCGAATGTTAAGCTTCAAAATTATTATATTAAACTGTGTGCTAAAGTAAAAAATGACATTGCACTAACACGAGACAAATGCTTCTTTACCGAGCTTGAGAAAAGTTCAGGAGACATCAGACGTGAGTGTAAAGCAGTCAACAAAATATTGAACAAACCATCCAAAACCATTACAATCACTGAACTTGAGATGAATGGCAATGTGATAGATAATGTAACCGATATGGCTAATCAATTTAATAATTATTTTATTCATTGCGCTATTAATTCTCTACCACTAGCTCACAATACACCATGTTTGTGTGATAGTTACGACCTTTTAACTACTGAAACAAAAAGCTTTTTTTTGAGCCTTTCACAGTTTCTGAAATTTTTAGAATGATTCAGACTCTAGATAATAAAAATTCAAGTACCTCGGATCTCGTTACCAATACAATACTTAAACAGAATTCTTATTTCTTAATCGATGTATTGTGTCACATATTCAATTTAAGCGTGAAAGTGGCATGTTCCCAGCAGGTCTAAAGTCTGCAGAAGTTATTCCTTTAATTAAAAAGGGCAATCCTTGATTGATTGATGCTTAACTATAGACCAATACATATCTTTATTATCTACCATTGCTAAGTTGTTTGAGAAACTAATGAAAAAGCGTGTTTTATTGTTTTTTTAGTTTTTTTAGCTTTCAATTTGGTTTTAGGGACGGCCGTTCTACTGAAGATGCCTTATTAAAAGTTTGTGAGAGATTATACGGTGGCCTAAATGCAAACAAGTGTAGTGTTGGCTTATCTGTGGACAAGACGAAAGCTTTTGATATGGTTGACCATCAAATAATGCTAAAAAAGTTAAATATAATTGGTTTAAGAGGTATGATTCATAAATGGTTTTCATCCTACCTAGCAGGTAGGCAACAAAGGGTTGTACTAAATGGGTTTTTTTAGTAAAGAGCAGGTCGTAGTTTCCGGAGTACCTCAAGGTTCCGTATTAGGCCCGATCTTATTTTTGATTTATATAAATTCAATTTTTAAACAAAAATTTCATGGTATAGTGTAACAGATTTTGCTGATGATCTAGTTTTCACTTATACCAATGATAATCATTTTTTAACAGCTATGAACATAAATTATGATTTACATGTTATGAGGCAATGGTTTGCAAAACACAAGTTGCAAGTAAGTGAAACAACTAAATTAAAAGTATCAAAGAGTATCAAATATTTGGGTCTTGTCATCGATATGAATCTAAACTGGAAAGAGCATACAAGCAATCTAAGCGAATATATGGTATCTGCAATACGTAAACTATATCAATTGAAAAATTATTGCTCCCTGAAAGTTGTAAAACGCATATACTATGGAATTGTTCATTCAAAGCTCCAGTATGGTATTGTTTGTTGGGGTGGTACCTACTTCAATACAATAGGTTCAAGTATTCTATTGGCTCAAAAACACATAATTAGAATAATGTGTCATAAAAATAAAAGAACCAGTAGCTGGCTGTTATTTTGTAAATTACGCGTACTACCACTGAGACATTTATATATACATTTATATATATACAAAGTATATATATATATTTATGTTTTCGGTATTCATATAACTACAATCTAAGAAATAACACTAAATCACTAGTAACCGTGCCTAGCCATAACAAAAAACATTTTTTTAACTTTTACACAATCTTAGCTCCATTCCTATTTAATTCCTTGACTCAGTTCATTCGGAATACGAAAAAATTATCTGCATTCTTAAAAAGTATTGTAACCTACTTCATAATTTTAATATTGCAAAAATTGAATTTTTGTTTAAAGTAAACACGTGATCGTTCTAAACTCACATATCCATTTTTATTCTTATTTCTTTATTTTTATTTATTATGATAGAATTGTTTCAATTTTTAACCATTTTTAGACTGTATATTTATTTTTCTCTTTGTACTTTTTTCATATATTTTTTTTTCTTTTTGTTATGTAACTTTTTAATAATAATAAGTTAAACCCCATTATCATTTTATATCATATACATTAATTTAACATAAGGGATCATTCGCCTCTAGTTTTTAACTACAGAATGTATAATATTCACCTCTTCCAATTGGTTTCTTTTTTTAAACAAATTAAATTTTATTTTAAAAATGCACAAAATTGCACAATTAAATACTGCTCGACAAAATAAGAAAACGGTGGGATTTCCAAAATGGGATTTCTGACGTGACTCACAAGAAGTTTGTATGGCCTCAAACAGGCTTCAATAATATAGAATCAGAAATTGACAAAATTCCTCAAAGGATTTAACATGATACAATCAGATGCAGATAACTGTGTTTTTCAAGGTGAAATAAATGGTCAAAAAGTATACCATCGTCAACATACAAATGTAATATTGTATGTTGACGATGGTTTGGTTTTATCTCCAAGCAAAGAAATATTAAACATAGTCATATGAACCATTTGTCACAAATTTCAAAATTACTAAAGGATATGCAAATCATTATATTGGATTAGAGTTTATTCGTGATCGTGAAAATAAAAGGATGTCATCACTAAACGAGAAGATATCAAAAAACTGATTGAAAAGTTTCAAATGAAGGAATGTAAAACAATCTCTACTCCAGCCGATCACAATGTTGTTTTACAAAAATCGCAAAAGGAAGAGAATGAATCATTTCCATACAGACAAGCTGTTGGTTTATTAATGTTAGCCGCAACTGTTCCAAGACCAAACATTTCAGATGCAGTGAGAGCTGTTAGCCGATATTAGTAAAATTCAAATTTAATACATGTCGCTGCAGTTAAAAGAATTATTCGATATCTCAAAGATACAATTGATTATGGTATCGAATACAGTGTCCGAACGCAGTCAGTTTAAATGGTTTCACCGATTCGGATTTTGGTCGTGATATTGATTCAAGACGATCAACTTGTGGTTATGCATTTTTTTTATTGAAAATGCAATTATCACCTGGAAAAGTTATTTACAAAAAACTGTTGCAATCTGAACCAATGAAGATGAGTATGTGGCTGTTTCTGATGGAGCAAAGAAAACAGTTTGGCTTCGTCAATTATTAAAAGTTCTTGAATATGAACAAGAACGAGCAACTATAATCAAAATCGACAATCAAAGTGCAATTATGCTTATGAAAAATGCCGAGTATCATCAAAGATCGAAACATATTGATATAAATATCATTTTATTCGTGAGTATATATTGCAAAAGGAGTTATCGAACCAGTTTTCGTTTCAACAAAAGATCAGATGGCAGACATGTTTACTAAACCATTACCAGGTACACAATTCAAGAAAAATTAATTAAATTAATTAGTGTGAGTGTTGAGAATTAGATTAATTCATTTAATTGTATAAATGCTTTCATCACTATTGCTTTTCGTGTCAACACATTTGCTCACATTGTTTTATTTTCTCCGTTGAAAATTTAGTTACTTATTCTATTTTAAACTATAATCATGTAAAGACGTTAATAAATATTATTATTTAATTTATATTGATTTTATTGCTGCTTGTATCTGCAGTTACACAAAGAAACTCAATAGGATGTATAAAATGGAGGGCACATGCGGCGTCTCGAGACTGATAGAAGAAATGAAGGCCGTGCAATCGACAAATAAATTCTTCATATGATACGGTGAGCTTTATTAAAGAAAAATCGTTGTTAAAATGTCATAAATAACCAAGTAAAAACAATAATTAAAAATTAACATTATCATTTTTATTCTAAAATTATTATTCAAACTAAACGTCACCGAACAACTGAAATACATATAGTTCAATTGAATCGTTCCGCATTCATAATTTTGCTTTCCTAAACTACCTTAGAGGTCGAACGCATCAATAAGCGAATATTTTTAGATAGATATTGGTCAGTTTAAGCTATGGAAAAAGTTTCAAGAAAATCTCTTGGGGATTTGGGGGTCGGATTTGAATAAAACTCAAATAATTGAATTGCAGATCAATTGAATCGTTCCGCATTCATAATTTTGATTTCCTAAACTACCTTAGAGTTCGAACGCATCAATAAGCGAATATTTTTAGATAGATATTGGTCAGTTTAAGCTATGGAAAAGGTTTCAAGAAAATCTCTTGGGGATTTGGGGGTCGGATTTGACTAAAACTCCAATAATTGAATTGCAGATCAATTGAATCGTTTTGAATTCATAATTTTGGTTTCCTAAACTACCTTAGAGTTCGAAGGCATCAATAAGCGAATATTTGTAGGTAGGTATTGGCCCGTTTAAGCTATGGAAAAAGTTTCAAGAAAATCTCTTGGGGATTTGGGGATCACAATTTGATTAAAACTCCAATAATTGAATTGCAGATCAACTGAATCGTTCCGCATTCATAATTTTGCTTTCCTAAACTACCTTAGAGTTCGAAGGCATCAATAAGCGAATATTTGTAGATAGGTATTGGTCAGTTTAAGCTATGGAAAAAGTTTCAAAAAAATCTCTTGGGGATTTGGGGGTCAGATTTGATTAAAACTCCAATAATTGAATTGCAGATCAATTGAATCGTTCCGCATTCATAATTTTGTTTTCCTAAACTACCTTAGAGTTCGAACGCATCAATAAGCGAATATTTTTAGATAGATATTATTCAGTTTAAGCTATGGAAAAAGTTTCAAGAAAATCTCTTGGGGATTTGGGGATCACAATTTGATTAAAACTCCAATAATTGAATTGCAGATCAATTGAATCGTTTTGAATTCATAATTTTGCTTTCCTAAACTACCTTAGAGTTCGAAGGCATCAATAAGCGAATATTTTTAGATAGATATTGGTCAGTTTAAGCTATGGAAAAAGTTTCAAGAAAATCTCTTGGGGATTTGGGGGTCGGATTTGACTAAAACTCCTATAATTGAATTGCAGATCAATTGAATCGTTCCGCATTCATAATTTTGCTTTCCTAAACTACCTTAAAGTTCGAAGGCATCAATAAGCGAATATTTGTAGGTAGGTATTGGCCAGTTTAAGCTATGGAAAAAGTTTCAAGAAAATCTCTTGGGGATTTGGGGATCAGATTTGATTAAAACTCCAATAATTGAATTGCAGATCAATTGAATCGTTTTGAATTCATAATTTTGCTTTCCTAAACTACCTTAGAGTTCGAATGCATCATTAAACGAATATTTGTAGGTAGATATTGGTCAGTTTAAGCTATGGAAAAAGTTTCAAGAAAATCTCTTGGGGATTTGGGGGTCAGATTTGAATAAAACTCCAATAATTGAATTGCAGATCAATTGAATCGTTTTGAATTCATAATTTTGGTTTCCTAAACTACCTTAGAGTTCGAAGGCATCAATAAGCGAATATTTTTAGATAGATATTGGTCAGTTTAAGCTATGGAAAAAGTTTCAAGAAAATCTCTTGGGAATTTGGGGGTCAGATTTGATTAAAACTCCAATAATTGAATTGCACATCAATTGAATCGTTCCGCATTCATAATTTTGCTTTCCTAAACTACCTTAGAGTTCGAAGGCATCAATAAGCGAATATTTGTAGATAGGTATTGGTCAGTTTAAGCTGTGGCGATGTTTATAAATTTGAACGTCAAATTTAAATGTCATTTTCCAAATTTTTAATGAACTTTTTAAAAAGATGGAAGAGAAAAAAACCCGGTCTACCATCGTAGGTCGTGAAAAAAAAATACATTCAAATTTTTTTTCATTATTGATAATTATCTCGACCAAATAGAAAAAGTCAGTTATTTTTGTGTTAAGAATAATTTTTTAAGTTTGCTAAAATATACGTTGTTAAATGAATGTTATTTAAATAAATATGAAAAATAAATAAATTAGTTTAATTTAATTCAGTTCACACATATCACACATATACAGTAGGTTCAACAAGAGCGTGTACGGCATAACTGTACTTAAAACTATAGAAACAAATATGGGCGGGGCTTATATCGGTTTTCTATTAATTTCTCCTGGGCGCTCTAAAACAAACATTAGTTTAACTGCAACTGTTTAGCTGATAACATTTATCAAAGAAATGAGTGCGATTTATACATGACTTAAACCGGTGTTTTTAAATGCACATCCGAAATGACCAAAAATGTCCGTTGCAAGAGCAACAAAATATACAAAAAAGTCGAAAACATATGTATAGAAGAAGATTACACATTATTATATTTGACATTATTCAATGTACAAAAATGTTGACGATTTGCCAGATAGAGGCAAAATCCGAACTACTACGAAAAAGGAGGATGAGGCCAATTTGTTGAAAGTTCTTCGCTTACGCTGGATGCAGCTGTGGAAAAATTGTCGAAAAAGAATATTGTTATACCGAAAACAACAATACGAAATAGGATTATGAAACATGGCTACGCATATGGAAATACTTTGGTCAAGCCACTGGCAACACAAAATTACATGGGAAAGCGACTACAGTGGGCGAATGAACATTAAAACAAAGGTTTTATGAATATTGTGGTAACAGATGAGTCATCCTTTTGAGGTTTTAATGTTAAAAGGCGTGTTTGGCCAACTAAGCAAAAAAAAAAAGGATTGTCCGAACTGTGAAGCATCCGCTCTAGCTCCATGTATGGGGATGATTCACCAAGCAAGGTTTTGGTAAATTAATCGTTCCCACACCCCAAAACGCACTTTTCTTGAATAAAATTTATTCACGAGGTTTGTTACCATCTGTCCTTAAATGGTTTGGAGCGGAGAACTCTAATTGGATCTTGCAAGAAGACAACGTTTGGATCGTACCATAGCATACTCTGTTCAAAATTTAAACTCAAAAGGGGCTTCACAACATTAGATTGGCCATCTCAGTCACATGAATCCAATGCGATCGAAATTTATGGACACTCATGAAGATTAAGCTGAAAATGTACCACATAAAAAAATTTGAGCGCTCTAGTGCGAGCGCTCCGGAAGATATGGAAAAATGTAACACCAAAGTATGCAGAAAAATTGGTTGATAGTATGGACAAAAGGAACCAGGTAATTATTAACAGTAATGGTGATTTTACTATGTTTATATTGATAGCGCCTTAGAAAATACAACAAACTTTCATAATAAAAACAAAAAAAATCGTAGTTTTATTTTTACTTAGGTTTTTGCCGTACCCGCTCTTATTGCACATACTGTAGATAGTGGGAAATACTATTAAACTAACACCCACAAATTGGTGACCCCGATGTGATTGTGTGCGGCATTATTTAAATTGATTTGCGGTCATTGAGATCATTGCATCGAGATTATTCGAACTAAGCATATTGAGCAGCGGTTTCTCAGCAAGCATCCAAACGCTTCAACGACATGATTCAACGGCAGTGTGGAGCTTCCAGGATTAGCAGAGTACAGGAAACAATAAAATTCACAACAATTGTAAACGTAAGTAGGCCGAGGTAAGTAATTTCTTTTTTCATTTTTTTTTATTGAGTTCAAAAAACTGTTAAACTCTCAAAAATAAAATTTTATTTAAAAATAAAAATTAATTTCGGCATTTTATTTATTTTTCCCTTTTACTTCTACTCGATTTTTTTTTTCGTTTTGCTTCGCGTTTCTATTTAAACTTGTAAATGGAGCCCAATATTCATACCAACTCCCCGGTCAATGACGAAGTTTATGGGGATGCAACTTCTGCAGAAGATTAATCCTTCTCAAATTCAAAATTTACTGTCGGAGCAATTTTAATTGTTTCTGAAATTGGAGATTGGAATTGGAGCGGTACGATTCCGACCTCCGCAACCGTTATACTGTCAGAACCCGTCCGTTTGGTTTTCGATTCTGGAATCGCAGTTCGCTGTCGCGAACATATGGTCGGAAGCCACCAGGTTCTCTCATGCAGTGGGAGCGTTAGACGCGAGACTTCATGATTGTTTTGCGGATTTAATTCTCCGCGATAAGGGTTCACTTCCCTATTCGGTGTTCAAAGAGGAAGTGATTCGCGTATTGGGCGAGTCAGAGATGGCACGTTTAAACAATGTCCTGACAAACTGACTTTGGGTGATAAAAAACCGTCGCAATTACTAAGTCAAATTAGGTTGAATGCTGGCAATAATTTTAATGATAAGTTGCTCAGACAACTTTGGATGAAGAGGTTGCCTTCGCAGGTTAGAAGATTTTAGAATACAAATTTTGGCTAAAATTATATCTATCGTTAACCCTAGATCTCGATCTCGTTCTAATAATAGAAATCAAACAAATTCTCGTTGGAGATCTAGAGGTCGGGTTAACCCAAAATTCGATTTGTGTTTTTACCACTTTAGATTCGGGTCAAAGCACAGAAATGTCAGGTTGGATGCAAATTTTACGATAAAACCTGCGCAGATCAGATGATCAAGAAGGATTTTTAAATGTTCATCAGGGCGTGACGACAGTCATTGATGAACCTACTACCAGTTGTGTATTAATACATGATGCCAATTCAAGAGTTGCATTTCTAATCGATACTGGTGCTGACGTTTCGGTCGTTCCACTCAAAATTTGTCACATTTCGCTGGCTTTAACTACCTCCAAATTACTCGCTGCGAATGGAACGCCAGTTAAAGCGTATGGAACAAAAATTCTAAATTTAGATTTTGGGTTACGGCGTAATTTGAAGTGGGAATTTATAGTGGCAGATTGTCTCGCTGCCCAATATCGAAGCTAATTTTCTTAAAAGTTCTGCGGTTTGATATAGTTGATCTCGGCAAACATTGTCTTCTAGATCCAACGACATCTTTGTTCGCAGTTGGTTCTATCACTCTCACAGCCGAGTCAACACTGCCTCAACTAGACAAACCTCAGGTGAAATCCAGCAACTTCTTTCTAAATTCTCAGAAATTATGACAAACTCCCTAAACGTCAAACCAGTTAAGCGCATATGATCACTCATGCGCTGGAAATTTTTGGACCACCGGTTTCTTGTACAACTAGACGTTTGGCACCCGACAAATTAATGATTGCAAAACAGGAATTCGAGAATCTGATTGCACTAGGAATTTGTCGTCCAAGTAATTGTGCATGGTCTAGTCCTTTGCATCTTGCTTTGAAGAAAAATGGAGATTGGATACCATGTAGGAGATTACCGAAGTCTGAATTGTGTTACTATTCCAGATCGTTATCCTATTCCATATCTTCAAGATTTTTCGTACCAGCTTGAAGGATGTACGGTTTTTTCGACTCTTGATCTTGTCCAAGCCCCTATAGAACCGTCTGGTATTCGAAAAACTACTATTGCGACTCCCTTCGGCTTATTTGAATTCACTAAAATTACTTTTGGTCTCAGGAATGCAGCGCAAACTTTTCAGAGATTCATGCATTCCGTATTGGACTTAATTTCGCATTCATCTACTTAGCTGATATTCTGATAGCGGACAACGGTTGAATAATCAATCTTGGAAAATGTGTCTTCGCTTCATCTGAAGTTAAATTCTTAGGACATTTCGTTAATCCAAATGGCATTTTACCTGTTCTAGAACGTGTTGAAGTTATCAAAAATTTTGAACGTCCGTTAACGGTTAATCATCTCAAAAGATTTTTGGGGATGATTAATTTCTACAGACGTTTCATTCCAAACGCCGCGGCTGATTAAATTTTACTTAATGATTTTCTTAAAGGCTATAAGAAAAATACTAAAATTCCAATTAATTAGTCAGCGGAGTCCATTGATGTCTTCAACAATTGTAAGGAGAAGTTGTGTAAAGCTACTCTTCTTGCACACCACTCTTCTTCGTTCGTCTTACTGAACGCAACAAAGATATAGTGCTTATGACAGAGAGTTGTTAGTAGCGTACTCTGGCATCAAGTATTTCAGGTATTTTTTGGAAGGACGACAGTTTACGTTGTTTACGGACTATAAACCACTTGTCTACGCTTTTTGTCAGAATCCGGAAAAGGCATCACCGCTTCAATTCAGACATTTGGATTTCATCGGGCAGTTCACAACCGACATCCAACACATTTCAGGCATAGATAATGTCGTCGCAGATATACTTTCCCGCATTAATCTAATTTCTATTCCTGGAAATATAGATTATGCACAAATTGCGGATGCCCAAACCAATGATGTCGAGCTTAAAGATCTTATGCGCGATAATTTAAATTTAAAGTTTGTCCAAGTTCCGTTGAGTTTTAACTCTAGCAAAACTATATATTGTGATATTTCGACAGCTAACCAAAGACCTCTTATTCCAATTGAAGACTTTCATAATCCTTCACACCCTGGAATTAAAGCAACAACTAAATTATTGACGAAAAATGTCATCTGGCTGTCTATCACGAAAGATTCAAAAACTATGGCACAATCCTGTTTAGCTTGTCAGAAATCAAAAATTTCAAGACACACCGTTTCACCTCTCGGATCTTATCAATTAACTTCGCAACGCTTTGCATACTTCAGCGGCGTGGCGTGACGTTAATGCCAACAGCTGTAGCAAAATAATATCACAACTGGCGGGGACGGCGATTACACATAGTCATTCCGTCCAAAGCCAGGTTAAGACACGCTTTTCCCACCAATAGAGGAAAAAAGAGGGTAATTCACATGAAATTACTATCAGCCTATAACTCGAAAACAATTTGATGCGCCATCGCACCACGAATTACTGTAAATCTTATAATCTAAGTGCTATGTTTGTTATCAAAATAAATAGTACTTACGTTATAGTTCCAAATAGGCGTTGTACGTATATTTTATTGCATTTAACACTTAAAACTTTGTGATCACTTCAAACTTCGCACATTATAAGAAACAAACGACTATCGAGTATCGATACAAATACATAATTTAATAATAATGGTTGCGTACAACTTTTTTAAACTGTTCGAAATTTATAACGTTTTTTTAGTACAGTTTAAAGTCTGAAATTAAATACGCTATTTTTAATAATGGAAATGCCATATGAGTATACAAAATTTATTTTTATAAAATATAAGTTAAACATTAACATTACCCGTTAGTCACGACCTTTCAATTCAAATAAAATTCATCATTATAAATTTGATGCTTACCATTACTGTGTACTCACCAAGCCAAACATTAGATGTCACTAAAAACTGTTCGAAAATAAAACCATTGAAATAATGTGTCTATGATAAACGTCAAATAGGTATTTTGTGTTTTTGTTCTATCAAAATATTTTTATTTATTTTTTGTGCCCGATGATGAGATAAACAATATGTTTTGTGTTGTATAAAATATAAAATTTAAGAAAATTTGCATAATTTGCTATTATATTGCGATTGACTATGGAAAAGCTTACAATGTCGAATGCATTTCAAAAGTCAATCGATCATTTAAAGAATACAGAATGCAGGTAAATAGTAAATTGCGTGCGTGACGTAGTGAATTTTGTGCCTTGAATTTTTTTTTTCTAAAATAGTGATTATGAAAAGCAATTTGTATTGAGACGATCACCGGATATGATTAATAATAATATGTAGTTTTATATATATGTAAATATTAATGCGTTTTGTTTGTGTTTTATTTTTAGCCAAAAGGAGAAAATCGGTCATTTTTTGCAAATCGTCGAATGCCTTCAATCATCGACACTTCGCTCAAATACGAATTACTTGACGTATTTGAGCGCTGGAATGAGCACCTTGTTGATGTTTTGTGAGGATACAGATTCTGTGACCCGAATGAGGTAAATACTTATAATTAAGTTGGCGAAATTCAAAAATAGGCGTGTGATGATAGTGTGTCGTCACCAAATATCGTCTTTGAGGTGTGAGCTTTCTTTTGGTTGGGACGTCGTACGTGAATTTAATAGTTTTATCGATTTTTGTGGCTTTACCTGTTGCGTAGTTTATATTAAAATATCGTGTGCATATCATGAAGCATGTGGTGTGGTTGGATATTGATAATATTATGTGGCAATTTGGCTCCTACGGTTGATCAATGATCATACGCCCATGTTGTCTTGATTCATTTATTTTTACAATTCTTTAGGATAATAAATCATAAATAATGATTTGTTCATTGTGAAGAAAACTACCAAATTTGTTTGCGAAGAAAGGGTCAGCTCAAGTCCTAAATCAAGTTCTAATCCTTTTCGATAGGCATTGGCTTCTATTGGCCCTAACCCACACTTTTCATTAAATGAAATTGTTTTCGGATGAAAGGTTTTCCCCTTATTTTGAAATTATAATCAAAGCACGTTTAAGTTAAATGTAAGTAACGTGATTTATGAACGTTTACTTTTCGTTCTCCCATTAACGTTTATTTATTGTTACAAATTTAACGTTTAATTACCGGTGACATAAAATATAAAAACAACGTTGAATCAAAACTGAAAATTAATAGGTAATATTAATTCAAATAAAATCTGAAAAAATATATAAGCTATTGCTTGAACCTCCTCATTCGGGCGGTGTGTATAACTGTGCCCTTATCGATTTGATGTGTACATTAAAGTCCTTTATTAATTGTCCTTTCCAAGCCTGTGAAATGAATAAAATATATTCAAATATTAAAATATTATCAATTAATTTTATTTAAGTCCTTACTAAATAACGCCATATTTAGGGATTGTAAATCGCCAAATCTTTTTCGATCGTGGGATCCGTCTCAATTGTATTGGGCTAACTGCTCGAGACTAAAAACCCTTGCTATGCCAAATGAATTTGGACAGGCATGTCCAACAGGTTTAAATATTGTTACATGCTTAATCTGTTAATGAAAATCATACATATCGTCGTGTGAGTATTAAAGTGTCCTATACGCCAAGTTAGTTTAATCATTTCTTTATTTGAATGTAGTTTCAAAATTTTGCTGTCATACCGTTTTAACCCTTTGAATTCTGAAAAATCTACTTGGCCCAGTTTTAAGGGTCAAATAGATTTTTCTTGTGACATGTTTTGGGTGGTTTGGGTAATTTTAAGTAAAAATAAGAAAAAAAAATTAAAAAATAAGTCAGGGTAGGTTTTACCTACTGTACACACACATGTATAAATCGAGCCAAGAGTAACTATTTTTGTATTAAGAAAAAGTTTATAAACTTATTATTTCAAATTCAAACTTCAAAATGTGTATTTAAAATGCAAAAATAATTAAAAATAGATACTCGTAAATTGCTTCTAGCAAAAGTAACTAATAATGTAAAAAATATTAATAAAGAAACATCCAATAAATAAAAATTTAAATATTTCAGTCTCACAGTTTTTAAAATCACGCTAATTTTTTATGGAATTTAAAAAAAAACAGTTCCTTTCTTTTAGTATACAAAGATGTATAGAACATTTTCCACAGTAAACGTACGCGCGAAACGCACAGCTGTGAACTTGCATCTAGTTGTCCCTTTATTTCCACTAAATTCAGCAAAATGATCAACAATCATACCGAATATTCGAGATTGGACGAATTTTGCCCTGTGTTCTTCTTGAATGAGATGGAAATCCGGTATTGGTAATATCCGCTTCGTTTTCGTGAATTGGTGAAAAAATGCATCAAAAAGAGTGACACATTTTTGTCTTTAGCTGGTATGTTTTGTTTTTGCATATACGTAATTTATACTCAAACCAACTTGCGCTGATCGTAAAATCTAACAAATGTGTCATTACTCGCAATGGCCATTTCTCGGATCTGATAACGTCCTATAATATTGAATTAGTTGATCTAAAAGATCAACTCCTCCCATACCGCTGTTATATAAATTTACAATTTCCGGTTGTGAAACGTCAACATATTGCTTTAGGGATGCGCTCCATCTTTTTATTGTGTTTTTATCCCCCTTTCCGAAAAAATTGGATGTTAGATAAACAGGTTTGTTATCAAGCCATTTGACCACAATAATTTTGTCATCCTTGCTGACTGGGAAACCAGAAATTTCAGTTCTTATTCTTGAAATTTCAGTTACAGTCCTTCGTTTGATACTCCTGCAATAACAGTTGCAGCCACTGTTTTCGGATCGGGGTTTGCGTTTTCGTCATATTCATAACCGCCTGTTCTACTTTGACTCTTGTTAGACGTCTTTTATTGATACTTGTATTACTACAAAGTTCCGGAATATTATCGTGTAATCAAATACACGGATTGGTTCAGCTTGCCCCTCCTCAGCATCATCAGAATTGTCTCTGTCTTCATAGAGAATGGTCATCATTTCGTCATGCGTGACACATTTACGAGGTTCAGAGTTTAATAGTGATAACCATCAAATAAAAATAATACATGACCGTTGGCTATATTTGTACATCTCTACATGTACTTCATATTCAATTGATGACAAGTGATTGTACCATTAATTGTCATTAATTGGCAAGTGATGGTACCTTGATGTTTTATTGAATACTGCTCTCATTTCTGTAGTTCGAAGGAATTTGTTGTAATAAAATGATGAAAAAAAGATAGAAAAACTGAAAAAACATCCAATAGAGGAGAAAATATGAATTTTGTGATACAGCGTCTATTTGAAAAGTTTGTACATACTCATATACAACAAGTCTAAAAGAGTTAAAGAAAATTTATATATGCGGAAAAGTGGTGAAAATGAATATAGGACATCTCCCATAAATTTGAAAAACCTGTAACGAACGACTCCGTTTCGAAATCGCGCGTTACCAGATGCCCAGGAGTCACCACCAGCAGCATTTGTCCGGCTATTGCGCAGTCTGGCGTGGGGTTGTGATGGTGTCCTTCCTGGGTCTCTTTTTTACTGCTATTGAAAGAAAATTTACTCACCTCATTGCAAACGAAGCTGCACATACATACGAATCGTCCTCATCTCCAGAATTGCTTAAAATTAAACTGTACTCATTTTTAACAAAATTATGAATATAATTACATTAATTATTTGGAAGGTAAAGTTTTACATTAATTATTGAAAATTAAAGCGAATTTTAACATTAAGAAAAAGTATACCGAACCAACAAAATTTTTCCTCCACTCGCGAATTCACACCAAAGCTGCCGTACACCTCGACGCACAACTTCAATTTTCTGTCGGTGGATCCCTCCAAGCTCGTTGGTAGACACCGATCTGAAAATAGAAATGAAGAAACAAAATCCTGCGACCGCATGCGATTATATTGGGAAAAACTAGGTTAGTTAAGATTACTTGTTATATCTACAGCAAAAAAAACCCGAATCAATGTAATGACCTTCACAATAACATGGAACAAAGCAACAAAAAAAAAATGAATACCGATCAAGCCGCCGCACCGTGAAGCCGCTCGTACGCCGCCTCTAGCCGCGGTTTCCCCTATTATTGGAATATCCAAACTTAGGATTACCCAGGTTCCTACGCTCGAGATGTGTATATATACCGGTTTCACTTATCAGTGTGTATATACCGGTTCCGCATATATTGTGTACCAACGTTATTCCGATCGTGTGGTGTGTATAGCACTTATCGATTATAATTCGTTATTCAGCACAATAAGTATGTTTGGGATCGCGATCGCTCCAATCGGATGAGATCCGCTTCTCCACTACACTGCATACAACATAATATTACACCTTAATACTGCACCACTCTATTAGTTAGGTTACCCACTTGGGTGGGCCTAACAATTTTTCACTTCACTTCTTCCCCCTTTTTTTAACGAATTTTATTATAATATTTATACGTTTTTCTGATCCGATCTTGTCGGCTGTCGGTGGTCTAATTCCCAAGTGATTTTTTTTATTTTTTCCTCGTCACCTCGGTAGCTATCAAACAAAAAAACATTGATAAATAAGTCTTAACTATTCGTAACGAGCATTTCTGCCTACCGAATAGCCACTATGCAAATGTAAAGGTGGCATTCCACTATAAGATGGAACGCATAATAGGGTAAAAAAACAATATGGAGACAAACAATCGTTACATCGTGGGGAAGACTCACGCCTTGAGATGTCTCATCAGCCGGGCTAAAATAGACAATATGACCTATCGAGAGAAAAAATTGCATTGTCTTGCCAGAAAGTATACACGACATATTACAGCTGACGCTTCTCTCATTGGTTTTAATTGGACATTTCTTTGGACAGTTTCTAGACTTGATCCAAAACGATTAGGATATAGCAATTGCCATTTCTGGAGCGGGAATATGGTCCTAAAAAGTCCAAGTAGAGTTGTTGAAACGGCCGGATGCTCTCTCGATATTCACCCATATTTGGTCTCGTTCGATAATTGACGGCCTTCGATAATTTACATTGCTGGCAGTATTGAATATAGGTTTGAACGTCTCACCATTCCAGTCCAAAAAAATGCCTTTTCAATAGTTCCACTGTTTTTGAAATACCCATGTGTCCACCAGACAGATTGGTATGAGCCTTTTCAAGTAAAGCTGGAATTGCACGAGTGGGTACAACTAACTTTCAATGTGGCAATTCTGCTTCCTCGCAATCTCTCCACCCGGTTGCTGGACAGATTAAAATTTTGCCATTCTCTATCTTAAAATTAGTTGTGGCGTTCGTCGTGACCTCAATCTTTCGGATCCTTTCCAAGTATTCCTTATCCATGAAGTAGGGTCAATATAGTTCGATCCAGTGTGTGTTATTCCATCGATCTGCTATAGTAATCGGTTCGGCATGGAAAGCTTCACAGAATGCTCGTGACAAAGCATCTGGTACTACGTTGAGGGTACTCTTACAATATTGGATTTAGAATTTGAACGCCTGGAGTTTGAGGCTCCATTTGGCCAATCGACCCGACAAATCAGATTGTGACATTAGCCATTGGAGACTCGCATGGTTGGTTATAAGGGTGAAGTCGGGTCCCTCGATATAAGGACGAAACTGTTTAATACAAAGCACTGCTGCGTAGCATTCCAACTCTATGGTGGAATATTTGCGCTGAGCACCACTTAAATTTTTGATTAATACGCTACAGTTCTACATTCCCTGGTCGTTGGAATAAACCTCCACCCACTCCTATAGACGAGGCATCAACCTGAACGAAGAACGGGAGTGCATAGTCCGGATGTACTAAAATCGGAGCAGTAGTGAGGAGGGTTTTTAGCTCATCAAACGCAGCTTGAGCTTTTTCGTTGCAAACGATGGATTTTTTTGATTTGAGGAGATCGGTCAACATAACCATACATCAACTATATATAGACTTCCGGCAGGCATATGACAGTATAAACCGCGGCAACTTATGAGCCGCGCTCATATGCCTAGGAATCCCAGAGAAACTCGTTTCGCTGTGTAAATTAACAACGTATGGGTCTGTATGTAGAATCGTAATTGAAGGAACTGTGTCAGACTTCTTTGAAATAACATCTGGCGTTCGACAAGGTGATGCACTCGCGCCTTTGCTGTTCAATTTGGCGCTTGAGTACGTAGTGAGAAAAAGCAACGTCGAAACTTCGCGCTGTATATTTAATAAATCCGGCCAAATTCTTGGATATGCAGATGATATCGTGCTTCTTGGTCGAAGACCTAGCGATATCAAAGACAGTTTCATACCGCTCGATCGCTGCGCAAGAAGACTTGGTTTGGAGGTGAACAGCAGTAAAACCAAATATCTAACAACACCCAGGAACATCTCTAGTGCAAATCTCGGAATTGGCGACCACAATTTTGATGGTGTCAAAAACTTTAAATACCTCGGGTCAGTTATAACATCATTGAATGAAATGCAGGCAGAAATAAAAGCCCGAATCGCTGCCGGACAACGAGTTTTCTACGCCCAATCAAGATTATTGCGTTCGAAACATCTATCGCAGTCGTGCAAGCTCGCACTTTATAAAGCACTAATAAGACCTGTGCTGACTTTCGGAAGCGAGGCTGGACCATAACCTCTAATGATTGTAGATTGTTATCTACATTCGAAAGGAAGGTCATCCGTTCAATTTTTGGTCCAATTAAAGTTGCGAACAACGAATATCGGATTCGTATGAATCACGAAATAAAGCAACTCCTCGGAGGCAGCGATATCATCGGATTCATTAAATCCAATCGAGTGAGATGGCTCGGCCACGTTACAAGGTCCCCACAACAACGGATGATAAATAAAGTGTTTCACCAACAACCAGCCGGAGTACGTCGTAGAGGAAGACCCCGACTACGCTGGCGTGACGACATTGAACAAGATCTGCAAGCATTAGGATGTCGAAACTGGAGGACGAGAGCAATGGATCGGGATGGATGGAGGGCCATTGTGCGGGCGGCGAAATCCCTTCATGGGTTGTGAAAGCCAGAGAGAGAGAGAGAGAGAGAGAGAGAGAGAGAGAGAGAGAGAGAGAGAGAGAGAGAGAGAGAGAGAGAGAGAGAGAGAGAGAGAGAGAGAGAGAGAGAGAGAGAGATCGGTCAACGGAGCAGCTACCGAGGAATAGTTTGGTACAAACTGCCTGTACCATCCGCTCATACCTAAAAACCTTCGCAGATGTTTGGTGGTCAATGGTCTTGGAAAACTTGCGATCGCTTGAACTTTCTCCGGATCTAGTCTGATACACCCTTCGCCAACAATATGCCCCAAATATTATAACGTTTCAACACCAAACGACTTTTATTGACGTTAATGTAAGGTTAGCCCTACGCAACCAACAAGCCACGAGTCGTCCAAATATACAAAGACTCTATCGTGATACTCGTGAGGGATCACTCGATGCATCAAACGACTCATGGTTTGCGGCGCGTTACATAACCCGAAAGGCATCACAATGAACTGGTAAAGAGGCCTACCAGCCACCGTAAAAGCAGTTTTAGCATTTTCGTCGAGTTGGATCTGCCAGAATGCATCTTTAAGATCCAAACTAGATATGTATTCGGTGTGATCCAAACGACTCAGAATCCCTTCAATTAGCGGTTACGGGTAGGCATCCTTAACAGTTACTTCGTTGGTCTTCCGAGCGTTCCGGCATAACCTTACCTTCCCGTTCGATTTCCTTACCAACGTAACCGGAGAAGACCAAGAACTAGTCGATTCCTCTATTACTCCTAGTTCAATCATCCGATCGAGTTCGGTATATTGGTGTTTTTGGATCGCAGGTGAAATGGCATAATGTCGCTGCTTAACAGCCTTCGCGTCTTGTGTGTCGATGCTATGACATAACAGATTAGTACGCCCCAAACCGAGTTAAACCGAAGAGGGAAACTGTTCGCTGATACTGTTTAATTGCCGCAAGTAATCCATCAGGATGAACTACTTGGGGTTCGGGGATGGTCGAATTTACCAATGACTGGTGTGCCGTTAACTCCGAGACTTGTATGGTTAGATTAAACAGCTTGAAAAAATCCATTCCTAAGTATAATGTTTGAGATAAATTAGGCGTGTGAAAGAATTTCATACGTTTGGTTGTGTTATTGAATGTAACACTTAAAACTACATAACCGAGTAAGCGTTCCTTGGACCCATTAGCCGTGGTGATAAATGACGAAAAATTGTGAAGCTTAATATTCTGAGTTTTAACATAATTATGACAATCCCTACCTAGTACGCTAACATTAGCGCCAGAGTCGAGACCACCTCGAAAATTTTGGTTATCTAAGAGAATGTCAAGATATGGCCGATCATCTGAATTAGAATAGTTGGACATAACGAAGTCGCAAATAGCACGACGAAGATTTCTCCGTGTTTTAAAGAATACATATGAACGATGAAATTTATTATTGGGATGATTTGTGAGTTTTGATAGAGAATTGGGTTGATGCGGGTCTACGACTTCACCTTTTACCATTACGATTTTCTCCGCAGAATCTGGTATAGTTCCGGATCTGTATTTGACGCGGATTCGGTTGTTGAGTTGTGAGTACGGTTCGGGAATGGACGGTCCTGAAGAATTGTATCCCGATTGTGTGAATTCTTCCCCTGAGCGTTTCCCTGATTACAATGAGGACATTGAGCAAATAGGACGTCTTTATAACCACATACATTACAGAACAAATTTCTGTCGTGGCTTCTACAATATCGATAGGTATGCCCCTCACGCTTGCAATTCCAAAATATCAATGGTGGTATAGCAAACTTCACGTGTTTACCAGAGGTTTGCTGTTGAAAAGTGGGTCTTGAATTTTGGAAACTAAAGGCATTTACGTCGGGTGTCATAGTTTCGTCAATATTATCCTCTGACGTATTTCTAAAGCGACACAGTAGAATATTTGATACATAGTAGAAGTTTGATTACTCGGAGCGACCATTTAGAGGGTTGCCGAGTGCTAACCAAAGGTGTAGTATAGGATCCGACTCTTGTACAAATGTCTTCTAGATTATTACATTCCACTGCCAGTTGACCAATGGTGCGTATAGTTCTATTGGCTAGGTGTATTTGTAGTTGCGGGTCCATATTGTCCACTTCCAGGATTTCTGCATCCGAAATCGGACTTCTAGCTTGTAATGCGAACGATAGCGTCCTGAAATTCTACAAATCTTTCTTTAAGTTTTTGTTTTCTCATGTCCATAGCTCTTTTAATATCTTGATCTGAACGCATTATATTGAACCGTTCGATAAGATCATGCTAAATCTGATTCCAAGTCAGCGACTGACATGGGTGACGTTCTAAGTACGTCCAGTATATTACCAAGATGATCAATTAGGAGGTGTAAAAGGGTAAAATTAGAGGCTTGCACCAAAAATTCCAGTCTGAACAAAAATCTGTCAACGAGGAGGTCATGAATATAGTTCCCCCAAACTTAAGATTCCAGGAACTGATTATTCTGGAAACAGAAGTTTCACGTGCTTTATAGTCGTATGTTTGTTCTTGTGGAGAAGCGTAAATCCGTTGCGGGTGCGATCTCGGTACTTTTGGTATAGAGTAGTGATCGCGTATTTCGTGACCCGGATAGTTGTTGCCTTGAATATTCCTGAACCGGTTATAAGTTTAACTGAGACGTGTCGTAATTTAACAATGTCTAGAACCGAACTTTATTTGTGTTTTGAATGAAGGTTCCACAAGCAGATTGGTGACGTGGACGCATCCACCTATACCTCGCTTCTTCTAGTAAAATTCCGTACCTATCTCGTGTAATATTCTGTAAGAGTGGCTTAGATTCTTCCAATAGAGAACCATTTCGATTATTGTTAATTTTTGTAACTGGAATTCTTACGTGATTGGATGAACTTGGAGGATCCTCAAAAGGATTATAAATATAGGTCATAACCTGGTCATCAAATTTCCATTTGATGGATTCCTGCTTTCTAGAACTAATATTTAAATCGGAATGATTTATGTGTTCGGCCCTCGCTTGACCACTTCCTGACACTGCCTGCAAAGGGTCCAATTCAGAAAAGTCGATGGTCGCAGCACGGGTATTTCTCTCTGTTGCTTGATTATTATGTAATACTAATGGACTAGAATCATAAGGGACTAATGGAAGTAAAATATCTACCGGTGAATTATTTTGTATACTGTTAACATTCGATTTTTCCGGATGATAGCTTACTATAACACTGTCGGTCTCTTCTATATCTTGTAACCTAGGTCTTTCTAACGATTCGACTACCGCACAACATTTGGCTAATAAATGGCCGTGATTGATCGAGCCAAACTATTTATATTCAAACTTTGGAGTCTACGAACACGCTCGTGATAATGTACGATTCTTGGTTTCACATTTTCCATTTGTTGTTCTGTGAGAACATTAGAAGAATTCAACGGAGTGTAAATTCTTTGTAATTTAAGTGAACACAGCTTGAGATCGTACTCTGGATTATTAACAACTTTTAAGTGTGGTCGGGATTTAGAAAAATATTTTTAAAAACCCGATTTTTAAAAAAAAAAAATATGAATTCGGGCCAACGAGTTCACAAAAAAAATTTAAAAAATCGGGCTTTGAAAATCGGGGTTTTGAAAATGGGGATTTTTAAAGTCGAAATTTTGAAAGTCGCTCTACTGAACACTGCTAACAAAGTGTTGGCTAATGTTGTACTTGCCATACTCATCCCTTTCGCCGAAAACATCATTTGCGACTATCAATGTGGCTTGCGTACCAACCAATCGACCACTGCCCAGTGTTTTACCATGAGGATGATCTTGGAAAAATGTTGGGAGTACAACATAACCAATCATCATATATATAGACTTCCGGCAGGCATATGACAGTATAAACCGCGACAACCTATAGGCCGCGCTCATATGCCTAGGTATTCCAGAGAAACTTGTTTCTCTGTGTAAATTAACAACATCTGGTTCTTTATGTAGAATTGTAATTGAAGGAACTGTATCAGACTCCTTTCAAATAACATCTGATATTCGACAGGGAGATGCACTCGCGCTTGTGCTATTCAATTTGGCGCTTGAGTTTGTAGTGAGGAAAAGCAACATTGAAACTTCGCGCTGTATATTCAATAAATAAGGACAGTTTCATCCCGCTCAATCACTGCGCTAGTAGACTTGGTTTGGAGGTGAACAGTACCAAAACGAAATTTTTAGCAACACCCAGGAACATCTTCATGGCAAATATCGAAATTGGCGACCTTAACTTTGATAGCGTCGAAAACTTTAAATACCTCGGGTCACTTATAACCTCCTTGAATGATGCAGAAATAGAAGCCCGAATCACTGCCGGACAACGAGTTTTCTACGCCCAATCAAAATTATTGCGATCTAACCACCTATCGCAGTCGTGCAAGCTTGCACTTTATAAAGCACTTATAAGACCTGTGCTGACTTTCGGAAGCGAGAGGACCATGGCCTCTAACGACTGTAAATTATTATCTACCTTCGAAAGGAAGGTCATCCGTTAAATTTTTGGTCCTGTTAAAGTTGCGAACAATGAATATCGGATTCGCATGAACCACGAAATAAAGCAACTTCTTGGAGGTAGCGATATCAGCAGCTTCATCAAATCTAATCGAGTTAGATGGCTCGGCCACGTTGCAAGGTCTCCACAACAACGAATGATTTACAAAGTGTTCCACCAACACCCAGCCGGAGTGCGTCGTAGAGGAAGACCCCCACTACGCTGGCGTGACGACGTCGAACAAGACCTACTCGTATTAGGATGTCGAAATTGGAGGACGAGGGCGATGGACCGCGATGGTTGGAGGACCATAGTGCAGGCGGCAAAATCCCTTCATGGGATGTAAATGCTAGAGAGAGAGAGAGTGAGAGAGAGAGAGAGAGAGAGAGAGAGAGAGAGAGAGAGAGAGATTGTGAAAGTCGGGCAAATTTGCGTCGGCTTAAAATAACGAATTACAAAAGACCGAATTATCGAAATCCCGACAAATAAAATCCCAATTTTGAAAATTCCGACTTTCAAAATCTCCGCTTTTAAAATCCCGAATTCAAAATCGGGATTCCCAAAAACCCAATTTTGCTGAAACCTTAAAAATCCCGATAAAAGTCTTTAAAAATATGAAATTTTAAATTTTCTTTTTTTATCTTCATTTTTATTAACAAATCGATCTTTTTTTGGCCGACCTTGGTCAAATTTGGGTTATCGGATATAATTTTCATTTTGTGTGAATTATTATAGAATTTTTGGAATTAGGCCTGCTCAATTGAACTTGGTCATTCCTCAATCCAATCAATTGGTGGGGAATAAAATGGGTTTGCATAAATACGTTCTTTTAATTTCGTCTTGCAAAGAACGTAAATATTTCATTTCAAAATGTTGCATTTTACAAAATATTGCTTTTCTTATTAATCTTGCATAACAAAATGGTGCAATTATTTTTCTTTTTAGTAGGTGTCATTAATAAATTCTATATAATCCGCTCCTACGTACGGCATGCAGTGCGACATGTTTGCTGATCCCGGTTCCTACGTCCTCCGAAGTTCAAATCTAAAGCTCTTTGGAGGGCTAAGCGGGAGGAGCGCAGCGGCCTCCAGCGTGTCCGTGAGACTTATCGAAGCCGTCAGCTTCTACATTTATTGCATTATCAAAATATTGCTTTTTTATTAATCTTGCAAAACCATCAAAAACTAGGAGTTTGACTAATTAGCGAGTGTCAATATATGGCACGGTCAATGTATGGTTGTTGTAATTTAACAAAAAAATGGGAGTTCAGTTTTTTACGACAACCGCCTCTGACTTTGCAGCATTGGTTTTTTCAGGTAAATTTTTGAGCAAGATATCTTATTTTTCTGTTAAAATATTATTAGTCCAGCCGGCCCGAAATAATAAAATAAAAAATATTTTTTTCAAAATCAAGAGTTTAGAACTAGAAGAAAAGAAAACTGGGATTTTGAAAACCGGGATTTTTCAACCGGGAAAACCGCGATTTCGAATACCAAAGTTTTAAAAACCTTTATTTTGAAAATCGAAATTTTAAAAACCAGGATTTCGTAGTACACCCTAAAATTTCCAAAAAAAATCCAATTTACACCCTGGAAATTTTTTGAAATTTTGTATATTGGCATTTTGTATAGGAATTTGGTTTTTTAAAATTTTAATTTTTAGAAATGTTTTTACGGGAAGCGACGGGAATTGTGGTTTCTGGAATTTTGTTTTTTTTGAATTTTGGTTTTGGAATTTCGCTTTAGGAATTTTGATTTCGACGAATTTTAATTTTTTTTTATGTATTCGGGATTTTGAAAGTTGGGATTTTGAACGTCGGGATTTTGAAAGTCGGGATTTTGAAAGTCGGGATTTTGATTTCGAGATTATGAAAGTCACATTTAGCTTCTTCATCAAACTCATTATTTATCATTTTGTATACACTGTTCGCTATTATCACTTTATATTACAAACTTCTCACTTTATATTACAACTGTGACTGCATTGTGATGTTTTCGCAACTATATACTCTTGTCCATCGGTGTTCGAGATTATTCCATTTATTTTCTTTGTCGATGTTTGCGTGTTGAACGAACATACCACGTCATCATTAATTCACCTGGCTTGATGATTAACGCCGCAACATCCATGCATGCGAAGAATAATATTTGCAAAATAAAATCATAGTATCCGAATGGACTGGAACCGACGACTATTTAACTTCTGCATCACCAAGTGTTGTGCATTTGCATTAGAACTTGGTAACACTACCGCCACGTAAAATCTGTAAGTTTTTTGTTTATTTATTTGGCACTAGCCAAAAAATTTGGTACCATCTGGCCCAGTTTCAAATTTACAATTTTAACAAATTTATACATTTTTTCTTTTTTTCTTTTATTGGCCTTTCACAAATCGATCCACTTTCACTTTTCTAACTGATTCCTTCTAATAAATTCATACAAATTCTTATATACGTTCTTATTAACTCAATAAATTTCCTTGCACTCAAGAGAACATCGAATATTTGTCTGCTCTAATTAAATGCAGAACATTTCAACATTTCAGAATTTAATGTTTGATGTCCTCCACAATCAAGCAGCTTTCACATAATTCACTCAGTCTCAATTCTCCATTCAATCCCACACGTTCCATCGTTCGTATCATTCTAGTATCTCCTTTGAATAACTAAAGAAAATTTTGCTCAAATGAGAACTAAGCAACTCAACGAACACGATTTCAGCAAATTGTTTCTCCCATTTTCTCCACAGATTCATTCCAGAGAATAGAGCTTCCCTCCGCAGTTGTGTCATTGCCGACTTGATCCCTTCCAAATTCCTAATCAACTGCATTCATTATGCAGATACTGTCATGTAATCTTACCATTTTCTCTTTTTCCATTGAAGGACTAATTGTATTGGGTTTGCATTAATGGCCCCAATACCACTCTGGCAAATGCATTATCCACAGTCATTAGAATTTTAAATCCAACCTTGGACCCATCACCATAAACACTTGCCATATTCAGTTTTGGATGACACTAGCGTCTTTCGTAACATGTCAGTCACACCAGGGTGAGCGTCTCATTTCGGGTTGCTCACCCCTTTTAATCATATTCAATCCGCTCTTACAATTATCGACTAATTTTTTCATATTCACTTTTTTCCCAAATACCTAGAGACCCTTAAAATAATAGTTAATAATTAGAACCTCTTATTCAAATCAGATAAAAGTTATTTATGTTGTCTATCTCGTATAACGCAAATCGCAAACTTTACCTGCCCATTTATGAAGTTCCATTTTTCGTTATAGCGCTGAAGAAAATTTAAATAAAATCGTCCGGTTCTGCGAAAGTGGCAATATAGTTCGGGTGCAAGTTGAACTATACCACGAAATTAAAAAGAATGGCAACGAACGATCGTTACGGATTTGCCTAAATCTTTTCTCCTACTATTGTCACCTGATAAAACAGCGGAAAGCTCGGTCGTACGCACAAAATCTACTTCCATGCGTATACGCAATATCGCGGCGCACTGAAACCTTGCTACTTGAAACGTTGACAGAATTTTTGAAAACATTTTGTAAATATTTACAAAATTGCATAACCGATAATGAAACGAGCAAGTTGATTGAGGTATCTATTTAAAATCTTTGGACTTGAAAATCAAATTAATAATTTAAATATAATTTTCTTTAGATTTTTTTAGAAGATTTAAAAGCCGATTGTGCTGTTAAACGTCGATGTTCTGCTCAAAATGTGATCACACTAATTGAAAATTCGGTTAAACCTGAACAATTTTCACAATTTGCGTTGACCACCGCCCTCGATTTGTTGATTAAAGATCAAAGTATAAACACAATTCTCGGTACGATGGGATTTTTAAGAATTATCCTGCCGATCATTTTAAAAACAGAGAAATGTGATTACTTTAAAATGATCGAAATATACGAATTGTGTCTGCATTATTTGAATGAAAAAAATCACAGTATTATTAATGCATCGCTTGAAGTGATAAACGTTATTTTAGTGAATTCTGATCGCAATTTGAGAAATATTTTACGCGAGTACGACACTAAAGAAATTTTGCTGAAGAAAAAAACGCTAAAGAATTTAATATTCCATGTATCGCCTGGTGCGTCACTGGAAAGCCAAAAAAATTCTAGAAAATCCAGTGTCGATGAGAAGAAGGAGCCAACAAATCATCATTTAAAAGTTGACGATCGAATGATGAATTTAAGTGACGCTGAATTAGAATCCCTGAAGAGTATGGATTTTGATACGGAAATCGAATTGATAAATAAAAAGGCGGATGAACCGAAACCAACTACAGCAACTAGTACTTTAAAGCCGCAAAAATCAATTGAATCGTTTGGATCGTTTATCAACTCGATACTGCCGAGTACGAATACGGATAGCGTATCAAAATTTTTTAGGTCGCAGCTAATTAGTGAATCGCCTGTTAAGATTCCAACTTCAAAATTTTACGACGAAGATAATTTATCGATTGATTCGATGAACAATAGTTTTGTGTCGATGCAGAGTTTACCATTTGATGCACAGTCGGAATCAATGATTACATTAAAAGAAGAGCACGAGACAGTTTCAAATATTCCGTTAACACCGGAAATCAAAATTATCGATCAATCGCAATCGATTATAGAACAGTCGATTAGGGATGCATCGGAAATTGATTGTCGTCGCGATATTACGATCGGTACTATTTTGGATCAATCCATTTTGGAGTATACCGTGCGCCTAGTATGTTCACGATTTTTATTGAGCGGTGAGAAAGGTGAATTAATTCCAGACCACATTGTGCGCGTTTCGATCAAGAATTTGTCTCTGCTGATTATTTCTAACTGCGTTGCAATTAATCCCCATTTGCTGCTTATTAATCTTGAAAACGATAACGCAAGTGAGCTCGATAATTTTGACATTTTACTCGACGATGATGATGATGAAGAAGAAGAAGAAGAAGATGATAATGAGATCGTGAATGACATAATAAAATCAGGGGTATCCGATTCCAGAACTGATAATGCCGAAACTATCGAATGTGATGGCAATAACGATAATTTGCTTGAAATTAAAGACGATCACTTTGGTGAGGCGTCGACCAAATTTTTAGATTTATTTTCTACGCAACTAAGCAGAAGCGTAAACGAGTCTTCCTTAAAATCAATTCAACCGCCAATGCAATCGAATATGTCTCGATCGGAAATTATCTACGAGAAGTATAAAAAAGATTTAACCAAAATGTTAACGCCGCTTACATTAAAATCGACTAAAGATTTACTAATGTCGTCGAAAAATGATGGGCAAAATATTTATGATATCCTGTTGTTCGCTAATCATCATGATCCGATTTTGCGTGGCAATACACAAAATATTATCTCAAATTTTATCGGGGAAATCATGAAGCAGACGAATAATAAATACTTGACGCACGAAATCATAACGATCAAATTACTAAACCTGAATAATTTATTAAAAATTGTAATAAAATCATTTTTTGATGAGATCCATACTGTCGTAAAACAAGCGCTGGTCGCGTTCGAATTTATTTTCCCGTTTTTAGTCGAATCAAATACTACAGTGTTGCCCAGGGAAACGATAGTAATCGATCATGTATCAAATGTGAATCATACGATCGATAGTGATGATGTGATCATTTCGGTGAAATTTATTTTGGAGAACTTACTCTTAGTATTTGATAATAAGTACTGGGTTGTGCAATGCAAATATAGCGAAGTGATCGCTGGACTGAATTTTGATGCAATAAAATGCTGTTTAGGCGATAATTATGGAGCTTGTATTGAGGTAATATTATTGTTTAGGTTTAGGTTTTGAATTAAATCAAATATTTTATTTTTGTTTTATAATTTCAGAAACAATGCCTAAATCATCTGATGGCACTATTAAAAGACAGTGATATTCGTGTACGAAATCATGCAGGCTCACTATTAAGTAAGCTTATAAAAAATCAAAGTAGTGATCGTGATCATTCTTACAAGTACGATCTTGATAATACAACAATTGACGGCTTTATAAGCGAACGAATATTCAATGAACTTCCCATTCCATTAAATTATGTGATAAAATCAAATAATTCGACTGTTAATTCTAATAAATATTTAGGCAAAATGTTATACACCCTAAGTAACAATATGCTAGAGATTAGTGATAAAAATCATCAGTTTGGCATTATCAACGCGATTAAAGAATTGGCGTTGAACTTTAATCCCATTTTTTATAATGCCATCTGGAATGAATATAAAATACTAGAAGTTTGTTTAACGTATTTACATCATAATATTGTGACCGGTCTGGATTTAACGTGCCAAAGTGATTTGCTTATAATTTGTACGAATTTAATATGCGGTTCAACGTATTCATTTGCAAAACCGAATCAATATATTAAAATTTATTTAACTCACTTGCTAAAAATTTTGAATATATTCGAGCACCTGTTCATGGAAACGAAACCGCTAGTTATACCAAAGGGACAGAAGGCGGATTTATTTGTGGGTGCCAAAGAACTACAATCTCTTACTAAAATTGGATATTTTGGCAATAGTCATTTTTATTTGAAGTTATTTAAGATTTTGAAAAGTGGATATGAAAGTTATAAGGTAGATGTGTGATGTTATATAATTCCATGTTTTATTAAATAGTTTATTTATTCCCCGCAGATTACCATAAATAAAGATTCCGGAGCCAAATTATTCGAATTACTAAAATCAACTTTATACTCTTTAACCGTTATCCTGGAACTTAAAGTAATCGATAATATTACCGTTTCGATAAAATTGATCGAAGAAATTCTTGGTTATCTAACCTCAATCATTGTGTACACACCAAAACGATCGGTAATTTGTACCAAAACCCTACTCAAATATCTTTTTGGTCGTAATTTCCAGCAGCGACGACAAAATTATGATTTTTTCCTAAAGAAATCGTTTGACCTCGGGGACGAAGACGGTACCATCGAATTGTTTGAGTTTGTTAAAGAATTTTATACGTATAAACCGTCAGATTTGGCGGTCGGTGATACGACCGGTGATTTAGGAAGTTACATAAAAATATTTGAGTCGATGGTGATTTACTGTCTGAAATTATTTACGAAATCAAATTCAGAAATTCAATCGGAGATTTTAGATATGCTGTGCCAATTGTTGGAGTTTAAAGTAAATTATTGTTTGCTAGATGCGAATAATGTGTTTATTGATTTTGTTTTGCGGCATATTGACGTGATTGAAGCGGGGAGTGTAAGGTAAGCGATTTTAGTTTTTATAAATGTTTTAGTATAGACGTCGAATCGAGGATAAAAATATTTTTTTGTTTATTTAAAATGCGGAATTGTAATATTGTAACCGTAAATTGCTTTGAGACAAGTAAACAACGTTTAGACTAATTTGGTATGACGCCAGCCTAAGTCTGTCATAAATTACAACACTTCAATCCGTTAATTGCGTTTTTTGAAAGTTGTTTATTTTGGTGTTTGGTCTAATGTGTTATTTTGTCCATTTTTTTGTATATAATACGTACACTTAGCATCTTGCTGTTTAATACAGATAATTTTCTGTTATTTACATGTTAGTGATTTTATTTCGCTAGATACGAAGATAAATTGAATAATTTTTAAAATTGTCGTTTTAAAATTTTAAACAGCTATATGCAACATTTTATGCTTATTAGTGGATGATATATCGATTTTGACACTCCATCTCTTGACAGAGAACTACTGAACGCCTATTTTGATCCAGAATTGGGAGACGAAACCACAAATTTGTGCATACGTATACGACGTATAATACGCGTAACAAATGACAGCACACTTATTCAAAATTGTGTATTATACGTCGTATACGTATACACAAATTTGTGGTTTCGTCTCCCAATTCTGGATCAAAATAGGCGCACTGATGTATATAAAAATTTAATCTAATTTGACACTCAATAATCGTTATTCTCGGTCTATTTCGGAAGTATCCAGTTACATCTTGCAGCTGCACTACCACCACAACAATAACAACAATTATATATTCAGCCTTAAGCAATCAACCCGGGCACAACACAAAAGTATGATTCTCAACGCAAAAGTATAAATAAATAGAAAGTAGTATAAAAATACTACAAATAAACATAAGAAATCTAAACAGTAACATCAACCTATTAAAAATGTATATACAAAAACAAGAAATAAACGTAGTTATACTAAATGAAACCTGAGCACATGAGAACAATATACCACGAATACCTAAATATAAACTTATAACAAAAAACACACGGGATATGGAGGAGTGTGGTTTCTAATAAGAAACAACATTAGAGCCGAACAAGTCGACTTAAATATATACATCACACATATTAAGGCAGAACAATTAAAAATAAAATATAGAGAGGAAGAAATGTATTTCATCGCTTTCTACAACCACCCAAACGGTAACACAAATGTGAAAATTATGGATTTCAAAAAATTTAATCAATAAAGCAGAAAGCAACAACAAAACAATCCTAGCAGGAGATATCACTGCCCATATTAGTCTATGGGATCAAATAACTAATGACAACAAACTGGGTAAATAATAGCATAAATAATAACTAAAAGCTCCATGATCCTATTAAACACCGGAAAACACGAGACAAAATTTAAGATCGCATACAACATCAGCGATAGACATCTCCCTATGCAGTACCGATATATACTAATTGGATAAATGTAATAAAAGAAATATCAGAAATTCATGACGACAATAACCTAGTAAATCTGGAAACCAAAATAGAAGAAATCATACAAACAAACACAAAAATCATAACCATAAATCAAAACAATAATCCAAAACCATGATGGAATGAACACGTTCAAAGATTATGGAACATGAAATCCGGAGAACAAAAATGCTATAATAGACATAAAACCCGGCACACGGCTACAGAACTACTAAGATCAATAGCAGTACTAAAACGAGAGATAAAAATACCAAAAAAGAATTCATGGGAAAACTTTATTAACACCATAAACAAGGAAATAAATACGAAACAACTGTGGCACAAAATTAATAAACTAAGAAATAAGAAAGGAAATAAAGGATTCAATCTATTAGGGGAATTCGATATGGCGAAAAATTTATAAACGAGAACTTCCCAGAAACAATCGAAACAATAAAATTACCCTGCGTAAATAGGACAGAAAACATATTCAAAAATGAAATAATTAAAAAAATAATACATCAAAAACAAAATACAACACCTGGAGAAAATAAAATATATAAAACCATTCAAATCATAAGAGAAATAAACCCGAAGTTAACAAACATTATAATAAGTCATCTAAATAACTTTTATAAATATGAATATGAAACGGAAAATTATAGACCAATAAGCCTACTCAACACATTTTTGAAAATATATAACAAAATGATTCTTGAGGAACTAAACCAACACTTAGAAAACAATAATATACTACTAAAAAAACATATGGTTTTAGAAAAAATATAAAAATGATGGACAACTTCGTAGACCTCTTCAGTAAAATAGCATCAGAAAAACATAATAATAATAACGACTGATATATGAAAAGCTTTCGATCTCGTAAACAAAAATATACTAATAGATAAACTAATTAAAATAAATACACCAAACCATATCACAAATTGGATATATCAATTCCTAACGAATAGAGTAATAATCTACAAAAATGAAACTTCAACAATAAAACAAATCACCAACAAAGGATTACCACAAGGCAGCAGCTTAGGCCCATGTCTATTCAACATCTACACCAGGGAAACTCCATGATATAGATAACAACAACATCTATCAATTCGCAGACGATATAGTGATGCTAATAACAGGGAAAACTGAAATAGAAAAACAACAGCTAACATATCGCCAAGACAACGTCTAAAATGTCTAAACAAAATAAATCTAAAATTAATCCAAAACAAATGCTTTTTCATGAGATTATTCAAGAACAAACCTACGAATTTTCAACCGATCATCAACAACAACACCCCCAAAGAGGAAAGAACTATGAAACTATACTAGGTATAACAATAAGCAGTAAAATATCACTACTGCCACATTATAAAATAATTGAAAAAGAAATAACGCAACAAATCTATTAAAAACAATGACATACAAAAATGGTGGAGCACACCCACACTTAGTTGCCAATGTTTATAAACTATAATACAAACGAGAACAAAGTATGTAGATATAGTAACACCCACAAACATAAAACACAACATAAAAATAAAACAAAAAATAATAAACCAAAACGCAGGTTTTTTGTACAGGTATGTTAAAAACTACACCTTACTGGCGGAAACAGCAACACTACCAGCAGAACTCGACAATAAGGCCACAACACTAAAGTATATAGTCAAACATCTTCAAAAGAATAGTGATATCGGAAAAAGTATAAAAAACAACTCCTCCATAAAAAAAACTGTCAAACCTGTATCTGGAGTTTGATTTTCTACGTGAAATAGAAGAACCACAAAGCAGGGTTATGGAAAAAACCGAAAACATCTTAGTTCAGGAAGTACTAACAAAAGAAATAAGAAAAAATACCCTAAACGAAATGATTGCAAGATCACACCACAACGAAATACGGAACAAATACAAGAAATATGTAGAAATATATACAGATGGGTCACTAACAAGAGAACAAGGAGGAATTGGAATTTATTTCAAAAATTCAGGAATAGAGATAAAATTACAACTAAAAAACCAAGAATAAATCAAAACGATAAAAACTTAAGCAATTAAAACTGAAATCAAGAAAGCTATAGTAATGGGTGTAGAAAAGATGATAATATATATTCACAGACTGAAAGAGCAGCTGCACTTCAATAAAACGAGCTAACGAAGAGAGAAAATACAAATTTTACGAACAACAAATATTTGACATGATAAGGGGTAACAATTTCAAAATATTTATACAATGGATACCGGGACACTTTGGAATAAAAGTAAATGATAGAGCAGAAAAACTAGTTAAAGAAGCAATAGAAGATCCCAACAAAATAGTAGAAATAATAAACAACCCAATAACCATAAAGGACTCGTATCAAATAATAAAAGAAACAATACACAATGGCAAATAAAATACAACGAATGGACAACAACAGTTGGAAAATACAACAAAATTAACAATATATCACCTCCAACTAAACTATGGTATCATAGTTCAAGTTTAAGCGCATACAATATAAAACAAATAAATAGACTGAGATCGGGACACGCTAAAAACAAAAAATTTAAACACCTAATGAAAATATAAGACAATAACATATGTGAAGTATGCAACCACTGGAAGATAACGAGCACATAGTAGAAAAATGCACAAAATACGACCAGACGAGTGTAACGGTACTATGGTTGCTGCAGCACATGCTTGTTAATCTTTCTTTCGCGAGTACTCAGTCCTAGGAGGGTATCAGTGAGCAACCATTTACACCCGTCACAACAATTTAGTTCATGTGCATATTATCGGTAGACGCGTTTATTTTAGCTAATGGCTCACTATTTCATTTCACATTTTATGCTTTCATCTCACTTTGCTTCCCCCAAAATCCAAATTTTCTTAGCAGATCATCATTATAAAATCGATAAAGAAAACGACATTTGTGCAGTTTCGTTATTAATTATTCGATATCAAAAATAAAAAAAAACTTATTAAGAAATATATGAATATTATATAAAGATCTAAATGTACATATATGTTGCGTATAAATATATAAATAGATTTGTTATGTGTAAATTAGTGAATCTATTTGTAACGTATAAACAAATCCCCAGAAAAATATTGAGAATTGTATATTTTTCTATTTGTAATAAGGAAAAACGTACACTTCAAGTTAAAATGCAATTCCACGGCGCCTTAACAATGCTGACCTCCAGAGCTCTGTGGCGAAGTGGGCCGTCTGTATATTTTACACCGTTTGGCGTTTATTGGGTTAGCGGTCAAAATACCGTTTTTTTTTTGTTAAATTCATCCAAACCCTAAATGGCAACATCTACCGCCTACGTTTTTCACTCTTTAATTTAGAAGATGCTTAAACTAGTATTTTCTTTTTCATTGATTTTCACTAAATTTTGTTTTTTTTTCCTATTTTTTTTTGCTTTAAGTTCAAATTTACGAATTGCAATTAACAAAATTATAGACTAAATTTCTATTAATGATTTATACAACACAACATACACCGGGTGGTCGAACCACGCGCGTGAACGCTCAACACACTGCACTTTATTATGCACGACACTATTTTCTCTTAATTGGGAAATATCATTTCTCTTTACGAATCCTACAATTTACTCCAGTTCCTTGGTCACCACCTGAACAGCTCGTACTCTTCCCAGTTCATACCAATTAACCTCTGGAGACCGGTCGTGCAATCACGGTTAATCGTCTAGCACGCAACCACTGCGGTTGGTAATATTTTTCGGCTGACCCACCCGGGGAAATTTGCCTTTGTTTCTGTCCTTCTCAGGTCTAACAATATGTAGCCGACTTTACCGACTTCCTTGCGTTTCTTGTCTTTCTTACCACACAGTGGTACTACGGATGAAGCAAAAGAAGCAAAAAAACACAAATGCGTTTGTAACAAAAAAAAAAAAAACAAATTTAGCAAAACCGAGTAATTATAAACGGTATGTATTTATCTTGGATTGTTATTTTTACCGTCTACGTCAGTCGATCGAACTGAAATGAATGACCCACTGTGCAGAAATTCATGAAGATGTTTTTGTTCTTGCAATTTAGTAGTAGACGAACACGTTCCACAGTTGTGGTATAACAGTTTTACCTAATCATCTATTACCATATTAATGGAGATTTTGAACATTAATTGGCGCAACCCTTTAAACAACAAGGTCGTTACAGCACAACTTTGGTTGAGTTCAAGTCACTGCCAAGGGACCTACCATATTCAACCAACGTTGATATTTTAGTAATATGTACTTGCACTAAATGGACACTACACTTAGTAGGTCTTATCGGTCATATTTTCAGGTCTTTCACGTGATAAATTCCCAACAATTTTCCGTCCTCCGTTTCAATTTCATAGTTAACATTCCCGATTCTACTTCGCACGCGAGCTTTACGAAATTTCGGGGCAAATTTTGCGCAGTAATAGTCGCTAGCATTACTTTGCGGGTGTTTTTGTAGGCCTCCGTCAAGTTTTTGCGAACTGATTCGTGTATTTCCTCCATTCTATCCGCCCTATGATTCACCTCCATCTCATTTTCTTCTAGACAATTAATTTTTCGTAGTAATTTATACTCGTTACGAGGCCGATTCGTGAATCGAGTTTCGTAAAGCACCACCTGTTTCAGCCAAATATTGATCCCACGAACGTTGGTTGGCTTGAACATATGGTCTGACCGCAGCCCCTATGGAACGGTTGACCCTATCGGAAGCATTTTCTTGGGGCGAGTAATGTGCTGTTCGTATATGTGACATTCCGAATTCTCCCAACAAAGTCTGAAAGGCTTTGGCGACGAATTGCGGCCCATTGTTCGACACTATTGATTCCGGGATACCAAATATATAAAAAAAATCATTTTTTAATGTCGTAATTATCTTGTAAGACGTCACCTTCGGTAGTGATTTTAAAATTACGAACTTCGTCAGTCTATCTAAAATAATAAGTACGGTCGTATTACTCTTTTTCGAGCGGGGATGCGGCCCTAGTAAGTCGACGTATAATTTTTGAAATGGGCATTCTTGGAATGTAGCGGTTCCCATTCTCGGTCTCAGTATTTGGTTAGGTGCTTTAGTTGTTTTACACACATCGCACGCGCTTATGAATTCCCTGATCTGTTTGCGCATGCCTAACCAAAAATAGTATCTTCGTAAGCGTTCGAGAGTCTTCTTGTTTCCGCCGAATTATTAAGACATTCGTCATAGCGTGCGGAATCCAAAGTTTCCATAATGGATTATCGGTTATATCGGTATGCCTGGCAGGTTCGAATCGTATATATATATTCGGTGTTCGTGCACACGATGATTCGGATAGTTCTCTGGCGACGAACTAATTTGTCCAACGAAATTCATGTAATCCGTATCGCCAAAACAAGTTGAATTCAGATCCACCGCCGCCAAAAGAAGGAATATTCGCGTTAAATTTTGCGTCAGAATCGCAAAATGCTCTCGAAAGCGCGTCGGGAACCACATTCCAAGTACCACGTTGGTGTTCGATGGTACAATCAAATGCCTGGAGCTTTAGACTCCACCGCGCTAGTCTACCGCTTAAGTCTTTTTGGGACATAAGCCACTTGAGGCTAGTGTGGTCTGTCACAACAGTAAAGTGGAACCCCTCCGCGTAAGGGCGGAACTTTTGTATGCTAACCAAAGCGGCCAGACACTCTAGTTCTGTTATGCTATAATTTTTTTGGGCATTATTTAATTTTTGTGAAACGAAGGATATCGGCCTCTCATTGTTTTCTTCGTCGTTCTGGTATAGCACCCCTCCGACTCCCTCAGTACTGGCATCACACAAGATATGAAACGGTTTAGTGTGATCAGCATTTGTTAACACAGATGCGGTACTCAACAGAATTTTTAGCTTTTCAAATGCGGACTGGGCATCGGTGGTCCAACAGAACTTACTTCCTTTCTTCAACAAATTCGTGATGGGAGCGGTAACTTTGGCATAATTTGGGAGGAACCTCCGATACCACCCTGCCATACCCAACAATCTTCTAGTCTGTTTCACGTTTATAGGACTCGGGAAGTCACAAATAGCCTTTACTTTAGCAGAATCGGTTCGGAGGCCATCCTCGCCAATTAGGAAACCTAGATATTTGATTTCTATCATCACGAAATTGCTTTTACTAAGATTTATGGTTAGCTTCGCCTCAGTTAATAATTTCGCTACTAGTTTCAAGAGCTTAAAATGTTCGTGAAGTGTTGTCGAGATAATCATTAGATCGTCCAAGTAAACAAATATTTGATCGTGTTATTGATGGGGTACGACTTTGTCCATGAGACGTGACATTGTTTGTGCCGCATAACATAAGCCAATAACGGCATCATTGTAAACTGATAGATTTTTCTACCAGGTACCGTGAATGCCGTTTTATCACGTGAACATTTAGCTAGTGGCACCTGCAAAAAGGCATCTTTAAGATCAATCACCGAAATATACTTGGTTTCATGCAACCTGTTTGAAAGTCTGTCTGGGTAGGCATCCTTAATTGTCACCATATTTAGCTTGCGCGAATCGAGACCGGGGAAACATTATAGTACCTCTGTTTAATTGGCCGCGCCGGCCCTGATTCGATTTAGTCTTTACATTAGATAACTCCCCTACCACCTTCGTGACAAGATTAAACTTCGACCAAAAATCTATTCCAAGGTAGAGTTCATTCTCGAGGGTACGACATAAAACCTCATCATTTTCGTCTTTTCATTATACATCACGGGTACTTCTACAAAGCCACGAATGTCATTAGCAGTTCCATCTGCTGTTTTGACAATGGATTTCAAGTTAACTAGGCTCAGACCTAACTTTTCTATGCGAGAGAGTGAATTTTTCCCTAAGATGCTTATGGAAGCTCCGCTGTCCAATAGACCAGTCACTGGAGTTCCTAATACTCGAACCTCTACATGTGGTCGTGGATCGTGTGCTCAATGTAGAGAATCGTTGAAATACATACTTTGCCGACTGTGCAGAAATTCATGAAGTTGTTTTTGTTCTTGCAATTTAGTAGTAGACGAATACGTTCCACAGTTGTGGTATAACTATTTTACCTAATCATCTATTACCATATTAATGGAGGTTTTGAACATTAATTGGCGCAACCCTTTAAACAACACGGTCGTTACACGAGAAGTAAATATACATTATTACTAAACTAAATAATTAATTTGATAATTAATATATTTTATTATTATTTTTATTTATTGAATTTCAAACATGGAAACATTAATTAAAAATATTGGTCGTGTGGATTTCGATTCAGACCTTAAAAAATGAAATATATAAAAAAAAAATAGATTAACGACACTTGCGGGTCCCTGTTTCGGCGCCAGTTATTTTATTAATGTAAATAATGTAAAAAAAATAATTTTTGATTTTTTGATTCTTTATTATTATTATTTAATTATCTATTTTATTGAATATAACTTTTAATACACTTTACTTATAATATAACTTTAACTTGACTTTAACTTTATTCAATGTTATTTCTTACGATTGGAACAACTTAACAAATTACAATCTGGGTTACAACCAACTTAAACTTAATTACTTATTCTATACGAGTCATGCACTTCTACAAGAAATGTGCTCGCTTGCGAAACGTGCGATACAAGGTGTGTGTGTTATTATTGGGTCATATTGCAAGCGCATAGCAATATGATTCCTTGCATAAATGTGGGAATCTAGTTTTAGATGCGATTATATAAGTAATCACATCTAAAACTAGATTCACATCTAAAACTCACATCTAAAACTAGATGATAATTGCAAGTTTTATTGCTCTCTTTCATAAAAAAAAACTTACTAGAAATTGTTGAACGACTGTTCACTTTCTATTATGATGTATATGTTAGTTTATAATTGTTATGTTTCTCAAATTCATTCATTTTTTAGTATATCTGGCGTAACACGCAAATAATAAAATGTGTACGCTTCGGATCTTGCTTACGAATTATTTCCAGATATTTGCATGTTGGTGATTTTATTTCTTAAACAACTTAAACAAGAAATTATTAAACAAATTTAATATTTTTTAAAATTGTCATTTTAAAATTCTAAACGACTAAATCTAAAATTTTATGCTGCATGAGTTGAAGAGATATCTGGATTATGAAACTTCATCACTTGTCAGATAACTACTGTTGTATTCGAAAATGTAAACTTAACTGACACCTAATAATCGTTGTTGATCTATTTCGGTTGCATTCTAATCTTCAAAAAAAAAAAAAATAATAATAAGATAACATTTGAACACCAGCTGATTCAACCACTCATATGTTAACCATCTCAATATTGTGTGAAATGAACGGAAATAAACGTATGGAATGAATAACTTAGCAGTTTCAAATTAATTAATTTTGTATTTTGAGTAACGAGAAATTTTAATGTTTCAATTTTACAAAACCTTTTTCACAATACCCAAAATAACCAAAATAAAATGTGTTATCTCTTGGTATACCCGTAAAACCATGTTGACGTTTAAATTCACTTTAAAATTCACCGCTTGTTGTATTTTATTAGGCCAAAATTCTTATAAAATATTTTTATTCTCCTTCTAAATATAATTGTTTTTATTTTTATTTACCTACCTAATTAGAAATTCTGATTCTAATAATATTTTTTTGTATGTGTGTCTTATATCCTTTTAGAAAATGTGAATTATTAATACCGAATATTATGAAATTTTTGTTCCATTTATCCAAGCAAAAGGATAAAAAATTAATATCTATTCCAAAAATTATTAATATTACGGATAATCTGCTGGCAAATAATATGATCCGAAATGGAAGTATTAAGTCTTTAGTGGAATTGGCTTATGAAACATTTTTTATACAAAAAATCACTTCGTCTGGATCTCAGGAAACCGAGCAATTGCAAATTAAAGATTTGAATACACAAAAAGAGGTTGTGTTGTCAATGTTGGTGAAATTTTTGGATAACTATGATGTAAGTTTTTTTATAAAATTTGTTCTAGATTATGATAATTTACATATTTTTCTTATAATTTTCAGATTCGAAAAATAACAACTGTGATTGTAACGTCGACCGAGCCGGAAAAACCAATCGACGAAAATGAAATCTATCAAATATTTCTTAATATGATTCAAGAGAATAAAATTTTAATCACCGATTTAAATATTTTGGAAAATGTTAACAATTTATTTGAATCGTTTAAAAAGAACGTCCTGTTTGATAGTAAAAATATGGAAATGTCGATTAAATTATTTTTAAATACGACCGAAAGTGATTCGATTGGGGTGAATGAAATCGGAATTGTAATTATTCTGTTAAAAAATCTAATATTCAAAACGGACGAAATTTATATCGAAAATCACATAAAATATTTTATTAAGGAACAGCAGATTACATCTGTTGTTCCGATTTCAACCCCAAATAACTATTTCATAAATAAATTGTTTAATTTCTTAAAATTACTAATCGATAAATATGAAACTGATTATGATGCAGAGGATGGAAATTATTTAAATTTTGTAAATATTTTATTTAAAAATTTAAAACGAATTAAACATTTAAAATCGTTTTCAAAGCAGTTATGCGATAATTTTGAAAATGATTTGAAATTTGTTAGTAAAATGTTTGAGTTGAATTTCACCTGTATGCTAATTGAGTTTTTGATTGAAATCAATTATGATTATAAGAACTTATTTTTACTATTGAATGATGAGAAATTTATGGAGATTTTGGATAAAGACGTGCGGTTGAAGTTGATAAGGAAATTGGATGAAAATCAGGTACGATATTCTCGAAAAATTAGAAATCCATGAATATTTAAATTTGCCTGATAAATAAAATTTTACTTATAGGACTTTCTGGATAACATTGATCAGCCTACGATCGAATACATCATTCAGTGCAATATTGATATTCTTTTCCAGGACAACAGCTTGTTCCTATTGTCTTTATTAACAACACCGAAACATTCAAATTTAGTGTTTGAACACCTTGTCGGTTATTATCGAAAATTCCCAACAAATGTAAGTTAACTATTTTTTTACAATTCAAAAATAATTATTTAAATTAAAAAAAAAAATATAAATTGAATAAGGACAGGGATCTAGCTTTAGGCCGAAAATTATGGTTCTACTGCGCCATACAGTTCAATAATTTTTAATTAATGGTGAAATAATGTAGGTAATTTATTTTGGGGCACGTAAACCATTTAAACTCTATATAAATTTTTAATCACCAAATTATTTTTAATTATTAGCTTGATTGAAAATTAACGTAAATTATTTTTTATTATATTTACAGGAAAATTTATTCAGCCTATTAAAATTATTTGAAAAATCATACGCCAATATTTCCCTTCTTATTGGTAAATTTATAATGAGCTCTATCGTTTACAAAGCCAAAGGTATCATATTGAAAAAATCGATGATATTACTATTAATAAAAATGATAGAAATTAATTTAGAAGAATTGACTGGAAATGATTTAGAAATATATATGGATATAATATCGGATATAAAATCAGATAAATTTATGACGATGTTTAATTCGCTTAATTTCGATGAGAAATATGAAAATTTGCATAATGATTTATTACGAAAATCGGTAGATCATGTTGATCACATGATTATGGTGAATCTAGAGCATATAAAAGCAACAAATGCTACCGATGACTGGTTTTATGAACAATTAATGTATTACTGCTGTAATAAGACTAATTTAATATCACCAAAATATATTGTCGAAATGTTAAATGAGATTAAATCGGAAAGTAAATTAATCACGTTACTCGATCACCAAGAATTTAATCTAAATATTCTGCCGGACATAATTAAAATCTCATTCGATAATATGATAAATAATTTTAAAATTGATTGTATCCAGTATAATCCGCACATAAACTATTTAAAAGTTTCGATACTTCTAAAAAATTCGTTAAATTTATTGTACAAAAATTTAAGCCACCTAGTACTGAACGAATCAATTAATTTTAAAAGTAATCAATTTTTAATAAAATACAATATAATAAAACAATCAATAATAAATTTTCTAAATAAAATAACGCTGCTGGAGGAAACATCACTAATATTTATTGAGGAGAGATTTATAAAAAAATTCATAAAAGACAATTTATTTAAACCTAATTTTTATACACTGCTACTAAACTATTTAAAAATACTATTAAATAATTTGAAAATGATTTTGCTACGAAGTGAGACGAGTGCTAAAAATGTGAATGAAATGAGATCGATTTTGATATGTATTCGTTTAATTTTAAATGATAATAATCTGTGGATTGCATTGAATGTGAATAGTGAATATACGGACATTATTTTCGAGGCTGTGAATGTTATATTTTTGTATTTAAAAAATGTGCTGAACATGAGTAATTTTTGGCGCAAATATCAATGTCCTGAAAATTTTATGGAAGCATATCAAAGACACAAGTATTTGAAAATATACTCGAGGGCTTTGTTGATTGCAAAATATATTGAGGAGTGCGATAGTGTAATAATTGAAGCGAAACAATTTTCAGAAATTCAGGTGAGTTTTTTTTTAAGTAAATTGTATTGAGTTTTATATCCTTTATTCCTCTTTGTATGACGATTTACTTTACTTTTACTCGAACGATATTGTATAGTTTACATATTTCGTTTTTACGATTTTGCATTCCCGCCTATTTCGCAAGACCTACCAAATTGTAATGTTTATTGATTGATTGATTGGTGGTATAGCATCTGTCGAACTTATTCGAATATTCGCGGCTCGAATAATTTTTTTGCAAAGGACAGGCGAGCAATAATTTATATTTAACATTTAAATATAATTCAGGGGGCCTAGTATGAAATATTTTCGATTTTCTAAAACACGAAATCGTAAAATTCGAAACGCCGCGAATATTCCTATTATGAAACTTTTCTTTTGCTCGTAAAATTTAAGATCATAAAGTTTGCTATTTTTATAGAATAATTAAGTAACTTTAAAATGTAATTGAACTATTTTATATTAATTCAAAGATAATACGTACACTATAGAGTATTCGAATTTTGACATTTGGTTTTCGTAAAATCCGATTTCGTTTTTTTGGTTATATGATTTTCGAATTTTACGAAAATAAAAAAAATCATAATAGAAATATTCGAGGCGGATCGAATTTACGAAATCGAAAAAAATTGATAACAGGGGAGGGGGCCTAGTTTCAATAAAATTTAAAAGTTTCAATGTGGTAACTGCGACAATAGAGCTGTGCTGATAAAAAAATATTAATGTCGATTTTGATGTTGTTGAAATTCGGATCATTTCTGCTAATCTGCTGTCACAACCGACTTTTAATTAATCAAAATCTCAAAATCAATGACAAACGTTTCGTTAAAGTTTAAACAAAACAATCACTTTTATCTATTGATGGCAATGGCGTCCTCGACATTGAATAGGGTGGTTAGGTAATGAAGTGCTCTCTCCGAAATACAACAACACAAGGTTAGTGTCGACACATGGTACTTTCCTATTACCTATATGAGTTTGTTGCGATCGGCGGTGTCCACTGCACACGTAGTTGAGTTGTTTTGCAGGTACGTTACGGTCCTTCACGTCTTGGAGCTAGTTTCCTACTAAACTCTTTCGCTGAATCCTCTGATCGTGGGTTTTGAGAAGTACTAGGCTACCAACTTTCGTGTATGAATATTCCTTTCGCCGATCCTGCTCTCGTTCATTGATTTCACGAGCATCCTTCATCACCCGTTGTAATTTCCACAAATACGAAGAAATCTGTGTCAGGAAGTTCCCCGATTGAATAATTTCGCGAGCGTCATTTGTGATCACGTCGGGTGTTTGCAACTCCTGTTCGAGGCCCCACATACGGTTGTGTTTATAGCGAATCACACAGAAATGGGCCACCTGGGTAGTTCATAACGTAAGAACACCTCGTCAACCAAAATTATTGTGCAATCCAGAGCATGAATCGATAACTACCACCAGCCTCAAGTAATGGTTGGAAGAGATCGACAACCATAACTTCCAATTGGTTATGTCATCGGAAATTGGGCATAAATGCCTCGAATTTAGCACGGTTTCTATTTGGCGTAAAACTATTGTTAATTCGTCGTACGTGAGTTTCGTATGACCCAAGATCTTTCTTAAAAAATTCTTGATAGATTTCACACCTGCCTCCCATAGTCCCATAGAAAATGCTATGTCACCTTTTGATTTTTTTGAGTTGGTTGTTGGCTCCAGTGAAATTTGTCCCATTATCGCTGTACATGTCGTTACAGAGTCCACGTCTTGGGCTGAATCTTCGGAAGGCAGATATGAATCCTTCTGTAGTGAGTCACTGCCTCTATATGAATTGCCTTTGTTGCAAGATAGATGGAAATTGCCATGTAGCCCTTGCATGTTCCCATCATGGCCTAGAATCCAGAGTTTTTGTAACATGTTTTTTGGCGTTATTATTACTGGTGCTAGCGAACCTAAGGGGTGAAATAGCTTGGCCGTGGCAGAGAGCACATTCCGCTTTGTTACAGGGTCAACATGTCACGGGAGTTCTATGTTATACTGGAAAATGTCAAGTTTTCCAATAAAGCCCTAAAGCTTTGATTGCTTGGGCAATTTCAATCTTATATGCACTGTATATTGCATATTATCGGTTAGTAGCTTTTCGTTGTTGTTTGCCCACTTCCTTGCCACGGTGTAGCATTTCACTTAATTATTTTTGAATTTCTAATGCTTCATTCAACGTATCGCATCCCGTCATCAGATCGTCAACATAGAACTCGTTCTTTACTACTTCGCAAGCAAGAGAACTCGCTTTCGTCGTTTTCTGCCAATTGCTGCAGAGCACCTCTAAATATGTGGCAGCAGCTGTTCCGTAAGTTATCGTTTTTAGTTGATATTTCTGCATTTTCTCGGCTGATGAGCCACGCCACAGTATATGTTGGAGCTTTCTGTCCTCTTCGGTAACCCATATTTGTCGAAACATTTTTTCTATATCTGCTGTAAGAACGTATTTGTGTTTCCGCCATCTCATGACAATGTGCCAGAGGTCTTGCTGCAGTTTCGGTGCGATGTGCATTATGTCATTTAATGATTTCCCATTTGCATAGTTGTCAAATACTAGTCTCAACTTTGTCGTAGTGCTGGGCGGTTTTAGAACAGCGTGATGTGACATATCCCTTTTTCTCCAAAAAAAAAAAAAAATGGGTCAATTAAATTCTAAACCACACAAATGTGTGAGTAACATAGTATGTAATGGCGTCTTTGATAAAAAATTTCGCTTGATTTGAAGTACAACCAACAAAATTGTGTGTATAGTTAAAGTGTTTTTTTCGGACGAAAATAAGTATGAAAGGAATATACACAAATGTGTAAGTTGGTTCAAAACACATACAAAAATAAATTTTTGTCATGATTCATTTGGCTTACCCACACAATTGTGTGGGCATGCAGGAATAGAGATATAGTACGTGTTTATGGTTTCCGATGCACTGTTTATCATTTGCATATTTCCGAGATCTTCATAATTTTTTATAAATTCGTTGTATTGGGTTGCTGACTCATTGTTACTAATGAGCTGCTTTTCTAGTTGCAGAAATCTTGCTACTGCTATTTTTTGTGTATCCCGTAGTGTGGTAGTAGTACTGTTGATCGGTAGTTTTACAATTTACGTGCCATCTGACGATCGCTTGAAAGTGCTTTTGAGCTCCCGTTCACACTTCTCTTCTTTGGAAGTTTGTTTCCGTGGGGGATGTAAATCTTCGATCTCCCAAAACCTTTTCAGATTTTTCTCGATTTCATATAGAGAGTTTTCCTGAGTAGTAATTACAGTTGTTTTTACTGCGGATTTATTTAACACACAGGGAGCTATTATGAAATTTTTTTCGATTTCGTATTTTACTAATTCGATCGGCCGCGAATATTCCTATTATGAAACTTTTGTTTTTGGTCGTAAAATTTAAGGCCATGAAGTATGCTATTTTGTGTTGCTTTCAAATAAAGATATTTCAAATTAATTGTAATAAATTAAACTATGTAGCCAATTTTTATAAACTAATTGAGTAACTTACATTTTAAAAAGAAATGAAAGTATTTTATTTTAATAAAACGCACATTCGATTGAAGCGATTTAACTGAATAATCTGAATTAACTGAGGTAAACTGATGTGATATATTCAGTTAATTCAGATTGTTCAGTTAAATCACTTCAATCGAATGTGCCTAAAATATACATTATTCTTTTCGTAAATACGATATTCGTCACGTATAGAGCAGTCGAATTTTGACATTTGATTTTCGTAAAATTCGATTTCGATTTTTTTTTTGGTTCATAATAGAACGGATTTTACGACTATCGAATTTTACGAAAGCAAAAAAATTTCATAATACGAATTTTCGCGGCGGATCGAATTTTACGAAATCGAAAAAAATTCATAATAGGCCCCCAGCTTTCTGTGGTTTTTCCCAATAATATCCAACCTAACTTGGAGCGCTGGACAATTGGTTGTTTGCTGCCTTGCGTTAGTATATTAGGTAGAATGATATCTGCATAAAAATCTGCTTCCAGGAGTAAATCTATTGGGGCTAAAATATTATACGCAGGATCCGCCAGTTGTAATACTGTATTGCTACATTTTTGAACCGTTAGTGGCTTCTGTGGATGTTCGTGAGTTATTTTATTTGCTACCAACGCTTTTACGGATAGTTCAAATTTCGAATTGAAGTATGTCATTATTGATAATGTTTTTGTCCGTTTTATCATTTGCTTCTCACTTCCGCCAATTCCCATAATACTCTGCTCTGCTTTAGTTGTTTTTAACTTTAAGATGTCAGCTGCCTTTGAAGTGATAAAGCTTGCTTGTGAGCATGAATCGATAATTGCACTCTATAGCCCCTGCTTCAATTGTTCTTCTCACATTACCATCATCCTTTTTATTGTTACGTATTAATTGATGATGTCATCTTCCACATTGCTTGCATGATTGATTGAGCGTGCAGTTCATTGTCGAGTGGCTATGTTTAAAACAGTTCCTGCAGATCTCTAGCAGCGAGACCAGTTGGTTTTTCTCATAAATAAATCCGTACGGATCGAGGAAATCCTCGTTGAGTTTAAGTTTTTGTTCTGCTCTGGTTAAGGGTTTTTTTTTTCATTTTTTGGTAATAAAGGGTTTCATTTATGTCATTTATGTTCATATGCTAGTTCTCGTGGTTGACTTCTGCATCTGCTATGAACTGGGGGTCTATTATGAAATTTTCGACCGCGTTTTTTTTCTACGTTGTCGAATTTTTGTTTTATGAAATACTGGACGTGTTTTTTTTAGATAACGTCGACTATTTTACGACAGCTCTTGATATGTCTAGTACATAAAAGAAAACTGTTAAGTGTTGAGAAATAAAAAAAGTTTGTTAGTAAAAATAAATTAATAATTTAAGCTTATAAAATTTTAATTAATAAAAATTAATTAATTTAAATTTAATATATTTGATAATTTCCAACAATACATATTAAATTTAATAATAAATTAAATTTTGTTTATCAAAATGTGACTGGGATTTAAATTTTGTAAATTTTTATATTAGTGTTTTGCGAATTATCGACATCGCCGAAAAAAAATACATTATACCGATTTTCGACGTTGTCGACTGTCGACGTTGTCGAAAAAATACGCGCGTCGAAAATTTCTTAATAGACCCCCTGGTTGGATTATAGTATTTTATCATCTGTTTTGATTTGATAGAATTTATAGAACAATTTGAAGTCTAGGTTTGCAGGAGTATATCGTCAAAGAATTCTATAAGAGTTTCAAAGGAATTGTCGTTTTTATTTAAAGGGCTTTTGATAAGAACGCTCGATTGAACAAGTTATGTGTGAGTTATCCACTCAATCTCTTTTTTATTTGAAATAATATTTTTTGGCATTAATCCTAAGGTTTATAAAAAATTGGGAGGGCTGGTTCTTTTTTTGTAGTGGGCTAAATTAATGTAATTAACAAAGTTTTAATAAAGTTACATTTATAACATCTTTGTCTGGGGTGTTTTTTGCATCCTATGGGTTTCTGTGGATGTTTGACATCTGTGGTTATCAAGATTCTGTTTTGATGTTTGGTAAAGAGTAGAAGTGTGCTCCCGTTTTCGTGAAGAGAAGTTATAAAATTAGTTCTCGAGTTCTCTTAAATTCTAAGCTCGATAATTTATGTTTCAACTTCAACTCATTCAAGGCTTCCAAATACACATCATATGAATTGTTAACAGCGATATCAATTAAATCAAAAAATATTGTAAGGTACAATTTTATTTTAGAACATCGGTCTATTTATATCATCGGTATAAATAGATCATCGGTCTATCGTTTAACTGACGACTTCAAAATTGGAGATAGAAAGTTTGAGCACATAATAACTTCTTTGTTGTCTATCCATTTTACAACGGATACGCCGTTAGTGCTCCGACATTCAATATCGCCTCTCTTATGATTTTGGATTCAAAAATAGGCACATGTTTTCGATTTTTTCTGACGGTCCCACACGACTTAATGTTGCGTTTCCATAAAGCATATTGTAATTTTGGGCAGCTAAAAAATTGTCTATATAGACAACAACTAAGGATTTATCTGGACTGGATATCGAAATTTATATAAATTTCGATATCCAGTCCAGACAAATCCTTAGTTAGTTGATTTACAACCATCTCTCCCAAGAAATCGATAGATTTATCTGGAAATAGTTAACTGATATTGTACCCTTTAAATTTAAACATGTATTTGTCAATCGATTGAACTTTTGAGTTGGAGTATGCCTTTGAAAATGCTGCATTGAAATGCTCAATTAAGCCGAATGAACGAGAGCAAGCGAAATTTTTTTATTTTTGATCCACACGATAAACCAATAAAAATGCTTGAAAATATTTCTCCATCATTTTTTTTCATATAAAAATTCCCCTGCGAGTTAAAATATTTTTATCTTTTCCCTACTTGGTCCGCAGATGACCAACCTACAGATATAAAAAAATTTTGGTTGCGTGAAAATGGAGCAAATGTAATCGTCTAGATCTAAATCAACTGTATACATTTTTAACACTCAGTCGAAATTTTTCCAGAATATCCCGTTCGGACGGCGTCTGCATTTCTAATATTTACGATCTATACTCATAATAGTGTATCTTCAAAAAGGTTTCCTTCAACAATCATGAAGTATATGAGCAGCTTTTGTGCCAAATTTTTCACCAATTACATTCGCAATACAGGCACATGTCGATGGCATATTGACTGCTCCCACTATCTCCGGCTTTATTAATGAAACTCAACGGATCGTCCATAATAATATGTACTGATGCAGGTTTTCTAATCATATCAACATATTTTATCACATTAATTTCTATACGCACGGAATTGAATTTGATTGCTAGGACGATAAAATCCGATTAAAATTATCTAGATTTCTCAATGTCTTAATACCAATGAAAGCCCTGTTATGCTTCGTTTGTAAAACGTATTTAAAATATTAGAGACGATTGCTCGCTTGATCTGTGCTATCATAATGGAATCCCGAAACTCTTGACGGAAGTGTTCAAAATTAATATTCCAATAGATTTCAGGATTACCGGGGGAAGGAGTGATGTTAGGCGGTATAAGTGCCCGTTTAGGGATCTTGATGTTTTTACAGTTGGAGTTAATACAGGGGACACAATACGCATCTTTCGATGGTAATAAAAACACAATGACAACAATTTCAATAGAATGAAGGAAACGTCAGATAATGTAGACGAATTTTATTGAGCAAAAACTATTAGTTAATAACTTCAGACTGTGAGTGCGGGTAAAATCTGACAGTCGTGCAGCAGCCTTTATTGGTCGAACTTTATATGCCCGATCAAAATTGGGGTCAGTTGGAGGCGGTGTCTTCGAATTATCATAAAAATGTACGGTAGATCGAATTACCTCAAAACGAAGTGAGGACATAGTATTCGCAACAAATGGAACTTCTCAGCCAAGTCTGGCTGGCTTAAGTAGTCTCTTATGGAAGGCACGTCGTGATAGCTGATGACAAGGTTTAAGCCCAAAAATGCCCACATTTCTGAGACTTCAATTTGAATTCCTTTTTGGCAACAGTAGGGAAAGTAAACCTTATCACCAAGTCAATTAATTCATCCAAATTCGCTATGGCATTGAATAATTCTAGCGGCGTTGGAAAATTGTCGGAAGCTATATCTGTGGCAATTTAACATAACCACTTAAGTCGAGATAAGTGGTTATGTTGAGCAATATTCTAATCGATAGTATTTCCCGTTTTTACTTTCCCTTCAATTTTTCATCAAAATATGGAAAAGTGATAATTAAAACAATAGTTTTATTTATCAAATCAGAAATTAATTTAGAATAAACACTTATCTTGAAATAAATTTTTAATTTTGAATTGAATTTTGCGTTTGGTATATACTTAAATCGATATAAGCGTTTTTTTCTAAATGCTAATTAAAAAAATGGGAATTCCCGGCGAACACAGCAGGTCACAAGTACTTGAAGGTGTTAATAAACGCAGTTTAAAAACCCTGATATCATGAATCCAAAAATAGTTTAGTTATGTTCTATAATTTTTTCACAAATTAACTTAAAATTTAAATTTGATCCCTTGAAAAGTAGCCTAAGTGGTTATGTTGAATTGCCACAGATATGTGTCATACTAATCATTTTTAAAATAGTTACTTGTTACCAAACATAAAATAGGTTTAAATTACACAAAACTTAAAAACATCAATTTGTATAAAAAAAAACCGATTTTTAGGAAATTCAGGTTTGAATTTTTAAAATTTGACATGGGACTCTTAAATGATTTATTTACAAAATTCAAAAATGAGTTTGCCATAAAGTTCTAGAAAATGGCTAATCGGGATGGAATTTGGATGGAAGGCTGCCCGTGAGAGTTATCTATGCCGTTACCCTCTACAATTATTGCATATCAAAATGTTGCAGTAACAAAATATTGTTTTCTTTATTAATCTTGCAACTACAAAATGTTGCAAGTACCAAATCTTGCAATTAAAAAACTTTACTAATTATTTTGTGCACTTGGAACTAGAAGAAAAGAAAACCGGGATTTTGAAAACCGGGATTTCGAAAACCGAGACTTTGAAAATCAGGATTTTGAAAACCGGGATTTCGAAAACCGCGATTTTGAAAACCGGAATTTTGAAAACCGAGATTTGGAAGCCGGGATATTGAAAACCGAGATTTTGAAAACTGAGATTTTGAAAACAGGGATTTTGAAAACCGAGATTTCGTAGTACACACATACAAAATATTAAGAAGGAATCCTTGACTCCTAATGACCTCAGCAAGTCGCTTAGGGACCAGTTTCTACTAATTTACGTAAAACGGAATTGTCGATAAACTCCCATATAGCACTAATTTAGGCTTTTAGTAACTCCTTGTTTTTGTTTTGGGATTTGTCCATTTTACAATCAATTTCATCCCCCAAATGCTCGATCGGATTTAAATCGGGAGACATTGCAGACATCCATTCTGAAGTTCCAATTTTCGATGAGGCGTTCGAACATTTCGTGTGACGCGAGTAATATTGGTTTCTAATTCTTCAATCGTAACCGGCTTATCCATGTAGACTTTGGACTTTACGTAGCCCCAAAGAAAAAAGTCTAAAGTTGTGATATCACATGATCTGATGATCATGAATTGTTCTCGCAATAAAGCCATGGTTCCACGGGCTGTGTGGCATGTAGTGCCGTTTTGTTGAAGGCAAATGTCGTCGAGATCACGGGCTTCAATTTCAGGCAGCAAATAGTCCGTTATCATAGTGCGATAACGGGCTCCATTCACAGTTACGTTCCGGCCGGCCTCATTTTTGGAAAAATATGGACCGATGATTTCACCGCCGGATAAACCATACCAAACCGTTGTTTTGTGTGGATATAGTAGTAGCTTTTGGACCTCTTCGGGTTGCTTTTCAGCCCGAATACAGCAATTTTTGCTTATTAACGTAGCCATTTAGCCGGAAATGTGCTTCATTAGCTGATTAAAATTTTGGTCGAAAACATTGGATCTTCTTCAAGCTTTTCAAGAGTTCAAAGACACGGAAGATCGGCCGGCTTCAATTATTACACAAGTTGAATTTTGTATGCTTCTAAACCAAAATTCTTACGTAAAATACGCCAAGTTGTTGCATACGACAAGCCAACCTGTTGAGAATGGCGCCGAATCGATTCACTCGCTACGTGCTGGATGTGGTCTATTTGGTCGCGTATTATCCAATAATGAAAATTGGGTTTCAAACTTTCGATGTGCGTTCGGTAGGCCGATGATGTGAACTATCGAAACACATTCCTAAATAGAACGCTGGGCCGACATGTTGTAACTATCACAATTTTCGCTTCGACGAAAAAACCGTGCTACTTTGATGAAAATTTAAAAATTTACATGAAAGACAAAAAATGTTTACTTCCAACATACCGTTATTCTATCGAAAATGCATCGAAGTGAAAATAGTGATAGTTACAACATGTCGGCCCAGATTTTCGTAATACAGCTGAATAATTTGTAGATGCTGTGTTAGGCTAAGTCTATCCATAGCAATTTAATATTTAATATTTAAACTCGGTATTTGAAATGATGAAATTTAACGTCTTTCCGGCATTTCTTCCACTAGTAACCAATATTTTCGGTTGTTTTTATAGCAACTTAGATTATACTAACACTATATGGAAAATTTGGAGAAAATTCATAATAAGTTATTTTCAGGTTCTAGACAATATCTCAGAAACTTCCACTAGTAACCAATACTTTCGGTTGTTTTTCTAATAGCTTAGGTCATACTGAGACTATATGGAAAATTTGGGGAAACTTTATGGACTAGAATTTTCACTAGAATTTTTTGATTTTCCGCGGCCAAATAAGTTATTTTCAGTTTTTGGACAATATCTCGAAAACTTCCACTAGTAACCAATACTTTCGGTTGTTTTTCTAATAGCTTAGGTCATACTGAGACTATATGGAAAATTTAAAGAAAATTCATGGATTAGAATTTTCACTGCAATTTTTTGTTTTTTGGCGGCCGATAAGTTATTTTCAGTCTTTGGCCAATATCTCAAAAACTTCCACTAGTAACCAATACTTTCGGTTGTTTTTCTACAGCTTAGGTCATACTAAGATTATATGGAAAATTTAGGGAAAATTCTTGGATTAGAATTTTCACTGCAATTTTTTGATTTTCTGCGGCCAAGTAAGTTATTTTCAGTTTTTGGCCAAAGTTCTTCAACCTAAGCTATTAGAAAAACAACCGAAAGTATTGGTTACTAGTGGAAGAAATGCCGGCAAGACGAGTATTGTTAAATTTCAACATTTCATATACCGAGCTCCTTTACTTCGGAGATTAATCAATTATCTATTTTAAGGATCACTTTTAATATTTTATTCCGCTGAGATGTTTTATTTAGTGGAAAAGCATGTACATAACGAATGAAAAATTTCTGCTGGTAATTACATAACATGACCGGACAAGTGGTGCAGTGGTTAAAGCTTCGGCACTTGACCGGGAGGTACTGGGTTCGAATCCCATCAGAGGCTAGATGCAAATCGAATTTTCATCATCGATTACAATCGGTGATGTTAATAAACACAACTATGACCCTCTGATGGAGTGCAGAATTCAGCGCCGACCCACCGTCCATGTCAATGTACAGGTTGACATGGAGCTTGCAATGTGTAGGTGGTATACTGTAGTTGTGTGAGTAGGTGAATAGGTGAATGGGTTAATGATGTAGCATGAATGCGTGGTATCACAATGGGCCAAAAAAATGGCCTAAGTGTAAACCACTGAAACCTACATAACAAAAAAAAGTGCTCTTTAGTGATGGTGCTGCCACTTGCGGCGAGTAGCGCAATATCTTATTTTCCACTATCAAATTTCCGCTTTGCACAGGTCTTTCAACATTAGCCGTTTTCGAAAATATCCCATGGTAACTTTTGAGTAATTTCAATTTTTTTTTAATGTTGGTAACAAAAATTAGTGCTTTAATTTTTCTGACACTACTAATTTAATACAAATTGTCAGAAAGACAGAAATTAAAAAAACAATTAAAAGTAAATTACCCTAAAGTTACTCTACATGTTCGGAAATAGATTTGGTAATTTTTTACCAGCAAGTTATTCAGAAATTACCATGGGATATTTCCGAAAACGCCTATTATAACCGATATAACCTGGCTTCATAACCTTACAAATTTCGAGCGTCCCTATTGAAAGACTCTTCAGATTTAGCTGGGCTTGCATTGTTAATAATAAAAATGAGGTTTCAGGAGGTTCAATGCTACATCTCCTTTTGAAGTTTTTTCTGTTTGATAGATGTATTCTTGGGTAAAACCTAAGAATGGAGGGTGATTATTCTGTCCTGGGTGATTGTCTGACAAATGTCTGAATTTTAAACATACAGTACACTTTTTAATTTGATCACTAATGTGTTTTGGGTTGTTTTCTGTTATACCATAAAAACGCAACTACGTACTTAAAATGTTTGGCAATTTTGAGTCGCTGCATCCAGCTTTCATTTATTGTATTAGATTAGTAATTTTTTTTAATGGGGACACATTTGAAACACAAAATCGTTTACCGCGAAAAATTAAGTGTCGTTATTTGTTTATTAATTCCTGAGCGGGTTTTTTTAGGTACAAGCTGCAATGCCCGGATCTTTCGCTCATACTATTTCATCGGTGAAATTTTCTTTTCGAAGAACATTTCCAGTGGATCCGGATGAATAGAAAAAGGACAGAATTTGTTTGAACTTTACCTGGGAGTTTACGATATCATTTTTACTGGACATATGCATAGTTGGTATGAATTTTAGATTCAGTAATTTTTTTGTTGGTGTTGACTTTCTTGATTGGATGATCTAGGGGCTATTTTCGTTGAGTTGAGTAACAATTAAATAATTTTGTAACACCAAGTGGGTACGTCTTGTCTCTGTGAGGGTTGCAACTGAACCGGCTATGTTATTTATGAGAAACAGTCATTAGCGTTGCTTATAATTAGCCCGTATCTAATCTTTTTTTTTTGTATAACCTTGTCTAACCTAGTTAACCCCATTTTTTGCAGTTCCATATACTAAACTAAATATTTCTTTTTGATTTCCAGAAAATTACACTGTCGATTGCAACAGCAATACTACGAACAAATATTTTATATTCATTTGCTATTACACCAATTGAGTTATTTTCCAATTATACTTTCACCAATCCAAATGAAAATTCCGCAATAGCAGCGGTTCCAAATAAAGAAGACATAGATTGTATTCCATTACCATCGATACCGATCGAATATCTTAATGATGTGGAAATTTTAAAAAAATTTGTTAAACGGTAAATACCTAATATACATTACTTTGTTTGGTTCCATCTTGGTTTCCCAGACAGTAAGTACTTTTATCTTATTTTATTTTATTTCTCTTCTTTCAGAATAAATACATTTGGGTTTTCTTCGCGACAACAGTTTGAAGAGCTTTTTATGACACTCTTGGTGCTGGTAAATAAAGAAAGTGATTTCGACATGATTGGTAAGTTAAATATTTTCATTATAATGTCTACGATGGTGGACGTTTTATTAGCGCAAAAAATTAAAAAAACGAACTGTGATAAAATTTTAGAATGTTTGCGGAAAGTAATTTTCTCAATTATTTTATTTGGATTTTATTATATTTCCGGAAAATTATGTTTCACAAATGGAGGTCAAAAATGAACAAAACTTAAGGGAGTTTTTTATGGGCGCATAAATTTTTATGTTTTGATACTTTTATGCCTTTATTATTGTTATTATTTTATTTATGAAACAAATTAGAAATTATTTGGGTGAAAATAATTATATTTGGATTATACGTATTGTGGAAAACTTGTTGCTTGCGTAGACAAATAAAAACCCCAAAAAAAGGTTTAGAAAGGTTGAAAAACTTTTAATTTAGTGGAGTGGTATTGTGTTCATCCACAAAGTAGTAAACTGAAGGAAACCAACATTGAACAATAAAACATTGTATAGTAGGGAAAAGTAAAAATCGGAAAATTACGAAAATGCATTAAATTCTTCATAACAATTTTCTTTGTTGGAAATTAAATTTTATTTTCTGTTTCTTCCATTGATTTTTATTATTATTTTCCGATTTTTTTTTTATTTGGTTCCCGTCTTCCAACTCAGCTGGATTGTTTAATATAGGAAATTATACCATTTTATGCTTTAGTTGTACAAATTTTTTTCTCGTTTTTATGAAGAAATAATAAAAGAAATCGAAGCACTTGCATAAGACGAAGAAAAAAATAAGAGATTTCAAACTTTTATTTTTTTGTTTTACTTGGTTTTTTATTTCCTTTAGAATTTAATCGAAATTAAAAAATACTTTAATAAAAGTTTATGTGAACCAATTTTTTACGTTTTTATTTTCGTCATGATTTTCTGCTTTTTTGTGTTGTTTAAGTGCGATGCTATGAAAATGGTTTATGGCAATTTAAACTACATTTTCTTTTTGTTTTTGTTGGTACTCTGTTTTATTATATATTTATTAGGTTTTGAGATCTTTAACGAACTACCAAATTGTGTATTGTACAGCAGCAACAAAAATACCCAAGCAGACGATTGTGGAGATATTAAAAAGAATGTGGCGTTCCCACTTTTTTTGGAGACATTTTTTAATTTGTCGAGAAGATTTATTGCTTCATCATTAAATTGAAATGAAATAGTTTTACGCTTTGCACTTATAGATTGTAGGGTGCTTGATCTGGTTTAGAGGTTTATGTTTAATTCTGGTGGGAATATGATAAATTCGTATAACAATTAGTCCTTTGTTTTAATTTAGGTTGAGAAAGAAAATGCTGTTCGATTTATCTTTTAAGTAATAAAAAAGATTCTGTGTTTTATATTTTACTGCCACAATCACTTTTAAAAAGAATAAATGATTACAGGATTATTTTGATTAAAACAATTAAGAAATAATCCTCCAAATTTGATTTTTGGAATTCCAATTCAATATAGCCAATCAAGAACTGCACCTAAGAGAGACTCAGTCGAAATTTTCAGCTACTTATAAAAATTAGTAAACTATTCATTTAAATGTGTGTTCTTGATACTAAACTCATGTCATCAAGAGTTCAGTTCTCTTTGGTCTATCGAAGTCAATATTGGTCTAGTTTGAACCTAACCCTATTCGGCCAAATAATGTCTTAATTTTGGCTTTTTAATTACGGAATTACAAGGATGGCACTATTCATTTGTGTGATTAATTTTTGGATTAGACCTTAAATAAATGAAAAAATGTGAATAAAGTCATTTTATCGCTAACACAAGGCGGACACTGGTTTTCTATGAAACTGTAATTTCACTTACTCATTAAATGTCAGTAAAAATTATGATATTTATTAAAAGTCTATCACAAGTATAAACCTTAGTTTAAGTTGATATTATCATGGGAAATTACTGTGCCAAACACTAAGAACACACTCGTTAGCACATCAAAATGGTTTCCGAAAAGAGTTACCTGGACTTGTCTGATACACAAGTTAAAATATTTAGAAAGTATTGGTCAGTTGTCGTAGAAAATAAAGATGTTTAGGCAAATTAAATTTAATAATTCGACTAGAATCGTTAAATCGAATTCGAAATAAGAAAAGACCTGTGGAAAATCATGAACCGTTAGCATGAAGATGTCGCCAAACACGATGACCGATTGAGGTTAGGTCTCGTTTATCGTCATCCACCCATCGCTGCGTATTTCCAAATTTTGTTTTGGTTGCGTTCGTTCTTTCATGCAAACAATTTTTTTCTACCAATCATATAGCTCCAAAATGACGATACTTTTTCTTCTGCATTTTTTTCACAAGAGATGATTGGTCGAAAAAAATTGTCTGAATGACTGAACGAACGCAACTATGAAGGCGCCTTTATTCTATTCAGTCTACCGACAAAAAAAATAATGCAAATCAATTGTTTCATTTAATTTCTGTAAGTGATGAACACGCGTTTTTGAAAATTTTAAAAAATTAAAAATTTTGAATCACGTGCTCTGATTGCAATTTGAAAGATTAATGCGATTCCACGGTTCGATATTACTGTCAGGTCGTAGAGTATAATAATATAATAATTTCAGTAACGTGTCATCAGAATAGTGGCAGTTGTAATAATATTGTGATATAATGAGAAGGCACGGTATAGCTTTAGTTATTTTTTTAATTTAATTTGAGAATCACAATTTATTCAAATTTAATCACTAATTTCGGTTGAGGAACATTTTTATCCTTAGTTAAAACAGAGAAACTTGAGGTGTCTAAAATTATCGTCTGCCTCGTTTAAAATTATTTGGTTGGTCCACAACAAACTAACTCCAAAACCAAAACATAGACCTTTGATTTAGCTTCCTTACTCGCCAGACGTAACCGGTTTGTTTATTTCAGACATTGTTGTAATTATTCTGATATGAACCAAAATCTCATAAAAATATCTGGTTCTATTCAGAAGACGCAATTTTAAATTTTAAATCAAACCTTATGCTAAAGTCATAAGAACCCAGCATGTCTTGAGCCTTGATTTTTAAAATATGGCATGTGTCTATTCTGTCTTTCACAATTGACTATTTGCTGAGATATCAAAGCTTTCTGATATATCATTATATTGTAATTTACAATAGTATGAGTTGCCGACTAGTATACGAGTACATGGTCAAATTGTGTGAATGAAATAGTTCGTAATTTATTTCTAACTGGCATTAAAATTCTCAGTCATTGGCGACCACTTGCTCTCATCAACTGCAAAAATCCGTGTCCGTCATGCCAGCCGGAACCGTATCAGCTGGAAACACACCACCTATGACACAAGTAGCACGATGCATTGTGCATCATTGTGCACTATATTCTTGTTCAAACGGAACCTTCTAATTCCAGACGGGGCTGATAAAGCCAGCCAGAACCATACAACAGCCAAACCAACTATATCACTAGTAGTACGATGGATTGTGCATCATTGTGCACTATATAATTTTTCAGCCGGAACCTTGTAAATGCAGTAATACAAAATTTTTCTGGGAAAAACCTTACAAATTCAGTAGGAACCATACCCTCTACAGCAATACTAAACATGGCACAAGTGCACAATCAGCACAATCTGATAAAACAAGGCAGAGCCATATTACAGCCAAACCAGCTATGGTACAATTAGCACGATGCATTGTGCATCATTCAGCACTATATATATTTTTTCAGCCGGAACCTTATAAATCGTAAAAAAACCTTACAATTTCAGCCGAGATCTACAGGCAAACAAACTATGACACAAGTAACACAATGCATTATGCATTATTGTGCACTATATGCTTTTTCAGCCGGAACCTCCTAATTCCGGCCAGACAGAACCTGATAAAGCCAGACAGAACCATATTGCATCCAAACCAACTATGGCGATGCATTGTGCATTATTATACACTATATATTTTTTTAGCAGGAAACCTTACAAATTAATTGCGGGATTTATAGGGTTCCGGCTGAAAAATGATATAGTGCACAATGATGCACAATGCATCGTGCTACTTGCGTCATACTTAGTTTGGCTGTAGAGGGTATATGGTGCCGGTTGAATTTGTAAGGTTCTTTTCCGAAAAATCGTATATTTCTGAATTTATAAGGTTCCTGCTGATAAATTATATGGTGCAAAATGATGCACAATCTATCGTGCTACTAGTGTCATAGTTGGTTTGGCTGTTGTATGGTTCTGGCTGGCTTTATCAGTTAAGGTTCCGGCTGAAAAAGCATAGTTGTTTGGTTCCGGCTGATATGGTTCCGGCTGGCGTGACGGACACTAAAATCCGGACCCTGTCGGAATGCAGGTAGCACTTTTTATTTTGTTATTGTAAAACATTGTTGTAGTTTAGGTCAAACATGATCCTTCGCCCTTGTGTAGGTTTTTCGAATTACATCGATTGTCGTTGGAATCTGATGCAAAAAAACAATAGATTTTTTATTTTTTATTGATATATTTTATATTTTAAAGGACTCCTTATACTGATTCGATGCAGTATTACGAGAGAGCAAATCTGGTTTGGTTTTTGTGATTTTTTTAATGTAAAGAACACACAACACACATTGTCGAACAACCTTTCGGTTTGATAGAAGTACGGACAGTCTGAAAATGAATACAACATACAACAAAATTTAGACATTAATATTAAATCCTGGAAACAACATATATTATGACCGGAAGCTTTTCTAAAACAGGCACTTACGTAAGTTAATCAAATGTTGGGTATAAAAGACCCTCCAGTTAGATGTAGTTCTTCAAAAGTAGATTTTAGTGACGATTATGCCTTCGCATTAAATTGTTTAATATAGTATAAAATAATTCAATTAAAAATTAAATTTTTACTGTTTTATTTTTAATTGGAAAATAAAAAAAGAAAAAGTTGAAACATTTCTAGATAAGCAGTCAGATTTCAGAAAAATTTTCTAACAATTGAAATTGTGGTTCCATTCCTACTTATCAAATTAATCTAATCCACGGTTCTGTCTTTCATTGAAAATTAGTTTTAAATTTCTTCTCAATCATTTTCGATATAAATTTGAATATATTTGTTTGATCTCATTTTTTATGTGTTTATTCGATAAGTTTAATTTATCGTAGTTTAACTTATCGAAAAAGCTACTTTTTATAGTTGTATTAAAATATCTCAAATGTTTTTAGTTTATGTATACAGAATCCTTTAGAGACGAATCATCGTGATTGAAATAATATTCGCTCTTATAATTTTTATTTGAGCGCTTCAATTGATGATTCTGCTTTTTATGTTATCAAAGTAATCGTATTTTTATGTATTTTGCCATTAGTTCTGAGTAATAATTGTTTTTATTATCAGTTAATACAAAAAATAATTTTCCGTTCTCCATGGTTTTCATTAAATTCCCCAATGTTGTTGTGTGTTATTAAAAATTTTTATTTCGTACAAACGATTTTTATATATCTCTATAACTCTCCAATGGTATTTGATGAAATTTTCTCCATTTTATTGCATCAACGACAGAAAATTTTCATTGAAATTGTGTAGTACACACAATCGAAATTACTTAACGTATTGCATTATATAGCCTCATATTTAGTTTTACGGTTATTAAAGTTACATACATCTCGACGTTTTATGTTTTTTTTTTGTTTGTTATTTTACAGATCCGCAAGAGCAGCTCTATATCAAAAATATGTGTTTATACGCGATTGTGGAGTTATTGATCTCGTGCAAAACGTATCCACATATTGGTAAAAAGGATGACAACTTCTTTCATGCTACACGCTTGAATACAATCTCAATGGATTCAATCAGGTACGCACATCGAATAAATTTCATAAAACTTTTCTGATATCTTTATTGAGATCTTAGAAGATATAAATATACGTTATATTTTACGTATTATATAAATGAAAAACCATAAAATCATATAACATATTTTTTTCCCGTTTGCTTGTATTCTTTTATAGCCTAAAAAAATTACATAAAATTCAACTTCTAATACCAAACTCAAATATTTTCTATCAACCAAATTTAGAGCGTACGTTTAGTTATACCGATGAAAAATTTGATAACATAATTGGAACAAATAAATTTTTATTGAATCAAATTGGTATGAATTTTATATGGCAATTAGTCGAGGAGAATGCTGTTATAACGAATAATTCGATCAAAAATTCACGCTATTTTATTGAGGAGCTTAAAATCGATATAAGAAGTAGTTTACAATTAATTTACGATGTATTCTCATTGTGTATTGATAATGTAAGTAAGATTTTCATCTTTGAGTATTTTGAAATTTATATTTGATTAAATTGGAAAATTTTTAAATCGGTTTAACATTATATTATTTTTTACACAGGAAAATTACGTACTTGTATTGCCGCACTTGATAAAATTATCGGAAATTTGTGAAAAACGAGAACAATTTAAATGGATTAAGGATACGATGTTATTGCTGCAAGAAAAAGTTCCAATGGAAGATACGATATCGCATCAGGTGAGTTAATATAAAATTTTGTCCAATATAAAGAAAAATAATTTTTATTATATATGGTCAGTTTACTTGCTTTATGTTAATAAGTACACTCCGGTGCACAAAAAACGGGCCACCAATTTTTGTAAACATTTCTACATTTATAAACGAAATGGTCGAGACGAGTACATTACATTTTAGTTGAAATTCTGTTATAAATTCATCGAAAAAAAAATCGAAATTTTCTTTTCCGATTATTTTTATTCGAATATTTTTCAATTTTTTCTCGATACAATTTTTCCCGACATTTCATCTTTAAATATTTTGCAAATCCCTCGAATACTAAAAACGGGAACTTCCCTGGATTTCGCGCGAATTTTAATAATTAATTTATTTAAAAATATATTTGGTATTTTATTTTACGATAATTTTTTTACGATCAAAAAGTTGTCAGTTATTTTATTTTAAATTTTCATCAAAACAATAAAATTGTTTTACTAAATCGAAGATATTTTTTCGGCTAAATGTGTTAAATAGCCGTTACCAAAAGATTGAAACAATAATTTCAAAAAAAAAACCAATAACAAAAATTTCTTTTCCTAAAAGCTCGAAAAAATTAAACGAATAAAAATGGTGCGGGATTTCTTACATTAAAAATTATCTCAAAAAAAATTTAACTACTTTTCAATCAAATTTAAAGCAATTTTTGAATTTTTAAAATTATTTTTTTTTTATTATTTTGGGGACTTCCCTTTTTTACTATATAATCTAAAAACCACAAAAATCTTGCGATTTCCACTCATTCTTGCGCAAAGTAGACTAATGTTAAGCGGTGAGGAGTTCATTATTTTAGTATGAGGATTACAAATGAAGGCTAGATCAGGATAATTGAAGATTTACAGGATCGCCCCAATTAACCGAAAAAATATCGATCTCCCAAATAAAAAAAAAAATTTTTTTAGAAATGAATATTCCAAAAATTAAATGATTGAAAATTTTTAATTGTAAGAGAGCTAAATAAAATATCTCTCATAAAAATCAATATTATGTTATTCGTAGACAAAGGATTAAAAATGTGAGTTGGATTTGGATAATTAAACATTTATGTATATAACCCGATTTGTTATTTAAATATTAAAACAACTTCATTTAAATTTCTCAAAATTGTGAAAATTGAAAAAACGTTCCGGGGTGGCAGTTCCTCTCCTCTACAGTAAACAACGAAAGAAAATAGCCTTAATAAATTGAGTTGAGTGCGTAACTTTGACGAACGAAATTCCGAAATTAAAATGTCGAATCTTATCATAATCTCGAATTTTGTAATGTTATTTGCGGCGCGGGATCATATTAAAACACCGAAACTTTAAATCCCGAAAATGAAGAAATATTAAAAATCTGAAAAATATGTTGCAAAATATGGAAACAAAAATTTAAAAATTAATCTACAACATATCAATGTTTCTTAATATAATAGTAATAAAATTTATTAAATTATTTATTTATTTATCTATTTTTTTATTTTTTATTTATTTTTTATTTATTTCTTTATTTATCTGTTAATCAATTAAACCGGTTTCGCTCTTGAAATTGGTTACATAGCCAGTCGTATACTCCCGACATGTTTACAGACTTCTGCCCCTGCACCTTCAAGACTAAAAGCCCTTCTAAATAAAATATCCACCTGCGGATTAAGCGGGATGGAGCGCAATGACCTCTCGCGTGCCTGCGAAACTATCTAAGCCGTTGGCCGCTATAATTATATAAAATTAGTCGAAATCTGCGCGCGCAGATTTCGACTCATTTCGTTTTATTTTCGGTAAATTTTGGGATTTTTAATTCGATATTTTAATTTTTTTGAGATTTTGTGTTGGAGCAATTTTTTTTTTTTTGGTAAATATATTTTTAGTATTATGGATTTTGAGATTTTTGTTGTTTGGATTACTATTTTTGGGATGGCATTTTTTGATATTTTTTCCCCCTCTATTTTCGGAAAATAAACTTAAACAAATATAAAATTAAATGCAAATTTTGGATTTTTTTTAAGATTAATTTTTTCGCCCAACAATCAAAAATTCAGAAAAGGTGATTTGGGATATTTTTCGGAATATGTATTGGTTTTTGGCAATTTGGAATTTGAGAAACAGCCTAGAGCAGTAAGTTTTTGATCTAGTCAAAAACATCATTTTGGTAATAAAATGTTCGGGAATACGATGGTATCGCAAATTAAAATAAGTTAACCATTAAACTATTTTAAAACGTATTTGTTTATTTTAAAAATAATAATATTTAATGCAATTATGTATATTTAAAATCCCTCTTTCATAAAGAAACAATTTCAACATTTTCTAACCATATCATCAACATGTTCTAACTTTTCAATATTCTTTAAAAAAAAATTTATAATAAATTAAAAATTGAAGCATTATTCCAATTTTATTGAAACTTTTATATGCTTATTGAAAAATCAACATTAACCGACAAACTTGAAAATAAACAAGCTCAACAAAATAATTAACGCAATAATCAATCATAAAATGGATTGTTTGATTCATAAAATGAAAAATAAATTTGGCAATATTGTTTTGTTTTAGTTTAAGGTTTCAGAGAACAATAAATCAAAACTATCTACTTGCCGAATATATAATAGTATATTATACACCAAGGTTGAGAAGTATGCTATTATAGCCTGAGCGAGTTACACTTACACTTTAATAGTAGTATTAACTATGTCGAAGTAGCCCGGAGTTTTTACTGAATTTTTTTTTATCTTAATTTTGTTGAGTCAAATTGGCATTCAACAAAAAAAATATTGGGAATAATCATAATCTCCCCTATCCATTTAATCGCATTACATCTAGTGTTCATTTTTCATTATTAACCACTAGCTGAGAAATTTTATTTCTCAGGCTACTAAAACACATAATAACGGTACGTTCTACGACTAGTAGAGGAAAAATAATTTTATAATATTTTGCCGATGCCAAGCCTCAACAGAATTTTGGAAAAAGTAAGTTTTATTACAAAAAAAGTTGAGATCTCGAATCCCGAATTATTTATAAAATTTTGTAAAATTATATTAATTTTTGGGATACGAGATCACTTTCGATATTTTTAGTTCGATATTTCAAAATTTCGATATTTAAAAAATCATTAATCAAAATTCGAGATTTCGATTTCGAAATGTTGATTTCGATTTAATGATTTGAGAGATTTTATTTCCAACCCATTAATAGAACGAAAAATGTTGATATATTTTCGATTTTTTTTTTCAGTCAATTAGCCCAGACCAAAGATGATTGATTTACATTGCAGGCCAAAAGTTTCAGCCCACTTGCATATTTCGTATTTTTTCTCTCTCATATTTCGTATTTGCTTTATATTCATTGAATTTTTCTCATAATTCGTTTACTTCAACTGCTTACTTCAAAAAAAATTATATCTTTAATATCGTTATTCTAAAAATAAATCGTTTTATTTATGAAGGACCAAATTTCGTTGTTTATTAGTTATTGACAAGTGTTTGGGATTCAAATAATAATTCATTTTTGTGATTTTTGGTTGTTGATTCAGCACCTATTTGTTACTGCGTAAATATAAGAGCTTTAAAAAATCGAAATTTGTAGAACTGAATTTTATATAAAAACAAACTTTGATGTCATGAAAGTTTAAGAGAGATTCTTCACATCTTATACTACTACTACTAATAAACTAATAGTGCTAAATGGGAAACGTTCCGGAACCACGATTGAAAAGAGAGTTACAATCATTACTCTCATTATAAAAGGCAAATCGCAGCGAGAAGTTGCCTCACAGTTAAAAATATCAAGTTGATGTGTTCGACATGCTATTGAGCGACACGTTCAAACCGGAGGTTTTCGTGATAAACCACGATCAGGACGGACTAGATGTACAACCAAACGTCAAATAAAATAAAATAAATAAAACAACAAATGTGCCAATATCTTTGACCACGGTGAAACGACGGTTAAGAGATGGTGGATTATTTGGGCGAGTTGCAGTTCGGAAACCACTTCTACGACCACAAAACAAATTGAAAAGGTTAGAATGGGCCAGAAATCATAAAGGCTGGACGGCAGAAGATTTTAAAAGGGTTTTATGGAGCGATGAATCCAAGCTCGAGGTTTTTGGCACAAAGCGGAGGATTTTCGTTCGACGCAGCGCCAAACAGAAGATGCTACCGGACTGTATAGTTCCGACTGTGAAGCATGGTTGCAGATCTGTAATGGTCTGGGGATGTTTCTCTTCCAGTGGGGACGATGATATGACTCGTGTGATCGGTAGAATAAATAAGGAAGCATATCACACGATACTGGAAGAAAACGCTTTGCCCTCTGGACGAAGATTGATTGGCGAAGGATTCGTATTCCAACAAGACAACAACCCAAAACACACATCGAAACTTTGCCAGGACTATCTCAAACAGAAGGAGGAGGAAAAAGTCTTAAAAATCATGACATGGCCACCGTAATCTCCAGATCTTAATCCTATATGGCTGTTGTGGGAGGAGCTTGATAGAAGGGTACGGGAACAATGCCCATCATCGGAATCTGTGTTGTTACTGTGTTGTTTTTAAATAAATTATTATGAAATATTAACAATATAAATTTTATTTTACCTTATTTTGGTTTTATATATATTTCTCAATTAATCGACATGCTTATTTTTCTACTAAATAAATATTATCTGTATATTTATTTAGTAGAAAAATAAGCATGTCGAATTATTGAGAAATATATATAAAACCAAAATAAGGTAAAATAAAATTTATATTGTTAATATTTCATAATAATTTATTTAAAAAAACGAAAAATGGCTTAAACCGACTTTTCATCGAAAAATCCCTCTCTATATTCGATTACCTTTTTAACAATTCTTGGTATCCTAGCCGTAAGTTTTTGAATGGTTTCTTGTGAAATATTGCTCCAGCAATCTTGTAGAATATTACAAGATTGCTGAAGCAATATTTCACAAGAAACCATTCAAAAACTTACGGCTAGGATGCCAAGAATTGTTGAAAAGGTAATCGAATATAGAGAGGGATTTTTCGATGAAAAGTCGGTTTAAGCCATTTTTCGTTTTTTTAAATAAATTATTATGAAATATTAACAATATAAATTTTATTTTACCTTATTTTGGTTTTATATATATTTCTCAATTAATCGACATGCTTATTTTTCTACTAAATAAATATTATCTGTGTTAAAATTTGATTTTTTTCGAAATATGGGAGTGGGCTCAAACTTTTGGCCTGCAGTGTACATAGATAGAAACCTGGGAATAAAATGCATTTTTAATACAAATCCGCGAACTAACCTACATCGTAAACAGAAAAGCTGGGAATGAAAATGAGATTATTATTTTATTTCAGGTAAAGTTCCATAATACGGATTACTAATGCCCGGTTGCACAGAAAAATGACTAACGACCGGGTAGTTGTGCGCCAGTTAAATGTTTTATATGAAATCTGTCTTTGCAAACAGAAAAAAATCAACGCACACTTGATTAAACATATGGGAATTTTTAGCTTGCAAAATATATTTAATCAATTTTGCGTTGATTTTTTCTGATTGCAAAAACGGATTTCATATAAAAGATTTAACTGGCGCACAACTAACCGGCCGTTAGTCATGTTTCTGTGCAACCTGGCATTAGTCTCATGCTCCTAACCTTTACACTATGTAAAGCAAACTTTGTGTAATTTTTTTGCAAACATTATGCATGAACCCCGGTGTCTACGTGGTAAATCTTATTAATATAAAATGCTGACATCAATCAGAAAAACTTGTATAAAAATGGAGGGTGAATATGTTGTGGCCGGGTTAGTATCGAAAGGCCAATAATTTTATTAGCGAAAAATATATCCCAAAATGCCATCCCGAAAATAATAATCCAAACACCAAAAATCTCAAAACCCATAATACTAAAAATATATTTACCAAAAAAAAATTGCTCAAACACAAAATCTCAAAAAAATAAAAATATTGAATTAAAAATCCCAAAATTTAGCGAAAATCATACCAAATGAGTCGAAATGAGATTCCGTAGATTCCGACTCATTTGGTTCTATTTTCGGATGATTCATAAAAATTAAATCATTAGATAATTTTTCTTAAGATATTTTTTTAAAATATGAAATATATTTTACTATTATGTAGACTTATATTTCATTTTCATTTAATAGCCTTAAAAAAAATATAAAATTAAATACAAATTTTGGAATTTTTTTTTGAGATTAATTTTTTCTTCCAAACAATCAATAATTTACAAAAGGTGATTTAGGATATTTTTCGGGATATTTGTTTTTGGTAATTTGGAATTTGAAAAACTGCCTACTAGTAAGCTTTTGATCTAGTCAAAAACATCATTTTGATAATAAAATATTCGGGAATACGATGGTATCCCGAAAAATTAAGCTTATCGCACTTTTGGTAAAACTGACTTTATAATGGAAAATCATTATTCCTGCTTAAATTTGAGACAACAAACAAGGTCATCCCTTGACCTGAAAATTTTAGCTTGAAATTTATTTGAATGTTTTAATTCCTTGTTGCTTTCTGTGATTGTAAAATTTTTCAACCTCAGCTCAAAAATTGAATAAGCTACCGTTGAAGCTTCCACTTCTGGTACACAGATTTCCATTAAATTTCGCTAAAATCTCGCAATTAATAGAAAAATGTTAAGTATGAAGATTTATTCAGACTAGTCACAGATGCCGAATTTTGGTGAAATAATTTTTTTTTTCATAAAAACTCATGATTTCCGCTATAGTAACGCTCGATTTATAATTGTAAATAAACCAAGTTGTGTGAGATATCTATTCGATTTTTGTTCCATTTGAAATAATATTTTATGGCACTAAATATGGAATATAACGTCATTCAAGTATTGGCCGCGGTTTTGTTTGGTGACACATTCGGGAGGTCCAATTTTCGATAACTTTGCTGCATAAATTTGGTTGAATTTGTTGGATGGCTTTCGCTTTGTTGAGTTTGTGGGTTTCAATTATTTGCAGTTTATTCTGAAAAACCTGCGGTTAATGATAGCTTCAAACGAAGAAGTCTAAATGCGTTAAATCGGACGGTCTCTGTGGCCAGGAAGCTGTTCGTAAACTCTACATTGTTACGATATTGTTAACAATGACAGATACAAATCGTTCTGAAACTATCATTGTAACAACGACTACGTGTTTTTTGATGTTCGTAAACTCGTTTTAACATTGTTACAAATGCCATTCTCAACCCTACTCGAGACTGCCTTTCTAGCCGCCAAAGTACTAAATATGCTACAATCTATCAAAAAAAAAATCAATACCTAAACAAAATAATTTTTTAATGAACTTTTTTATGTGGTCAATGTGTTTGATAAAAGTACTATGCGTATAATTGAGTGTTATTTAAAAATAATAATTTTAATACTCTTTAGTTTACGGATATCTGGTTTAAATTATTTTCATATTGAAGGAAATAGAAATTAGTTTTCTGTTTTGTGTTTTATTATAGGTTTTTTATTGGTCATCGTCAATCATCTGTAAACTCATTGACATTTGTAACAAAATCATTGTTAAGCACATACGTCATACTAACCATGACAGTTGTAACAATGTAGAGTTTTCGAACAGCCTCCTGTTCATGTCGCCGCTGCGCGAAATAATCATGCTCTCAAATCGCTCGTACAGGCTTGCCGTATCGTGATATGTTCTGTGCGGCATGTAACACCGTCCTATTGGAACCACATGTCGTCGGTATCCATGTCACCAGTTTGGGCCACAAGAAGTTGATTATCATCCATCTGTAGCGATCGTCGTTGATGGTTATGAGATGACAATGCCACCTTCGTTTTGCATCATATTGCTGGAGAATGGCAATTATTAATTTTTTCCGACTGGGCACCATAGGTTATTCAAAACATAAAGAATCATTTCCGGCAAATCAAATTTTTAGGAAAATAGCACGATTTTCTCATATTCTTATATGGGGTCATATTGAACTTGGCCATTTGTGCCAATACTGCCATACGACTGGTACTACCCCCATAGTAATTGTTAATCTATACTCAAAACAGTATCAATCACATTCTTTAATCGAAACAAATAATCATTATTACCCTTAAGTCATATTACTTAGAAAAACTATTTATAATCATTTATTCATACGTAGAGTACAAAAACAACAATTAAATGAAAAGATCTGGGCGGTATGTTGTACCATCACTTCGAATCGAAATCGAAAAAAGTTGAATCGAAAAAGTGAGAGTTGTATCATTTTTGCTTTTCGAAAATGATACAACATACCGCCATTTGACTTTTTTCGAATTTCGATTCGAAGTGATGGTACAACATACCGCCCCTGGCGTTGTTGAGAAAAAAATAAATAAAAAATTCCGTCTTATACAAGTTTAAATAAAAAAAACTGGGATGAGATGCATTAGTATTGTTTGAGGAAATTTAATTTTTTTTCTGGGAAAAAATCTGGGCTAACTAGCTTCATATGATTCAATTAACCCATCTTTGAGCAAAATAGCCGAAACACATTATTTAAAACATATGACTTACATTTTTATTCAAGTCTTTATTTGAATTATTGTAGTTCATTCATAATATTTTTGAAATTTTTTAACAGTGGATAAACATAGATTTAGGCAGCATTATCTGAGATTCTAAACAATGAATTAGAAATGCAATTTATTATCGACGAAAACATCTGCTTTTTCGACATTTACATTTTGATGTTTTGCAAACAATTAATTAATCCAGACACGTTCATGTGATGGTGAAAAAATGCTAAAAATTAATCCGGAAAATTAAAAATAATTGAAAAAGTGCCATTGTTAAAAATTACTATTGAAAACGACATTAAATTACTACAAGTTACCATAACGTGAAACTGAAGTTAATTTATTCGCCCGATAATATTAAAGCGCGGACTCAAAAATTCAGCTTTATTGAATTTTTTTCATAAATGTCCGTTGTTGAAATCCTATAACAGCAAACATTGAACCGAAACCCCCACCTTACTTGAGTTTATTTCCCTTTTATATTTCCACCTTACCAGCTTCACATAAATTATCAATGAGCATTTACCTCAAATTGGTTTTCCATTCATGTTATCATTTTAAGGTAAAAAATGCTATTTTTATGAATTTATAGTTATAGGTACATGAGGAATATTGCTCTTATATAAAAATGTAATCTCTAATGCACATCTGTATATATATATGTATACAAGACAGGTACATTGGCGAAAAATAATTAAAATTTAAGTCTTTTTTTTCCAAGTTTACATGTAATCCTTTTTTAAACTTCAATAATTCCTTATAGAGCTTTTCGACCGATCTAACAAATTTCAATATCAATAAAGCATACAATTTCAGATCAATATGTATACAGATTCAGATTAATCTCTTAATATCGATATATTTAAATAATGCCTTATGGACTTTATGCAATATTTGCTTAATTCATGACTATATACATCAACAACGTGTATACCACTTGTACTCAAAATATTAAAAATTGATCTCCATTTTTATTACTTTTGATAAAAGAAAAACACATATGAAAATGTAAAGTCTATAATTATTTTATAAAGATTTGTATCTTCATCTTTTTTCGTATATGTATATGGAAAACGTTATATACAGGAAAAGCTTAATATTCATATTATGTTGTATATTTTTAGTATAAAAAAGTATGCACAGTATAATAATCGCAAAAAATAACAACATACGTTATTTTAGTGTGTTATCAAATTTTATCATTTTTTACAACTGATATGTGATACTAAGGATACGAGTACATTTTATATTATTTTTAAATTTTTTATAGATATTCTACATGCAAAAGTAACATAAAAATCCAAACGAATTTCAACAACAAAGCCCTATTGATTTTCATTTATGGTGTATACTGTATATAGGTTTTATGTTGATGTTTGTTGTCTATTTTTATGTTTTCCAATAATTTCTAATCGCTTGCAAAAAAAATCAAAGTCGAATAGAAAACAAAAAAACAGAATTTGTTCAAAACACAAGAGAATATTATTGTATCATACAGTATTACGTTTGCTGTTAACGATGAATTAAGACTGATAGGTGAACATATACTCGTATATATGTAAGGAGTTTTACCTATACATGTAACAGGGGGATTTGTTTTATAAGGTTAAAGGTACTTGAGTACATAATCTATATTTGTTGATTTTGGTTCGGCTTTTTAATGGATATTTAGCATTTAAACTATAAACGTTTGAACTTGAGTTAGGGGCGCCAGTTAGTAAATATAGTTAAATTTTGTAACTAAGGCATGAACAATAAAATAAATTTAAATAAAATAGTAAGGGGGTGGCAGCAATCTCCGTCGATTACCCAATCTACAAGGAGTATGGGAATGCTATATAAATGTCAGCCAGCTTTAGAGACGAAATATTAATATTTCAAACTAAGAAAGAATGAGTTAACGACGGCGATACAAACACTACCTTCATAATAAAAAATGAGTGGTTAGTTCAATGCCGCCCGGGTGGCAAAGTGGTCAGCATGCTTGCTCCAGCGGCCGGAGGTCCCGGGTTCGATTCCTGGTGGTGAAAAAATTTCACGGCTGGTTTAGGATCAATGAATTAATCACTCATTATCCGAAATGAAAATATGATTATGAAACCTCTCTTTTGAGGCGGCCAAATCCCTTGATGGGATATAGTGCCAGAGAGAGGGAAAGAGGTTAGTTCAATAACGGTACACCAAAAACATAATCCACAAGAAAAACAAGTCAATGCGTTCATCTTCTCACATCTGACACAGGTAAATGACAATCTACGCTAGAAGCAGTTCAACTCTTTCATCTGTCAGATATCACTCAAAAAATAATAGATGACGGAAAGTCCGATTATTCGTTCTAAAATTATCTCTCATTCACATGGAGAGAATAAAGGCGGTGACACATGCACAGATTTTGCCTTTAATTAAAAAAAAATTGCCTTGTACAAAATTGAGAAATATTCAATCTAAAATTTTTGCCTATAAGGCGATTCAAGATGGCCGACTTTTAGCCAATCAGTGCGCATGATTTTTATGCCTTTAAGGCAAAATCTGTACATGTATCACCGCCTTAATGAACCAAATCGCAGTGATCTGCACGAAAATATATTCCGGAGGCCAATGGTGATATTTCCATTACGATTTTTTAAAATTATATTATGTATTTTGAATAATTTAATTATTATTAAATTACTACAGCTAAGATATTTTAGTTTTAGAGTAAAATTATTTCCGGACTGATGGACCTTCGCAATGGCATGTCTATGAAAATTGGCAGTTCAACTAGAGAGGTCATGAAAAATAAGTTACCTTTTGGTCTTCATAAAAATCATGACATGTTAGCCAAACCGTATAAAAACCTTAACAGATGCATTTTTTAGTAGGGTTTTTTTTTGAGTTCTTTTAACTTTTGGAAGAATGCCAATTCTCATATGTAAATCTGTGGCGACAGTGTTTTTTAGTAGGTTAGAGGAGGGGAGCTTAAAATGTAGTGATTTAGAGTTGAGCGAGCAAATATGGTTTCTGTTGTGGGAAGGGGACTTTTTCGTTATTATCGTTCTCAAATCATTCTCAACAAATGTGATTACAACGGTTACCGTCACAGATTTGCATAATTGTATCAACAAGCATCGATCCTAGTAACGATGTAGCTACGATGATGGATAAATTTATCGAATTGCCCAATTTTACGTCACAAAGCATGGTTCAAATGACGCAAATAATAAAATAAATGAAATACTAAACACGCTCGCCATGTTCATCTAAAGGGCGACACGATGGTAAGAGATCAACATCTACAAGTAAACCGAAATTCGCTAAGTGTTGATGTATCTGTACGGCGGCATCATAGATACTCTTCAGCAAAAAAAATCGTTCACTGTGAAATTTTGAGAACACAAAAACTAAACCATCAATCATTTGGGAAGGTACAAATGATTGCACAAACGAATGTAAATCGGTTGTATGTTTATGATCATTCAACACACTTGAAAAATTTGACTATTCGGTTGTCAGCAGTTTTTGAGATGTCATAATTGGCTTGCGCTGAGCTGTGATTTGACGCCTTTGGATTTTTTTTCTGTGGGGTTTCGTTAAGGATAATTGTTATGCGGATAATCCATGGACAATTCCAGTCCTTAAAAACTGGACCCACAGGATGGTTACAGTAAGGCCATCAGAGGGAGCTCCATGAACGAAATTGTTTTTCATTCTTAAATCGGAGACTCCAACCTACAAAAGAAAAAAAAGTTTCCACAAAATAAAGACGTATGCTCATTTTATAACGTTTTTAAAAACAAACTTTTAAATGGCCCACCCTTTATTATCCTTCCCGATAGGGATAACACGAGAATGTTGTTCTCCATAAAGATAGTTCGTTTCGGCGTTGTGGATACCGACGGAACTGTGGATCTTGGTAAATTTGTTGTGTCCACTCTTGTTTCACTGCGTTAAGAATTAGTTGTTCAAAGTTGTTTAAAATTTAGTAGTTCACTGATTGTAGGATTGTTTTTTAATACATCGTTTTCTGCTCGTCTACTTGTTTGCACCACTTCAAACACATCTTTGAAAGTCACTTCGCTCATGGTCTCTAATTTCTCTTCGGCCGCGTTTCTAATGATACAAGTTGTTTTCAGATGCCCGTTGCAAAATAATCGCATAACTGCCGATTAAAATTTTTAAAATGATAGGTACGAGTAGAATAACGACAGATATTCTTTTTTTCTTTATAAACTTTCCAGCTATCAAAAAATATAAATCCAGTGCTCTAATTCTCTAAAAACCAAGATAAACTGCAATGTGTAAAAGTGATAAGTTTTACACACGAACAAAATTATCGTAGAAGTCTAGATTTATATTGGATATCGTGATGTTTTAGTAAATTCGCATTCTCTAAATTTTTTTCAAGATAAAATGTAAAGTGGCAAGATAAGTTTATGTCAAAAAGTAACACAAGTAATTTATCGCAGAATAACTTTGCTTGAATGTGTAAAACGCTTTCGTTTGAATATTATTAATAATTAATTGCATTTTTTGGTTTATAGTTTTATTTTAGAATTAAACAAGCCAAGTTCTAACAATTTCAATAACTGCGATACTTTACATAAAAAAGTTAAAACATTCTTTCCATTTAGAATGTACAATTGGACTGTTATCTTAAGGGGTAGAACATCCTAGAACAAGATTATCTGTGGATTTTACAGCAAAAGCAATTTTAGTTGCTCGATTTTCAAATATAAATGTCAAGTGTTTCAAGTGTCTGATTTGGCAACATCTAATAATAGCACCGTCACAAGTCATTACAAATTGGAAAGAAATCGAATTTTGCTCACACCACTATCATCAGCTTTTCCTTAAAGATGGAAGAGAATTAATTGTACCATGTCGTGATCAAGATGAAATAATTGGAAGAAGTCGGTTACAAAAGGGTGGACTCCCAAATTTGCGAGAAAGTGCTTGTATGGCGAAATCATTTAGCCAGAGGTGGGCATTGTATTTCTTTCATAAACGTGATTTGAGACTCGGGCATTTTGCTATAAATTCAGTAGTTCCGGCTAGATGGTATCCGACTGGACGAACGTCGTGGTCAATTCACCAAAAATATGAATGGATGACAAATGAGGATATGCTTGATGTTTGGAATCGGGTCTGGATGTATGATAATCCGTGGATGCTGTCAAAAGATCGTGTCAGCAATTGGAATGATGTTCCGTATCTGAAAAAGACCCAAGATAGCATGCGGTAGTTTGATCAATCATAAGGATAGAGCCATTTGGTCAAAGGAGATTCCATTTTTGGTTGAGAGCACACGAAAATTAATGGATCCGAGTGAAGAGTACATTGATGCGTATCTAGTTATGGAAAGATACAAGAACCAACCAACAAACACATTATTTTGAATGATTAAATTTTCACGGCGTCTTCAACAAGGAAATACCCTGAAATTATGGTTTGCTTAAGACAGATTTGATTGGATTTCAAAAACATATCTCAAATAATAATTACATAATAATGCGATTTTGCACTTAGTATAAAGAATAACCTTTAAACAGATTAGAATACGCAACATTAATCAAAATTCAACGGATTAATGAATTATAAATTCGAATTATATTGTATACACGTCTTTATCATACGAAGTAAAGAAATTTTTGATCGTTGTAATGTTCTTTTCCAACATTTGGTTTGTTTTATAAGTCTATCTAACCGTATCTTGATTTGAATTTCAAATAACTCCCGACTCCGATAATTTTTCAATATTATTTTTGGGGCTATGTGTGATTCTAGATGGCTTTGATGTATATGCAACAGTTTACGTTTCTAGAGATTATATTTTTTGAGTTATTAAGGATATAAAATAATTAAAATTTCGTTTTGACGTTTAATGTTATCTTGCTCGTTTGCTGTCAATAGGTTTATCTTGGGTAAAAAAACCGTTTAGAGAATGCGATTTAAAAATGCCAAGATAATATATTGTATAAAATTTTCACATGTAAAATTACCCTTACCACAACCCATAATAACTTGAACTATAGTTTGTGAACAGATGCTAATTAGAATAACTTATATCCATAAAAATAATGTTGAAATTTAAATGGGAACTGTAGTTATGGGCCTTCAAAGTCTAAATATGAACCTACATACATCATAAGAGTGTGTTAAGTTTTGACATTTATTTATCGTAACCGTTTTAAATTTTATCTTGGAGTGCAATTAAAGAATGCGAATATTGTAAAAAGGCAAGATAAATTATCGTTTATACGTTTATAAATTATCTTACTGCTTAGAGAATTAGGGTAGTTATAAGGGGGATAACCTGACATTTTTGTTTAAAAAAACTGATTACATTTCATACTCAAATGACTAAATATTTCTGGGCTGCTATTGACGCTGCCAATTTGTCTTTTGTTTGTCCTTCTATTTGCATTACGATAACACTGTGCTTGAATTGCAAACTTTTTTTGCATGACAAGCTGGGCACCCGGGGGCTAAACCTAATTCGAGTATGCTGAATTCAATGGTGCTAGTCCCATTTCAAAGTTAGTCCCCATTTTTGAGATATCGCTTTCCACATATTTTGCCTCTGAGTCAAAAATTTGTCAAAATATACACTCATATTCACGTTGATAGCTCCTGAACCATTAAGATCTTTGTTATGCTTTCTTCAGCAAAGTTGTTGCGCAAGCCAAGACAAACAACTTTGCCGAACATATCAAGGCCGAAAAACGACATCTACAATCACATTTTTGTGTTATTTTATTTTTTGCTTTTCATTTTGACGAAAAACACGTTTTTTATCATTTTTTGTCCATTTATTGAATTTAAATCGATCGAAAAACATCTCATCGGCAAATATAGGTAGATACAATAGAAGCTATTTAAAAGAAAACTAAATTGATTCAGTTGATTTTATTGGGATTTTTCTCAATTTTTTCCTAAAAAATTAACATTTTTCTTAACTTTTAATTTTCTGATTTGTTCGTGTCGTCTTCGGGTTCTTCTTCCTTTTGCAAATTTCAACAAATGTCACCCAAGAGTGCATCTAGCTTTTTGCCGCTGTACCAATGTTCGAGCCTTGCCGTCACTTGGTGAAAACGCTCGCCGTGCTCATCGGATTCGGCTGGTGATTGTTCGGCGAAATTTTCCACATGACAATGAAAAAATGTATTTTCATTGACATTCTAACATTTATATTATGAAAAGCAGTCAGCATATTTTCAATATATCTGCGCCAATCATCGGCTCGGTTAATTCCGAGAACATTCCTAATAACTTCTTTTACACATTTCTATGCCACAAGCTCTCGTTCACTAAGAGCATTTTCAAATGCATCATCTTTCATCAGACGACGAATATCTGGTCCATTAAGTATTCCTGTAATAAAAAACAAGATGCGAGATGAAATTTCATTTGATCAAAACTTACATTCGAATAGATGTAAACACCAACCTTCTTTTATTTTCATTCCACTTAACCGTGGCAAAGTGCGACGCAATTCGACGAACATTTCCATCTGGATTCAGCGCTTTTATAAAATTTTTAACTACTCCAAGCTTGATATGAAGTGGTGGTAGCAATATCTTTTTAATTGGCACAAGTGGAACCTCAACGATGCTGTCGTATCGCAATCTAATGTTCTCACGTAAAGCCCAGTTCCGTACGTTGTATTGGTCGCCTTTAAAACGAGTATCCCATAAGCACATAAACCACATGTTTTTAGTGTAACCCAATTTCTCTCTCTCTCTCTCTGGCTTTCACATCCCATGAAGGGATTTCGCCGCCCGCACAATGGCCCTCCATCCATCCCGATCCATTGCTCTCGTCCTCCAGTTTCGACATCCTAATGCTTGCAGATCTTGTTCAATGTCGTCACGCCAGCGTAGTCGGGGTCTTCCTCTACGACGTACTCCGGCTGGTTGTTGGTGAAACACTTTATATATCATCCGTTGTTGTGGGGACCTTGCAACGTGGCCGAGCCATCTCACTCGATTGGATTTAATGAATCCGATGATATCGCTGCCTCCGAGGAGTTGCTTTATTTCGTGATTCATACGAATCCGATATTCGTTGTTCGCAACTTTAATTGGACCAAAAATTGAACGTATGACCTTCCTTTCGAATGTACACTGAAAAAAATTATTTTGAACTTAAGCTAGTTCAACTTGTTTTAGTTATTATAACCCAGACTTTGCTTAATTTAGGTAAAAATGACCATGGTTTATTTTACTTATGCATGTTTCATAATACAAAAATGGCTAAGTTAATTTCAATTTATATCAATAATGCTTTATTTTCTTTCACACTGAACTTATTTGTATGTCAATTCAAACTAAGCATTTATTTGATAACTTCGTAATTGTTAAACTAGACCATGTAAAAGTAAAATCAACTAAGCTTGGTAGTAAATTCAACTTATATGCTTGGTTTAATCTAAACTTAGGTAAATTCATCTCATAACAGTTTGATCTTGCAAATATGTCGTCTAACCTAAGCATTTGTTTAAAAACTAATAATTTAACAATGTAGTAGTTAAATTAAACCATATTTTATATGTTTCATATGAAATAACATAGCAACAGTTTAATTAAACTATGGACATTTAAACGGTGATAATGGATAAAATTCGCTAAATCGATATGTTCTTGTGTTATACTATAGGTATGAAGCAGATTTGGATTTTTGCAGTTTGGTCGTTGTAACCTGATGAGCTAATGAGTAGACCAACTTTTTATCGCAACCAAACTGCCAAGAAAGAACTTGAAGAGGTTCTCATTATTTTTTAAGGGTTCGAAATACCTGAAGGTTAATTTAACTAAGTAACTAAATTATAATAATTAATCTGTTCAAAATATGTTGATATACGCTGAAAGTTAATATAACCTAGTGAAAGTTTAAAGCTTCGGTTTAAATTAACCTACGTGCTTAGTTATATTAATTGTATTTTTGTTGTTTAAAATAACCTGTGTGTTGGCTCAAAATTTCGTTAAAATTAACCTACATGGTTGGTTATACGTAAAGTTGTAGTTATTGGTCAAACTAAACTTTAATAATAGTTGCGTCAACATATGCCGTAGGTCAACGTAACCTAGCGAATGGTTTAAATTGTTGTTTAAATTAACCGACGTGTTAATTTGTATTAACGTTTTGCTTAGTTATATTGACTAAAGCAAATAGGTATAATTGACATTGGTTATTATTTGAAAATGAACTATTCATTTTAGTATTATGAAACAAGCGCTTAGTTGGCTGAAAAACAATCCATATGTTCGTTTAAAATAACCAATGTTTTTGTTTATATTTACCTAGAATTTTTTTTCAGTGTAGATAACAATCTACAATCGTTAGAGGTCATGGTCCAGCTCTCGCTTCCGAAAGTCAGCACAGGTCTTATTAGTGCTTTATAAAGTGCGAGCTTGCACGACTGCGATAGATGTTTCGAACGCAATAATCTTGATTGGGCGTAGAAAACTCGTTGTCCGGCAGCGATTCGGGCTTTTATTTCTGCCTGGATTTCATTCAGTGATGTTATAACTGACCCGAGGTATTTAAAGTTTTCGACACCATCAAAATTGTGGTCGCCAATTCCGAGATTTGCACTAAAGATGTTCCTGGGTGTTGTTAGATATTTGGTTTTACTGCTGTTCACCTCCAAACCAAGTCTTCTTGCGCAGCGATCGAGCGTTATGAAACTGTCTTTGATATCGCTTGGTCTTCGGCCAAGAAGCACGATATCATCTGCATATCCAAGAATTTGGCCGGATTTATTAAATATACAGCGCGAAGTTTCGATGTTGCTTTTTCTCACTACGTACTCAAGCGCCAAATTGAACAGCAAAGGCGCGAGTGCATCACCTTGTCGAACGCCAGATGTTATTTCAAAGGAGTCTGACACAGTTCCTTCAATTACGATTCTACATACAGACCCAGACGTTGTTAATTTACACAGCGAAACGAGTTTCTCTGGGATTCCTAGGCATATGAGCGCGGCCCATAGGTTGTCGCGGTTTATACTGTCATATGCCTGCCGGAAGTCTATATATAGTTGATGTATGGTTATGTTGTACTCCCAACATTTTTCCAAGATCATCCTCATGGTAAAACACTGGTCCGTGGTTGATCGGTTGGGTCGAAAACCACATTGATAGTCGCCAATGATGTTTTCGGCGAAAGGGATGAGTCTGGCAAGTACAACATTAGCCAACACTTTGTAAGCAGCGTTCAATAAAGCTATGCCACGATAGTTTTCACATTTGAGACGGTCGCCTTTTTTATGCAGCGGACATATGAGCGCGGTCTTCCAATTCTCAGGCAGCTCTTCTTGGTCCCAAATACAGACGACGAGGTCGTATAGACTTGTTGCAAGAGTAGCGCCTCCGAGTTTAATCAATTCTGCGGGGATTCCATCGAGACCGGGTGCCTTTCCGTTTTTCAATCGACTAATAGCTGCGTCTACTTCCTCCACTGTGGGATATTCGACAAAGACCTCGTCACCTGGAGGAGCTATTGCTCTAATGGGGGTCACGTCGTCATTCCGATTTAGCAGATTTTGAAAGTAGGTTTGCCATACTGAGAGAACATCAGCCACGTTTGTTCTCAACTCTCCATTCCCGTCTTTGATGGCTGTACTTCTTGGGTGGAAGTCTTTAGTGAGATTCCTGGCGTTGGCAAAACAGTCCCTTGAGTTTCCTAGTTCCGCTTGGAAGCTGATGTTTTCGATGCATAGTCTCATATGTTCGCGTTTTTTTTGTCGAAGGTATTTAGTCGTGGCTTTCCTAGCGCGGAGATATTCTGCTAGAGTGCTTCTAGTGTTGCGAGCCAACCATTTTTCACGAAGCGTTCGTTTATTTTCGACGACCCTACGGCATTGGTCATCGAACCAATCATTGCGGGCTCTCGGAGGTCTTCTTCCGATGGTATTTTGCGCCGCGGTGGTTATGGCTGACTGTATAGCGTGCCACTGCTCCTCGATGTTAGAGGGAGCTTCTTCGTTGTTGCTGGGCCGCTCTAAATAGTTAGTGACAGCTGATTGGTAACTCTGCAATGACGCTTGGTCTTTTAGAGCATTGATATTCCATCGAACGGTCTTTTGTGCTTGTCTGTTAAACGTAGATGACAGTTTGCACTTATATTTAAATATGACAAGCATATGATCGCTGTCCATGTCTGCACCTCTGTAAGATCTAACGTCAGATATGCTGGTGGAGTGCCCTCTTAGACACCATGACGTGATCGATTTGATTTTCCGTTCTCCCATCATTCGATCTCCACGTTACTTTGTGGATTCTCTTATGTGGGAAAAACGTACTTGATACAACTAAGTTGTATGTTATTGCCAGGTCGGTGACTCGTTGGCCGTTGTTATTACTAGTTAGGTGCAGGCTGTTAGGACCGATGTGCGATGTATTTTCTGCACTCCTACCGATTTTTGCATTAAAGTCGCCCACGATGATTTTAATGTCGTGGTCCGGTATGTTATTGATGACTTCCTCCAGTTCGACAAAGAAAAGATCTTTGATGTCATCTGATTTATCTTCGGTGGGTGCATGCACATTGACGATCGTGATGTTAAATTTCCTAGTTCGAAGTCTGACCGTGCATATCCGCATGTTGATAGGGCGGAAATCGATGATATGATGCTTCACGCGCCGATGGATGAGGAAGCCAACTCCAAATTCTCCTCCGTTCTGATGGCCGCTGTAATGAAGAGTGTAACCATTGGTGGTGTCATGGATCCCACTCCCAGACCATCTAAGCTCTTGTAGTGCAAGTACGTCTAATGTGTAACTCTTTGCTTGGTTCGATAGGTTCTGGAGATCTCCAGGTCTTAAGAGGCTAAGCACGTTCCATGTTCCCATTTTTAAAGCGTTGTCCGTGTACAATTTCCGAGGTCGAGTTTGTAATGAATCCGATATGGTTATCCGAGGCCTTTGTTTAGGGTTCATAACTTGGTGAGTTTTTATGAGGGCCTGTATGAGGGCCATATTGTTGGCCTTCCGCTCAACCCGCTTGTTACGTGTGTGGGTCACGTACTGGTGAGAATCTTGAGGCATCCAGTCCTACCTTGAACACATTTATATAGCGAGCCGCTTGATACAAGACAGACGCCCGCTTCAGCCGCTCCTAACCTGGAAAACAGACGCTGGTTTGGCATTGGTTTTGAGGCGCCAATGGCTCGCCCTGACATGTAGTGTCCATGACTATAAACCCAATTGCATACCACTTAATTGTAACCCAATTGCATACCACTTAAAAGAGCTATCACTTTTAAATCTGCACAAACTTTTCTTTGATGGTCATTGAATTTAATCAAATCAATAATTTTTTTCATTGATGCATAGGTTTCCTTTGTGTTTGTGCTGAGTGCAATTGGAATGGAATTCTTTGAGTTGGTAACGTGAAGGAGAACTGTCTTCAAGCTTTAGAGGAATCGATGAATAATCGCCAATCTTCAGGATTATATGCATTGTGCATTGTGGATACCAAACCTCGGATATCAGTGCAAAAAGCGAGTGAATTATTCTCATTTGATTTGAAAAAATTCGTTAAATGACGATGACAATTTATTGCTCCATATATCCGAACATTTGGAGCTAAAATGTTCACTTGTTTTAAATCCTTTGACAAAAGAATGGCTTGCTGCTGCGATAGTTTCAGGCGTCGTACCATAATATCCAAACGACTTTGCGAGATTTCAATGTGATTGCCTGGCGCAGTGACATTAGATCGTTGATATATTAATGCAGATGTTTCTCCGGTTTCACCTGATTCAAATGTTTTTGGTAAATAATCCTCAGTTGGGTTTGATCTTTCCGGAACAGGTATTTCATCTGAATGCGGCAGTGGTAGATGAGTATTTGTCGTTGCAGTGTATCGGTCTACAGACGAATGACTTTATAGAAGTTGCATGGACGAAAAGGAAGAAGAGACTTTAGATAACTTCCTATGCTCGTGTCCGGCACTATCATACAGAAGGCATAGGTATTTGGGCGTGTCCAGTGTGACCAGCCTTTCAGATCTCGCTGAATGTGGAGTGCGAGATATTTTGCAGTATGTACGTAGCTCCGAATGGTTTTGAACAGGGGTAAAGGGGAAATAGATTCCTGTGGTATCACAATGGGGAACTCCTGATCTAAATGTGCGGAAGTGCCACTTCAAGCTAACGCCTAAGTAAAACACACATATATGGAAAAATAACTGAGTCCACTGAAAAAAAAATATTTGGCCAGCTCACAGAGTTATTCCGCGGATGTGACCTATGTGGCCAGTTAGCTTAGGAATTGCCCCATCGACCGACACTACCAACATATGGATGCGATGATCAGAAAGGTTTTTGTTGATGTGTGTGAATAAACAAAAATTCGAAATCTTGGGTGGTCCACTGAAAAGAAAATGTTTGGCCAGCTCACAGAGTTATTCCGCGGGTGTGAATTGCGCGGATTGTAATTGTTCGATGGGGCAATTCCTAAGCTACCTGACCATATAGGTCACATCCGCGCAATAACTCTGTGAGCTGGCCAAATATTTTTTTTTCAGTGGACCACCCAAGATTTTGAAATTTTGTTTAATCACACACATCAACAAAGCCTTTCTGATCATCGCATCCATATGTTGGTAGTGTCGTTCGATGGGGCAATTCCTAAGCTAACTGAGTCCACTGAAAAAAAATATTTGGCCAGCTCACAGAGTTATTCCGCGGATGTGACCTATATGGTCAGTTAGCGGATTGTAATTGTTCGATGGGGCAATTCCTAAGCTAACTGGCCATATAGGTCACATCCGCGGAATAACTCTGTGAGCTGGACAAATATTTTTTTTTCAGTGGACCACCCAAGATTTCGAAATTTTTATTTATTCACACACATCAACAAAAACCTTTCTGATCATTGCATCCATATGTTGGTACTGTCGGTCGATGGGGCAATTCCTAAGCTAACTGGCCATATAGGTCACATCCGCGGAATAACTCTGTGAGCTGGCCAAATATTTTTTTTTTTCAGTGTACCACCCAAGATTTTGAAATTTTGTTTAATCACACACATCAACAAAGCCTTTCTGATCATCGCATCCATATGTTGGTAGTGTCGTTCGATGGAGCAATTTCTAAGCTAACTGGTCACATATGTCATATCCGCGGAATAACTCTGTGAGCTGGCCAAATATTTTTTTTTAAGTGGATCTCCCAAAATTTCAAAATTATTGTTTATTCACACATTGAAAATAGTAGTTTGTGTATATAATTTTTGTTATTTGACATCTAGTGTTTTTTTTCTTATGCACGATTTACATGTTCCAATTTTTTTCCCCAACAAATTTTTTACAGAAAAATAGATCTGCACGCAAATAACAAAAAATTACTAGTTAAAAAGAGACAGCCATACGTAAACAACATTTCCCCAAATTAAAAAGAAAAAAACCCAATTTTATTTTACTGGAATCTGTTTCGTGCTCCTCTCGCAAACGAAAATCGTAATATACTTAACCCTTCATTTTTTACTGGAAAAAATAATTGGAACATGTAAATCGTGCATTAGGGAATGAAATATTTTATTTTAAATAAGTGTTGTTTATATTTGCATATTTAAGTATCTAAAACATTTGTGTTTTGATAATTTATTGTTTATTGCAATTTTTTACCCAGTGTACTATTTTGTTAATTTAACAAATTTGTGTATGTTTGTGTTTTTGTTGATTTTGTTTTTTATTGGTAACTTCACATCCGTATAAAAAATATTAAATATTAAATTTCGTTTTGTTAACATTTATCAACATTTAGTATTTAATATTTTTTTAAAAATCCCGATTTTTGTCGGGATTTTTAAGGTTTCAGCAAAATCAGGATTTCGAAAATCGGGATTTTGAATGTCGGGATTTTGAAAGTCGGGATTTTAAAAGTCAGGATTTTGATAATTCGGTATTTGAACCGACCCTAAAATTTTGTCATGTGCCACCTGAGAGATTCGGCCCTACGTCAGCCTTCAGATAATAGGTATCTATATGATATAAAAAATAAAAAAAATAATTAAATTAAAAAAAAAAATATAAAATATATCTTTCTAAAAACAAATAAAAAAAAAAAATAAAATAAAATGGGCACTTCGACCCATTCGGCCGTTCGACACATTCGGCTTTTCGAAATTCAACCCTTCGACACATTTGGCCCTCTGAAATTCGGTCCTTCGACATTCGGCCCTTCGACATTCGGCCCTTCGACATTCGGCCCTTTGATATCATACCAATAATTTGACTTCATGTCTAATAAAATACATTTCGTTACCGGCCTCCGATGCAGCAAGGCATACCATGTAGAAGCTCAATACTGTGCTGACCCAAATCATCGTAGCTCTGTTCACAAGATGCATATCGGTTTTAAATTAAAATTAGAAGGAACAGTATGAGCCGCGTCGAGTAAATCACATTTTGTTACTGGCCTCCGATGTAGCAAGATAAACAACGCCGAATCCCTAAAGATATTATTGAAGCTCAGTACCATATTGAGCCAAACCATCATCTTCTGTTAACAACACATGCATACCGGGTTGAAATTAAAATTAGAGCTAGCGCGACCTGGTTTTGATAGAATACATTCCGTTACTGGTCTCCGATTTATATGGTCAGACTAGGCCCGATCTTTACGATTCCCTTACAAAATTAGACCTTATCAATATACGACGCAGTGTCGCATAAATTACAATGCACGAATTGACTATAATCAACCTTTCTAAAATGGAAATTGTTTTGACATTTGTGACACATTCCGTCGCTGTTATGTTAATGTATGTGAAGGTAGCCCAAACTTCATTTGCGAAAAATGCGATGGAAACACTAATTATTGCTATAACGATATTTTTTACTCTCAGCCCAAATAACTTCCACATTTTTTACTCTCAGCCCCGAAAATACTTGCTATCACGATAGTTAAAAACTGCCATGACAGTAGAAAATTTCGAGGCTGAGAGTAGATATAATACTTATAAAAACATGTTTTTACTTCACAAACCCAATTATCATATGTGTGTGAAGTTGGATAAATTCAGTTTCAGACGAATGCGATAACAACAAAATTATTACTCTTATGACATTTTCTACTCTCAGCCCAAAAAACCATCACATTTTTACCCTCAACCCCGAAAGTTCTTGCTATCAGGATAGTTAAAAACTGTCATGACAATCGAAATTTTCAGGGTTGAGAATCAAAATGTTGGGATTTTTTTTGTACGATGCACATCATTTGATGGGTGAATGTTTAACACGTTCGTGGACGTGAATGCTATAGCTTTCATACAACTTTTTCGTTTTTTAACATTTTCGCGTAAATCACTCATACAATTCTTTCGTTTTTTAAAAAATAGACGACATATTTGTCAATTCTCAATAATGCATTCCTTTCCGCTACGAAATATCATTGAATTACAAAAGTTATCAAATTTGTGTTAACCCATATTAGCCCAGCGATCTATTTATAGATTAATACAAAAAATCTCTGAAAAAGATAATTGGAGAAATTATAACGGAATATTTTTACTGCAATGTTCTGTTTAAATAAAAATTCTTTCGAAAAAAACATTTAGTACGGTTTTGCAATCGCAGCGGTGCACAGGTGAATTATTCAAATACCATAATTTTACAGAACACATTTACAATTATATTTTGTTACACAATTTCAAGGACTTTGAAGGTTAAGTTGGTAATTTTTTGCATTTTTCGTAGCAGTTACCTAACTGTTGTTTTTTATTTTACCAACAATTTTTGGTTTTCCAACTTCATCATTCGAAATATTTACTAAGTAGTTTATCTTTTTTACAAAGAAAATTAATTTGGGCTAATATGGGTTAAACACATTTTGAAAGCGTCCGCAAACGTGTTAAAGAACAAGTACGATTTTTTTTTAGAATTTCTCTATGTCTAGGAGTTGAGATATAGTCCATAGAAGTCAGGAACTATTCGTTGGCCCAAGTTTTTTCTTGTGTTCGATCTTTCTGACTATTTTTTTGTCCAATCATATTGTTAACATCGTCATTTTTGAGCAATTTGATTGGTCGAAAAAATAGAAAGATCGAACACAAGAAAAAACATCAACCATAAAGGCGCCTTTAGACATTGGAAAATTCTAAAAAAATCGTACTTGCTCTTTAAACATTCACCCATCAAACGATGTGCACCGTACAAAAATATCGCTACATTTCCCAACCCCGAATGTTTTGAAAGGCGAGTCTCGTTTTATTTATGGAATTCCGTATGAAAGCTTTCAATACAATTTTTGAAATTTTTTAAAAGGGGTCTTAAAATTTTTATTTATTTATCCTCACTCCTTTATCTTCACAAAGGTGTTATGTTAAGTAGATTTTTAGTTATTACCGAAAGTCAACGAGCTGATCCACTTTGCTACACAGTGCTAAATCAATTTAGTTATTTTAATTTAAACTTTTATTATATTTATATAATCTTTAGTTTTGATTGTAATATTTTAATATTTAAAATCAGAACTTAATTGTTGGGCTAGAATGAAACTCCGAGATTGACCGAAATTACAATATTAAATTTTTGGGCTAGGATAACATGCAGCTTTAGTATTACCCGATACTCTTCTAATAGTACTGCCTTCGGCAGTGAATAGACATTTTTTTCTACTAGCAATTTTATGCTTTTCTACACTGTAAGTTTACTATTACGTCACAATGCTTTTTCCACCTTCATCTGGCGGTACATTTAAAATTTCATCATGGTTTGATTATTAGTTTAGTTTTGTCATCTTCCTATGCAACACCAGAATAATTGTATAACTTTAAGTTCGATGTGATAAAAAAGTTTCAATTTGAATATAGGACAAACGATAAAGCTTGAGATCGATTGGTTCTTGATAATTAATCTAAAAGAATGAGAAACTTAATTCTACTAACTGATTCTTGACAAATGCAGATTAAAGCACGAACAATACCAATTATAAATTGAGGACAATAATTTTCATTGTATTCGTATTATTGATTGTTTTTTAAAAAACTAGAATTATGGTAGAGACATAAGAACGTACATCATATAAGATTATATTACTTTTGATATTCTGAACATCATGCATATTGTATACTAATAAAAAATAAAGCTTTATCATTGAAATGGAAAAACTTAAAATGGAAAACTCTTAGACGCTTTACAATTTTGTTTTTCATATAAAACAATAACCATCCGCAAATAATGTACATAACATGTACATTTGTGTACATTCATATCAACGTAACATTTATGTAATATTGTGTTTGCCATAACAACATAGATAACCTTTAAAACTGCACCATTCACGAGAGGGATATAAACAATAACAATTTTCATTGGAAAACTTATAACAATAAATGTTAAATGGGATTTTCCTTTGTTACACAATATGGGTGTGTTTGTTTGTGTGTGTACTTTGGTTTTATACAATGCAACATAAAATATAAATTGTAATCACATTTTTATTCGGTTTTATTTAAAAACAAAAACAACTCATTAAAAATGAAGTGGAAATTTTTTTAATTCTTGGCCACTGGATGCTTAATCTTTAATAGAATATTTTATGGAGTATAAAGCGATCGCGGTATTCTTTTTGAATTGGATTGTCGGTAAATATTTTTTGTCATATTCTGATAATCTTGCTTTTACATTCCTAGTTTATCATACATATTTTAAATGAAAGAGATTCATAGAAAAGTTCTGTTTTTTATTCGCAGTTAGCATTTTCTCTTAACTTAACCCATTCTACAATATTTTTCAATAAAAGTTAAATATTGGTGGCCGTCATGCCAGCCGAAACCGGGTGTACTACGAAATCCTGGTTTTCAAAATCCCGGTTTTCAAAATCCAGGTTTTTAAAATTTCGGTTTTCGAAATCCCGGTTTTCAAAATCCCGGTTTTCTTTTCTTCTAGTTCTAAAGTCTTGATTTTGAAAAAAAAATATTTTTTATTAATTCGGGCCGGCCGGAATAATAATATTTTAACATAAAAATAAGATATCTTGCCCAAAAAATTACTAGAAAAACCAAGGCATGTTGCAGCAATGAATGCAATAATTTGACGGCTTCGATAACTCTCACGCCGCTTAGCCGTCCGAGGGGCTTTAGGTTTGAACTTCGGGGAACGTAGGATGCGGGATCAGCAAACATGTCGCACTGCGTGCCGCACGTAGGAGCAGAGTATATAGAATCTATTAGAGACACCTACTAAAAAGAAAAATATTTGCACCATTTTGTTATGCAAGATTTTGTAATTGCAAGATTTTCTACTTGCATCATTTTAGAAATCCATTTCCATCGCACGTGTAGAATTTCAACAAAATCAGTTAAGAAATGGTCCAATTTAATCCTTATTAGCCATTTTCTAGAACTTTATCGCAAACTCATTTTTGAATTTTGTCAAAAAATCATTAAGAGTCCCATTTTTTCACATGTCAAATTTTATTAAAATTCAAACCAGGATTTCCTAAAAATCGGGTTTTTTTTATACAAAACCGGGATTTTGAAAACTTGGATTTCGAGAACCGGGATTTTGGGAACCGTGATTTATAAAAAAATCGGGATTTTGAAAAACCGAGATTTTGAAAACTGGGATTTCGTTACACAGCCGCCGGAACCGTATTCCGGCTGATACGGATACCAAACCATTTATGACACAAGTAGCACGATGCATTGTGCATAAAGCTTCCAAACCGGTTTTTACCGAAACCGGACTTTCGGTAAAACCGTGAGTAAAATGAAAACCGAATTAACCGGTTTTCTAATTTTGAAATCCGGTTTTTCACAATTTATTTTCGAGCTACGTATATTTATTCAAAGGTTATCAGTACCTGCAAATTTTTGTGTTTTTCATATGTGTATATAGAAATTGTATAACATAATTATTTATTAGATTTATACTCGCCTGTTGCATTCATTCTCATCTCTCAGTAAGTAAATAATACCCGTTTTCTGCGTCTACGTCTGAAGGACCGTATGGAAAAATACACGACTATTTTCAAAACAAATCATATAATACTTTACCGGCAGTATAAGGGCGCTTAACTGCATGCCATGCAATATCCTTTAAAGCGATCTGTCAATCTACAGATATCAGACTGAGGTTGACTGCGCGCGAGTTTTCGAATATTCCGTCATTGGTAACTGGTGTGTCGAACATGGTTGTGAAATATGCAGATGAGTTCAAAATTCAATTGAAAAATAAATGTCTTTATTTAAAACATGAAAATCTCTTAGAAAAAGAAGGGACCACAATGTAAATGTTAATTCAAAAGATTCATTCTGGAATCTTGGATTTTTCCGAGTTCAAGGGTCCAATGTCGGCCGAAAGATGCGTTTAAACCATTGGCAATACATTAGAAAAATATGGTCTTTCTCTAAATTTTGATATCTTTGATATAACAACGGGTGGCGTTTCAGTAGAAGAAGGTAGGTGATATTATTCCAGCCTATCACCAAGATTGTTTGACACATGGTATTCATCCAGCAGTAGTGCAAGTAATTTATAAGAAACAAACCCATGAAAAAGCCCAAACTGCGGCAGAAAATGACGACGAGTTTGATGTTCCAGTGAATTTTGAGATAAATGATGACAACAAAAATTCGCATTTCCTACTAGAATTAAATAACGCTGAAATCTTAAGAGTTTTTAAACGAGAAAGTAGGTGCGCTAGTTTAAAAAATTAGGAAAGTCGTAAAAACTTATAAAAAATCGCCAACAAAAAACGAAGTATACCTCCAAAAACATGTAAAAAATGAGTTCTAGAAGGAAATATCAATTTTGCTTGATTGCAGAACAACATGAAATATTGAATTTTGACTTATAGATGGCTAATGTGTAAGAATCACAACAATCAGTTTCGAACATAAGTATGAGAGTATTGATTTGAAAAAATTAGTCTTCTCATTAGGTTTAATAAACACATTTTTATTAATCACTTGTTTTTTGTTTCGCAGAATATTTTCAATATTTTTCAAAAAGTTTAAAAAATCACTCGTGATTTTTTAAACTTTTTGAAAAATATTCAAAATATTCTGCGAAACAAAAAACGAGTGATTAATAAAAATGTGTTTATTAAGTATAAGTGTGTTTCGCCAAGTGCCTACGGCAAATAGCGTAAAAAGTATTCTCATTAGGTCGCGACGACTGATGTTGTATTATTACATTGGAATATTGTCTATATATATAGAACAATACCATGTAGTTGTACTACTAGCGAATTACTGCGTAGCGTACGAAATTTGATTCTTTCACATTTCCATCTATATTTTATTTTAACAACTAACTTCGCATTCACGAATTTTTTATATATTTACTTTTGTTTTTCTTTGGTTTTAAGGTGAAATAGTCTGCTTTTAATGTTGGAACGATTTTTTCAATTAAAAATTTGCATACAAATAGCATTAATTGATATTAAAAGTGAACGAAAACGTTGGCAAATTTCCTTATATAAAACCGTTGAAACCGGTTTTGAAATTCCTGAAAATGGTTTTTGAAAACTGCTACGGTTTTGGAAGCTCTAACTTTTGTGCACTAATTGATTTTTCAGTCGGAAACTTTCAATCCAAAACCTGATAAAGTCAGCCAGAACCTATAACACCAACTATGACACAAGTAGCACGATTTATTGTGCATCATTGTGCACAATATCTTACTACTTGTGTCATAGTTGGAACCTTATAAATCCAGCAATATAGGAGTTTGCGGTAGAACCCTTATAATTCCAGCCGGAACCAGCTAAAACTATGGCACAACAAGTAGCACAATGAATTGTGCGCCATGGTGCTCTATATGATTTTCAGCCGGAACATTAAAATTCCAGCCAAAACATTATAAACCCAATCAGAACCATATAACAGCCAAACCAATTATAACACAAGTAGCACAATGAGTTGTGCATCAGTATGCACTACATCATTTTTCATCCAGAACCTTATAAATTCAGCACTATATGACTTTTCGGTAGAAACCTTATAATTTCAGTCGGAAGAATAGAATGTGCATCATAGTGCACTATATGGTTAGCCAGAACCTTGTAATTTCAGCCGAAACCTATTAAAGCCTGGCGGAGCCATACCACAGCCAAACCAACTATATCATAAGAAGCATGATATATTGTGTATTATTGTTTGGTAATTGTTTGTTTAGGCCTGAACCTGATAAAGCCAGCAAGTTGTACTATTAGATTAGCTTTATCACATTTTGGCCGGAATTAGGAGGTTCCGGCTGAAAAATCATATTCTGCACAATGCATTGTGCTACTGATGCCATATTTAGTTTGGCTGTAGAGGATACGGTCCCGGCTGGAATTATAAGGTTTCTACCTAAAATCATGTAGTGCTAGATTTATAAGGTTCCGGATGAATAATTACATAAAGCCCAATATCGTGCTACTTCTGTCATAGTTTTATATGGTTCTGGCCAGCGTTATTATGTTTTGGCTAGAATTATAAGGTTCCGGATGAAAAAGCATAGAGTGCATAATGATGCACATTGCATTGTGCTAATGGTGCCATATATAGTTTAACTGCAAAGGGTAATATTCCGGCTGAAATTGTAAGGTTTCTACTGAAAAATCCTATAGTGCTGGATTTATAAGGTTCCGGCTAAAACAGTATAAAATCACAGTAATGCGCAATACATCATGATACTTTTGTCATAGTTCGTTTGTCTGTTATATGGTTGTGGCTAGCTTTATCAAGTTTTGGCTGGAATTATGAAGTTCCGGCCGAAAAAGCATATGGTACACGATGATGCACAATACATTGTGCTGCTGGTGCCTCAGCTAGTTTGGCTGTAGATCGTATAATTCCTGCTGGAATTGTAAGCTTTTTACTAAAAAATCATATAATGCTGGATCTATAAGGTTCCGGCTAAAGAATTATAAAAAGCGCGGTTATGCACAATGCATCGTGCTACTTTTCTCAACGATGGCTTGGCTCTTATATGGTTCTAGTTGACTTTATCAAGTTTTGACTGGAATTGTAAGGTTTCCGCTGAAAATCATATAGCACACAATGATGCACAATTCATTGTGCTACTTGTGCCATAGTGATTTTGGCTGTATAATGTATGGTTCCTGCTGGCTCTTTTAGGCTCCGGACGGAATTATAAGGTTCCGACCGAAAAAATAATTAGTGCACAATGATGCACAATCTACAAGGTTCCTACCAAAAAATCACGTATTTATAAGGTTCCGGCTGAAAAATTATATATAGTACATAATGCACATTATATCATTCTAGCTGGCTTGACGGATACAAATATTATAGTTTTCTGTAAAATTTGTATTCCGTAATTTACGCAAAGCATGCTGGAATAAAGAGTTTACTATGGGCCTATTTTTTAATTCAACCCGAGCAAGTAGGCTTACCCCGGGTAGTGAACACCGAACAAAGGTTGTACTCGGTAAAATTATCCGGTGTGCATAGAGTAATAAATTTATTTTGCACACTCTTCGTACACTGACTATAATTTCAGAGTAAAATTTGAAGAACCGAATATGCGCCGTACAAGCTCAGTTCACAAATAAAAACGCAGTGTACCGAGTAAAAATACCGAGAGTGTTGATTTTGTACCAAAAAATAGAGCGCGAGCGAGCGAGGTGAACAATTATTTTGTGTACATATACACTTTACAATACACAATTTTATATTTGTATTGTATTTTTTCTCTCATGTGTCTGTGCATTTTGTTCGTCAATTTTGCAAAGGCAAGTAGCAAAATAAAAAGAACCGGTTGAATATTTATGATGATGACGTATGCCTCACCTCTTCTATTCGCTTGCTTTTGAGCAGTAGAACCTATCGTTTGCTATGTGATTGATTTTTCATTTTCATATATTTCAACAACATACGAAACCACATTTGACCAATAAATTAAAAAAATATATAAACAAAATAACGCGCATGCGCTCAAGCAAACCAATATTAATAAAATAACCACTACTATATGTTTTTCCGGTTTACTCACCTCACCTCGCCTCATTTTTGGTACAAAATCGACACTCTTGTTGAATAAAAAATACGAAGTGCGCGCACTGCCTGCTCGGGATGAATTAAAAAATACGCCCTATATTCAATACGTTTCAGAAACTATCGTCTAAATACAGGTTTTGATTAGTTTCGTTGAAATACTTCCCATTGTAGTTTTGCATATCAATCGTTTGTGCATATTTACAAATTTAACTGGAATTTCATTCAATTTAAGTTAACTTCTTATTGGATGTCGAAGTATTGGTAAACTAGCGCTAACAATTTGTAAATTGTTTATAAATGATCTGGCGAAATCCCGATTGATTTTGATGTACTCCTATGTAATTTATTCTAAACCGCTCTAAATCGCTCCAGGCTGGCCTAAACTACTTTGCACCGCCCTAAACACTTCAAAGTGCTTTAAACGGCTCCGAACCGCTCAATAATTGCTTCAAAGTGCTATAATATGATTTTAAGTGCTCTTAACAGCTCTAAACCTCTCAAAACGGTTCTGAACCGCTCTAAACCGCAATTGGAATAATTTATTACTAAAAATAATCCTTCGAATAATCCTTCTTAGTTTATAATTTAGGGTAAATATATAAAGGGGTTTTCAATAAGGACATAACAATTTTGTATTTAAATAAAACACAGAACAAATGGGACAGAGATATTGGGCTGAAATTTATTCCAGGTAAAGTACACATGTTAAATTTAACTGTGGAATTCGATATCGTGCATATGACCACCGCGAACGTGACCACCATGAACGTTGGTAATTTCGCGTTCGATATGACACCTGAGCTCCTCTAACGTTGTTGGCTTGTTTTCACAAACCAACGACTTAATGTAACCCCATAAAAATAAATTTCAAGACCGGTTATAAGCCAAGGTGTTTACGCAAAATTAGCCACAATGTGGTTTGAGAGATTTCCAATTTGTGTGAACGGCGTGGAATCGACTGATTTGGCTCACTTTAAACTGAAGCACACCAAAAATCAACTGTCAGCTGCCAAATGGGCTGTCTTTGAAAAAAGTGGTATACCTCGAAATGAAGCAAACTTTATATTGTCAACTGTCATTGTTCGATAGTGCTCTAAACTACTTTAAACCGCACTAATCTGCTCTGAACCACTGAAATTGCTGTATTTTAAGCCGCTCTAAACTGCCCTAAATTGCTCCATATGCCGCTTTAAAATTCTGTGAAATGCTCCGAACCGCTCATATGGTTCCAAAGTGCTCTAACCCGCTCTAACTGCTCCGAACCGCTCTAAACTGCAATCGAATTAATTATATCAATGATGAGACATTTAGGATTAGTTTATAATTTAGGGAAATATTCATGAAGTTATGAGAAAATTGACACTGCCAACCTCTAGGCAAAGGTCGAACACATTTATTATTATTGGTTAATTTATTAAATTATATATATGGCTATAGTTCAGTGAGCACTACAGTGAAAACCTGCTCTAAACTTTCTTAAATTTGTCTAAGCTGTTCTAAACCGTGGTCTTCCGTGCTCTAAACCGCTTTAAACTGCTGGTTTAAATCGCACTAAATTGCTCTGAATCTCTCTAATCTGGCCTAAACTTTATTTAAACTTTAGTTTTAAACTTTATTTTATAACATAAGAAATATATTTTTATTAATTACAGTTCACGTAACTAAAAATACAGAAAGACCATTTAAAAAAATATAAAAATTGTCTGATTTTATTCAAAAGATTAAATAAAAAAAGATTTAACGTTTCCAAACCAAATGAACAAATTCGTTGTTTAACACGATTTATAAATATCAATAAATATCATCTAATCGGCCGGGAGTACGTCGATATTCATTTTTATTATACATTTTGTAATCGTCAGGTATCTATTGTCAAAGATGCAACTGAAGCTAGCCGAAAATTTCAGCCGAAAAAATCTGCATTATTGACATTTTGTATCAGGTATGGACTGGGTAGGCGTTTAATTTATTTGACTATGATGCTACATAAAATATGTTCACTGTTAGTGTGCCACAACTCATTTGCATTTTGTCAAAACACACAAACTATATGCAAGGGATTGAACAATTTACGAATTGGTATAACTTCATCCACTCCATAATACCGTTAAACATTCGAATTATGTGAAATCAATTTTTATAGATAATCCAAATTTTTCGGTGAAAATTTACTATTAATTTCAATAACATGTAATTTTCGGCTAATATCATCAGAATTTTGTACTACCACCTGATACAAAATATGTCGATAATGCAGATTTTTTTCGGCTGAAATTTTCGGCTAACTTTAGTATAGCATGTGTCAAGGTTTATTTCACGTAATATTTTATTTTTACCTTACAATTTATAGCAGTTAACACAGAGTATTGTGGTTCAGAGCACTGTAGAGAGGTTCAGAACTCTTTGGAACAGTTTAGGACCAGTTAGATCAGTTTAGAGGCCTTTAGAAGAGATTCGGGCGATTTAAGCACTTTAACGCTGTTTATAGCAGAGATTATACTGTAGGCTCGAACTATTGGTTAACAAGAACGTATTTTCGGTATGTATTGTTTTTTAAAAGCTTTTGTCGGTGTTAAAACATTTACCTTTTAACATTTGAAATTAGTTACATTTAACGGTACAAGCCTTCGTGTGTTACTTTCTTTATAGTTATAGTTACTCTTTTATGAACTGTAAAAGTAACATTTTCGGTATATTTCGCATTTTATTTCCGTAAAGGAAAAAAGCTGCTGAAATTCACAACGAGAAAAATGAGTTGTTTATAGCAACATCGTTTAAAAGCGATCATGGTTCAACCGTGGCGTAACAAATGTTCCTCAGGATTTCTAACTTTTCAATCATCAAAGAAAGGACATTTGAAAACAAAAAAACTAAAGATAATTAAAAAATTTTAAAAATAAACAAATTAATAGTAAATTTATTTACATTAAAAAATATTAGTCTCTCTTAAGCGACATTTAGAGAGACTATTGGTTTTGGAATTGCGCCAATTTGGCTCATTCGAATACATACATTAGGGTCTTAAGCTCTACAAAATCTATCGAATCCAGCCATTGTGAGCAGTTTAACTCTAACAACATTTGACGAAGACACTAATCATATTCATCAAAGAACTCCAGAGTTGTTTATATTTAACAGCTTTTTGGTCTGACCTAGTTTTGCCCTAATATTGCTTTGAGTATAATTCCATTTCTAATACAGGAATATTAAAAACACTTTACCACCTTTCGAACATTGGTGATAATCTTTAATTCCGAATATTTCAACATCCTAATCATTAAAGAGATCGCCTTCAGTATGAATAATAGGCAATTGGTGGATTCGATTTTTAAAAATGAATTCAATTTTCAAAATTTGAATTCGGATTATATGGACTCGTCGGATGTTTAAACCCGTACCCGGGGATCCCAGTTTAAGATCATTACTTAGTGGGTCTGTTGACTGGTCGAGTTTAGAATTAGAAATTGGGGTCAGAATATTTTTTCTATAATTCGAAAACTCTAGCCAATCATCTTACGAAAAAAACTTAACAGATACGTTAACTTCTGATTGTACTGCAGTAACTATTTATACATTTGATTTATACAATTCTCGTTCCTTTCCCGTTAGCTCAAGAAACGAATACTATTAGGATTTGAAAAATATTGCCAAAGTCCAAATTGTTAATGCTTGAAAAGTTTGACTCATCGTGGGTTATCAATAAAAAAATTCACTCCCATTAAAAATCCAGAAAAAGTGGAAAGGACAAAGTTCCTAATGGAAGTACTGTCCTACAAAAGGATGATGGTCATTCTCAGTCAAACCAACCAGCAATTCGCGTATTTAAGCCGGCCAACATCGAGATTTGAGGTCGGTACCTATATAACCATCACCTTGATCTCCATCGGTTACTCTAAGTAGCTTCATTAAAAATGAAAGTACAGTGGTGTACAATAAATAGTTATGTTTTATTATGGTAATTATGACCGCATGAAACGATCCATTTTTCAGCAAACAAACATTTACATCGTAGTAACAAAGGAAAAAATCTACCTCCTGGACTGTATACCAATAATTCTTAAACCAAAATCCATAAACAATTTATTTTTATGAAAAGCTTGGAACATATAAAATGAAAACAAGACAAGGACGGTGTGTGTATGCGTGTATGTGTGGGAAAAACGTGCGTAATAAAAATTGATTTTTCCTTTTTACCATTTTCTTTATTTTTTCAGAACACATAACTTTTCTTATTTTAATCTTGATTTGTTTTCTTTTATTACAGTACATTATATATTTATTATGTAAATCATATGCGGTTTTAGTGCCATCGTTAAGTGATTTAGCACATTTGTGTACGATAATACCGACATATTTAAAGAGTACGCACATTTTTATACGGAACGCGACATTATGCGGTTTATTAAGTTTAATGGAGTGCTGTGTCAACTCAAACACAACAATCGGAAGTTTAAGCGAGGAGCTATTATTGTTGCGGAATCTTGTTACAAATTACATTATAAAATATGGCATCATCGATGATAGCATTATAGCGTTCAGTGATACGCATACAAAATTGGTGTGGACATTGAATTTTTATCTGATCGAGAAAACATCGAAATTTGTGACCGATTGTAATTTATTGTCAAATACGATCATATCGGCTAATAACATACTCAAAAATACGATAAATGTGGAACAGTATTTATGTATTTTATACGGTTTGGAGAGGATTGTGATCACGAATACGACGAACAAAGTGCAGCGAGAGAAAATCGAGAAACTCGTAATCGATTTAATAAAACTTGAAAATGAAGAATTTTCGGTGCCCGCACTAAAATTGCTGGTTACATGTATGTATATTGGTTCGTCTGAACAAATCGAGAATACAGAATATGCTAATGGTATCGTACAAGATGAACCGGAAGTTATCGTACAATCAATTGAAAAAATTGAATTACTCTTTATGAAAATTAAATCGACAAAAAATGAGGCAGCTAAAATATTTGGAAATACGTTGTGCCAAATTGTAAAAGATTTGGTGCCGCCTAACGAAATCCTGACCAAAGTCATAAAAGAGTTGCTATCACTGAACCAACCACATTGTGAGATTATTGCGAAGATTGTTTTCCAGGTAAGACAAGTTTTTTTTATTTAAATCTGAACATTTTTTTAATAATAGTATATAAATAGCCTGTGAAGACTGCGGATTAGCGAACCCGATTTAGAAAAACTCTATTAAGTTTCATTTGGCTATTGAATTGTATTTTATTTCTGTTTGTTTGGTTTTAATATTTCTAATATTTTCTGGGGCCAAAGCACTTCAAATTGTTTCGCTGTTCGTTTCTCACGTCCTACCTTACGCCAGATCGAGGACATATTGCTAGAACCATCTGCGTTTTTTATAGATTTCAGCTTATTAAAAAAGCTTGTTAAAAAATGTGGCTAAAAATAACATTGGAATTTGAAAAATAACGCCCCTCTAAAACCAACATCTTTTCTAAAATCAGTTCATATGGGCTACCGTCGAAATGGCTGTAACGCGTAACGTAAATGGCTGTAACGAAAAAAAACGAAAAAAAAATTCTTCCGATTACTCGGATAATTCGTCAAAAAGTTTCAGTTAATATCATTTCCTTCATCTTCTTCATAAATGCTAATACATGTTTTGCGGAATCCGTTTTTTATGGTTGGGACAGTGACTCTATTCTAAGTGTCAGAGATCTATTGAAAGATTACTTCAAATAACGCCATTTCCATCCCACCCTTTTTTGTATGCTCCTTATTATCCTTAGTCATCCTCCAGTCCTCCCATAAATATTTCAAATTTGATTTGAAAGATTTATTGACCGATTCGGTCCAGTAGTTGTAATCTTGTGTGACAATCCAACGCCACCTCTGACTCCAGGGAAACTGAATCCGGCAAAAATGGCCGCCCGACTGTCCATATAGATAGTGACATCAGTTAACGATATTACATTATGCTTCAACCAGTTCATGACCTCTTCAATCGCTATAACTTCAGCCTAGTATACACTGCAGTACTCGGGCAGACGAAAAGATAAACTTACGTTTAACTCCCCACAGAATACACCAGCTCCCACTGTACCATCGAGCTTGGAGCCGTCGGTGAAGAATTTAACTGTCCCGGTCTCCATAATGAGACCACTATTCCAATCCTCCCGAGAGGAGAGAATCACCTTGAAAAACTTGTTGAAGCACAAACGTGGTGTTTTGTAGTCGAGATTCACCAGTTCAAACCTCACTGAATTAACTATAGTTGAGTGCCCTTTTTGCAGGCACTTCCAACTCAAAATCGCTGATACCGGGCGTCCGTGTTAACCGCCATTTGGTTGCCGATAATATCCAACGGGAGAAGGTACAGCAAAACTGTAATGCGCAAACATTCTGCCCTCTGCATCTTTGCCATCACTCCATACAGTAGTATGTGCCTTACAATTGCCGTGTAAAGCCAGTGCACCAGCTCTGGTTTCAAGCCCCATTTCCTTCCAATTACATTTTTACAAGAGTAGAGCCCACCTTAGCCTTCTTTACTCTTTCTATCGTGTTAAGTTTCCAACTGAGTTTACTCCACTGAGTTTAAGACCAGTTCTGTTTTAGATGGGTTAATCCACAATCCACATCTGCTGGCCCACCACGCAGTTATTGATAACGCATTTTGCATCACATCCGTGATTGTACCCAGGTGTTTTCCCGAGACAGCTATCGTCATCGGCTTAAGTAACCACACCTATTCCTTCCCCTCCAGTTCCAATAGTAGTCTGATTACTACATTCTAAAGAAGGGGAGAGAGGACAACTCCCTGGGGTGTTCCTCGAACAACCCGTCCTCTGACGGAAACTTCCCCCATCCCCGCTATGACCCTTCTGCTACCTAGCAAATGAATAATTAGCCTGGTTACTGGGTCTTCGATCTCAAAAGGCAGCAATCCTTCCATAATTGCTTCCACCTTCACGTTATTGAACGCGCCCTCGATATCAAGAAACGCCACCAACGAGATTTCCGGAAAATTCAGTGACTTGTCAACTCCCCGAACCAAACAAAGTATGTAATGCCGTATCCACGGACTTACTCTTATGGTACGCATGTTGAGACTGAGCCCAGTTTCTGGGTAGAATTTTTGAACGAATATACACTGAAAAAAATCCACATATGAAAATCGGGCATAAACCATGTCAATCGAATTATACCTGCATATTATATAAAGCATACATGACTCAGACAAAAATATATCCGAATTGAACAGTAGCAATTTTCATTACGTGAATATCTTTATTCCTATTAATTTATTTTATTTCCTATTTTACATTATATGAAATTTAGAAATATAATGTTTACTACATAGAAATAGTTTTAAGAGATATTTTTATAACCAAATCATAATTATTGTTTATCGTTTTATAGCATAATATATTTCTATAATTAATTAAGTACATTGCACTAACTCGAAATAATAAAATGTTCAACGCTTATTAGTAGTTTAATATAATTCGCTAAGTCAACTTGTATTTGCTTCATATAGGTTCCTGAAGTTTTCATGTTTAGATTGTAGCTTGTGGTGACCACTGCAATGAGCAGTGTGACGAGATAATTGAATTTTTTAATTTATGAGATTTCTCAGTCTTGTTCATTTGAACCAAGCTACCAAACACTTGGTAACTGGCTATCATCCAGAAGAAGCAAGTTCTTATTTTTTTGGAAGGAAGTGCTTTTAAAAATAAGTCAAAATGAAACATGGTGATACACGCACATGGGTCAATCTGACATAAAAGTCTCCATATTTAGAAATTATTATAGTCAAATCAGTTATTCTAACCAATAACCATTTAAATTATAAATATTTTATTTACAAGTTAGGCATAAAATATTTGGAAATTTTACAAATTAACTATCCACCCTACGCATAAAATTTTATTAATTCCGAAACATTTTTTTTAGTAGCACCTTTATTTTATAGCTACATACGAAATTTTTAATGTTAGTTTTGATATTTAATATTTTCATCGTAATTATTAATTATTTGTTAAATGGACTTAAAGCAGACTAAATAAAACATTTCAAATTGGGATATAAATTGTTGTTGTCGTCTTTTCAAATATATTTTATATTCGAAACATGTACAAACTGTGTCGTTTCTGAACATGAGTTTTCTCAGTGTAGACATCCAAAATCCTTTCCATGATTTTCAGTGGAAAAGATGACAAAGATATTGGTCTAGAGCCCTTAGGGTTGCTGTGCAAGCTTCTTCTCGCCTTCGGAATGATGATCATCCTAGCCTCCCACCATTTCTTGGGGATGTACCCCAGCTTCAGACGCCATTTGAAGATAACTTCCAGCCAGGGAAGCAAGACCTCCGAGTTTTTCTGAATTTCTGCTGGTACAATCCTATCTGAACCACCTAACTTAAAAGGCTTGAACCCCTTAATAGCCCATTTTATTCTCGGCGTGTTGAGAATATCCTCTGAATACAACAGTTGGACCCCGCAGTCATCCCTAGACCCACAACCATCCAAGGGCTCCGCAGTCGACACATCCTTACTACCTGGGAAGTGAGTTTCAAACAAGAGATCAAGAGTCTCTTCACTAGAAACCGCCCATCCGCCATCCAGCCACAGATCGCCTGGAATAGTGGGATTGGTAGAGAAAATTTTCCTTAAGCGCGAGGTTCCCGGGACCCCTTTCATTGTATCACAGAAGCGCCTCCACGAAATTCTTTGTGCCTTTCTTAATTCCCTTTTGTATCCGAGGAATTCCATATAGAAGTCCCAGTCTTGACTATCTCTAGACCTTTTCGCTCTATCTAAGGCAGACCCACAGCACAGAAAAAAATAAATATAAACAGAAGTAAAGCTGCATACAAAATTTTTACGCATTTTTTCATAGTAAAATATGGGGTCACGATCCGGTTTTATGTTTACTAAATTTAAAATTACGGTTATAATCTGAACGAAAAAAAATTGAAACAAAAACAATATGAAAAGTCAAAGAAACGCTAAATGAATATTCGAAGAGTAGGATATTCTAAGTTTATTATTTTAGTCGTAAAATGAGTTTGTATTTTGGGGTTACAATCTAAAAAAGTTGTGTCAAAATTTTGTATGCAGCTTTACCTCTGTTTATATTACTTTTCTCTATGCCCACAGACTGTCCGGCACTCCGCAAGTGCCGGGTTCCACGAAACAGGTTTTCGCTTACCCCTCAGCTTTGTTAAAGGGCAGGCTACCCTCATAGAGGTAGTGCAAGCCCTAGTCATAGTGTCCACCATTGAATCCAGTTCACTACCCGTGTCGGGGAGTCCTGGGACTAGATCGAATGATGCCTTCCAATACATCCCTATATACATACCATACTGTCCTCCTGAGATTTCTGAACACGTACTGTTTTGTAATATTGAGATTAAGTTTAAATGTTAAGTAACGATGGTCAGAGAAAGAATGCTCCTTCGCCACCCCCGATTCCCTGATCATCTGTAAAATAAATTCGGAGACCAGAGTAATATCCAGAACCTCCTGTTTATTACTAATAATAAAGGTGGTTTCCTGGCCTATATTACTAATAGTGAGGTTAGTTCTTCTCCCGCCCGTCTCTATACCAGAATCTTCTCTCCTCCGTACACAGACAGCAGTGATGTCCCCATTGCTGTACTGTGGAAGTAGAAAAACATTTATGTTATTTCTCACCAATATATATGATCTGCTCTTTTGAGTCTCACAAGCGTGAAAAAGGGGGTAATCCTTCGCTCGCAGACCGCAGATCTTGTTATTCTTGATCCAAGGTTCTTGCATTAGAACTATTTCCTCGCCTGACTTAGCCAGTCTGAGAAGTAGCGCCCTTGAAGCAGCCGTGTGATGTAAGCTTTGTCTGCACAAACATTGATAACAGTCTTCACTTACCTTAATTGCGACAGCAGTACTACGTTTCTTAGTTGGAATCGACGGAGTCGACGGTATCCTCCGTCCTACTCCCTCCGCAGTCCCTAAAATTAAGGAGGTCCGCCCCTCCATCCTTGGAGTCCAATGTATCCCCCATCCCTTGTCAAGGGATAGTCGGTCGCTAAGGTCGCTAGTCAACCCCCCACTCGGGTTCGCCACTAGCTGCAGTGTCTCCCCTGGATACCACTAGGCTTCCTGAACACCTTAAGTGTACCATAGCCGAAGCCGAAGTTGATAACCCCTTTAGTTTTTGACAGGGGAGCCAGGGATTCCTTATTGATCACGATAATTGATGATCTGAAATTGCCCTTAGGCTCCTCCTGCTTAACAATCTTCCAGTTCCCTGTAAGAAGATCCGGATTGCAAAACTGAATAATCTTCATCCAGGTTAGCCGTCTCCGTGGGGAGCCAGACCATTGACCGCGATCTGCTACTGCGGTTTGCCTACCTCCTCGATCGCCTTCCTGTACAAGAAGGCCGATCGTTGATCAGTGCATGCCGTCAGCTACAGTTGTCGCTGATCCCAACCTGCGTCCCTGCATATTGGTGTGGTCCAGGATGTTGTCCAAAAACTGAGAAAACCCAGGTTCAGTGCATTAAACACTAAACTCCATTTTTCCCTGGTGATGCTCCCATTTTCATGGCTCACCACCTCCCCTCCTTTACAACGTCGCTGAAGAGCTTAGGCCCCTACCTCGACTGTGCCACGTTAAGTTTGGCCCGTTTCCTTTCGCAAACCAAACTCCCCTGCTCCTCCTCACCAGACCTCTCTTTTCGACCCAATATCCTTCTTTTGAGCTTTGCTAACATCGGCAATACAGTTCTTCGCCCACTTAACCTTTTGCCTCTGTTCCTCTGTACACTGCTCCTCCGGGACTGTGGCCAGTCTCACCAAGGTACAGGAGGCCGAATGCCTAGTACTATACCTTCGAACCGAAAGAGCAATGACCTTCTCATTCTTACCGCTACCACCAATTCCTGGCTTGAAAGCCTCGGAACCAGTTTTAGCCCTATTGACGGCTGGAGCGCAGACCCTCCGTCTCCAGCAGCATTTGAGAAATGTTGGCACCTTTTTTTTTGTATTTTGTTTCCACATTCTGTACAGATACAACTAGAGGTCGCCAGGTATCCAGAGCACTCCGTTCACGACTGCATTAGCACGGGTCGCATAACACCTTAATCCAGCTCCTTGGCTCCCCGTCCCCCAATAACATTCACTCACTCATTCAGCCATTCATATGTATACCCCAAACCAATGGTACTGATTCCATTCAAGGGATGACCCGTTTATAGAGGTTCCCGCAACTCACTTTGGAGGCCCGGGAGCACAGGAACTTTCCCTCTAACGAGAAAAACTACGAGAAAAATTTCGAGGTCTTTATTGCTCCAATTGGTCTAATCGACGAGTAATTTCGTTAATTTGTGTTAAAATGGACGAATGACGATTCGATTTTATTTGTTTGATTGACTGTGGACAAAGTCATGACATGATTCTGTGACATAGTTTCCATCAATAGATTGGCTAACTCGGCAAGTCTTGTCGTATTTAACGTTTCTGCCGTTGACGTTAAAATCTTTTGAACTCTTGGAGGTAACCGCTTCAACCGAATCATTTTAACAAATTCGTCATCGATGTTGGCTCCGCCATTGGTTTTCATCCTTCGAAGGAGCTGAGGCGGCTTAAGATCTCCTAGTTCCAATCCTTGGAGTATAGAGTAGTCGATAGATCTGAGTTTGCTTGGAGTCACCTAATTTCTCCAAAATGACATTTTGTAAGTCCGTGTATGGTGTGGCACTTTTGGGTCCAATTATGATATCGCTTACATCAGTGATGCCACGATCATTCAGAAGAATCGATATCTTGAAATCCGGTATTTTAAAATCCAGGATTTTAATTTGTGGAATTTTTATTTCTAGCATTTTATTTTTCAGAATTTTCATTTCTTTGGTTTTTATATTCGAGATTTTAATTTCCGGTATTCCGAGTGTAACCCCCTTTGAAATCAAATTACTCTAAACGATAGTACAGCACATTTTAAAATAATCATTCGGGTTTTTTATATTTTCAGGTATTCCGTTCAACAATCGATTCATCATTTCATGCCCTCCTGCAGGATTGGCTAATATGTTCCCTTCCAAACTTTGTTGGACTACCTATTCAAAAATCCATATGGTGTTTAACGGTGATTTTCATCTCGTCATCGATCAATTTAAGTATTGTGAAAATATTTCCGGAAATTTTAGGGCAGGCAAACACAAAATTTAATGAGCGAATTATACAAATTTTTTATATTGCAAGCAAAGATTTTTACGACAAGCTAAATAAGGAACAAAAAATAAGATTTACGAATATATTCAAGGAATGTGAATATTACGTTTATAAAAATATGTTAAAATGTTTATAAAAAAGTATCTGAAGAATGTGTTTTTTGGTAATTCTATTTTTATTTATCTAAAAAAAATATGTATCCATTTCAAGAGTATATTTTATTTATAAAACATAACAACAATATTAACCCTTTGAGTGCCAACATGATTTTTAGAGAATTAGCTAAAAGAGCCACGCTGCTATAGAGGAACATAGAAATTTAAAAATACAGTCAAACCTGTTATTGTCCGACTTTTTTTATGCGGTATGAAAAAAAATTATTCAGTACAATCTACTTAAGTTCTTTCAAAATTTCAATCAAATTAGAACATAATTGAATGTGATTAATCTAATTAGTTAATTGACGTTGGCCATTTTGTTTTCTTCGATTTTTGATATTTCATCACATTGCTAAGCATCGCGTGAGGTTGCGTAGTGTTTTGAAATTCTTTCTATGTGAAACTTTTTTTATGCGGTCCGTATGCGGTGATACAAAAAAAAACTTTTTAAATGTGTTGCGAAAACTATTTTTTATACCTACTCGTGAAATTTTAGTGCGTGTTTTTTTATGCGGTCCATATTACCGCACTGAACAGGGTTGACTGTATATTTCATTTTTCGAAGCATTTTATTTACGAAAAATTATTCAAAAATAATTTTATTTTATTTTTCGAGTGTGTAGTAATAAAAATATGAATCAATTTTTTTGGCTCTCAAAGGGTTAAACTATTATTTATGTACCTTAAGAATAAACATTGGTTTTATTCCATATACATGACGATGTTTTTACTATTTTTTGTGATTTAATGCTGTACGAATCTTTGTAAATAGCGGAGTAGGTAAGTGGTGGTTACTTTTGTATTCGCGGATCGCTTTAAAGCTTAATTATTATATGTAGGTAATTTATTTATTCATTGTACGCATCAAAAAAAGTTAAGCATCATTCAATTACCTACATTTGGATTGCATAGACTAAGCTAATTGATAGTTAGTTACCTGAATTTGTTCAAAGTGAATCACATTGAAAATTATATCTTGTTTTGCCATGCAATTGCTGTTCCCGGTTGGAAAATTGAATGGTACTCATCCGCAAACAATAAACACATTACTTTGTTATTCTGCTACGTTTTATGTTAAAATGAAACTACACAACTAAGAAGAAAACGTAAATGGGATAAGTATTTATTATTGTACATAGGATAAAACTAGTTAAGTGGAAAAATATCCTTTCATTTTATTTTAATTTCACAAACAGCTGCTTCAAATTGTATAGTCATTGTAGTACAACAAAAATACTCGAAAAAGTGTATTCGTTTCTTCAACGAGAGAAAACCTTTAACAAGAAGGACAATAATGAATTGTATTGTGTTACATTTGGATATCTAGCAGTTTTTGAAAGTTTTAGTGAAGAAAAATACAGCATCATAAGGAACGGCTATTACAGAAAAATCGTACCTCTTGCGTCTTGTGTAGTTCAATTTTCCACACTGCTAAAATTGCATTTACTTCCAAGAATTCGATTTAAATTTACTAGTGACTAAGAAAAATTTCAAAACAGCTCGATAAGAGTTTCCCAATCCAGCTCGATTCGAGACAACCAGAAAGCTGCACTTGAGAATCAACGAAAGATGCAAAACTATGAATGAAGCATTTCAAAATTGTAACAAAGGAATGATTATTTTATGTGGCAAAAATAAAAAATAAATGCTATATCTTGGAGTCGAGTCTTGAACAGAAGATTTCAGTAAGGATGGTGAAATGAATTCTGCGGTGGAGTGCATTGCCAACAAAGCTGACTCACTGTGAAATTGAAATTGTGATACCTGAAATATAAGTAAGTAGCATTCAAAAACATTTGGAGATGCCGGGGATTGAACCCGGGACTTTTCACATGCGAAGCGAACGCTCTACCACTGAGCTACATCCCCTTAATTATTAAAAAATAATTTACATTTCTACTTTGAAATATGGTTCGGTTGAAATTAATAAGCATTTCTGCGTTCGTGAACAGTGATGAAAAGTTCGTACTGTCTTATAGCCGAAGATTTTTTAGTAATTTCGTTATCAACAGCAAAATATAAATTACGCCCTTTTTATCGCCTTTTAATTGATCGATCGCATCGTCCTTACATCGTTGTCTATGCTGAGCGCAGTTCAAAATGGCACAAAGGACTAACTTGAATTATTTTTTCTATCGTAAAACATGAATCTTCTTTATTTTCAAAATCATTATTTTCGATTTTGATACATCCAACCAAACTTAGCTTACACATTCAGGCCCAATCTGTAATTATGTCAATACAGCACAAGAAATTCACTTTTAGCGATAATAGAAAACAGGTTTAAGTGCCGCTCATATTTGTTCCTATAGCTTTAAATACAGTTAAGCACCTACTGTATTTTTTAAAGATTATTTCATGGAAATGTTAGGCAAGACCAAGGCTGCGTTTTAGGTGGTTCATGCGAAATGTGCAACTTTTCACCACTTTTTGGACATTTCGGCTGTTATCTCGCTAATGACACGTTAGACGTTGTCTTTCAGTTCTGCAATTGTTGTTGGTTTATTGGTATAGATGAGAGTGAAGCCTCTGGGTAGTGCTACAAAAAATAGTCAAGAGGCCTCAAATCGCAAAAAACAGATTTCAGTTAAAATATCGGAAAAAACAGAGTTTCCTCAAGATGTTAAGGCCCACTCACCAAAACTTCGACGCCGTGGCAAGTCGTTCGGCTCCAGTTGATGCACGAGCTGTATCTTATACGCCTCCACGGATGTATATTGTGTCGTCAATGGCAAAGGTAACTGAGAACATGAGTTTGAGGTCCCTAGTATAGTACAAGAAAGGGTATAGTTCATTTAACGGTCGCTTGAGCATCGAAGCATAAAATACTTTTACACATTCTGATTGAAAAGTTCGAGAAGACTAACAGTAGTAATAAAAGGAATCGAGGCATCTGTATCGCCACAAGAGATACGGGAGGAACTCACTGCCGCTTAAATATAAGTAGCGTTATCAACATTATTAATCGTGAGAAAATCCCTCAACCAATGTTCGAAGTTGAGCTGGAATCTGGAACAGCAAAAACCAAAGGGATACACGAAATCTACAACATGAAGTATCTGCTTGAGCATTCTCGAAACTATTGCAAACTGCCAGCTGTTTGCGTGATATGCGGCAACGTGCACAAAACTAACAATTATAATTTAGACAAAACCAAACCTGATGTAAAAGAAGGGCAGAGAATTACATAGGATGCATTAAGGAGTTAGTATAAGGAGTTAAGGAAACCATTGATTCGTTGATGCGTTGAGGGTACTTATCATTTTGTAAATTCCCTGAGCATCATTCTCAGATTTATTTGTTTTATTTCGCACGTTAATCGCAGCCAGCTCTGAGAATGAAGTTTCTGTGTTAAACTTCATTCTCAGAGCTGGCTGCGATTAACGTGCGAAATAAAACAAATAAATCTGAGAATGATGCTCAGGGAATTTACAAAATGATAAGTACCCTCAACGCATCAACGAATCAATGTATACAAATCATGGAAACAAATATGGGACTCATGCTGGAAAACATGACTACCCTGATGCAACTGTTAACGTATAATCAAAATATAAGATGATTGAAAATAAATTTTATGGAATGCCAATGGGCTAGCGCAACATAAATTAGAAGTACAGCATTTTCTTAATGGACACAACATTGATATCATGATGGTCTCTGACACACATTTTACACAAAGCTCTGTAAAATTTAATGGTTACAAAATTTACGGCACCAAACACCCTAACGGGAAACCTCGTGGGGGATCATCAATTAGTATTAGAGACAGAATAAGACGCCATGAACTAAAATACCGCGAGAAACATATACAGGCTACTAGCATCTGCGTAAAAGAATGGTCCGGTACATGCACCATATCCGCAGCTTACTGTCCACCGAAACATTGAATTAAAAAGCAACAATTTGCAAATTATTTCAAAACCTTGGAAAATAAATTCCTTGCAGGAGGAGATTTTAACTCCAAACACATCCAATGGGGCTCTCGATTAATATCACCAAAAGGCAAGCAGCTGTGGGGGTGTATGCAGGAAGGAAAATTAGATTATGTTTCTGGCGGCAGACCCAACATATTGGCCAACCGATAGACGAACAATTCCCGATTTAATCGACTTCTTCGTAACATGCTACGAACTATCATATGACCACACCCCGGCTTTAATAACATTATGCACAAAAGTTTTAAATTCAGAATTAAATATATTTTTAACGAACCGTCACACTAATTGGTCTCAATTCAAATGTGCTATCAAAAACCTGAAAGCAGCACTAACAAAAGGACAGGATGAGGGGATTCAATATTATCTAAGAAAACTTACAGTATCAGAAGCAACATATGACTTATTGAGGAAAGCCACAAAAAACCTGAAACGGCCAACGCAATCATGTCCTCCGATTCGCCTTTCAGATGAAAACTGGGCCAGAAGCGATGCGGAAAGAGCAAATGTACTCGCCCAAAATTTATTTAAAGTTTTAAATAATGGACACTCGGAATTGTTGCCTGAATAAATTGAAGCTTCAGAATTTGAACCAATTAAATATAAATGACGTGAAGTAAAAACAATGATCAGCGAACAAATAAACCCCTAAAAGGCACCGGGTCATGATCTTATTAGTGGTAAAATACTTATAGAACTTCCAGATATATGCGTCAAACTAATAACATACATTTTCAATGCTGTAATGAAAACTGGGTATTTTCCTGAAACTTGGAAAGCTTGGTGTAATTTTACTTTACGTATATACATCGAGAAAATCAGGAGTATACATTTTGACAATTTTAAAACTCAAGATTGTTTACTAACTGTTTTTAGGAGTGAGAAGCTAAATTTTTCAGGAAAATTTTTTGATTTATTCCGAAAAATTTTTTGATTTATTCCGAAAAATTTTCACATTTTTTTTATTTTTTCAATATATATATTTTTTTTATTAATAATAATTGCTTCGTCAACCTTGCAGACACAGATCATAATAGAGTTTTTATCGCTTCTTCTGGTAGTGCCACAAATGTTAAAAAAATCAGTTTTGTAAAATATTACATTTTTTTAATGTAATTTTAATTCGTTGTATACCTTAGAGGACGGGGTATCCCTCGCTTTTCTAGAACTTATACAATTCTTAAAATGCCAAATTTTTTTTATAATTTTAAACTATGTATGTTTAAAGTGAATTTTTTTCCAGAAAACTGTTGATAAACAATCCTATATTTAAAAATTAAAAAAATTTATAAGCCTTACCTAATTTTCCCGATGTATACGTAAAGTAAACTTTAGCCGAAATTTCACAGATCATAATGATCCATACCAGGTAAAGATGAAACAAAAGTAGAGTCGTATCATTCCATTAGTTAGTTCAATTAGCAAAATCTGTCAAAGCTCTTTGAAAAAATGCTTCTTAAAAAGCTTAAACCATTTCTGCAAGAGCAAAGTAGTATACAGAATCACCAGTTTGGATTTAAAGACGATCGTGAAACCATAGAACAAGTGCATAGGATCGTATCAGGAATCAGAAACTCTTTTGAACAAAAAAAAGTACTGCTATGCAGCATTTTTAGACATCGCCCAAGCTTTCGATAAAGTATGGCGTGAATGCCTTGTTCATAAAATTAAGGGTCAGCTACCATCAAATTATCATGCGATGATTAAAAATTACCTTCTAAACTGGAAATTCTTGGTGAAATAAAATAGTGCATCTTCCAATTAAAATGGAATACACGCGGGGGTTTCACATGGTAGTGTACTGGTTCCAGTGTCATATTTAATTTACACAGCCCACCTTCCTTCTTCAAACTACGTAACATCTGCAAACTGAAACAGCATTATAAGCGAAACATGAAGGCCCTCAAATAGCATCAAGAGTCCTGCAAAAAACACTTAGAAGAAACAGCTAAGTGGCTTTCAAAATGGAGAATAAAAGCAAACGAGCAGAAATCAGCGCACATTACACTCACTCTCCGTAAACAAACTTGCCCTCCGGTGAAGTTTAGTAACATCAAACTACCCCAATGCTAAACCATTAAATAGCTAGGTCTATATCTAGATAGAAGATTGACATGGAAGAAGCATATCGAAGCAAAACGACAACAAATCAACATCAAAATTGATCAAATAAATTGATTAATCGGAAAACATTCTAAAATAACTCTAGACTGTAAAGTCTTGTTGTATAAAATTCTGCTAAATAAAATCTAGACTTACGGAATTCAATTGTGGGGCTGAGCCTGTGCCTCAAATATAATTAAATTGCAACGTGTACAATAAAAAATACTGCGAAGGATGGTAAACGCACCTTGGCTTCAAACAAAAGATCCCTTAGATTTAGTTAACTAATTCATATATAAACACCAAACCAAATAGTGAATATTAAAATAAAGAATTAACATCGTCAATAAATGGACTAACGGTGAGAATGCACTAGCAAAAATTCAAACCATAAATGTCTCACGGATACATCGAAAATGCATTTCTAAAAATCTAAACGAATTTTGTACATTTTAAGTATTATGAGCAACGTAATCATACCTTGTATCTGTGTATAAGTACGATTGATGACGTGCACACTGTCTCATTTCATCATTGTCATTGTAATTGCAATTTCCCCAATCAATCATGTCCAATGTACCTACATACATGTATTTTCTACTGAATATTGATGTATGCTCACCAGGTAGTGGGGCTTCTCATTAAATTTAATCTCTTGAAATGTTCTCCATAGTACGATTGTTAACAAACAGGTTCCCAATTATCGATCAAATCAGTTTACCGCGAGCTGCTAAAGTGTGCTAACGTTAAGTTAAATTAAAATCAGTGTAATTCTATTAAAATTAACCTGGCCAAATGCTATTTAGAAATCTCATAGTATGTGCATTGTTGGATATACGAAGGCCGTTTTTCCCGGATTTATTTGGATTCGGATTTATGTAACACAACAGGTAATAGCTAACTTGATCATACATATTACTGGAAAATGTAATTTAATACTATTTTTAAAATATATAGTTTTCTTAAAGAAACGATTGCGAGTGCAACTAAAACGCATTGTTTCACGGGGGTGCGAAAATTGCGGCTAGTATTGTATATACGTACTATACTTGTAGGCAGTTTGAGTTGGGAACGATAGTTTCGTGTGCAGTTTAGTTTAGTTCAATTTATTTCTTTAAAAGTTGATTTAGGTAATTAAGACAAATTTCTTAAAATTCTCAGTTCTTGCGATCAATATCCAAGATTAGTTTAAAATAGACGTTAATTGTATGTGATAAAGTGATATCAATTTATATAAAACAATACGCCGACAAAAGTATCGGGGCTAAAGGAACCCGCATATTATATCTACGCGAAGAATCGCTTCATCGTGGCAGTTATAAATGGTATGTCTTTTCATGTTCAGATTCTTTTTATATTATTAGGTGTGCAAATAGAAACTCTGCTTTTTTTGGTCCAATTCAACTTTATTGAAAACTAGCAGAACTCGGCCCGCTTTGCCGGCGCTATCGTTGCTTTCGACTACATTTGATTTCTTAACAATTTCGGAAAGAGATTCGGATTTGTAATATATTCTAATTTATAAAAATTTTCCGGAATTAGTATTTAAAGTTAAACGATATTATTTATTGAAATTTTAATATAATATTATTGTAATGCCTTCTGATAAATAATATTTTTTGTTTTGCCGCCTTCTGCGATTTATTGATGTTGGTTTTCCGAGACGCGAACATCCAACGTAGAGTTGCTCGTATTGTGTTTGGATTCAACGATTGTACAAAAATCCGAGGAGAATTTTATTAATCCTGTTGTATTGTCTGCATCATTTTTTCCATTTCCAATATCCAATAATTGTTTAGAAAATAAAAGGGCTGATGAATCGTTTTGTAATCGCACCCCCAAATGATTGTCGGTTAGTGCGTAAATCTTTCAATGTTCGATCGAAAGCTGCCAACGATTTTTTGTGAGCCATCCCATACAATAATCTTGCATTCCAGATGTTTTGGAAATACTGCATATTGGTGTTTCTGTTAGTTGCATATTTAAAGGTAACATCAATGCGGAATGTGCCGTTCTTCCACCATCTACCAAAGTGGCTGCAATTCCAGATGCGGCAATGGCCAATGCAATATAGCTGTCTTTTCGTATGGATGCTAAAATTAACGAAATTTAGAAGGTTTTTTCCCGTACCTTCGGAAGCATCCAGAAAATATAATCCACTTTTGTCTGCATTAACTGATTGCATAATAGTTTTGTAAACGTATTTTTACGGTTGATTCATGATTGGTCTGTTTTACTGAACAAAAGTATTTAATGCGTTAGTGTTGTAGTTCTTTTCACGTTGTACTTCGCGATCAAATAAGTAATCGGTTTGGTGATGGCATGCCTAATTGAATAACACTTTATTTAAAATAACTAAACAAATGTCGTCTGTGTGAGTTAATGTTTGGTTATACTTGTCCTTAGTGTAATGTAAATCAGGATTTGTCTTTGTGTTGCGAGTTTGATGTAATATGTCTTCTGTCTTCGCATCTTTATACGATCTGCAGGGATTTGAAGGGAAGCACGTTGAAGGTATTATTGAGAATAATGTTCCAATTTGTTGTGCGGAAGCAGTACGTGTTGCATCTACTAATGAATTATCAAAATGTTCATCGTTTTTAAGTAAATCTAAATGTTGGCATGCTTCGCGAAATGATTCGCACAATACATTTTTTACGGTTCTCAAATGCTGAAACGATGTTGGACCACGAACACTTATCAAAAGCAAACGCAAATAATAGCGTTCTACATTTCTGCGTAATGCATTTGGATGTTCAAATACTACTAGTTCTATTTTTCGATGTTCAAATTGTTTTCAGGAGGTGATCAAAGTGTAGTAATGTGCGGAACTTCGGAATACAGTATTTTTTTAGCAAATTCATCATTTCGACTCAAAGCAAAAAAAGCAGTTAATGTTGTTTCTGGTGGCTGTGCTGCTCGTGCGGCAACACTTTTTGTGGTAAAATATACTCGTTGTCCGTTTTCTAAATGAACGACCAAATGCACTACTGTGGGGTATCTCTCATGAATTTGAAAAGTGAATATGCGCTCTACTGCTTCATTGCTGCTGATGTATCTTCCCATTTGATATTGCTTAATTTCATCTAAATTATTTGCCGGTGCTACTCCGAAAACGGCCATATCGCTTCCTTTATTTGTATTTTTTCAAATGTATTTTATTGGTTTAACAGAATTGCAATATAATACATTTATATGAGCTTTGTATATTTTGATAATAAAGGTGAATATGCTACTATGAAACGGTTATCAATTGCAACGTTAGTATTTAGTACTTGCATTATTATTGATCTTTCATCGTTGCCTATAATCGTTTCAGGAATTAATTGTCTGGGATACCTTTTAGAGCATTTACCATCGATCATACATAACGAATTTATGGTTACCATATTTAGAGTAACAATTTGGAAAAGTTCTGGATCATCTGTTGAGTCGGGTATTTCTGCAGATATAATGTTGTCGATTTCATTTGACTGAATTTTATCCATGCACCATATAAGAATATGAGCACGTGGCAGTCCTCGCTTTTGCCATTCAATTGAGTACATCCAACATCGAACAGAGCCAAAAACGTTGTGTTTTACAATAATATCAATCAAAGATTTTACGTTCTGTTTAAACACTCGTGCAATGATGTCATGTCGATTAGTAGGAGATTGTCCTGGCAATAAGCAATTTTTAATTTCCGTCCAATTCGGATTGCATGTGAATGTGATGAATAAATCGGGACGTCACATTTACGTTGTCATCGTTATTAATTGCATCTCGGAGATGGATGTATTCTTCTGATCGCAATTGTCGTTGATTTAGCCGAATGAACAATAACCACTCTGTTTCTATTTTTGCATACATGTCCACTACGAACACTCAGACAAAAATTGAAATTTAAAATTAAATATAAAATTTTGAATTCAAAAACACTGCTTCATGAGTAAGAACAAGCAAAACATTTTATAACTAAAACCACCTCTATTTAAATTGAAACGAAACCTTTGAAATGTGAATCTATTATATCAAAAAAATAAATGTATTAGAAACGATTTAGTTTCAAATTATATCGCATTCAAACTAAAACTTAGAATTTTAAAATTATATACAATTCGTTTTGGTAATTTTTATTTCAAAATATTTGTCAACATTTATAGAAACAGCTGTTTCCTCAAAATTGTGCAAAACTACATTACATAAATTTCAAACTTGTTAAGCCAGTGATATAATTCGCTAAATCGGTATGTTCTTGTGTTATACTATAGGTATACACAAGATGTGAGTTTTTACAGTTTAGTCGTTGCAACCTGATAAGTAGACCAACTTTTTATCAGTACGAAACCAACCTGCCAAGAAGGAACTTGAGGAGGTTCTCATTTTGTAAGGGATTTTTCAAATTGTACTGAAAATCGAAACCAAATTGTACTAATTTAGACGAAATTGTACTTATTTTTTTTTCTGTTACATATTTAAATAAAACTAAAAAATATATTATAATGTTTATAATAATGTTTATTTATAAAAAACTTCAATTATTTTATCAATTCAATTGCATAAATTAAATTAATTTTATGTAAATATTAAATACACATAAGTAAATTAAATAAATTATAAACTTGGAATATACTAAAATATGGCAATATTAACATTTCAAATATTAATATTTAAAAGATGAATATTAATAAATTATTTAAAATTAAAAAAAGACTAAATACATATTAATAAATAAAAAATCACATATTTATATAAAAGAATATTCAAAGCCTCATTAAGCACAACGAGCTTGAGGAATAGTTGTTAAAAAATAACATTATTCCAAAAGTTCATCATGCTGTAGTGGTGCGTTCTGTAAATTGGTTTTTAGAAGTTCTTTTGGTGTTTTAAAACTATGGCAAGATTCCGATTTTATCAGGTCTTTAGTTTGGATTAATGCAGAACATGTTTCAATTTGCAAACGATTTCGACATTTAGTCTTTATAAGGTTTTGATATGAAAATATTCTTTCCACATTGGCTGATGAATGAGGTATTGATAGCACACCTTGTACAATTCTATAAATATTACTAAACATCGGTTCATTTAACTCATTTTTAATTGTAGATACTTCTGCCCAGAACTCAGAAATGGATGAGTTTTTTAATTTTTTCAGTTTTTCGCAATCAGCCAATGCCCGACACTCATTATTTATTAATTCAATCTGTTTCAGTTCATCGTCAGGAAAACACTTGATTATTAAAGGCAAAATTGAATTTGTTTCACCTGAAATTACATATTCGGGTGAGAACTTTGGCAGGAAATTTAAAATTTCATCATTCAAATTTATTTTTTTCGTAAATTATCACAAAAAGGTATGTAGAACAGTTTAACGGTGTTTTTAAAATTTACCGTGTGATTCTGACGTATAGTCACAGAGCTCTTAACTGCAATATTTCGCATAACTAAGAGATTTCTCTTACTTAAGACTTTTTTGCGATTCTGCACATACTGATAAGTTAAGAGGTTCTCTTAAAAACCTCTTAGCTTAATACCTACCAAATAGATGGTCTTAAACATCATAACTGATAGAATATTTATTATGTTGTATGAAAACTAATAAAAATGACGATTATGTAAATAAATAATTCATTAAATTATATTTTACAATACACAAACTGAATTTTAGATGTGATATTTTTATAAAAAAATAATTATTCGGACAACATCATTTCGGGTAGAAGTAAATATTTTGTTGTTGTTTATTTTCTTTTAACATACAATTAATTTTTTGCCTAATTATTTTTTTTTCTAACTTATTACAAAAATATGAATATTTAAACATTATTTTTCACAAAAATATGTCGTATTTTATCGTTTATTTAACAATAAAATACAATTTCAATGGCTCGCATTAATAAAAATCACAATTGACAGGCCTCCAAAAATATTTGGAGATTTTTAATAGAAATTTTAAGAGTAGTACTAACAGACGTATGTGAAGCTGGCCCGAAAATCATCCCGAAAAACGCCTTTACAATTTATTTGTGTTTCTCTGCTAAATTCATTAAAAGACTCTTCAGCCCGAAAAATTAAAAAATATATGGAGAAAATCAAATTCCATCCCGAAAAAATTAAAAACATTCTCACGTACACAAAACAAAATTTAAGTTGAAAATCTATTACAAGAATAGATTTACCACACTTTAAATTAACAAATTTAAAAAAACAATTCCCTCAAATACAATAGAATGAACATTTTTCAATGACCTTAATGCTTCGGTTCACAGAGTTTGGCAGATATAACGGTATATTCATTATTAATGCCCTGACCGCTAGCATTAAGCACACAAATGTTCATTACGTTACAGCGGGGATGAGAGGCCTCCACAGCTGATTTAATATTCGCATCTCTTAGTCATCAGAATTATGCTCATATATCACCATAAATTTCTCCGTTCACAGAGTTTGGCAGATATAACGGTATGTTCGTAATTAATACCCTGACCATCAGCATTAAGCACACAAATGTTCATTACTGAGTGATACTTTATCGAAAAACAAAAAAGAGATAAACAATTTATTCTAGTAGTGTGCGATCGCAATATAGAAAGCAAAATTGAAAAGTGAAACGACAAGCATTTTTGTTTTAGGAAAAAGAGATATAATATTCGATAAATATCGAAAAAAGTGATGTTACAACATCCCACCCCAGATTATACTCCATAATATTTTATTCATTTTGTTTTATTCATCGTTTTGTTTATAATTCGATTTTATATAATTTATATTTTGATACACTCGATCACGGTTTTCTTCTACTCTTTTATTGAAACTAGTTTGTGATTTCATTTCTTCTATTGTGTTCTGTATACTCATTTCCTGTGAAATAAGTCTATTGTTGAGGTTCACTAGATTTCTAAGTATGTCCTGTAAAACGAGATTCAGTTTCAACTGTTTCTGCTCTGATTGCCGTGCATAAGACTGTGTCCGAATTGTGTGATAAATATTTTCTAGCACAAATATTACGCAGCTGCGACATAAAATTTTTGTTCGTGAATCCGAAATGAAAAAATTGAAATGAAAATAAAAAAATTTAAGGACATTTTTGAGATGTAGATTTTTGTTTAAATTTTATTTTCGAGAGAACAGAATAAACCAAGACAAAAAAATTTAATGATTTAATTTAAAATAAGGGTTTAAATTAAAAATTAAAATCTATTGTGCAGTAGTTTGAATCCAGAAACCAAAATTGTGTGTAGCATAGCTGATTAAATATACAGTGATGTGGAAAGTTTTTGAAATTCCGTTTTCGTTATACATAATACGAAAAGAGAGTTCCTTAACCGTTTGAGCCCCAGGGGGTATAGAAAAAACTCTGTCAAAGAATCCCAAACAACGCAACCGCGCCTTCTTTAAATGAAAGAAGAAGATGAAGTTAATGGGATGAAAAGGCAATCTATTGAGACAAACCTATTGTAAAATGTACTGTTTACATTAAAAGGAGCTGTGTAATGTACTTGCTTCAATAAATCTGAGCGCGTGACTTCGACAATCCGCATCGCACCGTCAGTTGTCGACTATGTTCGACGTGTGCTGAACTGGGACAAACTGTTCTACAGCCGATGTGTCCCGATTAAGCGGAATCGACTGTATCCATATTGCATTTTATATCTAACAGAAATCAGCAGGCCCCTTATCCCCATTGTATCGTAATGAGAATTTGTGTATTTAATGCTGATGGTCAATGCATTAAACACGCATATACCGTTATATCTGCCAAACTCTGTGAACGGAGAAATTTATGGTGATATATGGGCATATTTCTGATAACTTAGAGATGTGAATATTAAATCAGCTGTGGAGGCCCTTCATCCCCGCTGTAATGTAATGAACATTTGTGTGCTTAATGCTAACGGTCAGGGCATTAATTAGGAATATACCATTATATCTGCCAAACTCTGTGAACGGAGAAATTTATGGTGATATGAGCATAATTCTGATGACTAAGAGATGCGAATATTAAATCAGCTGTGGAGACACCTCATCCCCGCTGTAACGTAATGAACATTTGTGTGCTTAATGCTAGTGGTCAGGGCATTAATTAGGGATATACCGTTATATCTGCCAAACTGTGTGAACGGAGAAATTTATGGTGATATATGAGCATAGTTCTGATGACTAAGAGATGCGAATATTAAATCAGCTGTAAAGGCCCCTCATCCCCGCTGTAACGTAATGAACATTTGCGGGCTTAATGCTGATGGTCAGGGCATTAATTAGGAATATACCGTTATATCTGCCAAACTCTGTGAACGGAGAAATTTATGGTGATATATGAGCATAATTCTGATGATTAAGAGATGCGAATATTAAATCAGCTGTGGAGGCCTCTCATCCCCGCTGTAACGTAATGAACATTTGTGTGCTTAATTCTGATGGTCAGGGCATTAATTAGGAATATACCGTTATATCTGCCAAACTCTGTGAACGGAGAAATTTATGGTGATATATGGGCATAGTTCTGATAACTTAGAGATGCGAATATTAAATCAGCTGTGGAGGCCCCTCATCCCCGCTGTAATGTAATGAACATTTGTGTGCTTAATGCTAGCGGTCAGGGCATTAATAATGAATATACCGTTATATCTGCCAACCTCTGTGATCGGAGAGATTTATGGTGATATATGAGCATAATTCTGATAACTTAGAGATGCGAATATTAAATCAGCTGTGGAGGCCCCTCATCCCCGCTGTAATGTAATGAACATTTGTGTGCTTAATGCTAGCGGTCAGGGCATTAATTAGGAATATACCGTTATATCTGCCAAACTCTGTGAACGCAGAAATTTATGGTGATATATGAGCATAACTCTGATGACTAAGAGATGCGAATATTAAATCAGCTGTGGAGGCCCCTCATCCCCGCTGTTACGTAATGAACATTTGTGTGCTTAATGCTGATGGTCAGGGCATTAATAAGGAATATACCGTTATATCTGCCAAACTCTGTGAACGGAGAAATTTATGGTGATATATGAGCATAATTCTGATGACTAAGAGATGCGAATATTAAATCAGCTGTGGAGGCCCCTCATCCCCGCTGTAACGTAATGAACATTTGTGTGCTTAATGCTAGCGGTCAGGGCATTAATAATGAATATACCGTTATATCTGCCAAACTCTGTGAACCGAAGCATTAAGGTCATTGAAAAATTTTCACTCTATTGTATTTGAGGGAATTGTTTTTATAAATTTGTTAATTTAAAGTGTGGTAAATCTATTCTTGTAATAGATTTTCATATTAAGTTTTGTTTTGTGTACGTGAGATTGTTTTTAATTTTTACGGGATGGAATTTCATTTTCTCCATATATTTTTTAATTTTTCGGGCTGAAGAGTCTTTTAATGAATTTAGCAGAGAAACACACCTAAATTGTAAAGGCGTTTTTCGGGATGATTTTCGGGCCAGCTTCACATACGTTACTAACAGAATACTAATTCCTCTTACAAAAGATCCTCTTACAAAAATCTATTAACGAAAAACCTCTGTTAGCCTCAATAGTCTTAACATCAGAATCGCACGGTTAATATTAAGTCATCTGATAAGTTTTTTTGTATATAGTAAATTTCAGCGTCGGTACCACAATATATTTGATCGGTAGGAATGTGGTTTTCTTGTAAATTATTATTGGAGATATCGGTTTCGTCTAAAAAATTTTTAGAAACAAAATTTTTGCAAAATTGTCGAAATAAGTACATATTTCATACGAGGAATAATTACATGTATCCTTGCATGCTCCGACTGCATTTCTAAATTAATATCATTAATTATTTTTAAGGCGTATGATAAAAATAAAAAATGTAAATGAATTACATGATCATTTAAATTTGTAGAAATAAAAGATATGTTTTCATTTCCGTAAGTATTTTCGAATTCTACTAGGCTAAAATACGCTTGGAATGCGGTCCACTGCTCGATTACTCGATCAATTGCAGCCTGTAATTTTAAAATTATTTTAATTTAGAATTAAAACAGATTTTGATTAATATTTATTCATAATATTACCTGACGTGATAACCAGCGTGTTGCAGCAAATTTTAAAACGGCTGAAAATCTTTGAAATCTTCTTTTCTGTTGGGACTGTGGCAAAAATGATGATTTATTTCCCGTAACAATTTATCAATAGTGTGTGGTAGAACCGATGCTGCAGCTATTGATACTAGATTTAAATTGTGGCAAACACAGCCGTTTACGATTAATTTAGGGACAAGTTCCTTCATCTTGGCTTGTACCCCATTGTGCTTGCCCATCATTACAGCGCAGTTGTCCGCTGTGAACCCTAATAAATTTTTTATAGGGATATTAGTTTCCTTTAAAATGTTTATTAAGGCGTGGAAAATTCCTTAAGCCAAACCATCCGTAATAGGTATCAGACTTAAAAACCTATCATTGCATTGTTGGTCAAATAAACGAATAATGACGGAAAGATTTTTTGCCATTGTGCTATCAGTGTTTTCATCTATAACGATGGAAAAGTACTGCCGTCGTGCTATGGCTGAGACAAGTTATCTGTTGTATGGCGCTGTTAGATTTTTAATTATTTTTTGACCTTTGTGGCGGTTGAAATTCATTTTTTTACGGTTTTTGAATCCGGAATATTAGCTTTTAAAAGCAAATTAAGGTGGTCTAGGACTGCAAATGACAAATTGTGTTCCGCCACAAATAATCCAAGAGAAATTTCCAATTTTTTTTGCTCCGTCTGAAACAATTTCGATCCCTTTCTCCAACACGTTTTCAATTCTGGGGGTATCATTTGCGCTTTGCCATGCTTTTTTGTGTGAAGTGCTGGAAGCGTGGCGCTCAAGATGCGTTTTACCACCTACAATAGCAATATTACACAATATACACTTCTTTCCCTGCCTTGAACTATCTTGAATCAGCCATTTATATTTAGTTTTCCATTCATCTCTAAAACAAATTGTATATTTTTTCTTCTTATCTGCTGGCTCTTCATCTGATGAGATGCATTCCCTTTTTAAATAATATAACATTTACTAAAAGAAATCAAATATACAAGACTACATGTAAACTTACTCTAAAATTTCTGGTGCATCTTAAGGTATTAATGCCACCGGGGATGACGATGTTGTTGTTGATGGTGAGACTAAATTTTCAAGCACACGATTTTCCGTTTTATCTGCCACTTTTCTAATTAATCACCTATCGATTTTTAGTATTTTAATCAATAATAAAACACAAAGAGGAATTAATTTAAACTGTTACAATTTTCAGGGCACTTAAAAATGTTCCATACTATGTACTACCACAAGTAAATTATTCATAAAAGTTATGAACCGTACGCTCCGAATTTTATTTGATAAAAATTACACCTTATTTTAAATTAGACTATGATTTTTTTCTGTTTAAGTTTTTAATTTTAGCAAATTTACAACAATAAAAAGTATGTATATTGAAAGTAATTATAAATCTATATATGTATAAATAATAATAATTGTATTTACCTGTCCATTTTATTTGAAATAATTTTATATAATCCAGACACACTAGCAAACTAACCACAACAGTTTCGAACAGAAGGAAGAAGGAACTGTCTAATATTTAAATTCACAAAATAACTTTGTTGTTTGTTCGTATTATTTTAAAATCACATTGATTTTTTTTTTGTAAAGTACCTCTTTCTCTCTCTCTGGCACTATATCCCATTCAAGGGATTTGGCCGCCTCAAATGAGGTTTCATAATCATATTTTCATTTCGGATAATGAGTGATTAATTCATTGATCCTAAACCAGCCGTGAAATTTTTTCCTTGTCACCACCGGGAATCGAACCCGGGACCTCCGGTCGCTGGAGCAAGCATGCTAACCACTTTGCCACCGGGGCGGCTTTGTACAGTACCGCTTTGCTGTATTATACGTACAATTAAAAATGTTCATAGAACTACCAGTGTAAGCATTTTTAAATGGAAAAATTCATTTGTCAGCATTTTAAAATGGAAGAGTTTTTTTTATTATTTTGGTTTAATTCAGCAAACATTTCAGCAATTTAATTTAAAATTATTTTCTATTTTCAAATTGTATCGAATTCGGCTGAATTGTACTTAAGTACTTTTAGGAAATAATTGTATTGAAAAAAGTACAATTGTATCGAAAATTCCAACACTGTTACATAATGACCCTGGGGTTCAAAATGGAGGGGGAGTTAATTTTCTACTTTTTGTGGTAAATATTTATTATAAATACATGAAGAAACACATTTTCTTTGGTTTTTGATGACTTGAATAGGAGGGGAAATACAAAATTTTTTACTTTTTTCAAACCGCATGTGAAAACGTAGTTTATTGTATTGAACATATTTGAATTGAAATTTACTCCATTTAGATTCATATGCGATCAACGTATTCATATCATTAATGTTGCATTTTAAATTTAAAAGAAAAGAAAACACTATTAAAATTAAACTTTTAAATTAAAAACCTCAGCAATATATTTCTATATGTTAACCGATTTAAAATAAAAATTAATATCTCTAATTTAAAGTTGATCTGTTTTGAAATCTATATTTTAATTTTAAAAAACAACAAATACGATTTTAAAATGATCATTTACAAATCAAAATATTTCGTTGTTGCTTGGAAAACGTATATGACATTTTTTAAAACGAAACGTTTTTTTTTATTTTTAAATTGTTTTTTCTCTGAGTGATACTGATGATATAATTGGCGACATTTTAAAATGTGATTGTCTTGATTTTCGCGAATCATTAATCTGTATGCATGCAATTTAACTTTTTGTTTGTTATTGCACCTGTGTAATTGATAGAACAAAATATAAATTCTTTGTAATTTTTCTAAGTTTTAAATGCAATTATTTATTTTGAAAATAGATATTTACCAGTTGTAGGACTAATCATTTTCAGTTGGTAGTGATACCTATCCTCTTCTTGCCAGAACAATATTGGGTATTGAACGGCGTCATAAGATCTGTGAATGTCAGGTACACGTTGCAATTTATCAGTTCGACTTTGTAAAATGATGTCTCTGGTTTCGAATTGATCGCCAACAATGACAATGGTGACTTCATTTATTGTTGGAGCATTGAATCATTTGGAATGCTCACTAACCAATGTTTTATCAGCTCTTATAACTATTGGATGTATGCATTAAAACCCCCGGATTTGATACTAGTTGTCATTACTTGTGTTTGCGTTATAGTACATCATGAACATATATGTCTTTTGAAAGCCCTATTCAATACCTGTCAAAATCAGCTAAAATTTTTTTTTTGTTTGTGCACATCCAACCGATTTCAACGATGGAAAATTTATCAAATTTGCGAAAAAAAACAGCATTTGACTCAATTTTCACAAACAAAACTGCAGCTGCAAGTCATCGTTTGCTCGTGGATTGGTGTGGTGAGCATGTTCTTGCACAAACACAGTGCTTTGAGTGGTTTAGTCGTTCAAAAGTGGTGATTTTGACATCAACGACAAAGAGCATCCTGGTTAGCCGAAAAAGTTTGAGGATGAAGAATTGGAGGCATTACTCGATCAAGATTCATGTTAAACGCAAGAAGAACTTGCAGAATCATTGGGAATTGATCAAGCAACAATTTCCAGATGTTTGAAAGCCTTGGGATTCATCCAAAAGATGGGAAATTGGTTGCCATAAGAGTTGAAGCCAAGAGACGGGGAAAGACGATTTTAGCACGCGTGAAAGTGACATCATTTGTCTAGATCCTTCTATTTGTGCTGTGCGTTCCTCTGGTGTTTGTTGTGACCGTTATGCACGTACGTGCGGTGTTTTGAATAAATCTGTTTGTAATTCACACAATGGGCGTAGTTTTGTTTTCTTAAAAATATATCTTTTTAATAATTTTAATTCAATGCACTTACATGTGGTTTTTAAACAATTGAACTGTTTTTTATGTGAAAAAATTAACTATGGATGATGATTTGTTTTGAGTTCCAGTTAGCGTAAATTTTTATCAAAGTCAGATCACTAGTTCTTAAGATGGCAATCTTTTATGGATGCTAGCACTTTTGGAGAACTGATTTCAACTAAACCTAAACTCAAAAAAATAATCGATGCGATTTTTACTTAACCTGTTAAGTAAATTTAAAATTGTAAGACTAACATAATATTTTACATTATTTACCCATGTTCAGTACAAATTTTATAAGTTCTCTTTACTTAGCAAAGGTCAAAATAACATTTTTTAAAATGTAAAAACAATTTGTCAAAATAAAACGAAACAAAACCTTTTAAATAGTTAGAAGAACTTAATCATATGTAAAAAATCATGTACATCAAAAAATCGTCATTATATTCTTATACTTATTGTTAACAAGTAAAATTTACTTAGACAATGTAAAATACATTTTGAACCAAAATTTACATTTGCAAGGTAAAGGTTGCAAACTAGTGTGTTAAATTTACATCGACGATATTTAACAATTATTATTGCATTTTTGATATAATTCGCTATAGGTCAGTTGATGTAAACATCATTTAAATTCATGAAGTTTCAAACGATATGTTCGTAGTTTGATAACTATATAATCTGATCTGATGATGAGAATATCGAATCTTTTAATTAAAAGATTCAAAATTTGTATCTCACTGGTTTTGAAAATGTGAGACCTCATCTCGATGTGATAACAAATATTTTGTTATCATGCAAAAAAAATCACGATTTTATTTTTTATTAAGCAAAATGTAAATTTTACTTAAATTAAACTTAATTCAACATTTTCATTTTACGTATTCTACATTTTCGTTTTCTTTCATCCAATAAGTTGAACCAACAAAATGCGAAGTAAATATTACATGCAACGAAATAATTTTATTATAAAATATTCTTACAAAGCATGAAGTTAATTTCACATTTCAAAATTTGTGAAATTTACTTTGCGCTATACTTAGGCTCAATTTCAACAGCGATTTTAAGTTAAATTTACTTATAATTTTTGTAGACTTCACCCTATTATTTTTTTCAGTGATATACAGACACCATCCATAGAACATTATTTTAATTCAAAAAATGCAATTTCATTATTCATCAAAATCGGTGCAGTATAGTTTTGGACTCTTATGAAGGCTACTACTTCCGGTCGATTGTGACAAAATTTACTGCGATGCAGTAGTTCTTGAGTTTATTGGTTACGAACAAACACCCTTCTTTTATATATTTATATAGAGATATAATTGTTACAAAGATTATTTATCGAAATATTCGTGTGAGTCACTATATAAATCCCATTTTGGAAATCCCACAGGTTTCTAATTTTGTCGAGTTATATTTGATTGTGCAATTTGTGCATCTAACGTTAAAATTTGGGCATAATGTGTTTTTGGAGATAATGTGGGATTTCTGCGACGTGAATATCGTACCAGAAATCCCATAGATCCGTTTAATCATTAAAGCATAATATCGACCGCTTCGTGACAATAACTCCTATCTGCAAAAACTGAATTGTCCATGAAATCCATAAAACGTCGTTGTCATTCTATATGTTTCCTGTGGTTTTGATGATTTCAATTCCATTTAATTTGCTTTTCTTGTAATGTAAACTTATTTTAATTATTTGTAAGCCTGCGTCTAATCTTGCGTCAGCCTTTCTTATCAAAAGCTTATTTTCACAAAAATGTCATTTGCTTTATTTTAATTGTGCATTCCAAAAACGATTTAGTTCTCCTAAAGCATTGGTCACGATTTTTCCTAGAACGGGTACATATTCAAATTTTCTTGCGTTATGTACAAAATCTGTTGAAGTAGATCAACTATGGCAGAAAATATCATCATAATTTTCAAAAATTATCTGGCTGGCCTCAACTCATAATTTTCTGCGTTTTGGATCAACGGACAAAATCCACTTTTCATCGCCCCGTAATGATTTTGTGCAAACAATCCTTTCTTTTATACGGAGAAAGCAAATTCATGCAGATGTGAAATCTTCGGTTTTTGTTTTCTTCATAGTCCTTCCTTCTATATTTTTCCCATTGCATCCAATTGAAGTGATATTGCTTGGTGAGTAACTCCTAACTATTCCGCAAGCCCTTTTTGAGTTTGACACGGATTTTCATCCAGTACTTTAAGTTTTTCTTCAAACCACGGACGGATCAGAAAAAGTCGGCTTTAGTTTTTTGTGTTAAAATTACTGTTATTTGATTTTAAAATATATTCCTATACGACAGAGTTTGGGCATGCAGACATAATATCGAGATTAATCAATAAAACGTCACGATCAGATGATGATTTTTTGATAGCTTCCATTATTTTACAAATTGTAACTATTGCAGAGCTTCTGATTACCTCATTAGTGCTACATCAAAAGATTAGCTACTCCAAGCAACTATCAATTCAGAGCATAAACAAATCATCATCAGAATTAAAATTTATGTGCGAACATATTCAAATAAAACTGAAATAATTTTCATTTAACTGCACAAATGAACATACCTACATACTGAAAGCTTACATCATGTAGAGTATTACGTAATCCAAAAGCTTTTCCATGTTCATAAAACAAATCATCATAATGTTATCATCAAGTTTGAATAGATTATTGTGCGAGATTAAACTATGTTTTCCGCTTTTATAGAAACACATCTAAACGAGAAACTGATCTATGTAAGAGGAAAAATTGAAAATTATCGTAGCAGGACATTGGTTTCCCATTGTAATGACTCGTCCAACAAATGTACCAACGTACAGAGTTAAAAAAACAAAACATTTATAATCCTAGATGATCAACCTCCATGCAATGAAACACAACATGTAAGTCCAGACGAGTTAAGTATATGTGGATAGTCGTGCAAAGATACGGGGTACGAGTAGAGAGATACTACCATATCCCGGTCATGTTATTTTTATATGGTTTTGTTCTATACATGATTAAAATTTTCATGGAACATGACATATGAAAATTAATTTTCCCTATTTTATTTATTTATATTGAAATTTTTTTTTGTCTAGTTTTTACGAGTCAACCCAAAAAGTGAATAATAAAATGAACGGATGTAAATACGGTTATGTAGCGTGGCTGGAGATTTTCTTTCCAAATTATTTATATTATTCCATTTATCTTTAATTTTCATTATGGCTTCGACATTTCAACACCTTTATGTGTTGAAGGCTAGACTGCGGTTTGAAGCTATATCAAATCGAAATTAATGATAATAGCAGATGGTTGATGACCACTGCGATGTATGAATGTAACGAACAATTTACAAATTTAAATATATTTTTTTGTTGTTGCTACTTCTCTAGATCAAAAATAATGCAATTTTTAGCCATATTTTTATACATATTTTATCCATATGTATACTGGATAATGTAATGGAAAGTAAAATTTAAATTAAAAATGTTATTATGTACCGAGCAAGAAGATTTTGATAGCGCACAGATGATGAGAAGCCAAGGAAAATAGTTAGTAGACATTTTTTTAAAAATATATTTTTATAAAAATTTTAATTAAAAGTTGCGGTAATAAAGTTTTTATGACTGATTTACTTCGGTATAGGAATATTTTTTTATGGTAGGTATTTGACTGCAAAATCGTTATAATTTTATGTACTAAATTTTTAAAGGCATCAGTGAAGATAACACAATTTGCAAATTACACTAGAACTCTGAAGGCAAAATGGGGGATTGATAAGCGTATTGTTAAGCTCGGAAAACAATTTATAGTGATAAAGAAAGAAGTGAGCAATTATAAATTGATGTGCAAAACTGCAAACTGAGGTATCTGAAAAATAGAAAAATTATCAAAAGAAGAAAGTGTTTTATTTTTGTTTATACCACAAAAGGTTTTCAGAGACGGGGTCGGCGATTGATCGTCGTCGAGGAAAGACGTGTTTTTGTCTCTCCTCGAAATAAATAAATAATTTAATTTAAATGTGTTATAGATAACTTATAAATAACTAATAATTATATATGTGTGAAACAAATATTAATAATAATGTTATAATAATTTGTGTGAATTGATAAGTAAAGTGAAAAGTTTTACATATTGTATATTTATATAAATTTGTGTATGGTGTGCTTGACTGCTTGCATTGGTATAGAATATGTATACGTAACAAGTTTCACTTATATGTACATATTTTGATACCGTTGCTTGAATGCATCATACGCGTTGTATGTAGACCTCCAATATGTATGACTTTTTTGATTCCAAGAGATGCATAAATAAGATAAGTGTTATTCATTTATTCATTAACACATATTTTAATTATTAATACATACTTTTTCCAAATTTATTTTAAGTATATAAACATTTTAACTGTATTTTATAACCCATAAAGGTGTAGAGTACTAGTATTCTCATCTAGTGGGTCATTCGAGTATTGTTTGCGCGAGAAAGGGATTTTTAATTCCGTTGTTCTTTTTTTGTTATACTTGCTTAACAATTTCTGTTGTTGTTTTGCTACGTTTATTTTTCGTTTTATATTTGCTGGTAATTTTGAATTCTACCTTTTGTTTCATATAACTCGTACATTATATACATATTTTGCATGTAGATTAGTATTGGAGGTAAATAGCGGGATATACATTTCAATAACCACCGAAAACGTGGTTTAGCGATGTATATATAGCTAATTATATGCTTTTAGCTTTGCCTTTGTTAGCCGTTGGGTATGAATGTATGTATTGGTTTGGTTGCTAAGAAACAGTTTACAAAATCAGGGAAGTTTTTGTTTTCATTTCATTTTATTTATGTCATTCTTTTATTCTAAAAAATTTAAGTATATAAGCGCTAGGTAACTGTATTTTATAACACATAAAGGTGTAAAATACTAGTATTTTCATGTAGTGGGTTATTGCGAGTATTGTTTGGGCGAGAAAGGGTTTTTTTCAATTCTGTTTTGCTTAACTCAATTTTTGTTGTGGTTTTTGCGAGTAAGCATGTTTGATGATCGACGATTATTTTTTCGTTTTTTCTGAATATGGTAACCTTTTGTTTTCTTTTATATACATATTTACTTGTACATTTTGTACATTATATTTTGCATAGAGATTAGTATTGGAGATGTATAGCGGAATATACATTTCAATAATCACATAAATAATGTGGTTTTGTGATGTATATACATATGTAGCTTGTTATTCGCTTTTGGCTGGCTCAAAACCAAAACCAACAACAATTCTCAATCATAGAATATGATTGTGTTTGGTTTTGGCTGGTAAGATTGGGTATGTATGTATTGATTACATACGAACAAAATACAAGATCAGGGGAGTTTTTGTTTTCATTTTGTTTTATTTATATCATTAGATAGGTGTTATATATTTTCTTTTTGTGCTTGGGTGTGTAAATGTTTTACTATATGAAAAAACGATTGAACATGGATTTTTGTTGTTGTTTTTCAACCGAATGCGCTATTTTATTCTAAATAATACGCATTTTTGGCTTTTTCATTGTTTTATTTTGTATGGTCAATTTACACATGGGCGGCGAGGATGTGTTGGACCGGTATTGCAATAAATTTTCTTTGATATTTATGGTAGAGTATTTTGAATTGGTTTCGTTCATAATGAACATTATGTTTCTCAACTTACGGAAGGTTGTATTCATATAATATGCTCTTGCGTTATCTATATTAAGCTATTTTTGGCTATCTCAAATTGTTTTGTTTGATTAGGAGTTGATGCAGTTATCAATTATTACTATATAAGAAGGCAAATTTGCAGTTTTACATAGAACCCTTGTCTGAGGTTTAGATTTGTATGGTATGTCGAAATTAGTCTCTGCTAAATATTATATGTGTTTTTGTTGAGGTTTGCCGTCAATTGCGCTGGAGTGGAATCATTTTTGAAATTTTAGGGTGATCAGTCATATGATGAAATTTTGAGCTGAATAGGATTACCACGATACGTTTATAATGTGTCATGGATTCAACACGGCTTTGTGAGGCATTGATGTTGTTGATTGGTGATGTTAGCGGAGGATCGCATGGTTACCGTGTATTTTGATTCGGAAATGACTTTATGGGTTGCAGTATGTTTGGTTTTCATTTTAGAAAAGCGGGTATCGAACACTTCTTTGTAAACGTTACATATGTTTCTTGGTACATTTAGCTATGATTATTTATAAAATTTGATTTTGAGATTGACTAATTTTACTAATGCTCCTTCATCCGGTTTTATTCAGCGTTTGAGTATTAAAATTCTAATTAAATTTAAAAGTCAAAAGAGCAGACAAGGTGAACAAATAAGGCTATTTACCTTGGTTTAGAATAATATTTAATCATTGTTAATACTAATGAAATTTTAAAATAATTATAGTTTAGATTTAGATTAATCACATTACAGTTCAGATATAATATTTATAATAAACATTATAATACAAATAAAAGGGAAGTCAGCTAATTTAATCTTATTCTTAATCTTTATTATATAATATGAATGTTGAATAATTATATTATTAGTATTCCAGGTTGTGTACTATATCTACAAATCTCCTCCAGGTTGATGTATTGGGTTGTAGCAAATAACCACTATTATATTAATGCTAGTTTTTAAATTAAATTAAATTTAGAATTAAGTTTATAATATGTTATTGTATGATAGAAAGTATACTTATACTTGGTAAAATAATTAAGCTAATTTATGATGGGTGCTGATTAATGACAAATATTCGGATGTGATAATGTTTTAAAAATGGGTTGGAATAATTAAATTAATTTAATCCGGTTTTAGGAAAGGATTCCGGAATTAATTGTATCTATGCATCTCAATTTACTAACAAATTTAAATTCTAAGACATTGGTGTTTTGGAAACAATTTTGTTGGCTACACTTTCGAATATTGTAAAGTGAAATGGTAGTTATTAATCTTAAGTTAATTTACAGGAAAATTTCGGAAGGCGACACGGTTAATAACTATTTAAATTTAGTATTTAGTTATAATAAGTTATTATAAGTTAGACAGTTTACTTATTCTTGGTAAAGCAGTTAATCTATTTTAAAGTAGTGCTGGTTAGTTACGGATACTCTGGGTGTTAGTGTTTAAATCTGGTTTATAACAATAATAAAACTAAATTAAATATTTATTGTTAAGGAAAGAATTCCGGAATCAATAGTTCTTTCTAATAATAAATTCTAACAATTTATTGACTCTAGGAGATAAGCATTCTGGAAGCAGTTTTGATGGCTATACTTAACTAAAATATTTCAAAATAATAATTAATTTCTGATGTGTTCCAAAGGGAAGCTGACACAATTTGAAAGTAGTTTTAGAACTGTGTTGTCTTGTGATGTTAAACTTACTAACTATCGGATATTTCTAGGTGTCTGTAATCGGGCCAGGTCTGTCACATCTAAAGTACCTTTCCCATCCTCTTGTTGTATATAAAGCAGGTGTATGATTGGCACGGCAGTAACTGGGAGTTCCTGCTTTAAACTTGGTCGTGCATTGAAATCAAAACAAAATTTATTAATCCTACTTTAATTAATGATGAATTGATATTTCAGATTTAGAGACAGAATAATAATATAATTCTTAGTGTAGGTTTATTTTAGTTAGGTGCTGATTCCCAGAAGAAATTGTTGATGACCATTAAAACTTTTATCCTTTGTATTGTCCTGTGCTGTACGATCCCAACCTATCGGCTATTTCTAGGTGTCTGTAACCGGGCTGATTCACTCCCATCCAATTAACCTATCTAATCCCTCGGTTTTGTTATATGTAAAAAGAGTGTGCGGTGGGCCCGGCGTCAACCGGGAGATCTTGTCTAAGAACTTGGTCGTGCATTCAAAATCAATCAATCAATCAATCAATACCACAAAAGGTTTTCAGAGACGTGAGATACAGCTGTTCATGAATTCAAGAATTCTTTTTTCATTACAGGATCGACAGAATTATACGTTCAGGCCGATTTTCGGTGCGAATATAGCACGTAGACTGAGCCACTGAAGATTTTTGTTATTCTGTGCGATAGCTGGGAAAACTTTGTGAATTAATTCGTCTGTGGTTGCTGTGATTTTACAGAAGACACTTTCTTATTTTCAATTTTTCAATATCTAACAGTTGGCTTGAGAAATGTTCAGCAGATGCATCACTTTGTAGTTGTCACGCATATTGGTCTTCAACAGATTATATTTTTAATATAATTCATTTTCTATTTTCTTTTTTTTCGAGACTGCTTGTCACGCTTGTACCCTTAATTTAAAAAGTTCAATTTGATTTCGCGTACTGTACATCAGGTTGAAATTTAAATCAGGAGCGGTATGTTGTACCATCACTTCGAATCGAAATTCGAAAAAAGTCGAAAGGTGGTATGTTTTATCATTGTCGAAAAGCAAAAATGATACAATTTTCACATTTTCGATTCGACTTTTTTCGAATTCGATTTTTTTCGATTCGAAGTGATGGTACAACATACCGCCAGGCTTGAAATCCAAATTAAACGAAAAATAAAACAGGAAAACCGGAACGAAACACTACACCGGCGAATGCGAAAGCGGAAATAAAATGTGAGTGGATAGATTTTGAGAATATTTAGTGAGATCGGTCGTAAGCGTGCAAATAAAAAGATTAAATTTTAACTAACTTATTAATAAAATAGAAAAAATTGACCATTCGATCAATCTCATTATTAATAAGTTGTTGGGTGATAGGAGAGACAGAATAATGCCGTTGTTTAATTGGAATGACATTTTTTACGTCTATCGTGTGTTCAACCAGTATACGGATTTTGGCTCAAAATGTGTGAACGAAATGAGTGTAACCGGAAAGATATAGTAGTAGCATTTGTGTTTGTGTTAGTTTCGTGCGTATGATTATTTTACTGCATATGCAAGCCACATGTCATTTTTTTTTGTTTATTTATATAAATCCTTTGAGTGCCGACATGATTTCGGTTAATTTATTGAGGAGCACGATTGCGCTTTTTGGCACTCAAAGAGTTAACCATTGTAAACGCCATATTTTTGTGTCGTTGATGTATTTTCGAATTTTTTATATTTAACATTTTATTTTATTAAAATTTATGAAATTTAAAATAAATTTATTTAAAAAATTTTATTAAAACATATAAAATTAATTTATGATTAAAAAAATGTTAAATATAAAATATATTAGCATGTTAAATAATGACACTCCACAGCTCGAGAGCAGACGTAATGTGCTGAGAAAAGGAAATAAGCACCATAAAAATTAAACCGATATCGCGACAATTGCGTGTATTATACAAGACAATTGTGTATTATACACAGTGTACTTATTCGATTTTTTTGCTTCACTCATTTTAAATGAGTAAAGGCGCTTTCACGGTTGCATTCGTTCCGACAATCTGTCGTGACATGATCATTCCACGTTTAATCAATTATGAATTCATAGTTGACGACAAATTGTCGGAACGATTTTGCTACCATCTCATACGTAAGTATTGAATTATTTGACATTTGCGAATTATTATTTGTTAAAAAAACTAAATTTTCTTCTAATAATTATAATAAAATTTAATAATGGAAGATATTGATGTTGTCTTGCTTACGTCCGACATGATGATTGCTAGTGGAATTGTAATTTGGTATACTTGCTACCACAACCAATTAAAAGCTTTAAATCTAAAGCAAAAAAGATGATTTGGCGTCAGAGAAATGCTCAAACAACGTCAAACACAAGGTTATTATAATAATTTAATAGCTGAGATAGGGTTGAGCGATGTTGAAGCTTTTAAAAGTTTTCATCGTATGACGCCGTCACTATTTGACGAGTTGCTCCGATTAACAGGGGCACAAATTCGTAAATTCGAGGTTTTACAAGGTATCCAATAACTGCCGGAGAAAGACTCTCTTTAACAATACGGTAATCGATTATATAAAATATTAAAAAGAATAATAAATTAAGGTAGATATTTTGCTTTAGGTACCTGGCAAGTGGAGACAGTATGATGTCGATTGGTCCATATGGCTACCGCATAGGCCAGTCAACAACGTCTATGATTATTAGGGAAACAACAGCAGCTATATGGGGCGCTCTAAAACCAATGGTATTTCCAAATTTTGCAATACCGGTATGGAAAAATATTGCTTCTGAATTTAATTTAAAGTGTAATTTTCCAAATTGTTTGGAGGCTATTGATGGTAAGTACGTTATTGTTCAGGTAAACACAATATTTTATTGAAAACTGTTTCACATAGTACTATATGAACATCTTAAAATTGTCAGGCATTTGCAAATTCTAATAGCACGTGTTACAATTATAAGAATTCTCACAGCTTAGTATTGATGGCTATATCTGATGCAGATTATAAATTTATTGCTGTGGATATCGGTGCTTCAAGGCGCAATAATGATAGCGGAATTTTTAAACGTTCTGTAATCGGTGAAAGGATTATTGATCAATGTGCCTCCTTAAAAATGCCACAACCATTACCTGGTAGTACAATGACAGTGCCATATTGTTTCGTTGGTGATGAATATTTTCCATTGTTACCAAATCTAATGCGCTCCTACCCTGGAAGAAGATCTATGGTTTTGCCGCACAAAAAAAAACGTATTTAATTATAGATTATAAGTGGCGCATTTTCCGAAAGCCGATTATTGCAAGCAGACCTACAGTTGTAAATATAATAAAGGCCACCGTTTGCTTGCATAACTGGTTAAGGACGACTTCAGGCGGTTCCTTCAATTATTTCGGCAAAGAATTAGTGGACCACTACAGTGAAAATGGTGAATTAATTTTGGGGGAATGGAGAGCAAATCAAGATATAGAAGCTTTGCAGAGTATTGGACGAATGGGATCTAATAATTAAAACGGCATCTCTCCGTTGCCGTTTTAATTAGGAATACATTTTCTAATTATTTCACAACACACGACATTTTGCCTTGGCAAAATGCCCAACTGCTTGATAAAATAAAAAAAAAGTTTTAATAAAAGCAATTCATTAAGTTTTATTTGGTTTAAAATATGTTTTTTTTACTGTTTTTTGCAATGTTTTAGTAAATTCAAAATTGTGATTCTTAGTTCCATTTTGTATTCCTCCGTCAAAATTTCGGCCTCATTTGCTACATATAGGAAAAATGGGTCCATATTCTGGCAATGACAAGGGGGTCTTTGGAACCTTTGTGTGATTAATTCTTGATTACCCTTTGTTTCCAGTAATTGATCAAATACTGGGGGAACAACTGGATCAATATTTTTTGTGAGTGAAGAACGTTTTCGTGGCCCTGAGGATATTGATGACGATGATGTCTGCAGTGTGGAGTTAAGACGACTGTGGCTCTGCATGGCCCTGGGGAAGGTAGTGAACTAGCGTAACTGGTTTCAGGTCTTTGTAAGCTGTAATTAAGATTATTATTATTAAAATCAATCCCAGAAAATGCTGGCGAATCTTTTATTGCTACGAACCTAAATGTTGTGGGTCTATATGGATCTGGTGATGATAGCGAACTAACGCACATAGTTTCATCGTAATATTCAATTGATTGAGCAGTTTCGTCTGAAAGTTCTTGAAAAATGGCATTGTTGCTAGATTCACTGTGATGATTATTATTCGTATGGGCATGCTCGACACCGTTGGCCTTAATACATATATTAAAATTGAATGTAAAAAAATCCTTACCCATTATCAATAATAAGACTTTTAAAATAATCCAGCTCTGCAACAAGCCACTGATTTTTTTTAGATAGGAGGGTCGCCCACTTTTAGTTTTCATTTGTCCCATTGCTGTACTGTATCGTTATTTTAGTTTACGCCATTTTGCCTGACATTGTTTACCTTGGAGATTAACAAACAAGAATTTAGCTCATACATTATATTATCAAATATTTTTTAAATTAAAATACTTACTTGACGTTTCCCCAAATTTAGATAGCTCTTCGGCTACACGGACCCATGCCATCTTTTTTGCTCCATTATTTTTGTAAAGCCTATGGCTTAAATCATACAATACCGGCTCCTGCTTAATAAATCGTATTAATTTACGGTCCATAAAAAATTCTAAAAAAGATAAAAGGAGTTGTATTTATATCGACATTCTAGTAGTGGCAATACAACGTTATTGTCGTGCATATAAGTATACTGATGTTATGTATATTATAGCATACCTGAATCTGACGACATTTTTATTAAAATAAACTATATAATAATAATATATTTTATTACTAAATAATAATAAATAATATTAATTCAAATACTCGTATGCGTATCACAAAAATGTCCAGCCCGTATACACAATGAAATGTGAAAATTTTGTTTCATTTTCAAATTTCAAACAAATAGAAAGACAAAATTTCTTGAACGAGTAGCTACTACCAGTTTTTTTTAAACTGATATTGAGTTGTCTCTTTCTCCCAATGTTCATTCAGACAAAAAGATAAAGTTAATCCAACTTGATAGAAAAAACTCCGAACAAAAAATAACGTCATTTTGACGATTATGGATTGGTTTAAAATATATTTGTTACGACAGATTGTCGGAACGAATGCAACCGTGAAAGCGCCTTAACTTACGAGACAAAATCGATATACAGATTTATTTTACCCAAGCGTTTCGATGCATATGATGGAAACATTTTAACAATCTGGTCCAATTGTGATTTTTGATGTTGATCTAAATTGTGTTGATGGTCGTCTATTTGATTAATTTTCAATTCGTTAATTATTCCAGGTGTAATTTGAAATTTGTGCCAAAAATCGACCTCAAGATACAGCTCCGATTTTAATGATGGAACTACACAGAATTTAAGAGTTTGAGTTTTACGTAGAAAAATTACAGGCAAATTTACGTAGCCACGACCTGCACTCAAAGTCGTTTGAACCGAACAGCAACACGTCAGCGGTTTGGATACATGTGTTAAATGGCTTACGTACGGATTTCCATTGATCGCAAAAACTCTTCGGAATTTTTCCCTAACACGCTAACGCTAGCTCCGCTATCCAAGAGTCCGACAATGTATCGACCGTTAATATTTATTTTGGCATATGGTCGGGGGTCATAGTCTGCGTACTCACTCATCGACGAAATTGAACATGCTCGTCGAAACTGTTTTATGGCTCTCCAGGATGATTGAATTCGTATTAATCGCTTACTTTTTGATGAAGTATTAGAATCAGTGAGGATGCTGTTTTTAGTTGTGAATTTAAGTGCAAGTTATTTTCTACTTCGGATTTGATGAGGATGGTTTTGTTGGGAATTGGAAGCTGAGGCTGGGCATTGCTCCCGAACGAGTGTCTCTAGTTTTCGTACTCGTCTCTTTTGACCTCTGAGACAATCAGAAAGTTTAAACCTGGCCAGACCACAACCCTCACAGAAATTGTGTGTTTTTTTGTAGAGGACATGAAGTAAATCGATGGCCAATATCCTAACAATTCCAACAAACTATTAAGGATTGTCTATAAATGGCATCTACTAGGAAAGATTGTTGGTGTGGCTCTCTATATCAATTTCATTACCTTCGAAACTTAGGTTAGGTTTCTTGCCATACGAATTTTCAGAAGATTCAAGTTGTTCCGTAACTTCAGCTAGTGCTGGGGCGCGTCGACTACGTGTTTTTATAATACGTCTTGGATCAAATCCGGACGTATTCCATAGCTTCTCAAAATTATCGCAGATTTCCCGTAACGACTCCGTTGTATCTATCTCCATATGGTTCGTAGCATTCTTTAAAGCAGGATTCATATTGTCTATAGCAATATGTCTAAAATCTCATCATTTGCGGTAGAGGACCCTTTAAGCGGAACTCTGCATTCTCTATTTCTGTGAGATAATCGTTGAAAGCCTCTTTTGGGTATTGTAATCGGCTACAAATGTATTTTCGCGTTTCTCTATCACTCTCTAAGCTGTTAAATCGATCAAGTAATGATTCTTTCAATTGTCTCTACGATGTATGTTTGTTTTTTCGTATATATGTGTAGTACCACTTATCGGCTAACGTGACTAGTTCGTGTTTGGGAATATCGTCTTGGAACGCATGTTCCTCAAGCCTCATGATGAAGTCATGCACATTCTCCTCTCCACGTTTGCTTTCACGTCCGGAAAAGGAGATTTTCCACCTATAGTTGGATCAACACGTTTTTTATAACCATGATTGGTAGAGTTTCTGGTGTGTCTTAAACTTGCTGAGCTGTTTTCTGAATCGCTGCTTGATACGCTTTCACTGGTATATTCCTTTCTTGAAATTCGTGTTTTACGCTTTTGACTTTTGTCTTCCGGTTTAGCTTGGGAAAGTGTTTCTAATTTTTCAATGAACTCCTTAGTCATTTGGACTAACGTCTTTGATAATTGTCTTTCTAATTTCTTCTCCAAATCGGTTTCAGATATCTGATCCTTATTTTCCGACTGTCTATTTTCATGCTCAGAATCTTGCTTATCTTGAACTTTAGAAGTAGAGGGTTTTCGTCGAGCTTCCTTCTTAACATCATCTCAACTTTCTTGGTTTTTTTATATCTCGACTGAGTGATCTTTCTAACCTCTCGAGTGAATAATTAGCAAAACTAGCTCCTTGCATCTCTGGGAAGAAATAGTTTAATCGCTGTGCTCTCTCACGCCAGTGTACACGCAAAGAAAAATATTTCGCAAATCGATAAGTAAACCTAAAATTGTAAAATCAACCTATTTTGAAGTTAATTTATCCTTCTCTTTGTAATACAAGTTAACATGTTAAAATAGTTTATTTTACAAAAATTATTATTTTACTTTATAAATTTAGTTAAATTACCATAGCAATGTAAAGTTAACAAATTGGTGTGTTAAATTTACATCGGCGATAGGTAACAATTATTATTGCATTTTCAATATAATTCGCTAAGTCAATTGATGTTTACTTCATTTAAATTCATGAAGTATGAACACTATTTTCGTAGTTTGATAACTACATAGTCTGATGAGGATATCGAAACTTTTAATTAAAAAGATTCAAAATGTTTACCTCATTGTTTTTGAAAAGATGAGACCTCATCTCGACATGATAACAAATATTTTGTTATCATGCAAAAGAACCCATTTCACATTTCAAAATTTGTGAAGTTTAGTTTGAGTTACGTAGGGTCAATTTTAATAGAGATTTTAAGTTAAATTTACTTATATTTGTTTTTACAGTGTGGGTTTTATTTACTTTAAAAGGTTGTCGGTTTTACTTAATCGTTTGGTTAATTTTACCAAAATTCTATTCATATTTCACTTTATATTGTAGTAAAATCTACATATATATTGGTTGAATTTACTTACGCAATAGTAAACTGGAAAAATATTTTTTTCAATTATTTTACTATTCAGTATGTTAAATTTACCATTTCAAAATGTAATATTTACCAAGCAATAAGTAAGTTGAGTTTGTAACAATTTTTTGGTAAAATTAACTTCCTTTTTTGGTTAATATGACCAATTATTTCTCTGCGTGATAGTATTTTAATTAACACCTTTTTCCCCTACCACTGAACTATTTTGAACCTGGTCTAGCAAAATATCTAATTCTACGGACCGCTGACTGATAGAGTTTAGTCCCTGTTTCGACGCCAATTGTAACCTATGGCCTTGGGTCAATCCTACACCATGTCCCACGCTTATATCATGCGGATAGCGTTCAGTAACTAGGGGGGTTGCACCATCGCGCAGGTCTAGAAAGCCATTTTACAATATATTCTTTAAGTGTGCTATATTCGTTTAAATTTTATAAAGATTAAGTCACTTTGCAGCTTATATACGTTTATATTAGAATTGAATATTTCATTTAGGAATCAACTACATGGCGTAGATATTATAATTTTTATTATTATTACTGATTGTTAATGCTCGCACACTAGTATGATCGCGTAGGTATATCACTTTGAAATTTAATTTTATTATAATCGAAGTCGAAATATGGATATGATAAAATCGGATCACTAAAACTTTACGTTATTTCCGTTATACATACGTACATAAAATTTAGAAATATGTATACGCCTGAACATTAATTATTTTATTCAGATTTTACAATTGAAAACAATCTTAACATTTTCGTTTTATGAAACTTATTTGTTGAAATTTTTATTAGTCACAATTTATTTACGAATTTATTATTAATTTTATAATGAACATTTTATTTATAATGAACCATTATTGTACTTTAACATGTTTTTCACATAAGTTTTTTTGAGATCCGTTCATAACTGCATATTTTAAAATTGCATTTCTCAAAACGGTATATTTCAAAACGGCATAAGGGTTAAAACATCATTTTTCATAACGGTATTTTTCTAAACGACATATTTCAAAACGACATTTTTCAGAATGGCATTTTTTAAAACTGCATGTTTAAAAACGGCATAGGTACAAAACGGCATAAGTACAGAAATTAGAAATTATTTTTATTTTATTTTAGATTTAGTATGCATATAATAATCTCCTTCACTTAAATTTTTCTATCTATGTCGTTTCGAAAAATGAAATTTTGAAAAATGCCGTTTTGAAAAATGTCTTTTTAAAAAATGTCGTTTTAAGAAATGCCGTTTAGAAAAATGCCGTTTTGTACCTATGTCCTTTCGTACCTTATGCCATTTTGAAATATGCGATTTTGAAAAATGCTGTTTTGTACCTATCTAAGAAATGCCGTTTAGAAAAATGCCGTTTTGTACCTATGTCCTTTCGTACCTTATGCCATTTTGAAATATGCGATTTTGAAAAATGCTGTTTTGTACCTTATGCCGTTTTGTACCTTATGCCGTTTTGAAATATGCAGTTTTGAAAAATGCTGTTTTGTACCTTATGCCGTTTTGTACCTTATGCCGTTTTGAAATATGCAGTTTTGAGAAATGTCATTTTTAAAAATGTCATTTTAAAATATGCAATTTCGGCCGGGACCCGTTTTTTTATCTTAAGTTTTACTTTAATCACTCATTAACCAAAATTTGTGACTTGATTTTTTTTCTATTTTATTAATATTAGTTTAATTTAATCTTTTTATTTGCACGCTTGCGACCGAACTGACTAAAAATTCTCAAAATCTATCCCCTCACATTTTGTTTTCGCTTTCGCATTTGCCGCTGTAAGGTCGATTTATATTATCGGCGCGCCACAGCACAGCTCATCCTAAAAGAATATTGTTACATGAATTTATTATGAGAGTATTTATATTATAAGTGCATTTCGGTGCAGTACAGTACAGCGCATATCGTATAATCCAAAAACAATATTTGGAAACAAAACGCAAACGAATATATACGAAAGAAAACCAAAATAGATACAAACAAAATAAATAAATACAACTCAAATATTCCATCGTAAAATGATAGATACGAACGCACACCGGAATAAATACGAACCCAATATATGTGCTGAACCGAGCTGATAATATAAATCGTTGATGCATGAGACGATGCATGACTGAGCTGAGCCGCGCTGATAATATAAATCGACCTGTAGTGTTTCTTTCCTGTTTTCCCGTTTTATTTTTCGTTTAATTTAGCTTTCAAACCTGATTTAAATTTCAATCTGATGTACAGTACGCGAAATGAAATTGAAATTTTTAAATTAAGGCGCAAACTAAATTATAAATTCACAATAGATTGTTACAGGGCAGGTTCAAAATTATCATTATGAAAAATGATGATGGTGAAGCTGAGATTAGAGCAAAAGTAATATCGTTTGTGGATTTAAGATTAGATTTTGATGTCCATTAGATGGTATGTTCCCAAGATTTTATTCTTTTCATCTGACAATACATAGTTTAAATTACCTCGCTTTTCTGTCACAACGGTTTTCTGAATGTAAATTGGCCAACAAATTTTTTTGTTGGCATCGCTAATTGGGTGTTGCTTTACATATACGATTTGACCAATATTTAAAAATCGGTCTCGAGTACTCTGATTATAGCGTTGAGACTACCGTTTGTACGCACGTAAAAGGTTTTTCTTCACTTCAGCCTGGACGACTTGTAGTCGATCGCATACTTGCATCCAATCTAGACCTGCTTCGTCTACCAATTGAAGTTCTTTAAGAATTTTATATTCTTTTCCGTGTCCAATCTTATATGGTAACCATACAATAGGAAGTGCTGCGAGTATCCTGTTGACTCTTGTACTGAATTTCGAAGAGCACTTGCTCTTTGGGGTAGGTATTTGTCCCACGCCGAATGTTTTCCGATCAAGTAGGTTCTGATTGCCGCTAACAACAAACAAATTTGGTGAAGTAGATGAACAAGGGTACGAACCAAGCAAATCTATATATATATATATATATATATATATATATATATATATATATATATATATATATATATATATATATATATATATATATATTTTGCCAGGGTCTTTCTGGAATTACAAATTTTCCCAAAGGTATGGTCGTGCACATTGATTAGTTGCCTTGGATTGTTTTCAAATCAAGCATTTGGTAACATATATAGTTGTGGACGTCTATTGTCATTTTAGGCCAGTAATAAAGACGTCGAATTCGCTCGAGTGCCTTTTTGATTCCACCATGCGCACTATCAAGTAAGTTATGCTGATTATCGATAATAGATATAGTCGAATGGCGGACGAGACCCACATTTTTCATAAAGGAATATCTGTTAATGGCGCATTCTGTTTAGGCTCGAACCTCATAATTTTTTTCCCGTTTCGAATACAAAAGTTGGAATGGTCTTCTGGGTTTTCAATAATGCGTCGTCGTACTGAGCAATATTCTTCACCTTCTAGCTGGTCTTCATCGAACAAGTTAGGTTGTGCAGTGTTGCATCGGAGTTCTATCAGGGAATCACAGTAGACTCGTGACAATGTATCTCCCTCTCTCTCTGGCACTATATCCCATGAAGATGTTTGGTAGCCTCAAATGAGGTTTCATAATCATATTTTCCCTTCGGATAATGAGTGATTTATTCATTGATACTAAAACCAGCCGTGAAACTTCCTTGTCACCACCGGGAATCGAACCCTGGACAACCGGGTCGCTGGAGCAAGCATGCTAACCACTTTGCCACTGGGGCGGCAACGCATCTGCGACAACATTATTTGCCCTTTTGGTGTACGATCGTGAAGTCAAAGGCCTGAAGTTTTAGACTCCACCATTCTAGGCAGTCCTTTCCCTCAGTTTTTAGTACAAAACATAGAAATTGAACTTTTTGGGAGGCTGCACTGTTCTAGTGGGACATGAGGATCGCTGATTACCTAGTATATATCTACTAGTAACTAAAAAATTAAAATGCCTCCGATTTACAAAATTTTATTGATGATGATATCGTCTTGAGCAGAATACTAAAAGGCACCGTCAAAATATTGTGCCTTATAATTATTTTAACCACAAACAAATCAATAATACTAGTACAGCTTTGGCTTGAGTTCGTCGAGGATCATTGACAATTTTTTACAACATTTAAAACCACAAACCATAAATAACTGGATGGATGCAGAATCTGCGGAAACGTTTTGGGGTAAAAACCGCGCACATCAACGAAAGTTTTCTCAAAATACAAAATAACTCCATCAAGACTGCATGACCGCGAGAAAATTTTCAATCGGTTACAATCGGTAATGCAGATTGAAAAGTGTTATGCTGGAAACACATGTGCAGAATTCTGCATGCATCAAAATTAGAATACACTAGTGTATATGGGTTAAAATACATGTACGACGCTTGCCATGCAGAATTCTGCACGTCGTCTCTATTTCTAATGCTGAAAACAGATATGCAGATTTTCTGCATGCAGGACTGCATGCAGATCTGCACGTAAAACACATGAGCATAATTATTTGACACTTGTGTGCGGCATTTTTTATTTAGAGTTAAAGCAAGCTATCAACTTTTTGTCACACAGATAAATATTTTTGCATTTGAAATGTAAGTATCGTATAAAAATTGTTTTTTTTTCATAAATTCTGTAATTTTCTCCTCCACCTTGACAAAATTTAGTGTGAAAAGGGGAAAATATCAAACAATGTCGCATGAAGTTGCCGACAATTTTTAGTTTTATTTTTTTTCATATTGTCAACACCGACAGATGCGCAGTCAAATTAGAAATAGAGACGACGTGCAGAATTCTGCATGGCATGCGTCGTACATGTATTTTAAGCCATATACACTAGTGTATTCTAATTTTGATGCACGCAGAGTTCTGCACATGTGTTTCCAGCATAATTTGACTGCGCATCCGTCGGTGTTGACAACATGAAAAAAAAAAATAAAACGAAAAATCGTCGTCAACTTCATGCGACATTGTTTGATATTTTCCCCTTTTCACATTAAATTTTGTCAAGATGGAGGTGAAAATTACAGAATTTATAAAAAAAAACAATCTTTATACGATACAAGACATTTCAATTGCAAAAATATTTATCTGTGTGACAAAAAGTTGATAGCTTGCTTTAACTCTAAATAAAAAATGCCGCACACAAGTGTCAAATAATTATGCTCATGTGTTTTACGTGCAGATCTGCATGCGATGCTGCATTCAGAAATAGGAATATGCAATCAGAAGTGCCCCATTTCCAAGGTTGGGCCAATTCTGGATTAGCACAAATGCAACCACTATATTTTTACGATGGCAATGAATATACCTGATAGGAATATGCGATCTGAGTTGCTTATTCTTGGATTTTATAATATTTTATTTCTATTTTTTAATTCGTTGTTCAACGAAAATATTATTGAACGGTATACCTTGGTATTTTGTTTGTTTAATGTAGTATCTTTTAGGGCCTATTATTTCCCCTCAATTTGTGAATGAAAACTTATCAAAATCATATTTCTATTATAAGCACAAATTTCGTCGGTGTAGCCGCCTTTGGAAAGTTTTAAAATTAAGGTTTTTTCTAGAAATAGGGTTAACTTGGCAGTGTTTCGTCCCAGATGGTCATGTTCCTGAACTTTTCCAAAACCTATTTTAAAATCCCATTTCCATGTAACGAACCCAACTCCATAATAATCGATTGCGGAGTGGCCTTGATCAGTTTCCGGTTGCAATATTCAATAACTTCTTCCAAAAATCATTTAGGAACCCCATTTTCATCTAACAGCTCCTTCCAAAAATTATGTAAGTATACCATTTCCATCAACATTATCCAATCCACAGGAATCGATTAAAAAATTTCAGAACTTTTCTTAAAATCATTTTAGAATCCCATCCAACATACCCAATCTCATCATAATCGGTTAAGAAATGACCAAGTTTCTACCCAGGATGCACTATTCTAGAACTTTTCCAAAAATAATTTTAGAATCCTATTTCCATGCGACATACACAGTTCCATCATAAACGGTTAAGAAATGGACGAGTTCCATCTCAGGTGGCCTTGTTCCGCAACTTCATTCAAAAGTTGGTTAAAAATTAAATTTCCATGCGACACCCAATCCCATCACAATCAGATAAGAAATGAGCTAACTGATTATGATTTGATTGGGTTCCGAGTTCGGTCTGAGGTGACGATTTTCTCCAATAAACATTTCCATCCGGCATACACAATCTCATCATAATCGGTTAAGAAAAAAGCGAGTTCTGTCCCAGGTGGCCATATCCAAGAACATTCTGCAAAAATCATCTGCAACGTATCCCATTTCCAACCAATTCATACCCAATCCCATCATAATCGTTTAAGGAATTGCCGATTTCCATCCCAAGTGGACATATTCAAGAACCATCCAACATACCCAATTTTAGGATACCTCAAATCCGATATACTATAAACGATAAACGATAAACTGGGGTGTATTACGAAATCTCGGTTTTCAAAATCCCGGTTTTCAAAATCCCGGTTTTCTTTTTCTCTAGTTCTAATTGAACAAAATAACTAATAATTTTTTTTAATTGCAAGATTTGGTACTTGGTACATTTTGTAATTGCAACATTTTGTAGTTGCAAGATTAATAAAAAAAGCAATATTTTATTAATGCAACATTTTGAAATGCAAAAAGAAACCAGGCCTGTCTGGTCAAAATTGCATTTAAGAACAAACCATGGGACGTTACGATGGTTGCTACAAACAGTCGGGAAAGGCAGGTGGTACGCTGTATTGAATGTCCGGAAAGCTGCGACTTTCACATTGAGTTTCGAAAAGGAAGCGGACATAGGAAAACAGTCGCGGAATGGTGTAAAAATCTGATCAATGTGCAACGGTGAAAGGACCTTTACGAAAAAGCCGAACCAAAGAAGAAATTTTTAATCGGTGATATTCCAGAAAATTTGTCTCTTATTTGGCATAAATAATACACGAATAACGTCTTTTCATTCTCAGTCAGGTGGTATGGTGGGAAGTTTTTATATAGTACACTGAAGAAATATTTACCAATGGTTGTGAACAAAAATGGGTGTGATTGGGATCGACATATATTTGTTCCTTATGGCTTATAAGGAACAAACAAGGTTTGGCTCTACAATCCGCAACGAAAAGGGTTATCACCGAAGCTCCGACCGACAAGGAGGGGCCATACACTGTCATCACAAAGATAAACGACGTAGCTTACAGAATGTAGAAACCAATTATGGTGTATTTAGAATAGTTGACATTATTCAGGAGTGGTTGGATTATGTTGGGGACGAACAGGTTTAGGTGGGGTTATTGTTATGATCTCACCTATTAATTTATTTTGAAACATATGTATTCAACCAAAATTGCTCGTTTGAAGTCTAGAACACTAATAACATTTTTGTGGGCAGATTAGTTATGTTGAACAGTAAAATTAGAGACAGTTTTAAAACAGTTTTGTCGTATAGCAAATCATAGTAGTCTATAGTAGATAACCGCCGAGAATTTATTTCTATATAAATTCAGGCGAGTCTATAGAATTTTCTATCGGTATATAAATACAAGTGCAACGAACACAAGGAGTGAGTCATTCAGGACTTAGGTTTATTTGTAAATTGTGGAAAGTGAACTAACGATAAATAATATTGAAAATTATTTGTTGTTGTGTTTTTAAGTATTAAGATTATTTTCAATATTTTCATGAATATTCCGGAAGCGGAGTAAATCGTAAAATTCCATGACAAGTTCTCTCAGAACTGGAAACATAATCCCAGGACGAGATGATATACGAGATGATATAACAATCATGGCTCGAGCTAATTAAGCGCAATAAGAAATTAGATTAATTTTTTCCGTTATATTGAATTGTTTTTTAAAGGGGAGGGATGTTGTGATGTAGCACTAATGTGTACCGTTGTATTCGGTACATGAGTGTGACACTTGTAATATACCACGGAATGCGACGGTCGCATCAATAGTAATAAACACGCAGGATTAAAGCAGTCACATACCCATATCAATGGGGCATGGTTCAGTTGATTATAACCATGGATGGACTCGAAACTAATATGTTGAAATGCTAAAAACATCACAATTTTATTTATACAGCCACAATAAAAAAAATTATAAAAACCAACGATAAAATTCATAAATGATGAAAAATTATGTTTTTTTTGCTCAATAAAATTTTTATTGTTCCATATTGTTGGATGTTGGTTGTTATTGTTCGCGAGCATGAGGAAAGACAAATTTATTGGCAAATTTCAAACTTATTACGATTACAATATTTTAAATAATATACATTTATTAAATTACAATGGAATATTCAGGATTCAGGCAGAATACATGTTTATCGCACAAACGTACGTTACAGCAATGACGGTTTACGTAATAAAATAATATCAAATTAAATCAAAACCGTTTGAAAATTTGAGTTTTCTGCTCGTTTGGCGGAACATGTTTTGTTCGTTTGAAAACTTTACACATAAAGCGCAGCATAGGATATACAAAACTACTCAACACACTCCATTACGCCATGTCTAGCATGAAGTTAATTCTTAATATCTGGAAAACTTTTATTGTGTTGAAAGTTTTCTGTTAAATCTATAAAATGTAATATTTATTTACATGATTACTATATTTTTATGTTTATTACATAAACATACAATGTAAATATATAGGAACATAGTTGTACAAAATATAAAATCAAATTGAACATAAAGCGAGAACGTTTTAACTTTTTACATCGAAAGCGCTCGAAACGAATAAGTTGAATATAATTTGTTACATGTAACTTGCCATGTGATAAAATCAATCAAACAAAAAAGTTTTATCGGTTTTGAGCTTTTTGGTACTTTTTTATATCCTGTTACAAATGTGTATGCGATTCTGGTTTCTATATTTCGATTTTTTTTTTATGAATATGATATGCGTTATCAGAATTTATGTTCGGTGTTTTTGTGTATACGGATAGACAAGTAAGATACGTATGTATTCTCGGATACTGTACAGAAAAGTTATAAAAAGTTATTCTAGAACTATGATTTTCATTTGCCGATATATCATGTAGCATAAATCGGAATTATGTAATACGTTTTATCGTTATATTCTGTCGATTCCTATATATGGTTTTACCATCTTTGGTTTTTTTTATTATTGCATCAGAAATATGTTATCTGGCGTTATGTTTTTAGATCATAAAAACATCATACATGTTATATAGTGAGATGGATTCATTTACATTTACGCGAGATGTAATTGAAATGGAAATGTGTCAGAATGATAAGGCATAAAATACAATATGTAGTAAAATATGAAGATATACGTGACAGTTGGTAAATTTTGAAAGTGATTTAGAGATTTAAAATCTTAGTAGCTCGCTGCCCTGAGTAAGGCAAAGGATAGTGCTTTGAGCTTAAACTGGTAGCTCTATAAGATTTTATTGTTCTCTATGTAAGCTTCGTCGAAATTTTCTACTCAAATTATCATATAGTTGACGAGCTGTTTGAAACGTTACAGTTAGATCTTATTCTTCATTAAAAAATGTGAAAATTTATTTACGAAACAATAGCTCTGCCGGTCGATTCTGGCTTTCCTTTGAAATGGGGAAAGAAATAATTATTTGACATTTTTGGAGCAGTTTTGAGTTTTCCCCACAATGAGTATTGTTGCAGCTTCACCTTGTGGTGTATTTTGAATCATTTTGATTTTAATAAAAGTATTCAATATTTTGTTTACATCATATAATTGTTTAACACGCCTGATTTAGTAACGTCAATTTTCAAAAATGCAGTGAATTAGATAGAGTTTGCTTCCTTGAAGTGCGTGAAGTTATACCAGTATTTCATCCCAGAAAAACAATAAATGTGCATCGGGCAATACTAGTTATATCCCATCCCAGGATTTTTAAATACATCCCAGAAAATTTTAAAATGTCACAATATATGATAATAGACGATTTAAACTGAACATACTTCAGATATCTATCATAAAATTATGAAAGCCAGCCGTATGTTGAGATTGGCGCTAAAGCCCATTTTAAATAAAATGTTCATTTCAGATTTAAACGAATGGTTCAAAGTGTCGTAACCGATTTCATTTGGAATCAATTGGACAAAACGTGTACTACCTCCGAATAAAAGTCCATGACCATCCGTATGTTAAGATTGGCGCTATGGGGTCATATGTGTAAATGGCCGAATCATTTTTAGAACAAAATTCAGCTTTAAATTAATGGTTCCCAGGAACCTAAAATGTCGTCTTCGATCTCTTCTGATTTATTTACAACATGACGACCTCTATCCACCAAAAATCCCAAGACCAACTTATTTAAAATGGGCCATCCCAGGATGTCTTAGCGCCAATCTCAACATATAGATCGTTATGTGAATTTTATGTTGGATAGCGAACGCGACACTCGTGGTTTCCGGGAACCATTAATTTAAATCAATAATCCATACATGAACTGAATCGGCCATCCACATATGGACCTATTGTGCCAATCTCAACATACGGTTGGTCTTGGGATTTTTTGTGGATAGAGGTCATCATTTTGTTCCTGCGAACCATTATTTACAAGATGCCATATTGAAATCAGAAGAGATCGGTCACGACATTTTAGGTTCCTGAGAACCATTAATTTAAATCTGATTTTTGTTCTAAAAATGATTCGGTCATTTACACATATGACCCCATAGCACCAATCCTAAGATACGGATGGCCATGAACTTTTATTTGGAAGTAGTACACGTTTTGTCCAATTGATTTCAAATGAGATCGGTTACGACACTTTAGGTTCCAGAGAACTATTCGTTTAAATCTGCAATGTATATTTTATTTAAAATGGGTCATCCCAGGATGCCTTAGCACCAATCTCAACATACGGCTGGCTTTCATAATTTTATGATAGATATCTGAAGTATGTTCAGTTTAAATCGTCTATTATCATATTTTGTGACATTTTAAAATTTTCTGGGATGTATTTAAAAATCCTATGGGATGGGAGATAACTAGTATTGCCCGATGAACATTTTTATTTTTCTGGGATGAAATACTGGGATAACTTCACGCACAATATTGTCAGCTCAATTCTCTTCCTGGTTACTAGATTTTAAAATCAAAATTTACTAAAAAATTTTGTGCAAAACTTACAATGAAAATTTTTTAAATCTTAGTTGGCTGCATTAGTTTGAATTTTTTTTATTTATTTGTGACGTCATAATTTCAAGTGATAGAAATTGTCATTTAAAGTGATAGCAGTCGCAAGGAAATATTTATAAAGCAGCATACTAAGATTTAAAAAACAGCCAGAACGACTTTATTGAACAATTATTTTGTAAGTTTCGATTTAATGATCTAGTAACCAGGAAGACGAGTAGTCACGTCACTTGAAGTGATGCGACTAGGGGATTAGGGGTGTATGATTTTTGAATAAATGTTTAATTTTTTCGAATAAATGTTTAATGAACGGAATTGACAATAATATGAAGTTTCGTTTTGTGGCCGAGAGTTAGAATTTATACTAAAATAAATTTGTTTATAAACAATATTGGGGTAGATACTCGATCGGGTAGCAAGCAAACAATTTGCAGGCTAAAATCCTGACTACTTAATTAATTTTACCAAGAAAATTTGAATTTCAAATTATATTTTTTATAAAATTATTGTTTATTTTTGCAATTGCACAGTAAAACAACACAAACATTTGCTGTTCTTTTTCTTGAAGCCACAAAATTTACTATGCACTCGCAAAATAAAAAAAAAATATATGTTGTTGAATAAAATAATTTGAAATTCAAATTTCTTTGGTAAATTTGATTGAGTAGCCAGGATGTTGGCTGGCAAATTGCTTTCTTGCTAGCCGATCGATTATCTACCCCATTATCTATTTTGAAAGTGTCTGAGATGAAAACAAAAAGCCGGTATAGCAAATTCTAAAAAACGAGGTTTAAATTTTTCTATGTAAACCTCGTTTTTTAGAATTTGCTATAGCGGCTTTTTGTTTTTATATTTTTTTTTTTTTCCATTTTATATTTCTTTTGAAAATAACACCGAAAAGGCGACGAAAGCGCAAGAAAAATTAAATTATTTTTGTAATATCAGAGTTCAATAATAGTTTTAATTAATTTAGTATAATTTAATATATATATTTAATTAATTTAATAAATTTGTTTAATATTAACATAATAGTTTTAATTTTAATTAATTTAATTAATTTATTATCAATAGTTTTAATTAATTTAATATTAATTTAATATAATTGGTTGAAATATGGGGAAAATACAAAACACGGGAAGCCACAACGAAGGATTTTTTAATTATATACGGGTCGAGTATAACAATATTATCGTCCGATAAATGAAAAATTTCATGAATGATAAATTTAAACTCGCCAAGTTAATAACTAAACATCTTTTATTAAAATGTCGAAAAGAAAAAGTTTACCCGAAGACAAGAGTTCTAAAAACACATTCAATATTTATAATAAGTTCTTACACGGTTGCAAAATAATTTTATATTTGTAGTAATTAATGAAGAAATTGCTGAAGCTATTAAACTCATTAAGATAGCCAACAACAATTTGAATGCTGCACAACAATATTTAAAAAATCGGTTACCCAGCAATTGTTAGCAAGAATTTTTACACCGGGCAGAATCAACATATAATTTCCATTTTGATCAAATAAAGGTAAGATAAAATGCCAAATTTGACAATATTTTGTTAAATTATTTAAGTGAAACTTCGAATATGGTTAGTTAATGCGTCTTATGTTGATCTTCCAAATAACGTTAAATTTGTTTTAAGTTTAGGCATAATAAGTTTTGTCCACCTACGGTTGATAAATTTGTACCATTTTATGAAATTATCTCAGATGTTGAAAGCACAATTTTTAATTTAAATGAAAATGACAAAATTAATATTCGAAATTGGTTTGTAAATATTTTAACAAATTTCAAAGGTAATCAAAATTCATAAAAACTAACACTCTCGGAAAATCAAATTTTATCATATATAAAACAAACTAAAGCGTTTTTGAAAAAGCCGACAAAGGTAATGCAACAGTTGTCACGTTACGTAGGGATTTATTTAGAAAAAATTTATAGTTTATTAAATGATGATACGACGTACATACAGGTGCCCAACAATAATACAACGCCTATACAAACGTAGTACGTAGCCTATACAACGCCTATACAAACGTACAATGTAGTGCGCTTCAAAAATTGATTTTCAGATCTATTTTTTGAAAGTCTCTGAGATAGCCGTTTTTCTATGTAACCCTCGTTTTTTAGAATTTGCTATACCGGCTTTTTGTTTTTATAAAAACATTTTTTTTTTCGTTTAATATTGCTTTTGAAAATGACACCGAAAGGTGTCGAAAGCTCAAGCAAAAATAAATTATTTTTGTAATATCAGAGTTAATCATCATTAAAAAACTAAAATATTTAATATAACAACTCAATATAATAGTATTAACTAATTTTTGGAGCAGTTTTGAATTTTTCCCCCACAATGAGTATTATTGCAGCTTCACCTTGTGGTGTATTTTGAATCATTTTGATTACAATACCAGTATTCAATATTTTATTTACATCTTATGATTGTTTTACACGCCTGATTTAGTAACGTCAATTTTCAAAAACGCAGTCCATTAGATAGAACTTGCTTCCTTGACTGTTTTCAACTTTCTCCCGTTTAATGATGTTAACCGCGTCTTGAATTTGCAGTTCTTTCATTTTGTGATCTTCTATTATATCTTCCTTCTTGCAGGTGGGATGACGGCCTCTGGCCATAACTTTAATTTCTCTGTTAGATATAATACTCTCTACCTCAGGTATACGACTCTTTACCTTTTTCAGTGAGCTTTGTGGCTAAAGCTATGCATCGTGATCTCTTGTGTTTGTATTCTTCCAAACATTATTGTGTAGTGCCGCAAACTCTATAATGTCTATCACACTAATTGGCGGTGGTGCTTTAGTTTTCATTGCAATGTTGTGTTGTTCTTGTTGCTGGTGATGTTGAAGTACAGACACTGCTGCTACTGTAGCTGCTCCCCAACTACTGGCGAGAATCTTTTTCATCGTTTTTTCCTGGTCTGTTCTTTTGTTTGTGCATCTAATCAGCTTCTCTTGCAGGCTCCTCATCATCTGTATGGAACTCTACGCTAGTGCAGGCAAGTGTGTTGATTTAGTTATAGCTAGTAAGAGCAGTTTCCAGAACTTGTATCAGTCTGGCCTTCTGCAGCTTCTCATTTTCTTTCTTCAACTTAGCAATTTAATCGCTTAAGTTGTGATGCCACTTTTTCTATTCCACTCAGTCTTCTGTGTAGTTTCACATTTTCGATTTCCTGCTGAGTCGCGAACTGTGTTTGTCTAGGTGGCGATCTAAATATTTTTGAACATTGACCGAATGGGCATTGGAATAGCTGGCTCACCCCATAATGTTTTGAGCCAGCCTCTTTAGAGAGTGGATGTCTGAGCAGTTGCGGGTGTACCACCTGGGGACTGGTTATTGAAGCAGATTACCAATCTAACCAGTGAAATTGGCAGTGTGTTACGCGGAGAGAACATCATTTGCTAGGTTACTCATTTAAATCTGAGAAACTAAATTAAAAAGACCCGTCTGCTTGCACTTTGGCCCATTACTGCCGCCCGCTTCAAACTCCTCGTGGGACATCTGTCTTTTAGACACAAGAACCCTCTCCGAGCTATCGCAGCCGACAGTTTTCTTAGCCCATGCTACAGATTCCATCTGTTCTACTGTTAACTGCCCCTTAGGGATCGTAGCCAGTTTCTCCAGAATTCTAAATGCCGACCGTTTCTCCTTGTACCGTCGCTTTGCTAAGTGGATCTCTCTCAATTACCCGCTCTTCTGTTTGGCGGCCTCTTCCACTTGGCTTCGATGCCAAGATTTCGCTTAACCTTGCCCTTGATGATATGGAGTCTCACATTCACGGTTGGAGTTGCTCCCTTGTTCCGGCATTTGAAGGGTGCCGACCCCTTTATTTTTGTTTTGGTTTTTGTTTTCCATGTTTCTCCCACGAGTATCGAAGAAATATAGGTCTACCTATGTATGTACTTGTATTTTATAATACAAGTTTTATAATACAAGTACGTATATTAGTATTAATGTACATTAAAATAAGGAATGACGTTTGTTATAAGTTGGCCGTATGACAATGACAATGCACCAGCATGACCCGTATTAATTTTAATACTTAATACCAAGTTAAATTGTTGATGAATTCGGAATAAACTAAATTGATGATTGTTTGGCTATTAAGCATTAGGGTCCACTATACATTACAAGTTCAACCTCAGTTTTATGTATACCTCAAGCACAATCAAATTACGATATCTATACTGTTGCTTCGTGCGCAAAGCTAGGAATCTTAATTCAAAAAGTAGGTTGTGCAATAAATAAATAGAGACGCCATGAACATTTTTACTTCAGCTTGAGCCACCCATATCGATAGTGCGATAGTTCAAATTGCAAGCGGTCTTCGTTCTTCAAGATAAAGCACATCGCTGCCACTTTCAATTCATCAAACTTAACTTGTTCATGACGAGTGAAAAATATGGTCAAAAGTACTGTTCCATATTGTTTCTCTTTCGAATAATAAGAGTGCTGAATTAGAGAATTCATCGTAAGATGCATCCTAAAAATGTTCAAATTTAATGTAGTCTAACAAATTACGTTGCGTAATTTCAGAACTTTGGCCTTCCACCATTTGCACTTTTTCGATCTACAAATTTGCTTAGCTGCCTTAGCAGCCTTTTCAGCATTACTTTAACAGAGTGAAATCACCAGAAATTATCATAACTTCCATTCTAAATGCAATTAGGACATTCTGTTAAGTGATATGAACTTGTCGAAGCGTCCTTTACAACTTTCATGATCTGGTGGTTGAATTTAAATCTATAGACACATTTTGAATTAAAATTGGATTGGAAAGCTACTATTATTTTTAATTAGGCATTATTTATATTTATAGATTTTGCAATAAACAAGAAAAACAAAGAATAAATAATACATATTGTTGTTATTTTATAAATATCTAATGATTATGATTAATTTTCGATATTGTCGACGTCAGTTTTTTTATTCTCGACATACATTGTCTATACGTGTAGACAATGTATTAATTACGCATTGGCTCATCGAGCACCCCGCTTCCCCGCCATTCTCCGCCCTCCCCCCACATTCGATTACACATTCACTCATTCATATGGATATCCCAAACAAATAAGACCCACTTCATTCATGGGATTACCGTTTATAGGGTTCCCCACTCACTACCTGGACACCCGGGAGCGCAGGGAGACGTGACGCTCAGTTCACCGTGGTTGTGGTCGATGTTTTTATGGCGCCATCAGTTCGCCTTTCACTACTGGGTATCCTAGGCTCTCAGAATTTCCTAGGCTCTCAGAATTTTGTGAACAGAGGTTGAGCACTCCTCGCGTTCTCTGAGACTCTCCTCCCAGCAGAGATGCGATTGGGGATAGCCTATTTAATTCATCGCAAACCTACCTATCGATCGAAGAAGCACTTGTAATCATTGGCATTGGTGTGTTTTCTTTAGGCTATTTTAAACTTTGAGAACCAGCTTTACACTTGCACTTACAATATTTATATTTTCTACATGAAACTGGTTCAAGTTTATTGTAGATTGTGTTCGGCGTTCGATGTTTGAAGAAGTCTTTTCTTGGGAAAAAAGCCCCATCATGTTTACATCTCACATATTAAATTACAATTTTGTATTAGTTTATTGCACCATGTGTATTTAATTGTAAAACCATTCACACAATTGAAAAAAAAAATATAACAAAATACAAATCACTAACACGGCACTGTATTTAAATTAAAACTAGAAAACATGTATGACTGTAACAATGGATGGATTCACTTCCTGCATGTAATAATTGTAATCTAATTTTATTTGTGTAAATATTATTATTTTTGCTTGAGTAAAATTTAAATATAAATATATTCTGATTACATGTGGTTCTT